>CM067555.1:17000141-19400141 GCA_034509755.1 Anisodus tanguticus | reverse complement strand
GTAAATGGTGCTTATGATAATATCACTATAAAAGGAGGAATAGAAGGTGTTTTTACAAACCATACAGACAGTTAGATACTTGATTTCTCCAAACACTTTACCTCTATCTTTATTATTCAAGCGAAATTGCTTACTTTATAACGTGAACTATTGCAACTAGCTAATAGGATCTAATAACTCAGTTGGTTGACTAAGTGAACTTTCACCTTATTGATGAGGGTTCGAATCCCCACATGTTGTAATCTCCTCCTCATTTCCCCTTTTCCCTTTCCCCACCCCTATGTAATAAATAAATAAAAAAGATTATTGCAACTAGCTCAGAAATTGAACATCATATGTTTGTAAATTGAATCTGAATCTTTAGTAGTATGCTCTACGCTCAATGGAGTAAATGATCACATTATCACATATCCTAACTAAATGCAGTTAATGATCTTGGATGGCCACTCGTGTAACACATTCTCAAAGAAACCAATATTTCGATCGATATTCTGATAAATATGATTATAATAGCAATTGATACTGCTGCCCTACTACCTTTTATCTCAGCGGCTTTATTTGTATATGACTATTATCTTAATGACCCTTCAAATCAGACACAAAAGAATCATATTTTGTACTCCCTCCGTCCCAATTAATTATGTGCCATCATTTGACCGGACGCGGAGTTTAAGAAATAAAAGAAGACTTTGTTATGTTTATCAAATTGTCTTTAATTTAGTACCTACTTTTGTTGATTTTTCTTCTCAATAATTACATCTTTAAAATTAAGTGGACACAACAAGGATAAAATAGAGACGGTGCCATTAAATAGTTGTCAAATAAGAAAAAGTTTCATTCATTCTGGGACGGACTCAAAATCATCACACAATTATTGAAAATATTTTCCTAACCAACATTATTACTTCTTCTTGAACCACCATCATTCTTGTCAAATGACCGTTATCTCCTGATGATGTTATCGAGCTTAATGTAAATGGTGCTTATGATAATATCACTATAAAAGGAGGAACAGAAGGTGTTTTTACAAACCATACAGATAGTTAGATACTTTATTTGTCAAAAAACACTTTACCTCTATCTTTATTATTCAAGTGAAACTGCTTGCTTTATTACGTCGATTATTGTAACTAGCTCAGCAATTGAACATCATATCTTTGTAGATTAAATCTGACTCTGAATCTGATAGTATGATCTACGCTTAATGGAGTAAATGATCCATACTCACATATCCTAAATAAATGCAGTTCTTTGCTTGATGATCTTGGAGGGCAACCTGTGCAACGCATTCTCAAAGAAGCCAATGTTAAATATACATAAGTATACACGGGTTGGGCAGAATTTTAATGTAATATTTTAGTGTAAAGATTACCTTAATTAGTATTGTACACTTACCATAGTTATAGGAGTATTGTACCACTAGAATAGGGTTTTGGAGTTAGAATAGGAATATGATTATCCTATTATGGAAATATGTAAATTGTATATATTCTTTTTCAATTAATGAAAATAATCAAGGGATTATTTCTTTCATGGTATCAAGAGACTAGGTCTAAATTGCTTCCGCCTTTGTTCTCCAAATACTGCTCTCGATTTTTGTGTAATTTCTCGGCGAAAACCTGCCTCGATTTTCGTACCCCTTCACCGGATTTCGTGTTAAATTTTACCTCCACTCTTACCAAATTTTCCCTCCAATCCTTTTGTTCATTCATTATGTCTAGGAACACGTTTCATCATGCGCTCACTGTTTCTAACATCAAAAACAACATCTCTATTGTTCTTGAGATGGAAAACGTCCAATATGCGACGTGGGCAGAATTGTTTAAAATTCACGCTATCTCCCATCAAGTCCTCCATCACATAATTCCTCCTGCTGCCCCTATTCCTGCGGAGGATTCTCAGTTATGGATTACTCTTGATGCTACCGTTCTCTAGTGGATTTATTCCACTATTTCGGTCGATCTCTTACAGACGATCATTGAGTCGGACACTACGGCTATGGCTACCTAGAATAGATTGCGTGATATATTCCAAGATGACCAACATTCACGTGTTGTCACCCTCGAGCAAGAATTCTCTCAAACCAGCATGGAAGAATTTCCGAACGTTTCTGCATATTGCAAGAGACTCAAGGAGTTGGCGGACCAACTCCATAACGTTGGTGCACCTGTGACAAATAATCATCTGGTTCTACAATTGGATGCCGACCTATCTGAGGCCTATAATGACGTTGGGACTCTCCTTCGTCAAAGTAACCCGCTTAACGCTTTCTATCAAGCCTGCTCCATTCTTACTTTGAAAGAAGCCGGTTTGACTAAAAAGGCGGCTATCGGTGCGAGCCCCGTAGTCATGATGACGTCCTCCACAAATTCTTTGGGTTTTGTTGATAATTCGAGCCAAAACCGTACTCACAGTGGCGGCAAAAATAATCGTAAAAACAACTGGAAAAATCATGGCACCAAACGCGGTGGTTCTGGTGGAGTTAACGGCGGAAGCGGGTCCCACTCCAACAGCAGTGGGCCAACAGGCCCTGGGGGGGCAACAACAGGCCCTGGGGGGGCCAACAACAGGCCCTGGGGGGGCCAACAACAGGCCCTGGGGGGGCCAACAACAGGCCCTGGGGGGCCAACAACGAGCCCCGGGGGTCAACAACGAGCCCCCGGGGGGCCAACAACAGGCCCTGGGGGGGCCAACAACAGGCCTTGGGGGGCCAACAACAGGCCCTGGGGGGGCCAACAACAGGCCATGGGGGGCCAACTGGCCCTGGACCAGTGGGCCAACTGGCCCATGGGGGGCCAACTGGCCCTGGACCAATGGGCCAACGGCTCGGCCAACCGGCGGCCAATGGGCCGGTGGGCAACCGGCCTCGGGGGGGCCAACCGGCCTAGACCAGCCGGGGCCAGCGGCCCTAGACCGGTGGGCAACCGGCGGCCTAGACCGGGGCCAACGGCCCCGAACCGCGGGCGGTGGCCCAACGACCCACCGGTCCCCGCCCGCCGTGTCCAGTGAATAGTCAATGGGCTGGTCAGCCCATCTCTCGGCCCAACATGCAGTGGCCATCTTTCGGTAACCCATTTGGGCCGAGGCAGCAAGCATGGGTGCTTGGGCCTCGGCCTCCGCAAGCCTATCATGCAGCAGGCCCCACTCCTACCAATATCGAAGCCGCGATACACACACTTGGATTGAATCCTTCAGACCCGAACTGGTACATGGACACCAGCGCCACTACACACATGACATCCGACCAATGTACTCTCTCATCTTATTCCAATTTAAGCAGTACTCGTGGTATCATTGTTGGGAATGGTAATACAATTCCAATTCGTGGTTATGGTCATAAAACATTGTCGCTCCCCATCCACCACTTATCTTGAAAAATACCCTTCATGCCCCAAAATTGATTAAAAATTTAGTGTATGTCCGAAAATTTACCATTGATAATTCTGTGTCTATTGAATTTGATCTATTTGGGTTTTCTGTGAAGGATTTGAAGACGGGGAGTCATCTCATGAGGTGTGATAGTAGGGGAGATCTTTATCCTATCACGCCAAGTTTCGGTTTCTCGAGTCACGCATTGCCATCAACTTTTGCAACTCTGGCTCCTTCCTTGTGGCATGCTCGTTTAGGCCATCCAGGTCATCTATTTAGTCTTTCTTAGATAAAAAACAATTTTAGTTCTTATAAGGGTACGCGTAGTACTCCGAATTGTCAATCTTGTTCTTTAGGAAAAAATGTTAAGTTTCCATTTGTAGACTCTAATTCTCATACTTTAATGCCTTTTGATATTATTCATAATGATCTATGGACGTCTCATGTTCTTAGTTCTTTGGGTCATCGGTATTATGTTCTCTTTTTGGATGATTATTCTAAATTTTTGTGGATTTTTCCAATAGCGAAAAAATCTCAAGTTTTTTCCATCTTCTTAAAATTTTGAGCATTCATTAGAACCCTTCGAACGTGAAATAAAAAATATCCAATGTTATAATGCCAAAGAATATGACAATGGGGTGTTTCGGAAATTTTGTGCAAATAATGGGATCAATTTTCATTTTTCTTGTCCTCATACGTCTTCACAAAATGAGAAAGCCGAACGCAAAATTTGTACCATTAATAACATTGTCTGCACTTTACTGATTCATGCTTCCATACCCCCGTCTTTTTGGTATCATGCTCTACAAATGGCTACATATCTTCTTAACATTATTCCTTCCAAAGGTTTGACATATTCGTCCCCCCTTCAAATTTTATATAATAAGACTCCTTCGTATTCACAACTTAAGGTCTTTGGGTGCTTGTGTTATCCACTCTTTCCGTCCATCACTATTAACAAACTTCAGGCCCATTCTACCCCGTGTGTGTTCTTGGGTTATCTGTCAAATCATCATGGTTACAAATGTTTTGATTTATCTTCTAATAAAATCATCATTAGTCGCCATGTAATTTTTGATGAATCCCAATTTTCATTTTCTAAGGTTAGTAATCCCGTGCCGAGTTTGTATAATTTTTTGAATGATGGCATATCCCCGTATATTATTCACCACTGCCCGCTAGTCCCACTGGTCCGTCGCAGGCCACTGTCCCCAGTCTCGTCACTAGGCCGGTTTCAGCATTTGGGCCAGTCCAGCCCAATACTGGAATTAGTCCGCCTGCATCCTCGGTACGTTCTCGCTACGTGTTGGGCCGGCGAGCCCACCGCCTGCTTGCCGGCCACCGTCCCGAGTCCGTAAAAATACCCAAAATCCGCCCAATTCGTCACCGAGTCAAAGACCAGTCACTCGTAGTCAACAAGGTATTTTTAAACCAAAAAAATATTTTAATTTAAATTCTAATGTTCTTAAATCTCCGCTGCCCCGTAACCAGTGTCTGCTTTAAATGACCCGAATTGGAAAATTGCTATGACCGACGAATATAATGCTCTTATTGATAATAAGATGTGGGAGTTGGTGCCCCGTCCATCTGGTGTTAATATTATTTGGTCTATGTGGATTTTTGCCCATAAGGATAATTCTGACGGTTCGTTTGTGAGGCATAAGGCTCGTCTTATAGGTGATGGTAAGACTCAGCAGGTTGGTGTGGATTGTAGTGAGATATTTATTCTGGTGGTCAAACCGACTACCATTCGCACTGTGCTTAGCTTGGCTTTTTCAAAAGCATGGCACATTCATCAGTTAGATGTGAAGAATGTTTTCTTACATGTTGATCTCATGAAAACAGTTTATATGCATCAGCCCTTGGGGTTTAGGGATCCCAAATTTCCTCATCATGTCTGTTTGTTGAATGAGTCCTTGTATGGGCTTAAGCAGTCTCCACGAGCTTGGTATAAGAGGTTTGCAGACTATGTTTCGACTATTGGGTTCTCTCACAGCAGGTCTGATAATTCATTGTTCATATATCGTCGTGGTTCTTCATTGGCTTATATATTATTATATGTAGATGATATTATCTTGACTGCCTCTTTTGATGCATTACATCAGTCTATCATGACACTGCTCACTTCTGAGTTTTCTATAAAAGACTTGGGGCCCTTGAGTTACTTTTTAGGGATTGTTGTTACCCGTCATACATGTGGGTTGTTTTTATCACAGAGGAAGTATGCAACTGAGATCATTCAGAGGGTTGGGATGTCATCTTGTAAGTCCACTTCCACTCTTGTTGATACTAAACCCAAGTTGGGTGCTGCGACTGGCTCACCTTATGAGGATCCGACTCGCTATCGCAGTCTTGCAGGGGCCTTTAGTATCTTACATTCACGAGACTAGATATTACATATGTCGTACAACAGGTGTGTTTGTTTATGCATGATCTCAGGGTTGAGCACATGAATGCACTCAAACGCATTATTAGGTACATCCAGGGGACACTTGACAATGACTTACATTTATATCCGTCATCGACATCTACTCTTGTCTCGTACACGGATGCTAATTGGGGCAGTTGTCCGGACACCAGACTGTCTACGTCTGCTATTGTATTTTTCTTGATAATAACTTGGTCTCATGGTCCGCGAAGCGTCAGTTGACTTTATTACGCTCAAGTGCAGAGACCGAGTATCGAGGGGTAGTCAATGTGGTCTCTGAATCATGTTGGTTATGTAATCGTCTTTTAGAGCTTCATTGTCATATTCAGAAGGCTGTCTTAGTTTATTGTGATAATATTAGTGTCATCTATCTGTCGGGTAATCCGGTTCAGCACCAACGCACTAAACATATTGAGATGGACATTCACTTTGTTCGCGAAAAGGTAGCTCGTGGACAAGTTCGTGTCTGCTATGTCATTTCCAGGTATCAAATTGCAGACATCTTTACAAAGGGGCTTCCATCGGTTCTTTTTGAAGATTTTAGGGACACTCTCAACGTTCGAAGATCGTCCGCTATAACTGTGGGTGTGTGTTAAATATACATAAGTATACACGATATACACATGTATACTTATGTATATGTGATCTCGGTTTGTGAATAAGAAGCCCACGGGTTGGGCAGAATTTTAATGTAATATTGTTGTAATATTTTAGTGTAAAGATTACTTTAATTAGTATTGTACACTTACCATAGTTATAGGAGTCTTGTACTTAGGGTATTGGAGTTATAATAGGAATATGCTTATTCTATTATAAAAATATGTAAATTGTATATATTCTCTTTCAATTAATAAAAATAATCAAGGAATTATTTCTTTCAGCTAATATTTTGATAAATATTGTTATAATAGAATTGGTACTACTGCCCTACTATGCTTTATCTCATCGCCTTTATTTGTTCTGAGACTGTTATCTTAATGACCCTTCAAATCAGACACTAAGGAAAAAAGTCATATCTTGTAAAATATGTCTTCTGAAGCAACAAAAAAAAGAAAAAACATACGTTGTTCCAAATTAGTGATAATTCGTAGTTAACGAGGGATACACCATCCCCTCTATCTTGTTCTCTTTTTTCTTCCAGAGGTATTCAACCCTTAATTCACTATTAAAAAATTATTACTATTTTCCCACCCATAGATGTTTAATGGCTATTTGAATATGGTAGAAAAAAATCTAAATAATAGCATTTTCACACGAAAAAATTATATAGTTTCCTAATGTTTCAATAGAAACCTGTTTTTCCACCATGCGTTTTTCAAGTGGGCTGATTTGGTGAAAATGAAGTGAGAAGATCATGTTTTATAACACAAATTTTCCACTGAATGTAGATGGAAAAATCTTTATTTCTAGTAGTGATATTATAAAATAGTAGTAGTAATATGTAGCATTGATAATAAATATATATATATATATATATATATATATATATATATATATATATATATATATATATATATAAGCTAGGACATAGGCCCGCTGACATGGCATCCTTAGAATCTAGTATTTGCATTTATCTATTTTTTCCTTTTTTTTTTAGACAATTTTCCTCTTCTTACTGTTAAATATAATCGCCAGGAAAACAACGTACATATCGTTTCGGTGCTTTACTATTAGACTCCAACAGTCGCTTCTTAAAAGATTTAGGGTGAAGATGTTGATAACGTGCAATATTATATAATGACTTTTAATGTCAGTCAACCAAACAACTAGCAGAATATTCCATACATGTGGATATTAAGAAGAATGTTGAAGAGAAAGTACCAAATTATGAGGGCCTTTTTCGAGAAGTAGTCATACTTGTTAAATATACACAATATACATACAATATACATGTGTATATTGTGTATATTGTCTCGGTTTCTCCCTTGCAATTACCGTATATAGAGTATATATTTAGGTAATATTTAGTCTCCTAGTTTAGGTAATATTGTAATGTAATTAGTATTGTACACTTACCATAATAATTGTATTACCATAAATGCAATCCAAGTAGAATAAGGTTTTAGGAGTAGAATAGGAATATGATTCTCCTATTATGGAAATATGTAACTTGTATAAATAGTCTTTCAATTAATGAAAATAATCAAGGGATTATTTCTTTCATGGTATCAAGAGTCTAGGTTTATTTTCTCTCCCAAATTCTCCACCTTTCCGTCGAATCACTAGCAAAATCCGAGATCTTGCTCTCGGGTTTCGTGCCGACGAGAACCCCCTTCTTCCAAAAAATTTCTCCCTAATCCCTCAATCACATATTGTTCTATCAATATGTCTACATCCCGGAACATGTTTCATCCTGCCCTTACAGTTTCTAACATCAAGAATAACATCCCTCTTGTTCTTGAAATAGAAAACGTCCAATATGTGACGTGGGCCGAACTGTTTAAAATTCACGCACGATCACATCAAGTCATCCATCACATAATCCCCGTGACTCCTGAGGAAACGGAGGTGCCAAAACGCGAGGATGATCCTAAGTTGTGGACGACTCTTGATGCTACCGTCCTTCAGTGGATATATTCCACAATATCTACCGACCTTTTGCAAACAATTATTGAGCCTGACAATACGGCACAGGCGACTTGGGATAGACTGCGTGATGTATTTTAAGATAATCAAAATGCTAGAGCTGTTACCCTTGATCAGGATTTCTCCCACGTCAATATGGAATATTTCCTTAATGTTTCGGCTTATTGCAAAAGATTAAAGGAATTGGCGGACCAACTTCGCAACGTTGGTGCGCCGGTTTCGAACGATCGCCTGGTCCTCCAAATGGTTTCCGGCCTCTCCGAGGCCTATAGTGGTATTAGAACGCTTCTTCGGCAAATCAATCCGCTTCCGCAATTTTATCAGGCTTGTTCTATGCTTACACCAGAAGAAGCAGACATGACAAAACGAGCGGCTACCGGTATTAGTCTCGTAGTCATGATGACCGAGTCCACGGTGTATCCTACCGGTTCCAACAACTCGGGCCAAAATCGCAACAACGGTGGCGGCAAAAAGGGTGGAAATAAGAAAAATAATGGCAAGAACCGCGGCGGCAACAACGGTGGCAGTCGACAGAATGGTGGTGGCAGTGGGGGTCCTCGCGATGGTCAGCAGCAGTAGCAGTTTTGGGGCCCACAGTGGGCCCCTATGCAGTGGTAATGGGCCCCACAATAGCAGTTTGGGCCCAGCTAGTTTGCCTCCCAGCGACAGTTTCAGCCCAGCAACTTTCAGCCCAACTAGCAGTGGACGGCTCAGCAGCAGTCCAGGCCCAATTCAGCATGGTCCACCAACAACCAGCAGTTTGGGCCGAGACCGTAAGCAGGGGTGCTTGGGCCTCGGCCCCCGCAAGCCCATCACGTAGCGGCACCCACGCCTACCGACATCGAAGCCGCAATGCAACGCTTGGTTTAAATCCTCCAGATCCAAATTGGTATATGGACACCGGTGCCACTACCCACATGACATCCGATTCAGGTACGCTCTCGTCTTATTCCAATTTGAGCAACCACCGCGGTATAATTGTTGGTAATGGTAATTCTATTCCAATTCGTGGTTATGGTCATAAGACGTTATCTCCCTCTCATCCACCTTTTATCTTGAAAAACACCCTACACGCCCCCAAATTGATTAAAAACTTAGTCTCAGTCCGTAAATTCACTACTGACAATTTCATTTCTGTTGTATTTGATCCATTTGATTTCTCTGTGAAGGATTTCAAGACGGGGAGTCCTCCCATGAGGTGTGATAGTATGGGAGATATTTATCATATCACACCCAGTTCCGGTCCATCGAGTCAAGCCCTGCCTTCAGCCTTTGCATCCATCTCTCCTTCCTTGTGGCATGCTCGTCTTGGTCATCCGGAATTATCTATTTTGTCATCTTTAGATAAAAATAGTTTAATTTCATGTAAGGGTATGAGTCGTACACCAAATTGTCAGTCTTGTTCTTTGGGAAAAATTGTTAAGTTGCCATTTGTAGACTCAAATTCTCATACTTTAATGTCATTTGATATTATTCATAGCGACTTATGGACATCTCCGGTTCTTAGTTCTGTGGGTCATCGGTATTATGTTCTCTTTTTGGATGATTATTCTAACTTTTTATGGACGTTTCCGATAGCGAAAAAATCTCAAGTTTTTTCCGTCTTCTTAAAATTTAGAGCATTCATTAGAACTCAATTCGACCGAGAAATTAAAAATATTCAGTGTGATAATGGCAAAGAATATGATAATGGAGTGTTTCGGGAATTCTGTGCTAATAATTAGAGGTGGCCAGTGGGTCGGGCTCGGGTCTGGCGGGTCGGGTCTGGCAGGGTCGGGGCGGGACGGGCGAAGGGGTCGGGGTCGGGTCTGGCGGGGTCTGGCGGGACTTGCTCCAGTCTCGTCCCGGTCCCGACCCCATCGGAATCGGGTCGGGGCGGGGTCGGGGTCGGGTCCGGCAGGTTTTCCTTTTTTTTTTAAATAACATATGTATAAAAAAAACTCAATAAACAAGACAAGATAGTGTAATAAAAACATCCCAAGGCTGTTTTTGTGCCTCTTATATTATTTAATAGACATATGATTATTTTGTAATACAAATACAATTGTCTAAAATCTAAATTGCAACTTTGTGGTGTTGTCCAAAAGTTGCAAATTACATGATAAAATTGCAATTAAAAAAATTATATTCTCAAAAAAACCTGTTCTAATTGCTTTATGAATTCCTGTGGTTCTTCGGTTGGAATTGGTATTTGTTGGTCAAATTGATCCACGTTGCTTCCACCACCTTCGGATAAGATTTCGTTGTAGTTTTCGTCTTCTTCTTCATTGATCTTCGGTTGACCGCACCTTCTCCGCTCCGCTCGTATCTAATCTCTGAATAATACTGCAATTTTCAAGCTGTCTCCGGCTAATGAGTGCCTGTGGTCTCCTATTTGATATCTGCCGTCAGAAAAAGCACTTTCAGACGTAGTTGATGACGCTTGAATGTTCAAAACATCTCGGGCCATCAATGAAAGTGTCGGAAAGGTCTTCTCATTCCCCCTCCAGTATTTCAGCAAGTCTACATGTCCATTTTCATGGATAACTTCTTGGTACGGTACAGAACCCTGCAAAACAAAAATATCCAACTCGCTAATTTGGTTAGTAGTAGAGGTACAACCGCACATTCTATTTCTGAGGCTTTCAATACTAGCCGCAGAAACAACATGTCTTTTGTGAGGTTGTGTTGAAGATGAAGAAGATGGTATGGAAGCCGGTAAGTTACTAACATTTTCTTGTTGATAAAATCTATATATTTTTTTGCATTGGTGTTCTACGCTAGACAACACTTCTTCTTTAGTTTGTTCAATAGGTGGTGGGTGATTTAGATTTTTGGAACTTGGAGGTGGTAGTACTTCTATACAATCGTAAATAGTTTCAATTAGTGATTTAGTACCGTCTATTTTAATAGTTGGATTTAATACAGAACCAATAATATAAATAGTGGGAATATGAATAAAATATTTTTTTATTTTGACAAATATTTTTTTAATAGCTGTCATATAAGCTGGTTTTTTCATATATTCACTAAGTAATAAAAATATTAGAGTTATATAAAACAACATAGTTGAAATAGTAGGATAATATATACCGGAAATTTTTTTTTGTTGCTTGAAAAAATTTCTCTAAAAATACAATAAGTTCGGAAATTTTTACCCAATCACTATCTACAATCAAACCAGCTGGATTTTGATTATGAGAGTTAAAAAATAAAGTTATAGGTTTTCTATAGTCATAAGCGACAAGTAGTTGCTCGTATAAAGAATTTCACCTAGTGGATACTTCTTGTGGAATTTTTCTATAAGATAGTCCACAATCGTGACAAGTTTTTTTATATTCTTTTCTACGTTGTACTTTATTACTTTTTAAAATAAAGTTTATAGCAAATTGTATTTTTACTAAGAATGTCTTCAAAAAGTGATAGACCATCCTTTACAATTAAGTTATATATATGGCACGCGCATTTTATATGAAAATGATCTGGAAAAGATGGAGTTAAACTATTTTTTAAAATTGTAATTGCGTAATTGTTAGAAGAAGCGTTATCTAATGCAATACTCATAATTTTATCGGTTATTCCGTAATAATGACACACTTGATAAATATTATCTGCAATAAAAGTACCAGTGTGCCTATCATCTATATATCTATACGCTAAGATACGTTTTTGCATAGACCATTTATAATCTATCCAATGACAAGTTACAGTTAAATAATCATGGTCGTTAGTACTACGACCTATATTAGACGTGATAGATACTTTGCCATTAAAATGATATAATGAATAACGTAAATATTATTGATATTCATGCACAAATTTAAATATATCTCTCTTAACAGTTGATCTAGGAAAACCGTTAAAAGCAGGATTATATATATATATCTAATGTAATGAATAAAACCGGGAGATGAAGGAAATGAAAAAGGCAAACCCCCCACAGCAACTAATTTTGATATTGCTTCCCTATCTCTATGTTTATTGTATTTAGGGCCTACAATTCCCCCCGTCATAGGGTTAATTTGACCATGTACTTGGTCCGGACGATATCGATATGTGAACCTTGTCCCGATGGAGCGGGCTTTTGCGCACCCGATTTTGAAGCCTGGTATTGGGCATACCTAGCTGGATGAGTACTTACTACGTGTCTAATTAAACCCCCGTCCCACCGTGACCTTTTTCAGTTTTAAATTTTAAAATATTTTTACAAATTTTACATATAGCTACTTGATTCTCTACGTCCCTATCAAAAAATGTCCATGCATCTGATTTTAATGATCGTTTTGCTGGACCTCGTCTCATACTAGGGGTAATAGGAGGTATTTCAGTTGAAGGTGCACTAGTGGGTGTGTTGTCATCAACATTAGTGGGTGTATCATCTAGATCATCATCTAAATTAAAGTCTTCTTGAGTTTCCGAAAATAGCTCCTCGTCTAAATCTAATGATATTGTAGGAAAATGTTGAGTATCAACAAAATCATCCTGTGTAGGAATAAGATGACTAGAAGAAATACCCTTGCCCTGGTTGCCCCTACTAGAAGAAACACCCTTACCCTTACCCTTAAACATACCTCTTAATCCTTCCATTTTAATTATGATAATAAATAATTAAAGATAATAAAATTAAGTGCGCTAAATAAAATAAACAGACAATAATAATTTAATGAAGGAACGAATGTATCAAACGCCGACGTAATGTCGACGTGTAATCGAGAGGTTGAAAATTGAAACTTTGCTCGATGGAAGATCCTCAAGCTAGTTGCCAACTTCACTCCCAATTCCCAAATGAATAAATAAAATTGAATATTTAGTAAACAATGTAGACTTGTATAGAGATATATTGAGAGATTAGAGAGATTGTAGGAAGATTTGTGAGAAAGATGAAGAGAAAATGAGTTATTTATAGTTGAAAATTGGGTTAAAGTATAAATATAATAACTTATGGGTTAAAAATAAATATTAAGGGGTAGGGGGGTTGGGGGAGGGGGGAGGACTAAAATGGCCGTTGCCCAACGGCCAAAATCTAAAATGGTCGTTGATGCAACGGTTATATTTGCAAAGGGGAGCTCTCGGGCGGGGTCGGGACGGGCTCGGGGCGGGCGGGCGGGCGGGCTCGGGTCTGGCGGGACCAGACATTGTCCCGTCCCGAGTTCGAGTCCCGCTACCATTTTTTTTATGCGGGGTTGGGGCTGGACCGGGGCGGGCTCGGGAGAGGTTGGATCGGGGTCGGGCCGTCCCAGCCCACTGGCCACCCTTACTAATAATGGGATCAATTTTCATTTTTGTTGTCCTCATACGTCTTCACAAAATGGGAAAGTCGAACGTAAAATTCGTTCCATAAATAACATTATCCGCACACTATTAATTCATGCTTCTGTACCCCCATATTTTTGGCATCATGCTCTTCAAATGACTACATATCTCCTTAACATAATTCCTTCCAAAGGTCTCACATATTCTTCCCCCCTTCAAATTTTATATAATAAGACTCCCTCTTATTTTCATCTTCAGATTTTTTGGTGTTTATGTTATCCATTATTTCCATCCACCACAATTAACAAACTTCAGGCCCGGTCTACTCCGTGTGTGTTTTTGGGTTTTCCATCTAATCATCGTGACTACAAATGCTTTAATTTATCATCTAATAAAATCATCATTAATCGCCATGTCATTTTTTATGAATCCCAATTTCCATTTTCTAAGGATAATATTCTCGTGCCTAGTTCGTATAATTTTTTGGATGATAATATATCCCATATGTTATTCAGCATTTTTCGGACATATACCGCACCCAAAATGCTCCAGCGGGCCCACTGCCCGCTGGCCCCACTGGTCTGTCGCGCCCTGCCTATACCGACCACCACCGGACCGATTCAGCGATTGGGCCAGTCCAGCCCAGTTCTAGAACGGGTCCAATCACTGTTCCAACTTTCCGTGTTGGGCCAGCAGGCCCACTACCTCCTGGCCAGTCCGTCCGGAACCCAGTAAATTCTCAAAAATCATCCAATTCTCCCTCGAGTCATAGACCGGTCACTCGTAGTCAACGGGGTGTTTTTAAACCAAAAAGATATTTTAATTTACATTCTAATGTTCTTAAATCACCCTTACCTTGAAATTCTGTGTCTACATTAAATGACCCGAATTGGAAAATTGCTATGACCGATGAATTTAATGATCTTATTGATAATAAGACATAGGTGTTGGTACCCCATCTATGTGGTATTAATATTATTCGGTCTATGTGAATTTTTGCTCATAAGGAAAATTCAGATGGTTCATTTTCCCGACATAAGGCGCGGCTTATGGGTGATGGTAAGACTCAGCAGGTTGGTGTTGATTGTGGTGAGACGTTTAGTCCGGTGGTCAAGTCGGCTACCATTCGTACTATGCTTAGCTTGGCTCTTTCGAAGGCATGGCCTATTCATCAGTTAGATGTCAAGAATGTTTTTCTACATGGTGATCTCAAGGAAACAGTCTATATGCATCAGCCGTTGGGATTCAGGGATCCCAACCATCCTCATCATGTCTGTTTGTTGAAGAAGTCCTTATATGGGCTTAAGCAGTCTCCACGAGCCTGGTATACGCGGTTTGCAGACTATGTTTCGACTATTGGGTTCACTCACAGCAGATCGGATAATTCATTATTCATCTACCGTCGTGGTTCATCAATGGCCTATATCCTATTATATGTGGATGATATTATTTTGATAGCCTTTTGCGATGCCTTGCACCAGTCTATCATGACACTGCTCAGCTCTGAGTTTATTATGAAAGACTTGGGGGCCTTGAGCTACTTTTTGGGGATTGCTGTCACTCGACATTCTAATGGGTTGTTCTTATCTCAACGGAAGTATGCAACTGAGATCATTGCGAAGGCGGGGATGTCATCCTATAAGTCCACTTCCACTCCAGTTGATACTAAGCCTAAGCTAAATGCCGCGGCCGGCGTACCCTACGAGGATCCGACCCGCTATTGCAGTCTTGCAGGGGCCCTTCAGTATCTTACCTTTACGAGATCGGATATTACATATGTTGTCCAACATGTGTGTTTGTTCATGCATGATCCCAGAATTGAGCACATGAATGCACTCAAACACATCATTCGGTATATTCAAGGTACACTTGACTATGGTTTGCATTTATATCCTTCCTCGACGTCCACACGTGTCTCGTATACATATGCTGATTGGGGTGGCGGTGCCAACACCAGACGGTCGACGTCAGGCTATTGTATGTTTCTTGGCAACAACTTGGTCTCCTGATCTGCAAAGCGTCAGTCAACTCTATCCCGCTCAAGTGCCGAGGCTGAATATCGAGGGGTAGCTAACGTGGTCTCGGAATCATGTTGGTTACGTAATTTGCTTGTAGAGCTTCATTGTCCCATTCAGAAGGAAACCTTGGTTTATTGCGATAATATTAGTGTCATCTACCTTTCTAGTAATCCAGTTAAACACCAACGCACTAAGCATATCGAAATGGACATTCACTTTGTCCGTGAAAAGGTTGCTTGTGGTCAAGTTCGCGTATGCCATGTCTCGTCGAGATATCAAATTGCTGACATCTTTACAAAGGGTCTTCCCTCGGTCCTTTTTGAAGATTTTAGGGACATTCTCAGCGTTCGAAGACCGCCCGTTATGACTGCGGGGTTGTGTTAAATATACACAATATACATGTGTATATTGTGTATATTGTCTCGGTTTCTCCCTTGCAATTACCGTATATAGAGTATATATTTAGGTAATACTTAGTCTCCTAGTTTAGGTAATATTGTAATGTAATTAGTATTGTACACTTACCATAATAATTGTATTACCATAAATGTAATTCAAGTAGAATATAGAATATGAATAAGATTCTCCTATTATGGAAATATATAACTTGTATAGATAGTCTTTCAATTAATGAAAATAATACTTTTTTCTAAAGTAAAGTCTATTTCACAACTCTCATCACTGGTCTTTGATTTGCTTTAATTTTTATTCTTATTAAGTCTGTTATTAACTGTTTTTTTTTTTTAAAAAATGGATGTTGCTGTGAATACATGGTTTTTATTCTTTAACTTGTATATTTTATCTAATCTAATGTAGCAGTTACTTAATTAAATGTGTATCTCATAAAGCATGGTTTAAATGGCTGAATAATGCAATATAACATTACTTGGCATAGATGTGCAATGCCTTCCGTCGTCTGACTTTGTGTATTTCCTTTAAGAAATTCGAATTTCAAGGAAATGGGGCATACGGAGGGTATGATTAGCTTCCAAAATGTTATTGCTGCATTTGTCACAAAATACTCGAAGAGGGAAATAATGTAAGACTACTTCGTTTGAATTGGGTTGCTTGTGTATTAATTTGTGAATTCTTTTTAGTAAAAAATGTGGAAGAGTTTATTAGTATTTGTGACTTCTTTATAATTATTCAGTTTCGACAAATTCAAATTCACGACACATAACACTAATCAATGAGGAAACCTTATCAGGATTTATTCATTCAATGACTCGAACACAAGACCTTTAGTTAAGAATTGAGAGATCATATGCACCACCACACTCTCTCGCAATGGCAGTGGTATAACATACACCAAAAATATTCAAAAACAATAATTGGTGATGCACATCAAGGTGAAAATAGTAATCTTGGGAGCAACATTGAGGCTTGAGCAACATCACTTCGCCGAACACTGAAAAGACTATATTCAATGAATTCATACAAGTTGAATAAGAACTACACATGATACTAATATTTTTCTTAACATGAAAAACTTCTTATTCATTGATATAAATTAATAGTAGTAACAACTATCAGTGTAGGCAGTGAAATTGAAGATTTTGTGCACACAAGATAGATTGTGTTTCACATGTACATAAAAAAAAAATGATGCTTGAATGTTTCAAGTAAGACAATTACATATAATGGAAGGATTAATATTTGTGATTTAATTGATTTGTAAATTCAATGTTTATGCATATGGCTGAATTTTAATCTTTTTTATCTTGGCTAAACTTACAGAAAGAGATATTTTATATTTACCAATACTATATTGATGCTTGATTATTTCGTGACAGATCATCCAAACCGAGAAGCAAGGAATAATTGTTATAATCGAAAAATATGTAACCTAAATTTGATCAAAGTGGAAGACTTTTCCAATCATTCACTAAAGTTCTTGAAATACGTGATAATGTTAAATCTCATATTTTTTATGTTTCAAAAAGATTGATTTACTTTTATTATTAATTTATCTTAAAAAGATTGATAAATTTTAATATTTAAAAATAAATTTACTTTATGAGATTATTTATACATACAAATATTTAAGACTTGTTTTTATCATACATTTAAAAATCTTTCTTTATTTTTTAAATGCTATGTCATGTCAAATTAGACCAATCTTTTTTAAACGGAGTGAATAATTAATATTGGAATAATATTTTAGTTTTTATGAGAATCTACATTTTTATATTTTAATATTAGAATGTTAGGAAAGGATCATTGATAAGTGTAATGAGATCATTTATGATTGCACGAAACGCTAACAGATTACCTAATTTGTGCCATAATTGAAGTAAAATATAGAGGAACCACGAGTGGCCCTTAAACAATGGCGGGCTTGACTCGCTGTTATATTTAATATTCTGATTATTCTGACCAATAGTGTTTGTTGTCTCTTTCTATAAACCAATCATACAAATACTTCGTGTGCTCACCATTTTCACGATCCAAAAGAAGCAGACACTTTTTCTATATTTGGATGTCCCTTTCCAATATAATTAGTAAAACAATTGTTCACACTTGAAAAATGACTTTAAAGTAAACATTAGTTGAATATCGTTTATTTTGACAAAGATTTATAGCATCCTTCCATGTGGTACACTATCTGTTTTTTTAGTTTATTCTTATAATACTGTCATAGTTATATGTTTAGAACTATTTATTTTCATCGTATATATACCCGTTTACCGAATTGATTTCTCAATTATGGTCACTCAATTAATAACTACTCCTTTCGTCTCATTTTAAGTGTCTTACTTTTATTTTTGGTATGTCTCAAAAAGAGTCTTTCTTTCTATATTTAGTAATTTTTTCAATCTCAAGATAAATTTAAGACCACAAGATTTAAAAGACCCCACACATCTTTAATTTAAGATCACAAGATTCAAAAGTCTAATTTTATTTCTTAAACTCAATATCAAGTCAAACTAAGACACATAAATTAGGACGGAAGGAGTATATATTATCTCAGAAAGTCACTTTATTTGTTAACAAAAATTAGAATCAAGAGGAAATGTGACTTTCTGAGATAATAATTGTTAAATAAGTGGTCATCTAAGAAATTAACCCACTCGTTTACCTTTGATAATATGACTTAAAAGCTATTAGTAGGTGATTTATTTTCATTTGCCTTAACTTTGGTGGAGAAAGTTATCTGATACCTATGTTAGTGGAAGGTAGCATGTTTTCGGTAAAATATTTCAAGTCTGACAATCTAACCCAGATATCACAATTATAAAAATTGATTTGTTAAGATTCATTTAATATAAAAGTTAACTTTTTTATGCGTGAGAAAATCTAAAAATAATAGGTGGAACTCTCTACCTCTCATGATTTGTTTGTCGTAGTAAGGGTGATTTTAATATTTTACATATACTTATTTACTTACATATTGAAAGACTTCTTTTTTATTTCTTAAGCTCCTCATCCTACTAAACATTTACCACGTAATATGAGATAGAAGAAGTATTAAGGTAAGTACTAATACTAATAAACAATTAAATGATAAGTACAAACCAAATTTCTTCTAATCTTGAAATGATCCCACAATTAATCAGCCCATGTGTTATATGTTGGGAGTTTTTGCTCTATGGTACTTTATAATGCAGTACGGGAAGTAAATAACTATTACAAGTATTCGAAAGGATAAACAAAGATTTCAATAATTCAACTAGAAATCTGAAAATTACAATAGTTACACACGAAAACTGGAAATTCCAGTTTTGTAGAAGATGGAAAAATGGAAATTGTTTTTGCTGAGTCGAGTGTAGCACTCTGTCCTTAAGACAACATTGCCCCGTATGTATCCTTTATACGTCCTGGACAATTTGTCTCCCAAGATAAAACAACAATGGAACCCTTGAGCAAAGGAAACTCAAGAGCTACCGTGAAGAATATTGAGTAACGAAATGATGCTTGGAAGTCGTAGGAAGAAAACTGTTTTCGGTTGTGTATTTTGGTGCACTGTTTTTGGTGTTCTCCTTGGTGTGCTCAACAATGGTGTAAGGGGGTGTTTATATAGGTGAGGGAGGGACTGATTACTGCCCTCCATAACAGCCAAATAATGGCCATTATGAAGGTAGTAAAGCCACCAACATAAATGGAGAAAAGACCAACGGATTTGGCCATTATAGAAGGAGTAATTCACTAAAATAAATGGCCGAATTGAGTGCTTGGCAACCGCTTTGACCGTCCATCCTTGAGGGACCAAACTGTACATCTTGAAACTTCGAGGGACCAAACTCGTACATCCGAAAGAATTCAGTCCGAACTGTACATCTGGAAACTTCTGGGACCAAACTGTACTTCTGACAAAGTTCTCTGGCCTAAAAAGATAATATCAGAAGACCCACAGCCCATAGCCCACGACCCACGACCCGAGAATCCGGAACCCGGAACTCGGAACCGGAACCGGAACCGGAACCGGACCGGACCGGACGGGACGGGCGGGCGGCGGTGGCACGCGTGTGGTCTTTCCTCGAACCGAAACACATCTAGGTCTTCCCTCCTTTAAACACATGGGATACTTCTTGGGGTCCCAAACCCCAAACCAATTTCGAATCTTATATACACAACAATTCTTTCTTCCTCTACCGATGAGGGAGAATTACACACAATACCACACTTTCCATGCTTCAAACACCTTACTTCGTGAACCAATATCTCTTTCATTTCTCAATGAAATTTGACGATTCTTGGCCCTACGGTTATCTACGTACTTAGTAGATCATGCATGTGTGAAGAACCGGATTCTCCAACATACGTTACACTAGTGTTTAAGCCGTTAAAGTTGATCGGTCGCAACTCCCGCCAAAGGAAAATTTCCAACATTATATATTTCTAGCCAATTTTTGCAGTGATCCAAATTACTTTCCAATAATCTTCATTTTTTCAACTACTATTTACACCTTAATTTTGCTTTTCTTATAATGCTTAATCATTTTTAAGTAGGTTGGATTATCAAATTTTGAATCTTGAAAACTATGAGGATTTTATGTTGGAAATTTGCCTTTGGCGGGAGTTGCGTCCGACCAACTTTAAAGGCTTAAACACTAGTGTTACGCATGTTGGAGAATCCGGTTCTTCACACGTGCATAATCTACTAAGTAAGTAGATGACCGGAGGGCCAAGGATCGTCAAATTTCATTGAGAAATGAAAGAGATATTGGTCCACGAAGTGAGGTGTTTGAAGTATGGAAAAGTGTGGTATTGAGACCAATTCTCCCTTATCGGTGGGGGAAGAAATAATTGTTTTGTTTATAAGTCTCAAAGTTGGCTTGGGGTTTGGGACCCTAAGGGGTATCCCATGTGTTTAAAGTCGGGAGGACCTAGATGTGCTTCGGCTCGAGGATCCCACACGCACGTCGCCGCCCGATGGGTCACGGGCCACGGGTCACGGGCCACGGGTCACGGGCTGTGCTTCTTCTAATATTATCTTTTTGGACTTTGTGGTTTCTGGAACGTCAACCAACACTCAATTCAGTCATTTATTTTGGCTGAATTACTTTTCCTAAATGCCAATCCGTTGCACATCAATTCACCATTTATTTTGGTGAATTACTACCTCCATAATTGCCATTACTTGACCAGTAACAACATCAATTATGTGGGCAGTTGGTAAGCCTCTCCTTCAACTATATAAAGGACCATTTGCCAATTGTTGAGACACACAGAAACTTGCAAACGAAATCAGTTCTTCCTACTACCTTCCAACATAATTTCATTACTCAAAATTCTTCACGGTAGCACTTGAGTTTCCTTTGCTCATTTGTTCATTTGCTGTTTTATCTTGGGAAACAATTGTCCAGGACGTAGAAATGATACATACGGGGCAATATTGTCTTAAAGACAAAGTGCAATCACTCGACTCAGCATACCAAAAACTGTTCCAGTTTCTTGTTCAAGTTTAAGACAATTTTTTGCTTATTGTAACTGCTGCAACATGGCTAGAAACATAACTGATTCTGCTTCTGCTGCCACTCAAGGCAACAATTTTGCCTTCCTGCTGCGCCGCCGCTATCGTCCAAGGCAAAGAACTCACCGCTTTTCTACTGCTGTCTGCCGCCTTTCGTACAAGGCAACAACTCTCCGCTTCCCCGTCGTTGTTCAAGGCAGCAACTTCGCTGCCTTCCCGACTGTTACTGCTCCACCTTCTGCCTTCCACCACGAACGCCCTGAGAAATTCATGGGCTCAAACTTTAAGAGATGGCAACAGAAGATGTTGCTCTACTTAACTGTTATGGGCATGACCCGATTCCTAACGGAAGATCCTCTACAAGCTGGAGATGAAATGGACCCTTCGCCTTCTGAAACGGGTGAAGGGGGCCTTGGTATCCATGTCATTAATGGCATGAAAATGGTTCTTGATGCATGGAATCATAGCGATTTCATGTGTAAGAATTACATATTGAACTGCTTGACAGACCCTCTCTACACGGTCTATTGCACCGTTGGCACTGCCAAAGAGCTGTGGGAAAAACTGCAAAAGAAGTACAACGCACAAGATGCGGGTACTAAGAAGTTCATCGTTGGGAAATTTCTAAAATTCCAAATGGTGGGTAGTAAGACAGTGATGTCCCAAGTCCAGGAATTCCAAATGATTCTACATCACCTGGATTTGGAAGGAATGAAACCAAATGAGCAGTTTTTGGTTGCATCGCTGATTGAAAAGTTACCTCCTTCGTGGAATGAGTTACTTAAAACTCGAAGACAAAAGAGATGACCTTTGAAAAGCTTATTATCAAACTCCAAATCCAGGAAGATAATAAGAAGGCCTTGCCTAGGGGTAAACAACCTGCTGAGGCAAAGGCAAATATGGCTGAGGCCAAAGAGAACCCAAGCAAGAAATGAAAGTTCCAGAAAGACGGCAAGGCCCACGCAGCGGAGATGTTCAGAGGTAATTGTCACCACTGTGGAAAACCTGGTCATAAGATCAAGGAATGCCGCAAGCTCAAGACTGAGCAACAACAGAAAGCCAAGACTAAAGGCAAGGCGCATGCTAACGTCGTCAAGGACACGCTCCTGGATGACATGATTGAGGAGTTCTCGGCAGTGGTGCTAGAAGCAAACCTGGTTGAGAATCTAATGCAGTGGTGGATGGACACAGGTGCTACCAGACACATCTGTTCCAACATAGATGCCTTCTCCACGTACACACCGGTCACCGACAAGAAGCTGTTCATGGGCAACAACGCTTCGTCTGACGTGCTGGGGGTAAGAAAGGTGGTCCTGAAGATGACTTCCGGAAAGGAGCTCACTCTGAAGGAAGTGATGCACGTCCCTGAGATTAGAAGAAATTTAATTTCAGGACCTTTATTGGTTAATGCTGGTTTTAGGCTAGTGTTTGAATCCACTAAGTTTGTACTCACTAAGAATGGCACTTTTGTGGGGAGAGGCTTCGTCTGTGAAGGCATCTTCAAAGTGAATGACATGTCTGTAATGCGTCCAAGTAATAAAGTTGAACCTTTTTCTTATTTGCTTGAGTCTTCTAATTTATGGCATTATAGATTAGGACACGTTAACTACAAGTCTATCCAAAGGCTGGTAAAGATGGGGTTGTTGCCGTCTATCGACGTAAACCCTCAACATAAGTGTGAGGTGTGCGTAGAGGCAAAACTCACCAAGCTTTCTTTTCGATCCGTCGAAAGGAATACCGCTCCTCTAGAACTTTTCACACAGATATATGTGATTTGAAGTTCGCACAAACTAGAGGGGGGAACAAGTACTTTGTGACATTCATTGATGATATCACAAGGTATTATTACCTTTACTTGTTGAAAAGTAAGGATGAAGCCTTTGAAGCGTTCCGACGTTACAAAGCAGAAGTTGAGAATCAACTAAGCCTACGAATTAAATCCATTCATAGCGATACAGGGGGAGAATACGTAGCGTCATTTGAGGAATATTGTGCCCAAGAAGACATTGTTCATCAAACGACGGCTCTATACTCACCTCAATCGAACGGTGTGGCAGAACGTAAGAACCGCACATTGAAGGAAATGATGAATGCTTTGCTCATTAATTCCGGTCTTCCCCAAAATATGTGGGGAGAAGCCGTCCTTACTGCTAATAGGATTCTTAATAGAATCCCATATAAGGGTAAGGACAAAACTCCATATGAATCATGGAAGGGAAAGAAACCCACCTACAAATATTTTAAGATGTGGGGTTGTTTGGCAAAGGTTGAAGTACCCAAGCCAAAACAGGTCAAGATTGGGCCTAAGACTGTAGATTGCATATTCATCGGATATGCAAATAACAGTAGTGCTTATCGCTTCTTAGTGCATAAGTCAGATATTCCAGATATCCACCAGGGTACAATAATGGAATCAAGGAATGCTCTATTCTTTGAAAGTACCATTCCTAGAAAGGAGAAAGACATAACTTCTCTCGCAAACAAAGTTATACAAAAAGCTCTCAAGAACCGGGAGTCCTTGACTGCCCGGATATGCATGGTTCAGATCTAGCGAATCTCGAGGTGGATGAACATCCGGAATCTAGTGTTCCGGATTCTCAGAACTTGGAGACTCTAGAGATGGATCTAAGGCGAAGTAAGAGGGCCAGGAAGGATAAATCCTTTGGTCCTGAAATTGTAGCTTATATGGTTAATGATGAACCAAGGACAATTGCTCAGGCGTTGTCAACTCCATAAGCACCGCTCTGGAAAGAAGCTATTGAGAGTGAAATAGGCTCCATTCTGCATAACCATACGTGGGAGTTGGTTGATCTTCCTCCGGGAAATAAACCGTTGGGTTGTAAATGGATACTCAAACAGAAATACAAGGCAGATGGGTCTATAGACAAGTACAAGGCCAGGTTAGTAGTCAAGGGATATCGGCAGACATAAGGCTTTGACTACTTTGATACCTACTCCCCGGTATCCCGGATGACAACCATACGGGTATTTATTGCGATCTCAGCTTTGCGTGACCTTGAGATACACCAGATGGATGTTAAGACAGCTTTCCTAAACGGTGATTTGGAAGAAGAAATTTATATGGACCAACCCGAGGGGTATGTGGTTCAAGGGCAAGAGAAGAAAGTCTGTCGACTTGTCAAATCTCTGTACGGGCTGAAACAAGCCCCGAAACAATGGCACGAAAAATTTGATAGTTCTCTACTATCGAAGGGGTTTGCCATTAATGAGTGTGATAAATGTGTTTACACGAAAGGTAACTCTGACTCATTTGTTATGATATGCCTGTATGTAGACGACATGTTAATCACATGAAGCAGTCCTAGGGTAATCCTAGATACTAAGAACATGTTGAAACAATGATTCGACATGAAGGATATGGGTATCGCAGATGTCATCTTAGGGATTAAAATCTCTAAGACGTCTGACGGACTGGTCTTATCTCAGTCTCACTACATCGAGGATGTTTTGAGAAAGTTTGAGATGTTGGACAGTTCACCGATAACGTCACCAATGGATACAAATCAAAAGCTTGATAAAAATCTTGGTGCACCCGTATACCAGGAGCGATATGCACAGGTGATCGGTAGTTTGATCTATATAACAAACTACACCCGACCTGATATTGCTTATGCAGTCAATAAGTTGGCTAGGTTTACCCGTAATTCGAGTGATGATCACTGGAAGGCGTTGAATCGGGTATTACAATACCTGAAATATACGTTAACTTTCGGGTTACATTATTCGAGATATCCAGCTGTACTAGAGGGGTACAATGATGCAAATTAGATATCTGATATAGAGAACACGAAGTCCATCAGTGGGTATGTATCTACAATTGGTGGTGGGGCTGTGTCTTGGAAATCCTCTAAGCAAACTTGCATCGCCCGATCCATAATTGAATCGGAGTTTATCGCTTTAGACAAAGCAGGAGAAGAAGCTGAGTGGCTTTATGACTTCTTAGAGGATGTTCTGTGTTGGAACAAACTCGTACCTTCGGTAATGATACACTGCGACAGCCAGTTGGCTCTAGGAAGGGCACGGAATGCTATGTACAACGGCAAGTCTTGTCATATTCGACGGAGGAATAAGACCGTTAGGCAGCTGATCACCATATGTATAATATCCATTGATTACATTAAGTCAAATGATAATATAGCAGACCCGCTGACAAATGGCTTACCCAAGGATCAAATGGTCTGCCTGTCTAGGGGAATGGGCTTAAAATCCAAAGTATAAGGACCAATACGGTGGTAACCCAACCTTACTAACTAGAGATCCCAGTAATTTGGTTCAATGGGAAAACTAAGCTATAAAGGTTCAGTTGATCTCTTCAGTGAAAGCATGAGCACTTCGGATGGTGATTTCTGTAAAGAAACACCAAATCCAAAGTCGTTCCCGCGATAGACGTTAAGTGCTATCTGCAGTATGGGTAAATGTTAAGTTTTCAAAACCTTTAATGATCCTCAACAGTTGAGGTTAGGTTTGGGAAAACTTTTAATGGTTCCTAACACTTATGACGTGGGGTATAGCAGGATACCTTGTAGGAGACCACCTATTTAAGTGCAAGGACGGGCCGCCTCAAATGAATGCACTTAAGAATCCAAGAAGTTGTCCATGGCCACAACGGACAAAACATTACGAAGAAGAGAGTAAGGGAATTTGTTGTGTTGGTACTATTGACTTGACTTACACTAAACACTGACGGTTGAAGACATCACGTTCACCGCGCAATAAGTAAGTCCGATGGTATTTAATTATGGAAGGTTCAAAGCTTTAGCTACCTCTCCTTATGTAACATAGGTCCGCTGAAATATTGCTGGAAATGAAAAGGCACCATGTGAGTGCGCCAAAATCTCTTTCAAGAGGGGATTGTTGGAAATTTGCCTTTGGCGGGAGTTGAGTCCGACCAACTTTAACGGCTTAAACACTAGTGTTACGTATGTTGGAGAATCCGGTTCTTCACACGTGCATAATCTACTAAGTAAGTAGATGACCGTAGGGCCAAGGATCGTTAAATTTCATTGAGAAATGAAAGAGATATTGGTCCACGAAGTGAGGTATTTGAAGCATGAAAAAGTGTGGTATTGAGACCAATTCTCCCTCATCGGTGGGGGAAGAAAGAATTGTTTTATTTATAAGTCTCAAAGTTGGCTTGGGATTTGGGACCCCAAGGGATATCCCATGTGTTTAAAGGAGGGAGGACCTAGATGTGCTTCGGTTCGAGGAAAGCCCACACACGCGCCGCCGCTCGTCCCGTCCGGGTCACGGGTCACGGGCTGTGCTTCTTCTGATATTATCTTTTTGGACTTTGTGGTTTCTGAAACGTCAACCAGCACTCAATTCAGTCATTTATTTTGACTGAATTACTCTTCCTAAATGTCAATCCGTTGCACATCAATTCACCATTTTATTTTGGTGAATTACTACCTCCATAATTGCCATTACTTGGCCAGTAACAACATCAATTATGTGGGCAGTTGGTAAGCCTCTCCTTCAACTATATAAAGGACCTTTTGCCAATTGTTGAGACACACAGAAACTTGCAAACGAAATCAGTTCTTCCTACTACCTTCCAACATAATTTCATTACTCAAAATTCTTCACGGTAGCACTTGAGTTTCCTTTGCTCATTTGTTCATTTGCTGTTTTATCTTGGGAGACAATTGTCCAGGACGTAGAAATGATACATACGGGGCAATATTGTCTTAAAGACAGAGTGCAATCACTCGACTCAGCATACAAAAAACTGTTCAGTTTGTTGTTCAAGTTTATTGTAATTTCAGTTTGTTGTAATACTTAACAGATACTTATTTCCGTTTCCTGCACCATTATAACCAACATTTTATACATAAATATTCAATTATTAATAATAAAAAAAAACAAATCTGAATTAGTAAAATGCATTATTCTGACCAATATTAATGTTGTCTCTTTCAATAAACCAATCATACAAACCATTTTCGCAATCCAAAATACACAGAAACGTTTTCTATATTTGGAAGTCCATTTCCAACATAAATTAGTTAAAATTAGTCAAAAACTTGTTCACACTTGCAAAAAGTCTTTTAAAGTATAAGAGTGGTTAATTTGGTTTATTTTGATGAAGATTTATTCCCTTCCGTCCCATTTATCTGGTGCATTTTTTATTCTTTTTGATCAATCCCAATCACAAAAAAACAATTGTCAAATTTTTATATTTGGAAACTTCTAATCTTATCATCGCCTTTAATTTTCATGAATGATTTGTTATGACTATTTGACATAAAAGTTCCGCCTTTTTATGGGAAGAAGAAAGAACACGAAAGGACGCGTGGAATTCTCATGGAACGCATCTAATACATAGTTTATTCACTCAAGCAAATTTATCTCAGATTTTATATATGTGTTAAAAAATTGCTAAATAAATATAAATAATAAATTAAATCGGTATCAAGTCCCAAATCCCCTCTGCAACTTGCATAGCCTCTCGTTTAACTGTAAGTAGTAAAAATAAATTTAGTGTTTTAGGTATTCGTGAAAAACTTTTATTTATTTTTGAACCTTTGTGTCTATCAAATACTATCACATGAAATGTGATGGAGTAAAAGGTTAGTACTAGTACTAACAAACTACTCTCTCGGTTCACCTTCAATTTTTATATTTTGATTCTTGAGAGTCAATTTAACTAATTTTCGAAACTAAATTGAATTAGACTAATTTAATATTTTAAAATAAAAATTTAGATATTCAAAAACTAAGCGAAAAATAATATAAGTTGTAATTTTTTCATATTAATATGATGAAAAATACATCTTTAAATAGTTTGACCTTTCAAAAGCGAAACATGATAAATAAAAGTGAATAGAAGGAGTATTAATGATAATATAATTAAGCCACCTTTTGAATAGTGCTCAATTGTGTTTAAGCGTTTCGTAAGTAGGTTGGACTATCAAATTATGATCTTGAAAGGACCTTAATTAATACTCCTTCGGTTCATTTTTATTTATCCAGTTTTGAGTTTTGACTTTATATGTCCCTTGAAAATTAATAAATAAAGTATATATTTTATTGTAATATTCATATTAATTGGTATATATTCTCAATAGTTTTGAAAAATGATTTTGAAATGAATTATTAATGTTAAGAATAAAATAAGATTTTTTTAATTTTTTTTAATATGCTAAAGTGTTTAATTAAAAATAAAAATTTATTTTTAAATATTAGATAAATAAAAGTGAACGGAGAGCGTACTTATTACATAGTTTTTCAACATTTAAAGAAAAGGAGACACATCTGAATTTCTTTTATTTTCAAGAAGTGACCCCACCATTGTGTTCTTTCATTTGAGTAATAAATTCAAACCACTGATTGCTTTCTAGAATTGAGTTGACTTTTTTCTCTTTCCTAGTTGAAAGTCCTCGTATTTTTCTGAATTCATTAATTGTGAAAATGATGGACCAAGAGTGTGGAGCCAAAAAATAACTAAGTGGACATTAAGCATTATCTAAAATCCATTGTGTTAAGTGTTAAAAAAAAGATGTATTTTGGCCATGTCATATATAAGTAGAAAATCTGAGCAGTTAATTTTTGTTCTCACTCGAGGTCTTGTACCATATTAAAACTCGACTAAATTTGATTTAAAGCCAGGAAGTCTTACATTAATGATAAACCGCTTCCTAAAAAAGGACAATTGCATAACTAAGACTTAAACTCAAGACCTCTAATTTTAGTTAGGATGTAATTTTGGTTACTGGTTCATCTGAACCCATAACTTTGACACGAAATATATATATATATACTAAAAATTTAAGAAATATTAGATTTGACCCCATAATTTTACCGAAATAATAAGCTTGTTGAGAATCTTAAACCCATTAAATTTAAGGGAGAGTTACACATTTGGCCAATAAGTCAAAAATAATTACATTCGCTAGCTAATATGCCAAAAAATATAAGCTATTATGTATCAAAAATGAATAGTTTGTGTATATTATATATCAATATATATATAAATATATCTATATATTTGTTGGCTATTATTTTGATGGACGACTATTTATTTTAATTTCTCTAAATTTAAATCATAAATATGTCTGTGCCTCTAATACGCACCATAAAAGGTAGTTGGTTAGAGCACTTATTATTACTTGTTGACTTCAAAGTCAAAAGACTTTGATAACCATAAAAGGGGAAACTTTTAAAGAAGTGTTGAAATTTTTAGCTGAAAGTAATATGGATTCCTCTGTTGGGCAGCAAAAAAAGATGACTAAACAGTTAACAGGAAAAAGAGGAGACACACAAATTCATTCAGTTGTAAGAAGTGGGAATCTTGAATTGGCTTTAGAGATCATAAATGGTTGTGTTGAAGGAGAATTGGTTGAATTATTGTCTAAACAGAACCAATCTGGTGAAACTGTTCTTTATGTTGCTGCTGAATCTGGTCATTTGGTTTTAGTGAAGGAGTTGATCAAGTATTATGATATTGGTTCAGCTAGTATTAAGGCTAGAAATGGATATGATGCATTTCATGTTGCTGCTAAACAGGGTGATTTTGGTAAGTATTTATTTATCTCACTTGTTTTTCATTATCCTTCGCACCGCTTGTTTGGTATTAAGGCGCAGTAATTGTTATTTGGTTTGAGCACCAAAGAGTAGAATAATACAACGTCTGTCTGGAAAAAAAAATACATAATTTGTCTGAATGAGAATAAACAGGTAAAATCCTAAGCTAGAACTAACTACTTCCCTCGGTCCCAGTTTTATGTGGCTCCTTTTAGATTTCGAGAGTCAAACGAGTTTTTCTTTTTATTATTATGACTTATAGTAATTCTATGAATTCACATTTAAAATTAAGAAATTCGATTCTCAAAATCCGAACTGTACCATATAAATTGGGACGGACTGAGTAGCTGTCAGTTCACCACTGGAATCACAAACGATCTTGATTTCTAGGTTTCCTACAATAAGCTTACATTGTGATTGTTGGAAACCTAGAAATCACGCTCATGTAAGAACATATATAGATACCAAACTTTGAAATTGGAAGAACAATCTTACCTCCTTTGGCAAAAGACATCTATGAACTTATGAAATTTCTCATAATAAGCATCCAACAGTGTGGCCTAATGGTAAATGAAATAAGCGAAAATAGAAGAAAACTAGGGTTCAAATCCCAACAGATTAAGAAAACACTAGTTGATTTCTTTCTATGCTTAATTCTTTGTGAGTAGAGTGATACCTGGGGTGATGAGAGATAGCCGGAACCAATAGAAGTAATAATTATCTCAGTTGTTTTTGTATATGCTGTTATCTATGAACTTGTGAAATTTCTTATATTGAGTGAAAAAACACAGGATATTAGAAGCTCCCTCAGTCACTCTATTATACGAAATATCTTAATGTGACCTTCCATTTTACTTTGTGGTCATTCGTATCTTTGCCGTTAACAACTCGTCTCATATTTGTTCTTGATTTTAACGGAACTCCGGTGTTGATTGGATAGATTACATGTGCCAGAATACTTTGAGAAAAACGTTCAAATTTACCCCTCTACTTTAGACTATGGCTTAAAATTACCTCCCGTTATACTTTAGGTTGGAGCTCTATTAAGATCAAGGTTAAATACGAGATGATTTGCTAACAACAAGGGTTATGAATGACTCTCAAAAAACGCAGGGTAAAGTTAAGTTATTTTGTATAGTCGAGGAGTATTTTTGAACTTTTTCGTGATTAGAATTTTGATTTTCCTTTTATCCTTGGCTGTAATTCTATTTCAACTAGTAATGAAGTTTTGATGAATATCTTGATTATGAGGATTCACTATGAGTATTTTGACCAGTAACTTAATTTTTCACTTCAGTTTTATTTAGTATGATGATGATGATATGAAATGAGCTTAAACGAAGAAGTGAGGGTTCATATAGCCGACCCCAACTTGTTCGGAACTGAGGCATAGTTGTTGTTGTTGTAATGAAGTTTTGATCAAGATACTAAAAGGTTATAATTTTGTTGTAGAAATGGTGAAAGTACTATTGGAGTCTTTTCCTCAGCTATCAGTTACATTTGATCAGTCAAATTCCACAGCATTACACACTGCTTCTGCACAAGGCCATGTTGAGGTTGTCAATTTCCTCTTAGAGACTAATAGCAGTTTAGCCACAATACCGAAGAACAATGGCAAAACGGCACTTCATTCTTCAGCGAGAAATGGACATGTTGCAGTTGTGAAGGCACTTTTAAGCAAAGAAGAAGGGATTTTGAATTGGAGAGATAAAAAGGGACAAACTGCTCTTCATATGGCAGTTAAAGGCCCAAGTGTTGATGTGGTTAATGAGCTTGTTCAATCGGATCCTGCTTTGGCTACAATTATTGATGGAAAGGGTAATACTGCTTTGCATATTGCAACGCGAAAAGGCCGCATAGAGGTATAAATTCTCAAACATATGTTGTACTCGCGTTTCATTTTATATGGTGGTGTTTGACTATTGCAGAATTTAAGAAAGAAAAAAATCTTTTGACGCATAAGCTAAACATGTATAGCCTGGCTTTGTTCTTTCATCATTATCATCAGAAGCAGACATTGTTAGTATTTTGGCAGTTAAGAGTTGATAATAACATAGGCTTATTTTATCTGATATTCCGCGAAGTTGCAATACATAAGTTTTGGTACTGTTTTACCCCCTACTGTTATCAATTAGCAGCATTCGATGACTCGAAAGAATGTCTCAAATTCAACATCTGGCTTGCTTTTAGAACCCCGAATACTAATGAATTTAAAGGGAATCTGGATTTATCAGAACATGTAGTGGTTGAACACTTGAAACTCAATAAAATATATTAGTGTGCCTCAAAAACTACAACACGAAACTTCTCCAGATTCCTCGGAAAATTTTGATTGGTTATATAAATGCTCGATTGAGCACACATTTGGTTGAGCATGTACTTTTACCATGTATGGGTCGGGTACACTGTCAGTGTAATGAATTTTTATACCATCAATATTTTTCATGCAGATCCTTCAAGCATTAGTAAAGGACAAAAGAATGAAGTGGGATGCGATTAATAAATCTGGTGAAACCGCTCTCGACACTGCTGAGAAAGCTCGAAATTCAGAGATAGCAGCAATTCTAAAGGAACATGGTGTCCTGACTGCAAAGAATATGAAGCTAGCATTACCAACACGTTCAGCCAAAGAACTGAAACAAACTGTTAGTGACATAAAACATGACGTTCACAATCAGCTAGAGCACACTTTCCAAACACAAAAAAGAGTGAAGAACATAGCGAAGCGGCTGAACAAAATGCACTCGGAAGGGCTCAACAACGCAATAAATTCCACCACAGTCGTCGCGGTTCTTATTGCCACGGTTGCTTTTGCTGCCATATTTAATCTACCAGGCCAATATACTGATAACCCTAATGATATACCTCCGGGATACTCATTAGGAGAAGGAAGGATTGCTCCTCAACCCCCTTTCGCAATTTTCTTCATATTTGATTCTTTAGCACTATTCATATCATTAGCTGTCGTGGTGGTTCAAACATCAATCGTGGTTGTTGAAAGACGAGCCAAAAAGCAAATGATGGCAATTATCAACAAGCTAATGTGGTTGGCTTGTGTATTCGTGTCTGTAGCATTTCTTGCACTGTCGTATATCGTTGTAGGTAAAGAAGAAAGATGGATGGCAAGTGCAGTAACTTTTATGGGAACTTTTATAATGGTCGCGACGCTAGGGACGTTGTGTTATTGGGTAGTTATGCACCGGATTGAGTCTTCGAATTTGAGAAGTCAACGCAAATCAGCTCGTAGTAGCAAGTCGTTGTCACGGTCAGTATCGGTCATGTCAGAATCAGAGATCCCTGAAGATGAGTATAAGAAACTATATGCTATATAGTTCTTCCATGCCTCGTATTTATAGCTGTTACCAATGTATATTTTTGTGTTGTAAAGATTTGATCCCTTACACTTCAAGATTCAATGCCAATAGCTCTAGTTTTTGTGTAGTAAATGAGCAAGATAATTGAAGTGTATGATCTTAGAATTATGAGCAATTTACTACTAGTCCAAGTGAAGAACAGTGTAGTATATGAGCAAGATAAGTGAAGTGTACAATTTTATGCCCTTCTAGAATTTGAGCACCTTGCTATTGCGTACTGATCATTGTTTTCCAATTTTGTAACTGTTACTTCATATGCTTTTTAGTTTCCTCATGTTCATTCATTTACTTGACATATCGATACTCCCTTTCTTCCAGTTTATGTGATATGATTTGAGTTGTCACGGAGTTTATGAAAGAAATGAAGACTTTTGAAACATGTGTTAAAATCATGCCATAGCATGTGTGGCTATAAGACTTGTAAAACTTGTGGCTTTCAACATGACATAACATCTGTGCGGTTATAAAGTTAATTGTTTCCAAATTTAGAAGTGTGTCCTTCTTTTTGAAATGGACGGAAGGGAAGTATGTCACATGAACTGGAACGGAGGGAGTAGTAATTAACAAGCCCATTTGAGAAAGCCATTCTGTATATAAACACTCTGATAGTTATTGATATCACGAGTAATAATTTAGTTGGATTCTTTCTGTCAACATAAAACTTTAAATCCTCATTCTAAATTTGACAAGTCATGTTGTTATCATTGGTTTTAGTCTCTTGAAAGTTGTAGACTCATATTATTAGAAGTACAATCTCTTAGAATCTTTGGCATCAACAATCATTTGCCATATCTGGCATGAGAATTTAGAGTTTTGACAGCAACCGACTCAACCTTTAGTGTTCATAGGAACATTCTATCTGCTCCAATGTGCAATGTTTCCATCTTTTTAGGTGTAGGCCTAAAGCAATACATCCTTTGTACACAGGGGCAGAGCTAGAAGCAGACATAAGGGTTTGGACGAACCCATTAGATTTAGTTTCAAACCTTGTATTTGTATTTAAAAAAATCACTAAAAAGGTACAAAAGTTAAATTTAGAACTCAGTTACTAACACTTGATGTCGGTATCCTAGAAATTAGAACTCATAAACTTTAAATCCCGGTTCCACCTCTGCAGTTGTACACCATGTCCCTATCCCTCTGACTTGTGTATTTGCAACTTTTATAACTAAGCATAGTTTAGAATAGCAAAGGGTAATCCAGAAGGAGATCAAGACACATAGAACATCACAGAGAGATAGATAAGAACCGAACTGTTCTAAACTCAAATCATGTACCACTTGAATTGTTGAACAACCAAACCCTTGGGAGCTACATATCTGGTGACATGCTCCGCGTGGCTTTTTTTGAGAAAGTTTGTATTTCAAAAGAATCATAATACAAATGACATATCAGTGGAGATCCAGTAATGATATACTAAAACTGTTATAGCTTCATACTCTGCATACAATCTACTGTGATGAGTTTCTTATTGGAGAAACTGATTGCCATGCATTTTGATGGTTACTATTGCTACCATTTCTTCGAAAAAGGAAAACAAATGTTCTGTACTCCTGCTATATTGTACTTTGATCTGAGCTATATTGCTCAGACTCTTCAAAAATTTCGACAGGTGCGTGTCGGATCCTTCAAAAGTAGTGCATTTTTATTTGGAAAATACGACACATGTATGACAACATTTTTGGGAAGTCTGAGCAATATAGGATTCGAGTTGTTTAGCCACATGAATTTGTTGATGCTAACATTCAAGCCTTCCTCAACCTCCCAGGGCTTAGTTCAAGTGGCAAAGATTGAGTGGACTTGTGACGCGGGTTTGAGTCTTGCACCATAAGAACTAGGCCTGCTATTTAAGAGGAGAATGGTAGAGCGCGAGCCATTATCCCTGAGTTTCGAAAGCTACGGTTGGTCCTAAGAGTTAGCCCCAGACGAATTTCTCGATTATCCATAAATTAAAGAATTCAAGCCTTTCTCAAAATCAGTCAAGCACATTTTTTACTTCTATTTTCATGAATTTGATTTTGGTCGATACAGGAAAACTGAAAGAGCCAAAAGCTCCAAGACAAATTCAAAAAGTTATTGCCACATGGTCTGCAATCACAACCGATCTCTATATGTTGTCTCATATACTAACTTCTTTTCCCTTGTCTCCAGTTTTGGTGTCCATTGTTTGGAGTTAGGAGCATGAGATAAAATATTGACATGACATAAAATTTGTGATTGGCAAATCTCCACATCAAACTTCTTCTACTTTCCAAGATTGATAACTTTTTGACTAGTGCAATCTAATTATATCATCCTTTAGAGCTGGACATGGATTAGTGTATACAATATATATACATATTTATAAGCTGTTATTTTAGAAATTAATACCAAAAGAAGCGGAAATGACTTAATACGTGAAGGGTTATTGTAACTGACAGAGTTGCCTTGTTGGCACGATTCACTGAGATTCAACCCTTTATCGACTTTGATTAGGAAAAACTGGAAAAAGTACCAAAAGAAGCAACAAAATTTGAGATGCAAACTTATGACTTATAATTGATTAGTGAACAAGGGAGACAAGGAAGAAAGGAATGTATCCATTTGGGTGTCTCAGGAACCCTAATCCTCTGAAAATGTTATGTTTTGCTTTGAATTAATCGGAGGGATTTCAACATAGTCGGAGCTAAAGGAGCACAAGGGGTTCATTCGAACTGTATTTGTAGGAAAATTACGCTGTATATACTAGGTCAATTGAGTACCTTTGGCTTCTTCTTATGTGTACTTCTTTATATTTTGAATCTTCTTCGTAAAAATCTTGATTCCACCACTAGACCTGACTCATCCGCTGGATTTAAAGGAACCTTTGGTAATTAATATGCTAATTTTGCCCTGTTCAATCTACAATTTAACTCCAAAAATGGACAAAATTGGAATTATTATTATGAGTCAATTCTTTGGATGGTTATCAAAGTTATGGGATATGTATATTTTAGGACAATAAGGTCGTATTCCTATATCCCTAGAAAATAAATTTTGTCTGAGATTCAACACTTTGTCGCTCTCCGACGACATAAAAAAAAAGCAACAAAATTTGAAATGGGGACTCCGAAGTAAGATATTCTGGTTTTAAGTGCTTAAAGGTACATTATAATTGGTAATCTTATTCAGCTGTATACACAGTATGTTTCCATGTTATAAAGAAATACTGCAAGATGAATATTTAGGTTTTAGATAATGTTAGTACAGATATATTATCCTCAAGAAAACATTTCTTGCTATATATCTCTCCCAAAATCTAGACATCACACTGTTGGGTTTTGGTCTTTTTTCCCCCTTTCCTATGTGGATAAATAAAAGCCCAATTTGGTCCAGCCCACATGTATATTTTGACCCATACATTAAAAGACCTTCTAGGTCTGTTTTGGGGATATATATATATATATAGAGAGAGAGAGAGAGTCTCTTTCAACTAAAAAATAGAGAGAGTGCAGAAAAGTCGCAGAGAGCAGCCAACTTTTTTGGTTGATTCCTGTTTCGTTTCTTGTCAGATTGAGCTGATTTTTGGAGTTAGGTGTTCCTATCATCTTTTTAAGTATTAGAAAAAATAATTATGATGTAATTGTGCTTCCAATTTGGGATAGTTCTCTGGCTTATCCCCCGAATAAACGTCACAAAGTCTGGACTTACGCAGGGTTGGGTATTAATTATGTTCCACGATAGTTGTGCCATGCTAGTCTACCTCGTTGCGTTTTTAGCTCGGCTTTTTCCTTAAGCTCATCTATCTAAAAAAGGCTTCAAAAACACCACATAATACGTCGGGACATGGTCATAGACTCTAATGATCTAAAGTAAATGTACTTCCAAAAAATCATTTCTTTACATTGCAAATAATTTTAACTTTATGCCTTTAAAGTTTAAACATGTATTTTTTTTTTGCGTAATAATTAACATAAATTTGATCGAATAACCGCAAGTTAGCGGATTTTTAAGGATGCCTAAACCCTTTCCTTTAGAATAATAGAGAACCCTTATCTAGAATTTCATAGTTTCGCAGACCATTAATCGGAGTTTACTTTGCCGCATTTAGTTCATATTTAGATGTCCTAATTCACCTTAGAATAATTAGGTGGCGGCTCCTAACAGCTTTATCAATTCAGGGAATCGACCCATTACGTCGCGAACCGTGGTAAAAAACGGGTGCGACACAGCTTAAATACTGAAAGAAATAATCTCTTGATTATTTTCATTAATGAATGAGTATATATACAATTTCCATAATATGTAAAATCATATTCCTATTTTATTCCCAAAATCATATTCTATTTGTACAAGAATTCTATAATTATGGTAACTGTACAATGCTAATTAAATACAATAATTGTACTACAAATAATGCTCCAATACCGTGATATACACGTTATGTATACCGTGTATATCACGGTTTCAAATCTGGAAACTTTCCTTGTGAAATCGTGATTTTCATGGTATACAAAACCGTGTATATCACGGTATATTCTGTCACACACCCCGCAGTGATAGCGGATGATCTTCGTACGTTGAGTCTGTCTCTAAAATCTTCAAAAAGGACCGAGGGAAGACTCTTAGCGAAGATGTCTGCAATTTGATACTTGGAAGAAACATGGCAGACGCGTACTTGTTCACGAGCTACCTTTTCGCGAACAAAGTGAATACCCATCTCTATATGTTTAGTGCGCTGGTGTTGAACTGGATTACCAGAAAGGTAAACGGCACTAATATTATCACATCAAACCAATGTAGCTTTCTGAATAGGAAAATGAAGCTCTAAAAGAAAATTACGTAACCAACAGGATTCAAATACCACATTGGATACCTCTCGATACTCGGCCTCCGCACTAGACCTTGATAATGTAGACTAACGCTTCGCAGATCATGAGACCAAGTTATTACCAAGAGACATACAATAGCTAGACGTGGAGCGCCTGGTATCGGAACAACCACCCCAATCAACATCTGTATACGAGACACGTATAGACGTCGATGAAGGATATAATTATAAGTCATAGTCAAGTGTCCCCTGGATGTATCGAATAATGCGTTAGAGCGCATTCATGTGCTCAATCCTAGGATCATGCATAAACAAACACACATGCTATACGGCGTACATAATATCTGGTCTCGTGAAAGTAAGATATTGAAGAGTCCCTGTAAAATTGTGATAGTGGGTCGGATCCTCGTAAGGTGAGCCAGCCGCAGCACCCAACTTGTATTTAGTATCAACTAGAGTGGAAGTAGACTTGCACGAGGACATACCAGTTCGCTCAATGATCTTAGATGCATACTTCCGTTGTGATAAGAATAACACACTTGCATGACGAGTGACAGTAATCCCCAAAAAGTAATTCAAGGGCCCCAAGTCTTTCATAGCAAACTCAGAACTGAGCATTGTCATGATAGACTTTTGCAAAGCATCAGAAGAAGCAGTCAAGACAATATCATCCACATATAAAAGTATATAAGTCAGGGAAGCACTACGATGATATATGAACAATGAATTATCAGACCTGCTGTGTGAAAACCCAATAGATGAAACATAGTCTGTAAATCTCTTATACCAAGCTCATGGGGCCTGCTTAAGCCCATACAAGGACTTCTTAAATAAACAAACATGATGAGGATATTTGGGATCTAAAAAACCCAAGGGTTGATGCATGTAAACGATTTCCTTAATATCACTATGTAAGAATGCATTCTTAACATCTAACTGATGAATGGGCCAAGCTTTCAAAAGAGCAAGACTGAGAATAGTGCGAATGGTAGCTGGTTTGACCACCGGACTAAACGTTTCACCACAATCCACGCGAACCTGCTGAGTCTTACCATCACCTACAAGACGAGTATTATGACTCGCAAAAGAACCGTCAGAATTATCCTTATGAGTAAAAATTGACATAGACCGAATAATATTAACACTAGAAGTATGGGTACCAACTCCCACTTCTTATTTTCAATAAGAGCATCATATTCGTCATTCATAGACAATTTCCAATTTGGGTTTAAAGCGGACACTGGGTTACGGGGTAGTGGGGATTTAAGAACATTAGAATTTAGATTAAAATGTCTTTTGGGTTTAAAAATATCCCGTTGACTATGAGTGATCGGTCTATGACTTGGGGGAGAATTGGGTGGATTTTGGAACAAATTTAGCGGTGTGACGGATTGGCCAACAGGGGGACCTGCTGGCCCAATACTGGAAGCTGAAACTGGACCAAGAACTGAAGCAAGGCCAGAATTGGGCTGGATATTCGGCCCAATTGCTAGTCCGGTGACGGGAAGCTACGATGGTATTGTAGGTCCAGCGGGCAGTGGGCCCGCTGGCAAAATTTGGGTGCGGGACAAGTCCGATAAATGGTGGATAATATATATGGAGATATCGTCATCTAAAAAATTATACGAACTAGGTCCGGGACTACTTAACTTTGCAAACGAAAATTGAGTTTCATCGAAAATAACACGAAGACTAATGATGATTTTATTACACGACAAATGGAAACACTTGTAACCACGATGATTTGATGGATAATCGAAAAACACACAAGGGGTAGAACAGGCTTGAAGTTTGTTAATTGTAGTTGACGAAAGTAGTGGATAACATAAGCACCCAAATACCCTAAGATGTGAATATGAAAGAGTCTTATTATATAAGATTTGAAGAGGGGAGGAATATGCCAAACCTTTGGTAGGTAGTATGTTAATAAGATAAGTAGCCACTTGTAGAGCATGATTCCAAAAAGAATGGGGTACGGAAGAATGGACCAATAAAGTTCGTACAATATTATTAATGGTACAATTTTTTCGTTCGGCTTTCCCATTTTGTGAGGAAGTATGAGGACAAGAGAGATGAAAAACTATGTCATTAGTGTCACAAAAAATCCCGAAACAACCCATTATCATATTCTTTGCTATTATCACATTGAATGCTTTTTATTTATCGTTCGAATTGGATACGGATGAATGCTCTAAAGTTTACAAATGTGGAAAAAACTTGGGATTTTTTCGCTAATGGAAAGGACCATAAAAAATTTGAGTAATCATCTAAAAATAAAACATAATAACGATGGCCCATATAACTTAAAACAGGAGATGTCCATAAATCGCTATAAATAATATCAAATGACATTGAAGTACGAGACGTAGAGGCTACAAATGGTAATCTAACATATTTTTCTAAAGGACAAGATTGACAAATTGGAGTACTACGCGTGAAATTATTTTTAGACAATGAAGAAACAATGGATGACCCAGGGTGTCCCAAACGTGCATGCAACAGGGAAGGAGCTAGAGCTACAAAAGTAGATGGCAAGGGTTGACTCGAGAGACTGGAGCCGGGCGTGATAGGATAAATATTTCACCTACTATCACATTTCATGAGAGGTATCCCCGTCTTGAAATCCTTCACAGAAAACCCAAAATGATCAAAATCAACAGAAACCCAATTATTAGTGGTGAATTTACGGACATACACCAAATTTTTAATTAAGTTAGGGGCATGAAGGACATTTTTTAAGACAAGAGGTGGATGGGGGGGGGAGATAAAGTTTTATGATCGGTGTCTATGTACTAATTTGGGTTTGGAGGATTTAATCCAAGCGTGTGCATCGCGGCTTTAATATTCATTAGAGTGGGGCCCGCAACATGATGGGCCTGTAGAGGCCGAGGCCCAAGCACACTTGCATGTTGCCCTGGCCCAGAGTGAAACTGACTGGAAGCTGAAACTGGACCCGAGGTATTGGGCCGATATTGTTGCTGGACCGAGGTCCATAGGGGTGGAAATAATTGTGAGGTAGGCAGTAGGTGGAACTAGGCCATTGCCCACTGGTCCAGGCCCCCTGCTAAGGGGACCAAGCGGGCTGGGCCCCAGAACCCCAAGGCCCACCCCATCGTCGTTGGCACTGTTCCCGCCGACAACGCCACTATTCCGGCCGCCACCATTGTTGCCGCCGCGATTTTTGCCATTATTTTTACGATTTTGACCCCTCTTGTTGCCACCGTTGTTGCGGTGTTAGCCCGAATCGTCAATAAAATCATGAGAATTATCGGAGGACGTCATTATCGCCACGGAACCGAGGCCGGTAGTCGCCTTTTTTCCTTGTCGGCTTCTTCCAAAGTGAGCATCGAACGGGCTTGATAAAAAGGGGGGAGCAGATTACTTTGACTAAGGAGTGTCCCAACGTCATTATTGGCCTCAAATCGGCCTGCAACCATTTGTAGAACAAGATGATTATTGGTGACAGGCGCGCCAACGTTGCGGAGTTGGTCTGCCAATTCCTTGAGCCGTTTACAATAAGCAGAAGCATACGGGAAATCTTCCATGCGAACTTGTGAAAACTCTTGCTCAAGAGTGACAGTGTGGGAATGTTTGTTATCTTGGAATATATCACGCAATCTATTCCAGGTAGCCGTCGTGTCTGGTTCAATGATCGTCTGTAATAGGTCGGTAGAAATAGTAGAGTAAAGCCACTAAAGAACGGTAGCATCAAGAGTAATCCATAACTGAGGATCCTCCGTGGGAGGAATTATGTGATGGAGGACTTGATGGGAGATGGCGTGAATTTTGAACAACTCTGCCCACGTCGCATACTGGACGTTTTCCATCTCAAGAACAATAGGAATGTGGTTCTTAATGTTGGAAATAGTAAGGGCAGGATAAAATACATTCTTAGACATAACAAAAGAACAAAGTGATTGGGATGAAATTTGGGAGAGGAGGTAAAATTGGCACGAAATCCGAGAAGGGTACGGATTCCGATGCAACTCGGCCGAGAAGGGAAAATTGGAAAACCGAGAATTAATTGCGAAAGTAATTTAAACCTAGACTTCTGATACCATGAAAGAAATAATCCCTTGATTATTTTCATTAATGAATGAGTATATATACAATTTATAATTTCCATAATATGGAAAATGCCATTGCTATTCTCATCCCAAAACCCTATTCTAATTGTACAAGAATTCTATAATTATGGTAAATGTACAATGCTAATTAAATACAATAATTGTACTATAAATAATGCTCCAAAACTGTGATATACACAATTATGTATATCGTGTATCTCACGATTTCAAATCTGGAAACTTTTCTTGTGAAACCGTGATATACATGGTATACAAAATCGTGTATATCACGGTATATTCTGTCAAATACTAATTTTTGGAACAATTACAATTTACATTGTGCTTTCTCGAATATTGGGTTGTTGGAGGACATATATTCCTCCTACATAAATAAAAGTGAAATTTTCAGACAAAAACTAGTTTAAAAATCTACCTATGGGAATCAAAACCACGACCACATGGTTAAAAGTCATGCGCTCTACCAACTGAGTTAATTAAGACGATTGGTTCAGTAGTGAAACTCTTTAAATTATTTATTGCGGAAAAAGATCCAGTCAAGTACAATTATGTCAAGTAATGTTCAATGGTCTTGTAAATCCGTGCCACGTGTACCATAAAACAATTAATGGTTGAGATCCATTTTAACTCATCTGCTTATCAAAAGGATAAAAAAAATGATAAAATATACTAACAGAAGCTGTTAACTATAACCCACGCCTCTTACCATTTGAAAAAGATATAAATACTGAAATATGATCGTATCATAGCGAAACAAAATAAAAATCAAGATGATGAGACGGTTTCAAAAAGTCTAAATTTAATTATATAAAATAAAATAATTGAAAAATTAAATTTATATAAATCTTATAAAATTACCGGCCAAATCATACCGGTGACACCCCTATTTTGGAGTTGGGTTATTCAAAAGAATAGCGTTGTATACTTTTTCTATGGGGAAATTCATTATTTTTTCTTTCTCTAAATGAGGAATATTTATATTGATTAAGGATAATATCATTGTTAAGAAATTTGACAATATTTGACCATTCCAGTGAAATCTGTAAGATTGTAATAATCTCCCTTGCGGAGTCTTCTCATTATTACAATATATATATATAGTGTACAAGGGAGGAATCCTAATACAGTAAGGATCCTAATATATCATAAATATACAGTATTCATAATTACACAATATATGACGAATATATGAAAAATATTCGCTAATACACCCCCTCGCAGGAGCGAGAGGAGGCCGGACGCTAAGACTAGATCTGAAGTCGATAAATAATTGTTTGGGAAGTACCTTTGTGAAGATATCTGCATATTGTTATGACGAAGGCACATGTAACACTTTGACATGACCTAGAGCAACCTTCTCACGAACAAAGTGGATATCCATCTCAATGTGTTTGGTTCTATGATGTTGAACGGATTGTGAGATAGATATATGGCAGATATGTTATCATAGTATACGATGGACGCCTTATGTAAGGGACACTAGAGTTCCAAAAGTAGATTTCGGAGCCAACAGATCTCAGCGACAACTAGACCTGTCCAAAGCTCCGGTCGGGCCGGGTCAAGTGGCTTTTTTCCTACTTGTCCGACCCTGATCCTATTTTTTTAATTTTCCGACCCTGGCCCTGACCCTTCGGGGACCCTACGGGTCACGGGTCGGCCCTGGCCCGCTCTTTAAAATAAAATAATTTTTTATTATTAAAATAACGGTTCAAATTAAAGTCCAAAAACATAACATACAACATGTAAAAAACTCCAAATTAAAGGATTTTGTTTTTTAAAAATTGAATTCCAACACTGAAATTGACATTCACACTTACATTACCACGAAGTTTCCGTGCCACGAGGCACGACCATGGAAGTAATGAAAAAGAAAAAGTTATGTACGTTGAAATGTATTATATATCAGGAGATCATTACTAAAGAAAAGGGAAATTAGAAATCGATTTAGGGGAAAACACAAATAGATTGGGAAAACTAACGTTTTCCTATAAATTGATGGCGCCAAACCGCCGTAACCGGCCACATCTCGAAAAAAAATACACAAAATCAAAAACATATCGGGTAAAATGGACATCTGAGCGCAGGGTTATGACCATTTAAAGTTGCACCAATTTACAACTACTTTCTCTCCCTACATTTTATGTCAATGCTTCCGTTAATTAAGTTCATGCCTCATTCGACTTCCATAAAACCTTCATAGATTGGCTTCAATGGCTATGATTCAAAAGATAGCAGTAGCCTAAAATAAAAAATTAGATTAATTACATAGGTATGTTCGGTTTTTCGGTTTGGTTCATCCCTAATACTAAATAACCGAATCGAATTACCTTAAATAAATATTAATAAAATAAACGGGTCGGGGTCTGGTCGGACTGGGCCAGGTCAGACGGGTATAAAATTCTGACCATGGCCCGACCCTGACACTGATCGGGTCCCCGCTTTTTTGGGTCAAGTGGCTCACGAGTCAGATATATGTTGACCTTGGCCCTGATTTTTTCAAGTCGGGCCGGGCGGGTCCCCGACCCGATGGACAAGTCTAGCGACAACATTTGCAATGACTTTGTACTCCCCTTTCATCACTCGAACAGGATAGTGTGGCTTGACTCTTGGCAAACCATGAAATGAGATTATCCCCTAAAAATACACAATAGTCGGAGGTGGAGCGTCGCTTGTCCAGACACCCTGCCCAATCTGCATCCGTGTATGATAGTAACCTGGTCGATACATAGGGGTATATATGCAACCCATAATTAAGTGTGCCTTTAATGTATCGGATGATACGCTTAAGAGCAGTGACACCCTGGGGCATGCATAAACAGACACACCTGCTGAACAGCATACGCAATATCAGGCCTGGTGAAGGTAAGATACTGAAGTGCACCTGCAAGGTTCCTATAAAGAGTAGGACCGAGACTGAAGCACTAAGCTTTGATTTAGAATCGACGGAGTGGGCATGATCTTGCAATTGGCCATCTTAGCCCTGTACACGATCTCCTCTGCATACTTACGCTGACTCAAGAACATAATATCCGCAGACCTGATCACTGGTATCCCCAAAAAGTAACTCAGTTTGCCCAAGTCCGTCGTAGAAAATTCAATTTTAAGTAAAGCAATAATCTCATCTTTCAACCCATCAAACAAGGCAGTGAGAACAATATCATCCACATATAGCAGTAAGTAAGAAGTGTTACTACCTCGATGAAAAATGAATAGAGAATTATCACATATGATGCATAACAAACCCAATCTGCATAATGTATCTGGCAAAGCGGTCATACCACGCTATGGGGGCCTGTTTCAAACCATACATTGACTTACGGAGGCAACATATATACTGAGGGGCTACTGGATGGACAAAACAAGGTGGCTGGTGCATGTAAACCGTTTCTTTCAAGTCCCCATGCAGAAACATATTTTTCACATCAAGATGATGTATCAGCCAATGCTTGCTCATATCTTTACTCAGAACTGCGCGAGTGGTAGTCGGTTTGACAACCGGACTGAATGCCTCACCACAATAAATACCCTCATGCTGATTTGTTCCATTAGCCACAAGTCTTGCCTTATACCTCTCAAGATCACCACTGATTTTGTATTTGTGATGAAAAATGCACATGCAACGGATCATATTCACCCCCTTATTGAGGTATATGGGAAAAATGTTAATATTCCCAATGTTAGCCAAAGGTACAAGGATATTATGTCACCCGATAAGTTCGGAATGCTTTATTGTCATGCATGCATTATATTCATGTATTATTCTGGACCCACATATATTATACACACTACTATATGGTATCAATTATATGTATGTAGAGATTCGGAAAAGGAAATGGCGGTATATACACAACACCACCTGCAGCTGGTACAGACTATCACGAAAATGAAGATGACCAATGAGGCTAATATGATATGATGTGCACTGAGGGTGTTATGGAAAGAAAGATGCCCGATGACGCCAATATATATGTATACTGCATTTGCATTGTGCATGACATTTAGGTATATTATGGCCCCAGAGGCATTCACTACTGGTCGGCTCGGCTGTTACAGTCAGCTGTTACTATCGGTTGTTTCTATCACCTGTTACTGTCGATTGCTACTGTCAGATGTTATTATCAGCTTTTTCTGTTTCAGTATATTTCTGTATCTCTGTTATGCTATTTTTCATGCCTGACATACTCGGTACATCAGTCGTACTGACGTCCCTTTTGTCTGGGGACGCTGTGTTTTATGCTTGCAGGATCAGGTAAACAGTGGAATGGTCCACACTACTAGGTGGTTGGTTCAACTGATATTAGAGCACTCTACTTATTTCAGAGTTGCATTCTGGTTGCGGTATGATATTTTGCATATGCATATGGGTATGTCGGGGCCCTGTCCCGACCTTGTAGTGTCATGTACTCTTTAGAAGCTTGTAGATAGTTGTCCTGTGTATAGTAGTCGTGTATGGCCATGTCGGCCTTGATATGTGTGTTGGCAGATACTTGGTGACGGTCTTTGTGGCAATGATTGATTTCAGTTACCGGGTCAACAATCGCACTGCACTCTACATATCAAGTTCCTCATTGGGAGTGTCAGGTAGAGGAAACTAGAGGTGTTGGAGCCCCCTCAAGATCCTCTACGGGTGGTGGAGTATGAGAATTTTGGGATGGAGTCTCACTCTAGGACTTACCCTGTCCTGCATTAGTGGGCAGCACCAGACTGATACCCTCTCCCGCAACCATATCTAACGCCCTCTTAACATAGGACTTCTTCCTCATCGTAGGCATCACTATAATCATAAAACACGATGGAATTAGGAATGGAATCCTTACAACTCAGCTCTATTGCGCGATCTAGAACAATAAGGAAAGCAACCATCCTAAATGCCACGTATCCTCCTATTGATAAGTGAGGTGCACGATGCACCCATAAACAAAACTCTACTAGACACAGCTTGTAGACTCCCTAGGACAGAACGACTCTGATACGAAGTTTTTCACACCCCAAATCAGAGGGGCGCAACTGACTCCCAGACTTTACTTGCTGAGCACCAACATACTTGACTCATTCGTAATGTTTAACAAACAAATGGGCCATCAAGGCTGCTATGATAGACTGAATGAATTAGAAACTATAAATAACTGTCTGTACCAACATAATACGCATAGATATACATATAAAGGGCCGACTAGGCTACCATGAGAATTTATATATCAAAATATCTGCCGATAAGGAAAAATATAACATCTATATACAGGACATACGTATACAAGCCTCTATGAGTAATAGTAACATCATAGGGTCGGGACAGGGCCCACCGTACCCATAACATATACAAAAAGATTATACCGACTCAACACAACAACTCCAAAACAAGGGAAGTGCAACTACACCACACTGAGCTGAGGGCCTACTAGGAAGGATCGTGAATCTTCCTACCTGAAACTACGGCCATGAAATGCAACACGCCCAGCAAAAGGACAACAATAGGAATAAAGTATTGAATATGTAAGGAAAGTAAGAGCATAAGTAGAGACATCAAAGTAAATGAGATACAAGAACGATCAACCTGTAACTCTGAATTTTCCAGTCTGGGCCACAATATGCATATGTATATAGTATACACGTATATAATGCCATTATACATATATATGCATATATAACGCCATCAAGCCTCTATGGTTGTTATTAATCATTATTATTGTCATAATCAAGTAATCGATGAGGATTTATGTCATATGCGTATATGACACCGTCCAACCTATATAGATACATACATATATACATGAATGAGAGTCATTATGAGCATGATGGGCTTGTCGAAGTGATATAAGGTCGTTACACCTTTTACTATTATTATGTAACTGTCAGATGTCATGAAACCAATAAAGAACATAGAAGATCAGATAAAGAGGAATATATCTATAATGCGAAAAGTACTCCCAAAAAGGGACAAATAAGTATCAATAAACATTTCATAGAGCAAATGACATTAGACTCCTAACGTAAGAATAGAGTAATTTGGAGGGACATTCGTTTACATTTCATATCCGTTGGGGCCATGCCAATAGAAGGAAAATGTAAGACTCATACCTTGTCAACTACTAAATTCCCACAACAAACGATAAAGAACCATTGTTAAGAAACGTATGTCATAGGTCTGCACAAAAGAGATATAAACTAGTTTATAACGATTTGACAGTAGTTCTCCTCTTCCTTTCACTTCACAAATGCGGATCGAAATATTATATTTTGAAAATAAGTAATAAAGTAGTAAAGAGAGTAACTAATTGAACTTACAAATTTATTTTATGGAAATTGAAAGCATAGTTTACAAGAGAGATCAGGCAAGAAAAATATTTGAAAGGGGTAATTTTCGGATGTCTTAAGTGTTAGAACTTGAGAGCCTTATATAGGCCTCAGAGAAGTATAATCTAATTACATATGGACGACTAAGATCAAATGGCTTTTCAGAATGTCTTTTGCTTTTCTGAAGGGTCATTTTCCTTTTTTTTTTTTCGAAGGGTCATTTGCCTTTTCCTGTTTACGTGGAGCCCTTGCCTTTTGATTTTCTGAAGGGTCACCTGCTTTTCTGAAGAATCTTTTGCTTTATGTATTTTCTATTTTAACCTTTTGCTTTAAGATAAAAAGTATGACTGGGCGATTCCTCTTGGGGCTAGCATATCTCCATTATCTGGTTCACTGGTACTGGAAGAAGTTGTGTCAATTAATTCCATTATTTGACCAGGGTCTTCATTATCTTCTAATTTGGACAAGGCTTCTACGAGCCTTTTCTTTACCTCTGCTTTGGAGACTGATGTTTCTCTGGATGAAGATGAACTCTTCTTTTCTCTTTTGGTTTCTTCCTTAACTTTGGGACTCCATCCTTTAATTTTGATGGTCTTACTGAGATAACGAATTCTATTCATTTCTTGAATGTCAAAGGACCAGTTTAATATGAAGGGGTTTAGCTGTAATTTATGGTTTAAATGGTTGTTTCATTTTTTCTTCTGGTTTAAGCTGGAAGGGAGGTCTCATCGGGTGAGAGCCCGGAAAGCTTGGTCTCATGGTTGCCCTGCAAGAATTCTCTTGTTAAAAAATCTGGTAAAGAATTTTCTTCACCTTTTATGAAATCAATTTTAAAGTCAAAGCTTGATAATAGTGCTTGCCATCTGGCAAAAATTTGTTTAGAAACAAGATTTTTAACATCCTTCTGTAAAATGTCTTTGGCTGCTTTACAGTCAACTCTTAGTAAAAAAATCTTTGTTGATCAAGTCGTCTTGAAATTTTGTGATACATAGCACTATAGACAAGATTTCCTTTTTAATGGTACCGTAATTCTTTTGAGCTGAGTTCCAGACTCCAGAGGTGAACCTAACCAACTGTTCGGTGGATTCTGGAGATAATTTTTGTTTAAGAATGCCACCGTAACCAATATCGGAGGCATCTGTTTCAACGATCATAAAAGCTTCAGGATTTGGGATTCCTAGACAAGGGAGCTTTTGTACTATTTCTTTGACTTGTTTGACTGCTCTAGTTTGATCTTCTGACCAAGGGATTGGATTTTTCTTAAGCCTCTTATAGAGAGGTTCACAGACTTGTCGGACTTTAGGGATAAAATTTGCTACATAGTTTAGGCTTCCTAAGAACCTTTGAAGCTGGGTTTTATCAGTTAATTCGTCTGAAAACTTGGTTGAGAACTCTATGGCTCTACAGATTGGTTTGTAGGTTCCTTGATAGAGGTCATGACCTAAGAACCTAATTGATGTTTGAAAAAGTTTTATCTTTTTAGCACTTACTGCTAAACCATTCTGTTTAATTGTTTTAACGAAAGTATTAAGATGCTTGAAGTGTTGATATATACTTTCTGAGAATACAAGAACATCGTCTATATAAACTATAGAGAATTGACTATACGGGTTGAATATATTATTCATAATATTCTGGAATTCGATGGGGCATTTTTTAGCCCAAATGGCATAACATTCCATTCATATTGTCCAAAGGGGACGTTGAATGTTGTTTTATACTTATCTTTTTCTTCGATTTGAATATGCCAAAATCCTGACTTCATATTGAATTTACTATAGACATTAGCCTTATAAGTTCTTTTTAACAAATCTCATTTATTGGGTATTGGATACCTAATCCATTTTAATACTTGATTAAGGGGCTTATAGTTAATTACAAGCCTGGGGGCTCCTCTTTCCTTTTCAGCACTGTTATTAACATAGAATGCTGAACAACTCCATTGGAATTTTGAAGGCCGAATAATCTTCTTTGGAAGTAAGTCATTAGTTTCCTTTTTACAGTATTCCATGAGCTCGTGGCTCATCTGAATTGGTCAAGCTTTGGTGGGAATAATATTTTCATTAAAATTATCTATGTATGGTAATGTTACAACATGCTTCTTTCTTTCCCAAAAGGCGTTGGGTAATTCTGAGCAGATTTCTATTTCTATAGAATCCTACAATCTTTTTATTTTGCTGACTACCTCCGGGGGTTTTTTTTAAGTGGATTCTATCCATTTAATATTAATATCTTCTTTGAGATAATTTATTTGATTGGTTAAAAGGTGAATTCTAAAAATTGTTTTTTGTTTAACAAATTTACTTTCGTTTGTCGAGAGAGGATTTAGAGAGGGAAATGTGATTTCTTTCCCTAAGGATGTAGTATAAATTCCATCTAATTTTGCCGTGTAAGGCTTTTACTGGGTTAAAAATGGGATACCTAATAATACTTCTTCGGTAATATTTCTGGTAACAACAAAGTCGTTTATAAAGCAGACTCCATTGTTGCAAATATGAGCTTTTGAAAGTTTATAATTTATTTTTAACCTTTCTCCTGTGGCGGAGTATAGTTTAGAGGTACTTTTTTCTAAGTATTTTGTTAGTATTAATCCTTCTGAGATGCAGTTTTGATCTGCTCCCGTATCTAAAAGGGCTATTTTATTGAGCGTAAAATTCTTGTTTATTACAAGGTTGACTGGGATATGATAGCTTAAAACTTTTACTCTTGAGATGGTTTTAAGACCAGACTGTTCGGGATTAGAGGTTTCTTCATCTCTTTCTTCTTCGTCTGAACTAACTCTTGCTAATTCTTTAGAAGTTTCAGGTGCGAATATATCTCCTAGAGGATTTAAATCTTTGATTAATCTATTGGCAAAAGACTGTTTCTATTGAACTGAGTCTTTCTTTAACCTCGTTAATTTCTTGTTTAAGCTGAGATACTTCTCCTTGCAAATCTTGCAGAGTGGTATCAATTTTAGCTACCTTAAATTTATGTAAAACATGTTTCATATTAAAAGGTTCAACGTCCCTTTTCTTGTTTTTATGATTAATAATAAGCTTTTTTAATTCAACAAGGTACTGTTTTTTAAGGTCTTCATCCTCGATATGTTCTATCATATCAAAGAAGAATTCTTGACTACTACTGGAGATAACGTTAATAGATTGTCTATTGCAGGTACAATATGTTCCTATACAATTGCAGTCATTACTGGAGTTGGAGCTATCCGAGCTATAATCAATGTACAATAATTCTTCATCACTGTAATCTTCGGAAGAGTCACTGGAGTATTCTTCTAGAATTGTATAAAGTTTATCTTTTACGTCAGAATTCAATTCTAATAAATTTATCTTTTCTTTCTTTTTATTAGGTTTTTTTACAGTCATTGGCCATGTGGCCAGACTTTCCACAATTCCAGCACTTTCCCTTCTTTGGGGATGCCTTGTAGTTTATTTTATGGTCTATGATCTTTTAGTTTTAGATCTTTTCTTGTCATTTTTGTACCTGGTTTTGGGAGTAATATTTTTATTTCGTTTTTATAGCCTTTTGTGGCCTCCCTAGAGGGAGCTGTTAGCTTAACATAGCCGAAATCTTCACAAAAACTTCCTAATTCATTTCTCAAAGTTTTTCGTTCCTTTTTTAATTGGTTTGTTAGCTTTAAGTTGTTACACAACTCTAAACCAGTAAGATTAATAAAACTTATTATATCTCCATAAGTCATCAGACTGTAAGGGGTTTCTCCACCATATTTATTTCTAATAGTAGTTCTAACCTTTTATGCAAATAAAGCAGGCAGGCCACTTATAAACCTTTCTTTCCAATAATCATGGTTACAGTCTTCTCTTATCATAACTTTGTTAAGGAATATATCTTTATACCATCTAAAATCATGCAATTTAAGGCATGTTAAATTATTGAGAATTTCTTAGCTTTTTTCTTGGAAGAGTTTAGGTTCTCCTATGAAATGTTTGGCTACAATGTATAGTAGAGTAGGGGTAGCATCCTCACGGAATTCCTGTCTTATAGTGATGTCTGGATTTACGATCTGTATTATAGCGGTGACATTTAATATGCCTTCCCTATTTTCTTCGGTGAGGTAGTTATCCCATAAATTTTTTAACATCCCGGTGAACCTCGAAAGTTAATATGGTAGCGGTCTTTTTGTCGATGTTTTATTTTATTCTATGAGCCGTTATGGCTATATCCATTTCGTGTAATTTGGAATAAATCTGGCCCTCTGCTAGGCCATCTATATTCCACTATGAGATTTCTGTTCCTGAAAATGACGAGTGGGTCTAGTATTGGTCTTCTTCAAACTGCATCTCTGGGAAAGTTGGCTTACTGTAGTAATTTTCCCCCCAACATGTTTTGATAGTTTATTAATCTCATGGCTCTCACTGGTAATGGTTTTAACCCTTTTACCATTTGCTTCGATGTTAAGATCTTTCATTCTTTTATTTAATTTTTCTAGCATTTTATCACTTATCTCAACCTTTTCAATCAGGGTTGGGTAATTACTGGCTGAAAATTGAGGTATCTTAAAAAGAGGATTGGATTCCTTGGTTTTACTATTTTTTGAGGACTCTGGTTTATCTTTTAGGGTTGATTTGTTATTAGCTTGGTTAAGCTGGTTTGAGACTATGTATAGTAGTTGATTGGTGTAGTTATTCTGTTGGATGACTTATTAATGTCTCCCTTTTCTACCAACTTGCTGCTACTGCTGCATCATTCAATTCTCTCTTGAAGGGGGAGGCTATTATGATCTCACCTTCTACGGGAATTTTGATTTGTTCTAATGGTGGGACCTCATATTCTATAGTTTTGGTACTGGTATACCATTTATTAACAAGGGTGCTAAGAGATTCTTTTTTATCTTTTAATTGTCCTGTAATTTCAAACCACTTGAAGAACTCAATATTGCAGTTAATTCTTTTCATATCTTTAATCCATTGTTTTCTAAAAGATAGCCTTATGTTTTCTTCATAGGTTTCTACATACCATTTTCTCTTAAGGGCATGCTCCGGGCTTGTCCATAATTTTCCTAAGAGTTTAAAGTCTATTTTGAAATTATTTTCTGATTTGATCATGCCAAGGGTTCCTCCTTCTCTAGATGGTAGAGGGCCTTGCATTTCACTTTCAGTAGGACTACTGGTCCTTACAATAGGTTCGTAGTGGACTTTAGGTATGGCCGAAGTATAATCTACTCCTCTTATCTTTTGTTCTCCTTCAGGAGCAGAATTTGCTGAATTTTCTTCGGAGTAGCACGCATCCTCTCGGGGTTTGGAGGAAGATGCTGCGAAGGAGTATCTTGAGGAGGACTTAGAATTTGACCTTAAAAATTTTAAGTCAATAGATCCATTGGGATATTGTATTATTTGTTCAATTTTAGAACTTTCTGGTTCTATTCTTGGTTGGGTGATGGCCTCGAAGTGCCATTCATCTTTTGCTATGTTAGCATTCGAGGAACAAAGACATTACTATGCTCTTGGTTTGCTTCCATAAGCATCGTAGCTCCTTTGTTACTCATTAATTTAGCTTTTGGGGCTAAAGTTTTTTTCATTAGTCTGTAGTATACTCTGTATATCACAGCTATTTCTTTGGTATTTATTTTGCTATTCATGTTTTTTGTTTTGATATTTAATGTTAGGGTATCCATAACATTCTGATCATTAATATCAACTGAGAAATTTGGATAGCAATTAAAATATACTAGGCCTCTAGCTAAATTGCTTTGTAAGACTCCTAATACGGAGTCATCGAAGTTTAAAAGTCTGGCGTCCCTTAACAAGAGACAGATGGGCGTGTTTAAACCTAGGCGATATAATGGTTTGACCGCAACTTGTACAAGTCCTATGTGTCGAAAGTTGTAATCCTTTTTATATCTGTTTATATCTTGAGCTGCTAATAGCTTAATAATTTCTTTAGAATTATTTATAGCTACTTTGGATTCACAAGTCTTGATATTATAGTTTTTTTATAAAATCAAACCTTCCGGTTTCATATACAGATTTGAAAGATTCTTTTGGAATGTTCCAGTTCTGTAAGTCTCTTTCTACCTTAGCTATTTTTGAAGTTGAGGTGCAGAGGTTCTCACTATTTAACAAGTTTTGGTTTTCTGACTTGTTCATTTAAAACTGGGATGTAAACAAACTTCGTACATAGTCTGAATTATCGATTAAAGTCTCTTGACTAGATAGTAAATATCCAATATGTAGATTTTTCTTGTATAGACTTACCATTTTATTTACGATTACTTGCCTAACTATTGTTCAATAGTAAGGGTCTAGCAACTCAGAGGGTACTAGAGTTTTGTAATAGTTTAATTCTTTTAAACTTGATTTTTTTGTTTTATAAGTTTATTCTTTTCTGTTACACTATTTATTTTCATAAAATTAGCGTCTCTAATTGTTTCAAATGAAGGATGTGTTTTCATTAGATAGTACTATGTTAAAGAGTTGTTTTAATGGAGGAGACTACTATCCTTAGAGCTATTATCCTATAGATTAGAAGATTTTCTTACAGTTCGTCTTCCTATTCCGACTTTAGAAGGTATTCTATACTTACTATCTACTATTCTTAGTTTCAAGTATTATGTGGGTGTTCTTATCCTAAGTACTTGGCGACATGACACCAAATCCGGGTCCGACTCTAGCACCTAAGCTTTCAAGCTACTCCAACGGAAGTTTCAGGCTCATCAACGTCTGATCTGGGAATTAATCGGATACCTCAAATTAATGGATACAGAACAACTACCTTTTATTGTAGACTATGAGTAGAGTTTAAGTAGAGGGAAACAACAAAGTACGAATGGGAAGAGAAACAGACAGAATATCAAATAACCATAGGACAATACTGCTCTAGGACAGTAGAATGAGTTTAGCTACTCATGATGTTTAATAACATGCAACTTGGCTCTGATACCATAAATGCGGGTCTGGAATCTTGACACCTTTTGGGGTCCGAATCCGAAATCGAAATGGGTCAAAATTATTCTTAATTTTTGGTTATAAGAATGCTCTTTCTTGTTCCTCATTTTTCAATCCCAAAAAATCCCTTTTGTTCTTCATTGTTTCTATCGTGTATAACACGGTATATTCTGTCAAATACTAATTTTTAGAACAATTACAATTTACATTGTGAAATATTGGGTTGTTGAAGGACATATATTCCTCCTACATAAATAAAAGTGAAATTTTCCGACAAAAACTAGCTTTAAAATCTACCTAGGGGAATCAAAACCACGACCACATGGTTAAAAGCCATGCGCTCTACCAATTGAGTTAATTAAGACGGTTGGTTCAGTAGTGAAACTCTTTAAATTATTTATTGCGGAAAAAGATCCAGTCAAGTACAATTATGTCAAGTAATGTTCATTGGTCTTGTAAATCCGTGCCACGTGTACCATAAAACAATTAATGGTTGAGATCCATTTTAACTCATCTGCTTATCAAAAGGATAAAAAAAATGATAAAATATACTAACAGAAGATGTTAACTATAACCCACGCCTCTTACCATTTGAAAAAGATATAAATACTGAAATATGATCGTATCATAGCGAAACAAAATAAAAATCAAGATGATGAGACGGTTTCAAAAAGTCTAAATTTAATTATATAAAATAAAATAATTGAAAAATTAAATTTGTATAAATCTCATAAAATTACCGACCAAATCATACCGGTGACACCCCTATTTTGGAGTTGGATTATTCAAAAGAATAGCGTTGTATACTTTTTCTATGGGGAAATTCATTATTTTTTCTTTCTCTAAATGAGGAATATTTATATTGATTGAAGATAATATCATTGTTAAGAAATTTGACAATATTTGACCATTCTAGTGAAATCTGTAAGATTGTAATAATCTCCCTTGAGAAGTCTTCTCATTATTACAATATATATATATATATATATATATAGTGTGTGTGTACAACTCGGAGAATCCTAATACAGTAAGGATCCTAATATATCATAAATATACAGTATTCATAATTACACAATATATGGCGAATATATGGAAAATATTCGCTAATACATCCCCCTCAGTCGGAGCGGGAGGAGGCCGGACGTTAAGACTAGATCTGAAGTCGATAAATAATTGTTTGGGAAGCACCTTTGTGAAGATATCTGCATACTGATATGACGAAGGCACATGTAACACTTTGACATGACCGAGAGCAACTTTCTCACGATCAAAGTGGATATCCATCTCAATGTGTTTGGTTTTATGATGTTGAACCGGATTGTGAGATAGATATATGGCAGATATGTTATCATAATAGACGATGGACGTCTTACGTAAGGGACACTGGAGCTCCAAAAGTAGATTTCGGAGCCAACAGATCTCAGCGACAACTAGACCTGTCCAAAGCTCGGGTCGGGTCGGGTTAAGTGGCTTTTTTTCTGCTGGCCCGACCCTGACCCTATTTTTTTTTAATTTTCCGACCCTGGCCCTGACCCTTCGAGGACCCTACGGGTCACGGGTCGGCCCTGCCCGCTCTAGAAAATAAAATATTTTTTTTTATTAAAATAACAGTTCAAATTAAAGTCCAAAAACATAACATACAACATGTAAAAAAATCCAAATTAAAGGATTTTGTTTTTTAAAAATTGAATTCCAACAGTGAAATTGACATTCACACTTACATTACCACAAAATTTCGACGTTGAAATGTATTATATATCGTGAGATCATTATTAAAGAAAAGGGAAATTAGAAATCGATTTATGGGAAAACACAAATAGATTGGGAAAACTAACGTTTTCCTATAAATTGATGGCGCCAAACCGCCGTAACCGGACACATCTCAAAAAAAAATACACAAAATCAAAAACATATCGGGTAAAACGGACATCTGAGCGCAGGGTTATGACCATTTAAAGTTGCACCAATTTACAACTACTTTCTCTCCCTACATTTTATGTCAATGCTTCCGTTAATTAAGTTCATGCCACATTCGACTTCCATAAAAGCTTCAAAGATTGGCTTTAATGGCTATGATGCAAAAGATAGCAGTAGCTTAAAATAAAAAAATAAGATTAATTACATAGGTATGTTCGGTTTTTCAGTTCGGTTCATCCCTAATACTAAAGAATCGAATCGAATTACCTTAAATAAATATTAATAAAAGAATAATAAAATAAACGAATCGGGGTCGGGTCACTGATCGGGTCAGACTGGGCCAGGTCAGACGGGTAAAAAATTCTGACCATGGCCCGACCCTGACACTGATCGGGTCCCCGCTTTTTTAGGTCAAGTGGCTCACGGGTCAGATATATGTTGACCTTGGCCCTGATTTTTTCAAGTCGGGCCGACGAGTCCCTGACCCGATGGACAAGTCTAGCGACATCATTTACAACGCCTCTGTACTCCCCTTCACCACTCGAACAGTATAGTGTGGCTTGCCTCTTGGCAGACCATCAAATGAGATTATCCCCTAAGAATACACAATAGCCGGAGGTGGAGCATCGCTTGTCCAGACACCCTGCCCAATCTGCACCGTATATGATAGTAACCTGGTCGATACAGAGGGGTATAAATGCAACCCATAATCAAGCGTGCCCTTAATGTATCGGATGATACGCTTAAGAGCAGTGAAGTGAGACTCTCTGGGGCATGTATAAACAGATACACCTGCTGAACAGCATACGCAATATCAGGCCTGGTGAAGGTAAGATACTGAAGTGCACCTGCAAGGTTCCTATAAAGAGTAGGACCGAGACTGGAGCACTGAGCTTTGATTTAGAATTAACTAGAGTGGGCATGATCTTGCAATTGACCATCTTCGTCCTGTAAACTATCTCTTCTGCATACTTACACTGACTCAAGAACATAATATCTGCAGACCTGGTCACTGGTATCCCTAAAATGTAACTCAGTTTGCCCAAGTCATTCATAGCAAATTCGGTTTTAAATAAAGCAATAATCTCATATTTCAACCCATCAGACAAGACAGTGAGAACAATATCATCCACATATAGTAGTAAGTAAGCAGTGCTACTACCTCGATGAAAAATGAATAGAGAATTATCACATATGATGCATAACAAACCCAATCTGCATAATGTATCTGGCAAAGCGGTCATACCACGCTATGGGGGCCTGTTTCAAACCATACATTGACTTACGGAGACATATATACATATTGAGGGGCTGCTGGATGGACAAAACAAGGTGGCTGGTGCATGTAAACCGTTTCTTTCAAGTCCCCATGGAGAAACACATTTTTATATCAAGCTGATGTATCGGCTAATGCTTGCCCATATCTTTACTCAGAACTGCTCGAATGGTAGTCGGTTTGACAACCGAACTGAATGTCTCTCCACAATCAATACTCTCCTGCTGATTTGTGCCATTAGTCACAAGTCTTGCCTTATACCCCTCATGATCACAAATGTCTTTGTATTTGTGATGAAAAAGCCACATGCAACGGATCACATTCACCCCCTCCGGCCTAGGAACTAAATCCCACATGTGTTATTTTATTAAAGCATTAAATTTCTCACACATGACCGCATTCCAATTAAGGTCTAGTTTGACTAATTTGGGGTTTTGGAAATTGGGAAAATTGTTTGTGTGGATAGGTTATAATGGTTTTTGGCCTTGAAAATCTCGTGTTGGACACGGATTTCCATTCGATATGTGGGGGCAGTGGGTGGGTGGTTAATCAGATGGGTTACTGGTGGTGGGTCACGGGACTGCTGCGAGTGGTTGCGATGTGTAGTAGCAGAGCAGGGCATTGGTTTAGGTGAGAAGTGGTGTGATGGCAGATTAGGTGGGGTTGACGATGGTGAGGGTATGGTCGGAAATGACGGTTATGGGGTATGTATCGTCGGGTAAGGGGATTGGGTTGGTGGTGTTGTTGCGTTGGTGGGGGTGGTGGTGTTGTAACATCCCGTACTTTTGGGCCACGGTTTGAGTCGCTAGACGTATGTAAATAGACCCGAGCGTTGGAGGATGTTTGGTCATATTCACGTATGCAAATAAAGAAGCTTAGTATATAAAAGGATACGGTCCCGAAATAATTTAGGACTTAATAAGTTTGACGATGGGGATTAATAATAATAGTTGTATGTCCCCAAAGAGATTATGGACTAGTGCTATATCACGCGATTATGACATTGAGTATATAAAGGTTTTATAAGTCATTAAGATTTAAGTAAATTGAGATCAAGAAATTAGTTGTGTGGATTAATTTATGTGGGCCCTTGATTAATAGATATTATGAATAATTATTAGGTGGACACATGTCATGAATAACTGGAAGCATGTCTTATATACATACACCTAAGTGGTGTTGTGGCACACATATGATAAGTATTATAAAGGGATTTGGTTGTGAGAGCCACGTATAAAAATTGGAAAGTGCATGAAAACATTCGCTTTTTTATTTATGAAGTCCAATTTTTTTTATATCTTGTTCTTGACTCTTGTATATAACGATTAGTGAATAGTATCACACAGGATATGAATTAACTATATAAATTGGTGGGTATGGGGTGTTTAGTGATCACATGCCAGTAGCTACTTGAAATTATGAGCTCGGTAATCTTATCTTATTCTACGTCAAATTGCACCAATTTCTTCTTAATATATCTGACAATGTTCTCTATAATTTGTGTTTCACTGTCCCTGCAAGTGCTACCCACCAATAAAAGATAAGCTTAAGTCGGAAGGATTGACTCGTCGTAGTCATTTGGAGGTCTGTAGTCATTTTGAGGTCGAATAAAGGTATGTTGAGGCAAATTATTTCTTTCTTTTGGCATGTTCTATGTATGAAACGTAACTGTAATGTTGTTCCATAAATTGTTCTACTCTTAGTGGTTAAGGATGTTCCTGTTATTTATTCCTATGTCAAAAGCATGTCTAAATATGTTTCTAAATCCTTATTGAGGTATATGGGAAAGATGATAATATTCCCAATGTTAGCCAAAGGTACAAGGATATTATGTCACCCGATAAGTTCGGATTGTTTTATTGTCATTCATGCATTATATTCATGTATTATCCTGGACCCACATATGTTATATACACTACTATATGATATCAATTATATATATGTAGGGGATGGGAAAAGGAAATGGCTTTATATACGCAACACCACCTGCAGCTGGTACAGACTATCACGAAAATGAAGATGACCAATGAGGCCAATATGATATGATGCCCACTGAGGGTGTTATGGGAAGGAAGATGCCCGATGAGGCCAATATATATGTATACCGCATTTGCATTGTGCATGACATTTAGGTATATTATGGCCCCAGAGGCATTCACTACTGGTCGGCTCTCATTTTTACGTTAAAGTCACCGTTAATATCGGTTGTTTCGTCAACTTTATTCTTGTCGGTTGTTGTTGTCAGATGTTATTGTCAGCTTTTTCTGTTTCAGTATATTTTTGTATCTCTGTTATGCTATTTTTCATGCCTGACATACTCGGTACATCAATCGTACTGACGTCCCTTTTGTCTGGGGACGTTGCGTTTCATGCCCGCAGGCTCAAGTAAACAGTGGAATGGTCCGCACTACTAGGTGGTTGGTTCAGCTGATATTAGAGCACTCTACTTGTTTCAAAGTTGCAATCTGGTTGCGGTATGATATTTTGCATATGCATATAGGTATGGCGGGGCCCTGTCCTGACCTTGTGGTGTCATGTACTCTTTAGAGGCTTGTAGATAGTTATCATGTGTATAGTAGTCGTGTATGGCCATATCGGCCTTGATGTGTGTGTCAACATATACTTGGTGACGGTCTTTGTGGCCATGATTGATTTCAGTTAGCTGGTAAGTATGTGAAGAGTGGTGCCCGACAGGTAGGGTCCGGGTGCCTGTCATGGCCCTTTAGTTTGGGTCGTGACAGTTGTCGGTGGAAACTGGCAGGTCGACGGGAATGGGTGGGTAGTTGGGTTGTCGGAAGTGTCGGTTGGTAGAGGTGGCAGAGCAACTAGTGTCGGGTGAAGGTTCTAGGTGGTGATGTGATGGTGGACCGGTGGTGAGACAGGGGAGTTTGACCGGTTGTCAGTTGTGGTGGCAACCGGCGATGAGTGTGACTGAGAGTTGGGCGGAGACATTATCGCGGAGCTGACGGTGGCAGTGGCGGTGGTGGGTGGATGAGATTGGCAAGGGCCGGTAGATGCAAGATTGGGATAACACAGACAACCGAATATCCTTAGGTGGTCATAAGAGGGGATCCTTCAGTATAGAATTTCTGTTGGAGTCATATTGTGAAGGGTGTTGGTGGGTAAAATATTTAGAACGTATTCTACCATTTTTACTACATAGACCCAGAAGGACGGAGGAAGGGAGGCATGAAACAGGAAAGTACGAACCATGTTATTAATGGTGCGGATGATACGTTCTGCTTTACCATTTTGAGGTGATGTGTGGGGGCATGATAAACGGAAAACCATGCCATTATTTCTAAAAAATTGGTGAAATATAGAATTATTGAATTCACGATCATTACCACACTGAAACAATTTTATGCATTTTCAAACTGTGTTTTGATAAAAGTGTGAAACTTAAGAAATTTGGCAAACACTTCGGATTTAAATTTGAGTGGGTAGATCCAAATAAAATGAAAAAAATCATCTAACAATACAAGATAATATTTGTGATCAATTGAACTAGATATAGAGACGTCCACAAATCAACATGAATAATATCAAACGGAGAAAACATAACATTGGAAGATGATTTAAATGGAAGACGAACATGTTTGCCTAAAGAACAAGAAACACAATGTTGGGCAAGTTTCCCATTATTACATGTAACAAAATTATTGCCTCTAAGAAAATTAAAAACGGGGGCTCATGGTGGCCAAGCCTATTATGCTAAGTGGTTGGAGAGATAGCAGCGACAGAGACAGGAGAGCATGATCCGGCTGCGGAAGTGGATGGGAATGGATAGAGATCCCCCGTGCTATTGCATCTCGTAAGAGGTGTCCCCGTACAAAGATTTCTCACAGTAAAACCAAAAGGGTCAAATTCAACAGATACGAAATTATTACGAGTAAATTTGCAGACAGAAATTAGGTTCTTAATGATGTTTGGAGCATACATGACATTGTTAAGGGAAAAATGTGGATGAGGTGGTTATGTGTAGGAGGTACCATAGCCTTGTATTGGAATGCGGTGACCATTGCCAATTGTAATGTATTGAGGATACTTTAATCGAAAAAATTTGGGAATATTACCTGCAGACCGGGTGAGGTGAGATGTGGTGCCCGAGTCCATGTACCAATTTTCATCGGGCTGGTACAAGTTAAAACTGCTAAAAACCTGGCCCAAATCAATCCGGGCCAGTCTAGAGGAAGGTTGCGGGTACTGGGCCTACATAAAGTGGGCCTGGTGGGGCTAAAAATGGGCTGACCAAGCTGCTGGAGCGGGGCCCAACAACCCCTGTTTTGGGTAAGGGTATTGGGCTAATACTTGGGCAGAAGATGAGGCCCAGTTCTGGTGATGATGAGGGGCAACTAGGCCGATCTAGTGAGGATATGGACTGGGTTGCGGCTTCGGGACCGTTGATGCTGGACCTGCTGGCGCAGCCTCCTCCTTTCCTTCGTCCTTTTCCACCTCTACCACCGCCGCGGTTCTTCAGCGGCTGATTGTTTTCCGGCAGAGGCGAGCCGGCGGTGATGCTATTTTGGGAAGATGTTTCGACCGCTAACGCCTTCTAATTGTGTTCGTCCTGCTTTGTCCGATGAGTTTCTTCTAGCAGTAATTGCGAGCGGGCCTTGTTGAAACTGGGTAACAGGTCAGCCTGTTGTATCATAGTGGTTAACGTGTCGTATTCACCTTTTGGGAGGCCCGCAACTAATTGTAGGACCATCTCTGTTTTGGAAACAGGCGTGCCGACGTTGGATAGTTGGTCCACCACAAGTTTCAACTTCTTGCAATAATCGGACATGTTAGAGAAATTTTCAAGGCGTATATTATTAAATTGTTCCTCCAAATACACAGCACGAGTGTGGTTGTTATCTTGAAAATTTTTCTCTAACCGAAGTCATAAATCATGGGCCGAGACGCCGGATTTCCTTATAGTAAGGAGCAAGTCCTGGGAAATAGTGTCATATATCCACTGTTTGACAACGGCGTCGAGACGATGTCATGTGGAGTCGTCAACCTCAAAGGGGCGAGGGAAGGTATCGTCGATATGGTCAAGCACATTATAAACACATGCATGAATAAGAAAAAGTTCAACCCATGGGGAGTACTGACCGTTTCTTGATCAAGAATTATGGGGAGACAGTTCTTGATGTTAGTGACGGTGAGGGCTGGATGAATAGAGGGTGAAAATGAGGCTTTTGGTATGTCAGGGGTGACGACAGTTGAGGATGAGGTTGCCCTGGGAGTTGCAGGAGGAATCATTATAGTGGATAACTTTTATCGAAGGAGAAAGAAGACAAGGAAGAACAAAGAGAGAGAAGGTGGTCTTCTCGGCTAAGAGAGGGTAGCCGCCGGTGAGAAACCCGAGAGAAGGGGGCGGATTAGCTATAGAAGACCTAGGGTTTTGACTTCTGATACCATGTAAGATTATAATAATCTCCCTTGCGGAGTCTTCTTATTATTCCCAAATATATATATATAGTGTGTACAAGGGAGAAATCCTAATACAGTAAGGATCCTAATATATCATAAATATACAATATTCATAATTACATAATATATGGCGAATATACGGAGAATATTCGCTAATAAAATCATTTAGGACGAGGATTAAAGATTCCCAAGTACAATAGATGTTTGGTGCATTTTGCTGTAATTTTCAGTTCAAAACGTAAGAAAGTATGTCTTTTTCAAATGGTAAGAAGCGTGGGTTATAGTTTTTTTCCTATTAGTATGTTTTATCATTTTTTATTATTTTGATAAGCAGATGAGTTAAAATGGATCACAACCATTAATTATTTTATGGTACACGTGGCATGAATCTACAAGACAATTGAACATTACTTCGACACAATTGTACTTGACTGGATCGTTTTCCATTTGCTCAAATCAATGTTTCAAATTTTCAATACTGAAGTTTAATATTTGTAAATGGTCAATAAAACTACTACTTGCAATTATTGAAACGATCAAAGAAAAATGGCTTCACCAGTTTCATGCATTGGACCTATTTTTTTCTTTATACTTGACTTTTAATTTTTTCCTTTTTGGTGTAACTATTCTTGCTTAGTTTCTACCCATGTATTTTACCAAGCAATTTTAAATTTGTTAATCTTTGAGGCCTTTAAATCTTCTTTAACATATATTTCAGATTTGATGCATCAAATTTAAGTGTTTGAGGCCTTTAAATCTTCTTATCCTTTGGTCAGTGAGTGCATCTTATCCTTTGGTCAGTGAGTGCAAAGGAAAATAATAAAATAATAATAATAATAATAATAATAATAATAATAATAATTCTAGTACTCCCTTCTCTTAATTTAAGTGTTTTAGTTTAACTTGACATGAAATTTAAGAAATAAAGGGAGGAGACATTTGAATTTAATGGCCTTATATTAAAGATGTGTGGGTCTTTTAAATTTTGTGGTCTTAAATTTGACTTTGGAAGAAAAATAACCTTTGCTTTAAATTAAAATAACAGTTTGCTACTCAAAATAACTTATTTCTTCGTGAAAAGCTTGGTCAAACAATTTCATTCTCTAAAATGAATTTTGTTTTTCTTTTGATTGAAAAAGTAAGCATTTTTTACTTTTAAAATCTTAACCAAACATGCTATAAACAACCTTAGCTAGTAAAGTTATTTGATAATCGTGTTAATGAAAGATAGCAATAATAATAAGTCAATAACTATAACATAGTCTATGTAATCAAGTAATAAATTAGTTTGATGTGTCCAAAAAATGATCCGGACGCTACTGTTATTAAAAAGATAGGAAAAAGTTTTCCTGACATTTGCTACAAATTTTTATATGCATTTCTGCCTTGGCATCATCTGTCACTTTTTAAAGTACCTATGCTCTTCCCTCTCACATTTGCTCAGCTCCCCATAAGCATCTTCACACTCAGAAAACAGTGCAAAAATAAACAAGACTCCTGTCTTTTGCTCACATTAAATGGCCACAAATAATCCTCCACCTTCATCCTCATCATCTAAAATCAAGAATTCAAATGAAGAAGAACAAGAAGAAGAAGACTACATAAATATGGAAGTTACCTCTTCTTCTTCTTCTCCACAAATAAGTAGAGAATTTGAGTTCCAAATGTCTTCTGTTTCTATTAATGACAAAGACACAACAACAGCGACAACTTCACCAGCTGATGAACTTTTCTATAGAGGCAAACTCCTCCCTCTTCACCTCCCTCCAAGGTTAGAAATGGTCCAAAAACTCCTTCAAACCTCAAAGAATATTGAATCTTTTCAAGTTGTACGACAAGAAGAAGAAGAAGAAAGTTCTAGCATTAGTACCAAGAACTTGACTAATACTAGAACACCATTTGAACCTTACAACATTTCCTCATCAAAGATTGGATCATTTGAAGTAGAAGAAGAAAGATTTAGCATTAGTACAAAGAACTTGATTAGTACTAATACTACTACTAGCACCCCATTTGATCAATCTTGCAACATATCACCATCAGAGTCATGTAGAGTGAGTTGTGAACTCAATCCAGATGAGTATTTCTTTGAATGGTCCACTGAATTCAGCACTTTTTTTAAGGACAACCCCACAAAGATGAAGTCTTGGTCCAAGAAACTTAAGTTGGTGAAGCAATCTTTAATCAGCCAAAAGTTAAAGGCTTCAACTTCAAAGGCATATCTAAATCTCAAGTCTTTGTTTAACAAGTCTGCTTGTTCAGATCAAGAAGTTTCTAATGGTACTACTAAAGACTGTTCAAATAAGTATACTAAGGTATGTAAAAGAACCCCTTTTGGTCATGTTGGAAAATGTACACAAAATTCACCAACATTAGCAAGTGTAATAAGAGACATTGATGAGGACAATGTGAATAGTCATAGAAGGTCATTTTCAGCAGCAATCAAGAAACATTCACCAACAAAGTGTTTGTCATCATCTTCATCTAATGGTTCTTCTTCTTCATCATCTTTTTCATTGAATTCTAATGGATTTTATGAGTTGAATTTTCTTAAGAGAAGTAGTAGTGCAACTACAGAGATTGAAGGGTCGATTGAGGCAGCAATTGCACATTGTAAGAAGTCACAAGAGCTTTGCATTAATCCAAAAAGGAAAATGATTGAAGCTGGGATTAATTCATTGTCTATTTCCAAGATTGCAGCCACTGAGATTCAAGAAAGACCAGATCTTTGCAGATTTTGAGTAAGTTTTTTTTTTTTTTTCTTCATGTGACCAGGAGGTCACGGGTTCAAGCCTTGAAAACAACATCTTGCAGAAATGCAGGTTAAGAGTGCAGACTCTGGTCCGGCTCTTCTCCGGACTCCGTGCATAGCGGGAGCTTAGTGCACCGGGCGTCCCTTCTTTTTGATTAATGTCAAAGGACACTACAAAAAAGGACCCAAAAAAGAAAGGTTTTGGAGAGGAATGAATCTGTAAAACGGGTTTCTTGCTTGAGTTTGCAGATTATATGTAATTAAATTCATTGTTTTAGTGTGTATAATTCCACGAGTCAAGGTAATTTTTCTTAATTTCCATAATCTCAAACTAGGTAGAAGGGTGTGATCACCTCACCTAAGAACTTGATCCGTTGAAGAAAGTATATTTTTATTTACTTAATTATGTTTTCATTAAAATATGCTCCGTTAGTTAATTTCCTTAAATTTTGTTGTTACTTGTTCATTAACATCAATGCTTTAAGGCTTAGTGAGAATTTTGCCCGTTTAGATATCTCTGCGGATCTTTTCATCATCTAGTAACCCTGAAGAGGGTAGGAATATAGATGGTATATTAATAAAGTTTTATCTAAGTTTATCAAATAATAAGCATGTAGTAAAAAACGGTAGTATCAACTCAAAATTCATTTTTTAAATAAAAGTCTATCACCTTTAACCAATATGAACATCATAATTACAGAATTTAACACTTATCAAAATTATAATTAAAAACACATAGTCTAAAAATCATACCTCTTAATCAGAATTTCAGATCATCGGAGAACTCAACTCACCCTTGACCCTACTTCCCTTCTTCTTCAATCGAAATTGCGGGATAATTAACCTATGTGCCTGGGAGTTCTCAACAAACTATCTTCTAAAATTCTTATCAAGGTGTAGGTTTAAAGACTAATATGATTCTAATTATAATCTTTCAAAGTATTTTATCTCTGGTATTATGATATTATAATTGATCTGGATTATAGACTAAGAAGGGGGTTTAGCTCGACATAGAGAGTTTTCAAACAAAGATTTGTATAGAAAGTTTTTGAATGCTTGATATGATTACAAGAGACTCTTTATATAGATAACCTCGGCTGATAAGATGACAAAATTGCTTTCTCAAAAGTCATAAAGTAAATAGTAATCACTTTTTCAAAAGTCTAAAGTGCTACAGTTTGTCTGCTATGATTGCCTGATATTTTTCAAAGTTTTTGTCTTTGTTGTCCTTTTTCTTCGGTTGCTTTCCAGGTGTCCTTCTTGATAATGTCATCTTTTGTCCTTTTCCTTCGGTTGCTTTTCAGGTGTCCTTCTTGATAATATATTCTTAACATGAATTGATATTTCCATCAGATTTTCTTGCTATTGTCTTCCTTGTCATGGTTTGTAATAGATGGTAGTACGTAGTAATACATGGTAGTAAACTAAGTTGCAAGTAGTAAAACTACAGGCTCCCTATCATAGTAGTAAATTGGGCTGCAAGTAGTAAAACTATAGGCTCCATATCAGAGTAGTAAATTGAGTTGCAAGTAGTAAAACTACAGGCTCCCTATCAGAGTAGTAAATTGGGCTTCAAGTAGCAAAGCTACATGATCCCTATCAAAGTAGTAATTTCTCACATCCTTATGTAAAAGGATCAGCATTCCTCTTTTTTTTTAATTGTATTAGTAATAGTAGTAGGTCTAGTATTTATTACAGGTCTTCTATTCTGTCCAATTGGCTTTTGGTATTGGTCAATCGTTTCTTTTGCATGTTTATATTTCAGGTTTATAATTCTGTCATGCATTTTTGTTAGTCTCATGGTATCTTGTGTCATAATGTCATTGTTGTAATACAAGGTGATAATATCTTCCACTGCTCCTCCTTTCGAGTCGTCAATAATACATGCTTTCTTTGCTCGTAACATGTCCTCTATTCTGGTTTTCAAGGTTAATAATCCAAATATTCTTTTTGCACTGAGCCACTCTTGGAATTTCTCCAAAGTGCACGGTATTTTCATGTTCAAATTTTCATCATCTCCGCTGATAGTACTATTTTTCCATGTCTTGAATATTTGACATATCACAATGGGCTTTCCCGTTAGGTCTGTTGATACATCAAATATTTGTATTCCATATACTCCTTTTCCGAATGATTCCATCGTGAGTTTCGTAGATTCTACAATAATACTTGGTAATCTGGCAATGTTGTACATGTCTCATCCACTATTAGTTTATCAATAAAATCGTAAGTGAGTAATTTTGATACTATTTACAGGTTAGCTTGTTCACTGCACAAGAATCTGGGATACTTGCTCAGATTAGCACTGCGTAAAATATGAGGGTTAGTCTTATAATCATAAAATTTATTGATCTTTTCATAAGCACTGATATATTCAGGTGTATATTTCAGTTTGTCGGCCATTGATACTGTTGATGAAGAGGATGGTATAATTGCCAGTTTTGATACAAATGGTACCAAAATTTTAGTAGTAGGGTTTTTTGGTCTTTCAGGTGTAGTGATAGGTAATTTGGATTGGGTTTCATTTTGTAAAGTTTTCAGGGTTATCAAGTCTTGTATGGCTTCTCTGAGTTGGTTTATAATATTGGTGTTTTCTTATAATCTGGATATTAGAATTTCATTTGTTTGTATAATGGAATCCATGGTGTTGGTAATAAACTCTTCAAGGTTATCACTGTTGATCGACATTGTTATATCTGCTAAGAAAATTAGCTAAAATATTTTTAGTTCCAGATATATTCTTAACAATAAAGTTATAACAACAAAAAAATGATTGTCATTTTCTCCTTGTATTCAATTCTGGTAAATGATCTATCTTGTTTGTAATAAAAGCTCTTACTTGTGTGTTGTCAGTTCTAACAACAAATTTTACTGGTAATAAGTGGTAATGAAATCTCTTTATTCCAAATTTTACTACTAATAATTCTTTCTCATTAATATGATAATTTTTCTCATTTGGTTTTCATGTTCCTCCTCCATATCCACAAATTTGTGGTTTCTCGTTATCTATATCTCCTTTATCATAAGCTATGAGGATTGCTCCCCATCCTATATCACTAGCGTCAGTAAAAAGTTCTAGTTGATATTTTTCTGTTGGTATTCTATGTTTTGGTAATGTTTTTACCTTTTCCTTGATTTCTTTTATAGCTTTAGTATGTTCTTGTTTCCATTCAAATGTTATGTTTTTCTTTGTTAAATCTTGTAATGGTTTTCTTAAGAGTGGTAAATCATTTATATGGTCTGAAGCATAATTTATAACTCCTAAGAACTATTGTACTTCTTTTTTACTTTCTAGCTTTTCTTTGAAATTCTTTATCTTTGTTACTATGTGTTCTTGCAGTTGTAATCCTTCATTATCTATAATATATCCTAAATATTCAATATTGTTTTTAAAGATTTCAGATTTCTTTTCAGATAATAGTATTCCGTGTTGTTTTATAGTTACTATAAATTCTTCTAGATGTTTTATATGATCGTCTAGATTATTGTTGAATATTAATATGTCGTCAACATATACAATACAAAATTCTGTTAATTTTCTAAACACTTGGTCCATTCTTCTTTGAAATATTTGTGGTGCATTTTTTAATCCAAATGGTAGTACATTCCATTCATAGTGTCATTGAGGGGCACTAAATGTTGTTAAAGATTTGATTCCTTTGTTAGTTTTATTTACCAAAATCCACTTTTATAATCAAACTTACTAAACCATTTTTTATTTCCTAATCTGTTAATAATGTTTATTTTATATGGTAAAAAATATTCATCAAATATTGTCTTTTTATTTAGTTCTCTATAATCAATTACCATTCTGGCTTTTCCTCTTTTTTGTTCACTATGAGTTTACAACAGATCAGAGAAGATAATGATAAATGGTATGAATACGAAGACTTTTATGTCAATCAAACTGATGAAGAAAGTGAATCGGAATTAGAAAATATTAACTTTATTAACCAACACTCAGATAGTGAAAGTAGTTCTGAGTAAAATGAACATACAAGAAAAAGAAAAAAGAAAATTATTAGAAGAAAGAAATTATTTGATACAATGTGAACAATATGTTCGCTATAAGCTTGTTACAACTACAACTACAAGTGAAACAGGAAATAAATATTATAATGATAGATATAACAAGATTACTATAAAACTTAGTAGAATAAGAGAAAGATTAAGTGAGATAAATTGACAACTTATTAGAATAAGAAAGAGTAGAGAAAAAATAATGGAAGATGAAAACGTTCGCCAAGATGTAAGAGAATTAGAACAAGATGAAAATCTCCAACAAAGATTAAGAGAAATGAGTGTCAGACAAAATCCTAATACCTAATAAAATGGTAGCAATCTATATAGAAGCTCATATAGAATATAAGTCTAATAAAATGGTAAAACAATTTTTTTTTATTGATAGCGGACCAAATTTATGCTTACCTAGAAAAAATGTATTAGAATTACACAGGTGGAAGAGAACCAGATCACATAGAGCAAGAGTATCAGGATTTAATGAACAATCAAAAGAATTAGATGTGGTAGCAGAAAACATGAGAATGGTATTAGGAGGAACAATATTCAGATTACCAATAATATATCAATTAGTAATATGAAACAACATGTATTATTAGGAAACAACTTCCTAGATTACTTTAAGACACAGGTTATAGATAGTAATACTTTTAGCTTACAAACACCTTGTAATAAATGAATAGTATTAAAAAGAATATTACCAATACATACATTAAGATTATGTGCTATAAACCGATAGGAACAATAACCTACAACTATTAAAAGAAAAATATCTTAATATACTAAAAATGAACTTTGGAGAAAATCTAATTCAACTATGGGAAAAAGAAAAAATATATGCAGAAATCAAGCTAATAAATGAAAATGATATAATTAGATCCAAACCTATTAGATATAGTCCAACAGATCAAAAAGAATTTGAAACCCAATTAAAAAAATTATTAGAATTAAAAATGATACAAGAAAGTAAAAGACCACATAGTAGCCCATCCTTTTTAGTAAGAAAACACAAGAAATTGTGTCGTATTTATATATTTTACTCCTTTTTTCTTTAGCTTTGTGCATTTATTAGCATAATGTCATTTTTCATTACAATTCCAGTAATTACATTCTTTAACCTTTTCTGCTTCTACGGGTTTCACATATTTTCTTTTTCTAAATTTTATCTTGTATCTAAATTTCTTTCTGATTTCAGGGGTATTTTTATATCTTTTAAATCTTTTTTCCTATAAGGTTTGTAATAAGGTTTGTTATTATAATTTTTATAATTGTTATTTCTCCTATATTTCTTCGTTTGATATCTTTTATTACTTTTCTTATATTTCCTTTCTTTTCTTTTATCATCACATCCAATTACTAATCTTCTTTCTGTGAATCCACATATTTCTCTTAATCCTAGTTTCTTATCTTTTTTAATCTTTTGTTGCATTCTAAATTCTTTGCATTTTCACATTAAGTATGCTCTTAGTACTCTTATTCTTTCTCCTAATGTGTTTTCTTTTGGTTCTAATTGGGTATATGCTTTTGATACTTCAGTGTTATAAAGTGTTGGCAAGTGGTCATAATAAAGTTGTTGATATATTGGACCTTCTTCTGGTAAAAATCTTGCTTCATAAAAGAACTTACTAAAACTAATTGTATATTCTCGTAATTTATTAATCTTACAATATTTCATATTATTCAAATTCATTACTATTTCAATTTTTCTTTCTGCAATTACGTTTTCTCTAGCTACTAACCATATTTCTCCTAAAAATTCTCTTTTTAGTATAATATCAAATATTATTAACATAGATTTCCAATCTGTTGCATGGCTAAGTACTTCTCCTCTTAGTTGGTATGCTATAGATTCTATCCAATATGCTATTTTTCCAATTAATGTTTTAGATATCAATTCATACATGTATTCTAAGTTTTCTGTTTGTGTAGAGTTCATTATTGCTATATACATTCCAAGATTCCAATCAGTTATCCTTCTTCCTATTTCTTGTTCATCATAAACATTATCTAGGTCTAGAAAATATCCATTGTAGTTTACTCCTTGTGCCATTGATCTTACAAATTTTTTAAATTCGGCTTGTTGTCCTACTGGTATGTGGTTTGGTAATCTAGTCCGTTTCCTTGATATTATTTCTAAATTAGGGTCTACTAATTCTTTTTCAGGATAATCATTTGCATCTTCATTTATTACATCATCTGTTTCTATTTCTGGTTTTGTAGGTCTGTTAAATTCATCTTCTATATCACTTTCAAGTTCTTCTTCTATGATTGTATTTACTCTTTTCATTTTTTTTAAAGCTTCTATTATCTGGTTGTTTTCTTTTACTATTTCTGAGTTTTCTTCATTCTCAACTTCTTCTATAAATTCTACTACTTGTATTTCTTGGTTAGTCGATTTATCGTTACTATCTTTGTCTGAGTCACTATCAGTTTTTTCATTACTACTAGTTGTACTTTCATCACTTGTTTTAGTATTTTTCCTCACTTGTTTTTTCCTTTTAACTTTCTTATTTGTTCTCTAAGGATCTGCATTTCCTCTTTTAATTCTTCTAATTCTTGTTTTACCTCATTTAATTCTTTTTTGTTTGTTTTAATTCTACTTTTGTTTCCTTTAATATTTTCTTCGTATCTTTAAATTTGTGTTTATATTTTTTATACTTATCATACCATTCTTCGTTATTATGTGATCTCAATTTTGTATTCTCTGTTTTTAACTCAGATATTTGTTATTCTTGCTTATCTAGTTTTAGGTTTAAATATTCATAGGTTATTTTTTCTGTGTCTTTTAAGTAAATATTTTCTTCTTTTGCTTATGGGTTCATATTTGTATCTTTATTTTTCTATTATCTTTTTCCCATTGTTTTTAAAAACGTAAGTACACTGGGTACACTAGGTTCTTGTTTTTTCATTAAAATTGTCCTTTTTTATTTAATATCGCTAGACTATCCAATGTTTTTTCTATTTCTGTGGATAATTTTGGTTTTATTTTGCTAATGTCCATCATTATAGGTTCTTTACTTCTTCTCCCCGCATCAATTGATACTAATTTTGGTTGTTGTGTAGTAGTACTAATTATTGTATTTTCTTTACTTGTACTTGGTTCATTATCTCCTGCTACCTGTTTACCTTTATTTTTCTCTTCTATTATCATATTAAGTTTTTCTAATATTTTCTTAAACGTTGGTATTTCAGATACATTCCATAGGTTAGTCAACTCTTCTCTTATCACCCGTTGTTTTTGGGTTTGATTTTCTTTTATTTCATCCATCATTATCAATGTATTTTTCAGTTTTTCTTTTACTATTATTTCTTCCCATAACGCATTAATTTTTTCGTTAGAATTAATCATGATTATTTATTCTCTTTTTCCACTCATTTCCCATATCTATCCATATTTTATCAAATATCACATTGTTGTTCTAATTGTGTTATCTTTTCTTCTAATTTTATTTCTTTTGCCTTGTATTTTAAGTATTTTAGTTGGGAAAATATCTCTTCTGATAAAGCTGTCCTTATTACCTTTAATTTATGTTTTTTCACTATTATTTCTCTTTGTATATTCATACTTTATTTACGAATCTTTTTTTTCCTTGATCATTTATTTCAATTCCGTTATTATTTATCTTATAATTTATCACGGTTAAAAAGTCACTTCCTAAAAGTAATTCATTGAAACTGTCATAATCTATTACTCCTATATTTATCTTATATTCTAAATTTTGAATTTTGAATCTTAAATTAATACTTTTAGTAATTATTATTTCTCTTTCATTTTCAGGATAATTATAAATTTGTGGGTTTATTAAATCACAATCATTTTTATTAATTTTACTTATATGTATAAAACTTTTAATAGCTCCAGTATTTATTTCAGCTATACAATATGTTGTTATCATGCCTTTAAATATTATTACCTTAATCTTCAATCTATTTGTGTTTATATTTATTAAATCTAATATTCTAGGTTGTGTAACGCTAGTCTGTCGTGACATTATCGGTTCTCTTGTAATACTCAATTTAGATCCTTCTATTTTTGGTATTAATCTTTTTGATGGTGTAAGGGTCCTGGTATTAAAATCCATATATATTTCTTCTGGTATAGTTATTTTGGAGTTTTCTTTATGTTCTATCTGTTCTAATATTTCTTGGTACTAATATATTCATTTCGTGTTGTTTCTTTACATGGTGGTTTCCGGTTAGGGCATATATCATTTTTGTTTCAATACTTATGACTTTACTTCCTGGTGGTATTGTTATTCCATCTAGTTATAATATAGTGTTAAATCTAAGTCCTTATGTTCATCTTTTAATGATATACTAAAGTCTGGTTGTACCGTAAATTTTAGTTTTTGATATATTAAATTTTCTTTTATTACTGATATTAAAGCATCTTGTAAGTTTCCTAATATCCTATCATCTAATATGTATATTTGTATAGGTGTATCTATGTTTTTCTGAAAGTATGTTTTTATAGTAAATTCTACTCATCCAAAGTATATGTTTTTATATTTTCTAGCTTCTCTAGTAGATAGTTTTGCTAACTCTCTTTTTATTACTTCATCCGTTATCAAGTTTATTTTTGTCCTTCCATTTACACTCATTGTATCTATTATATTTTCATGCTTGTGTGCTATATATCTTATTTCTTTATTTCTTTCAAACCGTTTTGTTTTAAATATTTTCTTAATGGATAATTCTTCTTTTTCATCTTGTATTTTCTGATATGGTTTTGGCTTAAAGCTTAATGTTTGTGTTGATCCTCCTTCATATGTATTCATCTGATAATATGTTTCTTTAGCGTCTTCTACTATTTCTTTTCCTTTGTCTATATTTTAATAGGTTGATGTACTTATATTGTTCTTCTATAATATCATTTAGATCTTTTAATTCATTGTCTTTTCTGATTATTTCTCTTAATTTTTCCTCCAGCAGTTTTAAATTTTCTTCTTCCTTTTGTCTCAACTTTTCACCTTTTAATGCTATTCTATTTCTTGATTCTTTAATAGTTTCTTCCTGTTCATATATTTGTTTAGAATTTTCTTGTAAACGTTGATTTTTTTTCTTTTATTAGATCTATACTTATTCTGCAACTTACTATATGTTGGTTTATATCTCTATTAAATGTAATGGGTTTATCTGCTATCATTCTAAGTTCTTCTAACTTATTTTGTTGTTCCATTAGTCTTTTTTCATCCATAGTGTTCTATTTCCATTCGTATATATGCTTCTAAATCTAATATCGTAATGTTTTGTTCATTTATTCTTGTATTTATCTCTATTATCCTTCTATATGTTGCTACAACATCTTCTATGTGTGTTTTAATTTCTTCTATCTCATTTTCAGAATATTTTTCTATTTGTTTTTCATATGTTATATCTTTTCTTCGTTTTGTTGCTAACATCTCATCTTGAAAACCCATTATAATCTCATTTTCTTTCCTAAAGTTTATTAAAAGACGTTTCATCTCATAACATTTTCATAACATTTTATTTAACAAATTAACCTTAATAAATTCGCTTATTTTTCCTCTCACAAAACTATAGTAGTAATATTTTTGTCAAATGAAGTACATGTTAAATACAACTTCAATTTAACATCAAATATTACTTTTTTTTTCAAATATCGCCAAAAATTCAGTAGGAAATGGACATTTTTGCACTCACTTAGATGATGGAAACCTTTATATGAAGTTACAAAACTTTCTGTAAGAAAAGGGTACTATAGTACATCTTTTTTAGTAGACAGTGGCTTTTATAGAACAGCCTTTTTCTCACTTGTGTTCATTAAACATTCGAGTGCTAAGGACTCTGCCAATAGTAACGTGTATTTTCAGTTTTCAGTATGGAAGTGAGGAATGTCTCAACTTTTACTAAAGAAAAAGTGAAAGCTGTTGTTTTTCTTTTTACAATATAAAAAGTTTTGCTCAGAGTATTAGCAAAAAGTATCCAAGTCCTTTACAATTTTTTTGAAAAAGACTCTGAGTCAAAAAATGTAAAGGTTTATAAAACTAAGAGGCCATTGAAAGTGGCGTGTTACTATGGATCTAATTTGTATATTACTGATAATATAAATGACTTTTACACTATCAATTAGTAGCGTAGTTAGATTTGTCACTAAGAAAGTCAAAATATAAAGAATCATAGTGTATACACGATGTCAAGGGGATTCAATATAATACATATGTATATGCAAAGAGTGTGAATTGACTTTTCTTGGACAAAAGTAGTTATATCCCTGATATCAATATGATTCAATATAATACATATGTATATGCAAAGAGTGTGAATTGACTTTTCTTGGACAAAAGTAGTTATATCCCTGATATCAATATGTTTTATCATGTAGTAGCATATTACATGTTTTATTTTTCAGATTTACTAATCCTATCTACTATGAAGGCTTACGTAACAACAACAATATATCCAGTGAAATCTCACCACATGGGGTACTATGAATGCTTACATGAGTTACCTTTTTGGGTGACTTAATATTTTAAAAATTTATCTATATAACTGTGTATTAAAGTTATAAGGGTAATGTAGGAAAGAAAAAAAAAAGGGGGGGGGGGGGGGGGAGGGAGGCACTTGATAATGACATACATAATCCAAAGATCTTCATTATATCATGCTCAAGTCTCCACTGACTATCTGAGAGACTCGTAATAGGTAAGGTTGGTTGTCTTGCGAGGCAATTGAGATATGCACATTTTAAGATGATCATTATTACAAGCTAGCCTTTAAGACGATCATTATTACAAGCTAGCCTTTCTCTAACTCTATTATATGACCTAGACTTGACACTCACCTATATGACCTAACCAATCTCTATTATATGACCTAGACTTGACACTCACCTTTGGGCATCATCATTTCCTATGAGAGCATCCCCAATAAACATTAGCTTAAGTTCTTTTTAATATATTGAATGGTTATATAACCCAATAACAATATAATTGCCACGTCTCAATTTCAAGCAAATTTAAATAAGGTATATAAGTTTGTATTGTTCGTGTAGTTTCATTTGAGCTCATCTTAATTCCATGACCATGTCCCAACACACTTCGCAGTGCTTTCGAAGGCCTTTTGCAAGTGAGCCCGGGAAAAAACGAGCTAAAAATGCAACGAATTGGACTTGCGGGGCACAAGCATCATGGAACATAACGAAGCTCAACCTTCAAGACGTTCTCGATTAAGCATATGTCCAAACTTTCTGGGCATAAGATATTATTAGGATCAAAATTAGAATATATTAATAACTGAGGGATTAAAAGTGTAGTTGTCCCTGTTATTTTTGAATTTTGAAGTGGAATTTATCGGAGGTTACACAAGAAAGTTTGAATGAGCAAAGGGTCTTATATTGGATTTGTGGTTTGCACTTGTGTTCAAAAGAACATAGCTTTAATAATCAGAGAGCAAAACAATTGAATAATAATGGCCAGTGGCTGCAGAAACCACAACCCCAATGCAGCAAAATTTGATTAAACAAACAATTTTATGCAGTAGATATAAAAGAAATAGCCCATTCCTCACAACTTGGTTTTTAGCACCTTTAAAAAATTGAAATCTGTTAATAGGATTTGAATATCTTCTTTTCTGTTCCTATTTCTCATTGTCACATTGACTTGGTCAAAGTAGTGATGGAGCATCTTTTTTTAAAAAAAAAAACTTATTTTTATTTTACTGTTTTTGACTACTAACCCTACTCATAGCCATATGGTACAATGTCTTGCCTTTCCAATTTTTGGAAATGTTGAATTCAAAACATATAAAAATAGTATAGCTTCCAATGCTCGAGGTCCTTGTTTTTATCCCCTTTGTAACTCCCATCACCCCCCCCCCCCCCTTCAAACAAATTCTCCCCCGTCTTTCATGCTTGTGTGTGATGATTCATATCATATGTGAGATATAAATATCTAATTTAGTAATGTTCAAAGGGTATACAATAACGGTTACGAGGTCACAACGGTTGAGATGATTTAGGGGATCGATTTGCTTGAAAGGGGGAAAAATTGATTAGAAAAGAAAACACATCATTTAAGCAGAGTTAATATATACCCCTAAGAGTTGTGATCTAATGGTAAGAACACAATACTTGATATATGAGTTAGATATACATCGCGAATTAGAAATCAATCGCCTATAAAACTTGATATTTAAGTGAAGAATAGTAGAGGGACGAGCTCATTATCTATTGAATTTTGGAACGTGCTATAAAGATCCTTTAAGATAATTAGGTTATAAAAAAAAGTAAAGATGATATCTTACTCATTATTTTTCTAATCGTTTATTTTTCATTCTAAATGATCCAACCCTAATATTACTTCTTTCAACAGTAAAGATGTTGGTTAATATATTTGAAACTTGTGCATTTCAAGCATTTAAGTCATTGCCTCACCAAACAGCAACAAAACTCACACTTGTCGTAACACCCTACTTGTATGACTAAAAATGCAATGAAATAAATAGGAAAATGCCCATATAGAGAGAAATAATAGGAGAAGAAAACATGGAGTGGGGTATAAAATGTAGTTTGTTGATTAATATTTGATACAGAACAAAAAGATTTGAGAGAACCCAGAGATTTGCACAAATAATTTGGATAGATTTCATCAGAAACTTGTAGTTCACAGGTAGAAACCACCATGCCCCTGCTTCAGCCCTGTGCTGCCTGTCCGTAACAGTCGCGGATGGACAATATAAGTAATGAGTTAATTTGAACCCAGGTTTTCGATACAGAATATAGAAATATATGTAAAAAAGTACTAAAATTTTAACAAATAATAGATTTTGAACCCATAATTTCAAACGTGTAATGGATTAGTAGTAAATCCTAAAGAATGAACCCATCAAATCAAAATCCAAAATCCAAAATCCACTTCTGGTCAGTCACTGTTGTTCCTGCTAATGCTACTGTTCCACATCGGATTCCTCACATGACTTCAATCTGACAAAGTTCATAACTAGACATGCTCCCAATTGACAACCTTCCTCAACTGGCCCAACTCCCAGTCTCCATTGCCCCCTTCCAATTGACACTACTTCAGCTTTTGCACTCCAAAAAGAATCTGTATAGGTTTTTATTACCAGACCAAAATTAACTTTTCTTTCACTCTTTTTCTCTAGGCATCTGGTATACCTAGAACACACTAGTCGGACTAATCTAGATTCATACTGGGTAGAGGGAGTAAAGCATTGCCTACCAAGAGGTTCTCCATTTTCGGTGCTCGAACCCGAAATCTCTGATTAAATATTAGAGATCTCAACCATTCAACCGTGTCTCTTGGTGGTTTTTACTTGAAGAAGTACTCCAATAGCTTCAGCATTTAAGTCTGGTCTAGTAAATTTACGAAAAAGGACAGTACATAGAGAAAATCCATGTGTACACCTGAAATTAAGACCGGATGTCATAAAAATAACGTATTTTATGTACAAAGATTCATCTAGTACCATAAAAAACTAAGTGTAAAGTGACTTAAAGGTTATCCCCAAGGTCCAGTGTTAAGAGAAAACCAAGCTATAGGCTATAGCAATACATTCTGTATCAAATTGCCACAATTTGGCCATCTTTTGGGTCAAGAAAGTAGCCAAACAGTACATATTTTAAGCTATGCGCTATAGGCTAAAGTAAGGGTGGCCAGTGGGCCGGGCTCGGGTCTGGCGGGCCGGGTCTGGCGGGGTCGGGGCGGGACGAGCCAGGGGGTCGGGGTCGGGTCTAGCGGGGCCTGGCGGGGTCGGGTCTGGCGGGACCTGCTCCAGTCCCGTCCCGATCCCGATCCCGTGGTATCGGGTCGGGCTCGGGGCGGGGCGGGGTCGGGTTTTCCTTTTTTTTTTTTTTTTTTTTAATAACATATGTATAAAAAAAACTCAATAAACAAAACAAGATAGTGTAATAAAAACATCCCAAGGCTGTTTTTGTGCCTCTTATATTATTTAATAGACATATGATTTTTTTGTAATACAAATACAATTGTCTAAAATCTAAATTGCAACTTTGTGGTGTTGTCCAAAAGTTGCAAATTACATAATAAAATTGCAATTAAAAAAATTACATTCTCAAAAAAACTTGTTCTAATTGCTTGATGATTTCTTGTGGTTCTTCGGTTGGTATTTGGTATTTGTTGGTCAAATTGATCCACGTCGCTTCCACTACCTTCGGTTAAGATTTCGTTGTAGTTTCATCATCTTCTTCGTTGATCTCCGGTTGACCGCACCTTCTCTCGCTCCGCTCGTATCCAATCTCTCGAATAATACGCAATTTTCAAGTCGTCTCGCCAATGAGTGTCTGTGGTCTCCTATTTGATATATGCATGCGAGAAAAGCGCTTTCAGACGCAGCTTGATGACGCTTGAATGTTCAAAACATCTCGAGCCATCAATGAAAGTGTCGGAAAGGTCTTCTCATTCCCCTCCAAAGGTATTTCAAATAAGTCTTCATGTCCATCTTCATTGATAACTTCTTGATACGGTACGAACCCCGCAAAACAAAAATATCCAACTCGCTAATTTGGTTAGTAGTAGAGGTATGGCCGCACATTCTATTTCTGAGGCTTTCAATACTAGCCGCAGAAACAGCATGTCTTTTGTGAGGTTGTGTTGAAGATGAAGAAGATGGTATGGAAGCCGGTAAGTTACTAGCATTTTCTTGTTGATAAAATCTATATATATTTTTGCATTGGTGTTCTATGCTAGACACCGCTTCTTCTTTAGTTTGTTCAATAGGTGGTGGGTGATTTAGATTTTTGGGACTTGGAGGTGGTAGTACTTCTATACAATCGTAAATAGTTTCAATTAGTGATTTAGTACCGTCTATTTTAATAGTAAGATTTAATACAGAACCAATAATATAAATAGAGGGAATAGGAATAAAATATTTTTTTATTTTGACAAACATTTTTTTAATAGCTATCTTATAAGCTGGTTTTTCCATATATTCACTAAGTAATAAAAATATTAGAGTTATATAAAATAACATAGTTGAAATAGTAGGATAATATATACCGGGAAATTCTTATGTTGCTTGAAAAAATTTCTCTAAAAATACAATAAGTTCGAAAATTTTTACCCAATCACTATCTAAAATCATATCAGCTGACTTTTTATTATGAGAGTTAAAAAATAAAGTTATAGGTAATTTATAGTCATAAGCAACAAGTAGTTGCTCGTATAAAGAATTCCACCTAGTGGATACTTCTTGTGGAATTCTTCTATAAGGTAGTCCACAATCGTGACAAGTTTTTTTATATTCTTTTCTACGTTGTACTTTATTACTTTTAAAAATAAAATTTATAGCAAATTGTATTTTACTAAGAATGTCTTCAAAAAGTGATAGACCATCCTTTACAATTAAGTTATATATATGGCACGCGCATTTTATATGAAAATGATCTGGAAAAGATGGAGTTAAACTATTTTTTAAAATTGTAATTGCGTAATTGTTAGAAGAAGCGTTATCTAATGTAATAGTCATAATTTTATCGGTAATTCCGTAATAATGCACACTTGATAAATATTTTCGCAATAAAAGTATCGGTGTGCCTATCATCTATATATCTATACGCTAAAATACGTTTTTGCATAGACCATTTATAATCTATCCAATGACAAGTTACAGTTAAATAATCATGGCCGTTAGTACTACGACCTATATCAGACGTGATACATACTTTGCCATTAAAATGATATAATGAAAAACGTAAATATTGTTGATATTCATGCGCGAATTTAAATACATCTCTCTTAACGAGTTGATCTAGGAAAACCGTTAAAAGCGGGATTATATATATCTCTAATGTAATGAATAAAACCGGGAGATGAAGGAAATGAAAAAGACAAACCCTCCATAGCAACTAATTTTGATATTGCTTCCCTATCTCTATGTTTATTGTATTTAGAGCCTACAATTCCCCCCCCGTCATAGGGTTAATTTGGCCCATGTACTTGGTCCCAGGACGATGTCGATATGTGAACCTTGTCCCGATAGAGCGGGCGTTTGCGCACCCGATTTTGAAGCCTGGTATTGGGCATACCTAGCTGGATGAGCACTTACTACGTGTCTAATTAAACCCCCCGTCCCACCGTGACCTTTTCCAGTTTTAAATTTTAAAACATTTTTACAAATTTTACATATGGCTACTTGATTCTCTACGTCCCTATCAAAAAATGTCCATGCATCGATTTTAATGGTCGTTTTGTTGGACCTCGTCTCATACTAGGGGGAATAGGAGGTATTTCGGTTGAAGGTGCACTAGTGGGTGTGTTGTCATCAACATTAGTGGGTATATCATCTAGATCATCGTCTAAATTAAAGTCTTCTTGAGTTTCAGAAAATAGCTCCTGGTCTAAATCTAATGGTATTGTAGGAAAATGTTGAGTATCAACAAAATCATCCCGTGTAGGAATAAGATGACTAGAAGAAGTACCCTTGCTGCTGGTTGCCCCTACTAGAAGAAGCACTCTTACCCTTACCCTTAAACATACCTTTTAATCATTTCATTTTAATTATGATAATAAATAATTAAAGACAATAAAATTAAGTGCGCTAAATAAAATAAACAGACAATAATAATTTAATGAAGGAACGAATGTACCAAACGCCGACGTAACGTCGACGTGTAATCGAGAGGTTGAAAATTGAAACTTTGCTCGATGGAAGATCCTCAAGCTAGTTACCAACTTCACTCCCAATTCCCAAATGAATTAATAAAATTGAATACTTAGCAAACAATGTAGACTTGTAGAGAGATATATTGAGAAATTAGAGAGATTGTAGGAAGATTTGTGAGAAAGATGAAGAGAAAATGAGTTATTTATAGTTGAAAAATTGGATTAAAGTGTAAATATAATAACTTATGGGTTAAAAATAAATATTAAGGGGTAGGGGGGTTGGGGGGGGGGGGGGGGGGGGGGGCCGTTGGCCAACGGCCAAATCTAAAATGGCCGTTGGTGCAACGGCCATTTTTGCAAAGGGGGAAAAGGGCGGGGTCGGGGTCGGTCTCGGGACGGGCTCGGGTCGGTCTCGGGTCAGGCGGGCCGGGGGCGGGCTCGGGTCTGGCGGGACGAGACATCGTCCCGTCCCAGTTCGAGTCCCGCCCCCGTTAATTTTTTTTTTTTTTTAAAGCGGGGTAGGGGCGGGACCGGGGCGGGCTCGGGACGGGGTCGGGTCGGGGTCGGGCCGTCCCGGCCCACTGGCCAGCCCTAGGCTAAAGCAATACATTCTGTATCAAATTGCCACAATTTTGGCTATCTTTTGACTCAAGAAAGTAACCAAACAGTACATATTTGAAGCTATGCGCTGTAGGCTATAGTAATACATTCTGTATCAAATTACCACAATTTGGGCCATCTTTTGGCTCAACAAAGTAGCCAAACAGTACATATTTGAAGCTATCTTCTGTGGTTGGGAAGTTCATTTAAAATGTAATTTTTCTTTATCAATCACATCAGATTCCCAGTCATTGATCTCCTCAGACGGGTGTATTCTACTATCATTCTCAAGTTCCAGCTCTAGCTTCAACCTAGATAGTTCAGCAGCTGGATCCAAAGACTTCCCTTTCCCAAGTTTTGGCGACTTGAAACTGGACTCCAACGTCCCTGTTGTTTGATTTATAGCTAATGAAAGACTTCTGACATTCTCTCTCATCCATCGCCTTGGTGTTAGTACCATAGTTTCTGGATTGGACGTATGGTCAGGCCTTGGCGTTTGGATTCGTGGAAGAGCATCCACAAAGGATGCTGAGTCATCACTTAGTGGCTGCGTAGGAGATGAAGGGGAACTTTCAAGTGTCTCTCTTGATTTTGTGGCCTCAGTCTTCCTTGCTAGTGTCTCGAGTTCCAGTATTGGTCTATTAATGGATTCGAATTCGTCTTCTAGCTTTTGAAGACTATCAAGTAACTCTTTCAGTTTCTGATCACCTTTCCTGGTTAAGTCATATTATTAATCTTGAGGTCATCATTATAGAATGCAACTACCACTAGTGGATACAAAACAAGTAAATAATTACACTTCATCACCTAGAGATTGCGCTGTCTTGCCCATAAAATTGTCTTTTTATGCCGTCCACTACACTGAACACTGTAACTAACTGCAAATTAATTGTGGGAAAGGATAAACAGAACAACCACTGATGAGAGATAGGAAGAAAAGGAGTAAAAAGAATGAATAGAGCAAAACATAAGTTAGAGATAAGTACTACACGTAGAAACAAACAAATGCAGACTCTGAACAAGAGTGTCAAGCAAATCAAAACCTCCGGTAAAATATAAATACTCTTCCGGTGGAGAATGATCATGCTCGAGACTAGTGAACAGATCAGAGTAAGTCAGAGAAATAAATATTGACGTACCTTAGCCTCTGCATTCAGGTATTCTTCCTCTAGCCTTCTTTTCTCTCAATTGTTTCAGCCTTCTCATTGTTCATAATCTCTGACCTGGCAATCTGAATTTAGTGACACGATTCCCTCTATAAGGATATACTTCAATGAAATGTAAATTATGATACCGTTTCAAGTTTTCTGTAAGTTCCTTAAGGTTTGAAATAGAAGGCCCCCAGCCCATCCTGTCAATGCAAAGGAAAAGACGCTCTGTTCTCAGTTTGACTATCAGATTACAACCCGAAGCATTAATCTTACACACCCCACATCGTAACAGTCATACCTTGTACATTGTTAAGACATGGATTGCCAAGTTCACCAAATAATCTTCACATTTGTTCAATTCATCACTTGACATTTGAAAAGCATATCATTAAGTAAACATTCTCCAAGAAATCCTACTATTCAAGGATATATGACATGCATGTTGAAATAGCGGTACAGCTATTTTAATTTCAATTTTACTGCTACTCAGAAATTTTTGCGAGCTAGAACAGTCAAACTAACATAGTAACACCTTTTTCCAGTAAAAAGAAAACAGAACCCGAAGGCACATTGAGAAAAGATCCATACTTGACCTGCTGCTGCTTTTCTCTGATGTAAGAGGACTCAAAAGTCCAGGAGTCCTCTAAAAAACTAATAAATGCATCACAAACATCTGCTTCTGCCCTATATAAGGTCATCGATCTAGACAGATCATCTTCCTGAATTTAGGATTGAAGATATTAGATCTTATAATAAGATGGTCATCCTGCAGACTACAAAATTATGCATTAACTTCATTATAAGATAAATTCCATGACCATAATGCTTCATTGTTGCCCTACCTTCACCTTGAAGTGTTGAAGAATTTGATGATTAGCTTCATCGAACTGTTCTCTTTCTTCCCTAGCATTGTGAAGACGGCCATTTGCAGAAACCAATGCAACTTTGACCTACACAAGCACTCATTGGACACAGCATGATCAGTGATAAGAATGATGCTTAGAAATGCTAACAGTATAGCATTGTGTAATTCAAAATCAATCGACAAAAAATCTTGCATTTCATAAATTCATATTCTCAATGACCAGGGTCAATGGGAGTAATTTCTGAAACATTCATGCTTGAATATTGATATTAGGGACTATCATACACTTTTCTTCCTGCTCCTCAATTCAGGTGACACATTTTTCAGGAATACTTTTCATAAACCATTTGATGCTCAGGCAACTCGGACTTCATTGAAGCTGAGTCACTTCATTTCTTTTTCATTTTTATTTTTCAAATGTCCCTTTTCTTGAAGTGAACAGAATTGTTTCTATAAAAGAAAAACATTGAGCACCCAACCTAAACCCTTAAAGCTATGGGTAGCGTGACCTAGGACAGTATAAACCCCTTTGGAAACTCTTACACAACCGATGAGGGACAAATGTAGCATTCTCTAATACCCTCCCGCAATTCTAGGTTTACTTGTGAATTTATTTATGTATTTCTTTGATTAGGCTCAACAGGCTTATAAGTGGATACAGAGTAATGTTAGTGACTCGGTGGGCTGAATTTTGAGAGACAAGCCCAAAGCGCTAGAAGAAAGCAATTGTGAAAAAGGGCTCCCAAAAGTTGGGCTTTGATACTGTGTGAAAAAAATGCACATTGGGCTTACCTCAACCTTAAAAGCTAGCATATGAGGTGAGGATTGTCCAACATCATATAACAACAACTCATTCTTTCATAACCCCTACCCCCACCACACATGTGCTGGTGAGTGGATAGTATAACATGGGCACTCAACATTGGTTTAACCAAGAATAAGGATGAGTTTGAGACTCTGACACCATATGAAAGATTATGAGCACCTACCCAAAACCTTAAGGCAATGAGTGGAATGACCCAGGACATTATAAACCCTTTTGGCAACCCTTATACAATCGATAATGGAAAAGGTCCATTTTGTTTCACAGTTTTTAAAAAGTATCTCCAATAAGGACTCACAGTTCTTATTGGTTTGGCTAGTGAAGTTCAAGAGAAAGCTTATAGGATACAAATATGGGTGATTGCAAGTGTCCATTTAAAGGAGTTTCTCACACGTACTTGTCTACCTTTAGCATGCAATTGATTGCCCCTTCTCCATGCTAAAGAAGTGTATACACGTGATGCCCGTTCGGAATATTTTAAGTAGGACGGAACTTCATGAAGAAAAACTGAGATAGAACTAGTAGGAAGGATCTTTCCATTAAGAATGTCAGTGCAGAATCTGAGGGATACAAGACGCGAAGGAGGCTCTGCTCCCCATTTTCAAGTGACTAGACCGTCAAGATCCTTCAATGGTTGTCGAACCACACTCCTTAGGAGATTATTAGCCTATTACGTAAAGCCCAAGTTCCCACAGATTCTCTGCAGTATGTCAAGGGTGTATAGATTGTCTAATTCTAGGAACAAAATACAATCCAATCTGTGATGGTGTCTCCTTGCGGAGGAAAAACATATGTCGAGTCAGTAACTTAATGTTGTATACTTATTCTTCTACTTGATTTAGACTCAAGAGTATACCACTTTTCCATCGCCATGTATATCAAGCGAGACACAAACTTGTATAATTAACAAGCTTCCATCAAATGGTAGATGCAGATGATCGGCTTTCCAACCCAAGTAATGCAACAAAATCAAAATAGAAGATTGATGGAACATATTTTACTACAACATACAAACACACACTTTCTGTAGAGAAGAGAAAGCATTCGCTACCTTTCTTAGTGCTGCTTCAAGTTCATCTCTCTGATTCTCAAGCGCCTTAATTTCCTCCTCAAGTTCCTAGAAAAGAAAAGTATACTTCAACAGGTGAATACAATCTCTGATCAAGAAAAATTATTAACAAAGTGAAAAAAGTTCTATCCCATTCCCAAGAACTAGAGGCCACTGAGACATGAAAACATATGGGAAACAGTTATCATTGGCTGGCTCATCATCATCATCATCATACCCAGTGAAGTCCCACAACGTGGGGTCCGGGGAGGGTAGGGTGTACGCAGACCTTACCTCTACCTTGGTAAGTAGAGAGTTTGTTTCCGAAAGACCTTCGGTTCAAGACAAAGCATAAGCACAAGCAAAGCAAGAGAAACGGTCAGACCCGGACAAGAAATTTAAAGCAGAATGAAAATGAGAGTAACAAAAGAGAATAAGCCATGATAAAGCATTCTAGAAAAAAAAGAAGCAGTAACTAACGATGGTAAATAAGACAAACAAAGTACACGAAAACATATGGGAAACAGTTAACATTGGCTGGCTCTTTCCAGTAATTGTGAATCTACCTCAAAATGAAATAAAAAATTGAAGAGATGAACTAACGAACAAAATCATCTGAGCATCCATTCCTTGGTTACATGAAGATTCAGAAATAATAAGAAGTAACGAAACATGAGAAAGAAACATATGTTTGTGTGCCAGGATTAAGACAAGGAGATATGTTATTTTATGGAGCTTCTAAGCTCATATATACTCACAGCTCCTTTAGATTATTGGTAAATCCATGCATCTGTATAAAATAACTCTGTTTTGCCTCATCTTAAATGTATTAAGTTCTCTGCAATCACAATTATTTAACCTTATAATTATAGTTAACTGACCTATTAAATTTTTTAAAGTCTTTTCCCTAACAACAAACTTGCAAGTTGACCCAGTAGTAGAAAACAGCAACCTATGATGATAATAGAAAGAAATCAGGATAACACCTGTCGAAGTAGAGAATTTGAAATACATCAGAGTTGGACAATTACTAGCTTAGGAAAAGAGAACTTTGAAAGAATATGTATCTTAATCATGCCATCAAATCGTTTGCCGTACATGTATGTTAACGGGCTACAAACAGTTAATAGAATGTCCATTAGGAACACGTCGAGGAAATCTTACCTTCTCAAGCTGGGAGATTTCACCGGTTTTTACTATACGGAACTTAAGAGCTCCTTCCTTTTGGGTTCTGCAGGGAAGAAATTGATGAAAGTGGAGAACCTTTTAAAATGAGAACTAGATATCCCCACTAAAAGAAAAAATATGGCTCCTTTAATAGGAAATCCAAAATTTCCAATAAGGAATAACTTGGCATTACTAAAACAGTATGAGCATGTTTCTATCAAATGCTAGTAAGTTTACGGTATCAAAGTGTGAGATCAACGGAAAACTAAAATGTAAGGCAACCCTTGGACCAGAAACTACAGATGTTAAGTATGTTTGATACATAATTTGCACTGCTGTTGCCCATGGTCTTTGCAATCACTCTAATGTACTAGTTGACCTTTGCAAGATTGCTCTGAAATAGGGGAACTGATTTAAACAGTTGACACCTAAGGATTAGATGTTCAGTGTTTCTTCCAGTTTCGCTTTTCAGCATACCTCCACGTAAGATGACTTAGTTACTTATATATCACAACTGAAGCATTTGCAAAAGAAAAGCTCAAGTAAATTATTGTTTCTCATTGAGAAACAGAGAGAGGGGGGGGGGGGGGGGGGGTAAGATCACAGTGATTGCAGTTATAAAGTAAAACTCATTTAGAAGTTCTTTTTCACAGAGAGAGAGAGTAGAAATGACAAAACAGAGAAGCTTGAACCTGTTCTCTGAAATGCGCTCTTCAGTTTTTGAAACAGAGCCTGAAAGAGACTCTGATAAAACCTTCAGCTTAAAAACCTATTTATACAGCAAAGAGAAAAGAAATTTCAAACGCGCAAAAGAACAGATCAAAATATACATGTATGTGGAAGAGAACCTCTACAGGGTTAATTGCACTATTCAGGCTTCTTAACTTTTTTGCATCATTTCTTAATGATTAGGAAAGTCAGAAGAATCATCATTCCCATTTTATTCTACCCCTCGGACGGTCGGTCCCCTCCCACATTGACACCTTTATTTGTCCTACTCTTGCAAGAGCATACGGTTTTGATGTTTACCTGATGATTAGTTCCAATAGATCTTGTACTAATAAAGGAAATGAGCTTTGGATGTACCAACGTTATTTACTTTTACTTCTTAGATCACGATGACTAGTGGTTCTGATTGCAGTCAGTAAAGTAAAATACAGGAGTAAGAAACTTGTCAAATGGATACAGATTTGTGTATTTTCTTTCTGACTGTTTATAAATTCTATATTAAAACAAGGGGATATAGTGAAAATAATAATGACGACACTTTAGCTCATTAGGTACACTTATCCCCTTTTATCAAATATTATTGTTCTCGTGGAGTATGAACCAGGTCATTCTGTGTGGTGCAATCAGATACTGTTAGTAAGAGATCCATTATTGAAAGCTAAGATAAAAGGATGTGATCTAGTTGTAGAGACACATCAATAAAAGAAAATGTCTCATATAAGTAAGCAAGAAACATTAAACAATTCCATAAGAAATATCATCTCCAGTAAAAGGTGATTTGTGTGGATCTTTCAGGCGGGTATCGTGCCCAGGGTTTAGGGGTATGACCATCACCTCAGCCGATCTTGTTTTCAATGCATATATAGCAATTCAAACCCAGGAAAATCCCATGTCTTCATTTAGAAAGCATACCCTTTTGGACTGGCTCTCAGGAACATCCCTGCCAAGCAAAGCTTTCTTCTGTAATAAAAGTGCTTCCATATTGGATAAGAATTGAAGCTGGGAGAGTGCTTCTTTCAATGCCTGCCATAGAAAAAGCATCCATTTCTAAAGAAATTATAGAGTTCCATCAATTAAAGTGAATCTAAAGCTTTTCTTGGAGATATTATCTTTTACAGTTTATTAAGAGCTAGGTTTTGTTTTCTTTTATATGCCTAAAGGTTATATCACAGTGGAAAAACATAGATCTACATATGCTGCTACGACTATTCTAACTGGTCCATCCAATGGCTGAATATTTTGTTTTGGAAAAACAATAGCAGAGATTTATTTCGGGTATAGAGTGTTGAAAAACTTGACAATAAGAACAGGAATGTACAAAAGATGCAGCGTCTTTTGAAAATATTAGCAACTGCTAAAGAACTTTATATTGAAATGTCTTAAAAGTGTTTCTCCACAGAATATGTACTGATATAGAATGACTTCCAAGCATCTAGGAAACTCTCCAGTCGTATAGTTTTTTTTTCCGAGAATAGTAACAGTATATTCATCAGCATTAAGGAAATGCTGGCCACCCTATTAAGTCTGCCGACTGCCATGATGTGTAAATATGTTCTTAATAAAGTAATTTCTAAATGTGTGGTACACTACTTTCTATAAGATCTTTACGACATACAGATTTTACAATGAAAAATTGAATGAACCAATTCCTAGTCAAACAAAGATATCATTCTTTTGGGAGTATAATAATTAGAAAAGATCTATCTATATTTATTAGACAAGAGGAACAAATCACAGTTCGTAAAGAACACTCATATTTTATTGCCAAGATAATACCTCTTGAGACTTTTGTTCCCCCAACCCCCAAGAAAATTTTCTGGTTTATCAACTATGATGTTTCTTGCAAATTCATTGTTTGATAGCATAATTTGGTAAAGATCAAAAATGGGAATCGAAATCCAACTTGCCTCTGATGTTGCATTAGTTGCAACACTAGACGAGTCCTTTTCATGTTTGCTTGAAGGCAGTTGTAATATCATCTTGTCTAGTTTTTTATGTATGTTTGAGACTTCAGAATCTATTCTGATTGCAGATCACAAAAGAAGAGAAATTATATATTGCAGTTTATGCAGGCAAATAGCAAAATAAATGCATGACTATCTGAGTTTTATAGCAAACAACTAAATAACAACATGCTTATGCTACAGTATACCATTACTATTTAGTTGTGAGGCATAAGAGCATAAATCAAATGCTACTATTGCTGAACTACTTTATATAATGGAAGCGTGAGCTATTGCACAAGGTTTACTGTAACAAGCTTCTTTTAGTAACTTGGACACTATATTCTTTGATCTCTCTAGATATAGCAGATAGCTTATGTTTTAAAGATGATAAGGTTATGGGAATCATGCACTTTTTACAGCTAGCTATTCATGAGTCAGAGCCTAACAAGACCAGAATTTAGGTCTTGAGGATCAGCCTTATAAACTATAAAGTAACAAAAAAATACTACAAAATCTGGATTTTATTCCTAAAGTTCCAAATGTAAATGACATGACACCATCTTTAAGAGATGGGTTGAAAAAGAGGACTATTGAGTATTTGTTGTGGGAGCATGAGGACCTTAGAATTACCTTTTCGATGGAAAATATTTGGAGAATAGAATAGAAAAAATTATAAGAATTATATTGAGATTGGAAAAAGTGGATCTGATGTCACTTTGTTTTGAGATAACATGTTATCACGATCTGACCGAAGAAAAGTGGAACTTCTTTGGGGGATGCAGGGAGTAATATCTAAACATCCTATCAGGTTCCTGAGCTGGCATTGCTTAATGTTTCAAGTCCAAGTTCAGGAAAGGCTTTTCTCATCCGGCAACTCTCCTACACAATGACAGACAAGTCCTTCACCCGTAATGACGTGCACCCAGAAAATTTTCACATGAAACTTTAACTAAAGCATCTAAAAATAGTGAAAAGAAATGCCAATAGTCAGAAGGAGTCAGAAAAGGAGCGGAAATTCTTGCCTCAAAAAGCTGGATTCAATAAAAGCTAAAAAGAATTCTCCGAGATATTAAGTTTATTGTTCAAATCATTACAAATGTATACAGAAATTCACAAATCTCCAGCTACTGTTATAGGTTAAAAGAAGTTAACCAAATAAGAGAATACGAGAAGAGCAAATCTATGGCAACAATCGCAATAGTTTACAAGAATTAGCCTATGGTGACAACAATTGAGGTGGAAGGTTCAGACTGACATAAATATACACCAGAAGTGGTGTGTACACAAAACTTAATGAAACCAAAATCTGGTAATGGACATGCGAAAAGAAATGGAGTATAAACTTTTCTTGTCAAAGAAAAAATTTGCATATGAACATGGAGAAAGTTCCATCATGATAAAAGGATAAAAGATCTTCATACCTCACTATATCTGCATTTATTTTCAGTCCAGCAATTGCACCTTGTGCATGGAGAAGCAGCTCTTCCTTCTTCGCCTGGGACGAATTATGTGAAGATTGACGGACTTACAGTTTTGTCTAATAACATACTAACCATAACTCTTTAGATCCTAGTGCAACATCACTACCAGACATGCACAAGGAGTTTGTTCCCTTACCAGCACTTCTTCTTTATAGCTTGAGAAAGCTTTTGCCAAAACTTTTATGCTGCTCATAGTTGCCTCACGAACTTCTTTCCCACCCGCAAGACAGAGCCTAAAGAGTGATAAAATAGATCAGAAACCAAATAAACCTGGTATCAATTCTGTTTTTCATATTCCCTTGAGTTCAGCACACATTTCTGAAGTGACTCAACCATTCATATAACTGATTAGTCCGAGTCCATCCGAGGGTGGAAGCTCAAAGAGAAACTTGAAGGATGAATATTGGAAAATCACCCAAATATCTCCACTAGTAAAGAGACTTCTTCTGTATCAGGTGCTTCTAGAATCTGTTTCAAACAAAAAAAGTTAAGACCAGTTAATCCCTATCAACAGAACGCACATGTTAATGAAAGATGAAGCAAAACAGTTTCAAGATGATAAAGCAGTCTCTACAGTTGACATTATGCTTCAATCATGAAAGTGGAATTACACATGCAAGAGCAAAATGCACAGTGAGGACCACTTTTCCCATTTCTTCTTTGATGAATGCCATAGACAAATATTCTTTACTTTTCCGGAAGCCCTGAGGGGCTTCTTGGAATAGCAATGAGGCTTCAATAGAAGATGGAGAACACGAATCTATAAATTCAGATTTGGCAATAGAATGAGAGGAAAAGTTTTTCTCTAACCACTCATTATCTATGGATATGCTATAGGAACACTCTTCTTCAGGAGTACAAAGATCGGCTCTATGGATATGCTATAGGAACACTCTTCTTCAGGAGTACAAAAGGTCGGCTCTTCTCTGTTCAGTTTCATGTACAAAACGTACACAAGGGTTACTTATGATGTCTATTCATGATGATGAATTCTTGTTTTTGAGGTTTCACAGGAAGAAGGAGAGGGTTCCAATACATGTGGGACAAAATGGGAGTTTGTAGCCCCATTTACCAGAGGTGTACAACCTCTTCAACCTCAAAGAAAAGAAAACCAGTTGGGGAAAAGTAGCTAGGTAAACTTGGAGAAGCTCTGAATCTAGGGAGTCTTTGGTTGGCTGCATAAGGATAATAAGTAAAATTCCACATAAAAAATATAACGTTTGGTTTGCAGCATATTAATAACACTGCTGAGGCAAAGGCTTTAGAAATTGGGCTCCAGTGGTTCATCAATACCAGGTTTCAGAGTTTAGTAATTGAACTTGACTCTTTGTTGGTGGTTAACTGGATCGCTGCTAAATAAATTCCTTCATGGAACCTGATTGCTATTGTTTATGCTTTGAGAAATATGTTGAAGAGGTTTACTGAAGTGTCAATCCAACATTGCTTTAGAGAAGCTAATGGTGTTGCGCATCCATTGGACAATCACAGCTTGAAGCTTCATGAAAAACATGGTATTATGAAGAATTTCATATCCCCATAATGGCAAAGACAAAGATGATGATGGACAGCAGCAAACTGCCTAATTCCAGAATTAGGCAAGTCAAAAATACTTTTGTATTTATGTCATGACATATAGATCTTTGTATAGTAAGATAGAATCTTTTGGAGGCCTACATAGTCTAAAACAAGATCATGTTAAAAAAGAGGAGTCTCTTTTAAGTATGATAAATGGATCACAGTATGACACACACTACTATGATAGGCAACACCATTATAAGAAGTGGCTAACTAAACTTTCTTTTAGGAGGTTCCGTCCCATATCCCCCTCCCTCATGTAATCACTTTTTGGTTGCTAATATATGTGTAAGGGTCCAGACCTAACCCCCACCACAATGGTGGATTCTGATTTTAAAAAAATAGAAGCATTGGGGGTGAAACGATACCATGTAGAGGAGCAATTGTCTAGTTATCAAGCAGGTATGTACTAGCTGAGTTGTCTTTTAGCTTACCATTGAAAGTATCATTCCTTCAAGAGCTTGACTACTGAGAAACACATATCTAAAATTCAATGGTTCTCCACCGAGATCAGGATCATAATATAAAACCTGTTCATGGTGATGTAAGCAAATTTATGAGGAAATTATAACTGGTATAAATCAAAATAGTCAAGGAAGTTGGTGTTGTACAGTTCACGAAAAGAATCCATTTGGAACCGGAAAATGGAAAAAAATATCTCTTGTCGTTGAGGATACTCAAGGACCCAACTACTACACTTTATGTCTAATATATGATGGGAGAGGAGAATTACTATGCTCTCATGGAACAATAAGGTGTTTATGGCTAGATGGCTTGCCATATCCTAGAATTGAGAAAGGGGAACCAGATTATTGAAAGCTAAATTTTGAGTTGTTGTGATCTGTTTTACATGAATCAACCTAATTTTCCATAAACTTGCCACTATGACAGATTAAAGAATGAATTCTCAAAGCTAACACAAAGGAGGCATTTGAACTAAAACTGAAACCATGCAAATATTGATCTCATAATGTTTTAAGGTTTCTTGAAGATTGAGTCATAAATGGAATATTAACATCCTTCATAAATCTAAAAATTCACAAAATGGACAGTTCAAGGACTTACTCACCAAAGTTGGCTGACGAGGAGAATTCTTGCCATCATCAGTGGTATAAATAGAATCAATGCTCTTTGGGGAAGGGGAAGAGACAGGTTCACTAACAGGCAGAGACAGTGACAGTCTCTCAATCTCTTTCAAAGCAACTAACCATCTTCGTAGTATCTGAACTCTCTCTACACCTCTACATGAAACAGAAAGTTCTTCTAATGTTTTCACTGCTTGCTTAAAATTCTGATAACTCCGAAACCCCTAAACCACAAACCAAGTATTTATTTAAAGAATATAACAGGAAATATTTGCTAATTCAATCAATCAACTATGTGTGAATCCTAATTCGCTTCTATAAGAATCCATTCCGCTTTCAGTCGGGAAATCTATGATAATTACTTACTTGGGGAAAAATTATTCTTTTTCTAAAGAAAAGCTATTGAGAAGAGAGAAGTGAACAAGAAGAACAGAATTGTGGCAATTGAAAGTTATCCAAATCAGAAATACAAGTATCAAAAGTTTCATATGTTCCGCCTCTGTACATATATAATGTATGTGTGGAGAGGAAGGAGAGAAGAGTTTGTCGTTACGGAGCGATCAAGGAATAATTTATTTAGAATAATGAATTCAGAACTCATAAACTCAAAATCGTCAATGTATCTATTTATGGAGATAAAAGAAGAGAAGAATTAGTCATTACGGAGCGATCAAGGAATAGTTTGGGAACACCGGAGACGGCATTAGAGGCTTGTTGAACGACGGAATCGGCGTAGTAACGAAGGTTTTGATTGCCGACGCCGCCAACTTCTACAGCTTTGTTCACTGCCGATCGAAGCCATGGCATTGCCGTTGATCAAATAATTGGATTTCGTTGAAGAAGAAGAAAAAGGGAATTTGGAATATTGTGTTTAGTGTAAAGAAACCAAAGGAAGAGGTCATCACATATGTTCGGTAAGTTAGTTAGGGTCTTTTGCCTCTCCTTTCGCGCCCCTCCTTTTAGGGTGTGTTTGGTACTAGAAAATGTTTTGTCGCTTTTTTTACTTGTTTTCTAATGTTTGACAGGTAATCAAAAAGAATTATTCTAAGAGCATCTATATGTAATCTACCAAAATACTATGGGGTGCAATGGGTGGAAAGTGGGTATTCGGGGGGTTGGGGGAGGAGACAATAAACTTAAAATGTCCCTTATGGATTTGATTTTCCTACTCTCATTAGGGAAGTCATTTTCCTCATTTTTTAGAAAATTTTGGAAAACTCCATGCCAAATACACCCTTATAGTGTGTGTTTCCTTCTCTTTTTTCTTTTTTCTTTTTCTTTTTTCATTACTCTCTGTTTCAAAATATTTATCTGGTTTTGATTTGACACAGAATTAAGTAAGTAAAAAAAGATTTTCGAATCTTATGGTCTTAAATTAAAGATATGAAAAATATACCAAAATGCTCTTTAATCTTGTGTTCTTAAACATGTCATGTGGAAAGTTGAAATTAAAGGGTTGCCAAAAAAGAAAAGAGGCAAATATTTTAAAACGAACCATAAAGGAAGGTAAGACAAACATTTTGAAATGGGGGATTAATTGCTTAGCATATATTTAGACATAAAAATGTGATATTTAAAAAAAAACTGTTAAATTGAAAAAAGTTATTTAAAAATTTAAGTATTGTTTGGATATGTATTTAACTTGGAAATAAATTGAAGTTTTACAAGTGAAAGAAAAATAAAAAACTATTAAAGTTAAATTGAAAAAGGGTATTTGAAAAATAAAATATTGTTTGAATATGTATTTAACTTGAAAAAAAGTGAAATATTGTAAGTGAAAAAAAAGTCACTTAACTTATCATGCACGGATTATTTTTTATCTGACCTTTGGTTCATTATTATATTTAAAATGTTGGTATGGTTAACGCAAGGTGCACTTTGCAGCATTGTAAATATGGTAATTAATGATTAAAGAATGTTGAAAATGGATTAAATTTTACTTGGAATTACATTTTCTTTTAGACAAGTGAAGGATGTATTCTTGGACAGTTCATAATTACAAAATATATTAAGAAACTAATTTGAGGTAGGAGTAAGTAAATGTTGCTGATTTGTATAATTACATGAGGATCCTCCTGTTGGAGTCTTCTTCCAAACTATTTGGGGAGAGCATATACAAGAATCACACAAATTTAAAACTAACAGCAGCTTTAGCATTTGCATTTGAAAAGGCAAGTGAAAGACCATCAAATGAACATAGAGAAATAGAAAGAATTTTTTTTATTCAGTAAGAACTTTATGCTTTGAGTACAATATGAATTAATTAGGACTGCAGAACTGAATTTTATACACCTTAATAATAGAAACAAAAAACAAGAATAGCAGCTCTCCTTCAGAAGAAACTGCAGGTTACATATACCGGAAACTTCTCGGCTTCCCAGATCAACAAAAAAGATCCATTGGTATGGAGAAGAAATCTCAAGAAACTGCAGGTGGTTGGTTATACATATACCGACTAACATCTCCGCTTCCCAGATCAACAAAAAGAGATCCATTGGTATGGGGCAAGAAATCTCTACAAGTTATCGACGTCTGCCAAGGGCATTTTCCAATAGTTCCACAAGTTAAAGTCTTCCTGCATTTACAATAAAAGTCCAGAACAATGTCATGGAGGTTAAAAGACCATATACGTATACTAGAGCAAAAGCTCCAAGATAATCAGCAAATGAAAAGTTGGTTCTTTGCAGAAAGCGTGAAAAAGGAAATGAACTTAGAAAGACTTCTGCACAAGTAATTCAATCGCTACTAAGGTATTTTATCGCCTCTAAGATTCCAGGTACTACACTCACCCCTTTACTATAGTCAAACAAGTCCCCCAATCGTTCTTTCCCCCTAAAAGTAAAAAAGAAAACAAAAGAAAACGCGGGCATGCAACACGCCATAACAGCCTAATTGCTAAGAATATCAGGAACTATACAAGTTTTAATCTTCTCTGGGTTTTGACCCCAAGACAAGAACACAGATTTATTTTGAATAAAAGAGAATCAAGTGTTTTTTTATCAGTTTTCTACTGTCAACTCGAGTCTCTAGATTGACTTGACCAATAAACTTATGTTTTGGTTATTTGTTCAAATTCTTTCAGTAGAGTTGACTCCATTAGCTATGAACCCCCTTTGTAGAATGAAGACGCCCACCCAGAAAAATAACCAGGAAGAAAAGATGCTTCATACTATCTAAAAATTGGAAAACGTGATACTAGAAAATAACAGGACTTTAATGTTTGACAGCATGTCCTATAAACTTGCATTTCATGGTGCAAAATGGTTCTGAACTTCTTAAATTTACGAGTGCCAATGACGATAGAATTACTTCAAAACGAACAAAAATGAGATATTAAAAAAGAGTCATTGCTAACCTGCTCAACCATGGATGTAGGAGGGAACATGTCATTAACTAGAGTGTGTAATGAAGTATAGGATTTCACATCGATTTGGTGGTTAATTGCTACCTCTCCCTGTAAGTCCAATTCAACATGTTAGGCAAAGAGTATAACTTGAAAAATTGTACATTACGTTTTTCACAATAAAGTAAAGGGAAGAGATTGCGAACCTTTGGGTTTATTATAAAAATTTTGCCTTTTGGAATTCCAATTTTCCTGTAACTGAGCTCGTCGGTGTCCCTATTCCCGAAGCCCGCATAAAAAGGGTTGTAATCCGGTGGGAAAAGTGCTTTGATGTCCTGAAATGTAGAAGAACACGTTAGGTGGTAAACCATTAGAGAGGTACAAAAGGATTGAATCCACTAAGGGGTCATTTGGTAATTAGCCTCTGGATTAGGCAAATATTGAATGTTTTCTTTTCTTTTTGTCCGGTTTTCAAAAGACTGGTGTTTAGGATAACCTGCGGACACCTACACATTGAATTGTCCACTACGAAACTGGTACCTTACCACCAACACATGTACCAAGTAACTTTGTCCATCAAGGCTTAGGCAGATGAGATAAATTAACTAGTGTTGCTTCTTTTGGGTTTCGAACCTTAATTTTCAAGATTGTCACTCCAACAGTTAGACCCTTTGGTGACACCTTGGAGGCTTACTTGCGGTATTTGTTAAGTTTTTCTTCTATGTCCCATATTTTTTTCCATTTTCTTTTGGTTTAAATTTTTATTAAAAAAGTTGAACTTTTCAAGAAACTTATTAAATTAGTGGAAATTTGTCGTATAAAAAATCATATTATGGATTTCTGCACTTACAAGAAATAAAATTTGTGTAAACATATTTTGGAGCTAAAATATGATCAGTATTGTACCAAATATAAAATTGGGTTAGACTGAAATGCTGATAATCTATCAGGAGTTTGATCCCGACACCAAGCATTGGTCAAGGATTTCAAGTTAGCCCTAAATCCCCTTTTAAAGAAACTAATATCCACTTTATCCATTCATGCATACCAAAAGACACCTGAATGACTGTCGCTCTTGGAGTACTTACCTCTAAGCAGGCAATCTTGAATTCATGAGGAGCTCTTCTTATAACTGCCATGTCATAAAAGAGAAAAGGTATATATTGTCAGAGATTCTTTATCATATCAGTAGGAAAAGTCAGTAGACTTGCTCAGGCCAAAGAGCTGAAGATTTCAGATAACTCTCATTGAAACCAAACACCAATAAAGATGTGCAATTGGCATGCATAGATAATGCACTTTGACGAAGACTAAAGGAAAAAGATGGACTTTAGCAAAATTTGTACTTACCTTCTCTGTACAATGAGGGAAATAAACCATCAGGTGAAATAACAACAGGTCCAGGTGGTAGCGATTTCCCATCCTACAGATCATTTACACGTTTCTGGTTAGTGAAACCTGTTGCACAATCAGAATTCTACAAGATATGGACAAGCAAACAGAGGCCAAAACATATAAATATGGAAGTACTCGACAAGTTGGTCGATTTCGAGCTAATTCTGTTCAGATTATCTGATTTTCTGTTTGTAGATTGACAAACCTATCAACAGATCTATTAGGGCCTCTCTTTCTCTGCTAATTCACTTGCAGCAGCATGTTACACCCAAGCAGGAAATAAAGCCAGAACTTTAAATCTCAGAACTTACATGAGAAAAAAACTAGATTTAAATAGTGAGGAAGGCAAGTTGAGAATAAGGCTGCTATTTCTTGATAGTTCTCTGGATTTTCAGTTTCACCGCGAACTTGCTCAATTTCTTAAAACTATAGAAATCCACAAAAGTGAGCAGCTGTGCTCGTTCTCTTCTCTTTTTCTTTTTAATTAATAGAGCAACCATAAAACTCATGCTACGAATAGTAGGTCCCAAGCCTGATTACGGGGGGTTTGGGGTAGTTGATGGTCAACGTGAAAAGCAGTTTGAGATTGATGAGTAGTTGACTGGATGCTGATTGATATAGCAACCATCAATTAAAGAAAAAAAAATCAGTGTTTTGAAGTTTCTGGCATAGCCATGGATATAAAAGCTTATGGCGTGTACCACCTCACCATATTTGAAAAAAGCTTCTTCTAGCCCTTTTGAGGTAGTATGTTTGCCAAGACTGGAAAAAAATAAAAAAAATTATATACCCCTAATCACAGTGTTCAGTTTGCTTTTCTTAATTCAAAAAGAAAAGAAAAGGAAACTGCATCGGAAAACAAAAATCCCTGCACAGAGAATCGAAACCGAAACCAAGCCGAACCGAAAAACAAAAAAGCTGTACCAAACAAACAAAAAGATTTGGTCCAGCCAATTTTCTTGGTTTAAACTAAGGGTGGCCAGTGGGCCGGGACGGCCCGACCCCGTCCCAAGCCCGCCCCAGGTCCCGCCCCGACCCCGCGTTAAAAAAAAAAAAAAAAAAACGGTAGCGGGACTCGAACTCGGGACGGGACAATGTCTCGTCCCGCCAGACCCGACCCGACCCCGCCCAGAGCCCGTCCCGACCCCGACCCCGCCCCGAGTGCGTCCCGACCCCGAGCCCGCCCCCCGATCTCCCTTTGCAAATATAACCGTTGCACCAACGGCCATTTTAGATTTTGGCCGTTGGGCAACGGCCATTTTAGGCCTCCCCCCCTCCCCCAACCCCCCTACCCCTTAATATTTATTTTTAACCCATAAGTTATTATATTTACACTTTAACCCAATTTTCCAACTATAAATAACTCATTTTCTCTTCATCTTTCTCACAAATCTTCCTACAATCTCTCTAATCTCTCAATATATCTCTCTACAAGTCTACATTGTTAACTAAATATTCAATTTTATTTATTTATTTCGGAATTGGGAGTGAAGTTGGCAACTAGCTTGAGGATCTTCCATCGAGCAAAATTTCAATTTTCAACATCTCGATTACACGTCGGCTTTGATACATTCGTTCCTTCATTAAATTATTATTGTCTGTTTATTTTATTTAGCGCATTTAATTTTGTTGTCTTTAATTATTTATTATCATAATTAAAATGAAATGATTAAGAGGTATGTTTAAGGGTAAGGGTGCTTCTTCTAGTAGGGGCGGCAACCAGGGCAAAGGTACTTCTTCTAGTCATCTTATTTCTACACAGGATGATTTTGTTGATACTCAACATTTTCCTACAATACCATTAGATTTAGACGATGGGCTATTTTCTGGAACTCAAGAAGACTTTAATTTAGACGATGATCTAGATGATACACCCACTAATGTTGATGACAACACACCCACTAGTGCACCTTCAACTGAAATACCTCATATTCCCCCTAGTATGAGACAAGGTCCAACAAAACAACCATTAAAATCAGATGCATGGACATTTTTTGATAGGGACGTAGAGAATCAAGTAGCTATATATAAAATTTGTAAAAATGTTTTAAAATTTAAAATCGGAAAAGGTCACGGTGGGACGGGGGTTTAATTAGACACGTAGTAAGTGCTCATCCAGATAGGTATGCCCAATACCAAGCTTCAAAATCGGGTGCGCAAACGCCCGCTCCATCGGGACAAGGTTCACATACTGATACTGTCCCGGACCAAGTACAGGGTCAAATTAACCCTATGACGGGGGGAATTATAGGCCCTAAATACAATAAACATAGAGATAGGAAAGCAATATCAAAATTAATTGCTGTGGAGGGTTTGCCTTTTTCATTTCCTTCATCTCCCGATTTTATTCATTACATTAGAGATATGTATAATCCTGCTTTTAACGGTTTTCCTAGATCAACTGTTAAGAGAGATGTATTTAAATTCGCGCATGAATATCAACAATATTTACGTTATTCATTATATCATTTTAATGGCAAAGTATCTATCACGTCTGATATAGGTCGTAGTACTAACGACCATGATTATTTAACCGTAACTTGTCATTGGATAGATTATAAATGGTCTATGCAAAAACGTATTTTAGCGTATAGATATATAGATGATAGGCACACTGGTACTTTTATTGCAGATAGTATTTATCAAGTGTGCCATTATTACGGAATAACCGATAAAATTATGACTATAACATTAGATAACGCTTCTTCTAACAATTACGCAATTACAATTTTAAAAAATAGTTTAACTCCATCTTTTTCAGATCATTTTCATATAAAATGCGCGTGCCATATATATAACTTAATTGTAAAGGATGGTCTATCACTTTTTGAAGACATTCTTAGTAAAATACAATTTGCTATAAATTTTATTTTTAAAAGTAATAAAGTACAATGTAGAAAAGAATATAAAAAAACTTGTCACAATTGTGGACTATCTTATAGAAAAATTCCACAAGAAGTATCCACTAGGTGAAATTCTTTATACGAGCAACTACTTGTTGCTTATGACTATAGAAAACCTATAACTTTATTTTTTAAGTCTCATAATAAAAATTCAGCTGATATGATTTTAGATAGTGATTGGGTAAAAATTTCCGAACTTATTGTATTTTTAGAGAAATTTTTTCAAGCAACAAAAGAATTTTCCGGTATATATTATCCTACTATTTCAACTATGTTGTTTTATATAACTCAAATATTTTTATTACTTAGTGAATATATGGAAAAACCAGCTTATAAGGCAGCTATTAAAAAAATATTTGTCAAAATAAAAAAATATTTTATTCTTATTCCCATTATTTATATTATTGGTTCTGTATTAAATCCTACTATTAAAATAAACGGTACTAAATCATTAATTGAAACTATTTACGATTGTATAGAAGTACTACCACCTCCAAGTCCCAAAAATCTAAATCACCCACCACCTATTGAACAAACTAAAGAAGAAGTGTTGTCTAGCGTAGAACACCAATGCAAAAAAATATATAGATTTTATCAACAAGAAAATGCTAGTAATTTACCGGCTTCCATACCATCTTCTTCATCTTCAACACAACCTCACAAAAGACATGTTGTTTCTGCGGCTAGTATTGAAAGCCTTAGAAATAGAATGTGCGGCCGTACCTCTACTACTAACCAAATTAGCGAGTTGGATATTTTTGTTTTGCAGGGTTCTGTACCGTACCAAGAAGTTATCAATGAAGATGGACATGAAGACTTGTCAAATACCGGAGGGGAATGAGAAGACCTTTCCGACACTTTCATTGATGACCCGAGATGTTTTGAACATTCAAGCGTCATCAACTGCATCTAAAAGCGCTTTTTCTGCCGGCAGTTATCAAATAGGAGACCACAGACACTCATTAGCCGGAGACAGCTTGGAAATTGCAGTATTATTCAGAGATTGGATACGAGCGGAGCGGAGAAGGTGCGGTCAACCGGAGATCAACGAAGAAGAAGACGAAAACTACAACGAAATCCTATCCGAAGGTGGTGGAAGCGACGTAGATCAATTTGACCAACAAATATCAATTCCAACCGAAGAACCACAGGAAATTATCAAGCAATTAGAGCAAGTTTTTTTGAGAATGTAATTTTTTTAATTGCAATTTTATTATGTAATTTGCAACTTTTGGACAACACCACAAAGTTGCAATTTAGATTTTACTTTTTAGACAATTGTATTTGTAATGTATTACAAAAAAATCATATGTCTATTAAATAATATAAGAGGCACAAAAATAGCCTTGGGATGTTTTTATTACACTATCTTGTCTTGTTTATTGAGTTTTTTTATACATATGTTATTTTTAAAAAAAAAAAAAAAAGGAAACCCGCCCGACCCCTACCCCGCCCCGACCCGATTCCGACGGGATCGGGATCGGGACAGGATCGAAGCAAGTCCCGCCAGACCCGACCCCACCGCCCCGCCGGAATCCGACCCCGACCCTTCCCCCGTCCCGCCCTGACCCCGACCCCGCTAGACCCGGCCCGCCAGACCCGAGCCCGGCCCACTGGCCACCTCTAGTTTAAACCAAATAATGCACAGCCCTACGTGTGACAAAGTCCCTTTGGAAACATCTTATAAAATAGTGATGATATAGAGAACACTAGCATGGCCGTTGCGCAAGGACGGCACACAGAAATTGAGAAATGGTCCTACACAATATACTTTCTTGGGATTCTGATAAATTGTCTGTATGTTTTAAAAACTAAAAATTAGTGTCATCGGTATTTCTTGTAAACGGGATTATGATTACCTGTTTGAGATTGAAAAGAAAACTTTTTGTCAGATAAGCTTGAACAATTGCTCGTGCACTGAGAAAGAGTAGCTGATAACCATTTTCCTGCAATCAAGAGAAAGCACATCCATTATAAAATAATGGAAAAATATAGTTCAACATTAATGAAAATGGGAGTGCGAGATCATAAATATTAAAAGCCAGCTTCGTGTTAGTCAATCATGCTACTTCATATCTACAAAATAACAAACAAAGCACTTTATTAAAGTTATGGTAACTTGAATACAGGGCTCGTCTATCTAATTATCTTATAAATCTTCCATGCTTGCTTATCAATACCTTATTCTTTCCCATTTTTGATAAGGATAAACCCTATAGAATATCATCAACGTTTGACTTTCTCCTCTATATAGGTTAAAATAGACTTCCTTCTCATCTCTGGCAGATATGTATATCAATCACATTAACTGTCATAGGCATAGCAAAAGAGAACTGAACCCTTTCCACAGAACAAAATAAAAATGCAATCTTTCCATAGGTAACACTAACTATTCGGGATAAATTTTACTTTCCGACTACATCATTAGCTTAGATGGTCAACTAATCCAATTCATGAAATAATTTGATCACTAAACAGCATTGTTGTGGTAAAGATCAAATGCTAGTGGAATCACTTTTATTTCATATTTCCATAATAGCTATCTGGAAAATAGCATACGATACTTTTTTCCACAAGAAATGTATTCATAGAAAAAGATGCAGGAATGATCATGATATGACAATAATGAATACACTTAGTGGTACTTGATGCTGCTGTTGTCACACTACATGTCTAGGTAAGTGTTTTCCGTTGTTAAAGAAATGAAATTTGCTTGACAAAAGAACTGGTTTTAGAGACCAGATCCATAGTCCTAAACAGAGTAGCATCCAACTTCAACACCATTACCATCTTAGAAACCTCGGATAACATGTTTGCATTGGAAAAAAGTATTGGTTGTCACTTCATCTTAAAGAATTTTATCAAAATACAAAAGAATGATATGTATACAACACACACACACACACACATATATATATGTTAACAATGGTTTAAAGCTTAATTGATGTGATGACTTGAAGGCGAAGAAAAGTTCAAAAATAGGACAGAGAAAAGGAATACCTTGATTGCGCAGAAAAGTCTAGCAATTCCGGAGTGGGTCCAGTCCTTTCCAACCAACGGCATGAACTGACCAAGAACATCAGACCTAGACATAAAATATGCATTTGTTAAGGAATGTTAAAAAACGTATTAAAATCTATTAAATGAAGGGCAAAACACACCCGTATACAAGAAGTATACCAAAAAGTAGAAAACCTTACAAAAAGATATTGGTTTCTCACATCAGCTTAAAGCTGGAGAAATTTGGACACGTGAAACTAGCCTATCCTATGAAAATCCCAAGGTTCAACTGCCTTTAATTTATTAAGTTTCTAGCATGATAGTGGGTCTTGCAAGCAACTCTTAGATAGAATGTAGAGGCTAACGGATTTTTGCAGATTGAGGTATAGATTAAAAAAAGCTTACTTGGTAATAGTCCCATCAACATCAGAAATTACAATCCGAGTATTCCACTTCCACAAATATATATGGGCTTCAACCTGTAAGAAGTCGGCTTAGCATCAAAACAATAGAAAGACTACATTTTTTTAAAGTTAACATATTTGGCGCAAGTAACACAAAACAAACCTTTTGCTCCCCTAGGACTCGAGTGGAAAAAATGAAAGTCACCAAATTCTGCCCCTCCTTCAGTTTTAAAGATTCAATTTGACCAGTAGTAGGGACATTTGTTCTCACAAGTTGCTTGCGAGGAGATTCCTTTCCACCTCGTGGTGTTGCTGTTTGTTCTGTAGGCTGGTTCAGTGAGATCGATTCGGAATCAACAAACACCTCTTCATTTGACGAATTACTGCTAGTGTGCTCGATTGTCTTAACTCTTCTAAATGGTATTGGCCAAAGCCTCCATCGTCGACCGGAAGGAGTTGAAGGCAATCCACTATCATCCTCTCCTATTTTTAGGTTCTGCTCCTGTTCCACGGGTATGACGTCAGCTGAGTCAACTGGTAATTCCATATTATACGCAGCCATCCCGAGAACGATAGGAGCAGCTTTGTCCCACTGTAAATAGTTCCCTTGAATTCGGACAGCTAAATTTGGATTATCAATTATGGATTTTGCATCTTTTCTAAATTCCTCCTCGGAAATGCGATTCGCCTCAAAGGCTTCTCTAGCAGCAACGGAACCCATTCCGGCATGAAGCAAGTTCCTACAAAGAGATATCTCTACTCCTGCAGATATCACTAATAAAATGAGTGAACATAGTGAGAAGTGGAATTAAATCGAACAACTAAACTAGACATTGGGTGTGTTCGGTACGAAGGAATTAATTTTCTCAAGTTCAGTTGGTCAAAAATTTTGGAAAATATTTTCTCTAGGAAAACAAGTTCCTTAAAAATGAGGAAAAAGACTTTCCTAGTGGAAGTAAGGAAAACAAGTTCCACAAGTGGCATTCCACATTGATTGTGTCCTTCCCACCCTCCAACCTACCTCATCTTCACCCCCACTCCTGTAGCCCCCTTCCCCACCACCCTACACTCCTACCCCCACCCACACCCACACCTCCCATAGTATTTGTCTAGATTATATACAAATATTTTTAGGATAATATTTTTTGCTTACAAACACAAGAAAATATGTAAGAAGCCCACTTATTTTCCAAGAAAACATTTTCCTTCATGCCGAACACCTATGCGGACTCTTCAAAAATGCCGGTTGTGTGCAGGATCTTCCAAAAGTAGTGTACTTTTGGAGGACCGGACACGAGTGCGGCAACATTTTAGGAGAGTCCGAGCAACATAGTTGAACACACCCACTATAATTTTAATAAAAAACAGGAGGCAGGCCTGCTTGTGCTTGAATCAGTTTCTGTACCTTTAAGCAAAGCTGCAGTCTGATGCTCCAAATTATCACATTCAGTGCTTTCGTCTGATCCTTGCTGTCCACTTTGTGTCTGCTTTGATGCTACTGTTATATCATCAGTCTGTTCCTTTGAGTGTTCATCATTCACAAAAAGATTGTCTCTTGCACTATCTGAAGCATTATGCTCCAAGTCACTTTTCTGTATGGTTATACCTTCAAGAGTGTCATTTTCATTTCCCAATTTCTGAGGATGCCTATCTTCATGAGACTTCTCCTTTACATCTTCAACAATTCCCTGTATCTCCGACTGAGAAACCGAATCTGACTTCTTAACCTCATCTTCAGCCTGCATCGCTAATGCTGATAGCTCTAGACAGCTCTTGAAAACATCATCCTTCTTAATGCTGCATGACGTGCTCTCCACAGTGCTATTCCTGCAAAGATCTGCTTCCCAGTTCTTCAGGTCGTTTTCTGGAGTTCGACCAAGATGCTTCCCATCTACTACTTCAGAAACTTCTAACTGGTGCACAATCGTAGTGCTCTCATTTTTCACGTTGCAAGTGTCTGCTGATGATGCAACTTTGGATGCATTCAGATCGCTGAAATAATCGTCAGCCCAAGTACCATCACCTGAATTAAACTCTGAGCTATCATCACAAAATTCAGTTCCCTGACCGGGGCCCAGATGAAACTGAGGTGTGTCTAATTCGACATCTTCCGTATTCCTTTCGGATTTTGAGATGGGTGCTGTGAGTATATGACCATCCACACTCACTAGAACAACTTCAGAACTGGAGTCCTGTGATTCTAAAACATGCTCCATACTTTCCAAATTATCATATCTACTGGAACCGTATTCTGATAAATCAACCGAATCATCCAGAGAAGACTGCTCATCCTGAAACTCATAGAATCTTCTGTCAGCATCCGAATCTGCCCTATTTAAACGATCCAGGCCTAATGTCACACGTTCGTCTCGTAACGGCAAATCAGCAGCGTTATACTCATCCTCCTCATTTTTATCATATTTTCTACCTTCTTTATGGTTACCGTTACCAAGATTACTAGTACTCCCTTCACCTTTAAGATTATTGGACTCCTTCAAGACACTATTTTCTTTGTTCTCGTTGTCAGCAGTAGCCTCTTTGATAAAATATGCTTCACCAGAATTATCAAGATACATGTGAAAATCTGCTTCTTTGCCATTAACTTCTATTCTAACTACCTTTTCTGTCCCCTTAAGAACACCTTGAAACTTACCGAATCGAACATACCAAGGGGTGCCCCTAAAAGTACCATCATGCTGTTTTACAACAATTATATCAACTGCTCCACCAAAAGGGTGAAATGGGGTGGCAACTGAGTATACACCCTGTGTTATAAAGCTACTAACTTTACCTACAACATTCATCTGTTCAACTACCAAAAGACACTTGTACCCCCAAAAATTACACAAAACCTAAATGATATATTACAATCAAACAGCTTCAGAAAGATCTAATTGAACTTGATCTCACAATCTAGCCGTGGAAAAAACAAGAATACCTGCATGCAACAGATTAAAATGAAACAAATTTGTGACCATGCATAGTATTAGAAATGACAAATTCAAGAATCACATAGGAAGAACTTAAAACCCCTAAAGAACAAAACTTTACATCAAGAATCTTGATATTTCAAAAACCCAAATGAGAACTAAATCAATAGAATTTGTGAACATCCATAGTATTGCAAATTCAAAATCATATAGAAAGAATTTAAATTTTAAAACCCCTAAAGAACAAAACTTTACATCAAGATTCTTGAAATTACAAAAACCCAAATGAGAATTAAATCAATAGAATGCATGAGAACCAAAATAAATCTTGAAAAACGCATACCCCATTAGCAAAATAAATCATATACTTACAGATTGAAAAAAAAATCTTGAAGCTCCAACAATCGATGGATCAAAAATGAAATTAATCTCACAGCTGAAAAGGGTTGACAAAAAAACACGAAAATTAGAAAAAAAATATCACGAATTATTTTTTTCCATTATATATATATATATATGCAAGAAGACTATACCGGGAAAATTATGAAGGTATCTTTTTTTCTCTCTCTCTCCAGAAAATAAGTGACTTACGTTTGATTTTTCTAATATTTTGTGTGATAATATATTATCAAAAATATAGCTTTGAAATTTGGACTGATAATGAAGAATTAAATGAATTTTGGATAACAGCCACAACCAGAGTCAATAAATTCTTTCCAACTTGTTCAAAAATAAAATCAACTCTTAAAATTCCTAAATGAACAAATGGAAATAAATAGGTATTGCCCTTTTAATGGACGTTTTCTTTAATTCCATAAGTACCCCTTAGTGTTTTCTAAAATCACAAAATTACCTTGATTGTAACTGTACATTTGGGTTGTTGAGGAGGGTATTTTTGGAAATGTACTGTTATTTTCGGTTCCATGGTGAACGAGGTTAATACAATTATTGTACTCTGCTGCAGTTCGAATGTAAGTTTGGGCTTTATATTTTTTTTATTAACACATATTTTTATTGTTTTAATTTTTATAAAGTTTTAAATTGTGTTTTCAAGAAAAGGGGTTCTAGAATTAGATCCTAACTACCTAAGAAGTATCGCCTTCTCACTTTTTAAATATTTTCTTATGAGAAGCAATCTACTTGGCCAATGCAAATTGGTTTTAGTATTTACAATTTATTTAAATTAACTACCATATTTTAAGGGCAATAGCACTTTTAATCCCTAAGTTATTGGTAAATACTGTATTTGGTCCTTATGGTATATAACTCAACATATTTATCCTTCAATTAATTAAAATGCATTTTAGGTGCCTTCATATAGAAATGTTGTGTTTGACTATTTATAAAACTATATTACCATCAAATATGGAGTAACAATACAAACTTAACATAACACATGAGTAAATAAGTGATGGAAAGTTAATAATTGTGGTAAATCTGTGAATATACACAAATAAAGGATTCAAACGTGCACAATTTAACTAATTGAAGGTTTAATGTGCTTAATAAAATATTATATGAACTAAAATAAAAATCTATCTATCTATCTATCTATCTATCTATATATATATATATATATATATATATATATATATATATATATATATATATAATATAAAGCTAGAAATAGACAATCTTATGTCGCGCATCTCTATGGTCAAAGATTTTATTTATCTTTTTCTTATTTTTTTTGCTTTTTATATCATTTTTAATTTTTAAATTTTTATTTTAAAAGTCATCTCCATAACTTACACCCCTTCATCTTCATAACTTATACTTTTAATTAGTATTAGTAATTAATTTCATAATTCTCTAATTTAATGTACATGTTATAACACCTAATTAAAATCACACCAACATGGTATTCTCATTCCAATGAATGGAGAGTATTGTAGATAGATGAGGAGATCAATATCACAAAATTATAGAATTTAGGAGGATTTCAAAAGCACAAAATGAAGAAATTGTTGATTGAGAAGGAACTATTCCCATGTCAGGTGTTCAAAGATTTTATTTTAGCAAGTGAGTGAGTGTCTTGATACTTTATTAAATGAATGTTTAATTTTGTTCACCCTTTAAATTATTATGTTATAGATCTGCTATCGTTGATATTCTTTTAAAGTTTGTTCGTTGTAGAATGGATGAGGAGATCAAAACCATAAATTGTAGAACTGAAGAGGAGATCAAAAGCATAAAATGAAGAAAATGTTGATGGAGAAGGAACTATTCCAATGTCAAGTGCTCAAATATTTATTTTAGCGAGTGGGTGAGTGTCTTGGTACTTTTATTATATGAATATCTTTTAGAATGTTTAATTTTTTCACCCTTTAAATTATTATGTTATAGAACTTATATTGTTGATCTTCTTTTCCAGTTTGTTCGTTGTAGAATGGATGAGGAGATCAAAAGCACAAAATTGTAGAACTGAAGAGGAGATCAAAAGCATAAAATGAAGAAAATATTGATGGAAAAAGGAATTATGCCCATTGTTATGGTTCGCTTTTTATACGGGTTAACGTACGAAGAGCTACTAAAAATTTGGATGGTGCCTTAAATTGAATAATGTGTTTAGAGTCGCCACCTAATTTATAGGTAAATTAAGAAAATTAGTATGAAAGGGTTTATTCAAAAGTTTGAAAAATCCTATCTAAACTAGAGTCGAGGTAAGGGTTCTGGTGATCCCCCTGTGAAGGTATAAGAACCCCGATATTAAGGATCCGTAGAATATAGTTGACCTATGGGTTCTATAACATGCTTAAAAAATAATTTAAATTTCTTTAGTGTTTAAAAATCCGCCAAGTAATTGTCATACTTCATACATTAAAAAAACTCAAGGTTTTGTTTAAAACGTAGAGTTTAAAAATTCTGCTAAAGTAGTGTGCACGAGACGTTAATCAATTTTATTTTCGGACTAAGAACACTCAAAGGTGAATTTGAGTAGAACTCCACATTTAGTTCAACTATATTGATTATTTTAACTTGCATCTTTTTAGTATAAAACCTTTTTCAAATCTAAAAAATGATATAGTTCTTCTTAAAATAGCAAGTTTGATTTCATGAAAAGGTTTGAAAAATAAGCTTTTCTTTAGTTGATTAGCATGCTATAGTCTCCTGGTCAACATCATATTCTATGTCCCAAAACACTTAAACACACTCAAGTCCAAGATGGTTTTAAGTTTACCAAAATTATTTATCCTATTTGGTCTCAGTCCGAACTACAATTTAAGCCCAAAGTTATCTTTTGTGTCCAAATCCAAAGTCCAAACTATCAGCAGTCCGTTTACAAAATCACTCAGGACCAAACTTGGGTCCTTAAACATATCAGCCCATTTCAGTTTTAAAACCCATATTATGTTTCCAAAGTCCAATATCAATTTCCTATACTTAGTGAAAAATCAATTTCATTTCCAGACTTTTATGTTCAAGAAACAGTTCATTTATTGCTCATTTCCAATTTTACAAGTCTTAAACAGTTGGTGTTGATGTCTATGACTTGAAACTCCGTGGTGAATTTAGCGGGCCCCATTTGTATGTTGAGGTCCACTTCGCTAGCGAGGTCATGTTGTGCCCCATCAAAATCTCTCACGTTGGTACGACTCTGGCATACCTTCCTAATATAATACCTTAACTGCTTCAGTATTGACACGAGGCATATATTGAGTCCAGCCCCACTATCAATGAGTACTCTAGAAATAACCTTGCCTCGAAAGTTGATAGTGATGTGAAGGGCCTTGTTATGAGTCGTCCTTTCCCTCGACAATTCATCATCGGAGAAGAAAATTTGATGTGCCTTGATCACGTGGCCCACTATGTTGGCCAATATTTTGCTACTTGTTCCTATCGGGGCATGGACTTCATCTAGCACTTAGCAAGCCTATTGGGACTAGATAGAAATGATAAGATAGCTCTAATAATTTATTTGTTTTTAATGCCTTCTAATTTTCGAGAATTAGTCACTTCAATAGCCTTCGATAGTTATACGGTATCTAAAGGACGAACGAGATGGATGTTTGTTATCCCAACCATAGTGACATCACCGAAATCCTGGCCAGTGTTTAATGTAGATGTTCAACAATGGAGTAGTCCTTCGGTTGTATCCGGTGCCAAAAGTCCTTAGCGTCCCATCGGTAATGGGCCTTCTTTGATTGGTTTCTTTACGGGGCACTTCTTACACCAATTCTTTGGGAGCATAGCACCTCTCTAATCTCGTCATACCTTGAGCTACGACTATGACTTCCTTTTTAAGAGCCGAGATGACCACTCGAGGAACTTGGATTACAAGCGACTTCTTTGGGGTCGGAATCAGTAACTTAAAGATAAGGTTTTCTTGTAATGTGAGGGAGGCAACTATGCGCTATACTATTCTCTTTCTATCATATGTATATGATTGGCGCCGTGATTCGAAAGGGGATTTGTATCTACATTAGGTGTTGCGGCCTCTAGAATGACTTTTGTTTGTCGATCATATTTTGCAATTGGTCCTTCAAATTAATGCAATCTTCGGTGGAATGCCTAATCCCTCCGGAATGGTAAGCACAAGTCTGATCGGGTCGGTATAAGTGACTTTCCGGGTTGGCGAACTTTGGCAGCATGGCTTTGATGAGACCGACAACACTCAATTAAGCGAACAGACTCGTTCACATTTCCAGAAGTGGTGTGAATACTTGAGGAGGCTTCCTTTCAAAATTCGAACGTGGTAGATCGTATGCGGGCGAGGGTGGCTGGTTACAATGGTTTTTCTAGTTTTTTGGCGCTTGGTTTGGTAATTTAGATATGGAGCTTGGAAAGTGGGCATAGATGTGTGGTAATTTATTTATGGAGCTTGGTAATTTGATTGTGCATAATATACTGGCACATAGTTGTAGGGTGATGATATATAGTTGCTCGTAGGAGGAGATTGGTATACATCGAAAGATGGTTGTTATCTGACGGCTTCTCAGGCTCGGAGTGTGAGAGATGTTTGCCACGTCCTCTTTCTTTTTCTTGGCGGTTCCAGCGGAGCTGGACGAGCCAACTTTGTTCCATCACTGATAATTTTTCCTGTTTTGAGACCGTCTTATATAGTCTCTCCCTTCTTGACTAAATCGGCAAACGACCTCTCGGTCATAGCCAACATTTTTCATAGCAATCCGGATCTTGATATCGGATGAATGCCGAAACCAATTCTTCTTCACTCATCGAAGGTTATACTTATGCAACCTCAATTCTCCACCTACTTGCATACTCGCGGTAGGTCTTTAGCAAATCGTCTCCAAGGAGTAACAGTTTTGCACGTTTTCCACATTAAAGCAGAATCTGTCCATAAAGGCTTTCAACATCTCTTCCCATGAGTCCCAGCGGCTCAGGTCTTGTATTGTGAACCATTCAGATACTTCACCCGTGAGGCTTCGGCTGAAGAGCCTCATTAATAGTGCATCATTACCTCTGGCGCCGACCAGCTGGTCGTAGTAAGCTCTTAGATGAGCTTTGGGGTTTTTCGTGCCATTAAAGTGTTCAAATTTTGGTACTTTGAAGCCCTCCGGAAAATCCAAGTCGGGATGCATGCATATATCATCGTATTTCAGTCTCGTTACTTTGCGGGAGCCTTTGTTTGCTTTCTCGAACTGATCTATCATTTTTTGTTCCATTTCCTTCTCTCTTCGATCCTGCTCAGACCTCCATGCTCTTTGCATTTCCTCATAATGATCTAATTCAGGCGAGAAGTCAATAAACGAGATTGGGTTATGAAAGGATACAGTAGTATGCGTGGGGCGACTTTTGGGAGTGCCCAAAACTCTGAGAGTAGTATGGGTAGTAGTGTTTTGGTGAAAGCTAGGATTGGCATAAGCTGGTGCGCCTGGAAAGTGGGCGCAGATTAAAGGGTCCCAGCTATGTGAGTGCCATTTGGAGGAGGTGGTGTTTGGTAAGAGGTCCCAATGTGGGCATTTGGGAAATATTCGAGGTATAGAGGAGTTTAAGGATGAAAATAGTGGTGGAGGCCTTCTTGCCTCAGCAGCAGCTGCTTCTCTGGCAGCTTCATTCCTTGCGACGTGTTCTTGAAGGTCGGCTACTTGTTTGAATTGCATGGTGATTATATCCTCGGAGTGTGAGGCATTCTGTAGATCTTAAGGAACTATGCCCTCAATCGTAGCACTTTTGTTGCAAGTATCATCGGGAGTACCAGTCATATTGGCTTGGTTGTATTGGTTTAGGGATGTTGCCGCGACTTTAGATCTGGTGAAGTATGCCACTGCTTCAAGACGGATCGACCATTTTTTCTATAAGAAGAAAAACAACTCAAAAGCAAATGATGTTAGTACGTTAGTCGGAAATCATAATGCAAGATATCGCACATAAATTGCACACAAAAGGCATAGACTTATGTATTTGATCTGAACTCTTGATTGATTTTTCCATTCCAGGTGTTTTGATCATTTCGGCTAATTTTTGGTTTTTAGGGTTTGGGTTTGAAAGTTTATGGTTGATTTGCACCACATTGTTATTGTACTTGAAACCATCATATAAATAAGAGGGGATTAAAATTTATATAATATAGAGGTTGAGTCTTATATGGACTGCCTACGTATCCCTCCTTGGTGTAACACCCCGTACTTTATCTTTAAGATACATTGTGGTAAATACACACGAGTTTAATGAGATTGAGATCAAAACATTAATTACTCGAATAATTTATTAAGTGTGTAATTTAGTTTGACACAAAATGATTTAAATAATAAATGTATAGATCAGTGTCATGTGGACATCATGTGCACGTGGAACTATGCATGGAATAACAAGTGACTAGTGCAATAGAGGAATATGTAGGTGGTACCCTTAGGATAATAATGTTGAAGGTAATGAATGAGGTGGACCCCATGACCATTAAGGAGAGTTAAATCTTCATAATTCTCTAAGAGTTATATATATACATTTATATATATATATATATATATATATATATATATATATATATGTTATATGCAGCAACGTTTCATTGTTTTTTTTTTCTTCTTCGAAATATAGTTAAGTCCCTAAAGGAACTACATACAGTAACGTGATTAACTTTTAAGTGGAGCAACACAATTCAATTTTTTAGGAGCAACAACGTCATTTATTTCATAGTTGCAGCGAGACGATTTCATTTCATGGGCAACATTTTGTAGCGGAAGCGAATCGAAAGTTACTTTGTAGTGAAGTAAAGTGACGGAAAGCTCTAAATAAGGAAAGAAAGGTTCAGCGTATAACTAAAAGATTGACTCATTGTAGTCATTTAAGGTATTTGATCAAGGTATGTTAAGGCAGATCATTCTTCTTTTGGCAAGTTTTAAGTATGAAACGTAAACGTAATACTGTCTCATAAATGATTCTACTCTTAGTAGTTAAGGATGTTCCTGTTATTCATTCCTATTGTCAAAACATGTCTAAATATGTTCCAAAATCCCTATTGAGGTATATGGAAAAGATGTTAATATTCATAATGTTAATCGGAGGTGAAGCAACATTACATCACTCCAACAAATTTATAGTGTCTTATTATCATATCATTCATGCATTACATTCATGTACATACCTTGACCTCAAAGGAGTTATATACTCTACTATATGTATGCCTTATATATGTATGGGGAATGGGAAAATGGATACGGCGTTATATACGCACACCACCTGCAGCTGGTACAGATATACACGATGATGATTATGTCCACATAGGACGATATGATATGATAGGATGCCCATAGAGGCTTGATGGCGTTGTATACACATATGTATATGTATGACCGCATTGTGCATGACATTTAGGCATATTATGGCCCTCAGAGGCACTCCGCACAGACATGATCTTATGCATATTATGACCCTCAGAGACATTCTGCCCGGATATGGTACTTAGGCATATTATGGCCCTTAGAGGCATTCTCTACTAGTTGGTTGTTTCTTGTCTCATGTTACTTTCAAGTCTCTATTATGCTATTTTTCATGCCTGACATACTCGGTACATTAGTCGTCCTGACGTCCCTTTTGTCGGGAGACGCTACATTTCATGCCCGCAGGCTCAGGTAGACCTGGTCCAGTTGATATTGAAGCACTCTATTTGTTCCAGAGTTGCAGTCTAGTCATGGTACGATATTTTGGTTATGCGTTGGGGTATGGCAGAGACCTATCCCGACCCTATGATGTCACGTACTCTGTAGAGGCTTGTAGACAGTTGTCCTGTGTATGGTAGTCATGTATGACCTTTTTGGCCTTGGTATATATATGTATAGGTTGGGTCCTTCTGGTTACAGGATATTACATAGCTTTTTTTTCAATTTACTATTTCCATATATCAGCAGGGTATCTCGTGGTGACTCCCGTGGACCATGAGAAATTACGGTTATATGTTAAATATATGATCAGTGATACCTGGCAAGTAAGGTCTGGGTGTTCGTCATGACCCTCTGGATTGGGTCGTGACAATCTTGATATCTGAGCAGGTCTGTCTCAAGGAGTCTACAAGCCGTGTCTAGTAGAGTCTTATTTATGGGTGTGTTGTGCACCACACTTATAGACAGGAGGCTATAGGGCATCTAGGATAATGGTTACCTTCCTTCTTGATCTAGAATCGTGCTATAGAGTTGAATTGTAAGAATTCTCTTTTTTAATCTTGTTGTGTTTATGATTACATCAATGTCTTCTTCTAACAAAGTTATGATTAGCAGGGAGATTGAGTTTGGATTGAGTGTAAATGCGAGTAGTATGCCCTCTATTGAGACAGATCCATCAGAGGATATGAGTAAGTTTCTCTCCCATGCATGACTTCAGTCAGAGCATCAGAAAGAGATAGACCCCTTAAAGGGTCAGGGAGCTCATAACCTAGGGAGTTTATTAGTCAGGGATCACCGATATTTGAAGGATTCAAAGATGCCAATATTTCAGGGTCAAAGTTGTAAAGGTCGAGTGAGACCGTCTTGACCATCTTGAAGTCGGTATGGTCAAGCGCAAGCTGGATTACGTCGCAAAGGTACATGGGGTTAGTTTAGTGTGGCAGTCATGACAACAACATTTTGAAGTGTCCTAAGTTGATGCGCAAAGGTAAGAATAAGATGATTATGAGTTGTACAGATGAAAGGCAGAAAACATCTTTGGAAGGTTTAGTAGGTTATGAAAATCTACACGTTTTACAGTGACTCTTGCTTATTAGAATGAGGAAATATGTTATGTACGTGCTACCTAAATTGTAATGTCTTACCTAGAATTTCTAGATTGGGAACTGTCCAAGGATATCATTAATGAGAATGGATTACCACAATTGAATCGTATGAAGAGTGACCATCAGTAAATTTAAGAAGATCACGTAAAGTGACGTACCCAAACTGGTGAGCCCAAGTCATATATGAGGATCGAGTTATCCACGATAGGGGAAGGGACATAAGCCTCTCATCCATGTGTAAAGGGTTATACGATGTATTATTGAGGATTACATGTATTAATGTTAGTAAGCTAAGGCATGCTATAGGTATTGGACTGGTAAGGTCACCAGCTTCATTGTGAAGCATGTTACAATTCTAAATAACATCTGGATAACAATAGCGTGTCAGGGGCAATTGAGGATGATAACTATCGAACAATCGAAGAATGGTTGTAAGAAATATGGAAACAATTAATAAGTATGAATGGAATGGTATGATCAAGTATCAAGGCAGAAATATTTTTCATTTAATGACGAGTAGAAGAAAGGATTACGACAAGAAGGATAAAGGTGAATGAGATTATAGTTATGCAGGTTTCACAAAGGTATGATTAATCCAGAATAACATAAGGATCAATGGTAGAAGAGGGACGGTAAGAACTCTTCGGCCAAAGGTGACGAGCCTCTGATGTTCAGGAAGATAGTATGAGAAATACTTTGAGATAAGAGACCCCCCAAGGCAACTTGAAATGGAAATATAAAGGTAAGACGAATGAGAACTCAGTTGATGGAAGATCTAATAATGATAAGACAAGAAAGCTTGACAAGTTATGGGATCATGTAACACCGTGAATTGGATCTAAACATACGAAGCATCGATTCCACAACATATGCAGTCATACATCTCAAAAAGTATGTAAATGGAAGTAACAGTGAGTAAAGTTCGAGATTAGCACCTAAACAGATGAAAAGGGGCCAATGACGCCTATGGATACATGGCAGACATTAAAGACATATGTCAAGAGATAATGACATTGTAATGAAGATAAAACGTCATGCAAATACAGATGTCTATGAGCATTGTTTTGAACTGACCAAAGGTTCTATGAGATAGATAAGGTACTGGGTTTACAACTTAAGGAGATCAAGGGAATCTTTTCCCAAAGCGCCATTGACAGAAAGTATTAGCCATGAGGCAAGTGAAGGAATTCGAATCTAAGCATAATGACCAGGTTTGGATATAGTGGGCCAACGTCATGTAATGCAAATTCTTTAGAATCTTCCACGTACTGAATAAGGGAATAAGTTAACAACTCATCCTTTAAGGGATAGTAATGCCAAAGATTGGAATCAGGAGTAATGTTGGAGATTACGTATGTATACCAGAATATTTTAAAATTAAGACGAGTACGACAAGTAAGAAAATGAGTGAACAAGTGTCAAAAGAAGTAAGGAACGAAGTTGTTTATAATTACGAGTAGTGAGAAAGTACGGGAAAAAATGGGGAGATTCCTTTCAGACCATGAATAAGAGTTAACTATGATGATACGCGCGTTTGAGATTCGATGACATTGTCCATAAAGTGTTCATGGTTGAGATACTACAAATATAAGAGTTTTCAGCACACTAGTTAGTAAACAAATCTAAGTTGACAATAGAATTATTCACCACAAATGACATGAATAATGTGAGGATGAATGAGAGAAGTTGACCAGAGGGAACTAATTAGTTAGCTAAGTGGGAGTGCAATTGGAGGATTCAGATAGTGATAGCCCTATGACTCAAAATACAGCAGGGTCATCCCTCATACTGGAAAAAAAGGGAACATCATGATGAAGATCCCATTTTTATGAAAGATCGGGAAAGATATTTAATAAAAAGATAACCGCAACCTTCGAGTATAATGGGAGAGGGACCCTCAAGTGGAAGGTCCACTTGTGTATTCCCAATGTAGTAGGATTACGAGACAAGATTATGACGGAGGTCAACTATTCACAATATTCCATTCACCCTGGATCTACTAAGTTGTATCATGATCTCAAGGGTTTCTACTTGTGGAATGACGTAAAGAGGAGCATTGCGGAGTTTGTAGCTTAGTGTCCTAATTGTTAGCAAGTAAAAATAGAGCACCAAAAGCTAGGCGGCTTGACTCAGAACATTAAAATTCCGACATAGAAATGGGAAATGATTAATATGGATTTTATTACGGGTTTACCTCACTCTTATCATAAGTTTGATTCTATTTGGGTGATTGTTGATAGACTGACCAAATTAGCTCAATTCCTAGTGATCAAAACTACATACACAGCCGAGGACTACGTAAAGTTATACGTTAAGGATATTGTTCGCCTTCATGGTATGCCTAGTTATATTATATCTGATCGAGATGCGATGTCCACAGCTAAATTCTGGAGATCATTTTTAAAAGGTTTGGGCACTCAAGTTAATCTTAGCACAACGTTCCACTATCAGACAGATGGGTAGGCCAAGCGTACGATTCAAACGCTCGAGGACATCCTACGAGCTTGTGTATTGGACTTTAAAGGGAAGTTGAAATGATCATTTATCCCTCATTGAATTTGTGTACAATAACAGTTATCATGCTAGTATCAAAATAACTCAATACGAGGCTTTGTACAAACATAAATGTAGATCTCCTATCGGATGGTTCAAAGTAGGCGAATTAGAATTATTTGGGTCTGACTTGGTGCACCAAGCCATAGAGAAGGTGAAGCTTATCCAAGAGCGGCTGTTAATCACTCAAAGTCGTCAGAAGTCGTATTCAGATGTGCGATCGCGGGACTTAGAGTTCCAAGTAGATGAATGGGTATTTTTGAAGATTTCACCTATGAAGGGTGTAATGAAATATGGGAAAAAGGGAAAACTCAGCCCAAGGTATATTAGGCCATATTGCATAATTCGATGAATCGGCCAAGTGGCTTACGAGTTGGACTTGCATTCGGAGTTAGAATTTGTTCATCTAGTCTTCTATGTTCTATGTTGAGAGTGTGTGTTGGGGATCCTTTATAGATTGTACTAATTGATGATGTGAAGGTTACATAAGACTTATCATATGAAGAGGTTTCTATTGCTATCGTAGATCGACAAGTCCGCAAGTCGAGGACTAAAGAAGTAGCCCCCGTGAAAGTTCTATGGCAAAATAAAAATATAGAAGAGATGATGTGGGAGACGGAAGAGGAGATAAAGTATAACTATCACCACTTATTTCAAACTAAAGCCGATGCTTCGAGTGAAGCATAACCTGACGAAGATCTAACGTATGGATACATGAGGTGAGTTCCCCCACTTTAGATAGTTATGTTTGATGTTTGACGGCCACATAAAGCTCGGTGATATGTATATGTTGATGTATGGCCGTATGAGGCAAGTTTGGATATCTTCTACTCGCTGACATAATGTATACTCCCCATTCGAGGACGAATGTTCCTAAGGGGGAAATGATGTAACACCCCGTACTTTATCTTTAGGATACATTGTGGTAAATACACATGAGTTTAATGAGTTTGAGATCAAAACACTAATTACTCAGATAATTGATTAAGTGTGTAATTTAGTTTGAGACAAAAGGATTTAAACAATAAATGTATATATTAGTGTCATGTGGACATCATGTGCACGTGGAACTATGCATGGAATAACAAGTGACTAGTGCAATAGAGAAATATGTAGGTGGTACCCTTAGGATAAGAATGTTGAAGGTAATGAATGAGGTGGACCCATGACCATTAAGGAGAGTTAAATCTTCATAATTCTCTAAGAGCTATATATATATATATATATATATAGCTAAGTCCCTCAAGAAACTACATATAGTAACATGATTAACTTTTAAGTTGAGAAACACAATTCAATTTTTAGGAGCAACAACGTCATTTATTTCATAGTTACAGTGAGAGAATTTCATTTCATGGGCAACATTTTGTAGAGGAAGCGGATCGAAAGTTACTTTGTAGTGAAGTAAAGTGACGGAAAGCTCTAAATAAATAAAGAAAGGTTCAGCGTATAACTAAAAGATTGACTCGTTGTAGTCATTTAAGGTATTTAATCAAGGTATATTAAGGAAGATCATTCTTCTTTTGGCATGTTCTAAGTACGAAACGTAAACGTAATACTGTCCTATAAATGATTCTACTCTTAGTAGTTAAGGATGTTCATGTTATTCATTCCTATTGTCAAAGCATGTCTAATTATGTTCCAAAATCCCTATTGAGGTATATGGAAAAGATGTTAATATTCATAATGTTAATCGGAGGTGAAGCAACATTACATCACTCCGACAAATTTATAGTGTCTTATTATCATATCATTCATGCATTACATTCATGTACATACATTGACCTCAAATGAGTTATATACTCTACTATATGTATGCATTATATATGTATGGGGAATGGGAAAAGGAATACGTCGTTATATACGCACACCACCTGCAGCTGGTACAAATATACACGATGATGATTATGTCCACAGAGGACGATATGATATGATAGGATGCCCATAGAGGCTTGATGGCGTTGTATACACATATGTATATGTATGACCGCATTGTGCATGGCATTTAAGCATATTATGGCCCTCAGAGGCACTCCACACAGACATGATACTTATGCATAATATGGCCCTCAGAGGCATTCTGCACGGATATGGTACTTAGGCATATTATGGCCCTCAGAGGCATTCTCTACTAGTTGGTTGTTTCTTATCTCATGTTACTTTCAAGTCTCTATTATGCTATTTTTATGCATGACATACTCGGTACATTAGTCGTACTGACGTCCCTTTTGTCGGGAGACGCTGCGTTTCATGCGCGCAGGCTCAGGTAGACAGGGCGACGGCTCACACTAGTAGGTTGCTGGTCTAGTTGATATTGGAGCACTCTATTTGTTCCAGAGTTGCAGTCTAGTCATAGTACGATATTTTGGTTATGCGTTGGGTATGGCAGGGACTTGTCCCGACCCTATGATGTCACTACTCTTTAGAGGCTTGTAGACAGTTGTCCTATGTATGGTAGTCATGTATGGCCTTTTTGGCTTTGGTATGTATATGTATATAGGTTGGGTCCTTCTGGTTACATGATATTACATAGCTCATTTTCTGTTTACTATTTCCATATATCAGCAGGGTATCTCGTGATGGCCTTCGTGGACCATGAGAAATTATAGTTATATGCTAAATGTATGATTAGTGATACCTAGCAAGTAAGGTCCGAGTATCCGTCTTGACACTTGGGAAATTATGCCCTCCCGTATCGCATTACATAGAAATTATATACTAATTTCTTCTAACCAAAACTTAATTTCTACCTTAACTAGGCCCGATATGGGCTTCCTACGTATCACTCATCGGGACATTAGGTCGGACGTGGTTTCATTTATAAAAAAATGGGAGGGGGATACTTTCGATTGAAAACTAGAAAAGGGACACTTAAACTACCCAAAAGATGGCTTCGCCCTGAAGCCATGGTGAGTCGTCGTCCTTACGACCACGTATTTTCCAATGAATTTTCTAAAAATGGCCTTATATCACGAGCCAGATCTGACCGGTGTTAACCAAATGCTCCAACTCAAACTTAAAGGCTTCACACTCTTTAATGTCATATCCGGGAGCTCCTGAGTAGTACAATCATATCTTTGTCTTTGAAGTGCTTGGGAATATTTTGTAGGTAGTCTAGAGAGGTTGAACCTTGCCGATGCGGCATAGTAGTGAGAAGAGGTCAGCATACGAATCCTCAAAAGTAGTGAAGTCGTAGCGCCAGAGCTGTGTGCCCTCGGTGATTCTTGCACTAGTCATAGCAGAGTCATGGACCAGTAGGGAGTGAGGTCCCCACAAGTGTCAGATGAATTTTCGGTCGATCAGTCTGACGATTCTTTTCTTGAAGGCCACACATTCATCCATGTCGTGGCCAGGTTGGTTTCTGTGATACAAACACCTTTTGTGAGAAAATAGAGGTGCACGAGTTGGGAAAACCCTAGTCTAGTTTCTGCCCGTCCGATGGCTTTCATCATGTCAAACACTTCGATGTTGCGCACTTTCCTTAGTGTGACTCTAAAGTAGGATCCACGTGTTTTGAAGGAGATCTCCCACCATATTGTAGATGGTTCGCGGGAAGGCCTTTGCGGCATCCCGCATTGGTCAACAACTTCATTGATGGTTGGGACAACTCCGTCATGTTCCCTACTTTCTTCCCCGTACGACATTGGGTCATCATTTGGTAGTTGAGTCAGAGGGATATAGTTATCCATCATGGTTTGGACTTCTTCGGAGAGGTTTTCATATTGCGGTTTTCCTTCAGGAGACTTTGCAGTCAACTTCTCCATGAATTCCAGAATTTCATCCACTTCTTTCATTTTAGTGTTCGCCATATTAGTCTTGTGGTCAATTTCCTTTAACTTAGCTCTTGCCAACTTAATCTTCGCATCGATTTTGTAGATCTTGACTTGAAGCGACTCCTCGGTCTCTTCGTCGATGATTAGGTCAATGACTGGTGATGTGGCACTATTGTCTAGAGTCTCCATTAGTAGCAAATCAACCTTTAAGAGGAGGATATTTTTGTCAGCATTTGATATTTCCTTTTGTTTTTCATTTGGGTTGGTGTCCAGAATGTGGGACCAATCAAGGGTTCAAGACGGAACACATGAAAGCATATAAGCAATTTATATCATATAAGTACATAAACAATTATAATATTCGTACTCCTATGCCTCGTTACTCTAAGGCTTCTAATCGTTTAAAGCATAAATGTGCCAAATATTGGTCAAATCATTACCCCCATAATTATTTCATTAAAAGTAATAATAGCTTTCCCAAAGGGATTATAAAACATGAATAAAGCAATTAAGTAAAAAAAAAAGTCGCCTCCAGTGGCTGACGACAAAGCCTGTCAATCCGAGGTTTCTTGGCCCTTCGAAGGGCGGTTTGGATCCGGAGATGAGTAGACAACAGAACTGACCCAACCCATCTAATCATCTCTATGGGTGTCATCGGTCCAACGTTATACATAACTTTCTTTATATGAGCGTCTAAATCCTCGAGACACTCCTTAGTGAAGTTGACCTCCTCGGTCAATCTAGCTATGATAACCTGATTATGTTGTATCTTTTCTTGGTACTTGGCATCCCGATAATCCGCTTGTCTCCAAATGCGGAGAGCTTAGATTTTGGCTTTTGAATCCCAATCCTATTTGGTCTGGTAGAGGTTGGGACCCGGTGTGAGGGTACCTTACAAATGTGCCCTCAGCTAATATACGTAATCCTCATCACGACCTGGCTGAAAATGGTCATTGGCTAAAGTCTTTGGACCTCATCTGATTCGACCATTCCACTCTCTAATGATGTCAACAACTCCCTCGATCTTGTCGCCCTCGTAGTCATACACATACTCTCCTATATTTCTAATCTGGGGGATTACTTGTTCCCTTTCAAACTGTCTAGGACCCTAAGAGGTGCATATGGTCGGATTCCCTGGATCCTCAAAAGTGTTAGGAAATGCCATTTTTGGCCTCTCACGGATATGATCTCAGAATAGAAGTCAGGAAATCTCCATTGGATGCTATCCTCTCGGAGTCTAGAAAAGATGAAAGCCCACCCCTATTTGGATTAGGTCTTGAAATGTGGGTAAATGACAATAAGGTCATCCTCTCTACGGGCAGGGTCTCGGTAGAATGGAACCTTAATTTTGTAGAGGTGTTTAATGATCCATCATTAGACCAGGAGGTTAAAACCTTGGAAATATCCATGTAGGTTTTGGCATTGACATAAGGCTCGATAGATGTCGGGTAGGATGATTGGGACTAGATCATAGTATTTGGTTTCATCGTTGGTGGTTATGCCATTGAAGATAGCATGGGCGAAATAGATGACCCGGGTATTTATGGTCTGGTGACGGTCTCTGGGAAATACTATGGTCCCTAGAAGGCATATGGCGAAGCTAAATGTCGGGTTACTTCCCAAGCGAAAAATGAGTGGAACTCTACCGAATGCTTTATGAAACCCTGGGTGGATCCAAATCGGGTGTGGATATCCCTAAAAGCTATGGTCGGGCCAAATATCCAATTGCCACTAGCTAAGGACAACATCTTAAGAATCTCGTCGGGAGTTGGCTTGTGAGGTATCAGAAGGTTGCGGTCAGGTTTCTCTCTCTGCCTCAAACAAGTTCCTACAATGTCTATGCAGTCTCAGATCTCTTCTAGGGTCAGGATTATTTCGAAGTCTCCGAACCTAAAGACCATTATTTCATTATCCCAGTACCCGATAAGGAATTTTAAGAGGTCAGGGTTGTCTTTCATGGTCATGAGAGAGGAAAGATATCCTAGATAGTTCGTTACTTACTTCCTTTCATTTTACTCAACCATGCCCACCAAGCTTTCAACATCTCAGGTGCTTCGATGACTATATCGAATTTCGAATTGGGAATCATCTACAAAATAAAACATGATTAGTCCCCTCCCAGGAACAATATTTCATCACACAAGGCACATAAAAGCTTCCACATAGCAAGTAGTTAGATGCAGTGCCTTCGGGTCGGAGACCATTAGCACATAAAAGAGTCAGCCTGTCAGATCTAGATAGTGTTGAGATACCCGAACCTGTCTAGGTAAGTATGCCCAACATGAAGATGAGTGTATGCTCAGAGAAATGCAGGCTCTTGAAATCCATTCCCTAAAATTAATTTTTTTAAATATGATTTAGCACAAGGAAGAAAATGTGCAACTTTCTACATAGTCTTCATATTCAATCATGTCTTTATCATTTAAAGACAACCAATTACCTATGCCTTAATTTCATGTGGAATTTGCTATCCCATAGGCACAATGTTAACTTGAATAGCTAATCCAAAAAGGTCTTTCCAAACTAATCAACTTTTCATAGATTGGGATCTTAGTCCAATTGCTACATACGAATACATTAATGTTCCTGTTTTTCAAGATCTCTCTATGTACATCTGCAAAAACGTCAGCTGATAAATAAAAACATCTTGTCATATTTTTACCAATGACATTGGCGGTGCTTTCACATCATTAGATAGAATAGATACCAAATCAAACCAATCTAATCTACCTTCTTGTGGAGTAAATCGATCAACGAATGATTTCACATAGTTTCCAATATCATTTTCAGAAATAGGAATTGCCGCCCTTCCCCTCAAATTTATAACAGGAGCGAGTATATAAGGACGTAATGGTCCTGTTTGGCTTGAGCTATGTTGATCAAAGCCTTCCATATGACTACAGTCATCTCATTCACTCGTAGTTTAGGTTGGATAGTGATATTGACAAAAATAAGTGGTCAAGCATGCCAATAACCATTGTCGAATTCTACAATTACACAGGCATTGTCAATTATATCAGGCACCTGCTTATTGAAGGAGAAGTAGTTAAAAAGATGTTAGCCAAGCCCAGAGGCGGAGCTATAGTCAAGTAAGGGTGTTCAACTTATTAATGTTGGGTTTGGTGTTCTGACATTCTATCCAACATATCGTTTTAAGTACTAATTTGAATTTAAGAAATGTTGGAACAAATGTCACAACATTCGGACCAACATTGTATGAAAAACAGTTTTGCCTTACTTCATGGAATGAAGCAATATTCGTGGAAATATTACTACGAAGTAAAAGTGACTTGGCAAGGTAAATAGGAACTGATGAAAAATGTGGGAAGAACAAGTCAAAGTCGTTGCTATGCTTGAGGAACAAGTTCAAGAAGTTAGAGGATTTTGATCCATGATCTTCTCCAACAAACACACCGACTGCCCGCCTTTCCCTCAACCCTCACAACAAATCGATGAGCTTTTCAAGGAAGACTCTCTACTATAAATAGAGAGGATGCTGAAGTGAATCGATATCCAGAAACATATTGCAAAAATATCAAGAGAGCTCTCGAGAATTCATCTCAGAAAACTGGATCACAAGTGTTGCCTGAGCGTGTTGACAATATTTTGTCCAACATTACAATTGCAGTTTAGATTATAGATTAGCTTTGTATTGAACAATTGTAATAAGAAGTTGTCTATGTCTATTTAGGTAGATTTTTTAGGCAAAAGTCATCTGCGATTTTAACGTTTAATTCCTTTCATCTTGTAAATTTGTAAAGAAAGGAATTTGTAATTTTTGTATATAATAAATATATAAAATACTTTCGGTCATTGACCATCATAGGTTATATAACCTATGTAAATTTTAAACCTTTGTGTTCTTTATTTTTCCGTTGTATTTACTTTTTAAAGTTTCTATTTTATCGAAGTGTTGTCACTGGAGCCGGATGACGTTGTCGCCGACATTCGAAAACTGAATTGACATTCGAGTTAGTTTATTTCCAGTTTATTTTTATTGTTCCATAGCATACCCAGACCTAACAAGTGGTATCAGAGCCAACACTTAACACAATAAGTGTTTGATCCTGTTATTTAAACCTATGGATCCGACAAACCCGACTATTGGTAGACTTCCTATTTTAGATGGTTCAAACTATGCCTATTGGAAGATTCGCCTACGTTCTCATATCAAATCAATTTATGTTAGGGCATGGAGATCTATAACCAATGAGTATGTTATTTCAATGTTGCCGCCGGATGATGAAGGTGACACTCTTGTTAAACCTGAATTTGAATGGACGGCGGAAAAAAACAATAATGCTAGCTTTAACGAAAAGGCCTTAAATGCAATTTTGGATGGGTTTATCTGTGCATGTTCAAACTTATTCAAAACTGCCTCACGTCTAAGGATGTATGGGATACTTTACAAATTCATTGTGAAGGTAACTCAAGTGTTCGTCGAACAAAGCTACGCATGCTCATGAGCAAATATGAATGTTTAAGGATGAAAAAGCGGATGATATTAAATTTTATTTTAAAAAGTTGATTGACATCTCAAATGAATTCAAGTGCTTGGTGAACCTTTAACCAACACTCAACTCGTTGAAAAGGCTCTCCGTTCTCTTCCTAAAAAGTTCAATTTAAAGATTTGTGCATTTGAAGAAGCTCACAATCTTGCCATAATGGACCTTTCTACCTTAATGAGCATTCTCAAAACCTATGAGATGAACATTGAGAATCAAAGGGAACTATATAAAAGCAAGAATGTGGCACTTCAAGTTCAATCCTCGGAGAATCAAATCGAAGAAGAGGATGAGAACCTTGAAGAAATTGGTGAAAAGGTGCTAATGTTGCCTTACTCACTCGAAAATACAATTCGATGGTGAGGAAGTTCAACAATGAAATAAATCAATCTAAATCTAAACAGCATAAAAACCAAGGCTTCAATCAAAAGCCCACCAAGTTCATTCCAAGTACTCAAAAAAGAAGTCCACTAAGAAGAACCAATTCAAATCGTACCAAATTTGATCCCAAACAAATCGAGTCTGTGCAATGTCATGCATACTCGGGTTGGGGTCATTATGCTAATGAATGTGCAAACACTCTTAGAAAATTTGGTAAGAACCTATGGGTCTCTCTTACTGACGATGAAGGAGAAGAGGAATGAGATCAATAAGTCGAATCACAAGTAATTCTGGCCACTGTTTACGAACAGTCTTTGTCTGATAATGAAGATGTCGTCTGTAATGTTGCCTCGGATGTCATGACATTTGCTCCAAAATCAGCAATAACATATGCATCCCCAGCAATATCTGAGAGGTACATATTCTTTAACTATCCTAATGTTAATTGCTTTAGTGGTTTTATTTCTAGTGGTGAGGCTAAGTGTATGGATCAAACTGAATGCAAAGATGACATGATTAATGAATTATAAAGTATTTTTAAAGCCTTAATTATAGAATCCAAACAACTTGACAAAAAGGTAAAATCTTTAACTCGTGAGAATATAGATCTAAAAGGCACAATAACCCGATTAGAGGTTGCACTTACCAAAAATGATACAAAATTTGATAAGATTTGTGCAAAATAGGATCTAGCCGAAGCAACCTTCCGCAAGCTCAACTCAGGAACTTCGAAATTGAATGAGATACTCAGCTTTAGTAAACCTTCACATGCAGGTATTGGATACGAAAACTCTATCAAAACTATATGCTCTAGTCTGTTTGACAAAAATGAGAAAATATGCTTTGTAAAAGAAAAATGAATAAATAATAGGTTCTCATATATGTCAAAGAATTTGAAGTTTGCATGTCATCACTGTAACTCCACTGGACACTTAAAATCATATTGTTTCAAACTTTAAAATTTTGTGAGCAAAATGTTTCCTAAAAGGTTGTCCAACATTTCGGATAACATTCGAAACAACATTTCTGAGTCGAAAGGTAAAAAATATTTTAAGAGAGTTTGGGTTTCAAAAAGGATGTAACATGTAAAGTTGCTATAACTGCATTAAGAACTAATATTTTAGGTTCTTGGTACTTTGATAGTGGATGTTCTCGCCACATGACATGTACAAAGGAGTTTCTAAAGAACTATGAGTCATTCAATGGAGGTAACGTAACTTATGGAGGTGGCAGTAAAAACAAAATAATTGGAAAAAGGATCTTGAATGTTCCTGGATTTCCAGCTTTAAGAAATGTCTTACACGTTGAGAGTTTAATGGATAATTTGATTAGTATTAGTCAACTGTGTGATGACAATATTGAGGTAAAACTTAATAATAATGTCTATGAAGTTACGAATGAAGCTAATGAATGTGTCACGACATGTACTAGAACATGTAATAATTGTTATCTTGTTGCAAGACAAGAAACATGCAATAATGTCAAGATCGATGACATAACACTATGGCATCAAAAGTTGGGGCATGTCAACTGCCGCAATTTAGAAAAATTGGTCTCATATGAAGTGGTTAGAGAGTTACCCAATCTTAGCCATAAATGTAAAACTGTCTATGAAGATTGTCTGAAAGGTAAGAAAACATGTGTCTCCCATAATGTTGTTCATTATGACGGACAACATTGAGGTACGCCTCACTGTTTTCAATTATTGCACATGGATCTTATGGGTCCAATTGAGGTAGACAGTTTAGGAGGCATGAGGTATTCCTATGTGATAGTAGATCATTTTTCTAGATATTCATGGATATACTTTTTGAAAGAAAAATCACAAACTTTTGACATGTTTAAAATTTTGCACTCTAGAATTAGGAACTTATTTTATTCTCCTATTTTTCGATTAGATCCGACCATGGAAAAGAATTTGAAAACAACCCATTCACAAAATTTTGTGAGAAAAATGGAATTTTCCTTGAGTTTTCCGCTCCCAAAACTCCTTAACATAATGGGGTAGCAGAACGGAAGAATAGAACATTGTAAGAAATGGCTAGAGTTATGCTTAGTTCTAAAAAATTATCAAAACGTTTTTGGGCTAAAGCCTTAAATACTGCTTGTCACGTCGCTAATAGAGTCTATTTAAGGCCTGGAACAAAGATGACACCCTATGAGATTATAAATGAAAGAAACCTAACTTGCGCTACTTTCATATTTTTGGGTGTATTTGTTACATTTTAAATGATAAAGATCATTTGGCAAAGTATGACTCTAAGAGTGACAAATGAATTTTTGTTGGCTATTCACAAAATAGTCATGCTTACCGAGTATACAATCTAAGGACAAGAACTGTATAAGAGTCTGTAAATGTTATTTTTGATGATTTTTCTGCTCCTACAGGAAATACAACTGAAAATAACATTATAGTTTCAGTGGAAAATGTGCAAACTGCTGACGAATCAGTTGTTGCCCCAAATGTTGCCACACCTGAAGCAACATCTGAACCTGAGCCAGAGACCACAGAGGGTGTGGATGAGGAGTCAAATGCTGAATTGCTAGATCAAGTTCGAAGGGACCCATCATCAAGGATTAGGAAGAATCATCCAACAGGCCAAATGATAGGGGGAGTTTTTGAAAGGAATTAAAACAAGAGGGAAAGAACCACTCAACTACAGAGATATGGTAAGGTATGTGTGTATGTCTACCATATACCATTATGTTAGTATTTCTTGTTTTATATCTACTTTAGAACCAAAAAATATTTTAGAAGCACTCAAAGATAATTTTTGGATTCAAGCAATGCAAGAAGAGCTTGAACAATTCTCTCGAAATGAAGTCTGGGACTTAGTTCCTCGTCTAAATAATACAAATGTAATTGGAACTAAGTGAATTTTTAAAAATAAATCAGACGAACCGGGAACAGTTGTGAGAAACAAAGCTCGTCTAGTTGCACAAGACTATACTCAGGTTGAAGGAATTGATTATGACGAGACCTTCGCACCTGTGGCTAGAATAGAGTCAATTAGACTGTTACTTTCTATTGCTTGCTGCCTGAAAATTACTTTACACCAAATGGATGTAAAAGGTGCATTCTTAAATGGTTATTTAGATAAGGAAGTCTATGTTAAACAACCAAAAGGATTTGAAGATCCTCAACAAGTCAAAGTCGTTGCTATGCTTGAGGAACAAGTTTAAGAAGTTAGAGGATTTTGCTCCATGATCTTCTCCAACAAACACACCGGCTGCCCACTTTTCGCTCAACACTCACAACAAATCGATGAGCTTTTCAAGGAAGACTCTCTACTATAAATAGAGAGGATGCTGAAGTGAATCGATATCCAGAAACAGATTGCAAAAATATCAAGAGAGCTCTCGAGAATTCATCTTAGAAAACTGGATCACAAGTGTTGCCTGAGCGTGTTGACAACATTCTGTCCATCATTACAATTGCAGTTTAGATTCTAGATTAGCTTTGTATTGACCAATTGTAATGAGAAGTTGTCTATGTCTATTTAGGTATATTTTTCAGGCAAAAGTCATTTGCGATTTCAACGTTTAATTCCTTTTCGTTTCATCTTGTAGATTTGTAAAGAAAGAAATTTGTAATTTTTGTATATAATAAATATATAAAATTATATACTTATATAACCTATGTAAATTTTAAACCTTTGTGTTCTTTATTTTTTCATTGATTTACTCTTTAAAGTTTATATTTTATCGATGTTATTCTTGGTGCTTGGTTATATACATTATATAACCTATGTTGTATATGGATATATTGATAAATGCACACCCTTTGACACAATTGAGAGTGATAGTCCAGCGATAAGGAACTTGTTCTCATAACACTCTTTATTAGCCTTTTGTAGTCATTTTTTAGAAGAAAAAAAATAGAACAAACAGAACTTGACTAGGTGACACATGAATTGCTAGGCCAGATTGTACTACTAGAACACATCTATTCTCTTCCTTATTAGACCCATCAATTCTTTCTAAATTTAAAACGCATTAACATATTATTTTTCTATCGTTTTTTATATTAATTGACTACATATCTATGAAACTAAGAAATGTATAATAAAAAATACCGCACATGAAGTAAAATAAATTATATTCTTCTTCTCGTTTCTACTTTCATTAGAAATTAATTAATAGAAAAGAAAAAAAATGAGGGGCACGTTTTCTTTCATTTCAACTACTCTTTCTTTTACTTCTTTCATATTACCTATAGTTGTTTTGGCCTATGGATTTTAGTTTTACTATACCAATTTAAATGAGTAGTTACTAATTTTCTTTTATGTTGCATGATTATTCTTTTCTTTTTAATTTCTTTGCATTTGTTTTGATGTGTGTTATTCTCTATATATAATTCAACTAGTTGTTAAAATTGTTTTTGTTGACTTTTCTATGTTAGTTTTGATTTATACAATTGATAGTTTCATAATTATAAGTTTTCATATGATTTAGTTAAATTACGTGTAATTTGATTTTAAATTTTGGGTGCACCCACTCATTTGTAAATAAAAATGTTTGTGCACTCACTCAACTAAAAAAAATTATTCACTCCTTTAAAATTTGAACACCGTTGACGAAATTCCTGGCTCCGTCACTGTCCAAGCCTAGTACTCTATCAAAGTCATGTTTAATTGCACAAGCTTATTCTGCTTGATTATCTCTCTAAAACATCTAGATTAGCAAGTTATCAACACTAAACTACATGATGGTGATCAGATTACTTCCGATACAAAACAAAGAAGCAACACATAGCAATACATTCATAAAAGTATGAATCTATACAAAACCTAAATTATAATACAAAGAAAATGAGAAGAAGAGGTGAAGAGGCTAGTCCCCTACCTCTCTCACACACCGTGCGACAAAATTCAACGACCTACTAACTTTCTGTCCTAATCCTCGACCTCCAAACCTTCCTATCAAAATAAATATGTAGTTAACTATCGTTAGCATTAAGGGCTAAAATAGCACACTTAATTTAATTGAAAGTTAAATATACAATCAAGAATAATACAAGGACTAAAGTAGCAATAACTCAAGGACTAAAATTTTGCCACATGTACATAATTTCCCTTTTTTTGTTTATATAAAATAAAACACACAAAGACTTCTCTTGGTTTTAGATCCCACCAAAATGCCTCAGATCTAACGCGCACAGGGTTGATATCGTCATTTCCAATTCATCCTCCTTGTAAAATCTTACTCTATATTTCCCCATTTTTCTCCTCCGCCCTGCACCACCCCTGTAAAATGACGAAATTACCCCTCCTCCTCCTCCTTCTCTCTCTCCCTCACCTCATTCACCTTGGCCGAAATAAAAAAACTCAAAATCCGATCGGATAACCGACCCATGATCCTCTTCGAACGATTCGGGTTCACACATACAGGCGAAACATCTATCTCCGTTTCCGTTATCTCCACCATATCATCCCCTGATCCTTCCCGTCTAGGATTTTTCCTCCTATCTGAAGAATCCCTAATTCAAGTCCTAATTGAACTTCAACAAAACCCTAATTTCTGTGTCCTTGATTCTAATTTCATTCAAAGGTTATTCACTTTTCGAGATCTTTCTCCTCCACCTAATTCGTCGTTTGATCGAGCTTTTCCTGTTACTTCACCTAATGAATATTCGCTTTTTTTCGCGAATTGTGCACCCGAATCGAAGGTTTCGATGGATGTAAGGACCGAGCTTTATAATCTTGATGGTCGCGTTAAAGATTATTTGTCTGCAGGTATTTTTCTATTATCTCACTTTGTATTTTTATGATATATTGCCCATCTTTGTCAGTTTAGGGAAAATTACGTTCTATGTTTAGCTCAAATTTGTATAAACACCTGGTTTGATACATTATGTATAATGCTTTCCCGTAGGTATAATGTTGTATAATATTGTATAAACTGAAAACTATGGCCATGTGGCGTAATATTTATGTTGGGCTTTATGTATATATTTTCTAAAATTCTCTTTTTCTTTCGGAAAATTGCACTGTATTATACCTGGGGGGGGGGGGGGGGGATATTTACCCGCTTTAACCCATATTTGAGTTTGTTACACGGTTTAGCCCATATTTGAGTTCCTACCGAGCTTTATAATCTCGATGGTCACATTAAAGATTATTTGTCTGCAGGTTTTAGTCGATTACCTACTTTGTATTTTATTCTGATTTATTGCTCAATTTGTATGTTCTTTGGTCGTTTTGTGGGTTATTTTGCGTTTTTAGCTGTATGGATATATGCCCTCCGTCCCAAATTTGTTTCAAGGACATGACCATAGATAAGAGATTTTGGAGGAAACGGATTAGGGTGGAAGGCTAGTATAGGGTAGTGGCGCGTTGTCTCGCATATTCTTCTTTATTTACTAGTAGTTGTAGTATTTTTTTCCCAATAGTTCATTGTCCTTTGATTTATGTTATTATTTACTCTCTTGTTCTGCGCTTAGCATACTATTGTGTTGTTGTCACTGCTTTCTTGTTCTTATTTGACTTGCTTTGTTATTGCTTTATTTATTCTGAGTCGAGGGTCTGTCAGAAACAACCTCTCTACCTCCCAACGTAGGGGTAAGGTCTGCTACACTCTGCACTTCCCATTCCTTGATGATATCATTTTCCTATGCTTGAATTCTGAAAATGCTTTTTACAAGGTACATATTTTCCATCAAAATGGGATAGTAACTTGGTTAAACTTTAAAGCCATTTATTTTACAATCCAACTCTTACTCCATATTACTTGTTTCAATTATTGTTAACCTTTAATATTCAAAATTATGATGAAAACACTATCCTTATGCCCCCGCATTCTTAAATAACTTAACTATCCGTATACCCTATAATTCTAGTACAATTAGCATATCTAACTTACTTTTATATCAACCAAACACTGGCAAATGATCTGAAAAATGATTTCTCCAAGAAAATATTTTTTCTGGAAATGCTTTCCTTCTAACAAAGATAATGCTCTAATTTTTTTTGAAGAAACTTTTTTCTTGATGAAGAACAAATAAAATACTCTAATACTTACCAACTTGTCATTTTTCAAATAAATAAAAGCAGAAATTTGCAAAAATAGGACACTTTTGAGGCTGGTGTGTAAATTTTGTCCCCAGTTTTAAAAGCTTTGCAGATATAAGACCAAGCGGAAGTTATGTCAGCGCGGGTTATAACTTGTTCAAACTTATGCCCGACCCGGCATATTTGAGCAAGTTATGCATAGCTGACCTACTCTTGCAAAACTTTCTTAAAGGAGGACAAAAGTTAAATAGCAGTCTGAAATGATCTTATTTGTGCAAATCGCGCAATATTATGATAACATGAACAACCTATATTGGTGGAAATAATCATAATGCGGTACCCACTGTGTATTTTCCATCTCTCTGCATATCCTACTTCTCATATTCTTCCCCTTTCTGCAGGTCTTACTCAGTTGCCCACTTTGTATTTTTTGTTTGCGTTGGTTTATTTTGGCTTTTTGGCGGTCTGGGTGTTATTTTGTTTGAAGAACAGGACATCTGTGCATAGGATTCATGGACTTATGGCACTTTTGGTTGTAATGAAGGCGTTGAATTTGTTTTTTGCTGCTGAGGATAAGCATTATGTTAAGGTTACTGGAACTGCACATGGATGGGATGTGTTGTTCTACATTTTCCAGTCCATACGTGTGGTTTTGCTTTTCACTGTTATCGTTTTGATTGGTACTGGGTGGTCGTTCTTGAAGCCGTTTTTGCAAGAGAGGGAAAAGAAGGTGTTGATGATTGTGATTCCGCTTCAGGTTTTGGCTAATGTTGCTTCGGTTGTTATTGGTGAAACGGGTCCTTTTATTAAGGATTGGGTGACATGGAATCAGGTCTTTTTGATTGTTGATATCATCTGCTGCTGTGCTATTATTTTCCCCATTGTGTGGTCGATTAGGTCGTTGAGGGAGACTTCCAAGACCGATGGAAAGGCAGCAAGGAATTTGGCAAAGTTGACTCTTTTCAGGCAGTTTTATATTGTGGTGATTGGATACTTGTACTTCACAAGGATTGTGGTTTTTGCATTGAGGACAATTTCAGCTTATAAGTACCAATGGGTGGCATACTCTGCTGAGGAAATAGTGAGCCTAGCTTTTTACATTGTCATGTTTTACATGTTTAGGCCAGTGGAGAGGAACGAGTACTTTGTTCTTGATGATGAGGAAGAAGAGGCTGCAGCATTGGCTCTTCGGGATGAGGAGTTTGAGCTGTGATTTTGAAATATGGTGGCTGCTCTCTTCCCGCCATTTTATACAGTTCTCATTCTAACACTGAGAGTTTTACTGGAATGATAGTAGGTTTACCGGGATGAATTACAATTCACTGTTGTTGTTTGGTAGCTTTGGAATCACAATAGACATTGTTATTTTTGTATAATGGTATTCTGATGTCATGGAATTGTTGTATAAACCTCATTTTTCATGTAATAGTGCCTTGTCATGATTCCGTTCCATCTATCCCTTTTATTGTCTTTCCTAGGCTTCTCCTGACTAACTTCAAAAAGTTATTGTAATACAAGAGGAATTTAACTTAGCATGCTTATTTTTTTAGGCTTTAGCTAGAATGGCAATGTGTAGTATTTCTTGTTCTGTCTTTTGTTGTTTCAATTATACTCTCTCAGCGATGACTTGTGTTTCTTGTTCTGCCTTTTGTTGTTTCAATTATACTCTCAATGACTTTAGGATGCACTGGAGTATGCTCATCCTAGACTGGCTTAAGTTTTGTCCTCTTATATAGTGACCTAGGAGTGGCAAATGGATGGTTTTGGCTGAATTTAAGCGTGTCAAAATGAGCTAATTTTGGCACCCTTATTAAGGCTACTGCACTGATAAGTATATATATCAACATTTGCGATTTGACCACCTGTTGACAATTTTGTTGAATAAGGGCCTACTGGGTTTCAAGGGGATTTCATGGATCAGTATGAGGAGAATTATATTTGTATTGAGATGATATTAACAGTGGCTTCTCACGTCTCTGCAAGGGGATAATGCCATAGATACCACACCTGATATATCCATTTGTGGGCAAAGGTTTCTCTAGGTTGTGCTTTGGTGTTCTTTTTTTCTTCTGAATGTTTAAAACAGTCTGTTGTAGAAGTCTCTGGATTGTCCTTGTCATTGAAATGATTAAATTCTCCTTAAACAATTTAAGCCCACTGAAGATATAATGATGGAATTAAAATAATCAAATTAAGACGAGTCATCTGGATTATGTATAAGGTCGATACACAATTTTGTATCAGGTCACACTTCAGTAGAAATAAATAATTTTGTAAATATAGTCGATATAGTAAGTGTAAAGTTTTAAGCACAAAATAGGAGTAAGATCTGCGTACATTCTACCATCTCCAGACCCACTTGTGGATTATACTGGATATGTTGACGACATTGATAATTAAGTTACTATGGTACCATAAAATTATGGATCAAACGATGAGGAAGCAGACACTTATAAAGTATCATGTGTAGCCACAAAAGATATTTTAATGCTTCAAATTATATGATCTTTAACATTATTTCTAATAAAAGTTCCCAATTGGAAATATGAAAAAGACATCTTATATTTCGATTTTCTTATAGAGGGAATAAATGAAAAGAGTATATACTTCATATGATCATTCCAATCTGGCTTAGCTCTCGACTAATAACATTTGTTATGGTATTTTTCGGATGAAACTATTCACTTTCTTTCTCATTTAGATTATAGGTACATTAGTGTATTTGCCAAATTCGCAATCCTGAAAGATACCTTGGTAAACTCATAGTTTATTCATGTAGATTTCTCCTATTGTAAAAGTTATTAAAATAATTAAAGTTTGATAATATAATTTTAGGAACAAATGAAACTTGGTAAATATATTTGTATCATGAAAAGAAACACATTAAAAAAAGAAATTCATTATTATCAACAACCAAACATCCAATAATATAACGAACAAAGAAATCTATTTAACTATCAAATGTTATTATACATAATTTATTAAATTAAGAATTAAAAAAGTTTTGAAACAACGAAAACGTACGTACTGTAATATCTGGCTATCATAGTCCCTTTCCCGCTCTATATACCATAGCATGAAAATGGAGTGTGCCTCATGTAGATTTCTGCTTTAATTCATCGTCACTTGCTCTGAAAAATCTACTTCCCGCTTTTCACTTTGGTAATTGTGATGTAAAAACAATATAAGCCCCACACAAAAAAAGAAAAAGAGGAAAAAATTAATCGAACATGAAGCTCCTTATATATGTATAGAGAGACCAGAAGCTCCTCGTTTCTTCTTTTTCAACGAAATCAAAGCCAAAACATAACGTTAAGGGCATTTAATTAGGTCCAATAAGTGAAAGGAAGTGTACCAAAATATAATGTTGAGGACATTTTTTATAACTAAAAGAGGGTATTTTTTAATCAAATTCAATAAGTTAGGATTATTTTAGCAAAGAAAAAAAATGTCGGTTAATTTTACTCCTTATAAATATAGAGAGACCAAAAGCTCCTCGTTTTTTCTTCTTTAGCACCGAAGCCAAAACATGACGTTGAGCGCATTTTAGGTTCAATAAGTGGAAGGTGGGAGGCCAAAATATAACGTGGAGAACATTTTTGATAATAATAGGATGAAGGAGGTTATTTTTTAACCAAATTCAATAAGTTAGGGTTATTTTTGGCACACATAAAAAAGGTGGTTAATTCGCTTCATATATATATATATATATATATATACATACTAGATGGTTCAGTGCCCGTGCTCGACATTATTGTTTGTTCGTATAGTTTAGTTTTGGTTGTAGAATATAGGAATGTAGAAGCTAAAACTTAATTAAAACCATATTTTTATAACAATAATGATGGACATATGCACTATAAAATCAGTATGAATCATCTTTGTAGATATAACCACCAAAGAATTTCCTAAGTACCTGACTTAAGAGATCACATCACCCTGTAAATCTCCAATCCAAAATCTAAGCTTAACTTGAAAACTAAAGAGCTACTGAACAACATTAGTATCAACATACTAATTTTGGGCTCATCTTAAACTTGTTCAAGCAGTCTGCATTCTTTCTTGTCCGCAGCATCGACATCTTCTCCGGACCTTAGCGAAAGAAGAGCTATCAAAACGTTCCTTATATCCTCTCTAAAATGTATTTAAAGTATTGATACTTATTTTCACTATTGGAAGCCCCAATCAAGAAGAGGTCACTGGCAGAAAGTAAGTGTATACCATCAGCAACATATTAATAGTAACATAAGAAAACTTATATACCTGTAATTATTCATTTGTTTCTAACCAATATACAAAGGGGTTCATCAATATTTCATCTTCAGCAACAAAATGGGACTTCCGGAAGTTTGATAGTTCATCAAACAAGTACTATACGTCGAGTTAAGCTTTAAGTGAAATTGTAAATACATCTAATAAGTTTGTATGATGAAAATGCTTTTCACTAATGGACCTGGCAAAAAATAGTTGAATGTTACAATGTAAATAGATAAGGAAAGGACTTCTCTTTGTAACATGGATAAGAAAAGGATCACATTTTCAGAGACATAATTACACTGTTTATGTCCGTCCTTGTTATTAACCATGTCTACTATTAAAGTAAAAAGTGAAGAATATAGACATTTATTAGGCTAACAAAGGGGGCACAAAATCTTATAGGTATCCTACCTTAAGATGCCCACGATATCCACAAAAACGAATCTGTACATATACAAGGTTCAAAAATTTTGAGCAATATAAGGTCATAAGTGGGACAACTATATTTACTTCACAAATTATCATATTAAAATTCCAAATGGTATTCAAGGTTCACAAAAAGCATATTGAAACGCCAAAGTACATTCAAAGTTGTAACAGATTGCCCGTGCCAATTTACATGCTTTGCAAAAAAGCATATTGAGAAGGAAACTCTTTAATACAATGTCTACATGTTGTTGTATAAATAAAGTAAAAAAACACAATAAGAAACATAAATATTTTCACATCAAAATATTCCTTCAGCATACTGAAAATAAGGAACTCCAAAAAAAATATTAAAAAATCAGTAGCACTAAATTTCATCAACAAATATGAAAGAGAGGAGACATTTCTTATAAGCTTCACATGGAATCATTAGAGATCCACTTAGGCTTTAGCAAATTCCTTTTTTCTTATTGGCATAGTTGTAACAGAATGTGTATTATGTTCGTTTGCAGGCCATTCTTTCCATATAATTATAAGTTTGTTTGACTAATAATTATAATTTGGTATATTCACTTAGGTCCCAGGTAAACTTTTGTGGTCTTTCCATTCCATCCTTTGATCCCTGCCTAGTACAGGTTAGTTTCTGGGCTCTGCAACCGTAAACAGGTTGTCCAATGGTCGGAGCTACCCCGATCATTCTTTAAGAATGCTTGAAATACCTATGATGCAATGTCGAGCTGCGAGAAACCACTTTATAGTAGAATTAATTTATTTCACTTCAGATATGGTAAAATCACATTGGAGCATATCAGTATTTTGATCAAGTCTCCTGCCAGTGTTCTTTTCAATATGTCTGTCAATTATAGTAAATAAAATATAATTTATGTATTTAACTACATAATGCAGAAACTATCAAGTATGTTACATGTATAATAACAGTCTCTTGGAGAGTAGGAGTACTAAGTATTTCTCGCTCGTTTTTTGATATTGAAGTTGTTGACCATGATGCCAAAATTTATTTGAGACTTGATATCAGTAAAAGTGGTTCTTTATGTCATACCAATTCATCGACTTGTTTTAGCTCACATCTAAGTCCTAGAAGAATAGAAAGAACACTGACTTCTTCACTTATTCAGTACCGCTACATTGTTAAATAACATACTACAAAAAGCAATTATGGTCAAAAGTATATATATACTTTGTTCAAATAAGGCCCTAACTTCTAAACGTGAATCCTGAATTTTTTTCTTAGAATACTATGATTTCTCAATGAGAAGAAGAATATCCGCAAATTCGGAATGTAAGCAGTGGCAGATCTAGAATTTATAAGTTGTGGGTGCTTCACTGATGGTTTTGTTTTTGTTGCACAAACAGATGGCGATGGCTATGGCGATGGAGATGGAGATGGATGGGAATGTGGGACCAACACTTCCAGTTCCTCCACCTATTATTAAGGGTCTTGTTGACAAGGCTGCATATCATGTGGCGCAGATGGGGGAACGTTGTGAGGAGCTCATTAAGAAAAAAGATGTCAGCACATTTCTGCTATTGACGTTATTTGGCTTTTAGTATTACATTTATATATTCTTGAGTTCGCGTGCTGCTTTGACCTGCTTTATTTTTGCTTTATCCTGAACCGAGGGTCTATCGGAAACAACCTCTTTAACTCCCAAGGTAGGATTAAGGTCTGCGAACACTCTACCCTCCCCAGACCCCACTTTTGGATTATACCGGGTATGTTGTTGAGTTCGCGTGCTGGTTAATGCAACAACAGATTTTAGCCTTCATGGTTGGACCTTGTCCTTGAGTTTCCCTTTTTTTCCTTTTGCTTATGTACAGTCTTAGTGATGCTATTTTTGGGCTGGTATGCTCCTTTAACGCTGAGTTCGAGGACTCAACATGCTATCTTCTGTATAAGAAAGGAAGGGAAAACGGTATAATAATCCAAAAAGTTGGTGATTTTGGAATATACAAGTGCATAACTCATACTATTGCTTTCTCTTATACATTACGATAAACACATTAAGCTTAATAGATTGTCAAGATTACTCGCATGTTATCAATGACGTGATAGCATCGTGGAAAGATTTAGCGTCTGCACTTGAGATCAACTTCGCTGAACATGTCTTATGAAAAACCATTAGTCTTACATTTACTGCTTGTTTGTTCACAGCTTCTTCCTATTAAACTTCATACATTTTTTGTATTATATTTTTGCTTCATTGGAAGCTTTAATAATTTATGGACCGGTTATAGCATTAGCACTTGTATTTGCGAATTCTTTTGTGTAATCTTAGCTTAGAAATATGAAAAATGTAGAAAATAAATATATTTTTCATATGTTATTGCCTTGGACTTGTTTGGTTTTACAAGTTCTGTCAAGATTTCTTTCCTTATTCACGAACCAAATCAGATGTGCCCTTACCAGGAATCAATCTTGTACTTTTGGTGAATGAGGGGAATTTGACAATAGTCTGATTCACCTGGTAAATTATGGACAATGGTGAAAAGTCGGGTTTCAATAGTCAAACCTGCGCTCGTAACTGAAAAAGAAAGTGTGTTTTAAGGCCATGATATGCTACTATAATTATAAAATGCCATATAAGCCTGATTGTCTGAATCTTTCGCTCTTGTTCTCTCACAATGTGCTTATATGACTTGTGATGACAGTTGAAAAGGTGTTGAGAACTAGTGCATGGTTTTGTTTTTGTTGAGAACTAGAGTATTAGATCAAGAGTAATAGATGTCGAATAAATAAGTAGTTAAAGCAGACTTTCTGGTTCTTTTTGGGTGTTGAGATGCACTTGTGGACTCCTGGAAGCTCTGTACTTTGCGTAGACAGAACTACAAGTTGTAAGTAGTGAGTTTGTGCGTTACCATGTTGAGTTAATTAGTTCAGTTCTAATTAAGGACTTGATGTAATTGGAATATATTATGTGATCTTTGTGCATAGCTTTGTCTTTCTAGTGTGGAATCTTAAATAAGAATGGAGATCAAGGATGCTTAGTGTACTCATTCATACCAGTTCTACTTTTGTTGTCCTCGAAGGCCATGATACAGACATACACGACTGCAATCGTTTAGCTAAATCAAATGAATGCATCAGCTAACTTCATTAGAAAGGATGATTGAAGCTAGCGACTTTATTTTGTTTTCTGCATGACTCTGAACTTCATGCATGTTTTATTGGCTTCATTACGAGCTTCTGTCCTTTAGTCTGGTTTCATGGTGAGCTAATTCTTCAATTCAGTTATGGCTCTGTGTGTGTGTGTGTGTGTGTATGTAAAGGCAACTCAAAACCCTTTGGATTTGGTTCATTAATCTCATATTTTGTTGGGGGAATTACTCTTCGGAATTATCAATTCTAAGCTGCTTATCCAATTGAATGACTGCTTCATAAGTATGCTCTTGTGAAGCGTATTTTGCTGTTCTCTTCACGCTGCAGTTAATAGTAGGTACAATTGTGATCTTTAACCCAATTCATCATTTAACTACTAAATCCATTTGACTGAGCATCTATGCCCATCGATTATGACAGCAGTTAGAACTTCATGGTGCATGTACTGCATTACTTAGATAAAATTGAGTGGCTTTTACATTATTAAAAAATAGTTTTATGACTTGGATACTCATACAATAAAGTGAAAGTTGAATGATAATCCAAAAAGTAAGTCCTACATTTCAATCTCTCAATTGTGTTATGCTCGAAGATAGTAATTCACTATAAGTATTGATGATATATCTACATTACATATTTATGATAGACTTGCTAGACATAAGTAGTTTCTGTTAATTTTGAGTTGTAATTATTTGACATTTGAAGGTGATGTCACAAGGCATCTCATTAAGGGCTCCAGATCTTCAACCCAACAACTATAACTATTTGTTGTTTAATTATGCTTAGACTTGATGTGTTAAGCTACAAGTAAACTAGAGATCATTAATACAGTTGTTTCTGGGTTCAACTACAAGTTTATGAAATGAAATTAGACTAATTGTCACCTGATGAGTTCCTTGTTTGAATTGGATTTCCGATTCACTTATTAGTCTAACAGTCTCTTATCGGTTCATCTTGTGTATTTCGTGGGATCTTGGATATCGGTTCAAGCTCCCGTGTTTAGTTTATAATCGTACTAATTTCCTTACCGACTTTGTGCATTGGATTCCACTCATCCACTGTCACCTGGACAGTCGAATGAAAAAGAAGGTTTGCAAACTTGAGTGGTAGAATTCCTCATTCAGTCCTTCAAGTTTCTCCTATCGTCGAATACTCAGGACTGTCACTTGAGAAGGATGCGAAAAGCTGGTTCTTACAGCCTCTCAGAGAAAGCAATTTAGTGCTATTTGCACTTGCTGCAATATGGATCTGAAACAAAATACACAATTCCCCTCCCGTTCGTGTCAAATCTTTGGCTGACAACACCGTTAAAGAGCAAAGGATTTTCTGGAAGCTGAGCTAGTGTTAATGCAGGTATTGAAATTTGAGATTGCGGGAGTTGGAGAGCAATTAAGCCTTGAAGCTTGCATGGATATTATAGACTTACTCTATGGAAAGGCAAAGACTTTATGTTTTAATTATTTTACCCATCATCTATAGTTTTTGCTGCATATGTAGTAATCACAGTTCCAGTACAAAAGAGTGAATTCCCCATTATTCTATGGATTAAGTTTGTTACTTCATGCAAAGAGGAGGATATTTTGGACACTGTTAGAAATATTCTAAAGCTTGGATTTCACTCAACTGTTATTGTATTTCATGTAACAATTTAATTGAAGTGAATTTGGACATTGATCGATCTATATTTTGATTCTCAGGGGAATCACATGTATATCATTGACAACTCAAAATTCAAGATACATCTCTCAATTTCGAACTAGGAAAACCTATGTCAGGTAGTTTATGGACAAACGAGACCACAATGCTCGAGCTCCTTAATGCAGAAGAAACCATTGATCATAGGATGTGAACTGACATCATTACAGATGATAGAGAATGAGGCTTTTCAGTGTTCATTTTAAACCACCTTTCAGATAGAAAAATCCTTCTTACAAAAGAATAGCATTTTACAAATGGCGAAAAGCACTTTTGAGTGCACAAGGATCCAGATAGCAAATGTATATGTCTCCTCAACTACGTATGTCCAACAAAATCTTTCACATTAAAAGAAAAAAACGAAAACAAATAGAGGCAAATTGACTCCTATGCAGCTGAACCTTCTCTCCGAACACCAACCTCTCAACAAAAAAAAGAAACATAAGGAGAAGTACTACTCCAATATCTTGTCACCGGAATAAGATTTTGAATCTGGACAGTATGAAAGTATGCTAATCTCTCCCTTAAGAGCAAAGATGCATTTCCTAGAATCAAAATTATTCACGGTCAGAAATAGTTCATAAAGGCCTAAACGATAAATTAAATAACAAAACGAACTGGAGTCTAGGTAGGAATGACATGTGTATGACGAACACTCTCCCTCGACTGTCATCTTTGGCCTCACCACTCTAACTTTCTCCAGTCTCATTGGTAAGTTTTGTTCAATTACTCCATTTTTTCGCCTTGTAACAAATCTACCATCTTTTCTAGACCTGAAGCCTCACTGTTGATCTTCTCATGACTATCATCAAGATCTAGCTAATGTAAGATGAACACAACTATGAAACTAATGGATGGAAGCTTTGACATTTTGATGGGTAAATGAAGACTCAATTTTTCACCTCTATCAATTGTATTTAATATATTTATTTAGTTGTGTGTATGAAGCTAGCTTGTTTGAACAAAAGTAATTTATATCCAAATTTCATACTGATTGTGTTTATATGACGATGATGATGATGTTGCCTTCTTGTTTATCATTTTTTGCGGCAAACTCAAAACTCCAAACTTCACCTCAAGGTTGAGCTAGAGCTCCAATGTCTCAACCTAAAGTCCAAAAAAAATCAACAGGCTTATGACAGCTCGATTTGACCCCTAAAGCTCATATCAACTAAGAAGATTCTTTTTACTAGTATTTTTCTACTACCCGCTCTAAAGATGGATTAATGGTTATTCTTTATATCGCATTTGAGTGATATGTTTCAAATTCTTTATAATTTTCTAGTCACTAGTCACTCAAAGAAATAATCCCCTTCATTATTTTCATTGATTGAATACATATATATACAAGTTACAAAGCCTTCTTCTATCATAATTCTAACTCTACAATTATGGTAACTCTACAATTATGGTAGTGTATATTCCTAATTATGGTAACCTATATATTACAATATATTACACATATATTTTCCTAATATACAAGATTCTTACCTTGTCTAATATTAACAATTACCAAAAGAATTAGAGCCAAATCGCCAAAGAAATCCGAGAGCCAAATATGGCCAAATCCGAGAGCCATAAGGCTTTGCCTTATTTAACACACCCCCGCAGTCATAGCGGGCGGTCTTCGAACGCTGAGACTGTCCCTAAAATCTTCAAAGAGAACCGCTGGTAGACCCTTTGTAAGGATGTCTGCAATTTGATAACGCGACGGGACATGGCATATGCGAACTTGACCCTTTGCAACCTTTTCGCGGACAAAGTGAATGTCCATTTCGATATGCTTAGTACGTTGGTGTTGAACTGGGTTACATGAAATGTAGATGGCACTAATGTTATCGCAATATACCAAGGTTGCCTTCTGAATAGGACAATGAAGCTCCAAAAGCAAATTACGTAGCCAACATGATTCGGAGACCACATTCGCCACCCCTCGATATTCTGCCTCGGCACTTGAGCGTGATAGGGTTGCCTGACATTTTGCTTTGACCAGGAGACCAAGTTGTTGCCAAGGAACATACGAGCGAAGTCGACCGTCGGTGTCGGGACAACCACCCCAATCAGCATCCGTGTAGGAAACAAGTGTGGATGTAGATGACGGATACAAGTGCAACCCATAGTCTAGTGTCCCCTGAATATACTGGAATGATGCGTTTGATTGCATTCATGTGCTCAACTCGGGATCATGCATGAATAAACACACCTGCTGAACCGCATATGTAATATCTGGTCTGGTAAAGGTAAGATACTGGAGGGCCCCTGCAAGACTGCGATAGCGGGTCGGGTCCTCGTATAGTGCACCTGCTGCGGCACTTAGTTTTGGGTTTGCATCAACTGGCGTGGAGGTGGACTTACAGGATGACATCCCAGCCCTCTCGATGATCTCAGCAGCATACTTCCGTTGAGACAGAAACAACCCACCTGAATGACGCTTGACGGCAATCCCCAAAAAATAACTCAAAGGCCCTAACTCTTTCATAGCAAACTCAGAACTGAGCATGGTCATGATAGACTGGCGTAAGGCATCTGAAGATGCAGTCAAGATGATATCATCCACGTATAACAGGATGTAGGCCAAGGATGAACCACTGCGGTAGATGAACAATGAATTATCTGACCTGCTGTGAGTGAACCCAATAGTTGAAACAAATTCAGCAAACCTCATGTACCAGGCCCTTGGAGACTGCTTAAGCCCATATAATGATTTCTTCAACAAACATACATGATTAGGGTGGTTGGGATCCCTGAAACCCAACGGCTGATGCATATAGACTGTTTCCTTGAGGTCACCATGTAGGAAAGCATTCTTGACATCCAACTGATGAATTGGCTAAGTCTTTGAAAGAGCCAAGCTAAGCACAGTGCGAATGGTAGCCGGTTTGAGCACTGGACTAAACGTCTCACCACAATCAATTCCAACCTGCTGAGTCTTACCATTACCAACAAGTCGCGTCTTATGTCGAGCAAAGGACCCATCTGAATTCTCCTTATGAGCAAAAATCCACATAGACCTGATAACATTAATACCATATGGATGGGGCACCAACTCCTACGTCTTATTAGCAATAAGAGCATTATATTCATCAGTCATAGAAATTTTCCAATTAGGGTCATTTAAAGCCGACACAGGATTGCGGGACAAGGGGGATTTAGAGACATCCGAATGTAAATTAAAATGTCTTTTAGGTGTAAAAATACCCCGCTGACTTCGAGTGACTGGTCTATGACTCGAGAAAGAATTGAGAGAATTTTGGGAATTTTCTGGGCTCGGGACGGACTGGCCAGCAGACAGTGGGCCTGCTGGCCCAAATCGGTAATTGTTAGACTCGTCGGCTGGACCAGTTCCAGAATTGGGCTGGACTGGCCCAATTTCTGAACTGTTCCGATTCTTTGGAATTACTTGGGCGAGACGGCATCTTGTGGGTCCAGCGGCAGTGGGCCCGCTGGAGGATTTAGGGTGCAGGAGAGGTCCGAAAAATTTCGAATAATAAACGGGGATATTTGGTCATCCAAAAAATTATACGACTTAGGCTCGGGAGTATGAACTTTCGTAAAAGGAAATTGGGTTTCATAAAAAATGACATGGCGATTTATTATGATTTTCTTGGAGGATAAATCAAAGCACTTATAACCACGATGATTCGACGGATAACCCAAAAACACACACGGGGTAGACCGAGCCTGAAGTTTGTTAATTGTGGCGGATGGGAATAACGGATAACACAAGCACCCAAAAATCCGAAGATGGGAATAAGAAGGGTTCTTATTATATAGGATTTTGAGGGGGGAGAATATGTCAGACCTTTAGACGGAATTATGTTAAGAAGATATGTGGCCATTTGTAGAGCATGATGCCAAAAATATGGAGGTACGGTGGCATGAATTAAGAGAGTTCGGACAATGTTATTTATGGAACGAATTTTGCGTTCGGCTTTCCCATTTTGTGAAGATGTATGAGGACACGAAAAACGAAAATTTATCCCATTATTAGCACAAAACTCCCGAAACTCCCTATTGTCATACTCTTTCCCATTATCACATTGAATATTTTTTATTTCTCTTTCGAATTGAGTACGAATGAACGCTCTAAATTTGATGAAGACGGAAAACACTTGTGATTTATTCGCAATTGGAAACGTCCACAAAAATCTAGAGTAATCATCTAAAAAGAGAACATAATATCGATGACCCATTGAACTAAGAACATGAGATGTCCATAAGTCGCTATGAATAATTTCAAATGGCTTTGAAGTATGAGAATTGGAGTCTACAAATGGCAGCTTAACACTTTTCCCTAAAGAACAAGACTGACAAAGTGGAGTACGACTCGTACCCTTACAAGAAATAAAGCTATTTTTATCTAAAACTGATAAAGTAGAAGATCCCGGATGACACAGACGAGCATGCCACATGGAAGGAGAGATGACTGCAAAAGCTGACGGCAAGGCTGGACTCGATGGACTGAAACCGGGCATGATAGGATACGAGATCCCCCTACTATCACACCTCATGAGATGACTCGCCGTCTTGAAATCCTTCACAGAGAAACCGAAAGGATCAAATTCAACAGAAACAAAATTGTCATTTGTGAATTTTCGGACAGACACTAAATTTTTAATCAATTTAGGAGCATGTAAAGTATTTTTCAAGAGGAGTGGTGGATTGGGGGGAGACAACGTTTTCGACCATACCCTAGAATTGGAATAGAACGCCATTACCAACAATTATCCCCCGAGGGGTGCTCAAATTGGAATAAGATGAGAGAGTACCTGATTCGGAAGTCATGTGAGTGGTGGCACCGGTGTCCATATACCAATTTGGGTCCGATTGAGATAACCCTAGTGTGTGCATCGCGTCCTCGATATCAGTCTGAGTGGGGCCTGCTGCATGATGGGCCTGCGGTGGTCGGGGCCCAAGAACTCCTGTCCGTGGTGCACCTGGGCCGTAGCTGCTGTTGCTACTGCTGCTGGGCCACTGGCCATTGGGCTGCCACTGTTGGGTATTGGACCTGGACTGTTGGCCAGCCCACTGGCCACTGGAAACTGCTGCTGGATGGTACGGGTTCCACTGCCATTGGCCCTACTGCTGGGCCCATGGCGGTGGTGGGCCACTGTACCCTGGCTGGGACCCACCGCCTACTTGTTGACTACCGGAACCGCCACCAGAACCGCCGCGTTTGCCCCCGCGATTTTTGTTATTATTCTTGCGATTATTCTTGCCGCCACCATTATTATGGTTTTGGCCCGAATTATTAACAAAATCCGAAGGACTAGGAGAGGATGCCACCATGACAACTGGGCTTGCTCCGGTAGCCGCCTTTTTAGCCAAACCGGCTTCTTCCAACGTCAGCATAGAGCGGGCTTGATGGAAGTCGGGAAGAGGGTTGCTTTGGCGAAGGAGAGTTCCAATACCATTATAAGCCTTCGAAAGATCGGCAACCAACTGTAGAACTAGACGATTATTTGTTACTGGTGCGCCAACATTACGGAGTTGATCCGCCAACTCCTTTAGTTTCTTGCAATTTGCAGAAACGTTCGGAAATTCGTCCATTCGAACTAGAGAGAATTCCTGGTCGAGTGTGACGACACGGGAATGTTGGTTGTCTTGGAATATGTCACGCAATCTATTCCATGCAGCCATAGCCGTGGTATCCGGCTCCATAATCGTCTGTAGAAGGTCCAGTGAAATTGTGGCGTATATCCACCGAAGAACGGTAGCATCAAGTGTAATCCATAACTCAGGATCCTCCGCAGGAAGGGGTCTAGCGGGAGGAATGATGTGATGAAGAACTTGATAAGATATAGCGTGAATTTTAAACAACTCCGCCCACGTTGCATATTGAACGTTTTCCATCTCAAGGACAATAGGGACACTGAGCTTGATGTTGGAAACTGTGAGGGCAGGGTGAAAATTGTTCTTAGACATATTGAAAGAACAAAGAAGGAGGGGAAATTTAAGAGAGGTTTTTTTTAGAGCGGAAGACAAAATTTTGGAGAGAAAACCCGAGGGGGGGGGGGGGTTCTCGGCCACAAGGCAAAAGTTGAGAGAAGAACTTTTGTTTAGACCTAGTCTCTGATACCATGAAAGAAATAATCCCCTTCATTATTTTCATTGATTGAATAGATAATATATACAAGTTACAAAGTCTTCTTCTACCATAATTCTAACTCTACAATTATGGTAACTCTACAATTATGATAGTGTGTATTCCTAATTATGGTAACCTATATATTACAATATATTACACATATATTTTCATAATATACAAGATTCTTACCTTGTCTAATATTAACAATTACCAAAAGAATTAGAGCCAAATCTGGCCAGCAAATCCGAGAGCCAAATATGGCCAAATCCGAGAGCCATAAGGCTTTGCCTTATTTAACAGTCACGAAACAAACACATAGATAAGAAGAAATTAAAATAATGTACAGAGCAAAAAAGTTAAAAGAGATCCAAAACAACTGTTTTTGCATTTGATAATTTTCAATTCTCATTGTATCACATTTCTTGCCTAATACAACAAAATTAAACTAAATCTAACTTAATACTTCCCCTAATGAAACAAGAAATTCCCCTACTGAAACATGAATTATGTTCAATCTGGACAATGTTTAGGCTCATGGATAAACTGTTTGAAAGAAATAATCCATTTGATTATTTTCATTACTTGAATAGGTATATATACAAGATACAAAATATTCCTATTCTATTCCTAAAATCTTATTCTACCATAATTCTAACTCTACAATTATGGTAGTGTATATTCCTAATTTAGGTAACAAATACATTACAATATACTACACATATATTTTCCTAATATACAATATTCTTACATTGTCTATTTACCATATAAGTCTAAAACCGAGAGCCACCATTTATGGATGAATCCGAGAGGCCATATAAGGCAATATACACATGTATATTGTGTGTATATTGCCTTATTTAACACACCCCCGCAGTCATAGCGGGTGGTCTTCGAACGCTGAGACTGTCCCTAAAATTTTCAAAGAGTACCGAGGGAAGATCCTTTGTAAAGATGTCTGCAACTTGATATCTTGACGGGACATGACATACGCGTACCTGCCCCCGAGCAACCTTTTCACGGTCAAAGTGAATGTCCATTTCGATATGCTTAGTGCGTTGGTGCTGAACCGGATTACCTGAGAGGTAGATGGCACTAACATTATCACAATATACTAAAGTTGCCTTCTGAATGGGGGCAATGAAGCTCTAAAAGCAAGTTACGTAACCAACATGATTCTAAGACCACATTAGCTACCCCTCGATATTCTACCTCTGCACTTGAGCGGGATAGAGTCGCCTGACACTTTGCAGACTAGGAGACCAAGTTGTTGCCAAGGAACAGACAATATCCTGACGTAGACCGTCTGGTGTCCGGACAACCACCCCAATCCGCATCTGTGTACGAGACAAGTGTGGATGTAGATGAAGGATACAAATGCAAACCATAATCCAGCGTCCCCTGAATTTAACGAATGATGCGTTTGATTGCATTCATGTGCTCAACTCTGGGATCGTGCATGAATAAACACACCTACTGAACAATATACGTAATATTCGGTCTGGTAAAGGTAAGATACTGGAGGCTCCCTGCAAGACTGCGATAGCGGGTCGGGTCTTCGTATGGTGCACCTGCCGCGGCACTAAGCTTGGGTTTCGCATCAACTGGAGTAGAAGTGGACTTACAAGATGACATCCCAACCCTCTCTATGATCTCAGCAGCATACTTTCGTTGAGACAAAAACAAACCACCTGAATGACGTTTGACAGCAATCCCCAAAAAATAACGCAAGGGCCCTAAGTCTTTCATAACAAACTCAGAACTGAGCATGGCCATGACAGACTGGCGCAAGGCATCGGAAGAGGCAGTCAAGATGATATCATCAAAATACAACAGAATGTAGGCCAATGACGAACCACGGCGGTTGATGAACAAGAAATTATCTGATCTGCTGTGAGTGAATCCAATAGTCGAAACAAAGTCAGCAAACCTCGTATACCAGGCCCGTGGAGACTGATTAAGCCCATATAAGGACTTCTTCAACAAACAGACATGATGAGGATGGTTGGGATCCCTGAGACCCAACGACTGATGCATATAGACTGTTTCCTTGAGATCACCATGTAGGAAAGCATTCTTGACATCCAACTGATAGATAGGCTATGCCTTTGATAGAGCCAAGCTGAGCACAATGCGAATGGTAGCCGGCTTGACCACCGGACTAAACGTCTCACCACAATCTATCCCAACCTGCTGAGTCTTACCATCACCCATAAGCCGCGCCTTATGTCGAGCAAATGAACCATCTGAATTCTCTTTATGAGCAAAAATCCACATAGACCTGATAACATTAATATCATATGGACGGGGCACCAACTCCCACGTCTTATTATCAATAAGAGCATTATATTCATCACTCATAGCAATTTTTCAATTAGGGTCATTTAAGGCGGACACAGGATTACGGGGCAAGGGAGATTTAGAGACATTGAAATGTAAATTAAAATGGCTTTTAGGTGTAAAAATACCCCGTTGACTACGAGTGACCGTTCTATGACTCGAGGAAGAATTTAGTGAACTTTGGGAATTTGCCGGGTTCGGGACGGACTGGCAAGCAGGCAGTGGCCTATTGGCCCAAATCGAGAAATGGGGCAGATTCTGGAGCAGTTCCAGAATTTGGCTGGACTGACCCAATAGTTGGAACTGTTTCAGTGACTGGAAACAATGACGGAGCAGTGGGTCCTGCGGGCAGTGGGGCCCACTGGAGGATTTTGGGTGCGGGATATGTCCGAAAAATGATGAGTAATATACAGAGATATACCATCATCCAAAAAATTATACGAACTAGGTTCGGGAGTATGGACTTTAGTAAATGGAAATTGAGTTTCATAAAAAATTACATGGCGATTAATGATGATTTTCTTGGAGGATAAATCAAAACATTTATAACCACGATGATTAGATGGATAACCCAAAAACACACAAGGAGTAGACCGGGCCTGAAGTTTGTTAATTGTGGTGGATAGGAATAACGGATAACACTAGCATCCAAAAACCCGAAGATGAGAATAAGAAGGATTCTTATTAAACAATATTTGGAGGGGGGAAGAATATGTTAGACCTTTAGAAGGAATTATGTTAAGAAGATATGTGGCCATTTGTAGAGCATGATGCCAAAAATATGGAGGTATGGAGGCATGAATTAAGAGAGTTCGGACAATGTTATTTATGGAACGAATTTTGCGTTCGACCTTCCCATTTTGTGAAGATGTATGAGGACACGAAAACCGAAAATTGATCCCATTATTAGCACAGAATTCCCGAAACTCCATATTGTCATACTCTTTCCCATTATCACATTGAATATTTTTTATTTCTCTTCCGAATTAGGTACGAATGAACGCTCTAAATTTGATGAAGACGGAAAAGACTTGTGATTTATTCGCAATTGGAAACGTCCACAAAAATTTAGAATAATCATCTAAAAAGAGAACATAATATCGATGACCCAATGAACTAAGAACAGGAGACGTCCATAGGTCGCTATGAATAATATCAAATGGCATTGAAGTATGAGAATTGGAGCCTACAAAAGGCAACTTAACAATTTTTTCTAATGAACAAGATTGACAAAATGGAGTACGACTCGTACCCTTACAAGAAATAAAGTTATTTTTATCTAAAACTGATAAAATAGAAGAGCCCGGATGACCAAGGCGAGCATGCCACAAGGAATGAGAAATGACTGCAAAAGCTGACGGCAAGGCTTGATTCGATGGACTGAAAGCGGGCATGATAGGATACAGATCCCCCTACTATCACACCTCATGAGATGACTCCCTGTCTTGAAATCCTTCACAGAGAAACCAAAAGGATCAAATTCAACAGAAACGGAATTGTCAGTGGTGAACTTTCGAACAGACACTAAATTTTTAATCAATTTGGGGGCATGTAAAGTATTTTTCAAGATAAGGGGTGGATTGGGGGGAGACAACGTTTTCTGACCATACCCTAGAATTGGAATAGAATTGCCATTACCAACAATTATCCCCCGAGGGGTGCTCAAATTGTAATAAGATGAGAGAGTACCTGATTTGGAAGTCATGTGAGTAATGGCACCAGTGTCCATATACCATTTTGGGTCCGGTTGAGTTAACCCCAATGTGTGCATCGCAGCCTCGATATCGGTCTGAGTGGGGCCTGCTGCATGATGGGCTTGCGGAGGTCGGGGCCCAAGTATTCCCGGACGTGACTGAAATGGGTCGTAGCCGCTGGAACTGCTGTTGGCGTTGTTGGGCCACGCCGCAGGCCGCTAATCGTCGGCCGCCGGAATTCGGCCGGCGATGAGGGCTGCTGGCCCACAGCCCACTGCCCCATCCTCACTGCCATGGGCCCCACTGCTGGGACCAGGGGGCGGTGGGCCACTGTTCACTGGACGGGGCCCACTGCCTGCTTGCTGACCACCGGAACTGCCACCGGAACCGCCGCGTTTGCCCCCGCGGTTTTTGTTATTATTCTTGCAATTATTCTTGCCGCCATCATGATTATGGTTTTGGCCCGAATTATTAACAAAAACCGAAGAATTTAGGAGGACGCCATCATGACGACGGGGCTTCTTCCAAAGTAAGCATGGAGCGGGCTTGATAAATGGCGGGAAGAGGGTTGCTTTGACGAATGAGAGTTCCAACTCCATTATATGCCTCTGAAAGGCCGACAACCAATTGTAGGACCAGACGATTATTGGTGACAGGTGCGCCCACATTACGGAGTTGATCTGCCAACTCTTTAAGTTTCTTGCAATAGGCAGATACGTTAGGAAATTCTTCCATGCGAACGAAGGAGAATTCCTGCTCAAGTGTGACGACACGTAAATGTTGGTTATCTTGGAATATGTCACACAATCTATTCCAAGTAGCCATATCCGTGGTATCCGGCTCAATAATCGTTTGTAGAAGGTCAACTGAAATAGTGGAATAGATCTACTGGAGAACGGTAGCATCAAGCGTAATCCATAATTGAGGATCCTCCTCGGGAAGGGGTGTAGCGGGAGGAATGATATGATGGATAACTTGATGGGAGATAGCGTGTATTTTAAACAACTCTGCCCACGTCGCATATTGAACGTTTTCATTTCAAGCACAATAGGGATACTGTTCTTGATGTTGGAAACCATGAGGGCAGGATGATAATTGTTCTTAGACATATTGAAAGAACAAAGAAGGAGGGGAAATTTAAGAGAGGTTTTTGAGAGCGGAAGACGAAATTTTGGAGAGAAACCCGAGGGGGGGTCTCGGCTGAAATGAGGCAAAAGTTGGGAGAGAAAACTTTTGTTTAGACCTAGTCTCTTGATACCATGAAAGAAATAATCCCCTTGATTATTTTCGTTACTTGAATAGGTATATATACAAGATACAAAATATTCCTATTCTATTCCTAAAATCTTATTCTACCATAATTCTAACTCTACAATTATGGTAGTGTATATTCCTAATTTAGGTAATAAATACATTACAATATACTATACATATATTTTACTAATATACAATATTCTTACATTGTCTATTTACCATATAAGTCTAAAACCGAGAGCCACCATTTATGGCTGAATCCGAGAGGTCATATAAGGCAATATACACATGTATATTGCCGTGTGTATATTGCCTTATTTAACATTGTTGACTATAGCCACTTACTAGTACGATCATTCCTCGTTCATGTCCAACAAAGGAAAATCGCAGCATCCGGACTAATGGCACCCACACCCGACTATCAACAATCGAAATCCGCTAATGAACTGGGAATAAGTTAAGCTGAAACAGGAGATTTCCTGCTATAGGCCCTCGGCATGTATGACAGAAATGACTCACTGGCTCGGAAAACACACACAACCGAACCAACAAGGAACTTATCAAGGCAGACTGTACATGTTTGTTCGCTCATCCAATTGAAAAACGCTGGAGTTTGTCGGAGAGAAAGTATATATATATATAGCATTTTGGGGAGTCGGTTACAGGCTGTAAAAAAGAAGCTAAGATTTAATTTCCAAATTCAAGGGCTAATATTACATGGTGAAAATAAAAACTTCAATTAATTCAAATCCGATACATTTTCATTTTCATTTTTCTCTGAAATTCTTAATATAGGTTACTGAACTTTATTTTACTAAATCAGTCTTTTACACCTGAATAAGAGTTGGATTCTTTTCCTATTTTTGAATTGTGTTTTCTACATAGATTATATTAGTAGTTCTTATTAAATACTATGGCCAAGTTCTAAATTTTAGAAAATTTGTAAGTTGATATTCTACCTTTGAGACGAATTTGGGATTTGAAATTGGAATGAAGTCGATGTTTTATTCAAAATGTGATAAACAAATACAAATTTGAAATCAAAATTCTGAAATTATAATTTAAAATCGCATGCCCAAACAACATCTTATGCAATCTTATCAAACGAACAAATTAATTTTAACGATTAACAAGGAATTCCGTGTAGAAGAACCAACTGATTTTTGGGTGTATTTTATGGATCGGAAAAGTGGGTTAGGAAAGCAGGAGTTTGGTAATTACTTTTGCAATAAAAATGGGTCTTTTTTCTTTTTGCAAAATCTAAAACTATGAGCCAAGAGTTAAATTTTAGAATGAAGGCGAAATTCTATCATTGAGATTTGAAATCAGAATTTTAAGTTGAAGTCGAAGTTTTTATCCAAAATGTGATAAATAAATAAATAGTAGTACAAATTTAAAATCAAAAAAATTGAAATCGCATGTCCGAGTGTCAAATTAAACGACTAATCATGTTCAAATATTACTTGACGCATGTTAAATATTAAACTATATATTGAATTGAATGTAGACTTTTTATTTTCAAATTGAACGACATTTTAGTCGTTCAATTTATAGCAAACTAAGTCCCCGGGCATAGCTGGATGGAAAAGAAGGGGAACTTAAAATCCAATTGGAGGTTTGCAGCGTGGGTTCGAACCCTGGTGGGAGCAATTTGCTCTCTTGTGGGTATGACTGATATCAGTTGCTCTGTTTTCAAACTCTGATCATTCAATCACATCCCGCGATTTACTAGTAGTAATGTTGAGGAACCGGGACTACTATAATGCTGAGGGACCAGGACTATTATCTCCAGGATTAGTAGTGTAAGCCGGGAAGCTTGATATCAAAAAAAATTATAACAAACTTGTAGGATGAGTTGGCTATGTCACATCGCAACAATATGCCTAAACATGCACCAAGACACAAGGAAGGTTTTGTAGTCCCAGACGTTAGAGGAGCAGGAATTTATTCACGCTTGGTGAGGTCGCAAAAAATCTCATTAAACTTACAAAATAATATTTCTAATATTCAAATATTAAGAAAAATATATATACTCAGGTAAAAACTTTAAAAAATGAGAAAATGTAAATCAAATGACAGGACCATAACACCTAAAAGGTGGAAGGAAATTAGTAAATTATTCATATATTAATCCCTTATTTATATATATATATATATATATATATATATATATATATATATATATATATATATATATATATATAAAAATTATAAAACACACATCAAAATGACCATTAAATAAGATATTGTTATCATATACCACTTAATGACTGGATGCTGATGGATTAAAAGTTTTCCTCGTTTTATGCATTGTTGCGTATGGTAATATGGTGAAGTATAAAATCTACTAGAGAACACCTCAATATAGTTACTTGTAGCCCCATGTTTTCTGTCATGTTAGCCCGGTACTAAAAGGCAAATACTGCAGCAACAGTCCAATAGATGCTAGTGTCCTCAAACTTTATTTAACATACTTCTTCAAATCAATCAAATAAACTTACAGTGTCAAGTAGGCATGTCCAGTGGGCCGGGTCGGCCGGATCCCGGCCCGCTACCCGCCCCACCCCTCTACTTTTTTAGAACAGGTCCGAGTCAAATAGCAATGATTCGAAGCACTTCCCCCTATAAAAAAAATTTGGTCGGTGTCAGGATTCGAACTCGGGACGGGGTCTGGGATCATCCCGCCCCGCCCCATCCCGATCCGTCCCGACCCGCTCCATCCCGACTCGTCCCGTCCCGTCCCGCCAGCCCTCTTCCCCCTTTGCAAAAATAACCATTGCAACAACGATCAAATTTTAATTTTGGTCGTTGTACAATGACTATAACGACCATTTTGGCCCCTACCCCTTAATATTTATTTTTAACCCCTAAATTAATATATTTACACTTTAACACTATTTCTCAACTATAAATACCTCATTTTTCTCACAAATCTTTCTACTATCTCTCTAATCTAATCTCTCAATTTATCTCTCTACAATTCTATAAATCTTCCTACTATTAAATATTATATCAAAGTTAAAAAATTGGGAGTGAAGTTGACAACTAGCTTGAGGATCATCCATCGAGCAAAGTTTCAATTTTCAACCTCGATTACACGTCGACGTTTGGTATCTTCGTTCCTTCTTTAAATTATTATTGTTACTTTATTTTAATTATCGCACTTAATTTCATTATCTTTAATTATTTATTTGCATAATTAAAATGGAAGGATTAAGAGATAAGTTTAAGGGTAAGGGTAAGGCTTCTTCTAGTAGGGGTAACAAGGGCAAGGTACTTCTTTTAGTAATCATATTCCTAGTCCCGATGATTTCATTGATTTCAGTCTTATAGATGAAACTGTTTTTAATGATATATCACTAGATGATGAGGTAGATGAACCAAACTTTAATTTAGATGAACCACTAGATGACACACCCACGAGTGCACCTCAATCTCAGGCTCAAACTGAGTCTCAGCCTGAAACTGAAACTGGAATGTCTCATATTCCCCCTAGTATGAGTCAAGGCCCCACACAATAAAAATTAAAATCAGTTGCATGACATTTTTTTGATAGGGACCAAGAGAATCAACTAGCTAGATGTAAAAATTGTAAAAATATTTATAAATTTAAAATCGGAAAAGGTCAAGGTGGGACTGGAGGTTTATTGAGACATGTACAAGGCGAGCACGCGGTTAAAAAATTGAGTTTGCCAATGCCATCGGAGTCGGGACAAGGTTCACATAGTGTCCCCGACCTAATACAGGGTCAAATTAATCCGACAACGGGGGGAATTTTTTGTCCTAAATATGATAAAAACAAAGATAGGGAAAACATGGCAAAATTAGTTGCGGTGGAGGATTTGCCTTTTTCATTTCCTTCCTCTCCTGGTTTTATTCATTACATTCGAGAAACATATAATCCTGCTTTTAATGGTTTTTCTAGATCAATTGTTAGAAGGGATGTTTTTAAATTTGCAGGTGAATATCAACAATATTTACGTTATGCATTGTATCATTTTAATGGCAAAGTGACTATCACTTCTGACATAGGCCGTAGTACTAACGGTAATGATTATTTAACGGTAACATGTCATTAGATAGATCAAAATTGGTCTATGCAAAAACGTATTTTAACATATAGATATATTGATGATAGACACGCTGAAAGCTTTATTGCAGCATAAATCAAAAGAAAAGAAGGGGGTGTCCTAGTCTTTTTTATTTTTACGAAATGCACAAAATATTAATGAAATTTGTGATTATTATGAAATAAATGATAAAATTCTGACTATTACATTAAATAATGTTTCTTCTAATGATTATGCTATAAGACTTTTAAAACTTCGATTAACTCCATGTTTTTTCTGATCATTTTCATATAAGATGTGCGTGCCATATTTATAACTTAATTGTAAATGATGGCCTAAAACTTTTAAAAAGCATCTTGAAAAAAATACAATTTGCTATAAATTTTATTTTTAAAGGTAATAAAATACAAAGACGCAAAGAATATAAAAAATTGTCATGATTGTGGATTACCTTATAGAAAAATCCATAAGAAGTTTCGACTAGGTGAAATTCATTGTATGAGCAACTACTTGTTGCTTACGATTATAGACAACCTATAACTTTATTATTTAACGCCAATAATAAAAATTCAAGGGATCTTCTTGTAGATAATGATTGAGAAATTTTTTTAGAACTTAATGGATTTCTCGAGAAATTATTTCAAGCTACTAAAGAATTTTCCGGTATTTATTATCCTACTATTTCAAATATGTTATGTTATATAGCTCTAATATTTTTGTTACTTAATGAATATATGTAAAACCAACTTATAAGACATCTATTGAAAAAAATGTTTTTAAAAAATACTTTTTCCTTATTCCCACTATTTATATTATTGGTGCAATAATAAATCCGACTATTAAAGTAGACGGTTGTAAAACACTAATATAAACGATTTATGATTGTATAGAAGTACTTTCAACAGACCCAACTGAAGAACCAACTCACAAACCAATTAAAGAAGAAGTTACGTCTAGCATACACACTATATGAAAACAAGTATATACGTATTACCAACAATAAAGTGCAAATAATCAACCGGCTTCTGTACCATCTTCTACTACTTTGCTGCAACCTTATAAAAAATATGCGGTCCTTAGAAATAAAATGTTTAGTGGTTCAACTTCTTCACAAGTTAGCGAATTTGATGTTTATGTTTTGCAGGGTGTTGTACTGTACGAATTAATTGTCAATAATGAAGGACATGAAGACTTGCTGAAATACTAGAGGCAGAATGAAAATACATTTTCAACACTAGCAAAGATGGCCAGATATATTTTGAACATTCAAGTGTCATCAACAACGTCTGAAAGCGTTTTTTCCGCTGGAAGATTTCAAATTGAAGAGCACAGACATTCATTGGCGGGAGGCGCATTGGAAATTGCAATTCTTTTCAAAGATTGAATTCGAACGGAGCGTAGAAGGTATGGTCAACCGAAGATCAACGAAGAAGACAACAACTACAACGAAATCCTGTCCAAAGGAACAGGAAGCGACGTCGAACAATTTGACCGACAAATTTCAATTCCAACCGAAGATCCTCAAGACATTGCGAGAAAATTAGAAAAAATATGGTTAAATATGTAATTTTTTTAATTACAATTTTACTATTTGATTTGCAATTTTGAAATTGTATTACAAAAAAATCATATTTCTATTAAATAATATAAAAGGCACAAAAACAACCTTGGAATATTTTTATTACACTATCTAGTTCAATTATTGAAGTGTTTATATATATTATTTTTTAAAAATTAAGCGCAAAAAAAAAAAAAGCAGATCTCGAACCCGACCCGTCCACCCAAATCCCGACCCCTCTACCGGCGGGATGTGGGACGGGACGGGACCTCTTCCAGACCCGCCGGAACCCGAGTCCTGACCCTGCCCTGTCCCGTCGGGACCCACCCCGCCCCGTTGGACAGCCCTAGTGTCAACTAAGACAAGTAACGCCATTTTGAGAACAATTCCTGACAAGATCAAACAATCCCAGCAAAAGATTAAGAGGATCTCTTTGTTGGTCAGTTTTCGCAAAGCATTGTTATTCAAAATAAGGCTTATAATATTTCGAATTTCATCTCAGCTTTTTCTACCGTAAATGAAAATAATTCTCATTCCGAAGGACACATCCTACCAATTTAGCATCGCCAACAGGGAAGCAAAAAAAGTAGACTATCTTGGAGGTGGATGAGTCATGAGACTACTGAAGAAGTCGAACTGCAACTTGGTTATTAAGACAGAAGCCTCTGTTCTTCGTAATAAATGCATGTGTAGCTAGAGCCTGTGAAGGGAACTCCACAAGGACCGTTCTAGCTGGTGGTCTGCAATATACAAGCCAGAAATCCATCTTATTTAACGAAAGAGAACACATAAGAGTAAATAGAGCCACCGAAATGTGAGTGAGTGGTAAAAGCTTCTATACCTATCAAAAGCTCGTTGTTGTCTGGCGAACATTTGGATTGATGATGCATCATACTGACAACCACCAAGGAAACGTTCCACATCATCAGCCAATGCATTCCGAGGGACCCCTTGCAATAAAATCTGATAATGCCGACAATCATCATTATATTTTTTGCTTCAAAGCGCTTCGTATCACTATTAGAATTGAATTATTATATTAATTATCTTAAACCTCATCATTCAAAAAGAAAGATAATTCATTGTCTGTTTTAAAAAAGTAGCATACGAGCCAGCTGGGCACACCTCGACTACTACACTGGTAAGTGATGCCTCCCATCAACACAAGGCTTGGGCAGATAGGAAGAAATCACCTAGTATATTTTTGTGTCTTATTAGTTTGAGGTTTTTATTTTTGTTATCAGCCTTTCGTCCACCCTCTACCATACCCCAAAATGCTAAACAAGAAAAGAGAAAAGGATGAAGACAATAAAATTAGAGACCCACTTACAGTTTTTCCATCATAGCGTGGTAAAGTGTCCCACTGCTGACGATCAGCCTATAATCATCAAAAAGGTAAAGGAAATGATAATTTTGCATGCGACCAGAGATCAATTAATAATCAAGCAGATGCACATTCGAAACAGTACCCTCTCCATTCTGAATAAGCGACTCTTCCGAAGACCTGCCCTAAGTGAAGCATCGTAAGCATTCCTAGAAGGGAACTGAATCATCCTACTCATGAGATAAAATAGGGAACAAAAAAGTAATAAGCATTTTCTGTTCTGATAAAGCAGTAACAGAAATATTTTAAGTAATTTACTCATTAAGAAGTACATATTAAGTAATTAGACGAGAAAACTAAAACTACTCTCTCGTTCAAACAAACAACTAAGTTGTCGTTTGGTTGCTGCTTAGGAAGTCAATTATTCATATAATAAAACCAAACTAACTAGTATCCAGTTTGGCAGTATTTTAGTTGCTATGTGTAAAATTCAGCATACCAAGTACCGCATTTGGTTACCACTTTACAATCTCATATAACTACATATAAGTTACGAGTTAATTTATGTAGTATTTTATGCAAGGTACAAGATGGAATAACTAATATATGAATTAGTAAACAGTGCATAACTAATCCCTACATAATTAATTCATGCATTACTAATACCAACATAACTCTAACTAACAACTAAACGACTCCAAAGTACTGGGAAAATGCATACATGGAAGGAGTAATTGGTAATTATTCTTCAAATTAAGCGCAACTCATAAAAAGGTAAAAAGACAAACAAACAAAAATGACAACTTCAAGAACTATTGGTGGAAAAGAAAACGATAATTTAGAATCTTTAAATTATAACCCCTGCAGTACTAATTGTCGCATAAAATCCCTACATTATTAATTCCCTCATAACTTGCTTCTAAACAAAATGGCCCATTAGTTTTTGAGAGGTAAAAGTGAAGTATTAGGTTAAAAAACACTTTCCAGGATTAAGAAGGTGCTGGATTATATTTTTTATAACTATGGTGTCTAGGTCAGCTTGCGCACACCTCGACTAATTCCATGGGATACCTGCCACCTTTCACCAACAACATGTACCAAGTAACTCTGTTCATCAAGTCTAGACCAGATGTGAAGAAATCACTTAGTGTCTTTGTCTCTGTTGAGATTTGATTATGAGATCTCATGGTTCTCAACCCACTTCATTGAACATTAGATCACACCCTTGGGTGCATTAAGAATGTTCTACATCAAAATAAGTAGGGCATACATTGCCATTTTTTAAGGGTTTAGGGTTTAGTAGCATCTCCGCTCTTAGTTGTTCATTTTTAGCTTTTGACAGAATATAATGACAGTCCAAATATTGCTAACAAATGATAAGATTTCCTTTACAAATAATCCATATCCTGCCAAGTATTCCTATTGTATTGTATCTAAGTATGTAATATGTGGCAATGTCTAAAGGGGCGACAATAATTTATACTCGAAACGCATTTAATAGAGTTTTTAATAGGGAATGAAAACAGGCCTTCCTCTTTCATAATCAATAATACCAAAACAATTTTCATATATCTCTAGGGATTAGTAATGCTCCTAGTAGTTATGACCTTAAATATCTTTTTTGATAAATTAGCTATAACATGAATATTACAAGGGGAGCCTTGGAGTAACCGGTAAAGTTGCTGCCATGTGACCAGGAGGTCACGGGTTCAAGCCATGGAAACAGCCACTTGCAGAAATGCAAGGTAAGGCTGCGTATAATAGACCCTCCGGCTCTTCTCGGACCCCGCGCATAGCAGGAGCTTAGTGCACCGGGCTGCCCTTTTATGAATATTACAAGGATTTCTCCACAATGCTTGCTGCCTGGTTTGAGTGAAGTCAAAAAATCAGAAATCAAAACCACAATATTCTTTGTTTTTACACTGCTGGTGTCCAAAGCCAAGTCCAAATCAGAAATTAAAACCACAATTATTTTATAAAATGGATCAAAGCTAGGGAAGTCCAAATCAATGGCCCATTCTTATGCATAATTTCATACTCATTGTTCTCGGAAGATTCATGTGAGCATTGTAGATGAAATCAATGCATAACATTTTGGGCTCGATTTGGCGTAGCACAAGGAATAAATCCGTGAAATTCTGTTAGACCAAAGAGGACAATACATACGTGGGTTTGGGTTGAGAGCATAGGCAAATCTAGGATTTCTAGAACACGGGTGCACCACTAAAAAGAGAAAAAATAAAATACTAAGTAGGAATCGATTCCTGATCCTTTAGCTAAATAACTCAACATTCAACTAAGTGCACCATTTAGCCCTTTTGGAGCATGGGTGCTAGGAGGTAATATTAGATCAATTCTAGAAAATATGTACATAAAATACTTAATTTTTCGGAATGACCATGGTTTCACATGCCCCATTTTTTATCTGATTGAGAGAAAAATGGACCCATTGCATTTTCAATATGACTGCCAAAATATGCTATAAGAAACATTTTATTACATATAGATTATACCACTAATGTATTTAACATATATTTGATCTTTAATATTAATGCATGTGTGTTTTAACCTATATTCAATATCAGTGGTTAACCTTTAAAACATAGCCTATGTTACTCTCTAGTATTATATACAATAAAATCATTGATGTGCATTAACATACATGTTTTTTCCACGGTGGTGTCCGAACCAACTTATGCACACCTCGACTATTCAACCGGGTACCAGATAACTTTGCACACCAAAGGTTAGGCAAATAAGAAAAAAACACATAGTCTGAGATTCGAACTTGAGACCTCATGATTCGCTTCCCATACATGTTTAATAGCATATTTTAGTTGTCATATTTAAAATGTCAATTCTCACATGCATCTTCAGAAAACAATGAATCTGAAATTAGGACAGCTTGTTGGTTTTAATTGGAGCAACCTGGAAGCACAACTTATTATACTTCATGGTCAATGTCTCATTCTAACTATTTGAATGCGAATTTTCTTTTACATGATATAGGACATAAATGATTAAAGGGAAATACATAAGTACCTCGATCAAGTGAAGTGCATTAAAGATGAGAATGGCGAAGTGTTGGTAGATGGCACACATATTAGACGGAGATGGCAGACGTACTTTCATAAGCTCTTGAATGAAAAAGGGTCAGGGGTATCGTGTTGGGGGAGTTAGCGCATTCCGAGAGTCGTAGAGATTTTGGATATTGTAGGTGTATCAAGGTTGCAGAGGTTAAGGAGGTTATCCGTAAGATGTGTGTGTGTGTGGGTTTGTGACCGGGCCTGATCAGATCCCGGTGGACTTTTTAAAAAGAGCAGGGGATACATGTATGGAGTGGCTGACTAGGCTGTTTAATGTCATATTTGTGACGGCTAAGATGCCAGAGAATTGGAGGTGGAGTACAATGGTCCTGTTGTACAAGAACAAGGGTGATGTTCAGAGTTGCAATAACTATAGGGGTATCAAGTTGCTAAGTCACACTATGAAAGTCTGGGAAAGGGTGGTCGAGTTGAGGATGAGAAGGGATGTGTCGATATCTGAGAGACAGTTCGGATTTATGCCAGGTCAGTCGACTACAGAAGCTATCCATCAATTCTCGTCAGAAGATTGATGGAGCAGTACAGGGACAAAAATAAAGACTTACACAGTGTATATTGACCTGGAGAAGACATATGATAAAGTCCCCCGGAAGGTCCTTTGGAGATGCTTGGAGTCTAAAGGTGTGCATGTGGCCTACATCAGGGCAATTAAGGACATGTACGAGGGTGCCAAGACTCGGGTTAGAACAATGAGAGGAGATTTCAAACATTTTCCGGTCATGATGGGGTTGCACCAGGAATCAGCCTTTAGCCCGTTTCTATTTGCTTTAGTGATGGACGAATTGACACGGCATATTCAGAAGGTGTCATGGTGTATGTTATTTGCAGACGATATAGTTTTGATTGACGAAACGCGTAGTGACGTTAACGATGGGCTGGAAGTCTGGAGAACGACATTAGAATCTAAAGGCTTCAGGTTAAGCGGGACTAAGACGAGTACATGGAATGCAAGTTCAGTGACGTGACACAAGAGACGAGTGTGAAAGTGAAGATCGAGGCACAAGTTATACTCAAAAGAGGGAGTTTCAAGTATCTTGGGTCCATTATACAAGGGAACGGGGAGATTGACGATGATGTCGTCCTTCATATTGGAGCAGGGTGAATGAAATGGAGGCTTGCCTCTGGGGCGATTTGCGATAAGGTGTCCCCTAGGCTGAAAAGTAAGTTCTACAGAGTGGTAGTTAGACCAACATTGTTGTATGGAGCAGAGTGTTGGGCAGTCAAGAACGTCCACATTCAGAATATGAAAGTAGCAAAGATGCGGATGTTCAGATGGATGTGTGATCATACTAGAAGAGATATGATTATGAATGAAGTTATACGGGACAAGATCGAGTGACTTCCGTGAAGGACAAGATCGGGAAAATGAGACAGATGGTTCGGACATGTGAAGAGGAGGTGTGAGGATGCACCAGTTAGGAGGTGTGAGAGTTTGACGGTCGTAACAGTTAGGAGAGGTAAAAGTAGGCCGAAGAAGTACTGGGGGAGGTGATTAGATGGGATATGGCCCAGCTCCAGTTGACTAAAGACATGACCTTAGATAGGAAGATTTGGCGATCGAGGATTAGGGTAGAAGGGCAGTAGGTATTTGAGTTTTATCGAGTTGTGTGTGAGAGAGGTGGAGGACTAGCCTTTTCATATACTCTTCTCCTTCTCTTAGTTGTATTATTTTGGTATCGTGTCGATCATTAGCTTTATGTGTGTATCACTATATTGTACCATTTGTTTTGTATCTTGATTTTGTTGTCTTAGTTTTCATGCAACCCTGCATTGACTACGTTTCTTTTGAACCAAAGGTCTATCAAAAACAGCCTCTCTACCCCGTAGAGATAAGGTCTACATACATCCTACCCTCCCAGAATCCACTAGTGGGATTACACTGGGTATGTTGTTGTTGTTTGTTGCTCTTCTTATTCCTGGTTTTTCTGTCTACATCTCTCTCCTTCATGAAATTTGTGTTAAGCCAGGTATTGAAAATTTTGGACCCAGGGATGATGGGTAAAGGAATCTTGTTGTACAGTTGGAAAAAGAGGTCAAGTTTGAAGGGGTCTATACATATTATCCCATGATTAAATTATAGTTGCATTATTTTGAAATGGATGCAATCACTGAAGTCTGGAACCTTAAACAAATTGAAAAATAATAAAGAAATAAAGGAACACCAATAATCCTTGCTAGAGAGCAAATTCATCAGAAGGAGGTTCACATATTACGACTTTTGAAAAGCACTCAGATGCTCACAAAAGTATCCCACACAGATACCGGGTAAATACATCCATCGAGACTTAGAAAGATGGAAAGAAATCAGTAAAGAGTTCTTATGTAGAGCCTTGAAGTCTGGTCTCCCATGATCCATTCTAGCTTCATTGACAACTGCTCCCTACGTTCCAATTTACGTGACAACGTTATAAATCATTTTATTAAGGGTAAAATGAGAAGTTTAAAGTTAAATTGTTACTAAATTTAGAAAGGTGTGATTCTTTTTGGGACTGACTAAAAAGAAAAGATTGCCACATAAATTGGGACGGAAGGAGTAAATCACACCCTTGGGTGCTCAGAAATCAAAACCACGATATATATGATATATTTCCTCATAGATGTTAAACCCTATATCATAAAAGAAGAAACTTACCCTGCAACTGGAGCATAGTTTGCGTTGTACTCAAATCTAACATCATCTAGGCTTAAATTAGAGGCTCCTATCATGCTAATAATGTCACTCTTCCTTGTATGCCTTCCGATGCCATAAATTCTCCCATAAACCAAACCTGAGAAATAGAAAGACCAAGATCCTGGATCAATCTCATATAAGATTGCATTTGCATTTGGCATGAACAAAGATGCAACACTGCTATTACTACCCTGCGAAAGTAACCTGATGTAAAATAATGAGATTTTTTCAACTTTGAACCGTCAACCAAAATTAATTACGGACGCTACCAAAATATACAAAACCTATACGTTGGTTATGTATATTATACGTTACTTAATATACAAAACATATACATTTGATGGCTATTATTTTTTAGAGCGGTCCAAAAATGTCATTATCCCTAAAAAATAATTCATGCCCTTACTAAAACCAACCATCCGTTCCACATGTGTGGAAATAAAGGAAATTGACGTGAAGGAAAGTAGATAATAAGGAATCCGTAACTTTCTTAATTGTTGATTATTGCCTTCAACTCCACCTACGTCAGCTTCATGAAGCATAACTAGACCATGCTTGGAACTTGGATAAAGGAAGGGGTTTGAGTAGGTTGGTGGTTAGCATAAAAGTTGCCAAATTAGGATAGAGCGCCAACCCCAATTACTCCAACTAGTGTGGATTGAGGTGTACTCGATTAATCAATGATTATTGCCTCCACTCAAATGTTAAATTCACAATTTTTTCTATAGAATTAAATCCAACAAAATATTTTCACCGCCATGAGTTTCTAAAATCTCAAGGTGCCTAACACGTCAAATACTTACCTAGTAGCAAACTAACATGCTCAAACAATAAGCAATCAGACACCCTACATCACTGAAATATGGGAAAAGACAGGAAAAATGGACAAATCCTCATAACCACCTAACAATTATTTCAAAATTCTCAAGCCTTTAACAGGGAAATAGTTGTCTAGTAGCAAGTTGAAAATGCTCAAACAATAAGCTGAAGAGGCAAAACAACAAGAAAAAAAGACAGGTAAATTAACAAGACCGCGTAAGGTAACAAACTCTACAAAACCATAAAAAATAAAAATAAAAAAACTTTTATTAAAAAAAAAAGTAAGAAAGGGTAGTCCAGTGCAGCAAGCATACAGCATTAGCTGTCAGTGAAGGGCCTCACACAAGAGGTGTGATTTAGACAACCTACCCTAATGCAATCATTAGTGGCTGCGACAACTTTAGCATTGCTCCAAAACTCCCTTTCAATAAATATAACAGCAAGAACATCTAGATTTATGTAGACAGTATTGGAGCAAACTGAAATTGTTCAAAGAATAAGCAAAACCCTATACACTGAAATGTTTGGGAAAAGGACAGGTAAGATTACAAATAAGAAAAAAGGGTAGCCATAATGTCTTACATTATACATATCCAATCTAAAAACTTCACAAACCCATTACAAAAACCCAAATTTTATGAACAAAAAAGTGAACTTTAAGAATAAATATAACAGCAAGAACAGTTTTTTATGAAAGATTTATGTGGATCAGTAGATTGGTTGGTTTTGGAACAAATTAAAAATGCTCCAAAATCATAAACTCTAAACACTGATTTTTTTTTTTTGGGGGGGGGGGGGGGGGGGGGGGGGGTATTACACTATGTATATAAGGTTAAAATTATATTTTTATGTATATATAGTAGCGATTGAACCTCCTCGGCTTCTTCATATCTTTTAACCCCCAGGTGAAAATCATGACTCCGCCACAGGGGGTGAAGACAGGTAAATTAACAAGAGTGCATAAGATTACAAATAAGCAAAAGGGTATCATAATTTCTTGTATTATGCATATGCAATCAAGAAAACCAATTTTTTATGAACAAAAAAGTGAACTTTAAGAACAAATATAACAGCAAGAACATATTTTTATGGAAATATTTGAAAGATTTATGTGTACCAGTAGATGGATTTTGGAGGAATGGATCAGATGAGTTGTCCTGCTGTGGTGTTTCCATTTGGATCGATAATTGTCTGCTGAGGGGCAACGTAAGCCCTTGATTTTGAATCGAACTTTTCGATTTAGTCACAGTCCTAAATAAACCCATCATCTTGGAACTAAAAGAGTAAGTTACGGCTATGGCAATGAAGAAGGCCAATATTTGCACTGATGAGGTGCTAATACGTCGTCGTTCTGAGAAAGATACCTTGTAGTTTCACCCTTTTGTTCTTCTGGACATATAGCACTTAACGTGAGGAAGGTTGCCTTCGTATAACACCGATAGTAAAAATAAGTCCAGCGTAATTCAGTAAGACATAAAGAGGTTTAACATTTGAAAAGTTATTATATTTTTGAACGTCTTATTACAAAAGGCAAAAGTTGAACAATTTTAAAACGAATACTTCTCGTTCTTCCGTTTAACTAATTTACCCTAAGATCGCTCAACATTCAAATAAAGCATTACATAATATGAACATAGAGGGTACCTGTACTAGATAGATCCGACCCAAAAATCGAGTTCTGCTAAGTCAAATATACATGATGCAAATAAAGTGTAGCCAATTAGAGATAATTATATTTGTGTTTCAGTCTTACTAAAATTTGATGGAGAAACGTGTCTAGACTAACTTTATCTGAACGGACAATTCGAGCAAGAGAGGAAAAATTTATCTGAAGCAACGCTATTCCGATTTCATTGATGGGCCAACCCCGTATAGCATGTGTGATTAATAATACTTTATCAAATGCCAAGGCACTCCAATTTTATCTCAACAGAAAGTAGAATGAATAACCACATTCATTTGATCGTGTTTGAAATATTTTCAGAAACTTAAATGGATGCGCGAGAGAAGATAGTTTATAGTACAATTCAATAAGAAAAAGAATGGAACTTGTTACTTAGTCTTTGACGAATCGAGGAGAAAAATATACATCTTCATTAAATAATTTCTTTAACTAATATTTTTCAGAAAATATCTAATTTTTATTAAATTTTAACGTTTTTGATAGGTTAAAATTAATTACCATAATCCATTAATTGAGTGAAAAGAATCAATTTGAACCTACATTACTTTGGTTCGTGAATGTTACCAAATTGAAAAGTCGTTAACCAATTCAAATTAATCCGAAATAACTGAACCGATCAAATGCATACCTCTAATTAAATCCACAATCCAATGACAAATTTATGATAAAAGTAGTAGTGCACCAATTTCCTTTAAATTATGGATCATCTTTATATTTACTAATAATGTATTTAGGGATGAAATGAGTCGATATTTTGTAAATACATAATAATTCTAAATATATTAGCAATTACTTTCTTATTTTATGATTGTCTTGAAAGAATAAAAGAAAGATATTGTTGAAATTTACACAAATGACTACACTTTGGGTTTTTTTAGGCACAACTATACTTTTGATAATTATATTTTGTAGCTACAGTAAAGTGTATTTAAATTTCGGTTGTATTTCAATTTTCGTAGTATTCAAGTCAAATGAATTCAACTTAGTTGTATTCAAGTCAGATGTATTCATTTGTAGCTACTTTTACAATATATTCAATTTATTATATTTAAAGTTGTATTCAGATTCACTTTATTTGTTTGTATAAAAAATAATCTCCTTCAAAATACAAGCAAAAAATACATAAAGAAACACTAAATTTCTCAAAAATTTAATGAATACAAGAAATAAAATATACCCTAATCTGAGATACAAGAAAATAAAATACACTCCGATTTGAAATAAGAAAAATAAACTCAGATATGAGCTGGCACGCCGAAAAATGACATTGAACTCCGGCGAAGCTCAGATCTTAGCCGGCACACCGGAAACCCACATTGAAATCTGGCACCGGCAAATCTAGAGAGAGGCAAGGTGATGACAGCGATGACGACCAGATCTGGCGGAGCTCCGGCGGCGATGGGAGTGTCACACTCCAAACCACGGTCTGGGTGAAACACGACACTCGGTGCCTGACTACATGTGACCGAGCGAACCACATGGCTTGCTGAATCAACATGTGCATCAAAACATACAATAATAATGACCTAAGACATGTAAAACTGATTATTGAAAGATAGTCTGAAATATCATAGCGAAAATAGTTTGAAAACATAATAAGTATGAAATACTGATTATTTGACGTGACATGCTAACTAGTCTATGAAACCTCTGAACATGAGTCTAACTGCAAAATTGTTTTAACATGACAAGGCGCTGGCACACCTCTACTGTAAATCATAACGTAAAAGTAAATAAATTGACACCCCGAAAGAAATAGAGCTCACCAATAGTTTATACTGATGAAATCCTAATGAGCAGATATGTCATCCTAAAACTCAGTACTTGCACTGTGAAGTGCAGGCCCTGAGGAAAAAGGGACGTAAGTACATTTAAATTGCACTGTATGTAAAGTAACTGAAAGAATAAACAGGCACATGAAATAATAGGAACATAAAACTGAAATTGTAACATGAACATGAGCATGTATAATATCTTACATGAATATAGTAAAATATGGTAAATCATTTTAAGTGGGAGAACTTTAGTATAACTAACATGAAACCACCACGCTGGAACATGGCGTCTGATCTTTACCCAATCAACTAAGCCATCTCGTACCTTGTCGGGGCACGAGACATGGACATGACATGAATGGATCCAATAACGCGCAATGGGTAAGATGAAGGAATCGTCCTAACTGGGCGGAGCGATCCTTATCATACGTAGTTTCAAGTATAAACCCTCTCGGTAATCTGTGCAACTCTCAAAACATGAACATGAATATAATTGACTTGTAAACCCATAAATTTCATGAATATAACTTGTAAACATGGTTTGTAAGAATAATTTAGCATGTAAGTAGATACATAATATAGCTTGTATAAAAACATGTATGATTTCATGGATTGAGTAGTAATAATTCATGACTTGTATTTAAGAACTCATGGAATTCAAAGCATGTGTTCATGGATTACGGACAGGTTCATGACAATCATAATGACATATCATGAATACAATTAACAAAAATATGATATAAGCAAGGTATATAGTTGTACATGTATATAGGGTCGTCATGAATTGGAGCAAAACACCAGGTCTGAGAAAATTCGTGTTTCATGGATTAAAAGTGCCATGGGGAAGAACAATGATGTTCCCACACGTGGATAGAAGTTCTACATAATTTAATCGCTCCAAAACTTGTAATAAAAATCTGAACTTTGAAGAAGAAACCCAAAGCCTGAACTTTAATTCTTTTAGTTGGGTTTTCTTGGAAACCCTAGGTTTGAAATAATGAATTTCTACTTAGAATTCATGTGTATACGTTAGAATCCACTTGGAATACTTGGAATAGGCTTACTTTGGTGTATGAGAATGATGGGAGGAGCGAACCTTCATGCTAGGACTTGAAAAAGATGAACACTGGTTTTTAAAATTGATTAATCGAATATATATTGTTCAGTTTGTCAGGCATTCTATGGTCGTATTGTACGGTCCGTATAATTTATACGCTGAAAAGTACAATCCGTACAATATTGTAGGATCAGTATAAAGTGATCGTCATTGAATTGCAAATTCCAGTGATTACCAAAAGCTGAGGGCTTACATACGGTCTAAATGTACGATATGTATAATTTTATACAATAGTATAAGTCAGCATATTTCATTGATTTTGACGATACTTTATACGGTTCGTACTATGTTCTACGGTCCGTATAAACCTGGCGTAAAACAGAGGTTACTGAACGTAAATTGATTTCTAACTTTACACTCCACGTCTTGATTTTCTAAACTCCTAAATTATGCACATGGGTTAGTTCAAAGGTACGAGCTGTTACAGGGAGCATAGTGTCGCTGGCGATGACTACCAGACCTGCCAGAGCTTCGGCGAACCTGGCAGAGCTCCGGCGAACCTGGCAGAGCTCCGGCGAACCTGGCAGAGCTCCGGCGAACCTGGCGGCGGTTCATACTAGTAAAGTGAAATGGGATCATTGGGTTTCGCTGGAGCTCCGGCGGCGATGTCAATGGGGGTGAGAACGCGCCAGATCTAAGAGCAGTGAGTTTCGCCGGAGCTCCGGCGGCGGTTCATGGTGGCCGACGACGGCGGAGGAAGAAGAAGCATATCAAAGCCTAGTCTAAGATTCTCAGTCAAGAATAAAAATATAGTAATTACTTTAAATATATAATGTAGCTATAATAGGTAATTCAAATACACATTATAGTTATGATTTGTAAACAACAACATACCCAGTGAAATCCCACAACGTGGGGTCTGGGGAGGGTAGAGTGTACGCAAACCTTACCTCTACCGTGGTAGGTAGAGCGGTTGTTTCCGAGAGACCCTCGGCTCAAGATAAAGCATAAGCATAAGCAAAGCAAGAGAAGCGGTCAGACTCAGACAAGAAATTTAAAGCAGTATGAAAATGCTGGTATCAAAAGCGAATAAGCAATGCTAGCGCATTCTAAGAAAAATTATAGTTATGATTTGTAATTTATTTAAACAATAATTAGTAAAGGTAAATATCTCTTAGATGCATTCTACACCATGTAAATATTTCTAACTTTTATCTCCAGTGGACCTCTCAATAGGATTCAAACTCAAATAAAGTTTTGACCATCTAAAGTTACCAGTTTTAAAAAAAATATCAGAGAAAAAAGAACGAATGAATCTTATAAAATTTCTTATTAATTGATCGTATTCTTAAATTTGGAATGAAAGAGGAGCAATGCTTCCTATCATAGGAAAAATAATAAGCTCACTTAAATCATAATAACATTCACAAAAATGTTCTATTTTAAAAGTAAAATCAAACATGAAAGAGATTCATCAACAACAACAAACAAAAAAGATGGGTGCCTAATTCTAATATAATAAGGTCTATCAGTACATACAAATCACCTGAACATTGTGATTGATAAGCGGACAGGTGAATTAACTATACCTCATTGGAAATTTGACTTAGGTTAACTGATTGTAGCTAGCTTGAAAAAGATAGCTAGTGAAATGGCCCAAGTGGTGAATAAGTAAAACTCCTAATATTAAATGATTGTATGTGTGGATTAGCAACGTCCAGTATTTATTACGTTGTAATGAATAGACATTTTCTAACTATTAGAAAGTACCCTAGTGTATTATGTTTTTGAATATATGATAATAATTGACGTCCCATCAATCGAGTTCTTAGAGCTAAGAGAGCGTGAGTAACTAAAATTATGAAAGTTGCCTCATACTTAATCAATTATTGTTGTTGTACCAATGAAGTTGAATAGTATGCTTCTTCAATCCTAACTCAAAATTGTGATTTTATATCTACATAATTATGTCTTAATCTCTGTTATGATATTGAAATAATTTCTTGCAACTGATATCAAAGCCATCATAGTTAGTGTTTTTGAGATCTATTATTCTTGTCTCTAGTTAAACAGATTACACATAATCCACAAGAGTTTTTCGTCCTGATGTGTCACGCCCTAATTTGACCACGTGACCAACAATCAATGTCGTAACATGCACCGAGCGAACCATCTAACCTCATACCAAAATATACTCCATGCATGAATGAAAAACATTTCAAACCATTCAAACATGAGTCATAATGTAATCTTGGCCTCTTAGGTTGCTCTCATAAAATGTAAAGTCATTCGCGGCCACCTAAAGTTGTCCACATAATTCATTTAGACACTTTAACTTGGGTTTATTCATATTGAGAACTTGCACCATTCAAAAAGTGTATCTATTGAACATTTTTTTAACAATCAGAAACAAATAAGGAGAGTGCAATACACTCGCCAATAACTTGGCAAAATAGCGAATCAATTGATTACACATGGCATTTTAAGTCAAAAAGTATGAATTAAAAAAATATGAGAAAGAAAATGAAAAGAAAAACTATTTTTAGGAGAAAAAAAATAAAAAATCTAATTTCTAAACCCTAACCCCACACACTCAACCCTCCCTCCTCCTTTCTTCAGTGATGTCGTCTACCCGCCGCCATATGTACCCATTCCTTTTTAATTTTTTGAAGATCTGTTTTGAAAGAAATAATCGCTTGATTATTTTCATTAATGAAAGAGTATATATACAATTTACAATTTCCATAATATGAAAAATCCTATTCCTATTCTACTCCCAAAAACCCTATTCTACTTGTACAAGAATTCTATAATTATGGTAAGTGTACAATGCTAATTATATATAAATAATACAAATAATATGTTACCAAAATAGGGATATACACGACTGTGTATACTGTGTATATCATGGTCTCCCACTTGTGATGGGTTTCCGTGATATACACGGTATACACAAGGTATTGTATACCGTGTATATCCTTGTATATTTTCACACCCCCGCAATCATAGCAGGTGGTCTTCGTATGCTGAGACTGTCCCTAAAATATTCAAAGAGGACCGAGGGAAGACCCTTAGTGAAGATGTCTGCAATTTGATACCTGGAAGGAACATGTAAGACGCGTACTTCTCTACGAACTACCTTTTCGCGAATAAAATGGATATCCATCTCAATGTGTTTAGTGCGCTGGTGTTGAATCGGATTCCTAGAAAGATATGCGTCACTAATATTATCACAATATACCAAGGTAGTTTTTTGAATGGGAAAGTAAAGCTCCAAGAGAAGATTATGTAACCAACATGATTCAGAATCCACATTGGCCACCCCTCGATACTCGGCCTCTACACTGGAGCATGATAAGGTAGCATGTCGTTTGGCAGACCATGAGACCAAGTTATCACCAAGAAACATGCAATAACCAGACGTGAAGCGTCTGGTATCTGGACAGTCACCCCAATCAGTATCAGTATAGGAGACAAGTGTAGAGGCCGATGATGGATATAGATGCAAGCCATAGTCAAATGTCCCCTGGATATATCGGATAATGCGTTTGAGCGCATTCATGTGCTCCATCCTGGGATCATGCATAAATAAATACACCTGTTGTCCGGCATAAGTAATATCCAGTCTCGTGAACGTAAGATACTGAAGAGCTCCAGCAAGACTGTGATAGTGAGTGTGATCCTCGTAAGGTGAGCCAGCCGCAACACCTAGCTTGGGCTCAGTATCAACTGGAGTGGAAGTAGACTTACACGAGGACATACCAACATTTTCAATTATCTCAGCGGCATGCTTCCGTTGTGATAAGAATAACTCACCTACATAACGAGAGACAGCAATCCCCAAAAAGTAACTCAAGGGCCCCAAGTCTTTCATAACAAACTGATAACTGAGCATTGTCATGATAGACTTGCGCAAAGCATCAGTAGAGGTAGTCAAGATAATATCATCCACATATAATAGAATATAAGCTAGAGAAGTATCACGACAATATATGAACAATGAATTATCAGACCTGCTGTGAGAAAATCCAATAGACGAAACATAGTCTGCAAATCTCTTATACCAAGCCCGTGGGGACTGCTTAAGCCCATACAAGGACTTCTTCAATAAACAAACATGATGAGGATATTTGGGGTCTCGAAAACCCAACGGCTGATGCATGTAAACGGTCTCCTTAAGTCACCATGTAAGAAAGCATTTTTCACATCTAACTGATGAATGCGCCATGCCTTTGAAAGAGCAAGACTGAGAACAGTATGAATGGTAGCTGGTTTGACCATTGGAATAAATGTCTCACCACAATCCACACCAACCTGTTGAGTTTTACCATCACCTACAAGTCGAGCCTTATGTCTCATAAAAGAGCCATCAGAATTATCTTTATGTGTAAAAATTCACACAGACCGAATAATATTAACACCAGAAGAGCGGGGGACCAACTCCCATTTCTTATTTTCAATAAGAGCATTATATTCGTCGTTCAAAAAAAAATAACAAGAAAAAGATGATTGTGTAAGGGGGCAAGGGGAGAATAAGTATCACCTTTCCATGCCATGTGATATTCCAACAAAAATGACCAAATAGAAACTATTCCACGATTTTCTATAAAGGAGATATCAAGAATAAAAATAAATGCATGAGTGGCATGCTTTAGCAAAAGAACATAAACGTCTAGCCCTCATGAACATACAAATGAGGTTTACCAAAAAGAAAATGGTGAAGAGAATCTATTTTTTTTTCCAGAAAATAACTGCATTATATGGTCATAATATGTCTTACATATTCATAAAATGTCAACGCATCAATTACAATCCATCTTAGGAAATCAGAATTCAAGAAACCCTATGTACAAACAAAGGAGAAACTAGCTATATTATGAGCTAGAGAGTCTAATTAACTCTCATACTTATCACTAACAACACTTTTATCTACAAGTAAGGGGGAAATAACAAGAAAATGGACTTAGTACAACGGGTAACATCATCTACCTACCTCAAACAAATGATGATTTAAGTCGAATTTCGCACTTTGGATCACCCACGAGCTCATCTTTGCCAAAAATGGTAATACCCTCGTCTAAAGCTCGTCGTTGTTCAATATATATTAGATTTTCCCCTTCTTCGCTATCACAAATCAGTACTATTGCGGGTTGTGGCTTCCCCTCGGGATCGTAGAGAGTGTTTGACTGTAGGTCAACTTCCCATTTATTCTTTGCGGTCACGGTCTGGTCCTTGCGCTCGCGTAGGGCCTTCCAGTCAACTCCCACATTCGCGATCAATGTATCGCGATTGCGGAGGACAATTTCTCCTTGACTGGTCAACCATCTGCAATTTCGACATGGTTCAACATGTGCCGAAACACCCACGAACCCTTGGGTTTTCTGTTGTATATAGTCTTCAATTGTGTTTGTTAGGAAGATATGTATGGGAGTTTGTCCCACATTGGAAGATTAAGAAAAGCTTGATGTGTTTATAAGTACTTTTGTACTTGGTATATTAAATTGAAAATAGTTCATTTAGTTGGGTCAAACATGCATTGGGCTTGGATGTGCTTATAATTGGATTAATAATATGCTAATATATTATTAATCAAAGACTAGCACTTAGATGTATTCTACACCATGTAAATATTTCTAACTTTTATCTCTAGGACCTCTCAATAGGATTCGAACTCAAATAAAGTTTCGACCATCTAAAGTTACCAGTTTTTTTAAAAAAATATCAGAGAAAAAAGAACGAATGAATCTTATAAATTTTCTTATTAATTGATCGTATTCTTAAATTTGGAATGAAAGAGGAGCAATGCTTCCTATCATAGGACAAATAATAAGCTCACTTAAATCATAATAACATTCACAAAAATGTTCTATTTTAAAAGTAAAATCAAACATGAAAGAGATTCATCAACAACAACAAACAAAAAAGATGGGTGCCTAATTCTAATATAATAAGGTCTATCAGTACATACAAATCACCTGAACATTGTGATTGATAAGCGGACAGGTGAATTAACTATACCTCATTGGAAATTTGACTTAGGTTAACTGATTGTAGCTAGCTTGAAAAAGATAGCTAGTGAAATGGCCCAAGTGGTGAATAAGTAAAACTCCTAATATTAAATGATTGTATGTGTGGATTAGCAACGTCCAGTATTTATTACGTTGTAATGAATAGACATTTTCTAACTATTAGAAAGTACCCTAGTGTATTATGTTTTTGAATATATGATAATAATTGACGTCCCATCAATCGAGTTCTTAGAGCTAAGAGAGCGTGAGTAACTAAAATTATGAAAGTTGCCTCATACTTAATCAATTATTGTTGTTGTACCAATGAAGTTGAATAGTATGCTTCTTCAATCCTAACTCAAAATTGTGATTTTATATCTACATAATTATGTCTTAATCTCTGTTATGATATTGAAATAATTTCTTGCAACTGATATCAAAGCCATCATAGTTAGTGTTTTTGAGATCTATTATTCTTGTCTCTAGTTAAACAGATTACACATAATCCACAAGAGTTTTTCGTCCTGATGTGTCACGCCCTAATTTGACCACGTGACCAACAATCAATGTCGTAACATGCACCGAGCGAACCATCTAACCTCATACCAAAATATACTCCATGCATGAATGAAAAACATTTCAAACCATTCAAACATGAGTCATAATGTAATCTTGGCCTCTTAGGTTGCTCTCATAAAATGTAAAGTCATCATCGCGGCATATTTGACTTCTAATCTCATACTTCATTCTAGGATTAAGGACACTATACATGGTTTTCACTTCACCAGGGAAAAGCCATGTAGCTGTGTTAATTTGATATTAGTCATTACAAGGAAGTGAATAGTGAAAACAATGTCTATATATATATATATATGTATGGAAAATAATATCTCCTTAATCTAGGGAATAAAGGAAGTAAGAAAGGTGTCACACACTTTCTATAAATCGATTAATAACAACAAGAATCAATCAAGATTTTCTATTGAAGTGTGTGACCATCTGATCTAAAAACTTAAGTTGTTAGATAGAACACACTTTTAATATTTGATTATATTCTCAACACGCCCCCTCACGTGTTGGCCTGATTTTTTTTTCATGGTCCAAGCACGTGGAAATTCTTTTTTTTTTTTTTTGATAATGGGTGGCGGTGAGGTTCGATCCCAGGACCTTTAGCCTGCTTTGATACCATATTGAAGTGTGTGACCATCTGATCTAAAAGCTTAAGCTGTTAGATAGAACACACTTTTAATATTTGATTATATTCTCAACATTTTCTATGTTATTTAGGCAGTTATAAATGGATCAAATCACGAAATTATGAAGTATATCGCGCGAAAGTGAATCATACTCCCGCTAGAATTAATTAAGTGCCAAGCACTATACAATCGAGAGCCAACTAGCAGAACCAGCCTCCAGATTAATATTTTAGCTTGTAACAACCAACCAATTGAGCGTGACATGTTTGTTAATCATTAAAACAATAACTCAACATAATTCAACAAGCTGCCTAATTAAGGACCACACTTTAGCACTAGCTCACAACCCATTTAATTTATATGGCTTGCACCTTGATGTCACAGCCTGCTCCGCCCCCGTAAATTTTTTTTTTTTTTTTTTGGCGGGGTCGGGGCGGGCTCGGGACGGGCTCGAGTCGGGGTCGGGCTGTCCCGGCGCACTGGCCAGCCCTAGTTATAACTAGTTCTAACTATTCACTAATTAATGCTAACCAATTGCCAGATCAGCTATCTCCTCAATAGGTGTCCACTTCAACAACATATCAGTGTCCCGTGGAATTAGTCGTCCACCTTGGAAAACTCTAAATTTGATGAGGGGTATATTTGAGTAACGTTAAAAGTATTTTTGTGCAGAAAGTAAAACATCGAGAGAGGTCGGTTTTTTGACCTTTTTTGAGGTCGGTTTCTGGAGGTCTGTTTTTAACTGTTTTTGTTGGTTTTCTATCGTACTTTATAAAGCAGTACGGGATGTAAATAACTATTACAAATATTCGTCTCCCAAGATAAAACAACACTTTAATCTCAACACTACAAAGCCAATAGGTTGAGCCTGTCGAAGAAAACAAATATGACTCGACTTGCTGAAGATATGGAATAGGAAGGAAGAGTTTCTCTTTACTCTTCTCTTTTGTCTCTCGTGTATATAGTGTGTCTCTGTAGTGTATATCTTGTGTATACGTGAGGGTTTGGTCACCGTTTTTGACGATTTTCAGCCACCGTTTTGCTGATTTTTCAGCCACGGTTTTCGATTTTTCACCACCGGTTTGCTTTGATTTTTCGATGTCTTTTCGTTTGTTTTGTGTCCTGTTTTTCGTCTATATTCTGCCTGGTTCTTGCCTCTTTTTTTCAGCCAAGTGAAGCTCAATATATAGCAAGAGGAGGGGCTGTCCAACCGCCAAAACATGGTCGTTAATGGTCATTTAGGAGGGCATTAAAACGGCCAAGTAATGGTGTTAATGGCCATTGAAAGGTCGCCCAATCGCCAAGTAATGGGTGTTAATGGAGGAGTTAATCAGCCAAGTAATGGCTGATTAATTCCTCAAAAACAGTCCCAACGGTAGGTAGAAAAAGTCTCCGTAAATTCGGGGACCAAACTGTAAATATTGAAACTTCGGGGACCAAACTCGTACATATAAAAGAATTCTGGTCCAAACTCGTACATATGAAACTTCGTGGATCAAACTTTACATCCGGCGAGTTCTCTCGGTCTAAAAAGATAATATCAGAAAGGCCCACAGCCCACAGCCCACGACCCGTGACCCGTGACCCGTGACCCGTGACCCGAGCCCGAGATCGGACCGGACGGGACGGGCGGGCGGCGGCGGCGTGCGTGTGGGCTTAGCCTTGAACCCAAGCACATCTAGGTCTTCCCTCCTTTAAACACATGGGATACCCTTGGGATCCAAACCCTTTACCACATTAGAGACTTATATAGAGAGCAATTCTTCCTATTCCCACCGATGTGGTAGATTTGTCCCACACCACATTTCCATGTCTCAAACACCTTACTTCGTGGACCAATATCTCTTTCATTTCTCAACGAAATTAGACGATTCTTGGCCCTACGGTCATCTACTCACTTCGTAGATCATGCATGTGCGAAGAGACAAGGTCTCCAACATGCGAAACACTAGTGTTTAATTCATCAAAGATGGGTGGACGCATCTCCCCGCCAAAGGCTAATTTCCAACAATCCCCTCTATGAAAGAGAGATTGTGGCGCACGCACAAGGTGCCTACATTTCAGCAATCTTTCAAATAAATGATATTGCATCGGGAGAGGTAGCTTTCGCTTTGAACCTTCCCTAGTTGAAACCATCGGACTTACTTACATCGCGCGGTGAACGTGATGTCTTGAACCGTCGTTGTTTAGTGTAAGCCAAGACAACGATATCAACACAATAACTCTTCTTATTCATTTTCCTTCTTACGTTTCGTCCGTTGTGGCCATGGACACACTTGGATTCTTAAGTGCGTTCATTTGAGTCGGCCATCCTCGCACTTAAATAGGTGATCTCCTACAAGGTATCCCGCTATACCCCACTTCACAAGTGTGAGGAATCATTAAAAGTTCCCCCAACCTTAACCTCAACCGTTTGAGGATCTTTTAAAGGTTTGGAAGCTTAACCTTTACCCACCATGCAGGCAGCACTTTAATGTCTATCGCGGGAACAGCTTTGGATTCATGTTTCCGTACAGAAATCATCATCCGAAGTGCTTCTTGCTTCCACCGAAGCGCTCAACTGAACCTTTTGCCGCTTAGTTTTCCCATTGAACCACATTCTTGGGATCTCCAATCAGTATGGTTGGGTTTCCACCGCAAAGGTTCGTATTGTTTGGGTTTTAAGCCAATTCCCCTAGACAGGAAGAACACTTGATCTCCGGGTAGTCCCTTAGTTAGTAAACAAGGATGTGACACCCGTGATGATCAACTGCCATACGGTCTTATGTCTCCGACAAATCCTAAAAGATATGTCCAGACGCCGTCATCCGTGTCCTTCCCGAAGCCGACCGGCTAGCCACGTGTATAACTCGCTCGAAGGCACGGGTTTCTCCCAATAAGGGACGTCCTCTAAAGAGTCGTGAAGTTACTCAACTTCTTTCATGCTTTGTATAAAGCGATAAACCCCGATTCCATCATGAATCGGCCGATACAAGTTTGCTTAGAGGATTTTCCAAGAACCACCATACACATTTACTTGTGGCTTTGGTGTTCTTCATATCTGATGTCCTGTTTGCATCACGGTGTTCTCTCGTAACCGCCGGACATCCGAATACTATAATCCGTAGATAAGTGAATAATTCGGATATCGTCATATCCGACTTAACGCCTTTCTATTGATCATGTATTGAAATCATCGGTGAACCTTAGTTCAACTGATCTCGCTTTGGAAGATGATACCGTGGTCGGTTGTAGTGTGTACAATACATTGAACTACACGTGACTCGAGCATATCGCTCCTTGTCTATGGGTGCACCATGATTCCAATCAGTTCTATGATTCATATCCATTGGTGGCTTCAACGAGATCACAACTATCGACCACCGTTAGATGTCTTAGAAATCCAATTCCAAAGATGTCATCTGTGATACCCATATCTTTCATATCGAGACTTTGTTTCAATATGACTTTTACTTTTAGATCTGTTGATTCTCCAACTCGTTGGCATTCTAACTTCGCAGTCAATGTTTCGTGGTCGATTCATTGTTCTCGTTTTATCCGAAACTTTCAGACCAAAATGTAAACATTTCGGGGACCAAAATGAAAGTTCGGAAGAAGCCCAACAGTACGGCAAACCAAGTCTCGATTCTCTTCTTCCAACTCTACGGTTGGGAAGGCTAATTCAACATTCATGCCACGCAAGACCGCAATGGCCCCGGATGTGAAGCTACTCACAGGGGAGCACATCTTACAACCCAAAGGTTCTTTTTCCTGGAGGAAGATCAACCATTACGCAAGTATGGTTCTATATGATAGAGTCTATTTCTCTCTTTGTAGCTTCTTTCCAAAGCGCCGCTTTTGGAGATGACAATTATTTATTAATTGTCCATGGTTCGTTCTCAACCATACAAGCTAGAAGGTATGGAACAAGTCTTTGTCCCCTCTTTGCTCCTTCTCGGTTCAACATCTAGAATCCCCGAGTTCTGCGCAGATCCGGAATATTAAGTTCCTGATAGCCAAAGAACTTTCGAGTCCTCGTAGATACGGAACGTCCAGCTTCCGGACAATCAGCCCTCGCGGGTTCTTGTTAACCTTGAGCAATTACTCCCCTTTTCCTTTTTCAAGGAAAGCGATCTTCAAAGAATTCGGTATTCTTTGATGCCAAGAGGCGATCATCACTATCGTTATTTGCGGATCCAAAGGATATGCAATCTACGATCTTAGGTACAACTTGACTCGTTTCATTATTCCAACTTTTACCAAGTAACCCCACATAAATTGGGCGTACGACTTTGGCTAACACCGTTGGACTGAGGTGAGAAATGAACATTCGTTTAATGAACGATGCTTCACATTCTCCCCCTCTATCACTACGAATTTCTCAATCAGTAGGCTTAGTTGATTTTCAACTTCTGCTTTGTAGCGTTTATCTACTTCAACAACTTCATCTTTGCTTTTCAACAAACAAAGGATTCCATACGTTGTACCATCATCAATGAAGATCACAACGTACTTGTCTCCCCCCCTATTTTGTATAAACTTCAAATCACCCAATTAGGTGTGACTAAGTTCTAGAGGAGCGGTGCTTCTTTCGCTATTCCCTTGACGGAATTTGAAAAGGTGATTTTGCCTCTTCATCTACCTCACATTTATTTTGAGGGTTTATGTCGACAGAAGGCAACAATCTCAACATCGTTAGCTTTTGAATGACTTGCTATTTAACGTGTCTTAATCTATGATGGCATAGATGCACGGATTACAAATATATCATTCATTTGGCTACAGACGTACTGTACCATTCTTAATTATTATAGACCTATTGGACTAGTCTCAAACTAGCTTGACCAACATCGTCCCTTAAACCAAGTTAGGGACATGTATCACCTCATTTTAGAGTGATCTCATTCCCTGAAGTCCTATTGAGGACAACCTCTCCAACCCCTTCTACTTTAGAGGTGGCGTTGCTTCACATGAACAACATATTGCCCGTGGTTAGGGTGTAACCGGATCATATGTGATCGCGATACTCTGGCCCACCGGCAGCTTGCTTTTGCGGCAGACTGAGTGTCCAATTTCTTCACTGCCTTTCTTTAGGCCTTCAGATCATTTAAGACCCGGAAACTCGGCCCACCATACTAGGTGTCCATTACTTTTCCCGTGAAACGACCTCGGCCCCACTCCGGTCCGCCGGACGCTTTATATGACCGAGTGTCCAATATCATTATATCAAAGGAATTTTGGCCCACTCCGGTCACCCGAGGCTTTGTATGATTAAGTGTCCAATATCATCCTATGAAGGATCTTCGCCAAATAGTGTGACGGTGCTCAACGTCTTTAACTTTTAGACTTCTTCCGTTATGATTGGTGCCCGGATAATTCTTGGCGCTTACTTAAGAGTGGTAACGGTTTTCGCACGCTTAGTGGATCTCTCTCCATCGTATGTGCGAACATACTTTACACACTTTTAATCATTACACTTAAAAGAACGGATCTTTTTAAGTCGTTTACAAAATCCAATCTTTAAACGGGAAAGAAGATGAGATTAAACTTCTGATTTTTTTTTCTTTAAAGCGTAAGGAATATAAATTATTTTCATATTCCTCCTACTTTAATCAATTTTTAATCAGACATCATTTAATCTTTATTCTTGACAAGTAAGAAAAACTACTTATCCTCTTTTCGGATTCTGGCTCACTTCAGTCACTTCATCATACTGAGTGTCCATTTCCTTCTTACCATTATTCGGATCTTTTGTTTGGGACAGATATAGGCCTTCTGCTGCAAGATAGAATAACATCTTCAGTCTTCTCCTCTTGTCCCAGTTGACATCCTCGTGCTCTCGAGAGCGCTTGTTCCAACCGGTCTTGGTAGCGGTGACACCATGAACACGTTCATCATCATCACTCTCTTCTACCAGAAAACCATTGCCATATCCAGATTTGGTCACACAACTTTTGACCGACATCTTTCGAACACTAATAGTAATACAACACAATCTTGTCTTAAGTTGTTGGTTTTCTATCGTACTTTATAAAGCAGTACGGGATGTAAATAACTATTACAAATGTTCGAAAGGATAAATAAATGGTCAAACTTCAAAACTGCCGCAAGTGCGTTGTGTCTTGAATCTTGATCACCTTGCAAAACCAACTTTGAGAACTGCCGCAAGTATGTTGTGTCTTGAATCTTGATATCCTGAAATCAAGAAACAACTGAATCTGGAAGGTTACAACGTTGTGTGTTGAGTCGAGGATAGCCCTCTATCCTTAAGACAAGATTGCCCCGTATATATGCTTTTACGTTAGCGGGCAATAGTCTCCCAAGATAAAACAACACTTTAATCTCAACACTACAAAGCCAATAGGTTGAGCTTCATCGAAGAAAACAAATATGACTCGACTTGTCAAGATATGGAATAGGAAGGAAGAGTTTCTCTTTACTCTTCTCTTTTGTCTCTGTGTATATAGTGTGTCTCTCGTAGTGTATATCTTGTGTATACGTGAGGGTTTGGTCACTGCTTTTTGACTGATTTTCAGCCACTGGTTCTTGCCTCTTTTTTTCAGCCAAGTGAAGCTCAATATATAGCAAGAGGAGGGGCTGTCCAACTGCCAAAACAGGGCTGTCCAACTGCCAAAACATGGCTGTTAATGGCCATTTAGGAGGGCATTAAAACAGCCAAGTAATGGCTGTTAATGGCCATTGAAAGGCTGCCCAACTGCCCAAGTAATGGGCTGTTAATGGAGGAGTTAATCAGCCAAGTAATGGCTGATTAATTCCTCAAAAAACAGTCCCAACGGTAGGCAGAAAAAGATAATATCAGAAAGGCCCACAGCCCACAGCCCGTGACCCGTGACCCGTGACCCGTGACCCGTGACCCGTGACCCGTGACCCGTGACCCGTGACCCGAGACCCGTGACCCGAGACCGAGACCGGACGGGACGGGCGGGCGGCGGCGGCGCGCGTGTGGGCTTAGCCTTGAACCCAAGCACATCTAGGTCTTCCCTCCTTTAAACACATGGGATACCCCTTGGGGATCCAAACCCTTTATTCCCACCGATGTGGTAGATTTGTCCCACACCACATTTCCATGTCTCAAACACCTACTTCGTGGACCAATATCTCTTTCATTTCTCAGAAATGACGATTCTGGTGAGACTACTCACTTCGTAATCACAAAGAGACATTCTCCAACATGCTACTAGTGTTTAATTCATCAAAGATGGGTGGATATCTCCCCGCCAAAGGCTAATTTCCAACAGAAATAGTGTGTGGTGAGACTCGAACACAAGACATTTACCTACTATGATACCATATTGAAATGTGTGTTCATCTCATCTAAACTCTTAAGTTAATTGGAGAAAGGACACATATGTTCATTTAATATATTCTCTAACATTTACGATAAATCAATTTTTTGCAATTCTGATTGAAAAGATGCTAAGAGCAACACCAAAGATAGACAAGATCTACCTCCTTATCAGGGCAAAGGATAAGGAAGCTGCATTTGACAGATTAACAAGTGAAGTATGTTAATTTATGAATGTTTTAATTCTTTCTTTCATAATTTTTTTTAAAATAAGTTTTGGGGGAATACATCAACAACACTTACAATTTATCAGTAAATTTTATTTAGACACTCGAACTATGACTTGTTTCAATTAAGCACCTAAACATATGATAATGTGTTTCTATTAGACACTTTCGCCTCAAAATTTGATAAATTTTTTGTGTGTGTTCTCAAGCGCCCATTACGTAGTCAAATTGTCTTAAGTGGGTAACTTATATATACATAATGGGTGTTTGAGAACACGCGCAAAAACTTTTCAAAATTTTAATCGAAAGTGTTTAATAAGAACATTTGATCACCTGTTCAAGTATTCCATTGAAACAAGACATAATTTGAATGTCTAACTGAAACTTACTGAAAATTTTAAAGGGCTATCAATGCATTCGGTCATAAATTTAAGTTCAGCACGAATTAAGTCATTAATATACATGGATTATTTTTTCCATCAGTTAATAGAGTCAAAATTATTCAAATACCTGAAAGAAATGCATGGTGAATCTTACGAGTCGTTCATACGAAGTAAATTGGTTCCTGTGGTTGGAAATATTCATGAGCCAAACCTTGGAATGGATATTACTACTGCTAACCAAATTGCTCAAGAAGTTGATTTGATTGTTGACTCTGCAGCAAACACCACATTTGACTTGAGGTTAATTCTCTTTATATTTTTACGTACCGCTTCTTTTAGGATTGTTAATTATACACAATATACACACGATATACACATGTATATTGTGTATATTTGGCTTTCGGATTCCCCTTGTACCATGTAGGACTAGTAGTAGTTTAGTATCCTAGTTTAGGTAATGTTGTAATGTAATTAGTATTGTACACTTACCATAATATTTGTATTACCATAAATGTATAGTTAGTATTCAAGTAGAATAAGGTTTTAGGAGTAGAATAGGAATAGGATTCTCCTATTATGAAAATATGTAACTTGTATATATAGCCTTTCAATCAATGAAAATAATCAAGGGATTATTTCTTTCATGGTATCAGAAGTCTAGGTCTCTTTCTCTCCCAAATCTCGACCACTTTCTCCTCGGGTTGCGAGCTATTACTCTCAGATTCCGTGCTTGTGGAACCTCCTCTCTTCCCAAAATTTTCTTCCCAATCCCTCAATCACATATTGTTCTATCAATATGTCTACATCATGGAATACGTTTCATCATGCCCTTACAGTTTCTAACATCAAGAATAACATCCCTCTTGTTATTGAAATAGAAAACATCCAATATGCGACGTGGGCCGAACTGTTCAAAATTCACACACGCTCGCATCAAGTCATCCATCACATAATTCCCGCGGCTCCTGAGGATACAGAGGTGCCAAAACGCGAGGATGATCCTAAGTTGTGGACGACTCTTGATGCTACCGTCCTTCAGTGGATATATTCCACAATTTCTACCGACCTTTTGCAAACGATTATTGAACTTGACGCCACGGCACAGGCTACTTGGGATATACTACGTGATATATTCCAAGATAATCAGAATTCTAGAGTTGTTACTCTTGAGCAGGATTTCTCCCACGTCAATATGGAAGATTTCCCTAACGTTTCAGCCTATTGCAAAAGATTGAAGGAATTGGCGGACCAACTCTGCAATGTTGGTGCGCCAATTTCGAATGACTGTTTGGTCCTTCAAATGGTTTCAGGCCTCTATGAGGCCTATAGTGGTGTTGGCACGCTTCTTCGTCAAAGCAATCCACTTCCGCAATTTTATCAAACTCGTTCTATGCTTAGACTCGAAGAAGAGGGCATGGCTAAAAAGGCGGCTACCGGTACTAGTCCTGTAGTTATGATGACCGAACCCACTGTCCATCCTCCCGGTTCCAACAACTTGGGCCAAAACCACAACAACGGTGGCGGCAAAAAGGGAGGAGATAAGAAAAATAATGGCAAGAATTGCAGTGGCAACAACGACGGCAACTGGCATAATGGTGGTGGCGGTGGGGGCCCTCGCGGTGGTCAGCAGCAGCAGTAGTTTTGGGCCCTAATGTGGGCCCCTATGCAGTGGCAGTGGGCCTCACAACCACAGTTTGGGCCCAGTCAAGTTTCGCCCCACGGCAGTGGGCTGCCCAGCAGCAGTCCAGGCCCAACTATGCCTGGTCCACATACAACCAGTCATCTGGGCTGAGGCAGCAAGTAGGGGTACTTGGGCCTCGACCCCAGCAGGCCCATCACGCAGCGGCACCCACGTCTACTGACATCGAAGCCGCAATGCACACGCTTGGTTTAAATCCTCCGGACCCAAATTGGTATATGGACACCGATGTCACTACCCACATGACATCCGATTCAGATACGCTCTCGTCTTATTCTAATTTGAGCAACCCTCGCGACATAATTGTTGGTAATGGTAATTCTATTCCAATTATTGGTTATGGTCATAAAACTTTATCTCCCCCTCATCCACCTCTTATCTTGAAAAACAACATACATGCCCCCCAAATTGATTAAAAACTTAGTCTCTGTCCATAAATTCACTACTGACAATTACGTTTCTATTGAATTTGATCCATTTGGTTTCTCTATGAAGGATTTCAAGACGGGGAGTCCTCTCATGAGGTGTGATAGTAGGGGAGATCTTTATCCTATCACACCTAGTTCCGGTCCATCGAGTCAAGCCTTGCCATCCGCATTTGCAGCTCTTTCTCCTTTCTTGTGGCATGATCGTCTTAGTCATCCGGATCATCTATTTTGTAGTCATTAGATAAAAATAATTTTATTTCATGTAGGGGTACGAGTAGTACTCCAAATTGTCAGTCTTGTTCTTTAGGAAAAATTGTTAGGTTGTCATCTGTAGACTCAAATTCTCATACTTTAATGTCATTTGATATTATTCATAACGACTTATGGACGTCTCATGTTCTTAGTTCTTTGGGTCATCGGTATTATGTTCTCTTTTTGGATGATTATTCTAAGTTTTTATGGACGTTTCCGTTAGCGAAAAAATCTCAAGTTTTTCCCGTCTTCTTAAAATTTAAAGCATTCATTAGAACTCAATTCAAACGACAAATCAAAAATATTCAGTGTGATAATGGCAAAGAATATGACAATGGGGTGTTTCGAGAAGTCTGTGCAAATAATGGGATCAATTTTCATTTTTCTTGTCCTCATATGTCTTCACAAAATGGGAAAGCCGAACGCAAAATTCGTTCCATAAATAACATTGTCCGAACTTTATTAATTCATGCTTCCATACCCCCGTCCTTTTGGCATCATACTCTACAAATGGCTACATATCTCCTTAACATAATTCCTTCCAAAGGTTTGACATATTTTCCCCCTTCAAATTTTATATAATAAAATTCCTTCATATTCACATCTTTGGATTTTTGGGTGTTTGTGTTATCCGTTATTTTCGTCCACCACAATTAACAAACTTCAGGCCCGGTCTACTCCGTGTGTGTTTTTGGGTTTTCCGTCTAATCATCGTGGTTACAAATGCTTTGATTTATCCTCTAATAAAATCATCATTAATCTCCATGTAATTTTTGATGAATCCCAATTTCCATTTACTAAAGTTAATACTCCCGTGCCTAGTTCATATAATTTTTTGGATGATAGTATATTCCCATATATTATTCACCATTTTTCGGACGTATCCCGCACCCAAAATTCTCCAGCGAGCCCACTGCCCGCTGGTCCCACTGGTTCGTCACACACTGCAATTCCCGATGCGATCGGGGGCCGGTTTCGGCGATTGGGCCGATCCGGCTCAATTCTGGGAACCGGTCCGCCTGCGTCGCTTTACCGAGTTGGGCCAGCAGGCCCACTGCCTACTGGCCAGTCCGTCCCGAGCCTAAAAAATTCCTGAAATGTGCCCAATTCTTCCTCGGGTCATAGACCGGTCACTCGTAGTCAACGGGGTGTGTTTAAACCAAAAAGATATTTTAATATACATTCTAATGTCCCTAAATCACCCTTACCTCGTAATCATGTGTCTGCCTTAAATGTCCGAATCGGAAAATTGCTATGACCGATGAATATAATGCTCTTATTGATAATAAGACGTGGGAGTTGGTGCCCCGTCCATCTGGTATTAATATTATCAGGTCCATGTGGATTTTTGCTCATAAGGATAATTCAGATTGTTCATTTGCCTGACATAAGGCGCGGCTTGTGGGTGATGGTAAGACTCAGCAGGTTGGTGTAGATTGTGGTGAGACGTTTAGTCCGATGGTCAAGCCAGCTACCTTTCGCACTGTGCTTAGCTTGGCTCTTTCGAAAGCATGGCCTATTCATCAGTTAGATGTGAAGAATGCTTTCCTACATGGTGATCTCAAAGAAACAGTCTATATGCATCAGCCTTTGGGATTCAGGGATCCCAAACATCCTCATCATGTATGTTTGTTGAAGAAGTCCTTATATGGGCTTAAGCAGTCTCCACGGGCATGGTATACACGGTTTGCAGACTATGTTTTGACTATTGGGTTCACTCACAGCAGGTCGGATAATTCTTTGTTCATCTACCGTCGTGGTTCGTCCTTGGCCTATATTTTGTTATATGTGGATGATATTATTATTTTGACTGTCTCTTCCAATGCCTTACGCCAGTCTATTATGACAATGCTCAGCTCTGAGTTTGCTATGAAAGACTTGGGGCCCTTGAACTATTTTTTGGGGATTGTTGTCACCCGTCATGCAGGGGGGTTGTTCTTATCTCAAATGAAGTATGCAGCTAAGATCATTGAGAGGGTTGGGATGTCATCCTGTAAGTCCACTTCCACTCCAGTTGATACTAAGCCTAAGCTTAGTGCCACGACCGGCGTACCATACGAGGATCTGATCCGCTATCGCAGTCTTGTAGGGGCCCTTCAATATCTTACATTCACGAGGCCAGATATTACGTATGTTGTACAACATGTGTGTTTGTTTATGCATGATCCCAGAGTTGAGCACATGGATACACTCAAACGCATCATTCGGTATATTCAAGGTACGCTGGACTATGGTTTGCATTTATATCCCTCCTAGACATCCGCACTTGTCTCGTATACAGATGCTAATTGGGGTGGTTGTCCGGACACCAGTCGATCTACGTCTGGCTATTACATGTTTCTCAGTAATAACCTGGTCTCATGGTCTACGAAACGTCAGTCGATATTGTCCTGATCCAGTGTCGAGGCCGAATATCGAGGGGTAGCTAATGTGGTCTCAGAATCATGTTGGTTACATAATTTGTTGTTGGAGCTTCATTGTCCTATTCAGAAATCAACCTTGGTTTATTGTGATAATGTTAGTGCTATCTACCTTTCTGATAATCCAGTTCAGCACCAGCGCACTAAGCATATAGAGATGGACATTCATTTTGTCCGCGAAAAGGTTGCTCATGGTCAGGTACGCGTCTGCCATGTCCTGTCAAGGTATCAAATTGCCGACATCTTTACAAAGGGTCTTCCTTCGGTCCTTTTTGAAGATTTTAGGGACAGTCACAGCGTTCGAAGACCGACCGCTATGACTGCGGGGGTGTGTTAAATATACACAATAAACATATGATATACACGTATATTATGTATATTTGGCTTTCGGATTCCCCTTGTACCGTGTAGGATTAGTAGTAGTTTAGTATCATAGTTTAGGTAATGTTGTAATGTAATTAGTATTGTACACTTACCATAATATTTGTATTACCATAAATGTATAGTTAGTATCCAAGTAGAATAAGATTTTAGGAGTAGAATAGGAACACCCCATAACTCTTCCTCAGCCAGGCTTGGGCAGAATAGCAGAGCAAGTATTAGTAGCATAACAAAAAAGCCTTCCTCGTCCTATTTCAATCAAAGAGCTATTTCAACGATTTCCATGTTTGTAGTTCGAAAGGAAGAGGATCCCAGGAAATTTATTCGAACCTAATTCTTCCGAAATTTTCTATTCCAATAAACGGCCTCATACTGAGGAGGGCCAGACCTTTTTTATTATTTGTTTCTCTCTTTACTGTTCAAAGAAGAAGTGGTCGTAAAGTAGAGACCCTGAAACAGGTTCACATATACCATCAATGTCTACTGGAGGAGAAACAATGAAGGCAATAATAAATACAGAAGTTGCCGTCAATAAGGTAGGGATCATCAAAACACCAAACCATTCAATGTAAAGACGGTTTTCGGTGCCTCGAGGAAAGAAAAATCGTTCTTTGCTTTGACTTTGATGAAAAAATTTCAGTTAAAATGGATTGGTCGTACCTATCCAATAATGGATTATGACTGACTCGCTATTCACTCGATTTTGGGATCATAATCATTATGTAGGAGAGATGGCCGAGTGGTTGAAGGCGTAGCATTTTGCCCAATCTGTTGTCCGAAAGAAAAGGGAATGGCTGGGCTATCCCACCTAGCCAAGCCAGAAAAATAGATTAGATATAAATTAGATAAAATGAGTTAAAAAAAAAAAGAAAAAAGAAATACTTAAGCTGATTCCAAGATGTATGATTGAATCAAAGTGATTTGTACTGCTGGGGTGGGGCTCGGCCTCCGAACCGTACGTGGGACTAGTTTTTGCATGATTCTCCTATTATGGAAATATGTAACTTGTATATATAGTCTTTCAATCAATGAAAATAAAGTCTAGGATTATTTCTTTCAAGGATACACAATTTATTTTATAAAAATAGGCCAGATGATACTTTTATCTTATGTTGCATGCAATGAATATCCCTATCAGGGAGCTTCAATTTGAAAAAATTGTGTTATAACTTACTCTTGTGCGATATGTTTGAAGTGTGTGTCATTATTTCATCTAAAAGCTTAACCGGTTGAAAAGAGCATATATACTTTTGCTTATTTAATTGTATCTCCAAAATGCCCCTTCACGTGCGGGCTTTGTTTCTTTTGATTAACAAAACACACGAAATTTTATTTTGATAGTGGGTGGTAGAAGCGAGACTTTTTCTATTCTAATGTCATGTCAACATGTGACCATCTCATCTAACAGTTATTAGAGATCACACACTTTTATTTTTTTATTTACTTAATTGTGTCTTCAACAATGTCTAGGTATGACTTAGCTCTGGAAGCTAATGTGAATGGTCCATATCAACTCATGATGTTTGCCAAGAAATGCAAGAAATTGAAACTCCTCCATTTTTCAACTGGTATGTATTTGAAAACTTTAAAGAGGTTTAACTATATATGCATTTTACAGAAAAAGGCATTTAATTACTTATTCGATTTATTTCTTTTAAAGCGTATGCCAATGGCGAAACAGAGGGCTTAATTTATGAGAAGCCTTTCACCATGGGAGAAAGCATAACAAAGAAAAAGGGCACTTCACATTCTCCATCAACTAAGTTTCCATCCCTCAATGCTGCCAATGAGTTGGACTTTGTTTCAAAGTTGTAGATTGCTATTAAAAATAATGGCTTCGAGCAAATTATGAAAGACTTAGGAGCTGAGAAGTATTGCATTGCTCTTTAGTTTTTAGTCTAATAATTAGTTTTCTTTAATCTAGACTTTATGTTATAAAATCAATTGATCATTTATGAAGAAATTAAGCCTCCTACTCAAGAAAAGCATGAAGAACAGATAAGACACTATAAAAAAAACTGAAATTAGCTAAATTATTCGTAGCTAATAGAATTTTTTGAAAATTCGTCACTAATATGTTTCTTTATAAGGGTTAGTGACAGATTTTGTTGTTTGGCTACAAAATATGTCGTTGATTCCTATTTTTTTTAGCAGTGAGATATACGAAAACTTCACATAATTAAAAGTACTCTCTTTGTCTCAATTCATGATGGTGTTTATCTGGACACAAATTTAAAAATGAAAGAAAAACTTTTGAAATTTATGGTTAAAAACAAGTTTGTGTGGTTATGAATCATTTCATTAAGGATAAAATGAGAAGTTTAAAATTAAATTGTTACTAAATATAAAAACGTATCATTTTTTGTTTGATTGACTAAAAGAAAAAATATCACATAAAATGGAATAAAGGGAGTACATATATAACTATAATTTTTTTAGTAATACAAGATTCATCGTTGTTATATTATAATATAATTTTTCTATCAAATTATTGCTAAAAAAGAAAAAATATCACATAAAGAATGATATTATTTTTCTATATTTAGTAATAATTTGACATTAAATTTCTCATTTCACCCTTAAGAACGTTATTTGTAGTCACACAAATATTTATACTCCCTTCGTCTCAAAAAGTTTTGTCATACTTTCCATTTTAGTATGTTTAAAAAAGAATGTGTTTTTCACTTTTTGACAACTCTTTCATTCCAACTTTCCACCTGACATGTTTAAGACCACAAGATTAAAGGTCATTTTTGTACATCCAACTAGACATGTTCATCGGGTTGGGGACCCGCCCCGACCCGAAAAAAACAGGATCAGGATCAGCTTATATCTGACCTGTGAGTTACCTGACCCGAAAAAGCGGGGACCCGTTCATATGTAGGGTCAGGCCAGGGTCATAATTTTTTACCCGTCTGACCTGGCCCGATCACCGACCCGATCCCGACCCGTGTGACTTAACCTTCACTATATAAGTAAAGGGTTAACCCTTCATCAGCATCCTCTTCACTTCACTACAATCCGCTGTACTTCATCTCCTCTCCAGTTCATTCCGGCACACCTTCCTATCCTCTCTACTTCAATCCGCCCCGTCCTCTCCTGCTCGAGCCTCATCTCTTCTCCTCTTCGGCGACAGCCTTCAGAAGTCAATTTGATATATTTTTTGTGCATAAAAAATTATATACAGTATTAATACTTATTTGGTACAGAAGTTTGCATTTATATTTTAACTTTTGTTTTTTCTTATTTGACAGAATTTAATTATAATATGGAACGGGCTAGCGAAAATAGCAACGCCAATTCTACAGGTACCTCTAATGCATCTGTAGCAAAAGAAACTCATGATGGTTTTATTGAATATAATCAAGTTTTAAAGAAGCAAAAATAATATGGCGTTTGGACTGAATTTTAGGTGATATGTTAAGCGATATGTGATGCAAATTTGACAAGTATTGGAGTGAGTATAAAATTGCATTGAGTTGTGCTACACTTGACCCCCGATATAAAATGACATTTTTAAAGTATTGTATTTAAAAGAATTGTAGTGAGTATAACTTGTCTCAACTGTAGCATCTGAATCTGCTTTTAGCATTGGTGGGAAAACAATATCAGCTACTAGAAGTTCTTTGAAACCAAAAACTGTGCAAGCTTTGGTTTGCCTTCGTGATTGGATTCTTGCGGAAGGTATATTGTATACATATATATATTTGTCTTTTTAATATAATATATATTATTTTTTCTTTATTAATATTTATTTTTTACTTATATAGTTGAAGGGACAAACGAAGAAGAATCTAGTGATGATGATGATGATGATGATGATGATGATGATGATGATGATGATGATGATGATGTTGATGAATTATCGTGATGTTGGTTTGTAATTTTATTGTGGAATCTGCTTCAGTTCTTTTTGGTGTAATTTTTAATGATTTCATGCTTGTGTTTGTTGTAATTTTTAATTGGTGAAAAAATTATATCGGATAACGGATTGTGTAGAATTGCAGTGTTTGCTTACTATTTTATTTTGTTTTGTAGAGCGAGTCAGGGCCAACCCGTGACCCGTAGGGTCAGGGCCAGAGTCTGAAAATTAAAAAATAAAATAGGTCAGGCTCGGGCAAGCAGAAAAAAAAAGTCACCTGACCCGGCCCGACCCGAGTCATGGACATGTGTACATTCAACACATTTTTAATTTAAGACCACAAGATTTAAAAGTCTTCTCTACTTTCTTAAAATTTATGTCAAGTCAAAATTAGACAATCTTTTTTAAACAGAGGGATATTTGTTTTTCACCACAAGTTTTAAAAGCATGTCTTTCATTCTTAATCTTTGTGTCAGTTAAATAACATCACATAAATAAGAATAGAGGGAGTACTCTGCTAGTGATTGCAACCAATCTTACCAACACAGAAAATTTCAATACTTAAAAAACATAAATTAGCAACTGATAAATTATGTAGCTAAACAGTAAAATCTTTTGCTAATCCTATTTAGCAACGGATTATAAAAAAACATTTGTTAGATAGAAGCAATTAACTAGCGATATAGCTAATTTCAAAAAATAAAATAAAATTGCAGGTGTTCCATTATCTAACAACTTGTCCAATCACTTGGTTTAGGTTCCAGTTGATCTGGTTGTAAATGCTACAATGGCCACTATAGCCAAGTATGGATACTTACAAAGTCCATAGCTAAATGTCTATCATGTAGCATCATCATCTGTGAATCCTGTTGGAATATGTAAAGCAACAACGGGAATAGTAAATAACTATTACAGTGATCGAAAGGATAAACAACAATGAGGACAACAACAAGTTATCAATATCTTGATCTTGACCTGAAACTTCAAATATGGAACTTGTATTCGGAAATACAAGAACATGAACTGCTACACTTGTGGATTGTAGATCCGCTGAGAATACGAACGGTTAGTGTCCTTCGTATGTTAAGTTAACACCTGAAACACTTAGCAACCAATTAGAAAAACCACAACACCACCGCCTGAGTCGAGAGATGGTCTCTGTCTTTAAGATAAGATTGCCCCCGTATATAGGCTTTACGAAAGTGTGGACAATAGTCTCCCAAGATGAAACAACAAACTATCAAGTGTGCAAAGCCTACACAAATGATCTCAACGAAGAACACAAATAATGAAGATTGCTAAGAAAAGGATTAATATCAGGAAAATTTGATCTCTTTGTAGTGTTGTTAACTTATTTTTCTGTTCATTGTTCTCTATAGAATTGAGCCAAGGCCTCAATTTATAGGTGTGCAAAATGGTCCCTTCAAGTGCCCCACAATGGCAATCAATTGTCATATAATGGATGTCATTTAACCCCCAAGTAATGCAACAACATAATGGTCCAAGTAATGTCTATTATTGGGTGGATTCAATGCCATTGAAGTTCCCTCAACAGCTAAACCTTTGTGATTCCGTCGAGCAAACACTGCGTGGGAAGTGCCGTGGCGCTGCAGCATTTAGCGTCGCGGCTTCAGAAATCCGACGAAACCTACTGCCAGTCACACGCCGCGGCTTTGCTAGGGGGCGCCGCGGCCTAGTCCGGGAGGCGTCGCGGCCCTTTTTCGACCGTTCCATCTTACACCTCGCACAATCCTTCATTCGTTTACCAACGTGAAACACTTGTCATTTAGCAAATAACCATCCATCATTCTATGTCTCAACCATTTCACTTACGTACCAATATCTCTTTCATTAACGAAATTTATGATACTTGGCATTAAGATTGCACGTGTGTGGAAATGATATTTCCGACGTGCGGGGCCTAATTGTTCGAGTCATAAATAATGGGATAAACTTAATTTCACATTAGTAAATTTCCAACAATCCCCTCTTGAAAGAGATTTTGGCTCACACAATGTGCCTACTTTCAGCAATCTTTCAGCGAAAAGATATTGCATCAAAAGAGGTAGCTTACGCTTTAAACCTTCCCTAGTTGAATACTATTAAACTTACTTACTGCGCGGTGAACGTGATGTCGTGAACCATCCGTTGTGGCCATGGGTACACTTGGTTCTTAAGTGTGTTTATTTGAGGCGGCTTGTCGTCGCACTTAAATAGGTGATCTCCTACAAGATATCCTGTAATACCCCACTTCACAAGTGTTAGGAATCATTAAAAGTTTCCCCAACCTTTACCTCAATCATTTGAGGATCGTTAAAGGTTTGGAAGCTTAACCTATACCCACCATGCAAGTAGCACTTTAATGTCTATCGCGGGAATGACTTTAGATTCATGTTTCTTAACAGAAATTAAAATCCGAAGTGCTCTTGCTTCCACCGAAGCGCTCAACTAAACCTTTTGCAGCTTAGTTTTCCCATTGAACCAAATTCTTGGGATCTCCAGTCATTATGGTTGGATTACCACCGCAAAGGTTTGTATTGTTTGGGTTTTTAAGAATATTCCCCTAGACAGGCAAGACTCTTGATCTTCGGGTAGTCCCTTAGTTAAAGGGTCTACTATATCTTTTGATTAATAATCAAGGAAATGACACCCGTGATGATCAACTATCGTACGGTCTCATATCTCCGACAGATCCGACAGATATGTCTATACATCGTTATCCGTGCCCTTCCTGAAGCCGACCGGCTAGCCACAGTGTATAACTGCTGAAGGCACGGGTTTCTCCCAATAAGGAACGTCCTCTAAGGAGTCATGAAGTTACTCAACTTCTTTCATGCTTTGTTAAAAGCGATAAACTCTGATTTCATCATGAATCGGCCGATGCAAGTTTGCTTAGAGGATTTTTCAAGACCCACCATACACATTTACTTGTGGCTTTGGTGTTCTTCATATCTGATGTCCAGTTTGCATCACTGTGTTCCCCCAGAACTGTTGGACATCTAGAATACCATAATCTGTAGATAAGCGAATATTTCAGATATCGTCATATTCGACTTAACGCCTTCTATTGATCATTTCTAGAATCACGAGTGAACCTTAGTTCAACTGATCTGCTTTGTAGGTCGATACCAGGTCGATTGTAGTGTGTATAATACATTGAACTACATGTGACCTGCACATATTGCTCATTTTCTATAGGTGCACCATGATTCTAATTAGTTCTATGATTCATATCCATTGGTGGCTTCAATGAGACTGTCAATTATATCACAATTGAGTTTGGATTAGACCAGTCCGTTAGATGTCTTAGAAATCCAATTCCTAAGATGTTATTTGTGATACCCATATCTTTTGTTTCAATATAACTTCCACTCTCAGACTGTTGGTTTTCCAACTGTTGGCTTTCTAACTTCAGAGTAAATGTTTCTGTTGTCAGATTCATTGTTTTTGTTTTATCTGAAACTTCCATGACCAAAATGTAAACATTTCAGGGACCAAAATAAAAGTTCAAGAAGAAGACCAACAGTCCAGCAAACCAACTCTAATCCTCCATTTCCAACTCTCCGGTTAGGAAGGCTATTTCAACATCCATGCCACGCAAGACTACAATGGCCCTGGATGTTAAGCTATTCACAGGGGAGCACATGTACAAGTACCGATGCCTTATACTCGTTAGTAGATCCATCTACTTTGTACTCAATTTTGAGTATCCACTTTTACAACCCAAAGGTTCTTATCCCGGAGGAAGGTCAACCATTACACAAGTATGGTTCTATATGATGGAATCTATTTCTCTCTTTGTAGCTTCTTTCCAAAGCAGCGCTTCTGGAGATGACAATTATTTGTTAATTTGTCCATGGTTCGTTCTCAACCATACAAGCTAGAAGGCCTAGAACAAGTCTTTATCCCCTCTTTGCTCCATCTCGGTTCAACATCTAAAATCCCTGAGTTTTGTAGATCGGAATATTAAGTTTCGGATAATCAGCAACTTCCGAGTCATGTAGATACAGAATGTCAAGGTCCGAACAGTCAGGCCCTCACGGGTTCTTGTTAACCTCGAGCAATTACTTATTTTTCCTTCTCAAGGAAAGTTATCTTCAAAGAATTCAACATTCTTTGACACCAAGAGGTGATAAGCACTACTGTTATTTGCAGATCCGATGGATATGCAATTTACAGTCTTAAGTCCAACTTGACTTGGTTTTGGTATTCCAACTTCTACCAAGCCATCCCACATCACAACATTTGTATGTGAGATCCTTTCCATGTTTCACACGGATGGTTATCCTTATCCTTATGTGTATTTCTGTTGAGATTCGCATTAGCGGTAAGGATCGCCTTGCCCCACATAATTTGGGCATACGACTTTGCACTTGGCTAACATCGTTAGACTGAGGTGAGTAATGAGCAGTTGTTTAATGAACGATGCTTCACATTCTCCCCCTCTATCACTATGAATTCCTCAATCTGTAGGCTTAGTTGATTTTCAACTTCTGCTTTGTAGTGCTTATCCGCTTCAACAACTTCATCTTTGCTTTTCTACAAACAAATGATGCAATACGTTGTACCATCATCAATGAAGGTTACAAAGTACTTGTCTCCCCTCTTTATTTTGTATAAACTTCAAATCACCCATGTAGGTGTGACTAAGTTCTAGAGGAGCGGTGCTTCTTTCGCTATTCCTTTGACGGAACTTGGAAAAGTGATTTTGCTTCTTCGCCTACCTCACATTCATTTTGAGGGTTTATATCAACAGAAGGCAACAATCTCAACTTCGTTAGCTTTTGAATGACTTTTTATTTAACGTGTCTTAATCTATGATGGCATAGATGCACAAATTACAAATATATCATTTATTTAGCTACAGACATACTATACCATTCTTAGTTATTATAGACCTATTGGACTAGTCTCAAACCAACTTGACCAACAGCGTCCCTTAAACTAAGTTTGAGATATGTATCATCTCATTTTAGAGTGATCCCATTCCCTGAAGTCCTATTGAGGACAACCTCTTCAACCCCTTCTACTTTAGAAGTGGCGTTGCTTCACATGAATAACCTCTTGCCCGTGGTTATGGCATAATCGGATCATATGTGATCTGGATACTCGGCCCACTCCAGTTTCTTTGGCAGACTGAGTGTCCAATTACTTTTCTACCTTCTTTTGGCCTTCAGATCATTTAAGACCTGGAAAACTCTGGCTCACCTCACTAGGTGTCCATTACTTTTCTATCAACTGAATTCTGGCCCACTCTAGTCGCCCGTAGGCTTTGTACGACTGAGTGTCCAATATCATCTTTATCAAATGAATTCTGGCCCACTCCAGTTGCCGTAGGCTTTGTACGACCGAGTATCCAATGTCATCCTATCAAATGAATGATCTTCTGTCAGATAGTGTGACAGGTTCAACATCTTAAGATAAGCCATTAGCTTTTAGCTTTTAGTCTTCTTCTCTTGTGATTGGTGCCCAGGGAAATCCCTGGCGCTTACTTAAGAGTTGTAACTGTTTTCGCACAGTCAGTGGATCTCTCTCCTTCGTATGTGCGAACATACTTTACATATTTTTAATAATTACACCTAAAAGAACGGATCTTTTAAGTTTTGTTTACAATAGTCCAATCTTTATCCGGGAAGGAAGGAGATTCAATATCTGATTTTAGAGTGTATGGAATATAAGTTTTTAATGAAAACACTTTCATATTCCTAGCCTTGATTTTACACACTTTTATTCAGAAATTAAATAAACATTTTATTGATAAGGAAGGATTAACTTAGACCTTTTGGATTCTGGCCCACTTCAGTTAGACTGAGTGTCCAAATCCTCCTTACCATAATTTGGATCCTCTGTCTGGGACGAATATAGGACTTTTGCTATATTATAGAACATCATCTTCAGCCTTCTCCTCTTGTCCCAGTTGACATCCTCAGCCTCTCGTGGGCGTTTGTTTCCACCACCCTCGGGAGCGGTGACACCAACTCGTCATTGATCTTTAGTCGTACTAGCATGACTATCAGTAGTATCTTGAAGCTCAGCATCAGATTTAGAGACCCCTCCTTTGACGGAAACAGACTTGTAACTATCATCAAATAGAAAACCATAACTAGGACCAATCCTGAAAGCACGGTTGTTGTTTGAACTGTTAGCAAAACTGTCAATGGAACTATTTTCAAGAAGAAAACCACAGCCAGATTTAGTCACACCCTTGTCGACCAACATCTTTCGAATCACTAATACAATCTTGCCTTAAAATTGTTGGAATATGTAAAGCAACAACGGGAATAGTAAATAACTATTACAATGATCGAATGGATAAACAACAATGAGGACAACAACAAGTTGTCAATATCTTGATCTTGAACTGAAACTTCAAATATGGAACTTGTATTCGAAAATACAAGAACATGAACTGCTACACTTGTGGCTTGTAGATCCGTTGAGAATACGAACGGTTAGTGTCCTTCGTATGTTAAGTTAACACTTGAAACACTTAGCAACCAATTAGATAAACCACAACACCACCGGCTGAGTCGAGAGATGACTCTCTGTCTTTAAGACAAGATTTTCCCCGTATATAGGCTTTACGGAAGTGTGGACAATAATCTCCCAAGATGAAACAACAAACTATCAAGTGTGCAAAGCCTACACAAATGATCTCAGCGAAGAACACGAATAATGAAGATTGCTAAGAGAATGATTGATATCAGGAAAATCTGATCTCTTTGTGGTGTTGTTAACTTATTTTTATGTTCATTGTTCTCTATAGAATTGAGCCAAGGCCTCAATTTATAGGTGTGCAAAATGGCCCCTTCAAGTGCCCCACAATGGCAATCAATTGTCATGTAATGGATGTCATTTAACCCCCAAGTAATGCAGCAACATAATGGTCCAAGTAATGGTCATTATTGGGTGGATTCAATGACATTGAAGCCCCCTCAAGAACCAAACATTTGGGATTCCGTCGAGTAAACACTGCCTGGAAAGCGCCGCGGCGCTGCAGCATTTAGCGCCGTGGCTCTTGAAAGCCGACGAAACCTACTGCCAATCACGCGCCGTGGCGCTGCGGCTCTTTTCCGACCCGTTCCATCTTACACCTCACACAATTCTTCCTTCGTTTACCAACGTGGAACACTTGTCATTTAGCAAATAACCATCCATCATTCTATGTCTCAAACATTTCACCTACGTACCAATATCTCTTTCATTAATGAAATTTACGATACTTGGCACTAAAATTGCACGTGTGTGGAAACGATATTTCCGACGTGCGGTGCCCAATTATTCGAGTCATAAATAATGGGATAAACTTAATTCCACATTAATAAATTTCCAACAAATCCTTTATCTTTCTTCACAACTTTTGGATTAATGTACATGAGATATTGTGATAACATGTCCAGATTTTTCAAATTATATTTCTAAGCAACATGAAGTAAAAAATTCATCTGAAGTTGAGCATTCAAAGATGCAAATGCATTTTAAAAGGAAGGTGGAATATCTGAAGAACTTTAGCAAGGTTTATTGAACCATATGCATTCTACAAAGGGTGGTATGACACTTTCTCCTCACTATCAATGTATTTACCAATGTTAGTATAACATTAGCATTTTACCGGTAATATAGAAAGTCGATTTAATTTCTCATCTTTTGCTTAACTTTCAAATACATTGTTACTTATCGTTAATTATTTTTAAATATAGAAAGTTGTCATTATTGAAAATGAACTAAAAAGAAAATAGAACGGGAAATTATTACTATGTAGTTTCGTCACACAAACACATTGTCACAATTGATAAATAACGAACCACAATATCTAAAGCATTTCAACAATCTTCATGAACTTTACATATTTTACAGAGAGTGGTATGGCATTTCCCCCCTTAAATCTAAGACTAGACATTATGCTTAATATTGAGTATCTAGTGAATCAGAAGATGAAACATAGTAAATACCGTCTATGCTTAATTTTCCTTTTTTCTTTGGATTATTGTTTTGCAAGGTTTCACAATGGCAAATTCTGAAGACGAGAGAGAAAGCTTTGAGATTGATGTGTCAAAAATAAATTATCCTAAGTGTATAGGAGTATAAGGAAACAACATTTTCTTGCATCACAAACTTTGCTTCCTATTCTGTAAGGGATCGAATAAATAATACTATTGGGTCTTACTGCAATATTTTTCCGAAACCAAAAGATATCATTCGAGGAATTATTTGAAACCACCACCTTTCTATAGTGGAATTAGTTGTAAAATTATTACCAGAATTCAAAGGATTGACACCTTTAAAATTCTCAATAGGATCATATGAGCAGACAACATAAACACCCTTTTGATCATTGCAATAAACGAAGCCACTGCATTCAACTTTTCTTGTAGTCTTCCATAATAGAATATTATATTCTTACATTAATTGTATATCTCTTATTTTAAGTAGAATTGTATTCCTATTGTAATTAGATCTCCTATTTTAGGTAGAATTATATTTCCTATTGTAATTAGGTTGATTAGTTACCTAGTTTAGATATTATTGTACTACTATATATATTGTACATTATTGATAAATAAAATCAAGGAATATATTCCTTTATGGTATCAATAGCCTAACCCTACACAAAAATACCCATCACGCCGACGACCCCCTCTCGGCCGCCACCCCCCCTCCACGACGAAACCCTAGTTTTTCCGGCCACTCCTTCTCCCTTCTCCTCCTAAATTTCATCCTCCATGGCTGACACTAAATTTCATCCTCCATGCACTTGCACTCAACAACAACATTAAAAAATTCATCCATCTGACTCTTGAGATGGAAAAGGGTCAATACTCCTCGTGGGCGGAACTCTTCAAAATCCATTATCGTGTCTATGAAGTTATCGACCACATCATCCCTCATAAATCGAAGTCCACAAACCCACCCTCGACTTCGACTTCTAATGATGCAACTTTGGTCTCGTTTGGATGTCGCTGTCCTCCAGTGTATATACGACACGATCTCTAATGATCTATTGCACACAATCATTGAGACCAATGCCACTGCCCGCCAAACGTGGGAACGTTTGGAAAGTATTTTTCACTACAACAAAACTCAACGTGCGTTATACCTTGAAAATCAGTTCAAGAACGTTCATCAGGACGATTTCCCAAACGTATATGCATATTGTCAAGAACTCAAGATGTTTGCCGACCAACTCTCCAATGTTGGCACACCAGTCTCTAATCAGCGATTGGTCATGCAACTTATTGCAGGCTTGAATGAATCCTATGACGGCGTTGCTACCATCCTTCAGCAATGCACGTCGTTACCACAATTTTATGAGGCCCGAAGCTAATTCTTGAGGAAACCCGAAAAATCAAATGCGGCACCACTCAGGCCAACATTACAGACGCTGCCCTCACCACCACTGTCGGGCCCTTTGCCGACGGCAAGGCCTCCAATTTTGGTAGCCAGCACCGCCGATCCGAGGACCCACATTAGGCCGGATCGACCCCCAATAACCGTCGAGGGCGACAGTCCGGCAAGGGCCGCGGTGGACAGAATTTCGGCAGCAACAACAGCGGGAAGGGACAGTCTCCGCCGGTAGGAAATAGCCAGCAGCGACCGCAGCAGTGGCAGAAACCTCCGTCGTAGGCTGCCTACTCGCCATGGATGGTGTGGGCCCTATCATCATGGGCCTCTCATCTTTTCCCGTATCTGACATCCTCATGGACTCTACCTCCGACTCGATAGGCCCAACCTGGCATACTTGGCGCACATCAACAACATGCCTACATAGCAGAGGCCCATTCGCCCTCAACTTATGCACCAACTGACATTGAGGCAGCTATGAACACAATGTCACTCAACGCTCCAGAGGAAAATTGGTATATGGACACAAGCGCTACATCTCACATGACGGTATCATAATGTACTCTCTCGTCTTATTCCAATTTGAGTAATTTAAATTGGAATATTATTGTTGGTAGTAGACAAGACATTCCTATTCATGGTTTTGGCCATTCATCCTTATCCCTATCACATTCACCACTAATTTTAAAAATGTTCTCTATGCCCCTAAACTCATTAAGAATTTAATCTCTATACGACGTTTTACAACTGTTAATAATGTTTTCCTTGACTTTGATCCTTTTGGTTTTTGATCTATGAAGGATTTTACGATAGGGAGATGAACTCCATCGAAAAACCAGCCTCAGTTCCATCAATATTTGTTGCTCATTCGTCTTCCTTATGTCATTCTAGATTAGGACATCCAAGAGATTCTGTTTTACGCTCCCTTAAGAACAATAATTTTATTCAATGCAAACGTATTTCTAAGACTCCTATATGTGAATCATGTGCTTTTTGAAAACATGTTAAATTACTATTTTATGCATCTACAAATTGTATTTTAATGCCTTTCGATATAATACATAGTGATTTGTGGACTTTCCATATTTTAAGTACGACTGACCATCGATATTATGTGTTGTTTTTGGACGATTATTCCAATTTTCTATGGACTTTTTCAATTGGTAATAAATCTCAGGTCTACCTCATTTTTCATCATTTAGTGATTTCGTAAAAACATAATTTGAAAAGAGCATTGAATGTTTTCAATGTGACAATGGCAGGGAATTCAATAATAACCAATTTAAACAGTTTTGCTCAAAAAACGGTCTTACCTTTCGTTTTTCATGCCCTCACACCTCCTCCCAAAATGGTAAAGCTGAACAGAAAATCCGAACTATAAACAACCTAATTCGTGCCATACTTGCCCACGCCTCAATTCTTGCTTACACACTCTTCATGACCACCTATCTCCTCAACATAATCCCAAACAAGTCTCTAGCTCTACGATCTCCCACTCAAATTATGTTTCGTAGGAACCCCTCCTACCAACACTTGTGTATTTTCGGATGTTCTGCTATTATCTCCATCCGACCACTCACAAACTCCAACCCGGTCTTCTTCATGTGTATTTCTGGGTTACCCCACCAATCATCGTGGTTACTCTTGCTATGACTTATCAAGCTGTAAAATAATTATTTCACGCTATGTCATATTTGATGAGTCTCAATTCTCTTTGCCTCACTAAACTTGCCACATCGGCATTCCTACGACTTCCTAAATGATGGCATGAACCCCCTTCTAATTCATCATTTACATAATCTGATGTCCCAGTACCTAACACCCGAACACACCACATTCAGTCCGGGACACGCTGCCCACCCGATTTCGCCGATGGTGGATCAGAACAGCCCGTCTCAGGGTGATACCATAGCCACCTCTCGGCAAACCGAGCCTCGGTCAGCCAATCTCACCACCCCTGACCTTCCTCCTCTTCTCGATAGTTCCGCGACACCCTCAGTTCCTCCTCCTCCCATCTTACATCCCGAGGCACGCTTTCGGATAATAGAAACTCGTGGCATGCACGAAATTTTCAAACCTAAACGATTGTTTAACCTATTTGTTTCAGTTGTCCCTTCCCCTATCCCTCGTAATCCGAATGATGCCTTGTCCGACCCAAATTGGAAAGTCACAATGATTGACGAATATAATGCTCTTATTGGTAATAAGACGTGGGACCTAGTACCCCGTCCACCTAATGGTAACATTTTTCGTTCTATGTGGATTTTTAAACATAAAAAGAAATCTGATGGTTCTTTTGAGAGGTATAAGGCCCGTCTTGTAGGTGATGGCAGGTCTCAACAGGTGGGAGTGGATTGTGATGAAACGTTCAGCCTGGTCGTAAAGCCCGCAACCATCCGGATCTTCCTCAGCATTGCCCTATCCAAGTCTTGGCCCATTCATCAACTTGATGTCAAGAATGCTTTCTTACATGAGGATCTTCATGAAACGATATATATGTATCAACCTATGGGTTTCAGGGATCTTATTCGGATTATGTGTGTCTATTGCGAAAATTGATCTATGGACTGAAACATACTCCTCGAGCATGGTAACAACGGTTCGCCGATTATGTCTCCTCTATCAGTTTTTCACACAACGAATCTGATCATTCCCTGTTCATCTACAACAAGGGTCCAGACATGACTTACCTCTTATTATATGTTGATAACATCATCCTCACCACATCATCTGATACCCTCCGTCGGTTCATTATGTCTCTCTTTTCATCTGAGTTTGCTATGAAGGATCTAGGCACCCTGAGTTATTTCTTGGACATCTCTGTCACTCGCCATTCTTGCGGCCTATTTCTATGTCAGAAGAAATACGCCGAAGAGATCCTTGACTATGCAGACATGACGTCTTGCAAGCCATCCCACACGCAAGTGGACACCAATTCCAAGCTCAGCGTTGATTCTGGCCCTCCGTATTCAGACCCGACTCACTATCGTAGCCTGGTTGGGGCCCCGCAGTACCTCACATTCACGAGACCAGACATATCCTATGTCGTACAACAAATCTGTTTGCACATGCATAATCCGATAGAAGCACATATGCATGCCCTCAAATATATTTTACGATACATCCAGGGCACACTTCACTTCGGCTTACATGTATGCAGGTCCGCACTCATTGGTCTCACTGCTTATTCTAATGCTGACTGGGATGGATGTCCTGACACCCGACGTTCCACGTGTGGTTACTGTGTTTTCCTCGGAGATAACCTATTATCTTAGTCTTCCAAAATGCAACATACACTATCCTTATCCAGTGCCAAAGCAGAGTACAGAGGTGTAGCCAACGTCATCTCTGAGTCTTGTTGGATCCGTAACCTTCTACTTGAGCTTCACTGCCCGATTCAAAAGGCAACACTAGTCTACTGCGACAATATTAGTGCGATATATCTTTCCGGCAATCCCGTCCAACATCGGCGCACGAAACACATTGAGATGGACATTCATTTTGTTGGCGAAAAAGTGGCTCGTGGTCAAGTTCATGTCATTCTTGTTCCTTCTTGATATCACATTGCCGACATCTTCACCAAAGGACTTCTGCGCATATTGTTTGATGATTTTCGAGCCAGTCTCAGTGTTCGTGAACCTCCCACTTCAACTGCAAGGGTGTGATAGAATATTCACCAAATATTCTTACATTAATTATATATCTCTTATTTTAGGTAGAATTGTATTTCTATTGTAATTAGGTCTCCTATTTTATGTAGAATTATATTTCCTATTGTAATTGGGTTGATTAGTTACCTAATTTAAATATTCTTGTACTACTATATATATTGTACATTATTAATGAATAAAATCAAGTAACATATTCCTTTATTCCATACTCCATCTATGCAATGGTCACATTCACATCCTTTTAAGGACTCGATCACCTCGATTTGAGCTTATCAGGAAACAATTTCAACCTCGAATAAACAACAATACCAACTGGCCTAGCTCAAAGTGGCGCTGTTGAATGTGCTTATCATGTCAATCTTTTTGTTTTTTTCTTCTGTATAACTTGGTGGTTGGGTCCACCGTAATTATAAGTATATGTGATCGATAAATATTAAAATAGTGAGTAGAATATTGTTCCCATAAGGACTAACTGATTAGCTTTTGCCTTTTGGCTTAGATTAAATAGTTAATAATTCTCTATACAAGAGGTTTTCAAATGAGCTTATTTAAATTATAAATAAAATCAAACTAACAAAAATAGATTTTTCGGTGTATTTTTTCTTGTTTTTTTTTATTTGGTTTGATTTTTCGGGGTTTTAGATAAAATTTCCACAATACAGAACATGTAACTAGTGTTTCCATGCATGTCATGCCATTAATATGTTGTTGTAATTCTACACATGCGTATCATGACACTAATTCCCCTTTAAATGAATTAAGGTACAAAATATCAGGTGGGATGGGTTAAAAACAATCCTTACAATAATGTGATTACAAAATCAAACATCTTTATTTATTGATAAAAATACACAAAAAATCAATTACGATAAATAAAAAAATTGAAGAATTAATTAACGGGCACCTAGCACACGTTAACTACTTCAAGGGTTAGTGGAATTAGTTGTTGAATTATCACCAGGATTCAAAGGGTTAACACCTTTATAATTCCCAATAGGATCATATGAGCAAACATAATAAACACCCTTTTGGTCATTGCAATAAACGTTGGGGAGATGCGTCCACCCATCTTTGATGAATTAAACACTAGTGTTCCGCATGTTGGAGACTTTGTCTCTTCGCACATGCATGATCTACGGAGTGAGTAGATGACCGTAGGGACAAGAATCGTCAAATTTCGTTGAGAAATGAAAGAGATATTGGTCCACGAAGTAAGGTGTTTGAGGCATGGAAATATGGTGTGGGACAAATCTACCACATCGGTGGAAATAGGAAGAATTTCTCTCTATATAAGTCTCTAATGTGGTAAAGGGTTTGGGACCCCAAGGGGTATCCCATGTGTTTGAAGGAGGGAGGCCCTAGATGTGCTTGGGTTCAAGGCTAAGCCCACACGCGCGCCGCCCGCCCGTCCGGTCTCGGTCACGGGTCACGGGCTGTGGGCTCGGGCTGGGCCGGGGCGTGGGGGGGGTGGGCCGGGCGTGGGCGTGGGGACTTTCTGATATTATATTTTTGGACCCCAAATTGCTTAATATTTACAGTTTGGTCCCTAGAGTTTCTGGAAAGTTAATTTTAGGAGTGACGGAAGGCAGAAACTTTCTGCCTACCGTTTGGACTGTTTTTGAGCATTAACCAGCCATTACTTGGTTGTTAACTACTCCATTAACAGCCCTCCTTCAAAAAATGAAGACAGTGATGATGATGTTGCCAAAGGTCAACGTGTTCATGGTGTCACCGCTCCCAAGAGTGGTGGGAACAAGCGCTCACGAGAGGTTGAGGATGTCAACTAGGACAAGAGGAGAAGGCTGAAGATGTGGTTCTATCTTGCAGCAGAAGGCCTATATTTGTCCCATCCAAAGGATCCGAATAATGGTAAGGAGGAAATGGACACTCAGTCTGATGAAGTGACTGAAGTGGGCCAGAATCCGAAATTGGGATAAGTATTTTTTTCTTACTTATGAAGAATAAAGATTAAATGATGTCTGATGAAAAATGGATTAAAGTAAGGAGGAATATGAAAATATTTTCACGAAAATAATTTATATTCCTTACGCTTTAAAATCAGAAGTTTAATCTCATCTTCTTTCCCATTTAAAGTTTGGATTTTGTAAACGACTTAAAAAGATATGTTCTTTTAAGTGTAATTATTAAAAGTGTGTAAAGTATGTTCGCACATACGAGGGAGAAAGATCCACTAACTGTGCGAAAAATTGTTACCACTCTTAAGTAAGCGCCAAGAATTATCTGAGCACCAATCATAACGGAAGAAGACTAAAAGCTAAAGACGTTGAGCCTGTCACACTCTTTGGCAGAAGATCCTTCATAGGATGATGTTGGACACTCAGTCATACAAAGCCTCCGGGCGACTAGGAGTGGGCCAAAATTCCTTTGAAATGATGATATTGGACACTCAGTCATATAAAGCCTCCGGACGACTGGAGTGGGGCTAGAATTCATTTCATAGGAAAAGTAATGGACACCTAGTAAGGTGGGCCAGAGTTTCCAGGTCTTAAATGATCTGAAGGCCTAAAGAAAGGCAGAAAAGAAATTAGACACTCAGTCTGCCAAAGCAACTGGAGTGGTCCAGAGTATCCAGATCACATATGATCTGGTTACGCCCTAACCACGGGCAAGAGGTTGTTCATGTGAAGCAACACCACCTCTAAAGTAGAAGGGGTTGGAGAGGTTGTCCTCAATAGGACTTCAAGGAATGAAATCACTCTAAAATGAGGTGATACATGTCCCAAACTTGGTTTAAGGAACGTTGTTGGTCAAGCTGGTTTGAGACTAGTCCAACAGATCTGTAATAACTAAGAATGGTAAGTATGTCTGTAGCCAAATGAATGATATATTTGTAATCCATGCATCTATGCCATCATAGGTTAAGACACGTTAAATAACAAGTCATTCAAAAGCTAACGATGTTGAGATTGTTGCCTTCTGTCGACATAAACCCTCAAAATGAATGTGAGGTAGACGAAGCGGCAAAATCACCTTTCCAAATTCCGTCAAGGGAATAGCGAAAGAAGCACCGCTCCTCTAGAACTTAGTCACACCTACTTGGGTGATTTGAAGTTTATACAAAATAGAGAGGGGAGACAAGTACGTTGTGACCTTCATTGATGATGGTACAACATATTGTATCATTTGTTTGTTGAAAAGCAAAGATGAAGTTGTTGAAGCGGATAAGAGCTACAAAGCAGAAGTTGGAAATCAACTAAGCCTATGGATTGCGAAATTCGTAGTGATAGAGGGGGAGAATGTGAAGCATCGTTCATTAAACGACTGTTCATTTCTCACCTCAGTCCAACGGTGTTAGCCAAGCGCAAAGTCGTACGCCCAAATTATGTGGGGTGGCTTGGTAAAAGTTGGAATACTGAAACAGGTCAAGTTGTACCTAAGACTGTAGATTGCATATCCACTGGATCTGCAAATAACAGTAGTGCTGATCGCCTCTTGGTGTCAAAGAATGTTGAATTCTTTGAAGATAACTTTCCTTGAAAAGGAAAAAGAAGTAATTGCTCAAGGTTAACAAGAACCCACGAGGGCCTGACTGTCCGGAACTAGATGTTCCGTATCTACAGGACTCGAAAGTTGTTGGCTATCCAGAACTTAATATTCCAGATCTGTAGAACTCAAGGATTCTAGATGTTGAACCGAGACGGAGCAAAGAAGGGGACAAAGACTTGTTCCAGTCCTTCTAGCGTGTATGGTTGAGAATGAACCATAGACAATTAACAAATAATTGTCATCTCCAACAGCGCTGCTTTGAAAAGAAGCTACAAAGAGAGAAATAGATTCCATCATATAGAACCATACTTGCGTAATTGTTGATCTTCCTCCGGAAAAAGAACCTTTGGGTTGTGAAAATTGATACTCAAATGTGAGTACAAAGTATATGGATCTACTAACGAGTATAAAGCCTCGGTTACTTGTACAAGTGCTCCCCTGTGAGTAGCTTAACATCTTGGGCCATTGCAGTCTTACGTGGCATGGATGTTGAATTAGCCTTCCCAACCGGAGAGTTGGAATAAGAGGATCAGAGTTGGTTTTCTGAATTATTGGGCTTTTTCCTGGACTTTCATTTCGGTCCCTGAAATGTTTACATTTTGGTCCTAAAATTTTCAGATAAAATAGACACAATGAATCTGACCACAGAAACATTGACTCTGAAGTTAGAAAGCCAACAGTTGGAGAATCAACAGTCTGAAAGTAAAAGTCATATTGAAACAAAGTCTCGATATGAAAGATATGGGTATCACAGATGACATCTTAGGAATTGGATTTCTAAGACATCTAACGGACTGGTCAATAGTTGACAGTCTCGTTGAAACCAACAATAGATATGAATCATATAACTGATTGAAATCATGGTGCACCCATAGACAAGGAGCGATATGCACAAGTCACGTGTAGTTCAATGTATTGTACACACTACAACCGACCTGGTATCGTCTTACAAAGAAAATCAGTTGAACTAAGGTTCACTGTTGATTTTAATACATGATCGGTAGAAGGCGTTAAGTCGAATATGGTGATATCTGAATTATTCACTTATCTACATATTATAGTATTCTGGATGTCTAGTGGTTCTGGGAGAACACCGTGATGCAAATTGGACATCAGATCTGAAGAACACCAAAGCCACAAGTAAATGTGTATGGTGGGTCTTAGAAAAACCTCTAAGCAAACTTGCATCGGCCGATTCATGATGGAATCGGAGTTTATCGCTTTATACAAAGCATGAAAGAAGTTGAGTAATTTCATGACTCCTTAAAGGACGTCCCTTATTGGGAGAAACTCGTGCCTTCAGCAGTTCTACACTGTGGCTAGCCGGTCGGCTTCAGGAAGGACACGGATGACGGCGTCTGGACATATCTGTCGGGATCTGTCAGGAGATATAAAATAGTATGGCAGTTGATCATCATGGGTGTCACATCCTTGTTTACTAACTAAGGGACTACCCGGAGATCAAGTGTTCTGTATGTCTAGGGGAATGAGCTTAAAACCTAAACAATACGAACCTTTGCGGTGGTAACCCAACCATACTGATTGGAGATCCCAAGAATTTGGTTCAATGGGAAAACTAAGCTGTAAAAGGTTCAGTTGAGCGCTTCGGTGGAAGCAAGAAGCACTTCGGATGATGATTTCTGTACAGAAACATGAATCCAAAGCTATTCCCGCGATAGACATTAAAGTGCTACCTGCATGGTGGGTAAAGGTTAAGGTTCCAAACCTTTAAAAGATCCTCAAACGGTTGAGGTTAAGGTTGGGGAAACTTTTAATGATTCCTAACACTTGTGAAGTGGGGTATAGCAGGATACCTTGTAGGAGATCACCTATTTAAGTGCGAGGAAGGCCGCCTCAAATGAACGTACTTAAGAATCCAAGTGTGTCCACGGCCACAACGGACAAAAACGTAAGAAGGAAAACGAATAAGAAGAGTTATTGTGTTGATATTATTGTCTTGGCTTACACTAAACACTGACGGTTCAAGACATCACGTTCACCGCGCAGTAAGTAAGTCCGATGGTATTCAACTAGGGAAGGTTCAAAGCGAAAGCTACCTCTCTTGATGCAATATCTTTTTGCTGAAATATAGGCACCTTGTGTGTGCGCCAAAATCTCTCTTTCATATAGGGGATTGTTGGAAATTTGCCTTTAGCGGGGAGATGTGTCCACCCATCTTTGATGAATTAAACACTAGTGTTCCGCATGTTGGAGACTTTGTCTCTTCGCACATGCATGATCTACGAAGTGAGTAGATGACCGTAGGGCTAAGAATCGTCAAATTTCGTTGAGAAATGAAAGAGATATTGGTCCACGAAGTAAGGTGTTTGAGGCATGGAAATATGGTGTGGGACAAATCTACCACATCGGTGGGAATAGGAAGAATTGCTCTCTATATAAGTCTCTAATGTGGTAAAGGGTTTGGGACCCCAAGGGGTATCCCATATGTTTAAAGGAGGGAGGACCTAGATGTGTTTGGGTTCAAGGCTAAGCCCACACGCGCGCCGCGCGCCCGTCCGGTCTCGGGCTGTGGGCTGTGGGGACTTTATGATATTATCTTTTTGGATCCCAAATTGCTTAATATTTACAGTTTAGTCCCTAGAGTTTCGGAAAGTTGATTTTGGGAGTGACGGAAGGCAGGTTTGTACTTTTTTGGAGCATTAACCAGCCATTACTTGACTGTTAACAACTCCATTAACAACCCTCCTTCAATGACCATCATCAACCTCATTCAAGACCATAAATCAGCCTTACTAATAGCATTAAACCTGCCATTTACAACCCTTCTAATGGCCATTAACAATCATGTTTGGGCAGTTGGACAGCCCTCCTTCATGCTATATATTGGTGCCTCTTTTGGCTCAATAATGTGAGAGAATGCACACAAAAATAGCAGCACATTTCAGTCACAAAAGAGCACAAAACAGTGGCCAAAATCTGTACAAAATAGTGGCGAAAATCAGTGCAAAACAGTGACGAAAGATACTGCAAAACAGTGAGCAAAGACCCTCATATACACAAGATATACACAACAGAGACACACTATATATACAGAGACGAAAGAGAAGAGTAAACATAAACTCTTCCTTCCTTTTCCATATCTTCAGCAAGTCGATTTATATTTGTTTTCTTCGTCAGGCTCAACCTATTGGCTTTGTAGCGTTGAGATTAAAGTGTTGTTTTATCTTGGGAGACTATTGCCCGCTAACGTAAAAGCATATATACGGGGCAATCTTGTCTTAAGGACAGATGTCAATCACTCGACTTAACACACAACGTTGTAACCATCTAGATTTAGTTGTTTCTTGATTTCAGGTTATTAAGATTCAAGACACAACAAGCTTGCGGCAGTTTTGAAGATTGGTCTATTTGTTCAACAAGATTCAATTTCTGAATATTGAATATTTGTTTATCCTTTCGAATACTTGTAATAGTTATTTACTTCCCGTACTGCTTTATAAAGTACAATAGAGTACCAACACTCTCCATATGGGCCAGCGAATGATTCCTGTATATACAATAAATTAATAGGTGTCAGATGGCCGAGTTAGGCTAAATTTTGATTGAGTCAATAAAAGGTCGAGTCATATTCAGTCTAAAATTTGTTTCGGTCAAGACAATTGATTTGTACAAATAACCACTTTTGGTCTTGTGATTAGATTTTAATAATGTATCATAATTCAGTCGGTCCAACTCAATAGTGATTTATTTGTTCTTTTATAATTTGTTTAATTACCAAATTGGATTAACAAAAGCTTTTTGCTCTCTGTTTATCATGACTATAACTAATTAACTAAAACAAAAGTTTTTTTTGTCTACACTGGTGTCGTCCCTTAGGATATCTATTTAACTTTTGGCCTTTTAATAAAAGTTTAATAAATTTGATTCTCGTTAGGAAATTTCTTTTTCTTCCTCCTTCTCCATTTTTTCTCCTCCTTCTCATTGCTTGTTTGTAGTTGTAATTGTGTGTTTGTTGTTTCATTGCATTTATATTGTATATCCTTAATTGGTTTAGTTGGTGTCATGTGACCAGGAGGTCATGAATTTAAGCCGTGGAAACAACCTCTTGCAGAAATGTGAGGTAATGTTGCGTACAATAAACCCTTGTGATCCGGCCCTTCCCTGGACCCTGCGCATAGCGGAAGTTTAGTGCACCGGACTGCCTTTTTTATTTATTTATTTATTTATCCTTAATTGGTTTAGTTGGAAAAGTTGAAGAACACCATTGTTGATTGTTTTTTAGCTTGAAAAATATTTCCTGAAGAAGACCAAATGGGCTTATTAATTAATTTCTGGAGTTATTTTGGACTAATTCTAAAGCAAACATATATTAGCGAACTGTTACAGATTATTTTAAAGAAAACATATGTAGTAAGAACCTGGACGACCTGCCAGGATTTGGCTCCAGATTCTGGCAAACCCCTTATTTTTGTACCTTTTAAAATGAGGTCAAAATTTAAACAGGATTATTACGTCTTAATTGACTCGTTATATTTTGAAATTAAACAAGTTGGTCGGGTTATATTTTGACAGGCTATATGCTTTGCTTTGTCAATGTAACTTTCAATATACAATAAAGTTACGTAGTGTCCTTACGTGTAATTACAATCCTCCTTGCGCTGAGTAACCCAATCATATGCATAAGTGGCTAATTTGGCATCCCATTGCAACGGAGGAACACCAACACTACTTCTTAGATTATTGTGAGCCTTGAGGAATTCTTCTTGTACCCAATCAAAGGTTGGTGGAGTACCTGCTGCTTCTGATGAAATAATGAAGATTGATAAAATGAACAACACCAAAAGAGTTGGTGGTGCTAGGTATATTTTAGCCATTGACAAAATGACTATTCACAATGACAATGACAATGGGAATGGGAAGTAGCAATATTGGAAATCTTGGTTTTGGTTTGGTTTAAATGTAAGGAGGAGCGTGAAGAAAGGAGCAAAAGATGGTGGAGATAGAATTCGGTTAACAACTTCTAAAGCAACCGCCTCTATAATATTCATGAACAATATAAATCATTACAGAAAAAAGAGAGGCTATAAACGTAAATATGAAACTTTGAAGAGAGATAGTTATTGCGATTAGTTTAAACATCAAATATAAGTAGGTTTATCCTACAATTAATGATGGAAAGAAACGCGTTAAGTAATAAATAGTATATTCAAATTGTATAAATATTTCCTATCCAATGCATAAATTCTAAAATATACTCCACTTCTTAGTGTGGTCGTTTGATAGCTGGTTAGGAGCTAAGTTACAACAACACATTCAGTATTATTTTGATGATGGGATAGGAGCTAATTTATCCAAGTATTAAATCATGCGTAAGTAAGTACCATATTTGTTAGTATTATTTTGCTATGTAAAAAATTCAACACACCTAATACGATGTTTCGTTAAAAAAATCCGCATAACTACTAAATGTATAAATCATAAAGAAATTTATATTTTATTTTATAAATAAAAGATAGAATAACTAATATGTGAATAACTAAAATGTGCCTAATCAATCTCTACATAAACTCTTCCTAATTAATTTTTATATATTACTAATAATATACCAAACGAGCATAAGGCATGATCATCCTCCCTTCCCTTCATTGTGCCCTTGATCATAATGTGCTTCTTCTTGGAATTACGTGCGAATTGTACGGTCAGAATCTCATTAGGAAACGGGACCACAGGCGCAGAAGGATGAACCTAAAATAATATATAAACAATTAGTATTAATTTTAATTTATATTTAATACATTAACTTTTGGTAAAATATCAAACCTGTGTGTCGACTGGCTCTTGAGAGGACTCCTTAGCGAGTTATTAAGCGGGCTCCTAAGAGGGGGTCTGGTGTAGGATATGAAGTAGTATCACAAATGGGATCATGAATGGTTGGAGCTTGGAGCTGGAGCTGGAGCAGGAGTCGAGCTGGAGTTGGATATAGAGATGGAGATGTCGATGAATCCTAAGATATGAAAAATTATGAAATAATCAGTATAAGTATTTTAATTTTTTAAAATAAGTATTTTAAAAACTTGCCCCTAGGCCAAGAAAATCCTCAAAGTCTATGAATTAGAAGTCGTACTACAACTTCTTGTCACCCTGTAGATCACGAACGGTCGCTCACCCTGTAGATCACTGCGCAGGAACTGACGCGTCATTTGAATTCCAATCTATGTCATCACGTACATCGATGTACGTATTCTAGCTCTGCTGGGATGAAGACCTGAGTACATCTGGAAATAGATGTGTTAGTCTATATAGAGGTGTTGACGATCAGTAAGAAGTCGACGAACGGGTTGAAGTCGATGGAATGTTTGAAGTTGTCGAGTGCTCCTACGCTAGAGTGGGATCGGGAGCATGCTCATCATGCTCATCTACTAGATGGAGGCCTCTGCCACCATCTCGGCCACAATCCCCTCGGTCACCATCCCCTCGGCCACCACCCCCTCTACCACCCCATTTCTGCCACTACTGTTTCTATCACCACCGTCTCCATGATCACGACCACGACCATGACCATTTGTTGCATAATATTGGTCCTCTAGAACAGGTTCATACATACTTCCGACCTCTTGTGCTTGTTGGATACCTGACTCGGCCACCAGAGTGATCTGGGCAACAAATTCCACTGTCTCGGGGATAGCCATACGTTGTACTCCCAACTGGCGCATCGTCTGTACGGTCTGTAGCTACATTTGTTTGCAAATATTAATAATTGAATAAATTTTTAACATAATAATTAAGATAATTAATTAAGTGTAAATGCGGTAAACTTATCAATACCTTATATTGTCCCGTGAGTGCTGCGTATCCTCGGCCATCTGGATCACGTATATCGGGGTTGTCAATCAAGATGCGTGTGATCTGCCGATACCACTCTATGTAAACCTGGATTGAAGTCGTATGTCCGACCACCGCTGTGATCTTTAGCCTCTAAGCCCAACGATCGAGTGAGTGTGCATAAAGACCATGTATGTAGCAATGGACAGTCGAATGCCCGTCCCACATATAGTGGCGATGCTCCCAAACAATTGGATCAAGTATATTCTATACATGCCCAAACTGTCGTAAGACGCGGTGGAGCGCATGATCCTCAATGATCTCTATGTGCATCAACGGACACCACAATATCTACACAGGCTCACCAGCCCTACAAAACGTCGTCAATTGACTTAAAAACTGAAGACCCTAAATTAGTAAACAATAAAGACAAAAATAGTAAAAAACAAATAAGGTAATAATGTAAAATCAAACATGGGATACCCTATCATCCGTCATATGATCAAGCTGATCCATGAACGGAAGAATACTGTGGTGCGTATAAAAATACCGTGGTGCGTATCTCTCGGGATATGCCTCCCGTTCATCTCCGCGTGTATGACATGTCATCATCAATGAAGTCAGGTTGATGGTGCACAACTACGGACTGAAAAGGCAACGTCTATCCCACACACATAACTGAAAGGGTCATTAAAAAATATTTATTAGTCATCGTTTCAAAAAGTTATATTTAGAATAAAATTACACACACTTAAATATATTATCCGGAAAAGTGCGTGAAATTCACCGACATCACTCATAGCGCCCATAGACGCTCGACATAGACATCGATACAGGTAAGCCAGAACAGCATCGCCCCAGCTATAATCTTTCAATCGGTCCAGATCGCGATAAATAATAAATACTTTAAGCTCACATGGGAACTCGATGTCTCCGAATATGATGATTGAATATAGACAGGAACGACGATCCACAATCTCCTTATCGGTGTTGTCTGCAATAGATGCGGCATGTATGTGAGGCGCAAGTGAGCACAGAGGGAAGACATCAACATCCGACTTTATCCATGGATATCACCGGGCTGAGGCGCGTATCTAGTGAGCCTAGTCAACTCATGTCGTAATGTCAGCTCCTGCTGAACATCCTCAGTATATAATGAGAGTCCATCTACCCGTAGTCAAATATGATTTCCACATCCTGAAACGTCATAGTGGCCTCACCAGTGGAGATGAAACGTGTGGGTCTCCGATCTCCATCGCTCAACCAAGGTCGTCACAAGAGCCAGATCATGTTGTACCCGACCAACAACGACGCAATGGTAAATACCGCCCGATACAGTATCTCTAAGATGCGAGAATGTAGGGACCAAGCCAGTGAAAGATCCCACTCATGTTTCACCCTACGAGAATGGAATAATGTACCCATATGTATATCGCCAGTCCATAATAGCTCGAACCTATAATTATCCTGTAGACTAAGTATTGATCCATCGATGAGCCCCGGATGAAGGTTGGGATCCATGGAGGTGTCGTATCTGTATTAACAATGTTTAAATTATTCATTAACTTGTAATATTAATTATGCAATCATTTATCAAAAAATTATACTAACTAAATAATCCTTTATTGGAAAATTATATTAACTATCTAAATTTGCGAATTAGAATAATTATGTTGTTCACCTATTTCTAATTAATAATTAATTATTATACTAGCTACAATTAACTAACTAATATTATACTAATGATATTTTTAATCATAAACTAATGATGTTCAATCTAAACTAAAGATTAACTATTTCTAATTAATAACTGATAATTAATTATTATACTAACTACAATCACCGAAAAATATATTAATGATGTCTTTAATCCTAAACTAATGATGTTCAATCCTAAACTAAGGATCAAAGTAATGACGAATTAATTCATTTAACGGGAAATTATATTAAGTACACTAATTAATAATAAATTAAAACTAACACATAAAATAGATAACTAATTAGCACATTAATAATTAACATGGAATAAACAATTTTACAAATAAATAAATTAAAAAATTAGATAATTAATAAATAAAAATATTATTATGAGATTACTATATTTTTTTATAATCAAACAATTAACAATAATTAACAATGGGTTTGAGAATTTTAAAACTAAAAGTGGGGACCAGCTATTAACAGGAAAACATACCTGTCATTTTTTGGTCCGTACTGATGCGAAATTAGCAGTTACCTTACCACTTACCAGGTCTTCAAACAGAAGCTTCGATCAGGACAGAAACAGTCCATAGCCTCAAGCGAAGAACTTTCCAGAAACCTCCAAATCTCAACGCGTCTCCAAATCTACATCGATGCGTCGTCGTTTAAAACCTAGGGTTCTTCCTTTCCTTTTGTTCTTCTATAGTTCCATTCTTCTCAGCTCCCTTCCAGGTAATTAAGGAATCGAATTTCTTATTTTTCTGAACTAATTAATGGCTATAGAAAGTAAAATTATTTGATTTTTTTAAATTTCTTTCTGTAGGGTTGATTAGAGGGACGGTTGTAACTCTAGATTCAATCGAAATATATAATACTCATGAATTGTTTGGATCAGCACCAGTTTATTTTAAGTGTAATGGTGAAAATAGAACAACAAAATATTTGCCTGATGTGAAGAAGAAACATGAGTTGTATACCTTCAAAGGCGAAGAGTCTTGGCAGGTATATATATAATTAACTGTGTACTTTCTCGTTATCTGGAATTAGTTACATTGTTTCTCAATTGAAAATAGTTATGCAATTGTTTTGTTTGGAAAATAGAACAACAACATAGCCGAGGGTAGAGCGTACGCAGATGTTAACCCTATCTTGGAAGGTAGACTTTGTTTTTGATAGACCCTTGGCTCGACGAAAAGCAAACCAAAACAGTCAGGAAAAAGAAATAACAAAAGTAAAGAAGTCATGACAAAATAGTAGGTAAAGCATGATACAACAATCTGAAAAAGGAACACTAGTGTAACTACTACAAAATCATACTACAATCAAAATACAAGAAATAACAGATACTAATAGAAATCAAAGGGCAAGAAACTACAAGAGTACTACTAGGCGTGACAACGCACAACTACATACTAGCCTTCTACCCTGATCCATTACCTCCATAACGCCCTATATAAGGTCATGTACATGTCAAAAAAAAACTAATCAACTACACCTTTGTTTACCCCTAAATTCGCGATTCAAAAACCTTTAGATCTCTTCTTTCTCAATAAAGGCGGGTAAGAAAGTCCGAAGGCTAATCCGGCACTGCTGGCTAGAAGGCGAAAACTGCTTTTGCCAATCAAAGCCCCAAAACTAGTAAGGGCATCGTGCCCCAACAAGCCACCCGCCTTTTTTTTCTAGGTGCTCATTTTGTCTGGGCTTTTAGTTTAATGTTTCTATTCAGCGGACGTGGTTATTGGCAAGAACTTATTGAATCCATTGTTTGGGCTCATAATAAATTAAAAGTTGCTCCTGCTACTCAGCCGAGAGATGAAAAACAGAATGATAGTGAAATGAAAAAAATGCAAGAAGCCGTCTTCACTTTGTTGGCTTCTAAAAAGGACAATCCCTTTTTTTCAAACCTCCCAGAAGAAGAGGTAACAATTGAATTTGTTTAATGGCTCAAGGAGAAGAAGATGTAACAATTGAATTTGTTTAATGGCTCAAGGACAAGCAGGTTAAGGTCGACCAAACAACGAAATAGATAGTACTAACTTACTAAGTGGAAAGTGATATAAAATGATATGCAAGTAATAATGTACAAAACATTCGAATAAGACAAAGTAAGTAATGCTTATTGAGATGACTCTGGGGCTGTTGACTGGCAACGTCTCCATGTTACAATGGCTATGAGAGCTAGAGGACAACTTATCTGCCTGATGTAAAGATGAAACATAAGTTGTATACCTTCAAGGGTGAAGAGTCTAGGCAGGTATATAACTACTCTGTACTTTCTGGGTTGCGGGAATTAGTTACAGCGTTTCTCAATTGAAAAGGTTATGCATTTGTTTTGTTTGGAAAAAGATTAAATTTTAATTTGTTTCCTCATTAACATGAAACTATCTGCCAAAAATACTGACTTTGTTCTTTTAACAATTATCCTTCAATCTCAAATTAGTTTGGGTTGACTATATGAACCCTATGTGATTAAGAGAATTGATCATAGTTTGAGTTTGAGTCCAGAGGCGGATCTATGATTTCTAGAACGCGGGTGCAACACTAAAACAATGAAGTAAAAAAAATATTTAGTGGGAATTGATCCGTAAACCTCTAGGCAAATAACTCGACCTTCAACCAAAGTTCACCATTCAGCCTTTTTGGAGCATGGGTGGCGTAAATAATATTATATCAATTCTAGAAAATATGTACATAAAATACCTTGTTTTACGGGTAGGCCATGAGTTCATGTGCACCCTAATTTACCTAGTAAATTCGCCCCTGCATTTGACTATTTTGTACCAGATTGTCAAACCTATAACAATCCTCCTCCTTTGTTGGGGTTTGAGACTGGATATGCTTTGGAGATACAGGGAGTTATGCTGACTCTGTTAATCTACTACACCAGATTTTCTTATAAAGTAACAATTTTATTGATGTTCGAGCAAAAGAACATAATTGTATACAAGAAGTATACCAAAAAGTAGAAAACCTACAAAAAGTACACATCAGAAAAAATAGTAAGTAAAATGAACATAGTAATAAAGAGAGAAGGCACACTTTCTTTTCTTGTTTTACATTTGAAACAAATATTGATAGCCGATAAATCCACTGTTTCTAGCAACTAGATGCAGTTGCCCTGATATCCAATGCGTTATCTCTTGGAAGCTACAGTCATGCCCACTACCCACTGAGGAAGACAGTATGGATCCCTGAATCGAGGGAATACACGCTTTCAATTCCTTACCGCTGCTTTCCAAGCCCTTCCACTGTGCAAACCACCTCTGAAGTTAATGATTTCTTAACTACTCCTGCAAATTTGTTGGTTTCATCTTTCCTCATATTTCCACTATATTGTTCTGTTGAAGTTAAGTTTTTCCATAATTTCAAAAAGAGGTGGAATACAACCAGATTTCTCTTCTCAAATTTAAGCTTTTTGTTTAACCACACCATTTGCCAATAACTAAAGTTTGATCCTAGTTAAATTCTTGTTGAAAACAGGAAAAGCTAAAACAAAAATTTCTCATGAAGTCCGTAATATGTGTGCTAGAAAAATCTTCATTTTCTTCCTTAAGGTTAACTCCTGTCAATCAGGAATTGTACGAACCAAGTTCTATTTAGATGTACAGTTTCAGAAAAAAAGTTCCATCAATATCTACCCTAGAAGGTTTAGAAGTTATTTTAGTAGTAGTTGCCCCTTTTAGTGGAGCTTGGTTCGTATCTCCAGGGATATTTTCTTCAAGACTCTGTATTAGTTAATCTGGAAGGATGATGCGCAAAAGAGGTATGCAGTCTCTTACCCCTTACCCTCATTGAGGAGGAAAAGGTCTGTTGTAGAAGCAGGTTCTAATGTAGAGCCCACCCCGCCCCGTCTCGGAAGAAATCATCCTTCATCAGATGAGATAACCTAGTATCCCACCTCTCAGTGGATTGTAGTCTTTTCTTCTTTCAAAATGCTTGATAACACTGATTTACATGGGCTGATGTAGATGTTCCATCAGCCCATGTAAATTTCCTTTGAGGTGTAGATGTTGGGATTAGGCTTCAAGGTTTTCCATCCTTACACGATGAGAGTATTTCTAAGAAGCTTAAGCTATAGTTACTGGGGAAGGAAATAAGAGAGAGCAGGGGATGAAATATTGGGGTTGCATGATGTGGAGGAACCGAGGAAGCATATCAAGGGCATTTGCAGGCCTCAGAAGAGAAGTGCTAGTTGACTGGGTACAGTTGTTAGGGGATGAGTTGTTTGGGAGCTGACATGGTGGCAATGGTATTGGTAGGTGAAGTTGGGCGATGGAAGAGGGGAGTTTCTAGAGGTGGAGTTTCTGGGTTTCAACCTAGGAATAGCTGTGCGTGAAGGTAATAACCATTACCAAATGCATAAGCTTCCAATTGTGTGCATAGCTCTACCAGAAGATCTCTTTGAATGATATGACATAGCTAGTGTGTGGATGACTACGAAGGGAACTTTACAAAGTGGAACCGTCTCCCCTCCCCCTCCCCAACCCCAACCCACGGCCACCCAAAGAAAAATTAAAAATAGAAAAAGTACAACAACAACAACATACCAATGAAATCCCGCAACGTGGGGTCTAGGAATGGTAGAGTGTACGCAGACCTTACCTCTACCTTGGTAGGTAGAACGGCTGTTTCCGAGAGACCCTTGGCTCAAAACAAAGCATAAGCACAAGCAAAGCAAGGAAAACGATCAGATCCAGACAAGAAATTTAAAGCAGTATAAAAATGCTGATATCAAAAGCGAATAAGGAATGCTAGCGCATTCTGGAAAAAAAAGCAGTAACTAACTCAGGTAAATAAGATAAACAAAGTACACTAAAGAACACATAGCACCAGAAATCAAACGATACTATAAAGCAATACTGCGCCTACTAGTATGACAGGATAAGTGGGCCTACAATGAATAACACTACAACTATCAGTTTGTAAGCGTAAGTCGAACTACGCTCGACTACCCACTACCCTTCTACCATAATCTGTGTCCTCCACAATCCCCTATCTAAGGTCATGTCCTCAGTAAGTTGCACATGCGCCATATCCCGTCTAATCACCTCCCCAATACTTCTTCGGCTTACCTCTATCCCTCCTGAACCCGTGCATAGCCAACCTCTCACACCTCCACACTGGGCCATTTGTGTCTCTCATCTGCACATGCCCGAACTATCTCAACCTCGCTTCCCGCATCTTATCCTCCACTGAAGCCACTCCCACTCTATCCTGGATATCATTATTTCTAATCTTATCCCTCCCTGTATGCCCACACATCCATCTCAGCATCCTCATCTCCGTAACTTTCATCTTTTGGATGTGCGAAGTCTTGACTGGCCAACACTCCGCCCCATACAACATAGTCGGTCTAACCACCGCCCTATCGAACTTGCCTTTAAGTTTTGGTGACACCTTTTTATCGCACAAGACTCTAGATGCGAGCCTCCATTTCATCCACCCTGCCCCAATACGATTTGTGACATCGTCATCAATCTCTCCATTCCCTTGGATAATAGACCCGAGGTACTTGAAGCTTCCTTTCTTCGGAATGACCTGAGTACTAAGCCTCACCTCCACGCCTGTCTCAAGGTCGCTCCGTTACTGAACTTGCACTCCAAGTATTCTGTTTTGGTCCTACTCAGCTTGAACCCTTTAGACTCCAGAGCCTGTCTCCAAACCTCCAGCTTAGCATTCACTCCGCTGCGAGTCTCATTAATCAGGACTATATCGTCTACGAATAACATACACCATGGCACCTCCCCTTAGAAAAAGTAAATGAAACTAAACAATTGATCATCTAAAGATTGAGAGGACTTGCAACCAGGACTCAGAGCAATGTATACGATCTTTTATTTTCATAATTTCTTTCCAAGTCTTTACCCATGATACATAGGAGTACCTCGAAGTTTAGTCAGGACAATCCTCAACAAGTTACAAGCCTACCTCATATATGTGGCTGTCTGGCAGAGGAGACTCCTACTCTTAATAAACTATGGTGTTTGTTTGCTTTATGCATCAGGGAAAGAATTTAAATTTGTATTCCAATTTTAGATTGTTATTGTCCCAACTTGGAAGGTTTCTGTTGCAGCTCTCAAGCTTGTCTATGCCTGTTCTTTTAGAAGTTCACAAGTTCGCTGATCTAATGTGGATGACCTAAGACATCTTCTTTGGAAGCTGATGATGTTGCATTTTTATGTTTTTAGCCTCTGACAGAACTCGAAGAAAAAAAGTGCAAACGATGCGGGATATATGAGAAAGACTCATTTATAAAGCCTGATGATGTATTTGACGAGTGGGAGTTCTGTGCCTCTGATTTTACTAATCCTGATGGGAAGTATATTCATTTCAAGGAGAAAGAGTTCAATGCCACATTTTTGTGTCCAGACTGTGTCCCTCTTGAAGGTGGTGAGTGTTCTGTCTTTTGCCGTCTCCTCTTCTCCTTTGTTGATGTGGTGCATTCTGTGTAACAACAATAGACTTGAGGCTATTTGAAATTTTACGGCACATAAACTCATAAATGCTCTAAGAAATAGAACATCTCATAAATGCTGTAACATATAGTTCCAATCTCAAGTACAACAATAATATACCCAGTGTAACCCCACAAAGTGGGGTCTGGAGTTCTAATCCCAAGTGCTTAAGGAAATTCATTTATGTTGTCTAAGATCTCTCGATGCTGATCAACGTAAGCATCTAACTAAATGTATCACCAATCTCTGCCCCAGGGCTTTGATTTAGTGGTAAGGATGCAAGTAGAAAGACACATCTCTTGTTCGAACCCTGCCATTGACTAGAGGCCTGATATTTAAGCAGGAGCAGGATAGAAAATATGCCAATCTTTTGAAGATAGTAGTGCTTCTTGGAGGGAAAGCAAACTTAGTTACTTCTCACCCTTCTTTTTTTCTGGAAAAGAATAATCAAAATAAAAAGGCTTTGGTAGGTAAATCTTTGAATTTCAGTGTGATTTAGGATTTGGACTCTTGTAATGGGCCCTGCAATCAAAACACAGCGGTACCACCCTACCTTCACTTGGGGGCATCGACACAGTTAAAAATATTTGCTGAGTTCTATAATTAAATTATTCCATTTAACTGCTTGAAGAAACTGAAAGGAAGGTTGCACTTCCTTGCAAGCTATTATGATGACGATTTGGATTTCCGGCAATATTTGGTCTAAATGTTATTTCATTATGTCCCCTCTGACATCCTTTTGTGATGCCTAGGGACTTCGGTGCTAACGGAATCCATGATGGTTTTTGAGAGTGTCTAAACTAGGAACGATTCTACTGAATCCTTGGTTAATCTTAAGCTTGTTAGACGGCATATCTTGACATTGTTAATGAAATAATCTAATTTAACAGAGCATAAATTCACGTATTATTTAAACATTTAACTTATCTGCGCAACAAGATTCTTGTATTTAATTCTTCCCATATGGATGCTTATCCTTTCGTTCGGAGTCTTTCTAATTTGTGCTCTATATTCTGTAACTATTGTCTGTGTTATTGGTGGTTTCTTTAGCTTCAAATCACACTGATGGCCCGCGGAATAAGGAGAAGGGAATGCACTGGGTTCTAGTGCTGCTCATCTGTGTGTTAGTGACGACTTTTGTAGTTCTTGGAGCAGTGACTGCCTACAAATATTGGAAAAAGAGAAAGAAGCAACATGAGCAAGCTCGATTCTTGAAGCTGTTTGAGGAGAGTGATGATATAGAGGACGAATTGGGCATTGGACCACTTAGTCATGTCATTTAGGAAGAAAAAATAGAGCATCATCTTCTCATGGTATGCGCTAAACACTGTACATGCTTTTTGTTTTCAAATTTTTTTTTTGGGAACTATTGAGACTGTTGTATAGTGTAACTTAACAGAATGAAAGTTGGTATAAAATCATTGGCACTGCAAGAGAAATGTAAAAACTGCAAACTTGTCCTTGATCTTGGGAGAAAGAAGTTTTTCTTCAAGTTGTTGAAGGACGGCCCAAGGGTCGTTTAACATGCCAACTACATAGAAACTATTAGGATAACTAATTTTCTACCAAACTATGCCTTTCAGGCATAATTTTTATGTAATTGTGCATGAATAGGCATACTTTTTATGAAATCTTTGCTTTGCGATTTTTTTTTTTTGACTCTGTCAGGGTTAGAACCTAGAATCCGATTTTTTTTGTTTTTTCGTTGTCAGGGCCACTTTAAAGTAGACCTGTCTAAAGCTCGGGTCGGATCGGGTTAGGGTCGGGTCAAGTGACTTTTTTTTCTGCGTGCCGATCCTGGCCCGACCCTTTTTTAAAAATTTTCCGATCCTGACCCTGATCCTTCGGGGACCCTACGGGTCATGGGTCGGCCATGACTCGCTCTACAAAACAAAATAAAAATGTTTTAAAATTAAAATAACAGTCGTCTAACTTTTAATGTGTATCACACAAAATCACTTTTCTATATCTTTGATCATATAAAAGGCATTTAATTTTAAAATTTATTACTTATTTTTTTAAGGTGTTAATGAAATTTACTATACAAATGAACATATTAGTAACGAAAAAATAGTCAAATCATATTAGTAACGAAAAGATTCTTATTCGTTTGTCTCTTCACCTATATTAGTTATCAAAATTATTAATTATAATCTTTTAAGTGCACAAACTGAGAGTAAAATGTATAAACAGTTCATAGAATTTCGTAATAAAATATCTGTTAAACTCATATTTGTATTTCATTATCACTTTGCGAAGGAAAATAAGAATATATTGGGATTAAATCAAAGAGAATTTAGATACATTTCAGTTTATTACATAGACATAGTATGATCAAAATTTTGACTCTAAAATCACAATCACCTTTAAAAATATACCTTAAATAATCATTAATAAAATAAAAAATAATATGAACGGGTCGGGTCGGGTCGGACGGGTAAAAATTCGATCCTGGCCCGACCCCCGACCCTGATCGGGTCCCCGCTTTTTCGGGTCGGTGGCTCACGGGTCAGATATAAGCTGACCCTGGTCCTGATTTTTTTGGATCGGATCGGGCTGGACGGGTCCCCGATGGATAGGTCGACTTTAAAGTATCGAAGGGCACAAAACTAAAGAACAGCAACTTGAGGGGAAAAAATTAGAGACCATCTTGAAATAGGAGCATTCCTGCCAATGACCCATAAATGGAAGTACCTATGGGCTTTGACTTGGTCTTTATTGTCAAGTAAAATAGCGGTAAAAACTATCTGCTTCCAAGCTAATAGATGAATAATATATTTTTGCACATAGCCTTTAATACTTATTCATCAATCTCAATCATCAAATTACTTAACCATAGAAGTTTATATGATTTGGTATAAACTGCGTGCGATTAACTATTTACCATTAATATGTGCTTGCTGGTAAATTATCACATTATCTCAATTTTAGATGTCCTCTAGATATTCGTTTTATTGTGATCACATGACTATTAATAGAACTGTTCAAAATATTCCTTCCGCCTAGTTTTCTATATTTACTCTACTATGGTTAAGTTACAAATTTCAGACTGTTCGAAATCAACTCATCCCATGGCATTCTGGAGGAATTAATAATAGTAGTAATTTTAAATGTTCATTTATAACCAAAAACACTCAAAAAAAAAAGGAACTTCGTACTTCTTCTCAATTCCGAATGTTTTGAGAAATTAAGAGAAAGCGAGATTACAAAAGATCAAGTAAATAAAATCAGTATACATTCTGGCTTGTAGCTTGTTTGATCAAGCTTCTAAAATTTGTTTATTTTTTTTTAAAAAAAAAAAAGTATTTTTCAAAAAAGTACTTTTAGTGAAAAACAGTTTGTGTTTTATCAATTAATTTATAAGCACTTTTGAGCAACAATTGATGTTTGACCAAACGTTTAAAAAGTGCTTCTAAGTGGTTTTTTTCTCAAAAGTACTTTTCAAGAAAGTGCTTCTGGGCAAAAAACTATTTTTTTAGCTTCTGAAAAACTATTTATGTTACTCCTCAAAAATATTTATTTTCTCCCAAACACCTCAATTTTTTAAAATAAGTACTATTGGGGAAAAATAAGCTTGGCCAAAGAAGCTATAAATACTCGTATAACCACCTATCCTTGTAACCGAAAAACGCATAAATAAATATACCAAGTATATGCACTGAATGGGGTGATTTCTATTTTATTTTTTTGACTGCAGAGTTATAGGAATTTTTAGGTCCAGAGTAGATGAACATCCACACCTAAAGTAAACAAGATCCAGATTAATAAGAAAGGAATTTAGGTAAAGATTAAAAATTTGTAAAATTATTGTAAGAAAACATTGCTATCAAGTGAAAATAATGGCAAATAGATAAATTGACTTCGTATAGAAATGAAGACGTGCGCAGAAGAGATTAGGAATTTTTTGGCCATCACATTAGGCATTTGGAAGTGACTAATAATTCAACAAAACACACAAGAAGTAGCAGTGGCTACTATATGAGTATAACACGAAATGAAATATTATTTTTTCTTTCCTTTGCACAAAAGATTACGTATACATTATTGTCCAATCTTTAATCGAGATTTCCGTCAAGGAAATTTATTAAGGGAGTAAAATGTTCCTTACCAAGATGTTATTTATTTTCATAGGTGGAAACCCAACCATTAATTAAGAAAAGATGGGTTTCGATTATCTCACAATATCTTTTGGCGATTCATGATTAATTTGTGTCAGGAGATATTTACTAATGGGTTGAAATGTTCATTATCAAAGTGTTATTTATTTTTAGAGCTCGAACTTGATCACTATTGATTAAAGGTAGATGAGTCCAACTTCATCAAGTATACAACATACAATTCTTGGAAAAAAAAAGAAAAAAAAAGTGTTTGTTGTTTCGGTGTAACGAACTTATATGTTGTTTGGAGACTAAAATCTTCGGATTTTCTACTCCGGTTGAGATTAAAGTTTTCATAACTTTCTACTCATTTGGGTACTTGATTTGAAGATATAAAAACTTCATCAAGTATACAACATACAATTTATGCATTTCGTTTCAAGTATTTTAAATCGTTTGTGTAACCTTGATTCGGTTTGAAGAAATAAAATCTTCACCATTGTGTATTATAATTGTTGTCTTTCAAAACTGATTCGAGTTCGATAATTTATGGCATTCACGTTTAGGACATGTCAATTATAGAACCTTGCGAAAAATGATTAGTTTGGAAGTATTGCCTAAGTTTGAATGCAATCAATCAAAATGTCAAATATGTGTTGAGTCTAAGTATGTTAAACATCCTTATAAGTCGGTTGAAAGGAATTCAAGTCCTTTAGACTTAATCCATACGATATTTGTGACATGAAGTCAATCCCATCTCGTGGTGGGAAGAAGTATTTCATAACTTTTATTGACGATAGTACGCGGTATTGCTACGTTTGTTTACTTAATAGTAAAGATGAAGCAATTGAAGCATTCGGGCAATACAAAAGTGAAGTTGAGACTCAACTTAACAAAAAGATTAAAATGATAAGGAGTGATAGGGGCGGTGAATATGAATCTCCTTTTGAACAAATATGTTTGGAATATGGCATTATTCATCAAACAACTACCCCTTACTCGCCACAATCAAATGGAATTGCGGAAAGGAAAAATAGAACCATGAAAGAAATGATGAATGCCTCTGTTAATAAGTTCGGTTTACCCCGAACTTGTGGGGGAAGCCATTCTAACAACTAGCCGAATACTCAATCGAGTGCCCCATAGCAAAACAAAATCTATTCCATACGAAAAGTGGAAAGGAAGGAAGCCCAATTTGGGATACTTCAAAGTGTGGGGTGTTTGGCCAAGGTGCAAGTTCCTAAATCCAAAAGGGTAAAAATAGGACCTAAAACCATTGATTGTGTTTTCATAGGATATGCCACAAATAGTAAGGCATATCGATTTCGGTTCACAAATCGAAAAATCCCGACATTCGGGTAAATACGGTAATTGAATCGGATAATGCGACTTCTTTGAAACCATATATCCGTATAAAAAGGAATGTGAGTCATCTAGCAAAGAATCTAAACGACCTCGGGAAGAAACAAAGGAAAATATTCCCGATGAGGAAAAACCGAGACGCGACAAGAAACGTCAAAGGACGTCTACTTCATTTGGACCAGAATTTCTAACATTTTTGTTGGAGAATGAGCCTCGAACCTTCAACGAAGCTATGTCTTCATCGGAAGCTCAATTTTGGAAAGAGGCAATCAATAGTGAGATAGAATCCATCTTAAACAACCATACTTGGGAATTGGTTGACCTTCCTCCAGGGAATAAACCTTTAGGTTCCAAATGGATTTTCAAGCGAGAAAATGAAAGTGATGGTACTATTGATAAATATAAGGCAAGACTAGTTGTTAAAGGGTTTAGACAACGAGAAGGTCTTGATTACTTTGATACATACTCGCCGGTAACGAGGATTACATCTATTCGGGTGTTAGTAGCGTTAGCCGCCGTGTACGGTCTTGAAATCCATCAAATGGATGTGACAACAGCCTTCTTAAATGGAGAGTTAGAGGAAGAAATTTACATGGAACAACCTGAGGGGTTTGTAGTTCCGGGGAAAGAGAAGAAGGTGTGTCGACTTGTTAAGTCTCTTTACGGACTAAAACAAGCACCCAAACAAGGCATGCAAAATTTGACCATACAATGTTGTCAAATGGATTCAAGATAAATGAGTGTGATAAATGTGTCTACATTAAGAACACTCCAAACCACGTAGTCATTGTTTGTTTGTACGTGGATGATATGTTGATAATGAGTAACGACATTGCTAACATAAATGCTACTAAGCGCGTGCTTGCTAGTAAGTTTGATATGAAAGACTTAGGAGTTGCCGATTTAATTCTGGGAATTAAAATCCATAAGACTCCTCAAGGTCTAGCATTGTCTCAATCTCATTATATTGAAACGGTACTTGAAAAATTCAAGTATTTGGACTTTAAAGTTGCAAAGACGCCAATTGATATGAACCTTGCTCTTACAAAGAATAAAGGTGAAAGTCATTCTCAATTGGATTATGCCAGAGTGTTGGGAAGTTTGATGTATATCATGAACTGTACGCGACCTGATATTGCATGTGCTATAAGTAAACTAAGTCGCTACACTAGTAATCCCGACCAAAAACATTGGCTGGCAATGAAACGAGTTTTGGGGTATTTAAAACATACTCAAAACTTTGCTTTGCATTATAACAGGTATCCTGCAGTTATTGAAGGATACAAAGATGCAAATTGGATCACCGGTTCAATGAAACTAAATCCACAAGTGGATATGTTTTTACCATAGGTGGAGGAGCAGTGTCTTGGAAGTCATCCAAATAGACATGTATCGCCCGCTCTACAATGGAATCTGAGTTCATAGCTTTAGACAAAGCCGGTGAAGAAGCTGAATGGCTCCGGAATTTCTTAGAAGATATTCCATTTTAGCCCAAACCGTTGGCTCCTATATGCATACATTGCGATAGCCAAGCGGCAATAGGAAGAGCCGGGAGCCTTATGTACAACGGAAAGTCTCGTCACATACGACGAAGACATAATACCGTTAGACAACTACTCTCTAGTGGAATTATCACAATTGACTATGTTAAGTCAAGAGATAATGTGTCGGATCCACTAACTAAAGGCCTAACTAGAGAGGTAGTTGAAAGATCATCAAGGGAATGGGACTATGGCCGAGGACAAGTCATCGTGACGGTAACTCTACCTAGAAGACTGGAGATCCCAAGATCTAGGTTCAAAGAGATCAAACAAAGTCATTAATGACGGTTCAACATTGTCACAATAACTCTTTGGTCCATTCTCGTGATGAGACAATGTTCAGTACCAGGATAAAGCATTGCGGCTTTTTAATGGTTCCTAAGTTTGGTACGGGGTATATCAAATAGTGTATCTACGGGATGACACATTTAGGAATCACCTATGTAAGTGTGAAGTGTAAGCCGCTTCAAGGAGAATTATGTAAGGCCAATTCTCTACGCACTTATGAACCAGGCGGTGTTCATGGTCGAAACGAACAAAACAATGAGAACCAAAGACGGTTAAAGGGTTAATTGTGTGACATGTGGTTGTCTAGGTATACACCAAAGCTCGACGGTTCAAGGATATCACATCTACCGATTGACCGAATATATCCGACATATGTTCACTACGGAAAGTTCAAAGAGAAATCTACTTATCCGGATGCGATTAATCCTTGCTTACGAATCACACAGCTTTTTGTCATGCATGTTTTTCATCATATAGCCATTCCCCATTCATGTGGGGGATTGTTAAAGCTAGTTAATGAATGCCTCATTTTAAAGATACCAAAAACCAAAAATTTCTGCATCTGAACCATCTCACAATTACATTTGGTAATTCAAGATTAATTTTTGCCGAATATTAAGAGGTTGAAATGCTCCCTATCAAAATGTTATTTATTTGTAGAGCTTGAACCTAATTAGTTGATGGTCTCAACCATCTCACAACATCCTTTGATTTTGAAACCTTTAGGTCAATGGAGTGATTCCAATAAAGTCATCATTGTTGTAAATTACTTCTCAGCTTTGTGAAAGATTAAAGTTAATTTTTTGGAAGGATAAATATCATAGATATTAAGAGTTTCTAAAAAGTTATATTGTGATATCTTTGATATTTATACTTAGAAAATGTCTAGAAATTCTAGACACTTAAATATTTGTAGAGGATAGAATTATCTTGATGTTCTACATAGTGTTAGAAGATAGTAGTAACTAGACATTTGTAGATGTATCTAGAACTATCACTAGACAAATATAAATAGGGGTGACCTTTAACATTTGTAATCAAGTAAATACAAACCCCAATTATAAGTCAATACAACCCAATAAAAAAAACCACTTCAAAGAAGCCTTCTTCCATAATTAAGTTCTCTTCCGATCTAAACATCTACAAGCTTATCAAAAAGAAAGAAAGATGTTTGTCTAATAAGTTTAACCAATTGATAAAGTTCCAAGAGTTATGATTTACTCTAATCACTTGAAAGGAATTTATTAGGTTAGAAGAATAAGTGGTTGATATTTGCTTCTTTACTCTATAAACCTTTCTCTAAAAAGCACACAAGAAATGTCTCCCCACTAAATCTGGTTTGTTACGCTGCCACATGATAGACGGTTAACTATGGTTCTGTTGGTTTCCGTTTTCTTTATTATTTTCACTTTTTCCCTTTCTATGTTGCTCGGGGTAAAATTCAAAATAATCACTTTCAGCACTTATAATTGAAAAATAACTATTGTTATGGAATTTTAAATTACACAAGTGAAATTCTAGAACATTGTCGTGGATTTCACATGTGAAATTTGAAAGACAATGATTATTTTTAAAAATAAAGCTGAAAATCACCCAGCAGACACTATTTTTACGTGCTAAGATCCTCAAAGTTCTTGCCGTATCCAACATGATGATACATTTATTGGATGTATCTAACACCCACTCTATCCTAAGAAGATTTAGGTGATGATGAATTAAGACTTTTAGATCCGTACACGTATTATATGCCCACACCCATATCCGACCAACATAGTAGAATTGGCAAAGATTAAATACCGAAGTTCCTGATATTTTTACAAGATACCTCAAGGTAGAAATAGACGTAGCAGTTGATGATGTAAATTACGTATACACTTGTATACTTATTCAATGGAAGGCATCCAACTTGCCACCTACTGAACTTACTTTACTATAATTTTCAAACCTCAATATTACACGAAAACACACCTTTTTAACATTATATTCTTGTACAAAGGCATCAACAAAATATTCACTTAGCAAAAATACATAAAGAAAGTGACTAATATGAAGAAATTTTGTTGAAGAACCTTTCATACACTTGCCTTTCTATTTAGTGTGTGTTCTTAGACAAAACTAGTAAGAAGTATACATCCATAAAACACTAAACATACTTCACTACAAAAAAAGAAACTGAAATTAGCTACGAACTTCGTTGTTAATCAGTCGCTAAATCGCTCGTAGCTAACAATTTTTTCTGATAAGCTGGATTTTTCTGTTTAGCTACATATTTTGTTCGTCGCTAATTCCTGTTTTTCAGTAGTGCATTGATCAAACATGTCTAGTCTTGGCGGAGGCGACGACATGTCTTCAGCCAGTGACCTTCCATTTTTAGGCCCAAGAACATCCATGGAACTTCAAGAATTCAGCTGAAAACCAAGACACAGTGTGTCTGTCACACTAACTGACCTATTGAAACGCGTTGGCGACTCCACTGAGGAAAATCACCATGTTCTTGAACTTGGGAATCACTCCAATTTTGCTACTACTCCTTCATCATTTCCATTTGTTCTTTCCTTCCACAATCTCAGCTATAATGTTAAAGTCAAAAGCAAAATGGCACTTCATAAGTGCTTGAGGAGGGGTACTAAGGACGACGAGTTTCCATCCGATAACAACATGAAGGTGTTGTTGAATGACATATCAGGAGAAGCCAGAGAAGGTGAAATCATGGCTGTTCTGGGAGCTAGTTGCTCGGGCAAATCTACTTTGATTGATGCCCTTGCAGATCGAATATCAAGGGACAGCCTTAAAGGGAATGTTACTTTGAATGGTGAAGTTCTTGAATCAAAGCTTCTCAAAGTTATCTCAGCATATGTTATGCAAGATGATCTCTTGTTCCCTATGTTAACAGTTGAAGAAACACTCATGTTCTCAGCCGAGTTTCGCCTTCCAAGGACTTTATCTAAGTCCAAAAAGAAAGCTAGAGTTCAAGCGTTGATCGATCAATTAGGCCTTAGAAATGCTGCCAAGACAGTGATTGGTGATGAAGGTCATAGGGGAGTTTCTGGTGGCGAAAGAAGGCGTATTTCTATTGGCATTGACATAATTCATGACCCTATTGTTTTATTTCTTGATGAACCAACTTCAGGACTTGATTCCACTAGTGCATATATGGTGGTAATGTTAGAATTTGCCTTGAGTTTCCTACCTTATTTGAATTTTACCATAATTATTATTTTTTTACTTCAAAAATGCTTTCTTTTTTGCACTTCTATAACTTGAGGATTTTTCCTTCCATACAATAACACAATAGCTATAATGTAGTCTTTTAGAGTTATAGAGTTTTGTTTAGGGCCTGATAATTTGTTTTCGTTTATACTAGTTTCCTTATATGTAGGCCAAACCATGTTAAATTATTATGCATATTTTAGTATACTTCTATTTGTTTCTGATTTATCGTTGGTCAAAGTTTTTTTTTTGCTAACACACGCATGACACCCAGGTAAAAGTCTTGCAAATAATAGCACAAAGTGGGAGCATTGTGATCATGTCAATTCATCAGCCAAGTTATAGAATCTTGAGTATTTTGGACCGTTTGATCATCCTTTCGCGTGGACACACGGTGTTTACTAGCTCTCCATCAAGTCTACAACAATTTTTTGCTGAATTTGGAAATCCAATTCCTGAAAATGAAAACAGGATAGAGTTTGTTTTGGATTTCATCAGAGAACTTGAAGGAACTCCCAATGGAACCAAGAATTTGATGGAATTCAACAAAACTTGGCAAAGGGAAAAAACCTCAGCTACTAGCAGAAATAACTTTTACAATGGATCAAAACCATCACTAAAAGATGCAATAAGTGTTAGTGTTTCAAGAGGGAAATTAGCATCAGGAGCAACGAATATCGACCTGAATCTTTCTTCTTCAAATGTCCCAAAATTTGCTAATCCATTTTGGGTAGATATGGTTGTCATAGCCAAAAGATCAATGTTCAATTCCACGAGAATGCCTGAGCTATTTGGTATGCGTTTTGGGGTTGTGGTTGTCACTGGGATTATACTAGCCACAATATTTTGGAAATTGGACGATTCACCAAAAGGGGTTCAAGAAAGGCTAGGCTTTTTTGCCTTTGCAATGTCCACAACTTTTTACACTTGTGCTGAAGCCATTCCTGTTTTTCTTCAAGAAAGGTATATTTTCATGAGAGAGACTGCTTATAACGCGTATCATCGTTCCTCTTATGTTCTTTCACATGCCATTATCTCACTTCCTTCCATATTAGTCCTGTCACTTGCCTTTGCTGTCACAACTTATTGGTCAGTTGGACTAGCCGGTGGGGAATCAGGTTTCTTTTTTTTCTTGATGTTCATGGTTGCCTCATTTTGGGCTGGGAGTTCATTTGTCACATTTCTCTCTGGTGTCATATACAATGTCATGATTGCCTATACGGTCGTGGTCGCGATCTTGGCTTATTTCGTGCTATTTAGTGGCTACTTCATTAGTCGCGATCGGATCCCTCCTTATTGGATATGGTTTCACTATATGTCACTAGTGAAATACCCTTTTCAAGGGGTGTTACAAAATGAATTTTCTGATCCTAACAAGTGTTTTGTAAAGGGTGTTCAAATTTTTGACGTTTCGCCATTGAGGGTTGTCCCTGAGCCATTAAAGATTAAGTTGCTGCAAAATATGAGCAAGGTTTTGGGAATGAACATAACCAGTTCAACATGTTTGACAATAGGAACAGACATATTGAAACAAAGTGGTGTGAATGACTTGAACAAATGGACTTGTTTTTGGATGACAATTGGTTTGGGATTTTTCTTTAGGATTCTCTTCTATTTTGCTTTGTTGATTGGAAGCAAAAATAAGAGGTGAAAAAAAAATGAACAAAAAGAAACTCTTTTGAGGGATATAAGTTTACTAGTAGTTCTTTTTGTCTTAATTTTAATTGAGTAGCTCTTTTTTCCTCTGTTTTTAGGCTTTATTGTGCTAATTTTCAAATGTTCAAAATGTTGTTTAATAAAGTTCATCAAGTTGTATTAACATGGTTAGCTTCTTATATTGTTGGTTCTGCTATTTTATGGAGAATAGTAGTTTTATAAATCATTTGGGATATGATTTATAAGAAATCAACAACACTGCTTGACATTGAAACTCGAATTCTTTTACCAATGACTATATGTTACCTGTGGTAGGACAAGGTCCTCTTCTTATGTATATTGATGAAAAGCAAGTGGTAATTTGATAGGAAGTAGGACATAATATCGGTTATCCTCGTCATACATTCGTGAAAAGGTTCAAATTTGTCTTGAACTAAGTGTAATGGTCTATCTTTACCCTTCGTTAATAGTTGGGGTCAAAACTATCCATGTTCTTACCAATCTATCTTACTTTTACCCTTTTCCGCTAACGAAAAAATGAATAGCACCATAAATCGCCACATGTTCAACACTTGGCTTATAAGTTAATGGAAAGAACTGATTTTAATCGGAAAAGGACATAAATAACCACATCGCATAGTTTAGGGGTATATTTAAACTTTTTCTCATAAAAAAGAGAGAGAAAACACATGAATTTAAATCTTATCTTTATCCTTTATCAATAATTTTATCAGACTAAAAAATTACAATTTCTTCATATCGAAAAGAATAGCAAATCCTGATATATGCAAGTGAGATAATTATATGTTCAACATAACTTCATCTCTTTTCATGAGACATTTCAAGCAAATCACAATAATAACATGAAAGCATCATTGGCTTGAGTGTTGGCTAACATTGCATATGTGAAATATACACACGAATAGGGAACTGCATAAGATGGCGATGAAGGAGGCAGAACTTGCAGTTACGGTGGCGAAAACGACGGCTTTTGAACGCATATATGTGGAATTAGAAGAGAAAGGAGGGGATAGGAAGTTGTACAGACTAGCCAAAGCGAGGGAGATGAGGGCTCGAGACTTGGATCACGTGAGGTGCATCAAGGACGAGGACGGCAAAGTACTGGTGGAGAACGCGCATATTAGGCGGAGGTGGCAGTCTTACTTCCATAAACTCTTAAACAAAAAAAGAGATAGAGACATCGAGCTGGGAATCTGGAGCAATCTGGTAGGTACTGGGATTTTGGGTATTGTAGAAGCATTGAGGTTGAGGAGGTTATGAGTGTTGTTCGCAGGATACACAGGGGACGAGCGACCGGGCCTGATGAGATCCCAGTTGAATTTTGAAAGAGTGCAGGCAGGGCAGGGTACATACAGTGGGAGGAGACTCGGAGCACTTTTCAGTGATGATGGGGCTGCACCAGGGATCAACTCTTAGCCCATTCTTATTTGCCTTGATGATGGATTGACTGAGGCGACAAATCCAAGGGGAGGCGCCATGGTGTATGTTATTCGCAGATGACATAGTCCTTATTGATGAGACTCGCAGCGTAGTGAACGCTAAGCTGGAGGTCTGGAGATAGACTCTGGAATCTAAACGGTTCAGGCTGAGTAGGACCTGTCGCGCCCGTTTTTAACCACGGCTCGCGACATGATGGGTCGATTCCCTCTGGATTTCTTTGTTGAGGAGTCGCCACTTAATTATTCAAAGGTGAATTAAAGCACCTAAAATGTTAATTAAATGCTGCAAAATAACTCTGATTTTATGATCTGCGAAACTAATGAGATTCTAGGTAAGAGTTCTTTATTATACTAAAGGGAAGGGGTAAGGCATCCTTTAAGATCCGCTAACTTGCGATTATCCGGTCAAACTCAGGTTTAATTATTGTACTAAAAAATGCATGTTTAAAAATATAAAGTTAAAATGATGTTGCAAGTATTTAGTAAAAGGATAAATTTTGTACAGGTTGTATGGCAAAAAAATATACATGTAAAGTTGATTTTGGATAAAAGTATGCATTTGTATGAAAGTTGATAAAAATATATACAAGGTGATTTTTTTTTTTGGGTAAAACATATATTTGTATTGTATTATTTACAAAAATACATGCAAAGTAATTTGTTGAAAACACACACTTTTGATTGCATTATTTACAAAATATATGCAAAGTGATTTTTTGGATAAAATATGCATTTGTATGACATTATTTATAAATATATATACAAGGTGATTTAGTAAGAAGAAAACAACTTATTGGTAATGCAAAGAAAGTGATATTTTGGAAGTCATTTTTAATAACGAATCGGATAAAAATAAAACTCTATTTTTGTATGATTAATAGTGTGAGTAAAATGTGACCAATAGTTTTGAAAATTCTGAACAGTTCAAAAATAAGCTAGCGTTTTGAAGGTATGAGCGACGAACCTAAAATAAATAAAGTAATAAACTAACGTTTATGAAAGTATGGGCAAGAGACCTAAAATAGATAAACTAGCTATTTACGATTTTAAATCTATTCTTTCTAGATTATTAATTCTAAGTCTACCTATTCTAAACATTTCAATAATTACACAAGTACAATAAATAATATTACAATACAGAATAAAATAAAGTTGAATTAAAGAAAATAAAACAGCAATAAAATAAATCACCTCCGAGGGGTATCTTGTCTTCTTTAATTGTGTTCCTTGCAAGCTCTCAAGAACAAACGATTAGAAACAATTGAATATAAATAACTTCAGATCAGCATCAAAATAGTAAGTGTTTTGATTACGGGGGCTCAAACTTAAATTTTGAAAAGATCATTCCAATCACGTCGTTGTTGCGAACATATGACTCGTTGGTCATTTTAGTTGCTTTTCCTACCGAACATATTGGTCTCTCGGATAAAAAAAAATTAAGTTTCATCATTGCCCAAATGTTTTATTTCCGTCTTTCCAACTGTTGAGGCCCCAAAAAGCGACGAATATTTTTTCATCGGCCAAATGCAGTATCATATTCAAATCAGTTAATTTTGATCAAGCGTAACAATTTGTTCTCTTGAAATAAGGCAATAACCGAACTATATTTTTTCTCAGAAAAAACGGGAGGAACTGACTACCCGACCCGGATCAGAAAACCGACCTAACCCGGAGCAGAAATAGGCAGACGACATTGGGTGGCATGGTAAAATAATTGCGAAAATAACCAAAAACATAGCAAACTCCCAAAAAGAAGCAATAACCAACGAGCAAACAGAGGCAAACACTAGAGTAAATCTTCGGTTAGAAACTATCATAAATTAGTAAAATGTTGGGAACAGTCCAAAATAGTTCTCGGGCTGCTATTACAGAGCAGTCGGCGATAGCCAAGTCACCAGAGACATCAAACAACAGCCAAACAGAAGTACCAAATAATTACAGTAGCAAAATTGAGCAATCATGACTGAAACATAGGTCACCGGAGCTCATTTTCCAGTGAGCTAATTGCAAATCGAGCAGAGCAACATAATATAAAAATATCATAGTACAAAAAAGGGCGTCTCCCAATTGACAACAAACAACAACAATATTTCAAGAAGGCAACATAAAAATAACCCTAGATACATCCAAAATCAACCTCGTAAAGGCAACCATAATGAATCAAAAATACAGCAAGGATACAACAGAAAACTGCATTAGAAAGGCAGTCACTGTGTTCCAAGAACAAAACCCGGCCCGACCCGGAAAACCTGACACGAATCAGAAACTCGACCCGAATCAATTTTTCTCAAACTTTCAGATAACCATCAACAAAATATTGAAACAAAATTTAGGAAATTTTACCTGTCGGAACAGTAACCCAACTCGAAATAGTGACCCAACCCGGATCAATGACCCGACCCAAATCAGCAAGTCCCGACCCGAATCAGTTTTATCTCAGATTTTTAGATAACCAACAACAAAATATCAAAACCAATTTCTAGAAATTTCACCCAACCCCGGATTCTGGCATGACCCGACCCGAATATAAACAAAGCAGAAACCAACCAAAATTTTGGATTTTCCACATCAAAAACCACTGAAACCTAGGTGTAGATTTCGGACTCAAAAAGATCAATAATTTCAACTTGTATTTTTCGGATTCTCAAGATGATGAACAACACAAAAAGAAAGCAATACAAACCTTAGAGAATCTTAGATTTTGAATTTCAAATTTCAAAACTTGAACCCTAAATTTCGACTTTCCAAAATCCTTCTCATTTTTTTTGTACCCCGAAAATCACCACACACACCCCCCCCCCCCAAATGAAGAAACAAAGGGAGGTTTTATAGATGGCTTACCCCCCAAGAACGAGTTTGAAATTCGAATAAAAGGGTAAAAAATCTTATTTTGGAAGCGGATTTTGGGGGTATGAGTTGCGGAGTTTCGGGGATAATGGTGTGGGTTGAAGTGATGGGGGGTGTGGCGGTGTCAGGGGTTGGTGGTGGGGTGGCAGTGGGTGAGGTGACCGGCGATGTGGGGGTGTGGGGTATGAGGTGCAGCGACTGATGAGGAGGGTGAAAGAGTGTAGGGTTTTGTTTGGTTTGGGGATTTAGGAAAATGAAGGGGAGATCGGTTTGTATCCGGTTGGGCTTGGGGTGTGAGCCGACGGGTTTGGTTTGGGGGGTGGTCGGTCGGGCCGATTTTTGGTGGGTTGGGTAGAAATTGTTTTGGGTTGGTAAAAAATGTTTTGGGTTTAAGGAAAAATGAGTTGTGGGTTAAAATAAAAAAAGTTTAAAAATGTTTTGAAAAAAGAATGTAAAATTATTTAAATAAAATATAACAATGTGATAATAAATAAAAACATATTATTTACGAATGCTTAATTAGAATAAAAATGTGATGCAATTTTGCGAAAATAAAATAACATGGAGTGTTAGAGTAAAATTATTATTATGATTTTAAAAAGCAAATAATAGTAAAAAAATGTGAATAATAATAATAATAAATAATGATATTAAAATAATAATATATATGCCAATATGTATATATATTAAACTTGCAAATCAATCGGAAAAGAAGGGACACAATTGGGTCTCAACAGATGCCCATCTTTGGCTGGAGACGATGAAAGAGTTTTCGGCCAAAGAAGTTGACTGAGTAGCCAATTTTGTCCCGATCATCAGGACTTGAATGAAGGTTAGAGATGAACGGTTAGAGATAGAATTCCGAGGAGAAGAAATTGCAAAAGTTGGTGCAGATTCAGGAAATATTGCCTAGTGTCAAGTTATGATGACACTGGTTGCAGATGTGGCAAAATTATTGGGGAAGGAGTGGAACAACGTTCGAAGCAGGCCGTTGACCGAAATTACCTCGGTTCACTGCAAGAATTAGTCACACATTGTGCTGAAGTTCCTGCAAATTAAAGCTTCTACAAACTAAAGCTTAAGATAAAATTAGTGCATAACTGCTGAGACAAAATGGTAGAGAATGAGTACATAAAAAATGTGACCCTGTGAGTCGAAATGATGCCCTTGCACAAACGTAATGCGATGACGTTGTTGTAAGGATGTAATATTGATGACATCGTTGTATGGACATGTTGATGATGACGTTATTGTAAGGACGTAATGCTGATGACATCGTTGTATGGACGTGTTGCTGATGATGTCGTTGTATGGACGTTATGTTGATGACGTCGTCGTATGGACATTATGCTTTTCTGACCCGCATGGGCTGAGATGGCGTCGTAGTATAGACGTATTGTGCATATGACGTCATTATATGGACATGTCGCTGATAATGTCGTTGTATGGACGTGTCACTGATGACGTCGTTGTATGGACGTGTCGTTGATGACATCGTTGTATGGATGTGTTGCTGATGACGTCGTTGTATGGACGTGTTGCCGATGACGTCGTTATATAGACGTGTTATGCAGATGACGTTGTTGTATGGACGTGTTATGCAGATGATGTCATTTTATGGACGTGTTGCTGATGACGTCGTTATATAGACGTGTTGTGTTGATGACGTCGTTGTATGGACGTGTTGTGCAGATGACGTCATTGTATGGACGTGTTTTGCAAATGACATCGTTGTATAGACATATTGTTGATGATGTCGTTGTATAGACGTGTTGCTGATGACGTCGATGTGTAGACGTAATGCAGATGATGCCGTTTGGTAGGCGTCTGATTGAAATTAAAATACCCGCATTATGAGGTGGGTGCCTGATTGCAATTAAAATACCCGCATTAGGATGTGAGCGCCTGATTGAAATTAAAATACCCGCATTAGGAGGTGGGTGCCTGATTGAAAATAAAATACCCACATTAGGAGGTGGGTTCCTGATTGAAATTAAAATACACGCATTAGGAGGTGGGCGCCTGATTGAAAATAAAATACTCGCATTAGGAGGTGAGTGCCTGATTTTGAAAATAAAATACCCGTATTAGGAGGTGGGTGCCTGATTGTAATTAAAATACCCGCATTAGGAGGTGGGCGCTGAAATGAAATTAAAATACCCGCATTAGGAGGTGGGCGCCTGATTGCAATTAAAATACTTGCATTAGGAGGTGGGCGCCTGATTGACGTCGTTGTATTGACGTAATGCAAAGTGTGACCCTAAGGTCGAACTATTATGTCATCAATCTAGATGAAAAGTTAATGCGCGGATATAGGTGATGTAAAAGGAATGGATAAGGATGAGAATGTGACCCTGTGAGTCGAAATACTGTCCTTGTACGGACATACCAGATGGGACCCTATAGGTCAAGATGATGTTTTTGTACAAACGCCCAACATGAACGTGATCTTTGTGAGGCCTAAACTGCGATGCCGGAGTTCCTTGCGAAATTGAGCATCATGTTGCGGTTTCCCACCTTTGTCAACCTGAAGACCTGCACTCAAAGAAATTCGTGAGCTTGGGGGGAGGGGCAGTTGATTCGCGTTGACTTTGTAGCTTTGGCTCTTGACGCTTGCAAGTTCAGACTGGTTTGGATTGAAGACTTAGTTGGCCGACACTTTTCCATGTCTATTGACGTATTCTTGCAGTGAACCCTTAAAATTTGCCCCAATTTCTAATATATATGAAGGTGCTGAACTTCCAACTGGACAAAACCGAGTTTGTGTGGGCAGCTTGCTTGTCCTATTAAGGCGATCATGTGGGCCTATTGCTTTGTGTGAAAGATAAGAGAAGAAAATTTCAATAGTGTGGCCGAAGCCTATATAGGTCGCCTACGTATTCTGACAAGGGAAATCAGGTCATAACGTAGTTCGTTACAAGCAAAAAGGGATTGTGAAGTTTTACCAAAAAATGAGACCGAAGCCGATGTGGCCGCCTACGTATCCCACCGAGGGAATCAGGTCATAACGTAGTTCATGTGCAAAAGGAATTTGTAAGGGTTTTCTAAAAATGGGACCGAAGCTGATGTGGCCGCCTACGTATCCCGCCGAGTGAATCAGGTCATAACATAGTTCATGTCTACTATCGGGGAATGGAAATCAAATTCTAGGTTGTTTATCCAAGACTCTATGGGAAAAAGGAATTTGAGTTTGTAAAAAATGTTTTTTGGTAAAAGAGAGATTCGAATTTGAAAAATGATGCAATATATTTTGCAAGTTTTTGTTGTTTTTTATTTTTATTTTTTTTTGAAAATATAATAAAGACAGAATCACGTCTTGACTTCAGTTGGTACCAAACATTTAGTATTGTACTTAAGGGCTCCCGTTATTTGCTTTCTGTCTAACCGAGACAGACTCCAAGGTAATTCCTACAGCTTCAGATGCTACCTCAGACATACCTGAGTATCGACACTTGCTTCAACCAAGGTTTCGACCTATACATATCCTCATGTTTCAAATGTCCTCACTAAAAGAAAGTCTCTTCCTCAGATATATTTCAGTATTTTGAAATTTGGGACGTCTAGAAAAGTACACTCGCACTCAGAAAGATGTTCAATGCATTTAATTGTGATACCATAGGCTTGGCCGTCATGTGAGTATCCACTAATGTGAGAACCCTCTGTATAGGATCATGTAGTGCTTGTTATGGGTTTGTAATGTAGGCTTGGGGAAAAGAAAGGATATCATTTGGGTAAGGAGTGACTAATTTGCTTGACCATTGGATTATGTCTACGCTTGATATTTGTGTGCTTTGACGCTGATCTACTTTTTTCTTCTTTTGTACTGGCTTCTTTTGAATCTTTCGTTTGGAGCTTTTTCCCCTTTTGGAGTTATTTCTTTTTTTTTCTTTTCTTGATATTGTCGGGGCTTTTGATTTCTTCTTTGTGTGAAGTCGTCCTTTTGTTTTGTTTTCTTTTTCTCTTTCGGGACTTTGCAACTTCAACTTGGATCTTTTCAGCAATTTGCACATTTCTGATGTGCTCAAAGAGGTCGGGCCAAGAGAGAGATAGTGCGTGTATGCACTTAGAAAGGGTATAAGCATAAAATGTGGTTGTTAAAAGAATAGGCTTTAGGCTCAAAGAGGAAGTGCTACGGATAATGTTATTTGGTACGCTAGAAAGGCTCAAACGGATCAAAGAAAGCCTACGATCATTTCCTATACCAAGTGTTACTCAGGATTTCGCCTCAATAAACATTCGAGCCAAGTTCTAGATCACAATGCAATGCAATTGAACTTATTCTAAAACTCACCACACAATGCACATGAAACGATGAAGTTGATTTTGTTCATATCTTGGAAGCATGCAAGACAATTTTTCATGTGTCACCACAGGCGTGAATGAGAAGAGGTACCAAAAGAATTTATAGTTTACCATGAAGTCAATCCTCTCCACCATATCGATTGTTACTTGTTCTTTCCTATGCACACTCCTAACTGTGTTGGTATCAACCAAGTCAACAAATGATACTTAAAATATTTTTTTTTTGTATTTTTGAATAAAGGGTACCGAACCCAAGTAGGCTGCCTACGTATCTCATCTTTTACGAGAATCAGGTTCGCGTAGTTCGTTCAGATATGTTATAAAAATGTATGCCTCAAAAAGAATTCATCCATGATAGGATAGTAAGAGTAAAAATTGTATAAAACATATGATTGTCCACTATGGGACGAATGCAAGGTAAAATGACTGTCCACGATAGGATGAATACAATGAAAAAATGATTGTCCATAATAGGATGAATGTAATGAAAAAATGATTGTCCACAATAGGATGAATGTAATGAAAAAATGATTGTCCATGATAGGGCGAATGAAAAATGGGTAAGCCAGATATGTCCCTTTCTAAGGTGGACAAGGCGAGTACATCCATTGTTAAGGTGGATGCGGAAGAATGTCCCCTTCTAAGGTGGACAGAGTAGTGCGTCCCTTTTCCAGGTGGACAAGGAAGTGTGTCCCTTTGGCAAGTTCATTCCACTTTCGTTGGGTAGTGTTCTGCAAGGACTAGATTATATTTTTAGCGATGTCGAACCCGAGAAGGGCTACCTACGTATCACATCGTAGGGTGAGAATCAGACACACGTAGTTCGTGAGGATATGTTGTAAAAATGTATGATATAAAGGAATTATGTAACGAAAATTAAGCATATCAATTGAATTTACAAATATGTAAAAAAAAACAAAAGTATAGACAAACTCAGAGTGATGCCTCGTTGAATCTGGTGTTGGATGACTTCTTTCAGTCAAAAATATCTCCCGGTCATCTTTGTGAAAACCTTTTGCTTTGTTCTTTCCTGGAGTATCTCCAAGGATAATGTTTTATAACGACCGCCCCCGACTATTTGCGAGGACGGTCTTCGTGCAAAAAATAAGAGCACTGGGAAGAAAGTAGGAAAGTCACGAAATAATAAATGTAAGAGTGTGACAGTATAGTCAAAGACTCCCCTGATTGGTTTGTTTGGACTGGAGGTTAGCTGACTTCTTTCAGTCGAAAATATCTCCCGGTCATCTTTGTGAACACTTTTGTTTTGTTCTTTCCTGGAGTATCTCCAGGGATTATGTTTTAGAACTACCGCGCCCGACTGTTTGCGAGGACGGTCTTCATGCAAAAATAAGAGAAATTGGTGAAAAGAGGAAAGTCACGGAAATAATAATAATAAAATGTGGGAATGTGACAGTATAATCAAAGGCTCCCCTGATTGGCTTGTTCGGAGTGGAAGTTAAAGCTTCACAAGGTCCGAGTCATGATGTTCAAGAACGATTTATCCTCGGGTGGTGACACTGTTTCTGTCCCATGGACCAAAAGGTATGGCGTTGCCTTAGTAGAAGTTTTGATTGTAGCGCGATAGCCCAAAAGTGTAATGGCCAAATGTTCATGCGCAGAGTTGCAAGTGACATGTCATGATATGTACAGAGTTGAAGCGGGTAATTATTGCATTAAATAATATGTACAGAGTGAAAAGCAGAAAAATAGCAAACAGATTGTGCGGAAATTAAATGCGCGTCCTAACATGCATGGGGCTTCTCCTATGCCAGAGGTAAGCCTAAACGCCAAATATGCGAGATTATGACAGATTAATCCAAGCTGTTAAACTGTAATGCTTTTGTCGAAATGAAGACAAAATGTAGGGGTGGGCAAAAAATCCAGAAAACTGAAAATATCGAACCGAACCGAAATTCGGTTCGGTTTTTAAATTTTGGATATGAACCGAACCGAAAAACCGAATTAAATATATATATTTTTTTATTTTTTATTATTTATTTTTAGGCTACTACTATCTCTTGAATCATAGCCATTGAAGCTAATTTATGAAGCTTTTATGAATGTCGCATGCGGCATTAACTTGATTAACATATCACGGAAGCATTGACATAAAATGTAGGAAGAAAAAGTAGTTGTATATTGATAAAATTTTAAATGGTCATAACTCTGCACTCGGATGTCCGTTTTACCCTATTTGTTTTTTGATTTTGCGTATTTTTTCGAGACGGGGCCGGTTAAACCGCTGGAAGGCGGTTTGGCGCAACCAATTTTAAAAAAAACGTCCATTTTCCCAATCAATTTATGTTTTTCCCCAAATCGATTTCTAATTTTTCTTTTTCTTTAATAAACATCTCACGATACACAATAGATTTCAACGTCGAAATTTCATGATAGTGTAGGTGTGAATGTCATTTTCAGTTTTGGAAATTCAATTTAAAAAAAATAAAAAATCCCCGATCCGACCCGGCCCGGCCCACTAGAAAAAATTGATATAATCCGATACGTTCGGCATATAAACCAAACATTTCATTTTTTTTTTAAAACAAAGTTGTATTCGGTTCATATTTTTCGGATACAAAACCGAACCGAACCGATATACGCCCACCCCTAACAAAATGAATGTACATTTTCAATTTCGGCATGTCATGATTAGGCTTGGATTCGTCTATCATTATAACGCTACACATAATATGCTGATTGGTCGCTCGGTTGTGAGACCCGTCGATAATTTTAGTGGATTTTTTAATTGTGGAGTCGATGCCAAGGATCGACCCACCTATGGTGTATGCTTGCATGACTTAAAATAAAAGGTAGTATAGCTCTATCCTAAATTTTCTAAGATTTGACTTACTAGACTCAAGGTTCCCGAGTGGACTACTCGAGTGAGAAGGTTACGCGACCACCGGATGGTTCGGACACTCCACGCATACGCCAATTCTCCTAAAATTTGGAAGTTTGAAAGAAAAATTCGCGGGTGCGCGAAACACACCTCGCGTATATGTGTGATAGTGTCAATTTTTCGAAGTTGAAGAAATATGAGCGGAATGCTAATTTAAGAAAAGCGGTAAAGAAAGTAGCATTTAAACCAGTTAAACATATAAAATTTCAAAAAGGAAACAATTTAAAGCAGTAGATCAAATTAGAAGCAAAATAAAGTGCAATAATAATTAATCCTGGGTTTGCTATGGTAAAGAACCTGAAACTCCCCAGCGGAGTCGCCATGCTGTCGCACCTGTTTTTTACCGCGGCTCGCGACATAATGGGTCAATTCCCTCTAAATTTGATAAAAAATGCTTTGTTGAGGAGTCGCCACTTAATTATTCAAAGGTGAATTAAAGCACCTAAATGTTAATTAAATGCTGCAAAATAACTCTGATTTTATGATCTGCGAAACTAATGAGATTCTAGGTAAGAGTTCTTTATTATACTAAAGGGAAGGGGTTAGGCATCCTTTAAGATCCGCTAACTTGCGATTATCCGGTCAAACTCACGTTTAATTATTGTACTAAGAAAATGCATGTTTAAAAATATAAAGTTAAAATGATGTTGCAAGTATTTAGTAAAAGAATGCATTTTGTAGAGGTTAGGCAAAAAAGACACATGTAAAGTTGATTTTGGATAAAAATATGCATTTGTATGAAAGTTGATAAAAATATATACAAGGTGATTTTTTTTTGGGTAAAACATATATTTGTATTGTATTATTTACAAAAATACATGCAAAGTAATTTGTTGAAAACACACACTTTTGATTGCATTATTTACAAAATATATGCAAAGTGATTTTTTGGATAAAACATGCATTTGTATGACATTATTTATAAATATATATACAATGTGATTTAGTAAGAAGAAAACAACTTATTGGTAATGCAAAGAAAGTGATATTTTGGAAGTCATTTTTAATAACGAATCGGATAAAAATAAAACTCTATTTTTGTATGATTAATAGTGTGAGTAAAATGTGACCAATAGTTTTGAAAATTCGAATGCAGTTAAAAAATAAGCTAGCGTTTTGAAGGTATGAGCGACGAACCTAAAATAAATAAAGTAATAAACTAACGTTTATGAAAGTATGGGCAAGAGACCTAAAATAGATAAACTAGCTATTTACGATTTTAAATCTATTCTTTCTAGATTTTTAATTCTAAGTCTACCTATTCTAAACATTTCAATAATTACACAAGTACAATAAATAATATTACAATACAGAATAAAATAAAGTTGAATTAAAGAAAATAAAACAGCAATAAAATAAATCATCTCCGAGGGGTATCTTGTCTTCTTTAATTGTGTTCCTTGCAAGCTCTCAAGAACAAACGGTTAGAAACAATTGAATATAAATAACTTCAGATCAGCATCCAAAATAGTAAGTGTTTTGATTACGGAGGGCTCAAACTTAAATTTTGAAAAGATCATTCCAATCACGTCGTGATTGCGAACATATGACTCGTTGGTCATTTTAGTTGTCTTTCCTACCAAAAATGTTGGTCTCTCAGATAAAAAAAGATTTAAGTTTCATCATTGCCCAAATGTTTTATTTCCGTCTTTCCAACTGTGGAGGCCCCAAAAAACGACGAATATTTTTTCATCGGCCAAATACAGTATCATATTCAAATAAGTTAATTTTGATCAAGCGTAACAATATGTTCTTTTGAAATAAGGCAGTAATCGAACTGCATTTTTTCTCAGAAAAAATGGGAGGAGCTGACGACCCAACCGGATCAGAAAACCAACCCAACCCGGAGCAGAAATAGGCAGACGACAGTGGGCGGCATGGTAAAATTAGTGGCAAAAATAGCCAAAAACATAACAAAGTCCCCAAAAGGAGCAATAACCAACAGAGCAAACAAAGGCAAACACCGGAGTAAATATCCGATTAGAAACTATCACAAATTAGCAAAATGCTGGGAACAGACCAAAATAGTTCTCGAGATGCTCTTACAGAGCAGTCGGCGACAACCAAGTCACCGGAGACATCAAACAACAGCCAAACAGAAATACCAAATAATAACAGTAGCAAAATAGAGCAACCATGACTGAAACAGAGGTCACAGGGCTCGTTTTCCGGCGAGCTAATTGCAAATCGAGCAAAGCAACAGAATATAAAAATATCACAGTACGAAAAATGGCGTCTCCCAATTGACAACAAACAACAACAATATTCCAAAACGACAACATCAAAATAACCCCGGGTACAGCCAAAATCAACTTCGTAAAGGCAACCATAATGAACCAAAAATACAACAAGGATACAACAACAACACTGCCTTAGAAAAGTAGTCACTATGTTCCAAGAACAAAACCCGACCCGGAAAACACGACCCGAATAAGTTTTTCTCAAACTTTCAGATAACCAACAACAAAATATTGAAACAAAATTCAGGAAATTTTACCCGTCGGAACAGTAACCCAGCCCGAAACAGTGAACCGACCCAGATCAGTGACCCGATGCGAATCAACAAGTCCCGACCCGAATCACTTTTTCTTAAATTTTCAGATAAACAACAACAAAATATCAAAACCAATTTCTGTAAATTTCACCCAACCCGGATTCTGGCCCAACCCAACCCGAATATAAACAAAGCAGAAACCAACCAAAATCTCAGATTTTCCACACCAAAACCCACTGAAACCTAGGTGTAGATTTCAGACTCAAAAAATCAATAATTTCAACTTGTATTTTTCGGATTCTCAAGATGATGAACAACACAAAAAGAAAGCAATACAAACCTTAGGAGAAACTTAGATTTTGAATTTCGGATTTCAAAACTTGAACCCTAAATTTCGACTTCCCAAAATCCTCCTTTGTTTTTGAACCCCGAAAATCAGCACCCCCCGAAATGAAGAAACAAAAGGGGGTTTTATAGATGGCTTACCCCCAAGAATGAGTTTGAAATTCGAATAAAAGGATAAAAAAAAATCTGATTTTGGAAGCGGATTTTGGGGTATGGGTTACGGATTTTCGGGGATAATGGTGTGGGTTGAAGTGATATGGGGTGTGGCGGTGTCAGGGGGTGAGGTGACCGGTGATGTTGGGGGGTATGGGGTGCGGCGACTGATTGGGGAGGGTGAAAGAGTGTAGGTTTTGTTTGGTTTGGGGATTTAGGAAAATAAAAGGAGATAAGTTTTGTATCCGGTTGGGCTTGAGGTGTGGGCCGATGGGTTTGGTTTAGGGGGTGGTCGGTCGGGTCGATTTTTTGATGGGTTGGGTAGAAATTGTTTTGGGTTGGTAAAAAATGTTTTGGGTTTAAGGAAAAGTGAGTTGTGAGTTAAAATAAAAAAGGTTTTAAAATGTTTTGAAGAAAGAATGTAAAATTATTTAAATAAAATATAACAATGTGATAATAAAAAAAAACATAATATTTACGGAATGCTTAATGCTTAATTAGAATAAAAAATGCGATGCAATTTTGTGAAAATAAAATAACATGGAGTGTTAAGATAAAATTATGATTATGATTTTAAAAGAGAAATGATAGTAAAAAATGTGAATAATATATATATATATATATATATTAAAATTGCAAATAAATCGGAAAAGACAGGACAAAATTGAGTGTCAACTGGACCAAGACAGAATACTTGGAGTGCAAGTTCAGTAACGGGAGCGATCTTGAGACAGACGTGGAGTTGATTCTTGGTACGAAGGTCATTCCAAAGAAAGAAAGCTTCAAGTAACTCAGATCTATTATCCAAGGGGATGTAGAGATTGATGGCGATGTCACACATCGAATTGAGGCAGTGTAGATGAAATGAAGGCTCGCATCTGGAGTCTTATGCGATAAAAAAATGTCAACAAAACTTAAAGGCAAGTTCTATAGGGCGGTGATATATCATTAAGTACTCCTTTTTCTAATTTTTCCCCAAAAAAATTTCGACCTTTACTTTGGGCTCAATAAAATGGGCCTGTTAACCCCTAATATTGGGCCACAATCATTTTTAACCTTACGATATACAACAGTAAATCTGGACCGTTCACTTGCTGTCGGTTCAAGCAAGCTCGTCAATTTTAAGGGTTTCAAGTAGCAGCCAGCAGAATTACAAAGGAATTTCAACCTTAAGGTAATTTTTCCTTTATTTGTTCCATTAATTCATAATTTTAAAGATTTCTGGGGAAACGAATTGTTCTTTTTATTCCTTACGTTGTATGCCCTAAAGCTGTGTGGAGAGGGTTTTTTTATTTTATCAGCGAGAAATTGAGGTAATTTTCCTTGATTTGTTCCATTAGTTCATTAATTTAAAGATTTTTTGGGGAAAATTTGTTATTTTTATTTCTTATGTTGTATGTCCTAGAATTGTTGATTTTGTTATTTGAATAAACTGTTTGGAGAGGGTTTCTTTATCTTATCAGCGAGATTTTTCCTTTATTTGTTCTATTAATTCATGATTTTAAAGATTGTTGGGCCCTAAAATTGTTGATTTTCTTCGTTGAATAAACTGTTTAAAAAGGGGGCTTCTTGATTTTAGTAGCGTGGCTGTTAAAGAAATATCTTGTGTTTTTTTTCTTTTCCTGTAGGTTTAATTCCTTTTTTATCTAAATATTTCTTGAATTTTGGTTAATGTTAGGTCTAGGTATCCTTGGTTCTTTTCATGGTGGACCCATTAAAAATCGTGAGATTTTTAGCATTTTGTCTCAATTCAATTTATGTTTTGTTGTGGGGGTGTACTGGGTTGAAAGGATTTCATGTTTCTAGCAGTGTTTAGAAAGTTTATGATTTTTAACAGTGAGAATTTCTGTTGGGTTTTTCCTGGGTGGTCTTGATTTCTCGTGTCATCCCAATAAAAAAGTTTGAAGCTTTTTTTGTCCTTGTGCCTTTAAAACTGTGGACTTTGTTTTTTGATTGGGGCTGGATTGGACAGGGCTCATGATTTCTAGCAATGTGACTTTATGGTGGTTGGTACTATTACATTTCGTGTTTTCTTGGTGTTTCTGTTTGGGTACAAAATTTGATTGTAAAGGGCTCATGGTTTCTAAAAATGTGAATTTGTGGTGGTTGGTTCTGATTATTTTGTGTGTTTTATTGTGTCACCCAATAAAAAAGGCTGATGCTTTTGGCTCTGTGCTTTTAGAATTGTTGAATTTGTTTTTTGATTGGGGCTGGATTGAATAGGGGTTCATGATTTCTAGCAATGTGAATTTGTGGTGGTTGGTTCTGATTGCTTTTTGTGTTTTCTTGATTTTTCTTTTTTTGGGTAGAAAATCTGATTGTAAAGGGCTCATGATTTCTAGAAATGTGATTTTGTGGTAGTTGGTTCTGGTTATTTTGTGTGTTTGCTTGATTGTTTTTATTTTGGGTGGAAAATTTGCTGCATTTCTGTTGACATGAGGTCTCATTGCTTTTCTTCAATCGGCATGGCACACCAAATAACTTTTTTGGCTTGAAGGTTCAAGCTTTTTTTTTTTCTTAAAAGAAGTTATGGTTTAATCTTTTCTGTGTACGTACTGTAAGCTACTGATTTGAATTATCGTGAAGGAGAAATTTGTTATCAGGAATATGTTAGGATATTATTATATGGAATGGGCTTATGTAAAATTGGTTGATAAGAAGCATGCTATGGCTCATCTTTTTGAGGTGGGAGGTCACTTGGGCTCCATAATTTGAGTTAATTCATTACTGTAGCTAAAATCAAACTAGTTTGGTCAGCTCTTGCTTGACTTGATGGGAAGTTATCTGAGTTGGATTATGTCAATTGGAAATGTCAGGTTGGACATAATTGATTTTTTTTCTCTTTTTGAAATTTTAATGAGCTCAGTTACCAGTTTCAAAAATAAAATAAAATTAATGACCTTACACACATTCTTGTTTATGGATTGATTATTTTTTGAGTTCTTATTTTTCTCATATTGACGGGACCTTTACCCTTTGAGAAGACTCTCGGTGAATTCAAGTCCTTAAGTCTGCATTGGCTCGTATTAATTTTGTGTTCGCATAAGTTCTCAACATGTAATAGTTTTTAAAGAATAGCTCAATGTGCTAGTTTTCATTTCTTGTTTGTTGTGTTACCTCGAAGATTAATTCTGCTCTAGATTACTTTTGTATTGTGTGATTAAAATGTTTGTGAACAGATGAGTTATAACATTACATTTTTCTGTGCATGTTTTCAGTTTGATAATTGTGCTGTAAAGATGCCTCGTTATGATGATCGGAGGGGAGATAGCACTCGTCTCTATGTGGGCCACTTGTCTTCACGGACCCGTTCACGTGATCTGGAGCGTGTATTCAGTAAATATGGGAGGTATATTTTTTTCCAGATTTTTGGTGCATCATGCATTCTTTGTATAGGCCAACCCACTGTCCTTTGTTTTCTTACTGCTTTTGATGTTAGCCAGTTGTCAACTTGTCATTGAGCAACTGAAATTGCGGAAATGTCCTGAAAAATTACTATTACAACCATGTAATTTTGTTTGTTGATGCTCCAGAGAACCTTGGGTGATTGTTTCCTTTTTTGTTGTTGTCTAATGGGGACTTTGTCCCATATACCTTAATTTCAATGCATTCCTACCTAAGTTGCTTCTTCTGTGAGGGTGGTGCTTCTTTTAACTAGAATGGAAGGATAAATTTCCTTTTGTCGTTGAGATTCTTAGTTTGTTCCAAGCATATATATTGCTCGGGTATCTTATCAGTTATTATATATAAAGGAAAAATGTGTTCCAGATGCTTGTGAGTTTTAACTTGAATGATCTTGTTGACGGTTTATAGGCATTTGCCTGGCCTGAAGGTCAATCTTGAGAGGGTGGCCTTGGTGGAATTGATGGAAAGTCTTGCCGGGTTTTAGGAGACTTCGGTGATTCTTTCTGTTGGTGGAGTGTTGCGGTGTTTTAGGAGACTTTGGTGGTCCTTTCTATAATGTCTTTGCGTATTTTTATGGAAATTCCCAACAATCTCAAACTGGTGTTTAGTTCGTCTTGAGGGGCAAGTGTTCATGAAACTTCCTGTGCTTAAGTAAGTAATGATGGCCTTACTGTTTCTGGCAACCATTTCCGCAGAGTACGTGATGTGGACATGAAGCATGACTATGCCTTCGTAGTATGTATTATCATCTCTCTGTTTTCCCTTTCTAATGGTGTTAATATTTTCATTACTTTCCGTTTTTTATCCCCCCAACCTTCCCGCCCAAAAAAACCTAAAAACCCTTTGTTTGCTACACAATGTGTTTCAACAGGAATTTAGTGATCCTCGAGATGCTGATGATGCAAGATATTATTGCGACGGCCGTGACGTTGATGGTCGCCGCATAATTGTGGAATTTGCTAAGGGAGTAAGTATTCTATACACATCTATTTCCTGGAGTTCTCCTCCGCCAATTTGCTGGTTCCAGTAAAGCTGCTAAGATGACTCCCATTCTTTCTTTCTCTTTTAACAGCCCTTTATTTGCTCTGCCTTTTTAGTTGAATTAACCTTTCCGTCCCGTCCCAATTTATGTGAAGGTGGGCATAAATTGTAAGAATGAGTGGAAGTCTTTTGAAACTTGTGGTCTAAAATAAATTATTGATATTCATTCTAAAAAATAATAAGTTATTGATATTTGTGTGGCTATAAATCATTTCATTGAAAGGTAATATGGGAAGTTTATTGTTATTAAATATAGAAAAGGTTTCATTTTTTGGGGATTCACTAAAAAGTAAAGTGTTTCACGCTTTGGGATAGAAGAGGGAGTATTATTTATAGATGACCATTATCTCCTAACTTCTCATCCCCCCGCGCTATTCTTGTTCCAGACTCACCGTCAAATTGCTGTCCTGGATTAACCAAGCGAGCTAATTGTAGTAGTAATTGTTGATAGTAGCCTGATCCTTGTTAAAAAAACAACTAATTTAATGGAGAAATTGTTGAACTTGGTTTCTTTTGATACATCTCAGTTGATTCAGATTTAGGATAATTGCTATGTTCTATAGGTGCCACGTGGACCAGGCAGTTCGCGTGAGTATCTTGGCAAAGGACCCGCTCCTGGGTCAGGCCGCTGCTTCAACTGTGGCCTTGATGGTCACTGGGCTCGAGATTGCAAAGCTGGGGATTGGAAGAACAAGTGTTATCGATGTGGAGAAAGAGGTCATATAGAAAGAAAATGCCCAAATAGTCCTAAAAAACTCAGGTACTTGGAACCTCTTCTCTATTTTCCTCTGCTAATCATTTTCGTTTATTAGTTTGTTGACTTTGTGATGTTCATTGCAGTAGACGCAGCTACTCACGGTCAAAGTCACGCTCACGTTCTCCTCGTCGAAGTTACAGCAGAAGTCGCAGCTATAGGTGAGTTTTGACATGTGTTCAGGTGTCATTCATTTGTGCTCTGTAATTTGCTATTTGCTCGGGTGTTTGCAAATACAAAGTCATTATTTGCATGTTAAAATCTTGCTCGGTGGGCTAGTGGTCAATGAGGTGGGTTGTGAATTATGAGGTCTCAAGTTCAAATACCAGCATAGACAAAAACACAAGTGATTTCCTTCCATACATGTTGCTTGCTGGTGGGAGGTGGCTTGTATCCCGTGGAATTAGTCGAGGTGCGTGCAAGCTGACCCGGACCACGTTTATAAAAAAAAAGTTGGCCATCAATATTTTCAAATACTGAATTTCAGTAGTGGTGAAATATTGAAAAATAAGTTTGGGAGCATTTCAAGTGATATGTTTACACTCCCAAAGCGTTCAACTCTTTTACTATGTGAAATTCATGTGCAGGCACGACCTCAACTTCCGAATAATTTTTTTCAGAATTCAACTTTAGGAACTCTTTGTTTCAACTTCAACTAAATATTTTTGTTCAAAAGCATGCTTAGAAATGTTTCTGATCTCTTTCCTTTGTTCTTTCAGTCAATCAAGATCCCCCCCACCAAAGAGAGGACGAGCCGACGTGGTCAAGCGATCAAGAAGCTACAGTAGGAGCCCTGAGCCAAGAAAGGCAAGTCCAAGTCCTAGCCCTAGTCCTCCACCCAAGACGAGGAAGCACAGCCCAACGCCCGAAGAGGGAAGTCCTATGGAAGCAAAGAGTCCTCCTTCACCAACCAGAGAAGAAGGTGCCTATAGCCAAAGCCCCAGAGAGAGAAGTGGAAGTCCTTTAAGTCCTAGAAGGGATGATAGCCCTGCTCCTCTAAGGTATGACGACAGCCCTGCTGAAGCTAATGGTGGAAGTGGAAGCCCGAGTCCCAAGCACCACCAGAGGAACCATGTAGATGATGACGAGGATGAAGGTGAGTTTCGTGATCAACGCTCGGGTAGAGAAAGCGAATCACCTTAAAGGCACCTTTTTGTGGAATCTACTGTATGGAAGAAACTTGGTGGGATCTTTCTGAATGCATATCGAGCACATTTCTCAAGGCTGGACCTTGTGAAGGCCTAATGAGATATATACTTGAAAGAATTTATATCTATATTTGGTATTGCAAGTTAGTAGAAGTGTTGGTATTGATGGTTTTCTCTTACTTTCAGCAAGAAGTAATGTCTTCTTTTTTCGAAAAATATTTCAAATTTTGCATGAGATTTTCTTTCATATTTTTCAGAAATTTCTTTCAACCAAATAAAAAGTGAAGAAATCAGCTGTGACGGGTTTGGTTTGGAAATGGATTTTCCTTTGGTTATTACTGCCTGGTTGAGTGAATTATTTCCTTTAATTATTTATAGGAAATTATGCTGACAAAAGGAAAAGAGATTATACCTCTAGTATATTTTACGTAGTTTATAAGTATGTAATTTCTTTTTCAAAGAGTTGAGAGGTTATAGAAAATTTCATTTTACACGAGAATTAATGCTTTGAAGTTAAGTTTCCGCTAAAAATTGGTAAAGCTAATGCCGTAGATATTTCTTTTTCTCATCAATGGTGCAGATGCTCGTTCAAATTTTTCATTCCTTTTAAAACGTATGGATTGGAATAGACAATATTGAACCATCTATTTACATATAAAACCGGTTCAAATCATATTCAAACAATTAATCTACAAAGCCTTAGGTGATTTTTACTTTCTCAGCGGCATGTTTCTATTTTCCGTTATTAAACATTCGTCGTCGATGAAGTAACATGTCACACATCGTATTGGGCAGGGTGGAAGAAATGGAGGCTCGCATCTGGAGTCTTATGCGATAAAAATGTGCCATCAAAATTTAAAGGTAAGTTCTATAGAGCGGTAGTTAGACCGACTATATTGTATGGGGCGGAGTGTTGGCTAGTCAAGATTTCGCACATCCAAAAGATGAAAGTTGTGGAGATGGATGTGTGGGCATACATGAGGGATAGGATTAGAAATGATGATATCCGGGACAGAGTAGGAGTGGCCTCGGTGGAGTATAAGATGCGGGAAGCGAGGTTGAGATAGTTCGGACATGTGCAGAGGAGAGACACAAATTCCCCAGTGCGGAGGTGTGAGGGGTTGGCTATGGACGGGTTCAGGAGGGGTAGAGGTAGGCCGAAGAAGTATTGGGGAGAGGAGATTAAACGGGATATGACGCATGTGCAACTTATTGAGGACATGACCTTAGATAGGGGTTGTCGAGGACACAGATTAGGGTAGAAGGGTAGTAGATAGTCGAGCGTAGTCCTACTTACGCTTGCAAATTGGTAGTTGTAGTGTTAGTATTGTAGGTCCGCTTAGCCTATCATATTAATAGGCGCAGTATTGCTCTATAGTCCCATGTAGCTTGATTTTTGCTGATGTGTTTCCTACTCTGTCTAACTTATTTATATGCGCTAGTTACTGCTTACTTTTCGGAATGCGCTATCATGACTTATTTGCTTTTGATACCAGCATTTTCAAACTGCTTTAAATATTTTCTGACCGTCTCTCTTACTTTGCTCTTGCTTTGTTTTTGTTGTTGCTTTGCTTGTGATTATGTTCTGTCTTTGAGCCGAGGGTCTCTCAGAAACAACCGCTTTACCTACCAAGGTAGAGGTACACTCTACCCTCCACAGACCCCACGTTGTGAGATTTCACTGGATATGTTGTTGTTGTATAGTATTAAGACGTAACAATTATTGTTGTTATAAACATTCATCAGACTTGATAAGTAATTCAATTAGAGATGCTTGTTTGTGAACTTTATTTGTGGCAAATGAGGTAACTACTTGTAAAATGTTTCGCTGAAAGTGAAAAATATGCTATAAACTAAACAACCATTCTTTTTTTCTTTCTCTTAGTTGTATTCTTTTAAATTTCCATGGCCATAACTCTGTCTCATAACACTCAGACAGAAACTTACTTTTAAACAAATGCACACATGACAAAATCTCTCTCTATATAGTGCATTATAGTGTTGTACTGGTCAACTTCATCAATGGTGTATCTCGGAAAATACTTACCCACACCGGGTGTATGCACCAAACCATGAATATCAATCATGGTAATTGAAAATCACAGTGAAAATACATATCACTTAATCATGGTTAAATAATGAATGTGTATGCAAGACACTTGTCTTACATTCATTAGTTTGGTGTATACACCAGGTGTGTTTTGTAAGGAAAGGTGGTCATTAGGGATTTGTTCGATTTGGGAAAGTAAAATGAGACGAGTAGGTAGAGTAGTAAAGTCTAGAAGTCCACGCGGCAGCTTGTGAGTGGTCCAGCTGGTGATGATGAGTCACTTTAAGTGGTCCAGTTGGCGTCGACAACTCATTTAAATCGTAGGGCTGAGATTAAATTAAAAGGCGGTTACCAGATCCAACGGTGGAGGGTCAATTCGTTTGTTATAACAGATTCATGGAGGGAAAATGAGATCAGTTTTGGACTGGTATTTTCTTAACTCTCTCTCTCAAGACTCTTCTCCTTCACACCAAAATTCTCTTCTTCTAAACCCTAATTTTGATTCCACCATTGCAGGTTTGGAGCTTGAGCTTGGCTTCCATTTATGGTTCTATTCATTACACCGTTTACCATTGTTGTATTCCTACGTTGTATCATTTGTGGAGATTAAAAAAGTACAATTTGATCTCAATTCCCACTTTTACTTCCGCACTTCATTTCAATTCTATACGTGCGTTACAATTGGTATCAGAGCCCATTCTGACCATTATGACAGTCCCACAAAACACGATCCAAATCTACTTAAGAACTAGTGAAAAAACTTGATATGTAGTTACAAGCTTACATCGAGTCCAAAGACTCAAAAATGAATGAATGAGGGAGAAAATTGATTTTATGTTGGAAAAGTTAGTTCCACCACCAGAGGAAGCACCAAGCAATTCATCCACTAGTGCTACCCCTAGCCAAGAAGGAATACTTGGGAGTGCACCAAGAGGTCTTCAACCTTTGGAGGCAGTGGGAAATCAACCAATTCGAGGTGAAGCCACCGACTATGGGAGGCAGTTGAACTCGAGGGAACATCATCCAAGGTTCGACTTTCCTTACTTTGATGGAGTAGATCCTTGTTCATGGTTGAGAAAGGCTGAGAGGTACTTTCAGTATAACCACATCCTCGATCTTGAGCAGAAGTTGGAGATTGCAGTGATGCATTTGACTGGGAAGGCAAAGTCATGGTTCTTTTCCTATCACATTAGCAAGGGGTTGATGAGATGGAAAGAATTCACTAAGGAGATATGCAAGAGATTTGAAGGATTTAGTAACAGTAAAATGAATTTGGTAGGAGAGTTTTAAAAAAATTGAACAAAGAGGCACAATGGATGAATATCTGGAGAGATTTGAAGATCTAAAGACCTGGATCTTAATTAGGAACCCTGCTATACAAGAAGAATTCTTTGTAGAAGGGCTAAAGGAGGATATTAAGCACACTGTTAAGCTGTTGGATCCATTCACACTCTCTCAAGCTGTGAACAAAGGCAGACATCAAGAGAAACTGCTTAATGCTCAAGGAAAGAAAAATCTCAATGGGGTAAAGGGGGAGCCTCAGGGTTCAGCCAGGGCATCACAAGTTATGGTAAAACTGTTGGTGTTGGTGTGGGTAATCAGAATAACAAGCTCTTTGAATATAGAAGAGCAAATGGGCTATGTTTCAGGTGTGGAGAGAAGTACACTGTTGGGCACCAATGTAAATAGAAGCAATTATATGCTATGGATAAGGTTGTGGAGGCCAATGGAGAAGAGGAAACTGTAGCACTGGAGGAATTAGAGGGATTACAAGGGGGTGGGATCATGGAGGAAGCTGCTAGTTTGAATGCTCTTTCAGGGGTGGAAATGCCTAATATAATAAGAATATTGGGGGAATCCAAGAAGAACAAGATCTTAATCCTACTAGACTCAGGGAGCACACATAGTTTCCTAGATCTGGACACTGCTAAGAAGTTGGGATGTGTCATCAGCCATGCAACACCCATGAGGGTCACTGTTGCTGATGGTAACAGAATATATAGTCAACACATATGCCCTAAGTTTAAATGGAGGATTCATGGGATTGAATTTGAAGACTCTGACATTAATGAGGTTGGGAGGAAATGAAATGATATTGGGGGGTGATTGGATGAAAAGACACAACCCTGTACTCTTGGACTTTGTAGAGTACAAGGTCCATGTGACTCACAATGGCAAAAGGGTGGAGTTGAGGGGTATGTATTCATGGGGAATTGAAGAAGCTGACAGCCAGTGGGATGAAATAATTAATCAGGAAGGGACAAGCTGTATGGGCTCATTTATTCACCATATCAGCCATGGAACTACAGAGTAAGAAAGTCATACCTGATGAGATTCAGCAGGTACTTGCCCAGTACCAGATATTTGCTGAGCCTAAGACTCTTCCTCCCATGAGAGCTCATGATCATCTCATACCACTAAAAAAAGAAGCATCACCAGTAAGTATCAAGCCTTATAGATATAGCTATTTCCAGAAAAATAAAATTGAGAAACAGGTTAATGAAATGCTGAACGATGGTATCATTCAACCTAGCCATTCAACATTGTCTTCTCCAGTGTTATTGGTAAAAATAAGGATGGCACCTGGAGGTTTTGCATTGAGTATAGGAAATTGAATAATATAACAGTAAAGGACAAATTTCTCATACCCTTGGTGGATGAGTTGTGTGGGTCTTGTGCTTACTCTAAGATTGATCTTAGGGCAGAGTATCACCAAATCAGAATGGGGGAAAATGACATACACAAGACTGGGTTTAGGACTCATCTAGGACACTATAAATTCAAGGTCATGCCTTTTGGGTTGACCAATACTCCTGCCACTCTCCAGAGCCTAATGAATCATGTATTTGCTGCCTACCTCAGGAAATTTGTTTTGATGTTTTTTGATGATACACTAGTGTACAGTGCCTCAGTTTCAGACCATATCACTCATCTCAGTAGGGTGTTGGAGGTGCTAAAGAAGGAACAGTTGTTTGCCAAGTTGTCCAAGTGTTCTTTTGGGCAAGACAAAGTGGAGTATTTGGGCCATGTCATTACTGGAAAGGGGGTAGGCACAGACCCCTCCAAAATTGAGGCTATGTCTAGCTGGCCCATACCTAAGACTCTTAAAGCTCTAAGGGGGTTTCTAAGCATCACAAGATATTACAGAAGGTTCATCAAGTCCTATGGTTTGATCAATAGGCCACTAATCAACCTACTAAGGAGGAAAACATTTCATTAGACTGAGGAGGCTACTGCTGCATTTGAAGAACTGAAGAGTGCTATGAATACAACACCAGTATTGGATCTAGCCAATTTCAATAAGACATTCATCATTGAGACAGATGCTTGTGCCAGTGGCATCGGGGCAGTACTGATGCAAGAGGGAAAACCACTTACACTCTTTAGCAAGGCATTAGCTCCTAGATATTTGGGTTTGTCTACTTATGAAAAGGATTTTATGGCAGTGCAACTGTGAATAGGTGGAGACATTACTTGCAAGGAGGTCACTTTATTATTAAGACTGATCACCACAGTCTTAAGTACCTATTGGAGTAAAGGGTCACTACTGCACTCCAGCAAAAATGGCTCACTAAGTTGCTAGGATTAGACTATGAAGTGCAATATAAGAAAGGAACAGAGAACAAGGTGGTTGATGCTCTATCTAGGAGACAGAAAGAAGGTGCTATTTACTGTGCTATTACAACAATACATGATACTTATTATGTGGTTGCACATTTCCATTATGTACTTTCTATGGGAGCCGAGCCTACTTGGATGAAAGAGGTGATGTTAAGCTATGAACATGATCCAGCTTCATTGAGCCTGCTTACAAAATTGATAGCAACACCAGGAAGCAAGCCCCACTATACTCTAGCTCAGGGTATTATCAGATATGATCAGAGAATTTTAGTGGGTAAGGGAACTAGTCTAAGGCAAACTATCTTTGAGGCTTTACACCAGTCTCCACTAGGTGGTCATTCAAGGCAAAATGGGATATACAAAAGGATCAAAATGATATTCTACTGGCCTTACATGAGGGAGGAGATATTCAAGTTAGTCTCTGAGTGTGATGTGTGTCAGAGGACTAAGACTGAAAATATGAGCACACCAGGGTTATTACAACCCCTACCCATTCCTGAAAGACCTTGGCATGATATTTCCATGGACTTTATTGAAGGATTGCCTTCCTCAGGTCACATGAGTGCTATACTAGTGGTTGTAGATAGATTGACTAAGTATGGACATTTCCTTGCATTGAAACACCCTTACTCAGCCTCAAAGATGGCAGATATATTCCTTAAGGAGATATATACAGGTTGCATGGCATGCCTGGGACTATTGTGTCTGATAGAGATGCTATTTTTACTAGTACTTTCTGGCAGCATTTGTTCAAGTCTTTGGGTACCAGATTGACCATGTCAACCTCTTACCACCCACAGACTGACGGGTAGACCGAGAGACTAAATAGGTGCCTGGAGTCCTATCTCAGAGCCATGGTGTTCACCAACCCAAAACAGTGGCTCAAGTGGCTTCCCTTAGCCGAATGGTGGTATAACACCAACCACCATAGCTCCCTAAACACCACTCCTTTTCAGGCTCTCTATGGTTACCCACCACTTCAGATTCCTATTGGGTCCCTGCCCCACTCCATACACACTACAGTGGGTCAGTGTTTGGTTGATAGACAATTACAACTACAACAACTAAGGGACAATCTTACTCAGGCACAAGCCCTTATGAATTTTTTTACAGACAGACACAGATCGTAGCGTATACTACAAGTAGGGGACATGGTGTACTTGAAGTTGCAGCCATATCGGCAGAACTCAGTGGGACTTAGACGAAATCTTAAACTTAGTGCAAAGTACTATGGACCGTACAGAGTTCTAGAGAAGATTGGGTCAGTTGCTTACCGATTAGAGCTTCCTCAAGACTCGCAAGTCCATCTCGTCTTTCATGTGTCACAAGTGAAGTAGAGGTTGGGCCTGATCTTGTTGCACAGTAGCTTCCACCAGCATGTGATGACGAATGTCAAATTTTGGTTATGTAACAATCCGTCCGGTCGTTTTTAGCTAAAGACCCTTACTTGACTATTTTACCCTTCCCGTGATTTTTATGTGGGGTTTGTGATGTACGGGGATGGGTGACATAGATCCCGAAGTCCATTTATATGTGTTTCAGATGAAAAACCTAAAATCAGAAACTTAGAGTTGATTAGTTTGACTCAAAGTTGACTTTTGGCTAGATAAGTTCGTTTCCGAGTTTTGCCACTTCCTATAGTTCTGAAGGGTCATTTATGACTTAGTCGAGTCATTAGTTCGATTCTCGAGGCAATCAGATGTGTTATGTGGCTTTATTTGTAGATTTTTGATACTTGATTTTTTCGGACGATTCTTTAGAAAATATGCTTTAGCTCGGTTATTTGTGAAAATCGAGGGTACGAGTTAGCTCGTAGCACTGGTTACCATAGACGAGCATATTCGGTTTGTGTTCGAGGGGTCTCGGGAGTGTTTCGGGTGTTTGTTGGAAGGTTTGGGTTGTTGTTCATGATATGGTGTCTAGTGTCCGCTACAGCGACACCGGTGTCTGCTCCGGCATGTCCACCTCAGCGAGAGGTTAGCTCGCCGAAATAAAAGGTTGAGTATTATGGATTTCCGTTGTGGCAGATGGTTTGCCCGTAGGGGCGAGTCCGCTCCTGCGGAGTCAAATCCACTGTGGCGATGGATGAGGTATCAATTGACTTCGCCCCAGCGAGGGGTTGGTCTGCCACAGCGGGTCCGCTCCAGCGGAGTCAATTCCGCTACTTTTAGGTCAGATTTCCCCCCCCAAATAGCAAACCCTCGAAACCAGCGCTGCCTTGGAGTATTTTTAGAGCCCGAGGAGTAATTTCAACCTTTGGGTAAGAGTTTCCTTCATTATTTTGGCTTAAGTTTATGTATCCAAGCTCTTTAATAGTGTTGTAGTGTGTGTTTAGGTTGGGGAAAAATGGTGGTAAGTTTCCATGAGAATAAGAGAGTTATGTTGTTGATTTTAATAAAGGTTTATGGATTTAAAAGGTGTTATTATTGTGAATTAAGATTGGATGATGATATATAATCATGATTTTAAGTCTTAATTTGGTTGTAGAAACCTATTTTCAATCGGGGGAATTTCTAGGGTTACAAATTGGGGCTTTTGGATTATTGTTAAATTGAAGGTTCAAATGTGTATAAATTTCAAATTAATTTAAGGATATTATTACTTAGTATGTGATACTGGGTTTTGGGTGTTAAAGTTTGAGTCTTGGTGAAGTGGGCCCGGATCAATATTTTAAAGTCATGTTTATAAGATATATATCCTTGTATGTTGCATAAATTTTATATTAACGAATAGTATATGTACGTGATTAGACTTCGACTATCACGAGGCGTAGCGGAAAGGCAAGGTTATCTCTGAGACTTGATTGGTTGGCGCTCTTGTTCGGCAATGAAGTAGGCTACAGTTTAGTTTTTCGAGACTCTGATAGAAGTACGTAGTAGTTATAAATATTGAGGGGTATTGGGCGTGTTTGGGGATCCCACTCAAACGGTTGTGATAAACATTTGAGTGGGTACCGGTGTTGAACTGTGATGATGGGTGATTTGGGGGCAACCTTATGTTGATTCTGACTGTTGTTATTTGGGCTTGTCGCCATATTTGATATTGTTGTGTTTATTCATCACACATGCTTTGATATGATATCCTGATTGTACTAGGATTATTGTTGATGGACTGCTTCGATATGAAATCTTATGTATTGGATTATATGTGTGTTACTAAACTCACATATCAATATTTATCTACAATCGTAACTGTATTAGACCGTAACTGTATAGAGACTTAACTAAGCATAAATGCTAATGTTAACAAAGGTGTTAACATTATCATGTTTGGCTTAGATGTAACACTCTTGGAAGCGTTCTAAAATGGTTGTTGTGATCTAAATTTGCATCTTTGTAGATGGAAAATAGGTTCCCTTGAGCTCTGCAAAATGGATAAGAATGAGCCAGTGTTTCTACCAGAACAAGGTATGCACAAGTTAAATATTTCCTGCAACTTTGTTATCGGCATCCTTACACTGCTTTTCATTTAAGTTATGAATTAGGCAGCAATAACACCCAAAAGTTCGTTTCCACATAGGCCATAGCAAAAGATTTAAGGTACTTAAAGCAAAAACTTGTCAGAATCTGAACTCTTGCCTGACATAGAAGCTGAACCATGTGATGATAAGAATAAGTAATAACGACATAGATTTTGTTAAAGCACAGTGTTACTATGAAAAAATGCAGGGACACAAGAAAGTAACTTGGGAGAAAATAGTGGTGACTTGCACTTACCTATCCTGTTTCATTTTCTTCCTGGGAAATTCAGAAGTTCCTGTTGTTTGGTTTCCTGCAAAGGCAAGATCAACGTTAGCCAAATCCAGCAGACACCCTGAAGCTTCGACAAGGAAATACACTTACGAGCTTCCCCCCTAGCCAACAGTGTCCCAAAGCTTCTCATTGGATGCTGGTGTTCTGCTAGCTCTTCCTGAAAAAACAAAGTAAGCCAACACAAATTCAAATCAAAGCAAACGACAATGGACTTTAGAAGAGGATAAGTCTGAAACAGCTGATACCTCTGCTGCTTTGGGGCATCCCATTGAACGACTGAGAAACTTCTTGTAGGATACTTTCAATTTCTCTTCGGGTTCTGCATTCCTGGTTCATAGGAGACAAGGAAATTTTAATCATAAACAAGCTGAGAGAGTCAATGAACAAGCAGGAACGTCACTTGGTGTAACCAGATTTTTGTACTTCTATTAAACTGTTATCTTTGGAAATGTTCATGCATAGGCTCTCGTGGTAAATTATATCGACACACACTTTTAAATTTTAGACCGGAAATTGATAACGGAAAAGACCCATTAATGGGTAACAAAAAAAAAAAAGGATGGAGCTGGAAAAGGAGCGTGCACAATATTGTCGAGGCAACTAATGCCTAATGGTATTGGCAGCAGATAATTTAAAACCAATTGAGCATCCACATAATATCGTGCCAAATATATTAGAATCTTCACCTTTCTGTAGCATTACTCTGCCAGCAAGTTCGGTAAGCATCATAGCATTCACATCCCATCAGAAGTTAAAACAAGTAGAGAGAGAACATAAAAGGTCATCAGTTGATAGCTAAAGTATTTTATTAGAAACACATAGGCACTTGTCATTCAAAGGCATGAAATGCTCATAGTAGAAAATCGTGCTATAGAAGTTACAAACTATTAACATGATTAGGTTGTGTAATCAAGCAAAGTTCAACGAACTGTGGCTGTGATTATTTTCCATGCTGCCATACCTGAAGCACCTATATTAGTTAATAAATAATTAATTTCAGAGTGCAACTTTCTCAATGTTAACATCAAACACTTGCAAATTGTTGATTTCTATGTCTAGCATATACGAATGCTTAACGTAATCGTATGACATGATCCTAACAATATTTTGATGTGTAGATTTATGGTTCATATATAGGAACCAATCATTTCATAATTCAATTTTTTTAAGGAGTTCTCCATAATCATATTACTGAACTTAAACAAAATTTTCTTAATAAGGATGTCAAATATGTTCCTCCATTTGTATCTGGCATTAAAAATCAATTGTTTTCTAGAAGCATACCACTGGAATACGATCACACTCTTTAGTTAACTATTTGGTCACATGAGCAAATAATGAAAGAACATAAAATAAGGGACCATATGAGCTCATCAAATGAATTTGTTTTAGTATTCAAGGTATGGAAATTAGTTAATATTAATGGGACAACACAAATTTAATCCGTGCAGCATCATACTTGCCACTGAACTCACTTTGGGGAAGCTTAAGACTTATCCCCCCCCTCAAATACACGATATACAATTAATGCAAATGCAAATGCAACTACCGCAGACGTCATTAGACTTAACATATCACAAGCTACTTAAACAGAAATATCAGACAGCGACTCGATAACCCATTTGAATGATGCATCTCACGTCATAGACAACATGTGATGCATAACTTTTCCATAACCAAGCCATATTCACTTGCTTAGTGCCAGGTGAGACACAATGTTAAATTTATGCAAGGACATAACTTTACGGCTAAAATTAAACCAAGGGTCCAATGGGAACACAACTTACATAGATAGCCCCCGATTGAAGATCTCATTTGCTGTTTTAATTTTATTTTGAGATTCCATGTGCAAAGCATAGGCTATGTAGAACGAAGAATGTGTCACCCCAATTTTGTTAGCCTCCAAGAAGCTATAAATGACTTCAGCATCCATACAATTTTCAGCCTGAACAAGCCATCAACCAAAGACAGTTTATATCTGTTGATAACTTCAGATGAAGTAAAGACGTGATTTTTTTCAGATGAAGTAAAGACGTGATTTTTTTCAGATGAAAAAAGTAAAAACATGATTTTTCAGCTGGCTGCTCGTTAGAGGAAAAGGATTATATGAAAGTGAAAAATAACATGCTGGAGCTGAGTGATCTCTAGTAAAATCATTCAGAATAAAATAGAAAAAGATACTTATAGTACATGTAGAAATAGTAATACTGAAAAAAAGGAAACATCCCCACGGTATGTTAATAGAAAGACGAAAATAAAGGTGTAACGTGAAACATGTTTCATGGGAACATAGTTCTTTGATATTAGTACCTTTACGCTTGAGGATTTTAGAAATTGCAACTGTAAAAAGTTCTTAATCAAGGCAAATCCTAATATTCAGTAGGAGCACTGGAGCTGCTATTTACTCAGTCATGTATAACTATAAGGTATACACAATCTTGATTTCATTAGTTTATAATACCTTAAGTATCTAGAAGGAACCCAATGAGCACTCACCACCAGGAAACCACAAATCAGAAACATTCACCATGCACATCCGTATTCAAAAAGCCACAGACAAACAAGATGTAGCAGCATATTCCTACTTCTAGTTTTGGAGTCTTACATTTAATGTCCAAAGGTGCTGTAATTTTTCTCTGGCAACACATCTTGTTCCAGAATGACATCTTCAAATCTCCAAAGCCAAGACACTCGTTAGGTGACACTAATCGTTATCCATATTCACCAGTAATTCCCACATGAGCATTCACCATCCCTGAAATGATGAAACCTATTCCCATCCCTAACGACGATTTCTCTTGCTTCAACCTTCGACATGAACTTGAACGCATTGTGGCAGTCACCACAAATCCGAAGGTTCTTGAAGACCCTAATTGTGGCTCCACGAGGAAGCTTCAAGAGCCCAAATACAACCGCCAGCTTTTCACTATGAGTTGATAGAGCATACTCCTTTTGCTCAGTCTCCATATCATGCAACACATACTGCGTGTCTGGAATGTATCCCATTTTCCTCATCTTCAGTCTTAATTTCTCCAGGTAGTTGTACACTGCTTGAATTTCAGGATGTGCAGTATCATCCACCAAAAAGACATGAAAGGTATTCTCAACCTTAATCCAACTACATCCAGGCTCTTTTTTCACCCCTTGGTCTCACATCAGTTTTCGCACCTTACCAGCGTCATCCCATCGGCCTGCAGCAGTGAATGTGTTAGCCAGAAGTATGTACGTTCCATCATGTTGTGGTGTCAACTCAAAGAGTTTTTCTGCTGCTTCAACCCCCAAATCAACATTTCTATGAGTTCGGCAACCAGCAAGAAGAGCTTCCCAAATGGGTGCCCCAGGTTTTTTAGGCATACTCTGGATCACATCTTTTGCTTCTGATAACCTTCCAGCTCGAGACAACAAATCAATTAACCAGGCATAGTGATCTTCTCCTGGATTTATTTTATAAACACTCTGCATTATGTTAAAGTAGTGTCGTGCCTTTTCAACCAATCCTGCATGACTACAGGCAGATATAACTGTGAGAAAGCTTATTCTGTCAGGCGCTATATGTTCATATAACATCTGATCAAAAAGTTCTACAGCTTGAGAACCAAATCCATGTTGTCCCAAGGCAGCAATTAATGCATTCCAAGATACCAAATCTACACAAGGAATTGTGAGAAACACAGTGCGTGCAGCTTCAATGACCCCAGATCTTCCATAAAATGTTATTTGCCTTTGGCGGGAGTTGCGACCGACCAACTTTAACGGCTTAAACACTAGTGTAACGTATGTTGGAGAATCCGGTTCTTCACACATGCATGATCTACTAAGTACGTAGATAACCGTAGGGCCAAGAATCGTCAAATTTCATTGAGAAATGAAAGAGATATTGGTTCACGAAGTAAGGTGTTTGAAGCATGGAAAGTGTGGTATTGTGTGTAATTCTCCCTCATCGCTGAAAACTCGTAAAGAAAACTTTTACCACTCTTAAGTAAGCGCCAAGAATTATCTCGGGCACCAATCATAACGGAAGAAGACTAAAAGCTAAAGACGTTGAGCTTGTCATACTATTTGACGAGAAGATCCTTCATAGGATGATATTGGACACTCGGTCATACAAAGCCTCAGGGCGACTAGAGTGGGCCAAAATTCCTTTGATAGGATGATATTGGACACTCGATCATACAAAGCCTCCGGGTGACCGGAGTGGGCCAAAATTCCTTTGATATGATGATATTGGACACTTAGTCATATAAAGCCTGCGGGCGGCGGAGTGGGGCCAAAATTCATTTCATAGGAAAAGTAATGGACACCTAGTAAGGTGTGCCGAGTTTCCGGTCTGAATGATCGAAGGCCTAAAGAAAGGCGATAAAGAAATTGGACACTCGGTCGCAAAGCAAGCTGGAGTAGGCCGAGTATCTAGATCACAAATGATCCGGTTACGCCCAACCACGGGCAGAGGTTGTTCATGTGAAGCAACGCCACCTCTAAAGTAGAAGGGGCTGGAGAGGTTGTCCTCAATAGGACTTCAAGGAATGAGATCACTCTAAAAGAGGTGATACATGTTCCTAACTTGGTTAAAGGACGTTGTTGGTCAAATCTGATTTGAGACTAGTCCAACAGGTCTGTGATAACTAAGAATGGTACAGTATGTCTGTAGCCAAATGAATGATATATTTGCAATCCGTGCGTCTATGCCATCATAGATTAAGACATGTTAAATAGTAAGTCATTCAAAAGCTAACGATGTTGAGATTGTTGCCTTCTTCGACATAAATCCTCAAATAAATGCGAGGTAGATGAAGAGGCAAAATCACCTTTCCAAATTCCGTCAAGGGAATAGCGAAAGAAGCACCGCTCCTCTAGAACTTAGTCACACCTACTTGGTGATTTGAAGTTTATACAAAATAGAGGGGGGAGACAAGTACGTTGTGATCTTCATTGATGATAGTACAACGTATGGAATCCTTTGTTTGTTGAAAAGCAAAGATGAAGTTGTTGAAGCGGATAAGCGCTACAAAGCAGAATTTGAAAATTAACTAAGCCTACGGATTGAGAAATTCGTAGTGATAGAGGGGGAGAATATGAACCATCGTTTATTAAACGACTGCTCATTACTCACCTCAGTCTAACGGTGTTAGCCAAGCGCGAAGTTGTACGCCCAAATTACGAGGGGTAGCTTGGTAAAAGATGGGCTACCGAAACGCAGGTCAAGTTTGACCTAAGACTGTAGATTGCATATCCACTGGATCTGCAAATAACAGTAGTGTTGATCGCCTCTTGGCATCAAAGAATGCTGAATTCATTGAAGATAACTTTCCTTGAAATAGGAAAAAGGAGTAATTGCTCAAGGTTAACAAGAACCCGCGAGGGCCTGACTGTCCGGAACTAGACGTTCCGTATCTACAGGACTCGAAAGTTCTTTGGTTGTCCGGAACTTAATATTCCGGATGCGAACTCAGGGATTCTAGATGTTGAACCGAGACAGAGCAAAGAAGGGGACAAAGACTTGTTCCAGTCCTTCTAGCTTGTATGGTTAATAATGAACCATGAACAATTAACAAATAATTGTTATCTCCAAAAACGCTGCTTTGGAAAGAAGCTAAAGGAGAAATAGATTCTATATATAGAATCATACTTGTGTAATGGTTAATCTTCCTCCGGAAAAGAACCTTTGGGTTGTAAAAGTGCTCCCACAGTGAGTAGCTTCACATCCGGGGCCATTGTAATCTTACATGGCATGGGTGTTGAAACAACCTTCCCAATCGGAGAGTTGGAAGAAGAGGATCGAATTGGTTTCTTTGCCTGAATTGTTGGGCTTCTTACTTGAACTTTCATTTTGGTCCCCGAAATGTTAACATTTTGGTCTGAAAGTCTCGGATAAAAACGAAACAATGAATCGATCACGAAACATTGACTACGAAGTTAGAAAGCCAACAGTTGGGAAAACCAACGGTCTTAGAGTGAAAATCATATTGAAACAAAGTCTCGATATGAAAGATATGAGTATCACGAGATGACATCTTAGGAATTGGATTTCTAAGACATCTAACGGACTCGGTCGATAGTTGACGATCTCGTTGAAGCCACCAATAGATATGAATCATAGAACCGATTGGAATCATGGTGCACCCATAGACAAGGAGCGATATGCTCGGGTCACGTGTAGTTCAATGTATTGTACACACTACAACCGACCACAGTATCGTCCAACAAACGGATCGGTTGAACTAAGGTTCACTTTGATGATCTTAATACATGATCAATAGAAGGCGTTAAGTCGGATATGACGATATCGAATTATTCGCTTATCTACGGATTATAGTATTACGGATGTCCGGCGGTTACGAGAGAACACGGTGATGCAAACCGAACATCGGATCGAAGAACACCAAAGTCACAAGTATATGTGTATGGTGGGTCTTGGAAAATCCTCTAAGCAAACTTGCATCGACCGATTCATGATGGTATCGGAGTTTATCGCTTTATATACAAAGCATGAAAGAAGTTGAGTAACTTCACGACTCATTAGAGGACGTCCCTTATTGGGAGAAACCCGTGCCTAAAGGCTTGAATCAAAACCACGCTGGATAAGCTGAGTATGGAGCTGACATCCAGTTTCTAGTGTGGCAAGCACTGCACAAGATGTAATAGCTCCTGCAAATGCATAGTCGCACAGCTCGATCCCGTTTACTCTCATTTGGTTGAACAGTTTGAGACTTTCTTCCCCTTGTCCATTTTGTGCAAATCCTGATATCATTACAGTCCATGCCAGGGAATTCTTCTCTGGCATCTTATCAAAAAATAGTTTAGCTTCATTAATCCGTCCTGCACTCACATATGCTGATAGAACTGCATTCCACGAAACAAGGTCCTTAAAGACTAGATTATCAAAAACTTTTCTTGCTTCATCGACTCTACCACATTTCCAATATAATGTTATTAAAGCATTATGTACAGAAACATGTATTTCCTCTTCTGTTCATCTAACATAAGCATGCACCTGCTTTCCAAGAAGAAACAATCCAGCATCCACACAAGCACTGAGGATACTAGTGCAGGTAAACTCATCGGGCTTCATCCCCGCTAGATACATTTTCCTTAACATGTCTAATGCTTCAAAGATGAAACCTTTATGCACATATCCAGAGATCATTGCATTCCATGCCACTACTGTCAAACACCTTTCGAGCAGCATCAAGGTCATCATTCTTCACATAGCCTGTGATAATCATAGTCCAGGACAAGTCATCCCGCTCTGGCATCTCATAAAACAACTTGCTTGCTGAGTTCATCAACAGAAAGGATGATGCTAGGGGTGATGATGAAGCACATCTGACATAAACTGATATAAGTGCATGCATTGACAACACACTTAATGTTAGCCATGCCTGACTTCACAACAACGCAATGCAACTGCTGGAAGTGCATTTCATGATCAGCTATAAGGGCTAAAGCTGCAAGCACCGAGATGTAGGTATACTCATCAGGCTGAAAACTTTTCCACCACCTCATATCAAGAAATAATTTTATAGCAGTGTGGCCATCATTGTTATGTGAATAGCATGTAATCATAGCGTTGTAACAAATAGTGTCACGGATGCTTAATGGGGTTTTATCAAAAACGTCTCTTGCAAGATTGAGTTCTCCAGAAGCAGAGTATGCAGCAATCATCGTTGTTCATACAATGACATCTGGTTGGAGAATTTGTCAAACAGTTGCTTTGTATAAACAAGGCCAGAATTTTTGCAGTAAATATCGATTAAGCGATTAAGGATGTGGCTACGCAACCTGAATCCGGAGGTAATCATGTTGGCATGGATTGATCGGACAAGAGCAAAAGATGAGCTGGCATGTTTTTTTTCTCGGCAAAGAAGAAGTTGGAGCTGAACTGCGTAAAAGTTAGCAGTGGTATGAGTGTCTGATTGGTTTTGCAAAGATGTTTTGACAGCAGCAGCCGCATTTTTCATGACTGAAAAGGTAAAGATAGGCAATTTCACTAGTCAGGAATGAAAAAAGTAAGAGAGATTGTAACAAGTTTAAAATTAGTTCTTAGTAGAATGATGGACTTTACTGTTATATCATATCAAGGGGTGAACAAGCACAAACTAACATTCAGTGATCATTTTCGGGAGTAAGTGATTAAGACTTAGCTATTTAAGAAAGTCAACCAATCAGAATCTTAAGTTATAAGCAAGCCATGTTAGACACCCTCAGAGATTTACTTGGTGCAAACCTGTTTTGACACAAATAGTAATCTCATTTTTTGTATACACAAATTAGACATTTAGACACAAATGGTTAGTTATCCTCTTATTGGCAAGTTTAAAAACTAATCAAACTTATTACAGTTAATCGATAGTGGGAAAACTCATTCCTAGGCTTATTGATTCCAGACGACTCGAACTCTAACCCTTTTTTGTCACACTAAACATGACATAAACAGGTATTTTCTTTTCAACTTAATCTGGTCTGAGTGATTAGGGAAAAAGAAACTCAAAACCTTATATTTCTGCTTGTATAACTGAGACTTAGAGTAAAGTAACAACATGAACACAACAAAGAAAAGGAGGTGAAAACATGCTTTGTTTAAAAAGTAAAAATTATCTCTTTCAACATATTAATGGGGTGGAAACTGTTTCCAGGTTTCTCCTTTTAAACAAACAAAACCAAGTCTGAAAATACTTCTAACAAATTTCAAGAAAAAGGACATCAAACTATGGACTAGTTCAACGTAGACGGATTCAAAGTATCTAAACATGTTTGAAGGCGTAAAGAGAGGCAGCTACACAACACGAAACAGAAAGGGATATTTGGACCATACTTGAACAAGATTTACTTTAATCTACTTCAAAGAGAAACCAAATCAACACCTACATCAACGCAGCTGGCTGCAGACTATACATCAAGAAACACATCTTTAACTACTAAAAGGAAACTTAAAACTATTCATGCCATAACACTTAAGGCGATCACATTGTTTGATCAAAATATATAAGCATACTTAAACGGGAAACAGGAGCTTAACCTATCCACATAAACAAGAAACTTGTCTGAATAAGGAATTAATGACTTAATTATCTGCTAGTTTGAAATGAACATAAGTAGTATTGGAAAGAGATCATTGCAAGTAAATAGCTACGCTTATATATGAACATACAGGAAACAATGTAAAGAAGAAAATACAAACAACTCATTCTCATGGGGCTGGAAGTGGAAATTAAGACTCGACAGTAACGATCATTTACTAAAAGAGCATTTTATTTAACTCTTCAAAGATATGTCTTCTCTTTACGAAACTTTGAACACAGTAGCTGCTGCAACAAAATCACAATAGATGCCTCGAAATTGAATCGACTAACTCGTGCTGAACTTAAACAATTAAAGCTTAACTAATCATGCTGGAATTTAAACAAAACAAAGCATAATTTTAATTTTTAACAAAACTTTGCACAGTTAAATAGAAACTATGTCCTTAATAGATAATAGGCATAAATCTGTATGATTTTTTTGCTGGTATTCAAACCCACAACTTTGATTATTTTTTTAGTTGTTGAACAAAAATTAAAGACCACCAAATTGAGGTGCAAAAATTAAATATCACTAAATTGAGGGGCAAAAATCAAAGTGCACTTTGTGGGCTGGTGAACATAAATATCCTACGCAAAATGAGTTATTATAAACCTTAGCGCCCACGTTTTTAAAATATTCAATTTTAGTTCAATTACGGAATAAATTATTGCGTTTTACAATCAATTATTCATCTATCAATTATACTTGATTTGACATAACATTATCACAACTCATCAGTTTTTCTATTTAATATGAATTTTGGATGAGGTAAAGACTCATCCATTTCATAAGTTTAAGTCATTTTTTTTTCAAGTTTTGGAAAAAATATCTAACTCTAAAGTTCATAAAAAAATGGTCTCTCCTCCTTCAACCCTTAAGGTTTCTTTATTTCGGGATGAAGAGATTGTTCATGATAATAATAATATTCGTTATAGTATTCCACTACAATTCCATGTTAATTTTCCAATTACATTGGATTACGAAACATTACTCAATGCCACACACAAAAGAATGAAAAGTAAGCGTGAGTATGAATTATTTGTAATAGAAAGATATCCAACATTCATTACACAACAAGGTTTAGTGCTTTATGGCAAGTGGAATATCATTGATGATGAGTCTTTGAGGGAATACTTGAGGGCGCCAGAAGAATATAGGGGTTAATCACCCTAAATATTCTTGAAATGTATGTTGAAAAGATACCCCACAGTCGTAGTGAAGTCATGGTCAGGACTCGTCAGGAAGTCCCAGAAATGTCGATTGCGCCTCGTCCTCAAATCCCTCAAGTCCAGCCTACTCATGATAACACTTATACGGACATGAGTTCTTATGGAGACATTTTGAGTGGTCAAGTGCCGATGGAAACTCTAAGCCATTAGTTTAATCAAATTTATGGGGAAAACTGATAAATATCCATTTTTTCATTATTATTTTGTGTAGTAGTACATGTTTATTATACATATGGTAATAGTAATATTTTTATATCATTTTAGGGGTTATACACCTGATATGAGTAATATTGAGAAATCCTCTCAGTTCGATGCAGTTGATTATTATCGGTAGGTATACTTTTTAATAATTAAATAATATAAGTGTTTTGATGTTTAGTATTTACAATACTTAAACTGTCTTTGTAGTGAAAATTGTTCACAAAACTCGTCAGTGGTATCAAACGTTGATTTCGGTGCAATTGATCTTTCTTCAAACCCAGACAATATTAATCATTATTGGTAGGCTCATCACCTTGATATTTGACCATCCATATATACATATATATATATATATATATATATATATATATATATATATATATATATATATTTTATTGATGTTGGTATTTAAAATATGTTATCTTTTTTTCGTGTAGGAAGAACCCTTTACTAGATGGTCATGATTATCCAAATCATATAGAAACATAATTGAGTGATAGCGATGATATACCGAATGCAGAGGTATTCGATGATGATGACGTAAATATATCAGATAATGAGGTTGATATTCATCCCCATAGACAGGAACAACAATTAATAAAAATGATCTAAAGTCGGCCACACCAGCAAGAATCACTGGCAGAAAGTCCAACTCACCAGCACGAACCGATGGTAAAGCCCAATTTAGTGGCATTCTGACGTGATTTCATATCTTGACAATCTTCAAGGTCGTCCTGATGCCTTTGTCTTCACCAGAAAAGATGATCAAATTCGCCAAAAAATGTGGAAAGAACCGACAATCTTGTAAATGATGAAGTTCACCTTGCAAAAGGCATGATTTTCCCTTCCAAAAAGCAATGCAAAGGGCCGTCAAAATTTATAGCATCAAAGAAATGAGGAGTTTAGAGTTGACGATTCAAACCGAAGCTTGTGGAGAATGGTTTGCAGACGTGAGCATCAAGGTTGTCAATGGATGCTTCGGGGTATTATTACTCATGATAGTATGTGGACTATCACATAGCTCACATCACACTTGTGATATGGATGACAATTGAGTAGATCATTTTAATTTAGATACAAATATGATTGCTCAAGTGTTACTTGCTGACATTGTCAAAACCCCAAGGTACCCTATTCGACCAAGTTCATTATAATTTTGACATCAATTAAATTATCATTGCTAAATGTTGTTTGTTTAAACTTGTCTAGGTTTCCCATCAAAGAATGCATCGAACAGTTTTGAGAGTTTATCGTAAAATGATAAGCAAGAGAAAGGGATATCTCAGGCGTAGGCGCGCTTTTAAGATGATTTATGGTACATGAGAGGGCTCTTTCCAGCAGTTGCCGAGGTATATGGAAGCTCTATCATGCTTCAATCATGGTATTGTTGTAGAGTGAAGCTCAACACCCAATCTAGTGTGGCTGGTAATATTTTTAATTTTGTATTTTGAACATTCAACCATACATTGATGATTTTGCTCATTGTCGGCTTGTCATATCCATAGATGACACGCATGTATATGAGATATACGATATCAAGCTACTGATTACATTAGGAATGGATGCCAATGTGTCGATATTCCCTCTTGCTTTCTCCATTGCCGCTAACGAGAGCAACGAGACATGGGGGATTTTTTGACACATTTGAGAAATATGTTATTAAGGATCGTATGGGTATATGCATGATATCTGATCGATATTACGACATATTGAACAATATGTTTCATTTGGAGGGGTAGGATCCTCCATTTTCTTACCACTATTGTTTAAGGCATATAAAAGCAAATTTTTAAATGGCCTTTAAAAACAACACACTAAACAAATTGATGTGGGCGGTGCAATAGAGCATCAAGAAAAAAAAATTGTGCGGATGGAGATGATCAAGGCCGTGAAACCGGAAGCATATGATTGATTGAAGGCAATTGATGTTGACAAATGGACATTACATGCGGAAGAAGGCAGAAGATGGGAATGCTAACAACAAACAGTTCAGAGTCGTTCAATGGTTTGCTAAAATCTGCACGGGGGATGCCCGTTACTGCAATGGTGAGAATGACTTACAAGTAAGTTGTGGAGCGGTTTGTGGCTAGAACAAAACATGCCAAAATCATATTAGCAGATGGTGGGAAATGGATGCCAAATCCTACAAAAATGTTCAAGCATCATAGGAAAAAATGTGAGGAACACAAGATGAAAGAGTATAACCATGTTGAACATGTGTTTGAAGTCAGGACAAATTCTTACCAAGGTCGGAGAGGCAACAGTCATACCGTTTGTGAGATAACGAGAACGTACAGTTATGGTAAGTGGCAATCATACCACATGTCGTGTTCTCATGCCATCAAGTATTTCGAGGCAATTGAAAAAATGGTATCAAATTATGTGGCATAGAAATACAACGTCAAAATTTATCTTAAATCATATGTCGGTTGTTTCTACCTACTTGGTGATCAAGCTTATTGGTCAAATGATCCATTCTTAATGATTGCTAACAAGGAGTATATCCATAAATTGCATGTTAACGCACGAACTTGGATTCCAAATCAAATGGATATTCCGGATATGACATAATATTGAAGGTGCTCGACGTGTAAGGAGTTTGGCCATGATAAGCGTTTGTGTAACCTACGAGGTCGTGGTAGTGCAAGTGCCTCTGGTGGTGGAAGAACCTTTCGTAGTGAAAGAGTCTCTCGTGGTTGAAGAACCTCATGATTTTATGAATGTATTTTAATTCTTCTTGATGTATTTGAATTGTCTTGAATTATGAATCTTAAGTATTTTGCTTCTTGTAATGAATGATGTATTATTTGTTTTAATGAAGCATCTTGAATTAGGCATTTAATCATGAAGAAAATTCTATTGAAAATTTTCATAACATACAAAAATTAGAAAAATAATTTAATCTTCGTCGCTTTCTAGAACCACCTCTTCGTCGTCTTCATTTTCATCATCCTCACTTGCATTCTCTTCTTCATCTTCTTCCCCTTCATTTATTTCTCCATCATCCTAGTTGTAGTTTAGATCCCAACTATCATCATTAGGAGCACTCACTCGGTTAACACAATAATATGGCATTCCACAATCTAATGCTTTGTGGTAAATATTTTGGAAGACCTATCCATTCTTGAATTATTAGATAAATTGGATAAGAAGAGTCTCGATGAAGATTTTTATTTTCTAACAGTTTTCAATGATCTTCTTCATCCGTTCCTCAAAAATTAAGATCGTTCAAAGCATGATACATATCTAGTGCTTTCTGCATTTCTAAAATATCTTTCATCAAGTGTTGAATAACCAGTGGTTCATCTTTGAATTTGGAGGTCTGATAGGTAGAAGACAATGCTTGTGGTACAACTAAACTATGCCAGCGACATAATACATCATAATCACATCTTTTCGAATATAATTGAACCCATTGAAGGTTTTCACTCCAAATTATAGCTCCTTTAGATTTTGAGGAGAATGTGTCACCCTCAATTATATGTCCAACAACTTTTAAATCAACATTGATACAAATTGGTTGATTTTCAAAGGGACGAAAAACACCATACCATTTTTTATCAAATAAATCCATGTAACATCCTAATATCTCTTTTTCAAAATATGATTCAATTGTGTTTGTTTCTATCCTACCATGAGGCCTTCTTGAGCTACCCTCGCCTTTTTGTCTATTTTTGAACCAACTATTGAATGCAAGTTTTCTAGACATTTTTAAAATGTGAGTTTTTTAACCGACTGAGTTATATAAAAGTTTCGTTATATAAGTGTGTCATATTTTGCACATGTAAAAGTTGCGCAATATAAATGTGTCATATAAAACAGTCAAAAGCGAGCATAGTATTGTCAAATCAAGGATGTCATTTAAAAACTTATATTATATTCATGTAAAAGTTGCACAATATAAGTGTGTCATATAAAGCGGTCAAAAGCGAGCATAGTGTTGTCAAATCAAGGATGTCATTCTAAAAACTCATATTTTGCATGTAAAAGTTGCGCAATATAAGTGTGTCATATAAAGTGAGCTTAGTTTGTCAAATCAAGGATGTCATTCCGAAAACTCATATTTTGCACATGTACAAGTTGTGCAATTTAAGTGTGCCATATAAAGCGGTCAAAAGCGAGCATAGTGTTGTCAAATCAAGAATGTCATTCTAATACTCATATTTTGCGCATGTAAAAGTTATGCAATATAAGTGTGTTATATAAAGCGGTCAAAAGTGAGCTTAGTGTTGTCAAATCAATGATGTCATTTCGAAAACTCATATTTTGTGCATGTAAAAGTTGTTCAATATAAGTGTGTCATATAAAGCGGTCAAAAGTGAGGATAGTGTTATCAAATCAAGAGTAGTATATAACATGAATGACAAACAACTAGCATTCACATTAAAACGAGTTACTATGTCAATTTGGAACTAATTTTCTGATATTGCTTCTATTACATGTTTTACCCCAGCAGACATATTCAAAGCAATGGGTAGGACATCCGAACTAGATGATGATTTTAAATACTCAAATAATCCGAACCATAGATACAATCAAGAATACAATAATACAATGAGAACTCAGTGGAATTGACGTGTTAGAGAGGCTAAAATGCTAGAACAAAACTTGAGGGCACTCAGACTCAATTGTCCAAAAAGGCGTGCTACGTCAATGCCTCGTGATACACCACAAGAGTTCAATTGTGCTCTTAACCATTTTCATGAAGAGAACAATCGGATGAAAATACATTGTCTCAGGGTAAAATATGGTCAACGTGATTACGACAGTTCAGATCCAAGTGGGATTCGAACTGTGTGATGTCCGATGAAGATGATTCTATGTGATCCAATTAATATTTTTTATAATAAAGTAGGTAGGTAGGGTTATAATGATGACCCCATGGGTACTTGGGGTTTGCAACTATATAAGTAGCCTTTCAATTGTTATTAAACTACAACGTATTCAATGTTGAGTAGTAGAAATATAGATTGATCGGTATTCCTTCCAAATGATCCAAATAGCAGTGGTGATGATAGCTTAAATCACAGCAGTTATTCCGATTATTCGAGTTATCTTGATAACAATGAATTCAAGATAGACGATTTGAAACACCACCTTCTTATAGAGCGTAATGATAATTTTTGCAATGTGAAATATTCAGATTCACGAGAATATTATTGCGGGTTACATCGAGAATGGGCATATCGGCATGTCGAATCAGAACGTCTTATTCGTGACTTGGAAAATCTCAACGCCCAATTTCCAACAAGATTTTCAATGACCATGCCTCAAACTGATTAACATTCTTGCGAGATTGTCGTACGGAGGATTAGAAAAGAAAACAACAGAATGCTAGCAAGACGTTGTAGATTGTACTTGCTAAAGTTGGCCGAAGAACAAATATCATCAACGGGTAGAGAACTAATATCTACAAACAATATTGAAGACTTCTATTCTGATGATGATTACGGGTTATTTTGGTTCACTTGCTTAGTTTTTGGGTCATTTAAGTTCGGACTCGTGATTTACTTTGTATTTTAATTTATGATGAAGTCATCAATTTGAAGAAAATTAGTATATTTAATTTTGCTTTGATTGTAATAGTATATTATTAATTTATATAAGTGTCTTAGAGTTAATAATACATAGAAAGTTCAACAATTCATAATTTTTAATGAAAACACAAATAAATTAGTACATAAAAGGTGTCGATTACATAATATATTTTAAAAAATATAGAAAATACATAATGTCACGACCCCTTTTCAGGAATCATGATGGAACCTACACAATCCCACCGGTAGGCGAACCACTCCCATATCTTTAACATGAAATAACATAAGTGAAAGCGGAAGACAACAAATATTACATAAGTTGTCTCGTACTATAAATGTGGAATAAGTAATAAGTCAGAAACATCAACAAATACCCTCAAAGATCTAGTATGTAGATACAACAACACAATCAATTACGACACAAGACTGAGAATGGGCACACAGGCCAAAACTGATCACATAGTTTGAATATGTCTCTCAAATATGAATAAAAGGCACAGTAAGAGAATGAGCATCCGAGGTATGCCGGAAGATAGCATCCTCACCATGAATACTGAAAGTCAACCTACTCGGACTCAAACTCGAGATCTCGAACCGGGGGGACCTATGTCTGCATTAGAAAAGCTACGACAAGTATAGCATGAGTACACAACGTACTCCCGTAAACATCATAGGCTGACAACGACGGAAGATACGTAACAAAGATAAATATCACGTTGACACCAAATAAGCCTATACCACACAATTCAGTCACTCATATAAGTCACGTTGTACACATATCAATTCACTGATTCATCAAGTCACATTAGTCACATAAGGTTCCAATCCCAATCAAGTAAAATCAATCCATTCACATATACAGGGACCTTACTATCATAGTACCCACCGACTAGTACTCTCTTGTCTAAGTCATATTCAAGCTTAATCCCACTTACCCAACTTATCACATTAAATAAATAAGTCAACACTTACATCACAACAACCATTTTAGAACGCTTCTAAGAGTGTTACACATAAGCTAAATATGATGACGTTAACTCTTTTGTTAACATTAGCATTTATGCTTAGTTAAGTCTCTACATAGTTACGGTATGACACACATAGATCGTTCCACATCTACCTTTCCACTAGTGACACTTATCACAGGTTCCTTAATAGACTAATTACCCATTCACACAGCCAATTACTAGACAACATACAAATACACATAATTCCCTGGACCTAGACAATAGTCATGGCATAACTGACATTTCCGACCACAGTAGCAGTTGACATCAAACACTTAGACTTACACTTATTAAACTCAAAAACCCATACACAAAGAAGCAAGCTACACATGCAACTAAATTAATTCAACAACCTCAACCATTTATCCAAGTGTTCACGGAGACCATCATAATCATTATTTCCAAGTATTCACAGAGTCATGCTCAATCATATAGAACATTCCGGTTCTATACAATCATTTCAATCCAAGTAAATCAGGGTTTCACCCAAGTTCCAATAACAAACCATATCGCATTGCCAACCACAATAAATCAATATATAGATGTATGAATGTAATGTATATGCAAAGTACCTTTCTCAACCTGGTATATAGTACATCAAGATTTAATTATGATCGTACACCCATAAAGGGGTATCTTCCCATATAATCATTTCTCCTAGTAAATCCGAAATTCCACACACAAATCTGACTAGAGCCCATGACTCATTTGTCGAGTGTTAATCATGTTGCAGGAGTGCAACTCCATTCCCCACGTATCAATATTCGTTGCGGCGTGCAACCTAAGTCATCCATATTATCATCATCTCAATGTTGTCATAATCTCATAAGTATTCTTACCTTTCCGGCCTATTGGGCCCACAACATATCCATACCACTCTCATATCAATATCACAGAACCATGAGTGTATGAATGCAAATGACAATATAAGGCAAGATATCATGATATAATGAGATGCAACCAAGTAAGGAGATGAAGTATCACATGCTTTCAAAAGTTCAATAACACACTTATCATCCAATAGACATGATTTCATATCAAAGTAGTCCATCAACAATAATCCTAGTACAATTAGGATATCATATCAAAACATGTGTGATGAGTAAACACAACAATATCAAATATGGCGACGAGCCCACATAATGGTGACAAGCACAAATAACAGCAGTTGGAATTAGCATAAGGTTGGTCCCCCAAATCACCCATTATCATAGGTTAACACCGATACCCACTCAAACATTATTCACAACCATTTGAGTGGGACCCCCAAACACGTCCAATACCCCTCAACATTTATAACTACTACGTACTTCTATTGGAGTCTCGAAAAACTAAATTGTAGCGTACCTCGTTGCCGAACAAGAGCGCTAACAAATCAGGCTTCAGTGATCACCTTGCCCTTCTGATACGCCTCAAATAGTCGAAGTCTATCCACGTACATATTATTCGTTAATATAAAGCTAATCACAATAAAAACAATACTTTAAATATCCATCTCGAACCCACGTCACCAAGACTCAAACTTTAATACTCAAAAACCTCTATTACATACTAAGTAATCATATCCTTAAATAAATTGAAAAACTATACACATTTCAATCCCCAATTTAATAATAATCTAAAAGCCCAATTTGAAACTCTAGATTTTCCCCCTTTTAAAAACAAACTGCTATAATCAAATTAAGGTTTAAAACATGATAATCTAACATAACCCAATCCTAATTCATGATATTAACACTATTTGATCCATAAATCCTCATTAAAATCAACCATATAACTCTCTTAATCAATATGCGTAACTCATTTTCTCCAACTCACATAATATGCTAAACCACCCTTAAAAGAAACCATAATCATGACTTAATTCATAAAGAGAAAGAATATATTAGCTCAAGGTTCGAAATGCTCCTAAAGCTCTAAAAATACCCTTATACGGCATTGGTTTTGAGGGTTTGTTATTTGGGGAAAACAAATCTGACCTAAAAATATATATAGGACACCTGAACAATGATCCGCCCCAAAGGAATCGACTAGCGGACCCGCTGCAACGAAAAATACCTCGCTAGGGCGAGAGTCTCTTGAAAGCTCACCCCTCACCAGCGGCGGACACGACTCCGCTGCGGTGAACTTTCTCCACTCCTAAATTCTTCTTCAGTGAGCCAACCCCTCGCCGAGGCAGACTCGCGGAGCAGATGTTGGTCCCTCCATGGCGGACACTAGACATCAGCTAATGAAAAAATAGCCCAAAACCTCTGTTGAACACCCGAAACACTCCCGGAACCCCCCAGTCACAAACCAAACATGTTCGTCTATGGTAAACAGTGCTACAAACTTGCACAAACCCTCTTATTTAACAAATAACTGAGCTAAGACATACTTTTCTAAAGAATCATTTGAGGCAAACCAAAAATCCAAACTTTACAAACAAGGCCATAAAATACATCTGATTTCCTCGGGAAATAAACCAATGACTTGACTAAGTCATAAATGACCCTCCGAAACTACCAGAAGAGATGAAACTCGGATACGAACTCATTTAGCCAAAAGTCAACTTTGAGTCAAACCAACGAACTCTAAGTTTCCAAACTTGAGCTTCTTTGTTCGAAACTCATGAAAATGGACCTCGGGATCGAGCTACCCATCCCCGCGTATCACCAATCCCATATAAAGATCATGGGAAGAATAAAATAGTCAATTAAGGGTCTTCAGGTAAAAATGACCGGATGGGTCATTACATCAGATGCCAATTAAATAAACGTTTATCCTCGAACGGAAGTAAGCAGGAATGGAAACCGATGAGTAACCAAGGAATTCCCATCATAACCTCATAAGAGCCCCAACCGACAAGAAATAAATCGATAGCACCACCTGTTCATTCAACCAATAGAAGCTACTACTTACCTCAATACCCCATATCTTTATTCCTTTAACAAAATGTCTTTCATAGCCGATTCTCAAATGTATGAACTAACTCCACTCGAATTCCAAAAATTTGATCATAACCATACTTCTATCCACGTTTGATTAAATCCATGAATTATTACATAACCACCATCAACACTTAGTTTTAGCCATAACCATAGTCCAACCCGTACCGATATCACCGTCTGGTTCTACTAGCTTCCCTTCTCAATTATCAATATCATCTTTCGCACCAAGATTTTTTAGAACACATAAACACACATCACAAGTCTAATTTCCCTCGAATCTCCAAACCACCATACTATAAACATGCCTATTGATTACTTTACCATGCCAAATCCGTAGAAAAATGACTGATCCTTTTAATGACTTTCTATAACCAATTGTACTTCCTCAATGCATTCCAAGTAACCATGCAAACCATTAGAACTATCTGAATCGTTGTCATCCAAAAGTTATCATCAATCTTACTTGTAATTTTGATGGGAGCCGTAACATCATCATACTTCAACTTCCAAAATGAAATCTCTCAAATCTTTGTCGGTGGTTGACTAGAATACCACAAGTCCTCCAGTCAATGTAACTTAGGCCACCGGCCCTAAATGAACACATTTATTTCATAATAAAATACTCAATATCTAAATCATCGTTAGCCACCCGAACAAATTCCAAATTAGCCAGTAAGTTTTTCATAAATATGTCGATGATCTATTCCATCTCATTTCCTCATGAACAATCAAGCATGTGTCGTCACCCGCGACTTTCAAGTTGGATTCTATCCAAGTCATCAATTTAGCACCGATGAACCATACCCTTGATTATAATTTCCAAGTTCTTCAAATTCTATCGATACACAAGTCTGATAGAACCACGTGAACTCTATATACATCAAATTTTCCTTGTACTTTCTCTAAACTCACCCATACTCTGGACACCTTGTCGAATCTCTATCTGTCATATCTTGCTAATTACCTGCCTTACAATTTTTTGACGTATAAACCTTACCTTCCATTTACCTTTCATTGCGCAATTACTTCCAAGTCTTAATACCGAAATACCCATCCATGTTATCCTTCAATAATGTCTCAACACCATCTACTACTGGCCGCCTAAAACAAGTCTCATGGAACATTCATCATAACAATTAGTCCACTATAATAGACCTACTCCTCCCATCATGCCAAATCATTTCACCCAGTCTAAAAGATGCAAAAAAATGACACCATAACCCACATCTAACCTAAGAATTTCCATTGTTTCAAATCCAAATCCTTTCCTATCTCGAAGATGCATCTTACTCAATACAAATCATATCAACCACATATTTAATGATTTTTTTATATTTCCACCATTCATTCCAATCATATTCACCGTTAACAATCGATCATTACTCAAACCTTTAAACATTGAAACTTCTCCCAAAAAAATCACATTCTATGTACCATCCTTTATGAAATTCCTCGACTGGAAAAGGACATCAACCCACTCTGGTTACTTCAATCAACAGTCATTTAGTACCCAAATGATAACATGAACCATCACTGAACTAATCCATAATCTGAAAAGTGATCCCAAATTACTGAACATATCCTCCTACTAACATCCTCATATAGTTTTGTAGAAATACCCTTACTAAAAATCCTTGACCGAAATAATCCTCTTTCTATATCAGTCCATGCGTTAGCTGACCCAATCATCGATATCTAAAGCCTTTCACAACTAGAATTAGATCAAACAATCGTAAACCTATTACCATGAATATTTCCAATGACCAACACCTTATTCAAGAATCTACATGATGTTTGCCTGCCAAAACCCAATCTTTACCTTATTTTGCCAAACCATAACTGTTACACCCCATAGTTCGTGTTCCATTGTGTTGTTAATTGATACCGATGTTTTGGAAAGATGTACGATTTTATGAGAAGATAATGAAGGTTTACGACTTATTTATGGAAGTTCCGGAGCGTTGGAAAGTCAAACATATTAAAGAAAGTACATTTCAATAAATCCAGAAAACTTGACATTTTGACGGCAGAATTGACGGACCATCAAAGTGCAATTTCAAAATGTAAAATATTCTAAGATCTTAATTGCTAATCGATGGTCCAGATTTACGGACCATCAAATGTTTGATGGACCATGAAATGTTTGACGGACCGTCAAAGTTCCCATCCCGAGCCGTCAATTTTCCCTGGCAGTTTGACGGGATGATTGACGGACAGTCAAATGAACCATCAAAGTATGATGGTGGAAAATTTCTTCGGTTTTAAAAGCGGGTCAGTCGATTTAATCTTTATTTTCTCCCAAAACCAGACCTAGAACACCTCTAAAATCCTCTCGAATGTTCTCTAACATTCCTAGATCAAATCAAAGTTGAATCATGATAGATTAATGCAAAAATATCCCCGTGGTAATCGCAAGAATCATCATCTCCGTGTTGAAGCAATTTTGGAAAAACTTAAAATTGGGGCAACTTGTGTTCTATGAGGATTTGGATAGATAAAGGTAAGAAATTATCCTCATCTACTTGTTATTGTGTTTAATTGATGATTTGGGGTAAGTTGTGAAATGATTTTTCATTATCGAAACCCGTAACCCTATGAAATCATTGTATATAGATTTATGGGCTATTTTGATCAAGATATGAATTGAAATTGATTAGTATATTGATTGTTGGTGTTGTAACCATAAGGAAGTATGTTTCGGAGAATCATGGGATCAAATTATCTAAGTATCCTTTGTTAAGGAGTCTAAGAACATTTTGTGTTAAGACTGTCAATAAAATGCCTAAATGAAGTTCTCTATGGAATATGAATTCGATGTTGATATCAACCCTTTTTTTGCTATACATAACTATCCGTAAGGAGTGCGAGGGCTTGTAATGTGATTGTAACTTCAGGAACAACGTATGTAAGGCAACCTTCTTTTTGGCATGACTTGATATGTCGTTCTTTGACTAGAAATCTCTTGGCAAAATGAAATAGCGAAAAGTCTTCTTTGACAAATCGATCATAATTCCTGAGTACTTTATAATCTATAACATCTTTTGGGTTATATAAGTCCTAAGTGTTTATATCAAGATTGTTGAATGTAGAGCTAATAACTATAGTCGGAGGATAATGACAATATGGAGTGTGGTGCAATTGTTGACTCGACTTGTGGCCTTTCAAGCCCAACATCAGACTCCCGATGTTGCTGATAGAGTTATGAGTGCAAGAGTTTGAGCTTTTGTTAATCTAGACACTTCGATATTTACAAGAACATACCCTAATGCGGACCCACAGAATATTCTGGATAGAATGCAACGAACCTTGCCAGTTATGCATGCAACGGATGTTGAGATAGTAGAATTTGCTTCATATAGATTGAGGGATGTGGCCGTGACTTGGTTTGAGATTTAGGAGTAGACTTGGGGACCCTAATACCCACCTTTAGGATAGAGAGAGTTCTCCGAGGCATTTTTACGACAATATTTGCCGATCGATCTTCGACGAGCCAGGTGAGATAGGTTCTTATATTTGGAGTAGGGTAATATGAATGTCAAAGAATATATCTTACAGTTCAACTCCTTATCTAGGTATGCTCTCATGATTATTTCTGACATGAGCGATCGAGTACATCAGTTTGTTAATGGTTTGGGGCCATATTTGGTGAATGAGTGCACGATAGCTTCGTTGAATCCCAATATCGATATCTTCCATATTTAGGCATACACACAGAATCTAGAAGATTGTAAAATGCAACAATGGGTTGATCGATAGCATAATAAGGGCTAACACAAGAAGACTCGGTCTACAGGTGATGCAATGGGTTTCGAGGTGGATTTAGGCCTCTATTTCCTAGACAACCATCTTATTTGACTACCAGTGCACCATTGCGTTTCAGGGCCTACGTCAGGACCAAGCCACTTATTTTGATCAAGGTCTGAGTTCACGGGCGTCAGGCCCATATACAGAGGGAAATCTAGTCAGACCAGGCCACCACTGCCATATTATAGTCGATGTGGTAAAAGTCATTTTGGGTAGTGTTGCCAGGGCACAAATACGTGTTATTCATGTGGTCAACCTGGTCATATTATGCAGTTTTGTCCGACAAGAGGTGAGGGTGGTATGGTACAACCAACTGAGTCTGTGGCAACTTCTTCATCATCAGTACACCATTCAGGATATGGGATACCCTAGCACAGGCTAATAGGGGCAGAGGCAGAGGAGCAACATCTAGTTCGAGCGGTCCCTAGAACCGCATCTACGCTTTGTCAGGTCGATAGGACTTTGAGTCATCTCCAAATGTGGTTACATGTATATTATCTATTTTTTCTTATGACGTATATGCTTTGATAGATTCGGGTTCTACTTTGTCCTATATTACACCTTTTGTTGCCGGTAAGCGTGGGAAAGAGCCTGAATTATTACCTAAGTCATTTGAAGTGTCTACGCTTATGGTTGAACCTGTAATTATTAAGAGAGTGTATAGGGGTTGTGATGTAAAGATACATGATCGCCATACGATAGTCGACTTAAATGAACTAGAGATGGTGGAATTTGATGTTATTATGGGCATGTATCGGTTGGCCTCTTGCTATGATAATATTGATTATTGGACGAAGATCGTTCGCTTTAACTTTCCAAACGAGCCCGTCCTTGAGTGGAAAGGCAATGTTGCAGCACCCAAGGGTAGATTTATTTCCTACTTTAAGGCTCGAAAATAATCTCAAAAGGATATATCTACCACTTCGTGCAAGTTCAGGATGCGGAGGCAAAGCCTCCAACTCTTCGGTCAGTTCTTGTCGTTAGTGAATTTCCCGACGTGTTTCCTGATGAACTTCCTGGTATCCCTCCTAAAAGGGAAATTGAATTCGCTATCGACGTACTCCCCGATATCCAGCCTATATATATTCCTCCGTATCGAATGGCTCCTGCAGAGCTAAAGGAATTAAAAGTTCAGCTGAAAGATCTCTTGGAAAAAGGCTTTATTAGGCCAGTACTTCCCGTGTGGTGCTCTAGTGTTGTTTGTTCATATGAAATATGGTTCATTAAGGATGTGTATTGATTACCGTTAGTTGAATAAGGTAACCATTAAAAACAAGTACCCGCTTCCCCGGGATCGACGATTTGTTTGATCGGTTACAAGGCGCTAAGTATTTCTCAAAGATTGATCTCAGGTTTGGGCAGGTCTGGGTACCATCAGTTGAGAGTTAAGGAGAAAGATATTCCCAAGACCTCTTTCCATACTAGATATGGTCATTACGAGTTCCTTGTTATGTCTTTTAGTCTGACTAATACACAGACAACCTTTATGGATATGATGAACTGGTATTTAAGCCATTTATGGATATCTTTGTAATAGTGTTTATTGACGATATTCTTGTATATTCTAGATTGAAAGCCGAACATGCGGATCATTTGCGAGTGGTATTACATATGCTTCAAGACCGTGAGTTGTATGCCAAGTTTTCCAAATGCGAATTCTGGTTGAACTCGAATTGCCTTTCTGGGCCATATTGTCTCATCCGAAGGCATTAAGGTAGATCATCAAAAGATTGAAGCCGTAAAGAATTGGCCGAGGCCCATGACTCCTACCGAAGTACGTAGCTTCTTGGGCTTAGCAGGATACTATCGAAGATTCATGGAGGGTTTTTCTCTCTATCTCAGCACCTATGACTAAGCTCACTCACAAGTCAACTAATTTTCAGTAGACAGATGTGTGTGAGCGCAATTTTCAAGAGTTGAAGAACAAGTTGACATCTGCACCTGTGTTAGCTCTTCCTGAAGGCACCGATGGGATGTGGTTTACTGTGATGCCTCTAGAGTTTGCCTAGGATGTATTTTGATGCAGCACAGGAAAGTCATAGCATATGCTTTGAGATAGTTAACAAAGCATGAGGTAATCTATCCGACTCATGATCTCGAGTTGGCGATTGTAATATTTGCCTTGAATAATGTAAAATAATATGAGGTATGAAAAAGGTAAAAGGAAGTCAGCTTATAGTATATCTAGTCTAGCAAAAATTCGATTAAGATAATGTACATAGAGGCATGAAGTTAATATGTAGATGCACATGAAAGACCAAATATAACTTCAAATAGTTTCCTTATTATTTTTTTTTTCCTGAAAGCATGTATATTCCAATCAATCCATATGGTATTTATATCACTAAATATTTGAACTAATTTATCCTCTAGGTAAAATAATAATTATACTCTAAAATAGTAGTATACTGATTCAGGCACATATCATTAATTATGCTCTACACAAGAACAAAGTTCATAGTTATAAGCTCAAAAGTGTCAAAAGTATATACTCAGTGATAGACTAATCAAAATACTTAGATCTAATGGCATGCGGTCATGACTTGGTGAAAATCAACTCTCTCATTTTCTAAGAAGATAGTAGACCAAAATCATATTGTTCTGCAGAAATAACAACCAAGAAGATGTGAATGCATCATACTATTCACAGAAGATACAGAACGTGTCAATCGTCTTCTTCTCCACAACTATGAAGAATTGCTCATGTGACAATGCAAAAATGATTATTCTTTACTATATCAGCCTTTGAAAATCATCAACTGAAAAGCACAAAAATCTAAAGTAAAGTTTATTATATCCGTCTTTGAAATAACACCAACTGAAAAGCACAAAGTTATGTTGCATTGGTTACCCAGTGGCCATGAGAACCTACAATATCACTGTTATGTGCGGGATGTGCGGTGAAAGTATATTTATGTCCTAGAGACAATCTGTATTAGGACAAATGTATTTTATACACATTGTAGTAGATAAAGATAAAGATTCCAGATAATCATAACTTGTAAGTAAATGTTTTATGTTACAAGTTCCATTGTTGTATAACCATACCAGAAATTATTGTTGGGGTAAGTAAGAAACAAAACTTTTAAACTTCCGTTGTGCCTTACTTATGTGTTTTGAACCCAACAAAACCCTACAGTGGTATCAAGAGCTCAGGCTGGTTCAATGGTTATATAACAATTGAATAGAATAATAACATGGGTTAAACATAAAATTGGATTAAAATGAGGTTTCTTGAAATCCTACATGTCTTGAACAAATGTTGACCTTTAATATCATCCTAAATTATCTCCTACGCTAACTCAAGGAAGTCATTCCGCTCTAACTCAAACTAAGTCAAAATGTGTTGTCCGACTCATTGCACGGTGCACGGTTAATAACGAATAAGAACGGATGATGGTCGATATGAGCGTTATTGATAATGGTGGGTGATGATAAAGACCTGTGATTTGATCCCTAAATTGGATTTAGGGCTCAAACGATTTTAAGAATCAACACAAAAACGTTTTGTCAGGACGTCGGTGCCGTGGCCCTATGGTAGGGCACCACGGCGCTTGCTAGGGTTTTAAGGAAGCGTCGCGGCCCTAATGCTTCATTTTTTAAGTTTCGAACTTTCTGGACATTAGGCGTCGCGGCCCCATGGTGGAGAGTCGCGACCCTAATACAAGCCGAAGGTTTCTGCCTTGCAAGCGCCGCGACCCTATGGTGGAGTGTCACGGCCCCATGGTGGAGCGCCGAGGCTCTAATGCATTGCAGAAGCAGAAATTCGATTTCTGCCTCACTGGTGCCGCGACCCTAATGATTAGCGTCGCGGCCCCGACGGTTGTTCGGAATGTTTAACCTATGATTATTATTATACAATATATTTGAAAAGTATACTGTTTATGTGCAAACTGTCAAATTGTTTGTCATTTAAATTACTACAAGAAGCGTCCGCTATAACTGTCTGGGCAGGCGGCGCCAGTATTTGATTAAACCATCTTATATCATGCATATTGGGTTGACGGTTCCCAAACTATATGTGTCATTAGTTTTGCATGATATTAAGATGTCATATTGGATATGGCGTAAAAGTGTTGATCTTGGTTAAAACCCTGAATTAAAATATTCCCTAAAATTTTAATACAAGTCTCATTTGAAATGAATGTGTCATCCGTTATAATTTATTGTAGTGCAAAATCCTTTTCGGCGAGATGAGTATTTATGCCACAACATTTTCTCTAAGTCTACGAGGACTCAGACTCTTTCATAGATGCATGTTAAATATAGAAGTGGGTGATAAACCTTCATGAGTATTTACACCACAGTGTTTGCTCTATAAGGCAAAACTCACTTAGATACATAATTGCAGTTGCATAACGGGGTTGATTTGCTAGGCTGTCTTGGCGCCACAGTGTCGGACAAGCCGAGGGACGCAGATCGATTGTTTAGAACATTCAGTCAAACATGAGTTACAAATTGTTTGTAATTGGCTTAGAGACCTACCATGTTGTGTTGTTGAAGTTATCAGCCACATCAAACGCGGAGACAGAATGAACCTGGATCATGACCCATTATTACCATATTTGATATGAGTCTGTATTCTTCCATATGGTCGAAGAGTATGTTAAAATAATGGGAGCTAATTAAACAAAAGACCATGTTAATTAGTTAACGAATGTGTTCAATAGAAATTAAATTAGAGTTTAATTTCAAGTCTATTTATTTCTTCAGTCGTATAAAATGTCGAATCTATCGCTGAAAATATTGGTCGAGACAAACAAGTTGACTGGATCAAATTACCCTGACTGGTTAAGAAATCTGCGATTGGTGTTAAGACTAGAGAGAATTGAGTATGTGTTAGACACAATATTCCCCACAATTCCTGCTGAAAACTCTGATGAGTATGCCATGTTTGACAAGGTGGCTTATCAGAAACGTTTGAACGATGCTGCCTTGGCAAAATGTATAATGTTGTCTTCCATGACTATGGAGTTACAAAGGCAACATGAAAACATGGGCCCCAACAAAATGCTAGAACACTCGAAGAGTCTCTATGAAAACCAGTCTCAAACAATGGAGTATGAACTGTTGAGAGACACATTCAAATGTAAACTAAACAAAAGGGGACAAATGCCAACGCATGTTCTAAAGAAGGGCTACACAGCTCCAAGAGGAGGCAAAGCACTAGGTGCTTCTACCTCTACTGGACAATGTATGTTTGTCATTGAAATAAATATGTCTACAAGTAACTCCCACTGCTGGGTATTGGATACCGCTTGTGGCTCGCATATTTGTAGTAATGTGCAGGGCCTAATTAACAACAGAAAGGTTGGACCTTGGGAGGTAGACCTGCGCGTTGGAAATAGAGCACGAGTAGATGTTGAACGCGTGGGAACTTATAGACTAGATTTACCTTCAGGCTTTTGTTTAGAACTAAATAATTGTTATTTTGTTCCCTCATTAATGAGGAATATCATTTTTATCCCAATATTAGACATTTAGAGGTTTTCCTCATTCATTGCCAATGGCAGTTATGTATTGTCTTTTTAATGGTTTGTTTGTGGAAATGCTCCGCTTGTGGATGGATTGTATATTTTAAACTGTAGTTGTGAAATTTTCAATGTGCAAAATAAACGAGCTAAGATAAGTAATCCAAGAAACCCCACATACTTATGGCACTACAGACTTGGTTATATCAACGAATCAAGGATAGCAAGATTGAAGAAGTTAGACTACCTCGAACCATTTGACTTGGAGTCCAATGGTAACTGCGAATCTTGCTTGAGAGGAAAGATGACCAACAAGCCACTTTCTGGGAAAGGGGTGTGAGCCAAAGAGGTACTTGAGTTGGTCCATACCGATGTATGTGGACCATTTTCAACTCAAGCTAAGGGAGGCTTCCCTTACTTCATCACTTTTACAAACGATTTCACAAGGTTTGGGCTTGTGTATCATATGAAATATAAGTTCGAAGACTTTAAGAAATTCAAGGAGTACAAGTCAAAAGTAGAGAAGCAACTTGAAACAAGTATCAAGACACTTCGATCAGATCGAGGAGGTGAATACTTAAGTAAAGAATTTCTGGATTATTTGAAGCTTCATGGAGTCCAATCACAATGGACACCTCCTGGAATGCCACAGATGAATGGTATTGCTGAAAAGAGAAATCGAACCCTATTAGATATGGTTAGATCTATGATGAGTTTCTCAGCTCTACCGACATACCTTTGGGGCTATGTATTGCAAAGCTACATTTATATTCTGAACAGAGTTCCCTCCAAGTCAGTAGAAAAGACACCCTATCAGATATGGTGTGGCAAGAAGCCAGCTCTTAAACATATGAGACCCTAGGGGTGCCCTGCATATGTCAAGAAGATGCTCACTGACAAGTTGGAATCTAAAAGTGAGAAATGTTACTTTGTGGGGGTATCCAAAGGAAACAAAGGGATACTACTTCTATCTTCCTGGAGAACATAAGGTCATTGTTTCCAGGAACGCAACTTTCCTTAAAGAAGAATATGTCTACAAGGAACATAGTTGCACAAAGATAGAATTTGAAGAAATTCAAGAACCACAAGATAACACAGAAAATGAACCCTTGTCGAATGACTTAAACAAGGATTTAGTGGGAGTATCTGGTGAAGATTGGGTACTTAGAGTACGCCCTTCAGCTAGTGGGAGTGCTGTGAGAGATAGTGCAGAAATGCAAGGCTCTCATACACAACCAATGTAAAATGATACAATGGTTGTACATCATTCCATTCAGGAAATACATGAAAATGACATTCTTGAATGCTCTCAAGGTGATAGATTGTCCAACACACAAAGACCTTCTCACAATCAGAATGCAATAAATACTGAAATGCAGAATAATCAACTCCGTAAGACCACTAGGACTTATCGTTCGCCTGAAATACTTATTCTCTTTATTGAAACACACAATGAGATAGATATTCCTGATGACGATGAACCTACAACCTACAGTGAAGTTATGTTAGACATTGACTCGCAGAGATGGCAAGAAGCCATGAAATCTGAGATGGACTCGATGTACATAAATCAAGTTTGGAACTTGGTTGATTTGCCAACAAGGGTTAGACCCATAGGATGCAAATGGGTCTTCAAGAAGAAGATTGATGCATATGACAAGGTACAGACTTATAAAGCAAGAATGGTGTCTAAAGGTCATAATCAACGGTCTGGGGTCGATTATGATGAAACCTTTTCACCTGTTGCTAAGATTAAGTCCATTCGGATTTTGCTTGCAATAGCTGCATATTATGACTATGACATCTGGCAGATGGACGTCAAAACTGCTTTTCTCAATGGTAATCTAGTTGAGGAGGTGTATATGAACAACCTGAGGGTTTTTCAATTGAGTCCAAACCAAATGTTGTATGCAAGCTACAAAAGTCCATTTATGGGCTTAAGCAAGCTTCAAAGAGTTGGAATATTTGCTTTGACAATGCTGTCAAATCGTTTGACTTTGTTAGAAGCAAAGAAGATCCCTGTATTTATAGTAAGTGCAAGGAAGGGAGTATTGTCTTCATTGTTATATATGTAGATGACATATTAATAATGGGAGATAATAAGGCTCTCATGCAATTAGTCAAGGAATGGTTATCCAACACCTTCATGATGACGGACTTGGGTGAAGCCTGCTACATTCTTGGAATTAGGATCTATAGAGATAGACCTAAAAGATTGTTAGAGCTGTCACAATCCACATACATAGACAAAGTGCTAAGACGATTCTCTATGGAAAACTCCAAGAAGGGTAATCTTTCTATGGGTCAAGGGATCAAGTTATCAAAGAAGGATAGTCCTTCTACTGTTGCAGAACTTGAACGCATGAAAATAATCCCATATACTTCAGCTATAGGATCTATACGTATGCCATGACCTATACGAGGCCAGATGTGGGCCATGCACTTAGTATGACTTGCAAATTCCAACATAATTTTGGGGAAGAACACTGGTAAGCAGTCAAGAGTATTTTTAAGTATCTTAGACAAACTAAATAATATTTCTTAGTCTATGGTGGAAAAGATAAGCTGGTATGTACTGGGTACACTGATGCTAGCTTCCAGACAGATCTAGATGACTTCAAATATTAGTCTGGATATGCCTTCATATTTCAATGGCGGAATAGTGAGTTGGAAAAGATCCAAGCAAGCTACAACTGCTTATTCGACAACAAAAGCTGAGTACATTGTTGGATCGGAAGCTGGGAAGGAAGTTGTCGCGATACCTGAGATCCTGAAGGAACTAGGGGTTGTTCCAAGTGCTACTTGTCCAATAACGGTTTATTGTGACAACACTGGTGCGATTGCGCAAGCTAAGGAACCAAGATCAACCAACAGAAACAAGCATGTACCAAGGAAGTACCACATACTCAGGGAGATGGTGGAGACTGAAGAGATTAGATTAGACTATAGTCCCACAGACGATAATCTAGCTGACCCATTCACTAAACCATTAAGCTTAGTCAAGTATAATGGTCATTTTGAGAATATGGGCATTAGATATATTGGAGATTGGCTCTAGGCCAAGTGGAATATTGAAAGTATATTTATGTCCTAGAGATAATCTGTATTAGTACAAATATACTTTATACACATTCGTATTATTATTAATGGAGATTAATATCTTGGCATTTGCAATTATTGAATTATTATTTGATTGTTTGTAATTATTCATTAATGTGCATCCCTTGAGCTTATATTGTCATTAATAGAGTGAGATATTCATGATAGAGCGTAACTCTTAAAATAGCCTCAACTAATGATCATCGAGAATGGGATATCGATGATATGTGATAAGTTGACATGTGGTCTACATCACATCCTTAAAGGATGTAGTATGTCTCACTTGCTACGAGTAATGACTACTCGTGATGGACACATGGATACTTTGGAAGTATTGGTATACCCCGCTGATATACTGTTTGTTATACTTGTCTAAAGTATGATCAGCGTGTGGGAGATAGAAGTCCTTAGACTTGAGGTCAATACGCGCCTTGTCTACAAATTAATGTACTTTGATCCCATCCTAAGCTCAAATGCCTTATAGGTTGAGATACGACTTGTATTGGGTACATTACGATATGGATTGAAGGTGGTAGTTGAGCCAAGATTAGGATTCATTCCTCGAATGTATATTCAAGAGAACACTCGGATTCTCAGTGATATTAGGTTGACTAAGTCGTTGGCCAACACAATAGACGTATTTAGAATATGGTCTAGTTGTCAACTAATATAGATGAGATACAATGATTAAGCCATTTAGATAGACACTTGACAAATCCTAAGCTTGATCGGGCGTGTCGTGAATGAAAGGATTTTATCTTACCACATAAAGGTTAAGTTTACTGGATTCGCGTAAACGTACTTCACATATTGAGTTCGTCTTCCGGCGCCGTCTAGGAGTTCCGCGTATACCTTAATTTGATTAATGTCGATATGAGAAGGCCTGTAGGGTCACACTATGTCGATTGTCCATTTCGATCTAATGATGTATTGAGAGAGTAATTAAATGTTCGATTTGGAATCGAGATATTTAAATGAATGATGATTATTTTAATTAAGTCAAAATTAGATTTTGGATTTAATTAAGAATGCATAAAAAATAAATCGAGAAAGTGCAGGTGCACGTCGAGCGCCGCGACGCCCATACCCTAGGGCCGCGGTGCCTCTGCATCGATTTTTGGGCCAGGCCTAAGGTCAAACCGTAATCCGGTTTTGACCTAATTTCCAACTATAAATAGAGGCATTCCTTTTCATTATTCACACATCAATTTTCTGAAAAACATTCTAAGCCTTAGAGACTTAGAATCAAATACTCTCTCGAACCTCTGCCGGATTTCCTAGCTTTCCGAAAGAGAAGTACATTGAAGCTTGGAGCTTGCAATCGGAAGGGCAACCGCGTGTACACCTTATAGTAGATAAAGATTCCAGATAATCATAACTTGTAAGTAAATGTTTTATGTTACAAGTTCCGTTGTTGTATAACCATACCAGAAATTATTGTTGGGGTAAGTAAGAAACAAAACTTTTAAACTTCCGTTGTGCCTTACTTATGTGTTTTGAACCCAACAAAACCCTACAGGCGGTATGTATCAACTAATTAAACTATAAATCCTTATGGATCTCTACATGCAATTCACTCACTTTGAGTAGAGAGGATAGAAAGAGAAGGCCTTTGTCCATGATTTCTGAATCTTGGAGATCAATGCCATAGTAAGATGAAGGATAGATTTTGGTGGTGCTTTTCGGTTTTCACTATTTGGAGGAGGCATACTTTCACAGACACTTGGGCAGTGACAAAAACAACAGGAAATATTATCCAAATTATGCCAAGAGCTTCCTTTAAGTGACTCCATATCACTTCTCTGTCACTAATGTTGAGTTTAGCTGCAAAAATAAAATAATTTCATATCCCTTCGTAAGGCTAACAATTGCTTGTGAATATTTAGCATTGCTTCCTAGAAATAAAAGTAACATTGAATCGTATGTATCTACCACATACATAAGGCCAGATTATATAAGCAAATTGGATAATGCAGTTCTTTAAAGTGAACACACAATAACCTCACAATGGACAATGCTTATATCGCCTAATGAACAGTTTCAAAGAGGATAAACGCGATCAGTTCCCCCGAGTAATCTGGATTCTGGATAAGAGATATTGAATAGATGTTAAAGCTAATTATGCAATTTAGCATCCAGATTACACACTGCTTATTTATTGACATCGTAAATTGGCAGTAGAATATAAATGCCTCTAGCTAATGTAACGCCTAGCTAATTACAGTTTGATGAACATCTTCATTACTATTGTGATTTCTTATTTAATAGTAGAAGCTCTTAAACAGATGCAAGTGTGGGTTACAACAATTGCAGAAAATGGGAAGTAAGTAAATATTACAAATTCTCGAAAGGATAAACTAAAGATTACAACAAACTGGAATCAAGAATGATACAAACTCCTTCGATTTGCTGAGTCGAGTGATGACACGCTGTCTTTAAGACAAGATTGCCCGTATATATCCTTTTACGTTGTCGGACAATAGTCTTCCAAGATACAATAACAACTTAACAAATGAGCAAAAGAAACTCAAGTATTACTCTTGAAGAACTTTGAATATAGAAATGATGCTAGAGAGGAAGAAGAAGATTTCGGAAAAATTTCTAAGTGTTGAACAATTGAGCAAAATGCCTCAATTTATAGTGTAAGGAAATGACCCCTCAACTAGCCAACTAATGGCCTTCAATAGCCATGTAATGGAACTTATTTAGGGGTTACATTAAGCCAAATAATGGCTGAAGTCATGTGCCAAATAATGGAGATTCAATGCTCCAAAACCAACCCAAGAGTCAGAACTTTCCATCTTTCTGTCGCAGCATTCTGCCTTCGAAGCACCGCGGCTTCGCGAATTAGCGCCGTGATGCCTTGGCTCCAGTATCCAAGCCACCATTTAGTGTCGCGGTGCTGCCATGATGGCATTGCGGCGCTCCGATGCTGCAGCTCCGATGGTGTTGCGCCGCGGCCCTTCACGGCTCCGCGGCGATTTCTGACTCGTTTCATCTTACACTTTGTACATTCTTCCTTCGTTTACCAACGTGGAATATTGTCATTTGGCTAATAACCGTCATCATTCTATGTCTCTTATTACATACGTTTACCAATATCTTTTTCACTAATGAAATTTGCGATACTTGGCACTACATGTGCACGTGTGTGGAAACGACGTTTCCGACGTGCGGAGCCCCAATTGTTTGAATCATAAATAATGGGATAAACTTAGTTCCACATTAGTAAATTTCCAACAATCTCCTCTTGAAAGAGATTTTGGCAGACTCACAAGGTGCATATTTCCAATAATCTTTCAGCGGACAAATGTTGCATCTGGATAGGTACCTTCCGCTTTGAACCTTTCATAGTTGAATACCATCGGACTTACTTACTGCGCGGTGAACATGATGTCTTGAACTATTAGTGTTTAGTGTAAGCCAAGTCAATGGTACCAACACAACAACTTCCTTTACTCTGTTCTTCATAATGTTTTGTTCGTTGTGGCCGTGGACACTTCTTGGATTCTTAAGTGCGTTCATTTGAGGCGGCCTATCCTCGCACTTAAATAGGTGGTCTTCTACAAGGTATCCTGCTATACCTCCACTTTACAAATGTTAGGAACCATTAAAAGTTTCCCCAAACCTAACCTCAACCGTTGAGGATCATTAAAGGTTTTGGAAACTTAACCTTTACCCACACTGTAGATAGGACTTAATGTCTATCCCGTGAACGACTTTGGATTGATGTTTCTTTATAGAAATCACTATCCGAAGTGCTCATGCTTCTACCGAAGCGCTCAACTGAACCTTTACAACTTAGTTTTTCCATTGAACCTAATTCTTGGGGTCTCCAGTTAGTAAGGTTGGGTTACCACCATATTGGTCCTTATAGCTTGGGTTTTAATCCCATTCCCCTAGATAGACAGAACATCTGATCTTTGGGTAAGCCGTTTGTTAGTGGGTCCGCTATGTTATCCTTTTATTTTATGTAATAAATGGATATTATACCCGTGGTGATCAGTTGACTAACGGTCTTATGTCTCCGTCGAATATGACGAGACTTGCCATTGTACATAGAACTTCGTGTCGTTCGTAGAGCCGACTGACTATCGCAATGATCATTACAGAAGGTACGGGTTTGTCCCAACAAGGGACATCCTCTAAAAAGTCGTGAAGCCACTCAACTTCTTCTCATGCTTTGTCTAAAGCGATAAACTCTGATTCCATCGTGGATCGGGCGATGCAAGTTTGTTTAGAGTATTTTCAAGACACAACCCCACCACCAATTGTAAATATATACCCACTGGTGGACTTGGTGTTCTCTATATCAGATATCCAGTTTGCATCACTGTACCTCTCTAGTACAACTAGATATATCAAATAATGCAACCTGTAAGTTAGTGTGTATTTCATGTTTCGTAGTACCCGATTCCACACCTTCCAATGATCATTACTCAGATTACGGGTAAACCTAGCCAAATTATTGACTGCATAAGTAATATCAGGTTTGGTGCAGTTTGTTATGTACATCAAACTCCCAATCACCTATGCATATTGCTCCTGGCATATGGGTGCACCACGATTTTTATCAAGCTTTTGATTTCTATCCAGTGGTGACTTCATAGGCAAACTGTCAAACATCTCAAACTTTCTCAACACATCCTTGATGTAGTGAGATTGAGATAAGACCAGTCCGTCAGACGTCTTAGAGATCTTTATCCCTAAGATGACATCTGTGATACCCATATCCTTCATGTCTAAGCATTGTTTCAACATGTTCTTAGTCTCTAGGATCAAGCTAGGACTGCTACCTGTGATCAACATGTCATCTACGTACAGACATATCATGACGAACGAGTCAGAGTTACCTTTTGTGTAGACACATTTGTCATACTCATTAATGGATAAACCCTTCAATATTAGAGTACTATCAAACTTTTCATGCCATTGCTTCGGGTCCTATTTCAACCCGTACAGAGATTTGACAAGTCGACAGACTTTCTTCTCTTGCCCTGGAACATCATACCCATCGGGTTGTTCCATATAAATTTATTCTTACAAATCACCATTTAGGAAGGCTGTCTTGACATCCATTTGATGTATCTTAAGGTCATGGAACGCTGCAATTGCAATGAATACTTATATGGACGTCATCCTAGACACCGGAGAGTACGTGTCAAAATAGTCAAGGCTTTCCTTCTGCTGATAGCCCTTGACTACCAACCTGGCCTTATACTTATTTATAGACCCATCTGCTTTATACTTCTATTTGAGTATCCATTTACAATCCAATAGTTTATTTCCCGGAGGAAGATCAACCAACTCCCAAGTATGGTTATGCAGGATGGAGACTATTTCGCTATCAATAGCTTCTTTCCAGAATGGTGCCTCTGGAGTTGACAATGTTAAGCAATTGTCCTTGGTTCATCATCAACCATATAAGCTACAAAGTCTGGACCGAAAGATTTATCCTTCCTAGCCCTTTTACTTCGCCTTGGTTCCATCTCTAGAGTCTCCAAGTTCTGAGAATGTGGAACACTAGATTCTGGATATTCAGCCACTTCGAAGTCCGCTAGATCTTAACCATCTAGATCCGGGCAGTCAACGACTCTTGGTTCCTGAGAGCTTTGTTCATAACTTCATTTGCGAGAGGTTATGTCTTTTTCCTTTCTAGGAAAAATATCCTCAAAGAATTGAGCATTCCTTAATTCCATTATTGTACCCCAGTGGATATATGGAATATCTGACTTATGCACTAAGAAGCGATAAACACTATTGTTATTTGCATATCCGATGAAAATGCAATCTACAGTCTTAGGCCCAATCTTGGCCTGCTTTGGCTTGGGCACTTCGACCTTTGCCAAACAACCCCATACTTTAAATATTTATAGGTGAGTTTCTTTCCCTTCTATGATTCATATAGGGTTTTATCCTTACCCTTATGTGGGACTCTATTAAGAATCATATTAGCGGTAATGATGTCTTCTCCCCACATGTTTTGGGGAAGACCGAAATTGATGAGCAAGGCATTCATCATTTCCTTCAACGTGCGGTTCTTGCGTTCCGCAACACCATTCACTGAGGTGAGTATAGAGTCGTCGTTTGACAAACAATGCCCGATTCGGCACAATATTCCTCAAATGGCGCTACGTATTCTCCCCCTCTATCTCTACGAATGGATTTAATTCGCAAGCTTAGTTGGTTTTCAACTTCTGCTTTGTAGCATCGGAACGCTTCAAAGGCTTCATTTTTACTTTTCAACAAGTAAAGGTAACAATACCTTGTTCTATCATCAATGAATGTCACAAAGTACTTGTTTCCCCTAGTTTGTGCAAACTTTAAATCACATATATCTGTGTGAATGAGTTCTAGAGGAGCGGTATTCCTTTCGACGGATCGAAAAAGAATCTTTGTGAGTTTTGCCTCTACGCACACCTCACACTTATGTTGAGGGTTTACGTCGATAGATGGCAACAACTCCAACTTAACCAACCTTTGGATGGACTTATAGTTAACATGTCCTAATATATGATGTCATAAATTAGAGGACTCAAGCAAGTAAGAAGAAACTTCAATATTATTGCTTGCACGCATTACATACATGGTGTTAACTTTGAAGAGGCCTTCACAAACGAAGTCTCTTCCCACAAAAGTTCCATTCTTGGTGATTATAAATTTATTGGACTCAAATACTAGCCTAAAACCAACATTAACCAATAAATGACTTGAAATTAAATTCCTCCTAATCTCAGGGACATGCATCACCTCCTTCAGAGTGAGCTCATTTCCAGAAGTCATCTTCAAGACTACCTTTTTTACCTCCAGCACGTCAGAGGAATCGTTGTTACCCATGAACAACTTCTTGTCTCTAACTGGTATATATGTGGAAAATGCATCTCTATTGGAACAGATGTGTCTGGTAGCACCCATGTCCATCCACCATTGCATGGGATTCTCAACAAAGTTTGCTTCAAGCACCACCACCGAGAACTCCTCAATCAAGTCGTCAAGAAACGTGTCTTTGACGACGTTAGCATGTGCCTTTCCTTTGGCCTTGGTCTTCTCTTGTTGCTCAGTCTTGAGCTTGCGGCAATCCTTGATCATGTGACCAGGTTTTTCATAGTGGTGACAGTTTCCCTTGAACTTCTCCGCCGCCTGGGTCTTGCCGTCTTTCCGGAACTTGCGCTTCTTGCTTGGGTTCCCTTTGGCCTCAGCCAGATTTGCCTTTGCCTCAGCGGGTTGTTTTCCCCTAGGCAAGGCCTTCTTATTATCTTCCTGAATCTGGAGTTTGATAATAAGTTCCTCAAAGGTCATTTCCTTTGTCTTGAGTTTTATGTAACTCATAAACTCATTCCACGAGGGAGGTAACTTCTCAATCAGTGATGCAACCAAAAACTGCTCATTTGGTTTCATACCTTCAAATCCAGGTGATGTAGAATCATTTGGAATTCCTGGACTTGGGACCTCACAGTTTTGTTATCCACCATTTGAAATTTCAAAAATTTCCCAATGATGAATTTCTTCGTACCAACATCTTGTGCGTTGTACTTCTTCTGCAGCTTTTCCCATAACTCTTTGGTGGTGCCTACGACGCAATACACCGTGTAGAATGGGTTTGACAGATAATTTAACATATAGTTCTTACACATGAAGTCACTATGACTCCAAGCATCAAGAACTATCTTCATGCCATTGATGACATGGATACATTGGCCCCCTCCAGCCATTTTATTAGGCTGAGGGTCCACTTCATCTCCAGCTTGTGAGGATCTTCTGTTAGGAAATGAGCCATTCCCATAACAGTTAGATAAAACAACATCTTCTGCTGCCATCTCTTGAAGTTGGAGCCCATAAACTTTTCTAGGCGTTCATTGTGGAAATCGGATGGTGGAGGAACAATAACGTTCCCTTGAACAACCGGAAAGGCATTGGGTGTGCCTTGAGAAGTGGGGAAGGCATAGGGGTTGCCTTGAGTAGCAGCAAGCAGCAGAATAAGAAGCGAGTTGTTCTCTTTCCAGTCATCTTTTAAGCACTTACAAAGCTAAATCTTGTCTTAAAATTGTGGGTTACAACAATTGCAAGAAATGAAAAGTAAGTAAATATTACAAATTCTAGAAAGGATAAACTAAAGATTACAACAAATTGGAATCAAGAACAATACAAACTCCTTTAGATTTAATGAGTCGAGTGATGACACTCTGTCTTTAAGAAAAGATTGCTCCGTATAAATCCTTTTACGTTGTCGGGCAATAGTCTCCCAAGATACAACTGCAACTTAACAAATGAGCAAAGAAACTCAAGTGTTACTCTTGAAGAACTTTGAATATAGAAATGATGCTAGAGAGGAAGAAGAAGATTTCAAAAAAAATTTCTAAATGTTGAACAATTGACCCAAATGGCCTCAATTTATAGTGTAAGGAAATGACCCCTCAACTAGCCAACTAATGGCATTCAATAGCCATGTAATGACACTTATTGACGGGTTACATTCAGCCATTATTTGGCTGAATTCATGTGACAAATAATAGAGATTCAATGCTCCAAAATCAGCCCAAGAGTCAGAACTTTCCATCTTCCCGTCGCGGTATTCTGCCTCCGAAGCGCCGCGGCTCCGCGAATTAGCGTCGCGCTCCGATTTTTGCGTCGCGGCTCTTCAAGCGGCTCGTGGAAATTTCATCTTTCATCTTACACTTCTTCCTTCATTTACCAACGTAGAATACTTGTCATTTGGCCAATAATCGTCCATCATTCTATGTCTCAAACGTATTACGTACGTACCAATATCTCTATCACTAATGAATTTTGCGATACTTGGCACTACGTGTGCATGTGTGTGAAAACGATGTTTCTGACGTGCCCAATTATTCTAGTCATAAATAATGGGATAAACTTAATTCCACAATAGTAAATTTCCAACAACAAGTTCCATTTGTTCCGACTTCACTAAAAAGTCCTTGAGTTCTATCTTGCATAAAGTATAGGTATGCTTCTCAAGCCATCAATGACACCTTCATGAACCTAAAAATCCAACATAACCTCAGTTATCTACAGAATAACCTACGAAAACATAAAAAGAATATTTACGTAACCACATTCTCAATGAAAACCAACAAGAGAATGTATTCTTTAATGATTTACAAGCTGATGCAAGTGAACTTAGCTAGAAACTTACGCATTAAATGAAAGTATATATGTCCTAGAGACAATCATTTTTAGGGAAAAATGTACTTGAACACATTCATATTATTAATAAGATTAATATATTTATGGCATTTGCAAATATTGAATTATTATTTGAATTATTCATTAATGTGCATCCCTTGAGCTTAGTTGTCATTAATAGAGTGAGATATTGATGATAGAGCGTAACTCTAAAATAGCCTCGACTAATGATCATCGAGAATGGGATATTGATAATATGTTATAAGTCGACATGTGGTCTGTATCACATTTTTAGAGAATGTAGTATGTCTCACCCGCTACTAGTAATGGTTACTAGTGATGGACACATGGATACTTTTGGAAAGTATTGATATACCCTGTTGATAAACTATTTGTTAGACATGTCTAGAGTGTTATCAGCGTGTGGGAGATAAAGATCCTTTGACTTGAGGTCAATACGCACCTTGTTTACAGATTAATGTACTTTGACTATGTCCTAAGCTTAAACTCCTTATAGAATAAGATACGGCTTGTGTTGGGTGCATTATGATGTAAACTAAGGTGGTAATTGGGCCAAGAATATGATTCATTCCTCAATTGGATATTCGAGAGAACACTCAACTTCTCAGTGATGTTAGGTCGACTAAGTCATTGGCCAATGAAAGAGACATATTTAGAATATGATCTAGTTGACGACTAATATAAATGAGATAAAGTGATCAAACTATTTGGATAGATACATGGCAAATACTAAGCTTGATCGAGTGTGTCGCGAATGAAAAGAATTTATCATCTCACATAAAAGTTATGTTTGTTGGATTCATGTAAACGTACTTCACATATTGAGTTCGTCATACGGCGCAGTCTAAGAGTTTCGTATGGACCTTAATTGAATTAATATCAATATATGAAGGCCTATAGGGTCACACTATGTCGATTGTCCATTCGATCTAAGGGTGTATTGAGAAAGTATTAAATATTCAATTTGGAATCGAGATATCTAAATTGATAATAAATATGGGATAATTTCTATTAGATGGAAATTATTTAATTAAGTCAAAATTGGATTTTGGATTTAATTAAATGTTCTGAATATATATTAACGAAAACGAGAGGCATTATTGGACGTAAGGCGCCGTGGCGCCGACCCGGCAGTGGGCCTAGTCAGACTGACCCACTACACCTCAGTTTTTGGGCCAGGCTTGGAGCCCAACCATAATCAGATTTTTAACCTAAACTTTACTATATATATAGAACTACCCCATTGTTAATCACACACTCATTCTATTAAACAATTCTAGACTTAGAATCTAGGATAAAACTCTCTCAAACCTCTGCCAAGATTTCCTGGCTTTCTTGACAGAGGAATACACTGTAGCAAGATGCTTGCAGTCGAAGGGGAAATCGCGTGTTCACCCTTTAGTAAAAGACTCTAGATTTTTATAACCTGTAAGTGTTATATTCAAGTTTACTTTACAGGTTTGGTTGTCATATAACCATACCATAAGAAATTGTTGAGGTAAGATAAAAAAATTTAAACTTTCGTTGTGCTTTACTTATGTGTTTTGAACCCAACAAAACCCTACAGTGGTATCAAAGCCCAAGCTGGTTCAATGGTTATATAACAATTGAATAGTATAATAATATTGGTTAAACGTAAAATTGGTTTTCAAACTGAATTAAAACAAGGCTTCTTGAAACCTACATATCTTTACTGAACAATTAACTTTTGATGTCACCCTAAGTTATCAACTATACTAAATCGAGGAAGTCATTCCATTCTAATTCGAACTAAGCCAAAGTGCAGATAATCGGTTCATTAAGAACATGGTGCACGACGAAGAATGGGTAGGAATGGATGATGGCCGATATGTGTATTATTGATAATTGTGGGTCATGATAAAGGATCTGTGATCTGATCTCTAAATTGGATTTAGGGTTTGGACGATTTTAGAAAATCAACACAGAAACGTTCTGAACGTCGGTGTCGCGGCTCTTGCGAGGGTTTCAAGGAGGCGTCGCGACTCCATGGTGGAGCTCTGCGGCGCCTGTCACGGTGAAGGCCACGGCTCCTATCTGAAGATCCGCGATTAAAAGCTTCGCTTTAAATTCTGGACCTACTGGACAGTAGGCGCCGCGACTCTATGGTGGAGCGCTGCGGCGCCACTTGTCCAAAAACAAAAAAAAACCAGAGTTCAGAATGTTTAACCCACGTTTATCATACAATATATTATTTGATAAGTATATTGTGTATATGCTAAATGTCAATATGTTTGTCATTTAGATTACTAGAATAGCTCCGCAAATAATTGTCTGGGTAGGCGATGCCCAGTATGTGTTTAAAACGCTTAATGTCATGCTTGGATAGGTGGTACCCAATATGTGCTTAGTTGACTTTGCATGATAGTTAAGATGCTATATTTTATATAGCATGCTAAAGTTGATCTTGGTTAAAACCCTAAATTAAAATGTTCCCCAAATTAAATACAAGTATCATTTAAAATGAATGCGTCGTCCGTTATAATTGATTGTAGTGAACAATCTTTTTCGACGAGAAAAGTATTTATGCCACAGCATTTGCTCTAAGTCTACGAGGACTCAGACTCTTTCATAGATGCATGTTAAATGTAGAAATGGGTGATAGACCTTCATGAGTATTTACACCATAGTGTTTGCCCTATAAGGCAAAACTCACTTAGATACATAATTACAGTCGCATAACGGGGTTAACTTGCTAGGTTGTCTTGGCGCCACAACGTCGGACAAGCCGAGGGACGCAGATCGATTGTTTGGAACATTCGGTCAAACAAGATTTACAAATTATTTGTAATTAGTTTGGAGACCTACCAAGGTATGCTATTGATGTTATCAGCCACAACAAACGCAGAGATAGCATGAACCTGGATCTTGGCCCATTATGACCACATTTGATATGAGTATGTATTTTTTCATGGGGTTAAATAGTATGCTAAAATAGTGGGAGCTAATTAAACCAAATGCCATGTTAATTAGTTAACGAATGTGTTCAATAGAAATTATATTAGAGTTTAATTTCAAGTCTATCTATTTCTTCAGATTATATAATCTATTATATAAAATGCCGAATCTATCACTGAAAATGTTGGTAGAGACAAAAAAGTTGGCTGGAGCAAATTACCCTGACTGGTTAGGAAATCTGCGATTGGTGTTAAGACAAGAAAGAATTGAGTATGTGTTGGACACAGTGTTTCCCACAGTCCCTGCTGAAAACTATGCTGAGTATCCTTTATTTGACAAGGTGGCTTATAAAAAACATCTAGACGATGCTACCTTGGCACATTGTGTAATGTTTTCTTCCATGAATGTGGAGTTATAGAGGCAACATGAAAACATGAGCCCCAACAAAATGCTAGAACATTTGAAGAGTCTCTATTACTCACAATCTCAAAAAATGGAGTATGAACTGTTGAGAGACCTTTTCAAATGTAAGCTGAACGAAATGGGTCAAGTGTCAGCGCATGTTCTGAAGATGATTGGGTTGATAGAAAAATTGGCTTCAATTGGAATGAAACTGCCTATAAATGTCTCTGTCAACCTGATCCTGAATTCGCTTCCTGGTTCATTTGAAAACTTCATTGTGAACTTCTATGAATGGGACCAAGGCGAATCTACTAGAACTTCATAACATGTTGAAGACTTTTGAATTATCTACCTCTAAGGGTAAAGCTGTGTTCATGGTGGGCTCATCTAGCAAGTTCAAACCCAAGGGTAAGAACATGCAGAAGAAGAAGGGTAAGGCAGTTGTTGCACCCACAGTTTTAAAACCTAGAGGAGGTGTTCAAAAGAAGGCAAAGGTATCTTCGGATGTGGGCCTCAACTGCAAAAAGAAGGGGCACTAGAAGAAGGACTGCACAGCTCCAGGAGGAGGCAAAACACTAGGTGCTTCTAGCTTTACTGGACAAGATATATTTGTCATTGAAATAAATATGTTTATAAGTAACTCTCACTGCTGGGTATTGGATACTGCTTGTGGCTCACACATTTGTAATAATGTGCAGGGTCTGATTGACAGCAGAAAGGTTGGACCATGGGAGGTAGACCTGAACGTTGGAAATGGAGCACGAGTGAATGCTGAATGCGTGTGAACTTATAAACTAGATTTACCTTTGGGCTTTTGTTTAGAACTAAATAATTATTATTTTGTTCCCTCATTGACAAGGAATATTATTTCTATCCTAGTGTTAGACATTGAGGGTTTTCCTCATTTATTGCCAATGGCAGTTATGTACTGTCTTTTAATGGTTTTGTTTGTGGAAATGCTCCGCTTGTGGGTGGTTTGTATGTTCTAAACTGTAGTCGTGAAATTTTTAATGTGCAAAATAAATGAGCTAAGATGAGTAATCCAAGAAACCCCACCTACTTATGACACTGTAGACTTGGTCACATAAATGAATCAAGGATAGCGAGATTAAGAAAGTTAGACTACCTGAAACCATTTGACTTGGAGTCCTATGGTAACTGTGAATCTTGCTTGAGAGGAAAGATGACCAACAAGCCACTTTCTGGGAAAGGTGTGCGAGTGAAAGAGGTACTTGAGTTGGTCCATACTGATGTATGTGGGCTATTTTCAACTCAAGCTAAGGGAGGCTTCCCTTAATTCATCACTTTTACAGACGATTTCGCAAGGTTTGGGCATGTGTATCTTATGAAACACAAGTCCGAAGACTTTAAGAAATTCAAGGAGTACAAGTCAGAAGTAGAGAAGCAACTTAAAACAAGTATCAAGACTCTTCGATCAGATCGAGGAGGTGAATACTTAAGAAAAGAATTTCAAGATTAGTTGAAGCTTCATGGAGTCCAATCACAGTGGGCACCTCTTGGAACGCCACAAATGAATGGTGTTGCTGAAAGGAGAAATCAAACCCTATTAGATATGATTAGATCCATGATGAGTTTCTCATCTCTACTAACATACCTTTGGGGTTATGGATTGCAAAGCTCAATTTATATTATGAATAAGGTTTCTTCAAAGTCAGTAGAGAAAACTTCATATGAGATATGGAATGGAAAGAAGCCAGCACTTAAACACATGCGACCCTAGGGGTGCCCTGCATATGTAAAGAAAATGTTTACTGACAAGTTGAAATCTAAAAGTGAGAAATATTATTTTGCGGGGTGCCCAAAGGAAACTAAGGGGTACTATTTCTATCTTCCTGGAGAACATAAGGTCATTGTTTCCAGAAATGCAACTTTCCTTGAAGAAGACTATGTCTACAAGGAACAGAGCTGCAACGAAATAAAACTTGAAGAAATTCAAGAACCACAAGATAAAACAGAAGTTGAACCCTTGTCGAATGACCTAGACAAGGATTCAGTGGGAGTATTTGGTGAAGATTAGGTAATTAGAGTACGCCCTTCAGCCAGTAGGAGTGCTGTGAAGGATAGTGCAGAAACGCAAGGCTCTCATACACAACTAATGGAAGATGATACAATGGTTGTACATCATTCCATTAAGGAAATACATGGAAATGACATTCCTGAAAGCTCTTAAGGTGGTGGATTATCCATCACACAAATACCTTCTCACAATCAAAATTCAACAAACACTAAAACGCAGAATAATCAACTCCGTAGGACCACTAGGAATCATCGTCCGCCTGAAAGACTTAATCTCCTTGTTGAAATACACAATGAGATAGATATTCCTAATGACGATGAAACTACAACCTACATCAAAGCTATGTTAGACATTGATTCGCAAAGATGGCAAGAAGCCATGAAATCTGAGATGGACTCGATGTACATCAATCAAGTTTGGAACTTTGTTGATTTGCCAACATGGGTTAGACCTATATGATGCAAATGGGTCTTCAAGAAGAAAATTGATGCATATGGAAAGGTACGGACTTATAAGGAAAGATTGGTGGCTAAAGGTTATAATCAACAACATGTGGTCGATTATGATGAAACTTTTTCACCTGTTGGAAAAATTAAGTCCATTCGGATTTTGCTTGCAATAGCCGCATACTATGATTATGACATTGGGCAAATGGATGTTAAAACTGCTTTTCTTAATGGTAACCTAATTGAGGAGGTGTATATGATACAACCTGAGGGTTTTACATCCAAGACTAAGCCCAAATCAGTATGCAAGCTCCAGAAGTCCATTTATGGACTTAAGCAAGCTTCAAGGAGTTGGAATATTTGCTTTGATAAAGCATTCAAATCGTTTGACTTTGTTAGAAGCAAAGAAGATCCCTGCGTTTATGGTAAGCGCAAGGAAGAGAGTATTGTCTTCATTGTTATATATGTAGATGACATATTAATAATTGGAGATAATAAGGCTCTCATGCAATCAGTCAAGGAATGGTTATCCAGCACCTTCATAATGAAGGACTTGGGTGAAGCCTGCTACATTCTTGGAATTAGGATCTATAGAGATAGACCTAAAAGATTGTTAGAGCTGTCACAATCCACATACATAGACAAAGTGCTAAGACGGTTCTCTATGGAGAACTCCAAGAAGGGAAATCTTTCTATGGGTCAAGGGATCAAGTTATCAAAGAAGGATAATCCTTCCACTGTTGCAGAACTTAAACGCATGAAGAGAATCTCATATGCTTCAGCTATAGGATCAATCATGTATCTTATTACCTGTACGAGGCCATATGTGGCCTATGCACTTAGTATGACTTGCAAATTCCAGCAGAATCCTGGGGAAGAACACTGGAAAGCAGTCAAGAGTATTCTTGAGTATCTTAGACTAACTAAAGAATATTCTTAGTCTATGGTGGACAAGAGAAGCTAGTGGCTACTGGGTACACTAATGCTAGCTTCCAGACATGTATTGATGACTACAAATCTCAATCAGGTTACACATACATTTTCAATGGTGGAGCAGTGAGCTGGAAAAGTTCCAAACAAGCTACAATTGTCGACTCGACAACAGAAGGTGAGTACATTGCTGGATCGGAAGCTGGTAAAGAAGGTGTCGCGATATCTGAGTTCCTGAAGGAACTAAGGGTTGTTCCAAGTGCCACTTGTCTAATAACGATTTATTGTGACAACACTAGTGCGATTGCGCAAGCTAAGGAACCAATATCAACAAGTAGAAACAAGCATGTACCAAGGAAATACCACATACTCAGGGAGATGGTTGAAATTGAAGAAATAAGATTAGACTATGTTCCCACAGATGATAATCTAGCTGACCCATTTACTAAACCATTAAGCATAGTTAAGCATAATGGTCATTTTGAAAATATGGGTATTAGATACATTGGAGATTGACTTTAGGCCAAGTGGGAGATTGAAAGTATGTATGTCCTAGAGACAATCATTATTAGGGACAAATGTACTTGAACACATTCATATTATTAATAAGATTAATATATTTATGGCATTTGCAATTATTGAATTATTATTTGATTGTTTGTAATTATTCATTAATGTGCATCTCTTGAGCTTACGTTGTCATTAATAGAGTGAGATACTGATGATAGAGCGTAACTCTAAAATAGCCTCGACTAATGATCATCGAGAATGGGATATCGATGATATGTTATAAGTCGACATGTGGTCTGCATCACATTCTTAGAGAATGTAGTATCTCTCACCTGCTACTAGTAATGGTTACTAGTGATGGACACATGGATACTTTTGGAAAGTATTGGTATACCCTGCTGATAAACTATTTGTTAGACATGTCTAGAGTGTTATCAGTGTGTGGGAGATAAAGATCCTTTGACTTGAGGTCAATACGCACCTTGTTACAAATTAATGTACTTTGACCATGTCCTAAGCTTAAACTCCTTATAGGATAAGATACGGCTTGTGTTGGGTGCATTATGATGTAAACTAAGGTGGTAATTGGGCCAAGAATATGATTCATTCCTCGATTGGATATTCGAGAGAACACTCCCCTTCTCAATGATGTTAGGTCGACCAAGTCATTGGCCAACGCAAGAGACATATTTAGAATATGGGCTAGTTGTCGACTAATATAAATGAGATAAAGTGATCAATCCATTTGGATAGATACATGTCAAATTTATCATCTCACATAAAGGTTATGTTTGTTGGATTCATGTAAACGTACTTCACATATTGAGTTCGTCATACATCGCAGTCTAGAAGTTCCGTATGGACCTTAGTTGAATTAATATCAATATATGAAGGCCTATAGGGTCACACTATGTCGATTGTCTCTTCGGTATAAGGGTGTATTGAGAAAGTATTAAATATTTGATTTGGAATCGAGATATATAAATTGATAATAACTATGTGATAATTTCTATTAGATGAAAATTATTTAATTAAGTCAAAATTGAATTTTCGATTTAATTAAATGTGTTGAATATATATTAACGAAAACGAGGGGCGTTATTGGACGTAAGGCGCCGTGGCGCCTACTAGGCTGAACCGCGGCGCCGACCCGACAGTGGGCCAAGTCAGACTGGCCCACTACACCTCGGTTTTTGGGCCAGGCTTGGAGCCCAACCCTAATCAATTTTTAACTAAAATTTACAATATATATAGCACTACCCCATTGTTAATCACACACTCATTCTATTAACAATTCTAGACTTAGAGTCTAGGATAAAACTCTCTCAAACCTCTGCAAGATTTCCTGGCTTTCTTGACAGAGGATACGCTGTAGCAAGGTGCTTGCAGTCGAAGGGGCAATCGCGTGTTCACCCTTTAGTAAAAGACTCCAGATTTTTATAACCTGTAAGTGTTATGTTTAAGTTTACTTTACAGGTTTGATTGTCATATAACCATACCAGAATGAATTATTGGGGTAACAAATAAATTTTTAAATTTTCGCTATGTTTTACTTATGTGTTTTGAACCCAATAAAATATTATATTAACTTTGCATAGCTACAAGGTAGAGAGGATGAAATCACTTCACCGCTTGCTATTTAAATTATTATCATACAGTAAGTCCCTTTATCGATGGCTTAAACTGATTTGATTTCTTACTTTCTCCACTCTATTCCACTTTATATTCCCATTGATTGCACAAAGTAAAATGGTTAAATGAGATGCTTTATTATTTAGAGATTATTATAAAGAAAAATCAAATTTCTACAACAATGATATTAAAGTATAACTACTACATGTCACATTAACCTTCATTAGTCAAGTAGATCTTTTTCTATTTTCCCTTGGTTACAACCTTTCGTCAGACCCTACGTGTGAGCACCAGGAGTTTTGATCACCGAGTTGCCATTTTTTTCCATTTCCTTTGCAATATTTTTGTTTGTATTGGGTAGTTATGTACCTTTTCATATTTTAAACTGATGAGAAGCACATTCAAGTAAATTTAATTTAAATATGAATACTTCATTACAATCAAAACTAAATTAAATAACTGAATAATTAATAGAAGTGATGTACATAAAACAGATAATTACTCACCCCAACATAATTTTGTCTTGAATATTGTGCAGACAACATGAACTCAAAGCTTCAAATGCATCAGTTGTGTCTTAATCTTTCTAAACAAAGAGAAATCTGGGAGACCAACAGAGCATGTCAATTAGTTAATCAGATAACTACTACTTTCTTTATCCCAATTTATGTGATACACTTTCTTTGTTAGTCCATCTCAAAATGAATGATGCATTTCCTTATTTTGCAACAATTTAATTTTAATATTTACCTTTTACGCTTAACGAGATAATCTATAACCACACAAATATATTTGACTTATTTTAGATCACAAGATTCAAAAGTCTTTTTTATTTCTTAAATTCCATGTCGAGTCAAACTATATCACATAAATTGAAACAAAGAGAGTACTAAAGCTGTTAATGCTTATGTGTAGATGGTTACCTCGTGGCTAGGGCTGGAAATGGATCGGAGGTGGATCGGGTGGAGCTCAATCCGCCTCCACCCGCCAACCATCCATCCACCACCCGACCTATCCATCACCCTATTTTTTCTCCATCCACATCCGATCCACCCATCATCTACGGGTGAATCGGGTGCTTCGCGTTTGAAAATTATACCTGCTCCCAGTCATAAACAGAAAATTTAAGGACTTGAGTTTCTGGATCCTTAACCACGAAACTAAATTCCTTGTTCCATTCGGGGTTCAATTTTTTGTGTTTGACTGCTGTTTTCTTTGATGAGAGTTTTTCGCCAACCATTATTAGTTTAACATAGGGGTCCGAGAGCCCCAAAAGATCAGTCTTCTTAAGTTTCATTGCCTTCACAATCGTTACATTATGAATCTCGACTGACCTCTTCATTGCTCTGTACCCAATTAACAAAATAGAATTAGTTATCAAGAAAAGACACCAAAGTTTATATTTGCATTATTAAGAAAAAAATGGGGAAAAAAACTTACTTTGAAGGATCTAATATTTGGACCTCGAGTGTTTTTGTCCATAGATACATATTTGCGACCTGATCTTTGATAATTTCCTGAGGAATTAAGAAGTTTAGGTAAGTGAGATCGGGATATATATGCAAGGAAGATAAAGAAGAGATAAGGGACCATAATTGAACCAAATATGTATAGGCCGGGAATGGACATTGCATCTGCTCCAATAAGTTTTAGTCCAAAATCAACATGAGGCTGCAAGCATATTAGACCAGAGTCGAATTCAAGATTTGAACTTGATGGATTCAACTTTAAGGTTCTTAGTACTGAACTCATTGTATCTTTTAATAATGAGTTCAGAATTTAATATTTGTTGGAATTTTAGTATTTTTTCACATATATTATATCTATGTTTCATGTTAGAAACACTGTATTCGGTTGGACCTGTACGCAAAATACTACATCCACAACTGGATTAAACAAGTTGAAGCTACCAAATAAAGCTACAATATTTCATGGTAAACAAGGCAAAAGGCCAAAAAATCTAATGGGATTGAACTAGTAATTTATGAAAAAATAGTATATTTCTTTTCTAATGAATGTGCACAATATCAAGGAAGATGAAAATTTTATGCAACATTTTCAGGGAGCGAGATTTGATTAATCTTTTACTCATATTGAGTAAGTTTGGAGAATGAACACTCACCTTCTCCATTTAGTCACCACTAAAAGACCATATGTACATTAAAAAAATAATTAATTTATAAACGGGTGGATGGATGGGTCGGGTGGTGGGTTGGATGTATGTTTACCCGAACCCGACCCGATCCGTCACTCGATCCATCCGTCACCCTCTTAAAATCCGTGTTTTGTCGGATTTTCGTCTATATAATCGGGTCGGGTAGATCGGATATCCATCGGGTCCGGGTAAATTGCCAGCCCTACTCGTGGCTTAATCATGGAAAGAGCTATTTTTCAACTTTCTACCATCTAATATTAGACTATTATTGCAGTTTGAAATTGATAGAATCGGCAAATATATTTAGTTATAATTATGTATATTTTGTATATGATAAATGTATATTTTAGGTATTACTTACCGTAATTGTAACCTAGGATTACGCTTGTATTTTAGTATATGTACTATGACTTTGAAATGAAATAATCAAGGAAGAATATTTCTTACATGGTATCAGATTCTAGAGAAAGTTCCTACACCCTAAATTCTATCTCTCTCAAACCGTCGCCCCTCTTCCTTGCACGCCGCCGGCCTTCCTTCTCGTCCGACAGCCATGTCTGACTCGAAATCCAATTTTCATCCAGCCCTAGTTGTCTCCAACATCAAATCTCATATCTCCATCACTCTTGAGATGGAAAACATTCATTATGCGACATGGGCGAAACTTTTAAAATCCATTGTCATTCACACCGGATTATCCATCACATAATTCCATCGGAAAAAGGCAAGGAAAAGGTGCCGAAAACTAATGATGAGAAGGAATCATGGTTGACCTTTGATGCGACAGTCCTCCAGTGGATCAACGCCACAATTTTGAGTGATTTACTACATACTATTCTTTAGCCTGATTCCACGGCTATGGAAGCTTGGGAATGTTCATCACAATTTGAAAATTTATGAAGACAACCACCATGTCAAATTTCTCCTTTGTTTCCGCTCCGTCCGATGAAAGTTCATCGTAATTTGAAAATTTACCGCCAAATCGTGGTCAAAAGGGACGAAACGACGGTAATGAGAGCAAAAATTGTGACGGTGGCGGAAAAGCCGGCAGAAAAAGTCGCGGAGGAGGTGGCAGAAACGACGGAAGGCAGTAGTAATAGACAACCCAGTGGCGGCGCCCCGGTGGCGATGGCCGGCCCACAGTGGGCCGGCACCACAGGCCTAGTAGTGGCCTTGGGACGTGCGCCCTGCCCATTTTCCGTTGGAAATTGGGACAGGCCCACACCTAGGCCAGCAACCCAGGCACAACGGACCAGCCAACGGACCCAATCAGTGGCTGGAATTCTTGGGCCACTGCCGAGCCAGTGGCAGCAGGCCCACTCGGTAGTGGCGACCCCGACAAATATCGAGACCGCGATGCACACTCTTGTTATTAATCCACCCGATGCAAATTGGTACATGGACACCGGTGTAACGTCTCATATAAAGTCCTCACAAGGTAATCTCTTATCCTATTTTAATTTGAGCAATAATCGTGGTATAATTATCGAAAATGGTCATTCAATTCAATTCGTGGTTATGGTACTACAAATTTGTCTCCCTCGAACCTACCGTTAACTTTTAAAAAATGTCCTTCACGCTCCTCAATTAATTAAAAACTTGATTTTAGTTAGAAAATTTACCACTGACGGGGGTGAGGGTTAGGGGGGGGGGGGTAAGGGAAATGCTAGGCTGAGAATAGGGTCCTGGAACATTGGGACTTTAACGGGGAAGTCCATAGAGCTAGTTAAGATTCTTAAGAAGAGAGAGATTAATATAGCCTATGTCCAGGAGACCAAATGGGTAGGACTTAAGGCTAAAGATGTAGACGGGTATAAGTTATGGTTCTCGGGTAGGTCAAAGTATAAGAATGTGGTAGGCATTTTGGTAGACAACGCGCTAAGGGATCATGTAGTAGAGGTTAGGAGGGTCAATGACAGGATGATGTCGACTAAGTTGGTAGTTGGAGGGTTCAATATGAACATTATTAGTGCATACGCGCCGCAAGAGGGCTTGAACGCGGAGGAGAAGATGCGCTTTTGGGAGGATTTGGATGAAGTGGTGGGAGGTATACCATCCATCGAGAAGTTATTTGTAGGAGGTGATTTCAATGGACATATCGGGGCACTTTCGGAGGACGATGACGTGCATGAAGGTTTTTTGCCTCGGGGATAGGAATGGGGGAGGCGTCTCACTCTTGGAGTTCGCTAGAGCTTCTGGGATGGTGATAGCCAATTCGAGGTTCTGAAGAAGGAGAAGCACTTGGTGACTTTCAGTAGTTCGGTGACTAAGACTCAGATAGACTTTTTTCTCCTTGGGAAGGTTGATAACGGTCTTTGTAAAACCTGTAAGGTTATTCCGAAAGAGTACCTTACAACCCGACATAAGTTTTTGATGATAAATTTGGAGATCAAAATGGAGAAGAAGATGAGGATTGTGGAGGAAAAAATTAAGAATCAAATGAGAGAGTTTGACCATGACTAGTGCAAAAGAGACGTGTGAGAGGTTGATGGCCAAGGGGTTGGGGGAATAGTGGGGATACGACCGATATTTGGGACAAGACGACCAATTGCATTCGGGAGGTTGCTAGAGAAGTGCTACGGGTCTTGCGGGGTAGTCGTGGTGGGCATGAGGGGACTAGCGGTGGAATGGTAAAGTTCAAGAGAAAGTGGAAGCGAAGAAAGCAGCGTATACAAAATTAGTAGAAATAAATGATGAGGCGGAGAAAAGAATGAATAGAGAATTGTATAAAATGGCGAGGAAGGAGGCAAAACTTGAGGTTACGGTGGCAAAAATAATGACTTTTGAACGCCTATATTTGTAATTAGAGGAGAGAGGCGGGGATAGAAAGTTGTACATACTAGCCAAGGCAAGGGAGAGAAGGGCCCATGACTTGGATCACGTGAGGTGTATCAAGGACGAGGACGACAAAATACCGGTGAAGGACGTGAATATTAGGCGTATGTGGCAGTCTTACTTCCATAGACTCTTGAACAAAGAAGGATATAGAGATATTGTGATGGGAGACCTGGAGCAATCTAGTAGGTATCAGGATTTTGGGTATTGTAGTAGCATTAGAGTATAGGATGTTAAGGGTGTTGTTCGCCGGATGCGCAGGGGACGGACGACCGGCCCGATGAGATCTCACTTGAATTTTGGAAGAGCGCAGACAGGACAAGTTTAGAGTGGTTGACTGAGTTATTTAACGTCATTTTGAAGAAGGCGAGATTTCCGAAGAATGGAGGTGGAGTACAATGATCCCTCTGTACAAGAAAAAAGTGATATCCAGAGTTGTAACAACTATAGGGGTATCAAACTGCTAAGCCACACTATGAAAGTATGGTAGAAGGTCGTGGAGATGAGGGTGAGAAGATGCGTGTCTATTTCCGAGAACCAGTTTGTATTCATGTCGGGGCGTTCAACCACAGAAGCCATCCATCTTATTAGGAGGTTGGTGGAGTAGTATAGGGAGAGGAAGAGAGACTTATATATGGTTTTCATCGACCTCGAGAAGGCATACGACAAAGTCCTTAGAGAGGTTCCATGGATATGTTTGGAGGTTAGAGGTGTACATGTGGCATACACTAGGGCAATTAAGGATATATATGATGAAGCCAAGACCAGGGTACGGATAGTAGGAGGAGACTCGGAGCACTTTCCAGTGATGATGGGGCTGCATCAGGGATCAACTCTTACCCCATTCCTATTTGCCTTGGTGATGGATGGACTGACGCGACAAATCTAATGAGAGGTGCCATAGTGTATGTTATTTGTAGAATAACATAGTCTTGATTGATAAGACTCCCAGCGGAGTGAATGTTAAGTTGGAGGTTTGGAGACAGACTTTGGAGTCTAAAGGGTTCAAGCTGAGTAGTACTAAGACAAAATACTTGGAGTGCAAGTTCAGTAATGGGAGTGACCTTGAGACAAGCGTGGAGGTGAGGCTTGGTACTCAGGTCATTCCAAATAAAGAAAGCTTCAAGTACCTTAGGTCTATTATCTAAGAGAATAGAGAGATTGATGACAATGTCATACATCGTATTGGGGTAGGGTGGATGAAATGAAGGCTAGCATATGGAGTCTTGTGCGATAAAAAGGTGCCACCAAAACTTAAAGGCAAGTTTTATAGGGTGGTGGTTAGACTGACTATGTTGTATGGGGTGGAGTGTTGGCCGGTCAAGACTTCGCACACCCAAAAGATGAAAGTTGCGAAGATGAGGATGATGATATGGATGTGTGAACATACAAGGAGGGATAAAATTAGAAATAATGATATCCGGGATATAGTGAGAGCGGATTCGGTGGAGGATAAGATGTAGGAAGTTAGGTTGAGATGGTTCGGGCACGTGCAGAGGAGAGACATAAATGCCCCAGTACGGAGGTGTGAGAGGTTGGCTATGGACGAGTTTAGGAGGGGTAGAGGTAGGTCAAAGAAGTATTAGGGAGATGTGATTAGACGGGATATAGCACATGTGCAACTCACTGAGGACATGACCTTAGATAGGGGTTATAGAGGATACGATTAGGGTATAAGGGTAGTAGGTAGTCTAGCGTATTCCTAGTTACGCTTACAAATGGGTAGTTATAGTATTATTATTGTAGGCCCGCTTAGCCTATCACACTAGCAGGCGCAATATTGTTTTATAGTCACTTATTATTTGATTTATGTTGCTATGTGTTCTCTAGTATACTTTGTTTATCTTATTTACATGCGTTAGTTATTGCTTCTTTTTCAGAATGAGCTATCATGGCTTACTCATTTTTTATACCAGCATTTTATACTGGTTTTAAATTTTCTTGTCCGGGTCTGACCGTTTCTCTTGCTTTTCTTGTGCTTTGTTTTGAGCGAGGGTCTCTCGAAAATATCCGCTCTACCTACCAAGGTAGTGGTAAGGTCTGTGTACACTCTACCCTCCCCAAACCCCATGTTTTGGGATTTCACTAGGTATGTTGTTGTTGTTGTAATTGGATTTTTGTTGAATTTGATCATTTTGAATTTTCCGTGAAGGATTTTCAGATGGAGATGCGTCTAATGAGATGTGATAGTCGGGGTGAGATATATCCGATCACCACAACCACACGTCAAGCCATGTTACCATCCATTTTTTCAGCTTTAGCTCCTTCTTTATGGCATGAACGTTTGAGTCATCCGGGAGCGCATGTTTTTGCATTCCTTAAACAAAATAAATTTATTAAGTGTATTAGAACTCGTAATTATCATTTTTGTCGCTCTTGTTCTCTTGGAAAACATGTTAAGTTGTCTTTTGTTGCTTCTAATTCTTGTACTGTTATGCCCTTGATATTACCATAGTGATATTTGGACATCTCCCATTTTGAGCTCTTTGGACCATAGATATTATCTTCTTTCGTTGGATGATTACTCTATTTTTTTGTGGACGTTTTCTTTGTCTAAAATGTCACAAGTTTTTTCCACATTTCTCTCCTTTAGAGAACACATCTGCACTCAATTTGAACAGGACATTAAAAATATTCAATGTGATAATGGTAGAGAATTTGATAATGGGCCATTTTGGGATTTTTTCAAAACTAATGGTTTGTCGTTTCGTATCTCGTGTCCACATACATCATCTCAAAATGGAAAAGTAGAAAGAAAAATTTGAACCATTAACAACATTGTTAGAACCTTACTTGCTCATGCCTCTCTACCACCATCCTTTTGCCATCATGCATTACAAATGACAACATATCTTCTGAACATACTTCCGAGCAAACAATTAGCCTACTAATCTCATCTCAAAATTTTATTCCTAAGGGACCCAACATACTCTCATTTAAGGGTTTTCAGATGCTTATGATATCCTCTCTTTTCTTCTACTATCATTAATAAACTTCAACCACCGGTCTACTCCGTGTGTGTTTTTGGGATATCCGTCAAATCATCGTGTTACAAATATTATGACTTATTCTCTAATAAAATCATAGTAAGTCATCACGTAATTTTTTATGAAATAAATTTTCCTTTTGCCAAATTGCATTGTTTTGTGCCTTCTACCTATGAATTTCTTGACGATAACATACCCCCGTATTTGCTCCATAAATTGGCCTTCCCAAACATGCCTAATTTTTTCCGGTGTCTTGGCCCAATTACCGAGCCCAACTGAGCCTCTCACTTGCAGCCCACCGTCAGAGAGGCCCAGTGGTTGGCAGTCCGCTGTGTCTCGGCCCACCTTCGGCTTGAGCAGCCCAGTGACTGCTGGCCCACTGCCTAGCAGTCTAGTCTCTGTTAGCCCATTGTCGGGCAGTCCATCATCTTCGTCTGGCCCAAATCCAATTCCAGCCCAACGACCAGTCGCTCGTAGTCAACATGAGATTTTTAAGCCAAATAAAAAATATTGTCTTCACACCCATGTTGCCAAGTCACCACTGCCCGTAATCATGTGTTTGTCATTAATGACCCGAATTGGAAAATGGCTATGGATGATGAATTTAATGCTCTTATTAATAATAGGACGTGGGATTTGATGCCCCATCCTCCTGATGTTAATGTAATTCAATCTATGTGGATTTTTAGTCATAAAGTCTGATGGTATATTTGAGAGGCATAAAGTCCTGTCTTGTAGGTGATGGGAAAACTCAACATGTTGGTGTGGATTGCGGTGAGACTTTCAGTTCGGTGGTCAAACCGGCAACTATCCGCATTGATCCTCAGTCTGACTCTTTCGAAGGCATGACCGCTTCATCAGATTGATGTCAAAATGCCTTTCTACATGGAGAACTCAATGAAACATTGTACATGTATCAACTCATGAGGTACAAAGACCCTACTTATCCTAATCATGTGTGCCTGCTGAACAAATCATTGTATGAGCTTAAACAAGCTCCTAGGGCTTGGTACAAGAGGTTTGCAGATTATGTTTTGCATATTAGGTTTTCTAACATCATGTTTGATCATTCTCTATTTATATACCGTCAGGGGAATGATATCGCTTACATTTTTTGTATATGGATGATATTATATTAACTGCCTCATATGATTCTCTTCGCAAGTCTATCATATCACTTCTTGGCTCTGAGTTTGCAATGAAAGATCTAGGGCCACTGAATTACTTCTTGGAGATAGATGTGACACGTCATACATGTGATTTATTTTTATCCCAAAAGAATTATGCATAAGAGATCGTTGAACGAGCTGCATACGTAATCGTGTAGGCCGTCCTCCACTCTTGTTGATAATAAACCAAAGTTGAGTGCTTCTTATAGCAAGCCATATGTCGATCCATCCATTACCGCAGCCTTGCAGGGGCCCTGTAATATCTCACTTTCACGAGGCTCGACATCTCTTATGTTGTGCAACATGTTTGTCTATTCATGCATAACCCGATGGAAGATCACATGCATGCTCTCAAACGCATTGTGCAATATATTCAGGGCACTCTCGATCATGGCTTGCATTTATATCCATCTTCGACGACCACTCTTATTTCATACATAGATGCTGATTGGGGTGGATGTCCGGATATCATACGCTCCACGTCTGGTTATTGTGTCTTTCTTAGTGATAATTTGGTGTCTTGGTTCTCAAAACGGCAAGCGACCTTGTCGAGATCCAGTGCCGAAGCAGAATACCAAGGAGTTGCCAATGTGGTGTCTGAATCTTGTTGGCTACGAAACCTTCTTTTGGAGCTTCACTATCCGGTTTTGAAGGCGACATTGATTTATTGTGATAATATTAGTGCGATTTATTTCTCAGGGAATCCAGTTCACCAACGCACTAAACATATTGAGCTGGATATTCACTTTGTTCGCGAATAGGTTGCTCGTGGACAAGTATGTGTCTTACATGTCCCGTCACGTTGTCAGATTGCCGATATTTTTACAAAAGGTCTTCCGCTGGTTTTATTGGAAGACTTTCGGGACAGTCTCGGCATACGCCGACCTCCTGCTTCGACTGCGGGTGTGTGATAGAATAGAGAAATATATTTAGTCATAATTATGTATATTATGTATATGGTAGATGTATATTTTAGGTATTACTTATCGTAATTGTAGCTTAGGATTATGCTTGTATTTTAGTATATGTACTTTGACTTGTAATTGTAAGGAAATGTCTTGGAATAAGTTGAAATCTTTTCTACTTTTTCTACCCAGGAGAATATTCTTTTAGACATGTATGTGAATAATGGTTTCAATATATCCTATAACAGAATTCACCGACTTCATAATTCTACCAGAATTATGCTTCGAACTCGGGACGGGACGATGTCTCGTCCCGCCGACCCGAGCCCGCTAGACCCGACCCCGTTCCCGAGCCCGACCCCGACCCCGCCCTTTTCCCCCTTTGCAAATATGACCGTTGCACCAACGACCATTTTAGATTATGGCAACGGCCATTTTAGGCCTCCCCCAACCCCCCTACCCCTTAATATTTATTTTTAACCCATAAGTATTTTTTTATTTATTCATTTGGGAATTGGGAGTATATGTACTTTGACTTTGGAATGAAATACGAAGGAAGAATATTTTTTACAGAAATTGTATTTAAGGGATGGAGAATAAGGAAATGTCTTGGAATAAGTTGAAATCTTTTCTACTTTTTCTACCCAGGAGAATATTCTTTTAGACATGTATGTGAATAATGGTTTCAATATATCAAGATGAGAAGAAAATGGATGAAGTAATTAAGATTACCTATGCTTTCACCCATGTTGAACGGTGAACTGTTTTGAGATATTCTATCTTTCTATTTCCGGCCCTTTCGGGCTATAATCAAATTATTTGATTCTTCTATTTGAGTATAACAGAATTCACCGGGACTTCATAATTCTACCAGTAGCAACCAAGAAAAGTATTTGGAGATAACGTATCCCAGTCTCTCCTGGGTTAGGAGCCATCTTGTAAACCTACATCCAAAGAAAAGACGCACCAGTTAGTAGCACTAACAAATCAAAATGGATCTGATTATTTGTGCATAGTATTCAAATTATGGTTTCGTTTTACAGGATTCAACCTTTTAGAGGCAATGTATTGGTGATACAAGAAACAATTGCCATCACCCGATATGTTGTAATTTAAGGAGCGGGTGAAGGGAGATGAAAATGAAGCTCTACAACTGTATAAATGTCCAGTTCTCGTCAATCCAGTCCGGAACTATAAGTTTACTATCATGTCTATGATCTTTTGCAAAAGTAGCATCACTTGACAAACCAAAGTTAATTCAGGGGAACAATAAACAATTAAAAGTTCCTTAAAAATGCATTCTTTTGCTTAATATGTGAAAGTATATTTATTTCATAGAGACAATCTGTATTAGGACAAATGTACTTTCTACACATTCATATTATTATTAATGGAGATTAATATTTTGGCATTTGCAATTATTGAATTATTATTTGATTGATTGTAATTATTCATTAATGTACATCCCTTGAGCTTACATTGTCATTAATAGAGTGATATATTTTATGATAGAGCGTAACTCTTAAAATAGCCTCGACTAATGATCATCGAGATTGTGATATCGATGATATGTGATAAATCGACATGTGGTCTGCATCATATCCTTAGAGGATGTAGTATGTCTCACCTGCTACGAGTAATGGTTATTCGTGATGGACACATGGATACTTTGGAAGTATTGGTATACCCTGCTGATATACTGTTTGTTATACTTGTCTAACGTATGATCAACGTGTGGGAGATAGAAGTCCTTAGACTTGAGGTCAATACGCGCCTTATCTACAAAGTAATATACTTTGATCCCGTCCTAAGCTCAAATGCCTTGTAGGTTGAGATACAGCTTGTATTTGATACATTACGATGTGGATTGAATGTGGTAGTTGAGCCAAGATTAGGATTCATTCCTCGAATGTATGTTCGAGAGAACACTCGGATTCTCAGTGATATTAGGTTGACTAAGTCGTTGGCCAACGCTATAGACATATTTAGAATATGGTCTAGTCGTCGACTAATATAGATGAGATACAATGATTAAGCCATTTGGATAGGCACTTGACAAATCCTAAGCTTGATCGGGTGTGTCATGAATGAAAGTATTTTATCTTACCACATAAAGGTTAAGTTTACTAGATTCGCGTAAACGTACTTCACATATTGAGTTCGTCTTCCGGCGCCGTCTAGGAGTTTCGCGTAGACCTTAATTTGATTAATGTCAATATGAGAAGGCTTGTAGGGTCACACTATGTCGATTGTCCATTTCGATCTAAGGATGTATTGAGAGAGTAATTAAAATATTCGATTTGGAATCGAGATATTTAAATGAATAATGATTACATTAATTAAGTCAAAATTGGATTTTGGATTTAATTAAGAATGCACACAAATTAAATCGAGACAGTACAAGTGCACATCGAGCGCCGCGGCGCCTCTACGTCGATTTTGGGCCAGACCCAAGGTCAAACCCTAATTTTCAACTATAAATAGAGGCATTCACTTTCACACCAATTTTTAGAATAACATTCTAAGCCTTAGAGACTTAGAATAAAATACTCTCTCGAACCTCTGCCGGATTTCCTAGCTTTCCGAAGGAGAAATACATTGAAGCTTGAAGCTTGCAATCGGAATGGCAACCACGTGTGCACCTCATAGTAGATAAAGACTCCAGATTATTGTAACTTGTAAGTAAATGTTTTTTATGTTACAAGTTTCATTGTTGTATAACCATACCAGAAATTATTGTTGGGGTAAGTAAGAAATAAAATTTTAAACTTTCGTTGTGCCTTACTTATATGCTTTGTACCCAACAATTTCCTTCATTGGTATCAGAGCTCAGGCTGGTTTAATAGTTATATAACAATTGAATAGAATAATAATATGGGTTGAACATAAAATTGGATTAAAACGAGGTTTATTGAAATCCTACGTATCTTGAACAAATATTGACCTTTTGATGTTACCCTAAATTATATCCTACGCTAACTCGAGGAAGTCATTCCAATCTAACTCGAACTAAGCCAAAGTGTGTTGTCCGGCTCATTGCACGGTGTACGACTAAGAATGAGTAAGAACGGATGATGGTCAAATGGGCGTAATTGATAATGGTGGGTGATGATTAAGGACTTGTGAATTGATCCCTAAATTGGATTTAAGGGTTGAATAATTTTTTGAAAATCTACATAGAAACGCTTGTCAGGACATCGGCGACCCTCGATAGACCCGCGGCGCCGGCTAGGGTTTCGATAGGGCACTCCATGCGACGCCGCGCTCATTTTGGAAAATATGAACTCAGGCAACAAAGCGCCGCGGCTCCATGGTGGAGCGTCGTGGTGCTAATGCATTTGCAGAAGCATTAATGTTTATGCCTCTGCAGCGCCGTGGCTCCATGGTGGAGTGCCGCGGCGCTAATGAAAATTTCCAGAAGCCGGAAGGCTACTGCCTCAGTGGCGCCGCAACGCTGATCAATAACGTCGCGGCCCCACCGGTCCAGAAGCAAAAAATAAAAAATCGAGTTCAGAATGTTTAACCCAAGATCATTATTATACATTATATTATTTGATAAGTATTTTGTTTATGTGCTAAATGTCAAAAATATTTATCATTTACATTTCTAGAATAGTGTCCGCTATAACTGTATGGGCAGGCGACGCCAAGTGTTTGATTAAACCTTCTTCTATCATGCATGTTGGGTTGACGGTTCCCAAACTATATGTGTTATTAGTTTTGCATAATGTTAAGATGTCATTATGGATGTGGCATTAAAGTGTTGATCTTGGTTAGAACCCTTTATTAAAATGTTCTCCAAAACTTTAAATACAAGTCTAAATTAAACGCGTCGTCCATTATAATTGTTAGAGTGCAAAATCCTCTTCAGCGATACGAGTATTTATGCCAAAGCATTTGTACTAAGTCTACGAGGACCCAGACTCTTTCATAGATGTGTTTTAAAGTAAAAGCAAATGATAAAATTTTATGGGTATTTACACCAAAGTGTTTGCTCACAAAAACCAAGTTTGCTTAGATACATAAACACAATCGTGTAATGGGGTTGACTTGCTTAGACAAATCTTGGCGCCAAAGTATTGGACTAATCTAAGGACGCAAGATTAAATGTAATAATTTGATCAACCAAGAGTTGCAAATAAGTTTTGCAATTGGTTTAGAACCTACCAAGATATGTTGTTGAAGTTATCAGCCAAAACAAACGCGGAGATAACATAGGCTTGGATCTTGGCCCATTATGACCTAAAATAATGTAGGTCCGTATTCTACTATGGGATCGTAGAAGTATGTTAAAATAATAGGCGCTAATTAAATAAAAGGCCTTGTTGATTAGCCTAAATAAATGTGTATAATAGGAAATAGATTTTGAATTTGATTTCCGATCTATCTAATTCTTCGGATTATAAAAGATGTCGAGCTTGTAGTTGAAAATGTTGATTGAGATGAATAAACTTACTGGACCGAACTACCTTGTCTGGTTAAGGAATTTGCGAATAGTGTTGAGACAAGAGAAAATTGAATACGTGTTGGACACAGTGTTCCCTACAGTCTCTGTGACAGATTCTGAAGAATATGTCTCCTTTGATAAAGTTACTTACCAGAAATATCTAGATGACGCCACTTCGGCACAATGTGTGATGCTGTCTTCCATGTCTATGGAACTTCAGACACAGCATGAGAACATAGGGCCCAATGAGATGCTCGAACACCTAAAGAGCCTCTATGACTCTCAATCCCAGACAATGGAATATGAGTTGTTAATAGAACTCTTCAAGTGTAAGCTTAATGAAGGGGGCTCGGGCTCGCATCATGTGCTAAAAATGATAGGGCTGATAGAGAGGCTTGCTTCGATTGGAGCGAGGCTTGAAAAGAATGTCGCTACCACACTCATCCTAAACTCTCCCTCGTTCCTTTGAGAACTTCATAGTGAACTTCAACATGAATGGAACGAAGGTGACCTTGCCGGAGCTGCACAACATGCTCAAGACCTTTGAGTCCTCCACTTCCAAAGGCAAAGTTGTGCTCATGGTGAGCTCTTTTATCCGACCCAAGCCGAAAGGCAAGACAATCATTGCTCCCGCAGCTATGAAGCCCGGGGAGGTGTGAAGAAGAAGGTGAACGCGGCTAAGGATGAATGCCTCAACTTCCATAGGAAGGGGCATTGGAAAAAGAACTGCACGACACCAGGAGGAAGAAAAGCACCAGGTGCTCCTGCCTTTGGTGGACACGGTATGTACGTTATTGAAATAAATATGTCTATAAACAACTCTCATTCTTGGGTATTGGATACCGCTTGTGGCTCACACATTTGTACAAATGTGCAGGGGCTAACTGATAGTAGGAAGGTTGGACCAAGAGAGGTAGACCTACGCGTTGGAAATGAAGCACGAGTGGATGCTGAGCTCGTAGAGACTTATAGATTAAATTTACCTTCCGGCCATTGTTTAGTATTGAATGATTGTTTTTATGTTCCCTCGTTAACGAGGAATATTATTTCTATCCCAATATTAGACATAAAGGGCTTTTCCACATATATTTTTAATGGCAGCCACATACTGTCTTTTAATAATGTTATATATGGAACTGCTCCTCTTGTGGATGGATTATATACACTGAACTGTAGCCGAGAGATTTTCAATGTACAAAATAAACGAGCCAAGACAAGTAATAGAAACTCTACCTACCTATGGCACTGCAGACTTGGTCATATCAACGAATCAATGATAGCAAGATTGAGAAAGTTAGACTACCTCGAACCATTTGACTTGGAGTCTTATGGTAACTGCGAATCTTGCTTGAGAGGAAAGATGACCAATAAACCACTTTCTGGGAAAGGTGTGCGACCCAAGGAGGTGCTTGATTTGGTCCATACTGATGTATGTGGGCCATTCTCGACTCAAGCTAAAGGAGGCTTCCCATACTTCATCATTTTTACTGACGACTTCACAAAGTATGGGTATGTGTATCTTATGAGACATAAATCCGAGGCCTTTGAGAAGTTCAAGGAGTACAAATCGGAAGTAGAGAAACAACTTGCAACAAGTATCAAGACCCTTCGATCGGATCGAGGAGGTGAGTACTTGAGCAATGATTTTCTAGATTACTTAAAGCTACATGGAGTCTAATCTGAATGGACACCTCCAGGAACGCCACAGATGAATGGTGTTGCCGAAAGGAGAAACAGAACCTTATTGGATATGGTTCGATCCACGATGAGCTCCTCAGCTCTATCGACATACCTTTGGGGACATGCTATACAAACCTCGATATACATTCTGAACAGAGTTCCCTCCAAGTCAGTAGAAAAGACACCCTATCAGATATGGTGTGGCAAGAAGCCAGCTCTTAAACATATGAGACCCTAGGGGTGCCCTGCATATGTCAAGAAGATGCTCACTGACAAGTTGGAATCTAAAAGTGAGAAATGTTACTTTGTGGGGGTATCCAAAGGAAACTAAGGGATACTACTTTTATCTTCCTGGAGAACATAAGGTCATTGTTTCCAGGAATGCAACTTTTCTTAAAGAAGAATATATCTACAAGGAACATAGTTGCACAGAGATAGAATTTGAAGAAATTCAAGAACCACAAGATAACACAGAAAATGAACCCTTGTCGAATGACCTAAACAAGGATTCAGTGGGAGTATATGGTGAAGATTGGGTACGTAGAGTACGCCCTTCAGCCAATAGGAGTGCTGTGAGAGATAGTGCAGAAATGCAAGGCTCTCATACACAACCAATGGAAGATGATACAATGGTTGTACATCATCCCATTAAGGAAATACATGAAAATGACATTCCTGAAAACTCTCAAGGTGATGGATTTTCCAACACACAAAGAAATTCTCACAATCAGAATGCAAAAAACACTGAAACGCAAAATACTCAACTCCATAGGTCCACTAGGACTCATCGTCCACCTGAAAACTTAATCTCCTTGTTGAAACACACAATGAGATAGATATTCTTGATGATGATGAACCTACAACCTACAGCGAAGCTATGTTAGACATTGATTCGCATAAATGGCAAGAAGCCATAAAATCTTAAATGGACTCGATGTACATAAATCAAGTTTGGAACTTGGTTGATTTTCCAACAGGGGTTAAACCCATAGAATGCAAATGGGTCTTCAAGAAGAAGATTGATACATATGGCAATGTACAAACTTATAAAGCAAGAATGGTGGCTAAAGGTTATAATCAACGACCTGGCATCAATTATGATGAAACATTTTCACATGTTGTTAAGATTAAGTCCATTCGGATTTTGCTTGCAATAGCTGCATATTATGACTATGAAATTTGGCAGATGGATGTCAAAACTGCATTCATCAATGGTAATCTAGTTTAGGAAGTGTTTATGAAACAACCTGAGGGTTTTTCAATTGAGTCCAAACCAAATGTCGTATGCAAGCTACAAAAGTCCATTTATGGGCTTAAGAAAGCCTCGAGGAGTTGGAACATTTGCTTTGACAAGGCTATCAAATCATTTGATTTCGTCAGAAGCAAAGAAGATCCATGTGTTTATAGTAAACGCAAGGATAAGAGTATTGCCTTCATTATTATATATGTAGATGACATATTAATAATGGAAGACAATAAGACTCTCATGCAGTCAGTAAAAGAGTAGTTGTACAGTACCTTCATGATTAATGATTTGGGTGAAGCCTGCTACATTCTAGGGATTAGGATCTATAGAGACAGACCTAACAGATTCATGGGGCTGTCACAGTCAGTCTACATAGACAAAGTGCTTAGACGTTTTTCTATGGAAAATTCCAAGAAAGGCGGTCTACCTATGGGACAAGGCATCAAGTTATCTAAGAAGGATGGTCCTTCTAATTCTATAGAACTTGAACGCATGAAAAAAATCCCATATGCTTCGGCTATATGATCGCTCATGTATGCCATGACCTGTACTAGGCCAGATGTGTCCTTTGCACTTAGTATGACTTGCAAGTTCCAGCAGAATCCTAGGGAAGAACACTGGAAAGCAGTCAAGAGTATTCTTAAGTATCTTAGACGAACTAAACGATATTTCTTAGTCTATGGTGGACAAGAGAAGCTAGTATGTACTGGGTACACTAATGCTAGCTTCCAGACATATATTGATGACTACAAATCTCAATCAGGTTACACATACATTTTCAATGGTGGAGCAGTGAGTTGGAAAAGTTCCAAACAAGCTACAATTGTCGACTCGACAACAGAAGGTGAGTACATTGTTGGATCGGAAGCTGGTAAAAAATTGTCGCGATATCTGAGTTCCTGAAGGAACTAGGGGTTGTTCCAAGTACCACTTGTCCAATAACGGTTTATTACGACAACACTGGTGCGATTGCGCAAGCTAAGGAACCAAGATCAAGGAGATGGTGGAGACTGAAGAGATTATATTAGACTATGTTCTCACAGACGATAATCTAGCTGACCCATTCACTAAACCATTAAGCTTTGTCAAGCATAATGGTCATTTTGAGAATATGGGCATTAAATATGTTGGAGATTGGCTCTAGGCCAAGTGGGAGATTGAAAGTATATTTATGTCCTAGAGACAATCTGTATTAGGACAAATGTACTTTATACACATTCATATTATTATTAATGGAGATTAATATTTTGGCATTTGCAATTATTGAATTATTATTTGATTGTTTGTAATTATTCATTAATGTGCATCCCTTGAGCTTACATTGTCATTAATAGAGTGAGATATTTTATGATAGAGCGTAACTCTTAAAATAGCCTCGACTAATGATCATCGAGAATGGGATATCATTAATGTGCATCCCTTGAGCTTCACATATTGAGTTCGTCTTCCGGCGCCGTCTAGGAGTTCCGCGTAGACCTTAATTTGATTAATGTCAATATGAGAAGTCATGTATGGTCACACTATGTCGATTGTCCGTTTCGATCTAAGGATGTATTGAGAGAGTAATTAAAATATTCGATTTGGAATCGAGACATTTAAATGAATAATGATTACATTAATTAAGTCAAAATTAGATTTTGGATTTAATTAAGAATGCACAGAAATTAAATCGAGACAGTGCAAGTGCACATCGAGCGCCGCGGCGCCCATACCCTAGGGCCGCGACGCCTCTATGTCAATTTTGGGACAGGCCCAAGGTCAAACCCTAATCCGATTTTTGACCTAATTTTCAACTATAAATAGAGGCATTCACTTTCATTATTCTACACCAATTTTCAGAATAACATTCTAAGCCTTAGAGACTTAGAATAAAATACTCTCTCGAACCTCTGCCGGATTTCCTAGCTTTCCGAAGGAGAAATACATTGAAGCTTGGAGCTTGCAATCGGAAGGGCAAACGCGTGTGCACCTCACAGTAGATAAAGACTCCAGATTATTGTAACTTGTAAGTAAATATTTTTTATGTTACAAGTTTCATTGTTGTATAACTATACCAGAAATTATTGTTGGGGTAAGTAAGAAACAAAATTTTAAACTTTCGTTGTGCCTTACTTATATGCTTTGTACCTAACAATTCCCTTCAATATGTTCACTGGGAAAATAAGATCCATGGTTTGAAGTTGGAGAAGAAAATGAAATACTCCTTTCGTTTCATAATAAGTGTTTTTTTTAGGTTTTTTATTTTATTTCAAAATAAGTGGTGTTTTAGGGTTTCAATAAGAAATTGATTTTAATTTCTCAAAACTACTTTTATTTACATAATTAAGAGTCATTAAGTAATTTTTCGTTTCTAAACATTTAATTAGGAGTAAGTTAGTAAAAGCACTAAAAGTGAGCACTTTCTTAAGGGGTGTGCATAAATTAAAAAAAATACTTATTATGAAATGGAGGGAGTATTTAAGATAAATTATGATCTAACTTTAAACTACGGTTTAAAGTTGTCTTTATAGTTTCATCTTTACGCAAGTTCACTGTATTTTCATTCCACACTTGTTTTTTATATGCATCATTTGAGTTGGGTGTCTTTAAGAAAGATTCTCTCTATGAAGGTAAGGGTAAGATTGCCTATATACCACCTCCCTAGATTCTAGTTATAAAATTACACTAAATATATTGTTGTTGGCCTAGAAATTAAACTACATTTAAAAAAAAAATTATGGTTTCACTTTTAAATAAGTTCACTAGAAGCTTTTTGACCAATGGACTAGAAATTGAACTTTTCTGAAAACTTTAGATTAATGTACTAAGATTTAAAAAACTTCATGATGAAATTCACAACACTTCTTGATCTAAAGTTATTCGGAAGTGATAGCTCAAATTCACTGGTCTTTAGCTTGTGTAGTTTATGGCCATATTTGCGGCAAAAATAATAACATATTTAGCATAACTCCATATAACGTTAAATATCGGGGCTCAACCTGGGCAGGCGGTGGAAAGTACCAAGTTAGAGTATGATAGGGGAAGAGAAAATTTTCATTGGAGTGATGAAATACGTAAAAATCAAAAGAACACCAACGGCGAAAGCACTCTGCTGGGTTGTCGGTGTTGGGTCGACACTGACACGGAGAACGATGAATATTAGACGCTATGTGTATCAACTCATGCGGTGTTGTAGCTAATTCGTTAAGTATCCTGTTGGGAAGTACGTTCGCAAGAATGAAACTCAAAGAAATTGACTAAACCCGAACAAACAATGGAGTGCACGCAAACGTTACATCCATCCGAGGTGTAAAGATTGTTTTCGATATATCCTCCGCTCAAGTAAATCATTTCGAAGCAGTTTAAAAAAAGTAAATATGAAGATGGAAAAGACATGACAGCTAATAAGGAAAGCAATACATAGCATTTCAAAAATATAAGGCCAACTCTCAAAAGGGGTTATTTCTCTCAAAAGGGGCTATTTCTGCACTTCCACCTAAAAGATTTATTATATGGCGCCAATAACCCAATCAATCCACACAAAATTCCAATGTCTCATTCGCTGGCTACGGTGGCTCTACCACATTTCGCCACCGTTCCGACGACGGAGGCGGTGAAGCAGCCACGTCAGAGACCAAACCCTAAATCCCAAAATGCTAAGCAAAAAATAACCACCACCACCACAACCAATCCCAGTGTACCACCTGCCACTATCAAGAAAACAACGTCAGGGTTTAACAGCAAGAATAAAGAAGCCACGTAGCAGTGCGTCAAGAACTGTGGTGCATGTTGTAAACTTGAAAAAGGGCCGAATTTTCCTTCAGCTGAAGAGATGACCCTTCTGATGTTGAGGTTTATTTTTCTCTCATTATTTTGAGTTTGAATTATGTGGGTGTCATGAATATGATGGCTTATACTAAATCTGTCATGTTTTATACCTTAACTACAAAAAAACTGAAATTAACTACTAATTTCATTGATAATCTGTCGCTAAATGTAGCTAACAGAATTCTTTGATAGTTAGTCGCTAATCCGGATTTTGTTGTTTAGCTATAGAATTTGTCTGTTGCTAATTCTTGTTATTCTGATGGTGAGTATTTGAATGGGACATGCATCCTTTTATGTCAATTCGATTTATGTATTATATTTGTAGTAGTAGAGAACTCCGACTGTGTGAGCTTGCTCACATTGCCAATCCCAAGCCCGGATAACGGAGGAAAGTTGTTGTAGGTCGGTAGGGGCGGAGCTACAATTCCATTTACGGGTTCGGCAAAATCCAGTACCTTTGGTCCATACCCTATATTTGTGTTTATAATATGTATGAATAATTTATCAAGAATCTAGTAAGCTATTCTTTCTAGAATCCAGAACCCATAAACTCAAAATTCTAACTCCGCCTCTGTGTAGACAGTGGCTGCCAACGTAAAAATGTGCTAATTCACAATGAATCCTTACGGATATAACAACAACAACAACAACAACATACCTAGTGAAATCCCACAACGTATGGTCTGGGGAGGATAGAGTATATGTACGCCTTACCCCTACCAAGGTAGGGAGGTTGTTTAGATATGAAATGAGCTTAAATAAAGAAGTGTGGATTCATATAGTCGACCCCAACTTGTTTGGTATTGAGGCGTAATTGTCGTTGTTGTTGTATTTGTTGTTGTAAAGTAAAGCTTCAAGATATGATTGAATTTAGTAAAACAGAAAAGTTATATTTTTGTGGTTATAGATCAATTCGTTAAGCGTAAAAAGTAAAGTTTAAAGTTAAATTGTTGTCAAATAAGAAAATATGTCATTTTTTTTGGGACTGACTAAAAAGAAAAGTATGTCACGTAAATTGGGACAAAGGGAGTATTTGATTTGAGGAGCTGAATGGCTAAATGAATTTGAGTTCATAAAAGTTGTGATATAAGTAATAGACTCCAAAAATGAACAGATTGGTATTAACATTAGATTTATGTCAAAATTTTGAAACATCTAAAATGAGAAGACTATTATATAAAGTTTGAAGCTTTTTATCTGGAATTTTCTTCTCAATTATTAAACAGCTTGGTGGGTTCTGATGGATGGTGCATACATTTTGATAAGAGCACAAGAAAATGCTCCATTTATGCAGGTGTAACTTGTTTTCTTCCCTATTGGGGGTTTGGAGATAACATTACTCATCTCCGGATGATTTTTTTTTTTTTGCTTTTGTTATATTGGTCAATTTCTTGATTATTGTTTTTCACATTGCTTTAGAGCATCCATACTTTTGTCGGGTGGAACTGGCCATCTTTGAGACATTGTATGGGATTGAAAAGAAAAAATTCAACAAGGAAGCTTGCAGGTAATCCATTGATCTTGAGTTTTGACCCGTGAAATTCTATCTGATACTGATGTTTTGATTAAAAAAAATGATTCGATTGCAGTTGTTGCAGACACAATTAAAGCAGTATATGGATCGAGCTCGAAAGAGTTGGAGAATTTCAATGCTGCAATATGGAGTTCAACTTAGTTCTGTTTTCCTTTTTCTGAGGTAGCTTCTCTTTTTTCTTTGGTGCACTAGATTTTAGTTCAAGGTGTTTAAGTCACCTGGTTGCTTTTATTGTCTCGACAGATTCCGAATTTCGGGTATAATACTCTTTCCTCTTGTTGGATGTGATTGCTAAAAGAAACTCATCAGGTAAAACATAGTAGTAAGGATCCAACATGGGTGCAACAATAATTTTGGAGGGTCCGAGTAACATAAAACTAGAGGCATAAGCACTACAAATTGAATTTCTTAGAGTGTAAACCAAACAATATACTATTCTCTTCATGCAACTAGTTTTTTTCTTTTCAAATACTAAATTCCTAGTTAAGAATTCTTCTATATGGAGATACATATACATTCAAACTGGGTTACTAGGAGAGGAACATATCTTCCAAATGAAAAAAGATATGGAACATCCGTCTAAAAAAATGTTAAATTTGATATCTCTGTTCATCTGATTCTGTTTTACTGTTGTCTAAGTAGGTCCTTATATTTCCATTAGCATACTGATATACTCAAGTTGGAAACGTTTTTAATATCTGCTATAATCACTTCTGCAAAATCTAAATGTCTTTTTTTTAGAATGGTACATAACAGATGCCTACATTTCCACCAAAATTGATAAATTGCTAGTCTCTTTTGTGAGTTTGTCTAATTTGCTAGTATCTCTAGTTTCTCAAGCTATTGGAATTGACACGAGAAATTATAGTCTTTTAATCAGGTTTATATTCTTCTGAGTTTCAGGTTAATCCTTTTGGTGGTTTTCCTTGTTGATCAGTGTTGGCAACTTGTTGCCAGTGGCTGGGCAGATCGATGAATCATCATAGTTGTCAGTGTTTTTTTTTAATCGGAGTGACAAAGGACCGAATCTCAGTGGATCGTGGCAGCAAGGCTACTTTGCCACATAATATCATCATAGTTGTCAGTTAACATAATGTTGTATCGCAATCAGAATGAACTGGTGCACTACAATTGAATCTGGAAATACTCAAAATCTGATGGGAAAGCGCAAATTAAAGACTGAGGATCTTTTGGGTAAAAGATGTAATCTGTAACTTATTGTAAAGTGAAACGAATATCGACTATAGATGTTAGTGAAGTAGACGGGATCATCTTACCGAAAAAACTAGAATGCAAGGATACATTCGTTTCTATGAGTAGACACCTATAATTTTTCTAGTGTCAGATTTCATTGTATGGCCAATCTTTACCAGAATTTGTGGGAGGAGACATGATCATGTTTCCTTTATTATCATAAAATTCAGTTTAATCATCTTTCTGTATCCTTTTATACATCTATACTGCTGTTTTCTTAGTTCCTTAGCAGGCTAGACTTTCACAAGCTTATTTTATGCAGCTGCAAATCATTCTTTATGGATTATGCAAGGCAATGATGATATGTAGAAACTAAGAAGGCTATATACAGTACACTGATTAATGAAGGTTTTAGTAGGTTTAAAAGAAGGGGAAGTTACATATATGGCCGCTCGGCCAAAATATTTGCAACTGCTAATAAGTATACACATATTATACATCTGTCACTATTAATTTAATGGGCGACTATTAACCCAAAAAGAATGAGACCCGGGGTGTCTGAGTGGTTGGTGGGACCTGGGCTGGATATTGATATGATCAAGGCCTGATGACTGTTTTGGTTCTTTGTTTTCTTATCTTCTTTCTGGTGCAAAATGCGAAATGGGCAGAGACCAATTCCCATGTATCCTCATGCAAACGGTTCGTTTTTTATATGGATATAAGATGCTTTTGCAGGCCTTTTCCAAAATCAGATGCCTAATCCTTTTCCACAACTTTTCCCCCTTCATTCCATCAGAAAAGAGTAGAAGTAGCTAATAAAATATTCGTGTTCTAATAGTTCCTCAACAAAAGAAATCAACATTTTTTTAGCAATGGCTTTTATTTCGAACAGCTTCACCTATGTGACAGCATAACAGATCCCAAACTTGAATTAAAAAAAGAGAGTGCTGGTATGTTAACTGGTGTAAAAATAATTCAATTTCTCTTAATACTTTGGCAATATATAGCCTAAATGAAGCGGAATGTTATACAGTTCACCTAACTACTTTGGAATTAAGGCGTAGTTGACATACAACATTATCTCAAACATGTTTTACTTTCGTATTAGATAATTGATAGCTGACCTGAGAATCAGAATCAAATACCACACACTCTGCACCAGCAGATTATCTTCCTTCTTTTTACTCCTTTTCAGGTTATTTATAGCACAACTTCTCGAAGCAGAAACAAGAACCCTTCATTGCGTGGCAATGTGTCTTGAGTTCTGTGATATTCTCATGTGTGATCTTGGCCCCTTTGAGTCTTATTACCTCAATTGGTATGGTGGTGGTGGTCCTTACGGAGAGCCACTTCCGTCCAATCAAGACAAACTCTATGAGGACAACAGCTTTTGGGCGAATGAGGAAGAAGAAGACAATCACTTCTCAAGAAATACCTTGTACAGGAATGACTCTTTTGCCCTATAATGGTGGGATGAACAACTGGCTAGCGGAGTTTGAATCCTACTTTGCTGTACCCAGCTATGTAAACGGCTCTGAGAAATCAGATGACCAGTTCGAATGTGAAGTAATTAAGCATGGCAGCCATTATGCAGATCATTCACAGGCTGTTTCCATAGGCAATCAGTGGTTATGGCAATTGGATGCTGGATACAAGGATGAAGACTATAATTACCATGTGAGGCAAGTGTCGGAAGCTGCACGTGCTGATAGCTGGGATGAAATGAGACTTGTGGAGAGCATCTTCGGTCACTGGCCTTCTCTATTAAAGCAAGACCTGGATGACCACATTGAGCCTGCAGTGGCTTGATTGTATGATCTTTATTTTTGCAAGGAAATAGTTGTACTCTCCTTCCTGTTTTTCCATCCACAGATTAAGTATCGCAAATCTTATATATTGCATGTTGTAACACATAATCTAAAGTAATTTAATAAATAAAGAGACCGTTTCAGAAAGAAATGATCCATGGACAAGCAATTTCTTTGGGGTTGTCTAATTCAAGTCAAAGCTAGTGCAGTAATACTAGTTTCATCAATGAATCTTGCTGCTAACCTTCTAAAACCACCAACTATTTATCAAGGCAGCATCAAGAACATAATGATCCTTCTGGTACTTGGGGAGTTCTAATACCACCATCTACTGGCTGATTTTTCTTGAATGTAGAAAAAGAGGCTATCCATCTAGAAGTGAAGACAAAAAAAGCTTGCAGTTGCTAGTACTTGTTTAACACTTCTCAGTAAACTATTTAGACTGCAGAAGTCACAGAATTGTAGGGATAAATAGTACCTTCATGCTTAATCCAGGCATGTATAATCTTGTTAGGGGTTTTGAGTCAATGGACTAGTCATCCAAGTAGCATCCGAAGTAGCTTGATATTTATTACCACCCACTGGCTGTGAATGACACAATTCATAGAATGATGGTGGCACATTCTGTTCACACTTGATCTGAGATTGCGAATTCATTACTGAACAGTTGCCATTTGACGTCTCTTATTCCAAAATCCTCTGCTGGCTATAAATAATTTGGATACACAGCGAGTACAAACTTAATCAGAACTTGATATTACCTGCTTCCAGATGGGCATAGTATGTGGAGTCATTCTTAAGTATTCGGTCTCAACTTAAATCGAAGAGGCTAATTAAGATCACCCTCACCTGAGTGGCCCAGGCAGGTACAAGCCTAAAAAGCAAAGGCTCTAACACGCGAAGCACACAATTGGACAATGCCCATTCTGAACTGAATTCCTTGGGTAATCTTACTAATTAAACTCAAAGGTCCATTTTCTTAACAATCTCTTTGCACTCATGCTGTTGTCCCAAGTCAAAATGGTCAACCCTGACATATGCCAAGAAGAATCTGGCTCATATCGAAGCAAAACTGCACATCTACTCTACATTACCATTCACTGGAATCAATTTCTTCTACACCAAAGCTTCTCATGTGATCCACCAAAATATCCACCAAACTAACAATTGATTTATTATGTCCCATTGATATGTCTTCAGCAGTAAATCGAAAAACTTGATTGCTTATCTCGATCCAACTATAACCAGGATCCCTTTTAATTCCTTTCTCTTTCATCAACTTCTGCACTCTAGCTGCCTGATCCCAGTATCCTAACCCCGCGTATAAATTTACCAGCTGCAAGTGAGTAGACGTGGACCCCGATTCCAGCGCAAGCCTATTCTCTGCAGCCTCAATCCCCAACCGAAAGTTCCCCTGAAGCCTACACGACATAAGCAAGGAACCCCAGATAACACCATTTGGTTGAATTGGCATTTTCTTAATAAACTCACGAGCCTCTTCTAATAAACGTGCTCGTCCAAGAAGATCCACAATACATGAATAATGATCTAGCTCCGGCTTAACACCATAATCAACCATTGAATTAAAGTAATACATGCCTTCTTTAACAAAACCTGCATGGCGGCAAGAAGATAATACTCCAAGGAATGTAATGGAATCAGGTCTCACTTTTTGCTTCTTCATTTCCTCGAAAATTTCAATAGCTTGAATCACATGTCCTTGCTGTCCATATCCGCAAATCATCGAGTTCCACGACACCAAATCTTTACTCTTCGTGTTTTCAAAAATGTAAAGAGCATCCTTTACTTCCCCACATTTACAATACATTGACAAAACGACATTTGCAACATGTATATAGGAATCAAAACCCGTACGAATGATTAGGCAGTGAATACTCCTGCCATGACCAAAACACCCGCTACCCATACACGCACTCAGCAAGCTCGAAAAAGTGAACTCATTAGGTTTCAATGCTAATCCCTTCATACCCTTATACAGTTTCAAGCACATATCTAACTCATTCTCATTCGCAAACGCATTTAACATAGCACTCCAAGACACAACATTTCTCACAGGCATTTCATCAAACACTTGGTAAGCATCCACCACTCCTCCAAAATTACTATAAAAAGTGATCAAAGAACTACCAGCATAAACATTAGATAAAAACCCATTAACAATCACTAAGCAATGTACTTGAATCCCTATACTAAAAGCTCTTTTCGATGCGCATAAACTCATAGCATTTGATACTAAACTCACACCAATTTTAAACCCTTCTTTATGAAACCTAAATAGCAATGAGATTGAATCTTCCATTGAACATGAAAAACACAGTTTTTTATCCAATGGGTATTTATAATTTTGCTCAGAAAAAGACAGTTCTTTATCAAATGGGTGTTTATAATTATGCTCAGAAGGTGTTTGAACAAAGTCCTCAATGAGTTCAAGACAATTTTGGTGATTTTTGGTTACATTTGGCTTTGGAGCTAAGATATCAAGGAATTTTTGGCCCTTGAATGATAATTTTTTTCTCATACCATAACGGAAAAGTAGATTGCTCATTTTGTCAACCAAGTTTTAGGATGATGCAGAACTTTAGGTATTTGCAGTATATTCATGTAAAAACTGAAAAAAAATATCCGATGAACTAAGCTTGTACTATACACAAAATTATATTGTACAGACTTACCTATATTTCTGCGTGGGGCTAGAAAAGGGCCGAACCTAAAACATTATATTAGACTTACCTGAATTTCTGCGCAGCACCAAAAAAAGCCAAACCTTGTACAAGGGTCTAATAGACTTACTTGTAACGCAACTTTACGGGTTATTCAAGACTCCTTCAGGTAAAAACTAAAAAAGACACATAATTGACCTAAGTGACAAAAATTCTTGTAAAAAGATACGATTATGTCTCAATTCCTAAAGTAACAAAAAAAAATTAAATCATCTGGTGTTTATTTTTTTTAAAATTATCATTTAATAGTGGAAAAATATATAAGTTGTCCTTGTAATTGCACGAAAAAGTCATTTATGCACTGATATTTTAGCAACGGCCTAGTACCTCTAATCTGATTCAAAGTGAAATTAATACCTCTTTGAGACACATACTATCAATTTCATGGGATGAAATGAAATACACAGCGCTCACCACGTCAATGTCATGTTAGAAATTTATCAAATTTAAATTTATCTTTTTGTTCATTTATAAATTTTCAAAGAAAGTGATTAAATGATTTTTGTAGTACAAAAAAATCATTCATTTTTGTTTGAGTATCACACCAAGTCATTAAGAAATTCTTTTTGTAGAATCAAGAAAATATTTTATTTCGTCTAAGTATTATATAAAGTATCATTTTTATTTTCTCTTAAAAAGTTTATGTGATATTTGGTTAAAGTTGAGTAATTTTTTAATTACAAAAAATAGTTTGGTAACTTTTATGATAATTAAATAAAGGTGAATAATTTTTTTAATTATATATCCATATTTATCACTTATGGGACGTTGAAAACATTCCAAAATATGAATTCAAAACAAGCTTACAATTTGAAACTATTAAAATATGAATTCCCGCTTCAATTTGAAACTATTACCATCTGTTTGGATCCTATTTCCACCACGAATGATATATTATTTTAAAGGAGTTACCTCTTGTTGCTACTGATTTCTGTTATAGCTTAGTCACAAAAACTATGACTTAGTGTTATTTTTTTTTTTTTTTTTTTTTTTTTTGATAATCTCTTCCGGCTTGCGCACTACTTCACTGGTATTACCCGGACGTCCCGGAGGTAATAGCACGGTCCTTCAACAACTATCACCGGTAAATCGCGGGATGTGCTCCGGTGGCCGGTTTTACGGGAGCGTACAACCTCAATGGACAAGGTCAAATTCCCCAACATGCAGAATTTCTTCGTGCTTTTACTCTGGCAGGCGCATGGTGGACAGTTGGTTAGTTAGTTGGGGCTCTTGGTCAAAAAGCGACTTTGAAGACTTGTATTTGTCACAAATTTTAAAGTATTGATAAAATAACCATCAATTATGACATCAACAATGTCAGTCTTTATTTTGTTCAATCTTAATCTCAAAGTTTTAAAAAATATATTTTGATCCCCAATTTCAACATTTTTATTACCCAAATAGAAATAGAAAATTAAATATTTGTCTCCATTTTAATTACCCAAAAAGAAATTAAAAAATAAATATAAACTTTCAAAACCTTCCCATTTCTTCACTTTTCAGATCCCATTTTCGGCAAAAAAATTGGATTTTCATAAAAAAAAGTCCAAATAACTTATTATGGCGTCGATTACAGTCATAGATAGGGATGACAAGTGGGTACAATTTTGCGGATTCCACACCGTAGATATGAGTATAATTTTGGCGGATAGTAGGCGGGTATGAGTATTGAAAATGTACCAACCACGGGTGGCAGATCAATTTATGAGGTTGTGAAAATATGTAAACTATTGAAAGTGTTTAATGATATTACACATCAATTTTCTGCCTCGACGTATCCTATTGCCAATATTTATTTTCCTAGAATTTATGAGATTAGAATCTTATTAACCAACTGGTTGTCCTCACCTACCATTTATATAGGAAAAATGATCGAGGTAATGCTAGAGAAATACAATAAGTATTGGTTAGATGTTAATGGTCTTATGGGCGTGTCAACTATACTTGATCCTAGGTTCAAGATGCCTCTCATTCGATTTTACTTTGCTAAAATTTATGATGCGCTTGATGTTGATGTTGAGGTAAAAAGGATTTATGATTTTCTAAAGGAATTGGTGGATGAGTATGGGTACAAAAATGATAATAATCCAGCTAGTAGTAGCCGCGTGTCTTCAACTGATGTTACGAGCATTATTGGAATGGGGTACATGCAAGAGTTTGCACAATTTGTGTCACAAGACAATAGTAACGTTGGACTAAAATCTGATTTGGAGAAGTACTTGGAAGCTGAAACTGTACCACTTGTGGATGATTTCGATATTCTTAATTAGTGGAAAACAAATGGAAATAATTATCCAGTTTCTACCGTCTCATCAGAATCCGCATTTAGCACTAGTGGACGTGTACTTGATCCTTATCGTATTCGACTTCTTCCGAAAATGGTGGAGGCATTGATGTGTGTTCAAAACTGGATTTGGGCGGATATTAAAGGTAACATTAATTTGATTAAATTATTTATGTTGTATTAAATTGAAGTTAGACTCTAATTACTTTGAGTATACATTATGCAGGTGGTGATGATGTCAAGGAGATGGAAATATGTGATCTTGAGGAATATGATACTCAAGTCCTTTGTTGAATAATGAATTACCTGAAATATCTCATTGTTCACTAGGGTCCTTGGAGAGCAATGGTTGGGTTTATTCAACACATTGTTCTTTCAAGATGTTCTCAAATGAAGAAGCATGTATTGCTTTAAGTATTTATGGAGACATTAGCATTTTTTATGTAGTTTGTCGTGTTTATATAATGTACTAATTTGTTTTATAAGACTATTTTGTTTTGGGTTTGATCACTATTTTGTATTGATCACAAATGAATTGATTACAAAATATGGCTGGCGGGTATTAGCGGGTGGTGGATATCCACTTGGGTGGTGGAGCGGGTGTGAATTTAGAAATATACCCGCCTAGGCGGGTATGGATGTTGAAATTGTACCCGCCACAGGTGGCAGATAGGTGGAGGGTATAAAATTTTCTGGCGGGTGCGGGGGAGGGGGTACCGCACCCGCCCCGCCCAATTGTCATCCCTAGTCATAGACCATAGTCATAGTCTATTATAGATTTATTAAGGCGCCGATTGCAGAATATATTATAGTAGGTGGTGATTACATGGGTGAATGAGAGGAGACGTCAAAATGTTAGAATTGAATTTTTATGATCAAGGTGACAGGATGATTCTGATAGTGATGACGAAGAGTGTACAAAATTAAAAAAAAATGAAGCAATAAAACCCAAACTCTAAATTGCACAAATCTAAGGGACCGTGGATACGTATACCATAAACCGACCGTCGTCAATAGTAAACAATTATCATTTAGGCTCGACTTCACGCATGGTCAATAATTTTTCACACATAATATATATATATATATATATATATATATATATATATATATATATATATATATATATATATATATATATACCAAGGACAATATTTGTCTACAACAACAACATACCCAGTGAAATCCCACAATATTTGTCTAAAAAGTCATAAATAAATAAAATAAAATAAAATATATATATGCCAATATTTAAATATTATAATAACACTTTAATACATCATATGAGAGTCTCATCCATTGAACACATGATCAAAAGAGTTTTAGGATAAGTAATGGTGCTTAAAAGGTCAATATTTATCTAAAAAATCATAAATAAAACAAAATAACTAAAAATATTTGATACTATTTAAACATTATAATAACACTTAATTACATCATATGAGAGTCCTCATCCATTGAGCACATGATCAAAAGAGTTTTAGGACAAGTAATGGTACTTAAAAGACCAATATTTATCTAAAAAGTCATAAATAAATAAAAAGAACTGATACTATTTAAATATTATAATAACACTTTAATGCATCATATAAGAATCCCTATCAATTGAACACATGATCAAAAGAGTTTTAGAACAAGTAATGATACTTAAAAGATCAATATTTGTCTAAAAAGTCATAAATAAATAAAAAGATTTGATACTATTTAAAATAATAACACTTTAATACATCATATGAGAGTCCTCATCCATTAAACACATGATTAAAAAAGTTTTAGGACAAGCAATTATAATCATAACACTAGTATCCAATTAGTCTGACAAGTGTTTGTTCTCTAAGCACAATCTTGTTCTAAGGACAACCATTACTTGTGTTTTAACTCTTTGGATCATGTGTTAAATTGACGGGGACTCTTATATGATGTATTAAGTGTTATTATAATGGTTAAATAGTATCAAGTCTTTTTATTTATTTTAATTTGTTTATTTATGACTTTTAAGATAAATATTAGTCTTCTAAGTACCATTATTTAGCCTAAAACTCTTTTGATCATGTGTTCAATGGATGAGAACTCTCATATGATGCATTAAAGTGTTACTATAATGTTTAAACAATGGTATATCCTTTTAAAAAAAAATCATTTATTTATGTCCCTTTTAGATAAATATTAGTCTTTTAAGTACCATTACTTGTCATAAAACTCTTTTGATCATGTGTTCAATGGATGAGGACTCTCATATGATATATTAAAGTATTGTTAAAATGTTTAAATAGTGGAATATCCTTTTATTTATTTTATTTTATTTATTTATGTCTTTTTAGATAAATATATCATTGGTCTATATATAACATGTGGATAATTATTGACCATGTGTGAAGTCAAGCCTAAATGATAATTGTTAGCTATTAACGATGGTTGGTTTATGGTATACTTATTCACAATCCCTTATATTTGTGCAATTTGGGATTTGGGTTTGAATTTCATTTATTTATTTATTTATTTTGTTAGACTAGTGCAAATTCAGCATGCTTCATATTCCAATAGTCTCTTTTATTTATCTAGTTTATCATCGATCAAAATGATCTAAAATTATCCTAAGCAGTGAGTTATTATAGAGCAATGTGGTTTATTTTCGGTTTGTCTTATAATTGACCCAACACACTAAGCTTTATTACGACTAACATGCCATAATTTTTTTTATAACGGTAAATAAAATTAAAAAATCTTAATTTTATAATTGTAACAATACATCCTTCCCTATATAAAATTGACCCAAAGTTCAAACTCCTCCATTGTCGTTTTTCTTGATCAAACTCCTCCATTGTCTCTTTTCTTGATCAAACTCATCCATTATCTTTTCATAAATAAAACTTTTATAAAAAATTACATAAAAATAATAGTCTATTAGGGGGTAGGAAGATGATGATCAGATCATCAGGCTCTTTCCCGAGCCTTTCAAAGATTACACGTAGAGAGTGTGCATTTCCATCCACTGTATGTGATCTACATGCAAACAATAGAGTGGTGTTGACCAACCCACAATATAAAAATAATAATAATCGACAACAAGACTAGCAATTGATAGTGATAAATTTGAAGAAATATAAAAAGCAGTACCGAAACAAGCAAAATAAGTAGAAATAACACATATTTCGATCAACAAAAAAGCTAAAGTTTCAAGTCTAGTAATAGACAAAGATGAATTTGTAAAAACAAAAACAGAAAAAAGCACGATTGAAACAAGCAAAATAAGCAGAAATAACACATATTTCAATAAAAAATGCTAAAGTTCCAATTTTTTTAAAAAACCCAAAACTTTATGAACACTAGGGTTTATCAAGTTAAAAAGATAAAAACTTTTATATAGGTAATATGGAGCTCAAAATGCTTCGTCAATGATGCAAAATTAATTAACATGCATGAAGACGAAGATTGATTGGAGAGATTGAGATCTTGATAGAAAAGAGGAAGATAGATAAAAAACTTATTCATACTTTAGGAGAAGAGAAAAGGACTTTTGTATATTTTAATACTTGACAAAGAAATTTAAGTGTATAAATTTAAAACTCCAAACATTTAAAAATTATAAAAGTGACCCCAGATCCCTTTTCGAAATTCTAATTTAAAAAAATAAATCAAAAAGAAATTAGATGGTCTGTTGGCCAATTTAAGTTGCAAAGTGGCCTTTTCGTCAAATTTCTCTAGTTAGTTAGGCTATGTGAACTGTAGTTAGATTTACTGTACCATAATTAGCTTATATAGACAAGTGTATATAAGTCCATGTTCAGATTCATTTCGAAGCTAAGATGAATACAATTTCTCTTCATTTTCTTCTCGAAACTTCTTTACTTCACTGAATAGATTTATGGATAAGTTCCTTGCATGGAACTTAATATGTTATTAGAGATTTATCATCGAGAGGCTCCATTGATTTCCTGTTTCGATTAGAAAATTGTTGAGGATTTTATCTGTTTAATTTCTCATCTTTTCAAAATATTCGATCTGTAAGTTTTTTCAGTTCTTCAATTTGTGGTTGAAGATATCCAATTGAATCTCTAATGAAAACTACAACTCTAAGTGTGAACCAAGCTTATGCCCTGATTGTACAAGATGAGATTCAGAAATCTGGGGGTTACTTTCGGCTAGAAAAGGAGTAGATCCCACTACTTTGTTCATAGCACGATGAGGAATGCAGATTCAAAAGAAACACAATTATTTACCACACAATGTATTTTATGATTTTTGCCACACAAAAGGATATAATAAGGACTGTTTATCAGTGTTAATGCCCATATACACCATGATAAAATGGTGTTGTAGAAAGGAGGCATAGATATATACTTGAAACTGCAAGAGCCATCAAATTTCAGAGTCATTTTCCATCACATTTCTAGGGTGCATATGTCAAAGCTTCTGTATAGATTATCAACAGAATCTCTTCTAGTGTTCTATGTAACAAATCCCCTTTTGAGTTGTTACACGGAAAGAACCTAACTTGTCCCACCTCAGAGTTATAGGTTGTGAATGGTTTGCCACAAGTTTGATAAAATAGGACAAGTCTAAGATGATGTTCATATCGATCTATTATGTGCCTCTGCATCTAGCATTTGGTATACCTCATACAATAATTGTCCTAGCTTTACCATATCTTTTGTTTCATTTCTTTTGGAACAATCACAAAGATTTTTTTGATTATGGATCTGAAAGTATATTTATGTCCCTGGACAATCTGTATTAGGACAAATGTACTTTATACACATTCATATTATTATTAATGGAGATTAATATTTTGGCATTTGCAATTATTATTTTATTTGATTGTCTGTAATTATTCATTAATGTGCATCCCTTGAGCTTACGTTATCATTAATAGAGTGAGATATTAATTATATAGCGTAATTCTTAAAATAGCCTCGACTAATGATCATCGAGAATGGGATATCGATGATATGTGATAAGTCGACATGTGGTCTGCATCACATCCTTAGAGGATGCAGTATGTCTCACCTGCTACGAGTAATGGTTACTCGTGATGGACACATGGATACTTTGGAAGTATTGGTATACCCTACTGATATACTGTTTGTTATACTTGTCTAAAGTATGATCAGCGTGTGAGAGGTAGAAGTCCTTAGACTTGAGGCCAATGCTCGCCTTGTCTACAAAGTAACGTACTTTGATCCCGTCTTAAGCTCAAATGCCTTATAGGTTGAGATACGACTTGTATTGGGTACATTACGATGTGGATTGAAGGTGGTAGTTGAGCCAAGATTATGATTCATTCCTCGGATGTATATTCGAGAGAACACTCAAATTCTCAGTGATATTAGGTTGACTAAGTCGTTGGCCAACGCAATAGACATATTTAGAATATGGTCTAGTTGTCAACTATTATAGATTAGATACAATGATTAAGCCATTTGGATAGACACTTTACAAATCCTAAGCTTGATCGGGTGTGTCGTGAATGAAATGATTTTATCTTACCACATAAAGGTTAAGTTTACTGGATTCGTGTAAACGTACTTCACATATTGAGTTCGTCTTCCGGCGCCGTCTAGGAGTTCCGTGTAGACCTTAATTTGATTAATGTCGATATGAGAAGGCATGTAGGGTCACACTATGTCGATTGTCCATTTCGATCTAAGGTTGTATTGAGAGAGTAATTAAAATATTCGATTTGGAATCGAGACATTTAATTGAATAATGATTATTTTAATTAAGTCAAAATTGGATTTTGGATTTAATTAAGAATGCACGGAAAAAAATAAAGTTGAGCGCCGCGGCCTCTTTGCCTCGATTTTTGAGCCAAGCCCAAGGTCAAACCCTAATCCGGTTTTGACATATTTTCAACTATAAATAGAGGCATTCACCTCATTATTCAACACACAATTTCTGAAAATTCTAAGCCTTAGAGACTTAGAATCATATACTCTCGAACCTCTGATGGATTTCCTAGCTTTCCGAAAGAGAAGTACATTGAAGCTTGGAGCCTGCAATCGGAAGGGCAACCACATGTGCACCGTATAGTAGATAAAGATTCCAGATTATTATAACTTGTAAGTAAATGTTTTATGTTACAAGTTTCATTGTTGTATAACCATACCAGAATTATTGTTGGGGTAAGTAAGAAACAACTTTTAAACTTCCATTGTGCCTTACTTATATGTTTTGTACCCAACAATTCCCTATAGGATCTACTACCAGAAATTCAATGTGTATTCCTGAATAATCTCATTTTTCCATTATTCAACCATTTCATTTTACCAAGTTCAATGTTAGCCAGATTAGTCAACTATCTCTTTCGATGCAACAACAAGATCTTATTTGTAACAAGTGGTTTTCTTTGTTGGTTAATTGGTCACATTTTATTCATAAAATGGCTTGGATTGATATTAGTCTGGATACGGTAAAATCATTCTATTAGATCTAAGAAGTACATTCGATCTAATATAAGTACCTTGTGTTAGAATTGAGAAATTCTATGGCTCGGATCTTTAGTATTCTCTTATTTATTACATGTGTCTAATATTTAGGCAGAATATCCTCACCCATTCTTACTAAGAAGCTGAAAGAAGCCTAAAAACAGTAGAAAGGGTGGAAAGTGAGGAAGAAAGAGATGTAGAAATAGAAAGAGCTTCCGAAATGAAGGGGAATAAACATGAACAAGAGGGATCCACCGAAGAAGATCCTTCTCCTTCCATTTTTTCGGAAGAAAGGTGGAATCCGGACAAAAAGGACAAAATAAAGGAGAAATTCCACTCTTACCTTACAGAGACAAGATATAATTGTAATTGTGAATTAAAAAATGTGAATTAAAAAAAAGGTACTTTCATTATTATTCAATGTTAATAAACAAGACTTTTTCTTAACTCAGTTTTTACCTTATAGAGATATTGAATAGAAAGGATTTTTTTTTGTTAATTCTATAACTCGCTTTTGTTCATTCAATTAGAAAAAGACATTCCAGGTGGAATAGAATAACCCGGTTGAAGCGTAATGATCATACGTCTGTAATGCATTGTATGTCCCATAATAGGTCCCATTCTTCTACTCTTTCTCGAAGTAGATGACTATTCATAGCTATTACCTTGACACCAAAGAAGAGTTCGACCCAATGCTTTATTTCTGTCCTAGTTGATCCTGATTCGACATTAGAAGTATATTGATTTTTCTCCAATAACCGAATACTTTTATCTGTAATGCATATTTGATTCCATCTATAAATAGATTTTCTTCCCTATGAGTGAAAGTCTCAATAAGAATGCTAGTTCTTACTGTTCATTATGATATGAATATACCACATCAATTCGTTATGTATGGATGATGAGATTCCATTGATACAAAATCAATTCTAATAGACTTATTGGAGGGTCCCATTGGCGTGCATCCAGTAGGAATTGAACCTACGAATTCGCCAATTATGAGTCGGGCGCTTTAACCATTCATCCATGGATGCAAAAAGACTCAGCGAGTGAAATAGGTTTTGGTATTCCTTCTCGAGCTTCTATTTCTTCCGTTAAAGGAGATTCGAGAAAAGATGGAATAAGAAGACGTGTTTCCAGAACGAACAAGATACGGGTTGAGAAGGGGGAGTTAGCAAAGTTAGACAAGATTAGAATGGGCATAGGAATATGTATTGATGTACCAGATCGGCTAATGCTCCAAGGTTGATTCAATGTATTCCACCAGTTGATTGAAGACTTGATTATTGGTATATCGATCGGTCTAGCACAGATTGAAATAGGAGTCGGTTTGACAGAAAGCTTTTGAAAACGCAGTGCACCCAGGTAAATAAGGAACAAGATGAATACAGAGGTTAAACGAGCATCCCACACCCAAAAGGTGCCCCACATAGGTTTTTCGTGAAACCCCTAGTAACTAATGTAGTGACTAAGGTAAACAACGTAGAAAAAATACCTATTTCTGTACCGGTTCCGGAAGAGCGAAGAAAAAGGGGATGTTTTGCTAATAGGAACAAAAAAGTGTTTATAGCCGTAACGATATAAACAAGAATACTCATCCGAGCCGCAGGAACATGTACATACGGAATACGAGAATTTCCACCTTGTTGAAGATCTAGTGGTGCTACCCGAAGACTTAAATGAATAGCCATCGCTGTTAAGAACAACTGAGATCCAATGAGAATTTGTGCGTATCTTCTGGTCTTTGACATCAAAAAGAAGGTTGTAATAACGAAAGGGACATGTGAGAATTTGGTGTTAGCTAGTGGAACAAGAAAGATATGGATCTATATTCAATACGCAATCAAAGGATTTCTCCCCAAAAAAGAGAGGAATTCCCATTGCTTTCTTTTTGCTCCGCTCGTGCGTGGCACTCCTTGCTCGCGGAGCGGCATTCCAAAAAAAGAAAAGCCTTATGACGACTACCTTACTTAAACAATTCTTCTTATATTTTTCTTTCTTAGTTGAAGTTCCTATATTGGTTTTTTCTTTCTGGCTTTCTTAGGGCCCTCATTTTTCAGAACGGTCAGCCTGGCCACTATGAATGAATATTACGTTAATAGAGTAAGTTGTTGTGCCGTTAACACGAAGCTAGTGTAGCGATGCGAACGCTTGTGAGTGCATTAAGTAAATTAAAGAGATACTAACTGGTCTGAATTGTGCAGGATCGAGCCCTGACTTTGGAAGCCATCTATTCAAGCCTTCCCAATCCTTTTTAGAGTTTTTTTATCGGACTTTCTAAATCCATATGATATGATATGGCTTTCAAGATTCCTAGCCTGGGTTTGTGTAAAGCATGAGAACATGAGCAAGCTTAGTCTTTCGCTACTCGTGTGACCCCGCCTCATGACTTTCAGAAGGGCCTAAAGTGCATGATGATTCGATTTTTGAAATAGTGAAATATAAAGAAAAAGGCCTCCTCTTGCTGTTCTCTTTCTTTCTCTCTCCTATTGACTATTGACATAGCAAAGTCTGGTTCTATTGAGCGTGATACCCGCCCTCTACAAAGTGGTTTTTAAATTGTCCTTCAACGATTCTTCTTCTCCAGTTCCAAAATGTTTAATGAATGACTTTTTTATCTGCCCACTACCTATGAAAAGACAGACTACATAGGGCCTCCTCAGCCCGCCCTGGTTCAAATACTATTTTATCCTACCTCGTTCACTGCCCTTCAGGCTTAAAAGACTTTTCGTTGTCACCACTTACCTAGATCGATATGGCTAATTTTCTAGCAAGATTTCAAGCTTGAATTAAGGCTTCGAAGCCCCTCTCATCTCCTGTAACTAGAGAGGTATGTAAACCTGAGTTTAGAGCCACCTCAATTCGGGATGTCGGAACATCAACCGGATCGGAAACCGAATCCTAAAGTGACTTCGGAACAAGTTCAAGAGCTTCGATCGAAAACCTTTCTTATCTAGTGTTAGCTAATCCTTCAAAGTACCAACTAAATCGGACATTCGAAAGACGAGAGTCTCGAAGGATCAACATTCGAAAGATAGAAAGTCAAGTTAGAGGCTCAATCTATGCCTATAGAGGATCAAATCATAAATTGATTCTTGCGTCCCGGTTCCTTTCGAAAGATCAATCAAAGATATTCTAGTTCACCTTGTGTCATCCGATTTTAGGGAATTCATTGGATCGTGAAGTTGTTTCACACCTAGACGTGAGTCACTGCCCCTCATACTCTTCTTTCCCTTTTTGGGTCGCTCTTCTTATCTGTCGTACCCTCAATCCTCCTTTATACGAAGTCATCATAACATATACATCAAATTATGATCAAATAAAAGATTCTCCATCCCTTCTTTATACTCATCTATCCCTCGATCAACTAGATGGGCCTAGGATAAGGCATTAAAAACCGTCGATATGTGGGATGATCGAACCGACTCATCTACAAATCATCTTTGAAAATAAGATGCGCTCCTACGTGAGGAGGGGGAAATGAAAGTAAGAACCATGCGCATGGATGAAAGAGCGCGCTTTGAGGGAAGAGGGGAAGAAAGACTATAGAAAGGCTAAGTGAAGTACTTATAGGGACTTTTTTAACATTCTTCTTTCCTCTTCTTGCTTATCACCTTCTTTCCCCTTCCTCGCATCCTAATATAATAAATATCAAGATGAGTAGCTCTAGGTCCAGATATCTCCCTTCGAGATCGCCAACATCGATACGAGGGCTTATGAGTCACAGAATTAGAAGCCCAAAAAATAAGGTAAGAAAGGTGAGGAACAACGACCTCACACAAAAAGATTTGTCTAAGCAATCTCTTTGAGATTTTCAATAAGTCAATACCAATAGGCGACAATTGTTCATAGGTTGCTCGATCAGGCCAAATAACCGATTTGGAGTATGCCTAAGATTGACATAAGACATTCTCCCTCTTTGAAACCGGCTAATCAAAAAGGGGCAATCCATTTGACTTTTTTGAACATTTTCGCTTTCTTGCCTTATTATATTATGGGAGTACAATGTTTATGGATAGTATGTTGCATTGGTGAAAACTTGAACCTCACATCATTGCCTAGGGCCTCCGAAGCGCCGCATCCTAGCGAGTATCATGAATGAAGGCCTAATTGATGCTCATCAGTGTCGGGACAACGCCAAAAAATGAATAGATAGGTGGTTCAGTATAGTTTGTTGTAAATATCAAAAAAAGAGTTTGTTAATTATATACCATATTTTGATGGTTGAGTGACGAAAGAGAAGAGAGATAGCATCCCGACTGGCTAGCGATGAGGGGAAAAGAATCCCAATGTATGGTCCTTATTTAAACACGCCACCTACACGACTCACTACATAGGTTTAAGGAATGCAGGATAATATGGTTCATCATCCCTCGATATAAGAAGTTTAGAAGGCAAGAATGATAAGCATTCGGGTCTATAAAGCAAGATTAAAGTGTCCTCTTGGATAAGAAGACCTAAAACACCAGTCAAGGGAAGAAGGTCGGTAACAAAAGGGAATTTTTTTTCCAGTATTGTCTGTGCATGAATGATCCACTTGCTACTGCTGACGTGACCATCTCCAAAAGATATGCCTCAATCTGGGCAGATCAACTATATGGGGAATGTGTTGGGAGACGACCTCCCGCCGCGGTAGTATGAGCTTTCCCTCTCCTTGATGTTACACAGGATGCACAATGGGGGTAGTACGAGGTGACTGATAGCATTACATTAGAAGAATCGAAAGAGATGTTCAAAAGAACGACCATGGAGACTTGGGGATCTAGAGCAGATCTTTCTTGTATATCCCTCGTGTCGAGAGCTACTTCCTCGAATATCAATGCAGGGAGCCACGAGGATAGGACTTCCAGGGCTCGATCTATGGCAGCGTCCCGTGGTTTGGTAGAATAGACACTTCCAATAATAGTCTACGCATACAAACCCAATCTCGTTTTCTTAGGGTTATGGTGGCACTATGTTGAAATTGAATTCCCCTCCCCTTCAACCTGCCCCAACTCCCTATATTATCAAATAGAAGAGTCAAATATAAGAAATGTAGTAATCCTACCCTATGTATTCGAGGGAGAGGCATCTTCCACTTTGTAATTGAAGGGTTCCAAACCTCGCTTCGTCGCTCAGTCCCTTGCTTCTTTCCTCCTCTTTTTCCTTTCCGCTCTTTATACCAATGTGATTGAATTCCAGGTGCATATTTCAATTACGTCTTCCATGATTCTTAGATCCAGAGGTAGCACCGATCCATCAATATCAATATCCCTTCCTCTCGCACCCGATCTAGTATCTCTTAGGTCGATATCCGGTAGCAGCAGAGAGAGAAGATCGGTAGTAGAAGGTAACGAACTAGAGACTCAGAGTGAGATCAGAAGCAAAACTCGGCAAGGAGAAGGCGGAACCTAAGTGCTACACTAAACTAGGCGTTACCTGGGGCCGCATGACTCATGCAAAATCTCTACCCTTGCGCGTGCCTATTTCACTTTAGGAGGTATCAGAGCAGAGTTTTGGGTAAAAACCTTTCGATTTCTGCTAATTCTCTTCTTGTTGTACCATGTACATGACGATAGCGGTGGAGTCTTTGTCGGTTGCGTACGTTGTTAAGGAAAGACTCAAGGATCGAGTGACCCAACTTGATGGCAAGGTTGACCATTTTGACGGATAAGTGTAGACTATGGCAGAAAGGCAGAGGAATCTGGAATCGTTGGTCACCAGACGCTCGCTAATGAGTACCACATCTTTCCAGTGAAGTAGAGTCGTCTTCATGAGGCCTCAACGATCCCGGTGGTGATGTCCAAAGCGTGACGGATCGGGTCAAATTGAAGAGCTTGTTGTGGAGATAGGTTTCCGGTTCGTGAACTGAATGTCTCACCTGGTGACTCCATACTTGAGTCCCAAACCACAGCCATTCAAGCCAAGGTTCGAAGACCTCTAGGGACATGGAACAGTATGCTTTAAGGCTATTCGTGTCCCTTTTGACGACCAAGGCACAATGGCAACAATTTATCTCTCTGTGGATGCGGAAGAATATTTGAAACGACTTTCAAACCATTATACAAATTCGACCCAACTACCGTAAGAACAAAATGGAAGGGCCAAAAAGGATTCTATGCGCATACGTGAAAGCTCTATCAATAGAAAGATTAACACTTCTTTTTCTTTTATTTAGAGAAGAATGATTCCCTCGCCTGAGAACCGCCATTCACATACTATTCCTCCCCACTAAAAAGAACGATTGAGAATCTCGAGAACCTAAACAAAAATGCAGAAGTGAGCGTACCCTAAGGCTCTCATCTCTCCCCCTTTTTTAGCCAACACCATCAACCCCATAAACCCCATATTTCACTGGGTCAAAGCCAAAAATCCCAGGAATTTAGGAAAAAAGTCGCTTCCTCCTTGAAGGCCTAAGGAAGATCCTATTCATGTGCAGTTGATTCTTGAACGAAGCGAAGAATGACAGCGGCTATCTCTTCCCAGTAGCAGGTGAGGAATCTTCCTCCAGCACAATACTAGCAGATCAGGCAGGACAGTGAGGCCACCATTATGGTTAATAGACTATGTAGAACACACTAAGTAGGAGGGGGCAAATCATTATTAGTATCCATTATATGATGTTCTATGCTATGATGGATTGTCACTATCTCATCAGAGTTTTATATCAAAGTTTTCTGCTGAAGTTGAGCGAAGGTCTTATGAAAATGCAGCAAAGGATGCTAGATGGATGATTGCTATGCAAGAAGAGATCAATTCTCTTGAGAATAATCACACATGGGAGATTGTTCCATTGCCCAAACGTAAGAAGTCCATAAGCTGCAAATGGGTATATAGAATTAAGTGCAAAACATATGGATCAGTTGGCAAGTTTAAAGCTAGTTTGGTTGCAAACACATACAATTAAAAGGAGGGTCTAGGTTATCAAGAAACATTTTCACCAGTAGTGAAAATGGTTACCGTGAGATCAGTAATAGCTCTAGGTGTTGCAAATAACTAGACCGTTCAACAAATGGATGTCAATAATGATTTCTTATAAGGAGACTTGTCAGAAGAAATATTTATGACAGTGTCTCAGGGTTTTAGTGGTGCTGGAGACAAATAAATGACTTGCAAATTGTTTAAGTCCCTTTATGGACTCAAGAAAGCTTCAAGAAAATAGAACATCAAGCTCACCTCTGGCATTTGCTAGGGTCAGGATTCACTCAGTCACTAGATTACTCTCTTTTTACAAAAAAGAAGCATGACAATCTAGTTTTAGTTCTTGTGTATGTAGATGATTTATTGATCACATATGATGATCTCAATTTGATTACAGAGACCAAACTTATTATGTAGACTAGTTTTTAGATCAAAGACCTTGGTGATTTAAGATTTTTCCTTGGTATTGAGTTTGCTAGAAGTTCAAGTGGCATCCTTATGCATAAAAGAAAACATGTGTTCGAAGTAATCTCAGATCTTGGATTATCTGGTTCTAAACTTGTTACTTCTCCTATGGAACTGAATGTTAAGTTTACCACTGTAGAATTTGATTAACATATTGGTACTACCTCAGATGTAGTTTTAAAGGATCCCACCAGCTATCAAAGACTCATTGGGAGGTTACTTTATCTAACTGTGACTAGGCCTGATATTTATTTTGCAGTACAATGCCTCAGTCAATTCATGCAGTGTCCCAAGTATTCTCACATAGAGATTGCTTTAAGGATTGTCAGGTATCTCAAGCATTGTCCAGGTCTTGGCATCCTCATGTCCTCTACTGCCTCTCAATAGTTGGAAGTTTTCTGTGATGCTGATTAGGCTGCTTGCCCTGACACCAGGAGATCTGTGATGGGCTACCTAGTCAAACTTGGTGAATCCCTCATTTCTTAGTAATTCAAGAAATATGTTACTATTTCTAGGAGCTCCGCATATGCATAGTACATGAGTTTAGCTTCAACAGTAGCTGAAGGTTTAGTTGGTTTGTTTGTTCTCTGAGTTGAATTCCCCTTTGCAACTGCCTATTTCAGTTTTCAGTGATAGCAAGTCTGCTAAGAAAATTATAGCAAATCTGGTATTCCATAAAAGAACCAAACACATTGATATTGAATGGCATTTCATTCGGGAGAAGATTCAACAAGGTTTATTGACTACTTCCTATTTAGCTTTCTCAGAACAGTTGACTGATATCTTAACAAAGGGTCTCAGTGGAATGCAGCATTCTTACTTGTTATCCAAGCTAGGCATAAAAAACATTTTTATTGGTCCTAGCTTGATGAGGGATGTAAAGGAGTAACCTCTTGTTGCTACTGATTTCTGTTAAGTAGCTTAACTGTCAAAACTATAGTTTAGTGTTAGTTACTCTACCAGCCAGACAGTTGGTTAGTTAGTTAGGCTAAGTGAATTGTAGTTAGATTTACTTTACCATAGTTAGCTTAGATAGTCAAGTGTATATAAGTCCTTGTATAGATTCATTTTTGAGCTAAGATGAATACACTTTCTCTTCATTTTCTTCTCGAAACTTCTTTGCTTCACTGAATAGATTCACAGATAAGCTCCTTGCATGGTGATTAATATATTGTATTATGTGGTCGAAGTAATATTTGGATGAAGTATATTATTTGAGGTCGTTAGTAATTTTAATCAGTTCTCATTTGAATATTCTATTACCACCAAGATTTGCACTGACGACAGCTCCACCCAAGCTCACACCTAAGGTTTTCCAGGGCGCCCTCCTGCCCATCGAGGCCTGATACTTGCTTTTACGGACAAGTGCCATCTATTTTCAGGGCTAGTCAATTTGGCAGGTGAGTTGTTACACACTCCTTAGTGGATTTTGACTTCCATGACCACCGTCCTGCTGTCTTAATTGATTAACACCCTTTGTGGGATTTAGGTATCGCATAGTTTGACACCGTTACCTGGCTTTCGATTTATCCTGCATCACCAGTTCTGCAGGCGTGTTGACAATAACTGCCCAAAACCTTAAGGGACTACCTGGGCACCTCTAAGGAGTGTCTAAGGTATCCATACCTCTTTAATGCACTATTGCTAAGTATTATTTAGGTGATCAAAACTTTAGTTTGTTGCGGTTATAAACCACGATTATTTACAACAAACGTAATTAAGGACAATTGATAAGTAAGCAAGGGTTACTATTAATATGAAAAGTAAGGGCGGTAGATAAGACAAATGCAAGATTTCAACAATTAGTTCTGATTCATTTTATCATTCTCTTCAAATATTTAATGAAAAGCCCTACGAATGCAAGACAATGTTAAGGATTTAATCTAAAGGAAAATGTCTCTCGAATATTTTCCTCTATTGGTTCAATCAACAATTCTAGCAATAAAACAAGAATCGAATCTAAAAACGTCAATCAATACATCATGTCTTGTCAAAACCTTATACGAAAACTACTCCATAATAGAATAAAAGAACATAGAAGAAATAGAATTAGAAAACATTACAATCGAAGATTGACCCAAACTTTCGTATTGAATCGAATCGTGATGAAAAGTAATGAATTCGACCGTCAAATTCTCTTCTACGTGCCTCCAATGATCTCTAGGTCAAAAGTTTTCAAAATAATGTATATTAGGATGTATTTATATGACCTAGAATGTGTAGGGAATCAAATAAACCAATCGAAATTTGTTGGAAAACTTTCCTTGGCTCGTCTTAACTCTCGCTTCACGAGGATCACATGTGAGCCCAGTCAGTTGTAAATTTTCTCTTATTTCTTGGTTCGTCTTGACGAGGATGTTGACGAGCCCTCTCAGGCATGTTTTGGCCTAGCTCGTCAACTTCCTTGCCTTTTTCTTCACTTCGCCGTTTTGTGCAAGTGATTAAACTTCTTAGCTCATCAAGCTACTCGCACGGCGAGCACAATAGGAGAGATGACCATTCTCCGATCTTTATTTTCTTAGCTAAACTTGCATCAAATAAGCTCTTTTCCAATCGCTTTCGTCCAACGATCTTCCTTGTCTTTGTTTTCTTCTAATTTTAGAATCCATCTCCGGTCCTCGAACCACAAACTCGATCCTGATTTATTAATTGAACTTCTACTCATACTTCATAGTCCCAAAGTCTCCTTTTAAAGCTTCAAAATTGCTCGTTTACTCGAGAACTAGTTCTACACAAGAAAACACACATAATAAGTATAAGAATCTATTAATAATATCAAGTGCTCACAGGAGGTTAAAGGTTAAAAAATATAGGCAATTCAAATCAAAAGGGTTAGGCTTGTAGTGTGGTTGCCAAAGAAATAGGATTACAAGCTCAACATGGGCTGACTAGGATACATGTAATTGTTATTAGGTGGGTCAAAAGGCACATCTGGCTCAACAAAGAAACACTTGTATCACTTCCTAGAATGATTAAGACTTTCATTTCTCTTTGCACACACTCGGTGAAAGTTCTAGACATCAAATGACATGCACGAAATATCAACAAAAAATCTCACACGCACATTGGCACACAACTAACTCAGGACAAAATTCCCGGACATTCTCCTAGGACATAATGTGACAAAGTAATTATTTATAGTAATTATATATGAGTTGAAATGCGAGCCTAGTCATCACAAACAAGGCACTCATTATTCTCAAGACATAGACAAAATTTAGGAAGAAACCATCTAATTCGCACAAAAGCATTGAATTCTTTACTCTATACCCGATTCAAAGAAAATCAACCATCGGAAAAGAACCGCGACACAAAGAAAAATCAAGGGGTTATTGCCTAAAAAAAGTTAAGACCCAAAATTATGTAAAAAAATACAATAAAATAAAAAATAAAAATAACACATAATTACATCCCTCACCCCACACTTTAAAATTGTGTCATGTCCCATGACACTTAATTAAAAGATAAGAGGTAAGGATACTCCCCTGAATTTTTTCCTTCTTTGAGAACCTATGAACTCAACCACTAATTCTGAATGCATTCCTCATTTTCGCTCCCTAGGGTTCTTTATAGAGCTCATTAGGCTAAATTCTCCTGAGAATAAATGTAAGACTCACTCTGTTCTTTCTTTCTTAGCCTTATTTTGAGCGGCGAATTGTTCCTGTAGGATGATCCTCAGCTTGTACCTGCATTATTTCACAGGATCAATCCATGCATCTTCCTGAAAAACCCCGAAAATAAAATCCATATGATCAAGATTAGAATAAGAAAACAAAGAAGAAAGGTCATGAGAATATTCTTCCTCTATGTTCAAGGCCATTTGTTTCTCATTCTCATCCAATGAAGGTTGTAAACATGGAAGGATGGATGGAGTTTTGAACTCTTTATCCATTGCTTCACAATCAACCAAAGTCTGATCATCCTTAATCATAGGCATAGAATTGGCGTCCTCTTGTAGAGTAGAAACTTCTCTCCCTAAATGTTCATCCTCTTGTGTAGGCTCATTTTACATGATATCTCATCTATATATTCACCATTACAATGCAGTAAGCTTGTTGATAACATACTTATGATTTGACTCATTTATATTGTTAGATTCTCAATGGCTGCATCATTTTGTATAAATCTCTTATCAACACCTTTTATGAACTTACACAAGCTCTTCTAAGCTACCCTTCTCCTCTTGAGGTGGTTGTATCACTTCGCTCTCATTCCAGTCATAATTAAGATATTCATTATATTCAGAGTGAAAATTATGCGCATATGAAACATCCTTCCTGTAAGCACTAGAAAAAGAGTGACACTTTTCATAAGATGAGTCATAGAAGGAATACTTACCTGATTGACAATCAAACCATTGATGATTTTCACTACATTTGAAACAGATAGCAGAATTTTGAGAAGATTCAGCTGCTAACTCTGCAATTATTTTTCTTGGCTGGTTGTGCTTCATCTTTAAGCATTTCGAGTTCAATCCTAAAGAATGTGTTCAAGCTTTCCTCCCTAGCACTTGCCAGATACTACAAAAGAAATCTTGAAGATAAGTGAAATAAATAAAACAAACAAAAGAAATAAAAATTAATTTTAAAAAGAAAAAAACTATTGATTTTTTTAGTTTTATTATTTATACCAAAAACAAAACATAAAAAATAAAAGCCTGAATTAATACACAAGATTCTATCTGAATATTATTTGTTGACAATCCCCGACAACGAATTTGACCAGTGCAAAACACAATTTAATTTAAGTGCTTCACTAGTCAAAGATAGTATAGTTTAAGATCGTCTCCACAGAGATTGGTACAAACAATTACTCAAACAAAAACTTTCTTAGTATTATTCAGGTAATCAAAATTTTAGTTTGTTGTGGTTATAAACCACGATTATTTACTATAAACGTAATTAAGGACAATTGACAACGAAAGCAAGTGTTACTATTAATATGAGAAGTAAGGGCACTAGACAAGACAAATGCAAGATTTCAGCAATTAGTTCCGATTCGTTTTTATCATTATGTTCAAATATTTATTGAGTCTTTCGAATTCAATAAGTAATTAGTTTACTCAAGAATCTAATAAAACTCTTCTGATTATTTATTAAGATTATACAAATGAAACTAATGCAAGCCCTGAGAATGTTCAAAACTATGGATAGAAATAGATTTTCGGACGACTTCTCACGAATACCGTCAGCTAATAACTCAAGACAAATTATTGAAGAATCTCTTTCGATTACTCAACAGAATTATTCAATCAATAGCTAAATCAGATATATATTAAGATAGTTCACAAAACACTTCTTCTTGATATTAAAACATCTAAGAATATCTTAATAACCAATTAGAACTACCATCCACAAATTCAAGACCAATGAAAAGCCCTGTGAATGCAAGAAAACGCTAAGGATTTAGTCTAAAGGAAAATGTCTCTCGAATATTTTTCTCTCTTGGTTAAACCAATAATTCAAGAAGCTCTTTCGATTACTTAGAAGAATCACCAATTAAAACCAAACATAATAATGCAACGATATTTACCAAACTATTCTCTTTCGATTAAATAAAATAGTAAATAACCTTGCAATTCAATTCAAACTCCATTAACGAATTCTAGCAATAAAACAAGAATCGAATCTAAAAATGTCAATCAATACATCATGTCTTGTCAAAACCCTATAAGAAAACTACTTCATAATAGAATAAAAGAACATAGAAGAAATAGAATTAGAAAACATTACAATCGAAGATTGACCCAAACTTTCATATTGAATCGAATCGTGATAAAAAGTAATGAATTCGTCCATAAAATCCTCTTCTACGTGCCTCCAATGCTCTCTAGGTCAAAAGTCCCCAAAATAATATGTCTTAGGATGTATTTATATGACCTAGAATGTGTAGGGAATCAAATAAACCAATCAAAACTCGTTGAAAAACTTTCATTGGCTCGTTGTAACTCTCGCTTTGCGAGGATCACAGGCGAGCCCAGCCAGCTATAAATTTTCTCTTGTTTCTTGGCTCGTCTTGATGAGGATGTTGACGAGCCCTCTCAGACATGTTTTTGGCCTGACTCATCAACTTTCTTGCCTTTACCTTCGCTTCGCTGTTTTGTGCAAGTGATTAAACTTCTTGGCTCGTCAAGCTACTCGCACGACGAGCATGATAGGAGAGCTCGACCATTCTTCGATCTTTATTTTCTTAGCTAAACTTGCATCAAATAAGCTCTTTTTCAATCGCTTTCATCCAATGATCTTCCTTGTCTTTGTTTTCTTCTATTTTTAGCATCCATCTCCGGTCCTCGAACCACGAACTCAATCCTGGTTTATTAATTGAACTTCTACTCAGATTTCGTAGTCCCAAAATCTCCTTTTAAAGCTTCAAAATTGCTCGTTTGCTCGGGAACAAGTTCTACACAAGAAAACACACATAATAAGTACTAATATTATAGCTCAAACAGAATTAAAGTGTAGTAATTAAAAGGTGAAATATAGCTCAAAATTTATATTTCTAGACTACCATCACACACACACATTTATTAACTTAGACCCATTTTGATCGACCCAAATTCAGTCCTACTCACCCAATTGACCCTCCTAGTCCCGACTAATAAAGATTAATTCGTGCATATGACCCCTTAAAAGAGGAAAGACTGACTAGTATTATTGCAATGGTAATCAAGAAATATCAGTTAGATCCATCCTAGCTATACGAAGACTTAAAAAATTTGGACCAGTAAATTAGATGTCAGTAATTAGCTCCATCGCACCTATACTTAGACTAAAAGACTTTTAACCAGTAAATTGGAAGTCCAAATACTTATCTCCTCAATTAGTCTTGTTTAATCTTATCTTTATAACATGATTTTGAAGAAAATGAACGTCGTCCTAATTAAAGTATGACTATTCTTTAAAGCATAGAGTATTAATTCCCTGAATCACACGACATGCAATGTACTAATCACCTGAATTTGATTTTTCTTCACACATGCGAAACAAAATTCCACAATGTTTAACTACTTTTTTTATAATTTCGGTTAAATTTAACAATCAGAGTTCATATCTGACCGAGACCAAAAAAGGCTCACTTTTGACAAACATAAAGGATCAACGATGGTTATTTTTGACAAACTTAAAGAACCAAAAGTATCTAGGTGATACTTAAGGGACTATTTTTAACCTACATCGAAAAATAAGGGAGCATATTTTACTTTTTCTCTCTACTAATCACCGTTGAATTTTCTTCACACATGCAAAACCAAATTCCACAATGTTTACTTATATATACACTACTAATCTCACTTTCATAATCACAATAACTTGATTTCTTTTCTCTCCACTAGACCTAAAACACAATGGAGTGGTTCAACACCCCATTATTACTTGTTTATGTCATGGTATTGGCCATATTTCACTCTTGTAATGCCCAAAATTCACCCCAAGACTATCTTGCAGTTCACAACAACGCCCGTTCCCAAGTCGGGGTTGGTCCAATGGCTTGGGATACCAGTTTGGCATCCAAAGCACAAAACTACGCCAACTCAAGAAGAGGTGATTGCAACTTGATTCATTCTGGTCCAGGGGAGAACCTTGCCAAGGGCAGCGGTGACTTCACGGGGAGGCGGGCTGTGGAGTTGTGGGTGGCGGAGAAGCCTAATTACAACTATGGTACCAACCAATGTGCTGCCGGAAAACAGTGTGGACACTATACTCAAATAGTTTGGCGTAACTCAGTCCGAGTAGGTTGTGGTCGGGCTAGTTGCAACAATGGGTGGTGGTACATTTGTTGCAACTATGCTCCTCCAGGCAACTACGTAGGACAACGTCCTTATTAAAGTATGTTTACTTACGACATGTTGCTACTATACTAAATAAATTCTCTATGTCGAACAACGTTCTTATTAAAGTGTGTTTACTTGCAACATGTTGCTAATATACTAAATAAATTCCCTTCGTCGGACAACGTCCTTATTAAAGTGGTTTTACTTACGACATGTTGCTAATATACTAAATAAATTCCCATCTTTGATGTCAAAGGGGTAGAATTTAAGCCTGACAAGTGGGTCGGATCGATATCCTACCTTAGATGTTAAGGGATTATAATTGTTATTTCCCTTTGATGTTGTTAGTGAATAATTCAGCAGTACCATATTTTCACGGTAAAGTGGGCTTAAGTTGATAACTAAATACCTTTAGCTTCTTGTTCCATAAAACATGCATACATAAATTTTTCCTATTTTACTTTTCCAAATTTATAAGATCAAAATACGGATTTATGTTACTTTGACTCAAAAAGGACTGATTTGGTAAAAAAGTAACAAAATAGTTGTACAAATAAACTAATTATTACCTTTCTTTGCTTTATGTGGCGAAATTGAGATTACTAGGGTTAAAATACTTAACATTTAGTACTAAATCACATACAGATCCTTTAAGTTTGATGAATCCATATGTGAATGCAAGTACCTGATGAGCCAGACTAGGCAGCCTACACTAATTAGGCATGTGTACGAGGAGCAGAATAGGGTTGCCAACCCTACTAGCCAAAGGAGCACAAAAGAACTTTTTGGGAAATCGTCCACCTAGCGGTTTTTTTTTATATATTCAGTTTCTCGGCTTATGTTAAATTATTTTTTTTGAGATATTAATTTTGGTCCTTCAGCACTATTAACAGTAAATCACGGAATGTGTCTGAATGATCAGGTTTTGAAAACAGAGAAACGATATTACCTATAAGATCCTACTCAGAAGAAAACAAATTACTCTTACTAAGATTCAAACTCACGCTACAGACCTTCAGCTGAATTTTAAATTCCTCTTATTTGTCGTTCAACTATATTCGGGGACGTCCACCTAGCAGTTCTTCCTTGTATGTTGTGGATGCTTATACGACAGACAAATTAGTAACTGCTTTTGTTAGACATATATATCGGACGGTAATATTAATGGTACTAGTAATGATCTACCAAACTATGGAACAATTGGCACTTTAATTTGGTCCTCCGCCACCCTCGATTTTGTTATGATGCATATATAACATAATATAACACCTTTTTAACCAAAACAAATAAAGAAAGAAGAAATCCAAAGTCTGCTCTGTCAATTCCGTACCTCCACCTTTCATTTTTTTCCTTCTTGACTCCAAGCATATTTTCTTATTAATTCGAGGGAAAATACATAAAATTCTAACTAAATTTGTGCTCAAATTCTTATTTGAGGTGAAATTAATACGACATTAAAAAAGAAATAGTTAATCTTGTTATTGCTGGTGTTATACACACGCCGCCACTTTTCTGCATATCCCTCATCCTCTTCTTCTCCTTCGAAAGCTTTGAATATTACCTCCAATGATGCCCTCACATTCCACTCCACAAAGCAGTAGCCATAAACGATCTCGATTTCGATTTTGATTCCGGGTCTAATATCGAACCCTTTTCACAATTGGAGTCCTCATTGTTCAACGAAGTATGGAGTTTGGATCTGGATCAAACACCGAATCCTTTTCAAAGTTAGTGCAATCATCATGGTAAGCAAAATCAGTATTTTCAAAATTTATTTTGCACTACTAGAAAAATTTTAATTGCGTGGGGATTTTTCTGCGGATAATACAGAAAAATCCACAGGTAATTTAGTTTCAGCTCTAGAAAGTGAGAATGTTGAAGCTACTATTATATGGAGAAAGGATTAATTTATTCTTGACTTTTTATTTACTCCATTTAAAAGGAACTCGATATGGGACGAACTGTTCCAAGATGACCTGGGTAACGGAAAGAAAAATAAGAAAGAGATAGGAAGAAAAAAAAAAAAAGGAAAACAGATAAAGAAAGATAAAATTTAAATGGAAAAGGAAATATTAGGAAAATTAGTTAAATAAGTAATTAGTATTATGTCATCCAATTAGAAGATCAGTTTTTGTGCTTTCCCCCCTCTTCATGCACTTATAGGAAGTTGATGATAATTATTTTGCCACATCATCCTTTAGGGGTAATTAAATTCAACAGGAATAAAGGTATATAAATACCCGTTTATTAAATTGCTAAAGTGAATTTTGGAGATAAATTTAAGAAAAATTTTATATATTTTCTCTTAATTCAATTCTACCAATATAATACGTGATACGTCCTCCTCCTTCAAATCCAAAGCAACTCTATTGCATTACATGCACAAGAAATTAGCTTTAAAGAAATAGTAGTTTTTAACTTTTAAGTTCCTATATTGTCCCTCATCTGAGAGTACACGATAAGGTCGTTTAGTTAATTTGTAGTGAAATGAAAAGACTAAGGGGGGAAATCATAAAATAAATAAATAAAGGATATGGTGCAAATAAATAAACGGAGTATCCATAGGGGTGAAAAATGCAAAGAACTCTGACAGTTGGGATATATATTTATACACTTCTGGAGTCTTAGATTAATAGACAAACAGTAAAGACATAGAAATTAAGATCCTAGTCGGACAAGGAGACCATTTCTAAACCTTCGAGGACTGTGATGTGAAAGTGCAAGAGGGGGAGGTGAATTGTAATTTTTCGTTTTACTAGTCAACTATCTTAAGGTGTTAGTCGACTCCTAACAGATATAATGCAGAATTTAAGTACCGAAGATAAATGACACAAGATATTTTATACCGGTTCAGACTCAATGTGAATCCTAATTCAGTCCTCTCGGGTTGCAAGGGTGTTCTCTGCCGCTCTTTTAAGGTTTGGTTTGGTACAAGGATGGTTTGAATGAAGTCTCTAAGTCTACACTCAAACACTCTTGATATTTTTGATACAATGTCTCACCAACTATACTATATCTCTTCTCACTTTTTTGTATATACTATTAATCACTCGGAGATTACAATGCTTATTAAAAGTAAGGCATAGAGCTTGAGAAGTTGAGATGGAAGTATGTCTTTTCTTCGTCTGTGGAGTCTTCTTTATGTAGTAGAGATGTAGTCATTTGACTCCTTTGACAGAGATGGAAACCCAAGAGGATTGATCTTTGGAAGGAGAAATTTGTAATCCTATTTCCAAAAATAAGGTTAGAGCTTGATATTTCACGATGTCTTTCCTTGCTTGAGAAGATCTTGCTCGTCGACTGGAATATCTTATAGTCATGTTGGTTCAACCTTCCTTTGATGTTTGCTCGCCGATAGTCAATCAATTAATATGTTCATCCTTGATTGGTTCAACCTTCCTTTGATGTTTGCTCGCTGGTAGCCAAACAATTAATGCGTCCGTCCTTGATTTAATTCTTGATACAAGCTTCCATAAGTACATAGATTTACATATCCGTGTATTATTATCTCCTTAGTCTTTGTGGCTGGGCTTGACTTTGATGGCTAGGCTTGTGACCTTGACTGTTGGGATGACTGTATAGTCAACTACATGGGCTTGATGGTAGTCCATTTATGTCTTGAGCATCTTTGAGTATTTCCTGCATACAATTATAAGTCATCATTAAAATCTTGACACTAACAATCTCCCCCTTTTTGATGATGACAATAAATACTCAAGATGTAGTCAACTTCCCTGTTATGTTGGGAGTAGTCTGCTCCTCCTGAGTTGTCGACTCCCCCTGAGTAGTTGACTTAGTCGACCGGAAGTGGTCGCTCCCCCTGAATGGTCGACTCCTACTGCTTCTTCTCCCTCTTTGGGATCAACAAAAAAAAGAGAGAAACATAGCATATATATAAATATAGTGTGCTGATATCTCAGCACCAAGCAAACAAAATATTGTATCTGGACTTATGTTCATAAAACATCCACAAAACACATCAAACATTTAACTAGCACAAAAACAAGTTAAGATTTCTGCTCCTGCTCCTGTACATGTTCATTAGCCTTCTCTGGCTCTTGCTCATCCATATGGTCATGTTCATTTTCCTGCGCCTGTGCTTGCTCCTGCTGCTGCTCAGCAAAGGGTCTAAGAAAATAGGCCAATGTTTTGACTACTACATCCTTCATAGCCTCCATTGTGTTAGATATTTTCTTTGGAATGTCATTAACACAAGTCTGAACTTTAGTAGTCAACTTGGCAGCTTCCTTGAGAGTCTGATCGAGTTTGACACGCATGCGTGCCACATCTGCACTGATTTCTTTGGCGGCGGATGTCATTTTTTCAATCCGAATTTTGAAGGATTCGAGCTTGAGATCAAGAGCAGCTATTTGAACAAGGATTTCAGTAGAGCTTTCAGGATGGGGGTTGACTTGTGAGGTGGAAGGCTTTGTTTTAACATTGGATGGAGGACAAGGAGTATCAGGATCCTTTTCAACCTTCTTAAGGATTCACACACCATTGACGCAGAGATATCCCTTGCTTGCAAAAGCACGAAAGTCATAACATTGCTTAATGAGAAGGGATGGGTAGTCATCGAGACTTACATTATGGTATTCCATAATACGGGTAATCAGCATTCCATAGGACAGGTTTGTGGGATCAGACACAGATTCAAGCATACGGTTGATAATGAGAGAGACAAGATTCAACTTACGCTTGTGGACCAAGCAGTAAGTAAGCAGGGTATCACCCAGAGTGAGGGTAGACAGAGAACTTACACGAGACATTAAGGTTGTAGCAACAATGTGGACCAAAATACGAGTTTCAAAAGAGAGATTCCTAGGACCTAACACTGGAGGAACAGAACTGGATGATTCAAGAGAGAGATGCCTTTTTGCTTGTTCAAAGGATAATTTTGCATGGTCCGAGGCTGCTGAGAAGGCTTTTGCAGAGCTCAAGGTTGCTCTCACAACTGTACCAGTTTAGCCTTACCTAACTATTCATTACCATTTGTAGTAGAGATTGATGCAAGTGGAAGTCACATTGGGGCAGTATTGATGCAATCTGGTCATCCTATTGCCTTCATTAGTAAGGGACTATCTGCTACACATGAAGCCTTATCTGTCTATGAGAAAGAGCACCTTGCTTTGGTTTTTACTTTGCTGTCACTAAGTGGTCTCACTATTTGTTGGGACAACATTTCATTGTAAGGACTGATCAGAATGCCTTAAAGTACTTGCTAGAGCAGAAACTACACACTGATTTTCATATCAGATGGTTGGCTAAGTTACTACCTTTTGATTTTGAAATACAATACAAAAGGGGCAAGGAAAATGTAGCTGCTGATTCTCTTTCAAGGTTGCAAGGTACTGAATTGATGTTTATGCTAGTTTCATCTGTCCAAACTGACTTATGGGATGAGATCAAACTTAGTTGGACTACAGATCCTGAGCTGGTTTTCTTTATTGCCTCTCTTCAACTCACTCCGCAGAAGCACTTTACTTGAATTAATGATCAACTTAGAAGGAAGGGTAAACTAGTTATTGGTAACAATACAGATCTCATAGGCAAGTTTCTCAATTTGTGGCATTCAACTCCATCTGGTGGACATTCTGGTATTGATGCAACTACTAGGATGTTGCTCACTTATTTTTATTAGAAGGGCATTAGAAATGACATTGTTGATTTCATTCACAAGTGCACCACATGTCAAAGAAACAAGTATGATACTTCTGCATATATTGATTTTTTACAACTCTTGCCTATACCTGCTTTGCCTTGGTCTGATATATGCATGAATTTTGTGAAATGTCTTCCTAAATCCAAAGGCAAAACAGTGATTTGGGTGGTTGTGGATAGGGTCACTAAAGCTGGTCATTTCATTGCCTTAGCACACCCCTATACTGCACAATCTTTGGTGCTCATTTTCCTTGATAAACATCTTCAAACTCCATGGTTTTCCTTCCACTATTACTAGTGACAGAGACCCTATCTTTATCAGTGCTTTTTGAAAAGAATTCTTAGCTGTTCAGGGTGTGGCATTAAAAACTTCTACAGCTTACCATCCACAGACAGATGGTCAAACTGAAGTTCTCAATAGATGTTTAGAAACCTATCTCAGGTGTTTATGTGCTGACTCTCCTGCAGACTAGGTTCAGTTCCTTTCTTTGACTGAATGGTGGTATAATTCTAGCCCACATTCCTCTCCTTTTGAGCTACTCTATGGTTACCCTCCCCCTCTTCACTTACATTATCTACCTGGTGATTCTACTGATGTCCTTATTGAAAATATTCAGCTCCCTAGAGAATTCAAACTTGACTTAGCCAAGTTCCATCTTAGTAGAGCTCAGCAGAGAATGAGAGATCACGCCAATGCTCATAGAACAGATAAACAATTCTAAGTTGGTGATTGGGTGTTTGTTAAGCTTCAACCATACAGACAATCATCACTCTTTCAGTGCCCTTACAACAAACACTCTTCTATATATTTTGGTCATCATCCTATTGTTGAAAGAATTTGTGTTGTTGCTTACAAATTGCTTCTTCCTCCTGAAGTTCTTATTTACCCCACCTTGCACATTTCCCAACTTATGTATTGTTATGAGATTCCATCCGATATCATTCACCCTCATGTCTTGGATCTATCCAGTTCTTTGTGCCCCATCCATCCCTGAGTTGATCTTGGATCGCATATTTTGATCAAATGGACTGATTTGGATGCTGCTTATGCTACTTGGGAGCTTGCTTCTGCCCTTCGTTTCAGATTTCCTTCCTTCACCCTTGAGGCAAGGGTGTGGTTCCACAGGGGGGTATTGATGCACAATTGGATGCCTAATCAGCTTGGTTACATGAAAATGCCACATCAGTGCCAACTAGGCAAAGATCACACGAATTGGATGCATCAGTTTTTGGCGGGAAAATCAGTTATTTCGGTTATTAGTAGATTTGTTGCATATTTCATTTCTGCATTTCTGTAATTCGTAGTTTATTAATTTTAGCAAGTATAAATAGGAGAAATGTAATAGAAATCACAATTTTCGGTATTGAATTGAATCTCAGCTCTTCTATTCTCTCTAACTTCTCTTTTGTTCTTCTCCTTCTTCTACTTTCTGCAACTTCTTCCTCTTTCTTAATTTTCTGCGCTCGATACCATCAATTTGGTATCACAAGCTTAAGAGTTTATACCAATATTTAGGTGTAGATTTAACTTAAATACACTGCAATTTAGATATTTGTACATTGTTACTGTATTTTAGTCGATTATATTAGCTGATTATTTACTGTATTTTTTAGGTTATCAAATTAGGATTTAAAACAGTTTTGGCCTATTGTTTAATTAAACTAGAGCTCAAGTTACGTCGAATCAACATCGAGATTAAATAAACTGCAAAAGCAACTACGTCAACACCTATTTCTTGGGGAATTACTACGCCGAACACTTGAATTTATTCCATCGCAAACAATCAAATATACTACTGCAAGATCTTCCGCTGCTTTTTTGTTATTGCCTCTGGACTCCAAGATCATCTTAACATGCTGGTGTTAAAAACAACTAGTATATACTACTAATACATAGATAAACTTTTTAGGTATAGTTGACTACGATATGCTACTAATAAAGTAGCAAAATGACAAAGGTTCAGATTGTAATCTTTTTTCCTAATACAGAAGTTAATCTCTTTTTTCGTAACGTCCCATTGACTAATGACCCAAACGTCAATAGAGTAGTTAAAGAGTTCTTTATTATGCAAGAAAAATGTAACGCCATAGATTAGATTTTCTGTTTCTCATCTTGTTTTTGTTCAAACTAAATCTTATTATTTCTTTAATTACTAAATCCAAAACCTTGTAATATCCGACCGACCGGTCACCGGCTACCAGCAAGTTTCCATCTGCATAAGGTAATACTCCCACTGTTTCATAATAAGTGGTGTTTTTATCTTATGCACACCTCTTAAGAAATTGCTCACTCTTAGAAAATTATGAGTTTTTTACTAACTTACGCTTTGAAAAGAAAAACTACTTAGAAAATTATGAGTTTTTTACTAACTTAAGTTTTTTACTATCTTATGTCGTTGTTGTATGTTCTCTTATGTTGAAACTTGGGCACTGTTTTTTTCCTCATGTTTTTGTCCTGTGAATTTGCAGCCTGAGTGTTAGTAGAGTTGACGATCCTGAACTATATCCTACAAGTTTCATAAACATTCAACTTCTATATTTGTGATTCTGATATCAATTTTTAAGAAGTTTTAGCTTAAAAGAAAGGGAGATTTACAGGGCATTCTCGCATTATCATTTGTTACTGAGAGATTAGAAGCATATAACACTAAGTTAGCAAGACGTGTAATCGACTCATCAAGTTACCATTGAGACTTTTGTCTAATTCACCTATTTAAGTTAGGAAATGCTGGTATAGAAAGTGTTCAACAGATTGAAGAAGGTGTCTCAACTCTCAAGTGCACAAAAGGACAAGGTAGTGATCCTGCACACTCCAACCATTCAGGTCTATGACCATCAAGAGCTTTTTCCCACGTTGACTTGCTTTGTCATGCTTACTGGCTCGGAAGTTTTCTCCAAGAAATGGACTGACTCTAAGGATGCATATATTGAAGTAAGCAAACCAACAGGAGGAAACGCAGCTGGTCTAGGAGCCGAAAGAGCTCAACTGACTAGCTGTAGAGGGAAAATGAAAAGGAGGCTCTACCCTGACAACAACAACAACATACCCAGTGTAATCCAACCAATAGGGTCTGGAGAGAATAGGATGTACGTAGACTTTACCCTACACTTTGTAGGATAGAGAGGCTGTTTCCAATAGACCCTCAGCTCAAATACAAGATACTGGATGTAGCAATTTACCTCAAGGTAACATCAGTAATACAAACAAACCAAACTCAACAGTAGCCCACAGATGAATCTCAATTCTTAGTTCAAATTTTCAAATGCAGCAGCTACCAACTGAAACAGGGCAGAGAATTTCAAAGTAGTGCTGCAGTTTGCTGTCGAAATACTGCTCAAAACTGAATATCAGATTTGCAGCTTACTTTGGCCATGTGCTCCTTAGAGTACTCATATTCCACTTATATGAAACATAATAATCCCTCTATCTCAAGTTAACTAGTATATTACTTCCTTAATATGGATTGCCCAAAACGGGCCACCTTTATCAAAGAGTAATATCAGTCCTAAATTTTTACCAATGGAGTATGGATTTATAGTAGTGTTTGATTTTTGTTGCGATATGTTCTTTAGTATACTTTGTTTATCTTATGTACCTGCATTAGTTACTGTTTTTGTTTTTTTCAGAATGCGCTAGCATGACTTATTCGCTTTTGATACCAGCATTTTTCATACTTCTTTAAATTTCTTATCCGGACCAGACCGTTTATCTTGTTTTGCTTATGCTTATGCTTTGTCTTGAGTCGAGGGTCTCTCGAAAACAGCCGCTCTATCTACCAAGGTAGAGGTAAGGTCTGCGTACACTCTACCCTCTCCAGACCCCACGTTGTGAAATTTCATTGGGTATGTTGTTGTTGTAGAAAGTACTAGGAAATACCAACATTTACAAACATCAATATTAGCCTTCTGTTCATGTTTTTACATTTCTCACTTCATATCATAGAACATCCAACCTTACCACGATACTTGCCTCCCTTCAAGTTAGGATACTTAACATGGAGCGGAGGGAGCATCAATCATTCATATTGTAGTGTAGTCGAGGCTGAGGTAAGCACAATTATAAGCTGATTTAGCTATAAATGGCAAAATAAGCTGTAGGAGGGAAAGAAGGGGGTAAAAGTGGAGGACTGAATTGCTCAGATCATTTAAATGTTTTGCTACACATAAACTTCATCTGCTATATATTTGAAAAGCAAACATATTTTAGGTACAAAAAGATAAACAGGTGAACAAGATTACCATATGAAGTTACATAGAAAAAGAGGGGGTTGCTGAGATGGTAAGTGCCCTCCACTTTCAACCCGAGGTTGCGAGTTCGAGTCATCAAGGGAGCTTCTGGGGAGGGGTTAAAAAGATACGAAGTTACATACATGGTACCGAATCCTCAGTGAGGTGGTTAAAATACAATAACATACCCAGTGTAATATCATAAGTGGGGTCTGGGGAGCAGTAAGATGTATGCAAACCTCACCCTATCTTTGTGGGACAGAGAGGTTGTTTCCAAAAGAACTCGGCTAAAGGAGGGTAAAATACATGGTCCAGAAAGTTCATTATACCACAAAAATATACTGCTACTAGATAAATATATGATTACTACTAGTTTTTTAACATGGCCTGAACCATCCTCCTCTACAACAACCACATTGACTGCCTTTTCATACCTGAAATCTCTCTTTGATGATATTACTACCTCCGTATTATTTTTACCACCAAATATGACCCATAAAAACAGCCCAACAAAGAAAGCCAATGCTACTACACATCCTGTCACAAAAACCAACCCCGAGACACGATGAAATCTTTTTCGGTTTGCCATCTTATTTGGATCCACAGGTTGAGAATGTAACCACTTTGGAATACTCCTCACTAGTAACTTGTACTGAACTTCCATTAGAAGTTAATCCAACCAAGACTTGTTGTCCTTTCCACATATTACCCAAATCAACCTTATAAACTAACAATGGACCATATGGCGTAGGACCACCTAATTCACTTACCCTTACCTCTAACCTCTTTGAAGTACAATCATAATCAATAATTTAATTCGTTGTAATAATGACAAATTTGTCCAACAATGTCCTTTAGGCAAACATGTCCGCCTTCCGTTTCAGTCTTCTTCAAGTGTTACTTAATCTCCCTTTGACATTGTTTATGCAGATTTATGGACATCTCCTATTACTAGCTCACTAGGTCATAAATTTTATCTCGTCTTATTATATGACTATTCTCACTTTGTCTGGGTCTATCCTCTTAAATTCAAGTCTGAAGTATTTGCCAAGTTTCTTGCATTCTGTGCCTATGTCAAAACACACTTCGAAAAAGACATAAAATCGCTTCAGTGTGATAACGGTCGTGAGTTCAATAATTCAGCGTTTCATAATTTTTGTTCTACTAACAGCATGGTTTTCCGCTTCTCGTGTCCCCACACCTCCTTCCAGAATGGCAAGGCCGAACGAATCATTCGCACTATCAATAACATGGTTCGTATGATCCTGTTTAATTCCTCTCCCCCCCCCCCCCCCCACTTTTTGGGTATATGCTGTTAAAATGGCTGAATATATTCTAAATATTTTGCCCACTCAAACCCATCAAAATAGAACACCCACCGAAATTCTATTCCGTAGGATCCCAACTTATTAGCACCTACGGATTTTCGACTGCCTGTGCTACCCGAATCTTGCTTCCCCAGCCCCGTATAAAGTTGCACCCCGTACCACTCCTTATGTGTTCTTAGGTTTCCCGCCTAATCATAGGGGTTATCTGTGCTATGCCATGTCTTTCCGCAAAATTATTGTGTCTCGTCATGTCACGTTCAATGAAGCAATCTTCCCTTTTGCAAACATTCAAAAGTTTTGAAACGCAGACTATACCTTTCTAGACAAGTCTGATACCTCACCCGTTATACTCACCAAACTCTATCGAACAGCCACCGCCGTCCCAGCATCCCCGTCGCTACAAAATGCCACCGCTAGCACTATTTCCGACCACTCTCCGCCACCGTCTCTACCACCTTCCGCTGCCAGTTCCGGCAGCGTAGCTATCTCTCATATGCCATCTCTGTCCACGTCCCTGCAATCGCCGACTGCCACCTGCATCATCGGCAATCGGCCCATCGTCCCACTGTCATGACCGATCGTCACCCCGACCACCCACCAGCCACCGTCACCGATATCCCAGTGTCACTGTCACCCTATGATGCGGTTCCAACCAATCCCTGTGTCCCCACCACCGTACCGACAACCCAACCACCAAACAATGCCTACACCCAAAACCCTGTCACCCCGTCGATCGCACTAACTCCCCTACCCAAAACACCCGGATCCAAACACCCAACACTCCCTAGACTACCTCGTGTTCTGTTGACCACACCCAACACCCACCAGCTAGGGTTGTTCATAATAATCTGATCCGATCGATCCTATCCGCGATCCGGTCGATCCGATCTGAAAAATCGGATATCCGATTCACTTTTTTGAGTTTCAGATATTTCGGATCGGATATCAGAAAAAAATCGGATCGGATACGGATCGCAATTTCTTTACTTTCGGATATTCAAATATCCATTTTTGTGTTATTTTTTCCCCCTAATAGTTAGGCTGTGTTTGTGCTTTTCGGTTTTCATTTGTTTGATTCTTATGTTTCTTCCATACCTTCATCAAAAAACAAAGGGAGAGAATCAAGTTCTTCTTCTAACAAACTTTAATATTGTTACTAATTATACAATTACTTTAAGTATTACAGTAGATAAGGAGATTGGAGTGGATCCGAAGTAAATGATGCAATCTTTCAACCAAGTATTACAATAGATAAAGAAATTTTAGAAGTCAATCGATTCAAAAGGAAAAAAAACTCCATTTTCCTCCACGTCTTCACTATCCATTTTCCTTAAAAAAAGTAGTAAGTGAAGGATCTTGATTTTATGTCATGGCAATGTAAACAATGATATTTTAAGACAATACATAAATCCTTTTCATAACGTATAACTTGGTAGAAATTCTTGATGCGGGTGGACGATTAACGATAGCATTATGCTGACTATAATTATCTTTACTTGCTACTTCAACCTTTGTGTGGGATTTTAAGATAAATTAAAATAGGATTTAAATTAAAATACCGGCATTGCAAAGATTTTTTTATACTATTAATAAATTTTAACATGTGATAGCAGGTTAATTGTCATTTTTTACAAGTTTAAGCTTATCAAGAGTTCATATACAACCAATTAATAAGTTATCTAATTCTGTAAATATTTACAAATAATAATATGCTCGGAGGATTGAACTTCCATTCTGTGTTTAGAGTTATTGTTCGGTGATGTTACAAAGTGAAGGTGTTTGGTTGAAGGAAAAAACACGACATTGACGCAAATTAACTACTATAATATATCAAAAGGTTAACAACTTCATTGCATATATTATATTCAATATAGCAATATGAAAATTTTGGATATCCGATTTTTTTCGGATCGGATTCGGATCATAATTTTACCGATTCGAAATTTTTGGATAACTGAAATTTCGGATCAGATAATCCGAAATGAACAGTCGTACCACCAGCCACACCTCCTGCCATCGAAACACCTGCCTCGACACCATCCCAATGTATCCGACCCACCCCTGCCTCCACACATCATATGGAAACCCGTGCCCAACATGAGATTTTCAAATCCAAAGCCAAGTTTAACCTGTTAGCACAAACCATATCACCGATTCCCAAAAGCCCAAAATTAGCTAAACTAAACCCTAATTGGAATGCGATCATGCGTGAGGAATTTAATGCTTTAACTAAACATCACACTTGGAATTTGGTTTCTAGACCGGAGGGGGTGAATGTGATCTGTTGCATGTGGCTTTTTCGTCACAAATATAGAGACATTGGTGATCTTGAGAGATATTATGCGAGGCTTGTGGCTAATTGCACTAATCAGCAAGAGGGTATTGATCGTGGTGAGACGTTCAGTCCGGTTGTCAAACCGGTTACCATTCGCACAGTTCTGAGTATTGCTATGGGTAAGCATTGGCCGATTCATCAGCTTGATGTGAAAAATATATTTCTACATGGGGATTTGAAAGAAATTGTCTACATGCACCAGCCACCCAATTTTGTCCATTCGGCAGCCCTCAGTATATATGTCGTCTCCGTAAGTCACTTTATGGTATCAGAGTCATGCTCATTCCAATTCTATGTTCACCGATATTGGGTTCCAAATTATGTCATCCACACTCCAGTTAACGGGGTCTAGGCGTGTGGGGGAGTGTTAAGAGTCCCACATCGAAAATAGAATGGGAAGATGGACTCCTTATACGGACTTGACAATACTCACCCTACAAGCTAGCTTTTGGAGTTGAGTTAGGCCCAAGATTCATTCTTTACACGAAGATTGCAACTTTTTGCCACTAATATTCAACCCAAGTTCATATTTCTTGAAAAAAGACTTCCCACATTCACAACTAGAAGATTGGTAAAAGTATCAAGATCAACACAAATAATCAACCCAAGATTGCAACTTTTTGCCACCTCTATTCAACCCCAAGTTGATATTTCTTGAAACAAGACTTCCCAATAAGGCCAAGATTTTTGGGATCAAAGTGGGAAATGGAGCATGGGAGCAAAGTCAAGAGGAGAAGAAAGAAGAGGAGGACTATAAAGCATTATGCCAATTTGAGAGTATTTGGCTAGTCTATGGTTTGATGGTGGCAAGGTAAAGTAGGATTGTCTATTGCTGCTGGAACAGTCAACATAGATGACTGTGTTACGTGGTAACAGCGACAGCAATTGCAGTGTTGGGACTTGTTAAGTGGGAAGTTTCTGTTGGGATATATCCCTCCGTTCATATTTATCAATTATTTCAAAAATAAATTTTTAATTTTACTTGTCATTCATATCAACATATTTATAACAAAGACTTTTTAAAATTATAAATCAATTTTAGCTAACTATTACTTTGTATTGGGATTGACACACACCTCTTCGTTAACCCTCCTAATTTTGTATTAAAATATGGAGAAACATAATTACTCCACTTAAAGTCATCTTTGGAATAATTTTTTCTTCAAAAGCTTTTTTTTTTAAAACTCTCCAGTTAGTCAAAAAAAAAATTGTCAGTATCTCCTTTATGAAATGGACGATGAATTACAACAATGTTTGGCTCCAAAAAAAATGATGTAGTGGACGCAGAATTACAACAATGTTTGTCAGCATCTCCTTAATTATTTGTTTTCAAAAAATTACAACAATGTTTGACTCCAAAAAATTTGGTGAAGTATTTTCTGAATTGTTTGGCTCTAAAATTTTCTGAATCGTTTGGCTCAAGTGAAGCATTTTTTAAACTGTTGGTTCCAAAAAAATTCATGCACTAAAGAGATGCGTGAGTTGTAAAGTACTAACTTCATACTAGCTCTAATAATTATTTATGAAAATTTAATTTCAATTATTGAGGTTTTTATCAATTAATAGGGTCTTGTGGTAAAATATTTATATCAATCATTATTTTTTAAAGGGCGTAAAAAGTCCAAACATAACAAGTAAAGGTGAACGGAGGGAGTAGTATTTATTATAGAATAATTGTTTATAATATGTCCCCTGCCTTTGCATTATTGTGTAAAATATATAGTAATACAAGGTTATTTACAAAGCTACAAACTAGATAATTAATCTTCATAATTATAATGAGAATATTAACTAACCAAATGATAAAAGATATACAAAGATACATAAATATTCTTGTAATATTCTATCACACCCCCGCAGTTGAAGCGGGAGGTTCTCGTACGCTGAGACTAGCTCGAAAATCATCAAAGAGTATACGCGGAAGTCATTTAGTAAATATGTCAGCAATCTGATATCAGGAAGGAACATGAAGGACATGAACTTGTCCACGAGCAACTTTCTCACGTACAAAGTGAATATCCATTACAATGTGTTTAGTGCGCTGATGTTGAATGGAATTGCCGGAAAGATATATCGCACTTACGTTATCATAGTAAACTAATGTAGCCTTGCAGATTGGGCAGAGAAGTTCCAACAGAAGGTTACGTAGCCAACAAGACTCAGAAACAACATTCGCTACTCCTGTGTACTCCGCTTCGGCACTGGATCGAGACAAAGTAAGTTGTCTTTTAGAAGACCCAGAAAGCAAGTTATCTCCGAGGAAGACACGGTAACCCGACGTGGATCGATGAGTGTCTGGACATCCACCCCAGTCAGCATCAGTGTAAGAGGTGAGACCAGAGATTGAGGACTTGTACAGGTGTAAGCCGAAGTGAAGAGTACCTTGGACATATCACAAAATATGTTTGAGTGCATTCATATGTTTATCCTTCGGGTTGTGCATATGTAAGCATATTTGTTGCACGGCATAGGATATATCTGGTCTCGTGAAAGTGAGATACTGCAATGCTCCTGCTAAACTGCGATAGTGAGTCGGGTCTGCATACAGAGAACCCGAAGAGGCACTGAGTTTGAGATTAGTGTCCACCGGTGTGTGGGCCGATTTACAGGACATCATGTCTGCTCGTTCAAAAATATCTTCGGCGTACTTCCTTTGACAAAGAAATATGCCACATGCATGTCTCGTAACAATAATGCCTAAAAAATAGCTTAGGGGCCCAAATCATTCATAGCAAACTTAGAAGCAATGCGTGACATAATGGATCGGCGAAGTGCATCAGAAGATGTAGTTAGGATGATATCATCAACATATAACAGAATGTATGTCATGGCATTACCCTTGCTATAGATCAAAAGTGAATAATCAGACTTGCTATGTGAAAAAACCGATAGAGGATACAAAATCAGCAAACCGTTGGTACCATGCAAGAGGAGCCTGTTTTAGTACATATAGCAATTTTTTCAAATGACACGCATAGTCTGGATGAACTGGATTCCTGAATCCCATAGGATGATGCATATAAACGATTTCATGAAGGTCACCATGCAAGGAGACATTTTTGACATCAAGCTGATGAATAAGCCATGATTTGGACAAAGCAATACTGATAACGGTCTGAATAGTTACCGGTTTCACCACCGGGCTGAAAGTTTCATCACAATCCACTCCCACCTATTGAGACCTGCCATCACCTACAAGACATGCCTTGTGCCTATCAAAAGAACCAACATATTTCTTTTTATGACGAAAAATCCACATTGAACGAATAACATTAGCATCATGAGGATGGGGCACTAGATCCCACGTCTTATTTTCAATGAGATCATTATATTCGTTAATCATAGCAGTTTTCAAATTGGGATTGGACAAGGCATTTTTTGGGTTACGAGAAAGAGATGAAGGGGCAATCGAAGTTGACAAATTAAATTGTCATTTGGGTTTGAAAATTTCGTGCACAGCATGGGGTTCCATTATCCGTAAGGGTGCCATGCGCGGATGGATGTGATGTGGCTGGGCAGGCTGTTGATTGAGAGGGAAGTCGGGTGTGTTGGGATCGGGAAGGAGGGGCGTAGGCGCAGGCCAGACACGGCAACGGTATCGGGAATATAAGGCGGGGGCACTGGCCGAGAGGTGGCAGCGGTATCGAAAATCCGAGAAGGGTTGTTCCGAGGTTCCTGCGGTAGGGCTTATTAGCCCACCCGGCTCGGGATGGCGGGAATTGGGTCAGGTGCTGGGAACGGTAGCGATTGATTTTGCAAGTGATGCATTAGAATGGGATTGCGGCCATAATTTAAGAAGTCGTAGGAATTCGAATGTGGAAAATGCAGTTTGGAAAATGGGAATTGGGACTTATCAAATATGACATGCCTAGAAATGATTATTTTTTAGCTGGACAAGTCATAACATTTGTAACCTCGATGATTAGATGGGTAACCAAGAAAAGAACATGGGGTAGACCGAGGTTGCAGCTTATTGATTTGGGTGGAGGGATGAAGGGGGTAGCATAGACATCCAAAAGTTCGTAAATGCTTATAGGAAGGATCCCGAAGATAGAGAACTTGAGTGGGAGACTTATTTGGGAGAATGTTCAAGCGATATGTTATCATTGAAAGAGCGTGATGCCAAAAATAGGGGGGATAGAGGCGTGAACAAGGAGGACACGAACTAAGTTATTTATGGTTCTATTTTTTCATTCGGCTTTGCCATTTTGTGAAGAGGTGTGGGGACAAGATAATCAAAAGACAAGGCCGTGTTTGGCACAGAAAAATTTGAATTGTTTATTATCGAATTCTCTCTCATTGTCACATTGAAAATATTTGATATTCTTTTCAAATTGTGTCTTAATCAAAGCACTAAATGATGAAAAATAGAATAGACTTGAGACTTATTGCCAATGGAAAAAGTCCACAGGAAGTTTGAATAATCATTCAAAAAACATATAATATCGATGCCCGAGCGTGCTTAAAATTGGATAAGTCCATAAATCATTGTGTATGATATCAAATGGCACTAAAGCACAAGAGGAAAAAGAATAAAATGACAACTTAACATGTTTTCCAAAAATACAAGATTCACAAACAGGAGGATAAGAGACATGTTTGCAATCAATAAGTATATTTTTGCTAAGGGGGCGTAAAACATAGTCTTCCGAATGTCCTAATCTATTATGCCATAAAATAGATGAAATAGTCGCAAAGGTTGATGGAGAGGAGGCTGGATGGCCGACGGTGGTGGTGATAGGATAAAGGTCCCCGGTGCTATCACATCGCATTATTCGCATCCCTGTCAGAAGGTCCTTCACAGAAAAACAAAAGGATCAAATTCAAGGGAAACATTATTGTCGGTTGTGAAACGACGCACATAGATTAGATTTTTGATAAGGTTCAAGGCATGAAGGACATTTTTTAAAGATAATGAGGGGTTTGGTGGAAAAAGAGATGATTGTCCATAACTTCAAATGGGGATGCCTTGTCCACTACTAATAAGAATATTACGATTTAAATTGCTCATATTGCAATAAGACGAGAGAGTATCTGAAGATGCTATCATATGAGATGTGACGCCAATATCCATGTACCAACTGTCATCTGGAATGTTGAGAGACAGCATAGCCACCTCAATATCCGTGGGTTCGTAGGTTGAAGGATGAGAGACATGTGCATTGTATGCCTGCTGTGGACGTGCGCTAAAAATTCAGGGCTGGGGTTGTCGGGCCGGAGGTTGGGCCCAGCAGGCCGTCAAGTAAGGGCAAGGTGGAGTAGCCCATGCGTGATGGCCCCATGCTGCACACGGTGGGTACGCAGCCCACGGTGGAGGCTGCTACCACTGTTGCTGCCGCGTTGGGTGGCTGTCGGCTGGTGGGGTTTTCCCTCTGGTGTCGTTGGTGCTACTTCCACCTCGGCCACTGTGGGTTTTGTCAGAATTTCTTCCTTTGTTGTTATTTCGGGGATGTGGACCACATTTCAGATCATTGGCTTGCCGGTGATATAGGCCAGAACCGAGTCCCTTGTGTCAGTAGGTGGGCTGCTGGTGGTTATGAGGGCGACGTTGACGGTGCTCGCATTGGCCGCTGCCCGTTTGGTTTTTAGGGTTTCTTAAAGGATAAGTTTCGAACGAGCCTCATAGAACGGAGGTAATGTCGTGCTTTATTGGAGGATGGTAGAGACGCCATCATAATTTTCATTTAAACCCGCAATGAGTTGCATCACCACTCGTTGATTTCTGACCGATGCACTGACGTTGGAGAGTTGATCGGCAATCATCTTCAGTTCTTGACAATATACCGACACATTAGGACAATCATAATGTGGAATGTCCTTAAATTGATTTTTCAAATACAAGGCACGTTGTGTATTATTATCATGAAAAATATTTTCCAATCGTTCCCACATTTGTCGTGCAGTAGCGTCAGTTTCAATGATTGTATGTAATAGATCGTTCGAGATGGTGCCACAGATCCATTGTAGAACAAAACAACATCTAAGTGTGACCAACGTTCATCATTAGAACCATCATGTTTCTCCAGGGGCTCGGCAGTGACCTTTGATTTAGGAGGGATGATATAATCGATGACTTTGTACACACGACAATGGATGTTAAACAGTTTAGCCCATGAGGAATACTAAACTTTTTCCATCTCAAGAGTAATGGGAATGAAGTTCTTGATGTTGTTAACAACAAGAGCATGATGGAATTTGGGTTGTTCACCCATTAAAAAGTTGGGAGAAAAGGGAGAGAGAGTGTGTGGTCGGTGGCGGTAAGGGGGCCGACGACGGCTTAGGGAAAAATCAGGTTTAGGGTTTGACTTCTGATACCATAAAGGAATATGTTCCCTGCCTTTTCATTTATTATTATGTACAATGTATAGTAATACAAGATTATTTACAACGCTACAAACTAGGTAACTAATCTTCCTAATTACAATGAGAATTTAACTAACTAAATATAAAAGATACGGGAATATTCTTATAATATTCTATCAGTTTATTCAATTTTTAATAAAACAATTAAATAGATCATGTATTAGTATGTGTGTCCTTTACTTGTATAATAGATGATTTAGTGTATTGAGTTTAGCTTATACACAGAAGACTAATCATCGGTTCTTATAAGTATAAAACTCATGTTCACAATCTAAGATAGAAACTAGACAAAGCTATCGGTATGATTGTAACACAAGATTAAATATAATGTATCTTCATTATGGGAATGGTATAGTTCCGACTTCTTGTGCTAGTACATTTTGTATGTATTGAACGGACCAAGTATAGATAAGTATTTTTGTACTGAATATGTAAAACAACCTCTCTAGCTCATTAAATAAACTTATACTCTTAATCTTGATATGATTATTATGATCAATGTGATTTATTTATTATTTTGATTTATCAAAAGGTACGACTCTATTGTGAGTCAATGTATCTGATTGGTTGGATACTAACGAATAACATTTGAGAAATAATAATTAGTTGATGAAATCCATGTCTCGACTTTGAGATTGATGATACCCCTTTATGGATGCTTATTCGTGTGAAAACCCTGCAGGAGGATTTTGTATCCGCCACATGAAATAAGTTAAGTGAAAGAATAAATGATTTAATTAATCAATGAATTAAATTGTCAGTAATTTAATTTAATTAATTGATATTTGTAATCTTAACATAAGGAGTTAAATAAGATTTAATGAAAGATTTTGAAATTAAACTGAGGAGTGCAATTACAAATTATATTGGAATAAATTGTAATTTATTGTGGTAGGATTAATTAATTCATATTCCGAATTAACACCACAATTGGAAGCCTCGTTATTAAATATGTGGTCCCTTCTATGCCTAATTATTCTGGAACTTAAAAAATAATATTCTTGAGAAGAAAGAAAGCCCACACGTTTTGCTAGGGTTTATATATACAAGGCTTTTCAATTCTAAGAATTAATACTTTTCCTGAGCCGTAATACTTGCCCACACGAGTATTCTCTGTTCATAGAATACTAAGGTTACATAGCAGAAGACTGCAAACCATGGAACTGGAGAACAATTATGTAGACAATATTTGCTCATACTTGAATATTCGGTCGCAGTCACGCTTCAAGAGATAAGTATCGAATTATGTTTGTTTAAAATATTTGATTATTTTTTGTCTATATTACATGCAAGTTCGATCCTGACTATTTGTTTCCGTTGTTTATGCATGTATTCCATCAGTTTTTTGCACGAATTTCCCTTCAAACCACTAGTCTTTAATTTTCTGGCCTCGTATTTGTGATTTTTAATTTTGCTCATGTGCTCATTTAATTAAACTGAACTTTTGCTTTGCTCGGTATAAGTCTACAGAAATTAAGTTATGCAACATAAGCTGTATAGTATTTTCAGAATTTGTTGTAGTGTTCAAAAATTAAATTTATGCTTTTGGGGACATATGTTATTATCCTTTTCCGTGCCTGTGTTTTATAGAGTTTGATGTGTTTTGGCCATTTTTATGTTGAATTTTGAAATTTTTGTCGTGTCAGGCATAACTTGTAGGAAAGAAATCTAAACTTATGTCGTTTTTAAAATTATGTTGAGTGTTAAAAAATTTACCGTGTCCGATATAATTTGTGGTAGGTTATAATACATATGCTAAGCTAAATGTAAATTTTGTTGAGCGAAATCTAAATTTATATCGCGCCAAAAATGTTGAAGGCCAGAAATTAAAGATCACATATTTGAGGAGCAAAACTTAAAGATCACTCCGAAATTAGGACATTTGTGTGAATGACCCTTTTTTTTATTGTTGTTGTCTATAGAATGTTGGACTTGTTAAGCCCAAACCCCGCACTTTGTTGGTTTTTTTAAAAATAGTGCAGCAAAAAGAAGGTTAAAAATGATAGTCTCTAAAGTTTTATTAAGCATAGAGTGTTCTAAATAGCTAATGTGACAATAGAAAATCTGCATAAAATTTGCAGGGTAATTTCAAATACCTAAAATATTTCAACTAGACTAAGCTATCCAATAAAAAATTTAGAATTCAAAAGTAAATTTATCCTAAGCCTAACTAACATATTGTACTAAAATTAAAATTACTGCAGTAACTTAAAGCAATTTTCAACACCCTCCGTTGCTTCAGTTGCTGCAATTCAAAAAAGTTGTTCTTCCTCAAATTCTACCTCTGCAATTTGTGCTTGAGGATTGTTTTTAAACTTTACACTTTCGTAATATGACATGTTTGTTTGTAATTTCCACATATTGCATTAGGTCTTCACAATAAAAAAAATTCAAGTGTGTTTTCTTTTTGAAGTATTTGCAACACAGGATCGTTAATTTTTTCTTTATGATTTGTGAATAAAAAACATCGTCAATAACATCGACTTGTTTGAAGGCTCTTCTTTGCTCTTGTGCTTGAAGAGCACTTATTAGTTCTTCAACACAGATGGTAGAGAGATCTTTAAACTCTTCCAGAAATGAAATTTTAGACGCGAATCTTTCTGAAATTGTCACAAAACAAATTCTACTATTCTTTCATCTTTAAAATCCTCGCCAAGCAAGTTGATTTTATTAACAATTAAAAAAATTGAGGAACCATGGTGAGTCGCCTGTCAAGGAAGCTGCATGAACTCAATTTCTACCCCCTGAATATGCTGCTAAGAATTTATCCAGGAGGACTACTGATTGCTTATTAAGACCTATTGTATTTGTGTTTCGCAGGGACGGACCCATGTATTAATTTTTAATGCTCGAGCACCTATTAACCATGATGGACACTCTATGTAGACATATAGAAAATATTTAAATTTTAGTACAATATATTAAATAGCACCCAAGGAGTAATAAAAGATTCCGGTGCTTTTGTTAAAAGGTGATAGGCTTTAGGTTAAGCCATGAAGGAGCGGAGTTTGAATCCTACTCAAAGCAATATATATTTTATTGATTTTAAGGTGAGCACTCAGAGAGTCTCTTTCGAGCGAGATCCTTTACCACGCCTAACTAAATGAAAGAAAGTAAGAGAGCCATTGAATTCTGGGTCTGCCGCTGGTGCTTCATTGAGAGCTAGCTTCTGTTGGGAGATGGGATGATGTATTCATCCTCTCTTTTTCTTTTTCTTGAGTTGTACATGATCACTTTGATAAATAAAATTCTTATTTATCAAAAAAAAAGTTTCATCCACTTGTATCCTAAGAGATTCAAAATTCATTTTCAAATTCAAATTTTGTATTTTTTTGACTCGGTCACTTCCTTGGTACTCTTTTTTTAGTTTTTCTCAAGCTTCTTTTGTTGTCTCACAAGCAATGACTTTAGAAAAAATCGAATTTGCAACTAAATTTTACAGTTTTAGCTTTGAATTTTTAAATTTTCTCTTTTGAATGAGATTTTAATTTGGGCAAGGGTAGAATTTTCACGAAGTGATTGTAAGGATATATCTTCCATTACAACTTTTCACGGATCATAGGCTTCAAGATATGATTTCATTTCACTGACCAAATCTGATAATGTTCGCCAGTGAAAATATTTGGTACATTCAAAAAGAGATTGTTGTTTGCCATGTTTGAAAATAGGTCACAGGTCTTGGAAGGTCAATGACTCTTTTGATATCACTATTGGTTTTTTAAAAGATGGTGCTGCAAAAGGAAGATTAGAAATGATTGAAAATTGTCTCTAAATTTTAATTAAGCATAGAGGATAAATAGTTAACTCGGCAATAGAAGATCTTCATAAAATCTACCTAACAATTTCAAATGACTAATATATCTCAACTAGATTAATCTATCTAATAAAAACATTTCACGTTAAAGTAGATTCTGTGGGATACAACAATTGCAGGGAACGGGAAGTAAGTAAATATTACTATTGCTAGAAAGGATAAACTAAAGATTACAACAAAACTGGAAATCAAGAATGAAACAAACTTCTTGTGTGATTTGCTTAGTCGAGTGATGACACTCTGTCTTTAAGACAAGATTGCCCCGTATATCTCCTTTTACGTTGTCGGGCAATAGTCTCCCAAGATACAACAACAACTTAACAATTGAGTAAATGAAACTCAATTGTTACTTGAAGAACTTTGAGTATAGTAAACTTGCTAGAGAGGAAGAAGATGAATTCAGAAATTCTGTAGTATTTTCTAAGTGTAGTTCTTATCAATTGAACCAAAGGCCTCAATTTATAGTGTAAGGATATGACCCCTCAACTAGCCAAATAATGGCCTTCAATAGCCAATGTAATGACATTTATTGAGGGGTTATATTCAGCCAAATAATGGTTGAATTCATGTGCCAAGTAATGGAGATTCAATGCTCCAAAACCAGCCCAAAGGTCAGAACTTTCCAACTTCCCGTCGCGGCATTCTGCCTCCGAAGCGCCGCGGCTCTGTGAATTAGCGTTGTGGTGCCGCGGCTCCAGTGATTGGCCACCCAATTAGCGTTGTGGCTCCGACGGTGTTGCGTCGCGGCCCTTCACGGCTCCGCGGCGATTTTCGACTCATTTTATCTTACACTTCTTCCTTCATTTACCAACGTGGAATACTATGTCATTTGGCCAATAACCATCCATTATTCTATGTCTCAAATGTATTACATACGTACCAATATCTCTTTCACTAATGAAATTTGCGATACTTGGCACTACGTGTGGACGTGTGTGAAAATGACATTTCTGACGTGTGGGCCCCCAATTGTTTGAGTCATAAATAATGGGATATACTTAATTTCACATTAGTTAATTTCCAACAATCCCCTCTTGAAAGAGATTTTGGCGCACTCACATAGTGCCTTTTCCAGTAATCTTTCAGCGGACCGATGTTGCATCTGGATAGGTAGCTTCTGCTTTGAACCTTCCATAGTTGAATACCATCGGACTTACTTACTGCGCGATGAACGTGATGTCTTGAACCGTCAGTGTTTAGTGTAAGCCAAGTCAACGGTACCAACACAACAACTTCCCTTACTCTGTTCTTCATAATGTTTTGTCCGTTATGGCCGTGGACACTTCTTGGATTCTTAAGTGCGTTCATTTGAGGCGGCCTGTCCACACACTTAAATAGGTGGTCTTCTACAAGGTATCCTTCTATACCACACTTTACAAGTGTTAGGAACCATTAAAAGTTTCTCCAAACCTAACCTAAACCGGTGAGGATCATTAAAGGTTTTGGAAACTTAAACTTTACCCACACTGCAGATAGCACTTAATGTCTATCTCAAGAACGGCTTTGGATTGATGTTCCTTTACAGAAATCACCATCCGAAGTGCTCATGCTTCCACCGAAGCGCTCAACTGAACCTTTACAACTTAGTTTTCCCATTGAACCTAATTCCTGGGATCTCCAGTCAGTAAGGTTGGGTTACCACCGTATTGGTCCTTATACCTTGGGTTTTAAGCCCCTTCCCCTAGATAGGCAGAATATCTGATCTTTGGGTAAGCCCTTTGTCAGTGGGTCCGCTATGTTATCTTTTGATTTTATGTAATCAATGGATATGATACCTGTGGTGATCAGCTGTCTAACGGTCCTATGTCTCCGTCGAATATAACGAGACTTGCCATTGTACATAGAACTCTGTGCCCTTCCTAGAGTCGATTGACTATCGCAGTGGATCATTACAGAAGGTACGAGTTTGTCCCAACAAGGGACATCCTCTAAGAAGTCGTGAAGCCACTCAGCTTCTTCTCCTGGTTTGTCTAAAGAGATAAACTCGAATTCCATCATGGATCGAGCGATGCAAGTTTGCTTAGAGGATTTTCAAGACACAGCCCCACCACCAATTGTAAATATATACCTACTGGTGACTTGGTGTTCTCTATATCAGATATCCAGTTTGCATCACTGTACGCCTCTAGTACAGTTGGATATATCGAATAATGCAACCTGTAAGTTAGCGTGTATTTCATGTATCGTAGTACCCGATTCAATGCCTTCCAATGATCATTACTCGGATTACGGGTAAATCTAGCCAACTTGTTGACTACATAAGCAATATTAGGTCGGGTGCAGTTTGTTATGTACATCAAACTACCAATCACCTGTGCATATTGCTCCTGGCATACGAGTGCACCAAGATTTTTATCAAGCTTTTGATTTCTATCCAGTGGTGACTTCATAGGCGAACTGTCAAACATCTCAAACTTTCTCTAAACATCCTCGATATAGTGAGACTGAGATAAGACAAGTCCATCAGACATCTTATAGATTTTTATCCCTAAGATGACATTTGCGATACCCATATCCTTCATGTCGAAGCATTGTTTCAACATGTTCTTAGTCTTTAGAATCAAGCTAGGACTGCTCCCTGTGATCAACATGTCATCTACATACAAGCATATCATGACGAACGAGTCAGAGTTACCTTTCATGTAGACACATTTGTCACACTTATTAATGGCAAAACCCTTCAATAGTAGAGTACTATCAAAATTTTTATGTCATTGCTTTGGGGCTTGTTTCAGCCCGTACAGAGATTTGACAAGCAGACAGACTTTCTTCTCTTGCCCTGGAAACAGATACCCCTCGGGTTGTTCCATATAAATTTCTTCTTCCAAATCACCATTTAGGAAGGTTGTCTTGACATCCATTTGATATATCTCAAGGTCACGCAATGCTACGATCGCAATGAATACTCGTATGGACGTCATCCTAGACACCGGGGAGTATGTCTCAAAATAGTCAAGGCCTTCCTGCTGCCGATAGCCTTTGACTACCAACCTGGCCTTGTACTTATCTATAGACTCATCTGTTTTATACTTCCGTTTGAGTATCCATTTACAACCCAACGGTTTATTTTTCCCAAAGGAAGATCAACCAACTCCCAAGTATGGTTATGCAGGATGGAGTCTATTTTTCACTCTCAATAGCTTCTTTCCAGAGCGGTGCCTCTAGAATTGACAATGCTTCAGTAATTGTTCTTGGTTCGTCATCAACCATATAAGCTACAAAATAAGGACCGAATGATTTATCCTTCCTGGCCCTTTTACTTCGCCTTGTTTCCATCTCTGGAGTCTCCAAGTTCTGAGAATCTGGAACACTAGATTCCGGATATTCAGCCACTTCGAAGTCCACTAGATCTAAACCATCTAGATCCGGGCAGTCAACGACTCCCGATTCCTGAGAGCTTTGTTCATAACTTCGTTTGCGAGAGGTTATGTCATTTTCCTTTCTAGGAAAAGTATCTTCAAAGAATTGAGCATTCATTGATTCCATGATTGTACCCCGTGAATATCTGGAATATCTGACTTATGCACTAAGAAATGATAAGCACTATTGTTATTTGCATATCCGATGAATATGCAATCTACAATCTTAGGCACAATCTTAACTTGCTTTGGCTTGGGTACTTCGACCTTTGCCAAACAACCCTACACCTTTAAATATTTATAGGTGGGTTTATTTCCCTTCTATGATTCATATGGAGTTTTGTCCTTACCCTTATGTGGGACTCTATTAAGAATCGTATTAGCGGTAAGGACAGCTTCTCCTCATATGTTTTGGGGAAGATCGGAATTGATGAGCAAAACATTCATTATTTCCTTCAATGTGCGATTCTTACGTTCCACCACACCGTTCGACTAAGGTAAGTATGGAGCCGTCGTTTGATGAACAATGCCCAATTCGACACAATATTCCTCAAATGATGCTACATATTCTCCCCCTCTATCGCTCCGAATGGATTTAATCTGCATGCTTAGTTGGTTCTCAACTTCTGCTTTGTACTATCGGAACGCTTCAAAGGCTTCATCCTTACTTTTTAACAAGTAAAGGTAATAATACCTTATGCAATCATCAATGAATGTCACAAAGTACTTGTTCCCCCCTCTAGTTTGTGCAAACTTCAAATCACATATATCTGTGTGAATAAGTTCTAGAGGAGCGGTATTCCTTTCGACGGATCAAAAATGAATCTTTGTGAGTTTTGCCTCTACGCATACCTCACACTTATGTTGAGGGTTTACGTCGATAGACGACAATAACTCCAACTTAACCAACCATTGGATGGACTTGTAGTTAACATGTCCTAATCTATGATGCCAGAAATTAGAGGACTCAAGCAAGTAAGAAGAAGCTTCAATATTATTGCTTGCACGTATTACAGACATGGCGTTAACTTTGAAGAGGCCTTCATAGACGAAGCCCCTTCCCACAAACGTTATATTCTTGGTGATTACAAATTTATTGGACTCAAACACTAGTCTAAAACCAGCATTAACTAATAAAGGACCTAAAATTAAATTTTTCCTAATCTAGGGACATGCATCACCTCCTTCAGAGTGAGCTCCTTTCCAGAATTCATCTTCAGGACTACCTTTTCTACCCCCAACACGTCAGAGGAAATGTTGTTACCCATGAACAGCTTCTTGTTTGTTACTGATGTATAAGTGAAGAAGGCATCTCTATTGGAACAGATGTGCTTATAGCACCTGTGTCCATACACCATTGCATGAGATTCTCAACAAGGTTCGCTTCAAGCACCACCGCTGAAAACTCCTCAATCATATCGTCCAGAAGCTTGTCTTTGACGACGTTAACATGTGCCTTGCCCTTAGCCTTGGCCTTCTCTTGTTGCTCAGTCTTGAGTTTGCGGCAGTCCTTGATCATGTGACCAGGTTTCCCACAATGGTGACAGTTTTCTTTGAACTTCTCCGCTGCTTGGGTCTTGCCGTCTTTCTGGAACTTTCGCTTCTTGGTTGGGTTCCTTTTGGCCTCAGCCAGATTTGTCTTTGCCTCAACAGGTTGTTTACCCCTAAGCAAGACCTTCTTATTATCTTCCTGAATCTGGAGTTTGATAATAAGTTCTTCAAATATCATCTCCTTTGTCTTGAGTTTTAAGTAACTCATAAACTCATTCTACGAAAGAGGTAACTTTTCAATCAGTGATGCAACAAAAAACTACTCATTTGGTTTCATACCTTCCAAATCCATGTGATGTAGAATCATTTGGAATTTCTGGACTTGGGACATCACTGTTTTACTATCCACCATTTGAAATTTCAAAAATTTCCCAACAACGAATTTCTTAGTACTTGCATCTTGTGCGTTGTACTTCTTTTGCAGTTTTTCCCACAGCTCTTTGGCAGTGCCTACGGTGCAATACACCGTGTAGAGAGGGTCTGAAAAACAGTTCAAAATATAGTTCTTACACATAAAATCACTATGACTCTATGCATCAAGAACCATCTTCATGTCATTAATGACATGGATACCTTGGCCCCCTTCAGCCGTTTCAGTAGGCGAAGGGTCCATTTCATCTCCATCTTGTGGAGGATCTTCTGTTAGGAAATGAGCCATTCCTATCACAGTCATATAGAATAACATCTTATGTTGCCATCTCTTGAAGTTGGAGCCCATGAACTTTTATGGGCGTTCATGGTGGAATCCAGCGGGTGGAGGAACGACAATGTTCCCTTGAGTAGCAGGAAAGGCGTTTGATGAGCCTTGAGCAACCGAAAAGGCATTAGGTGTGCCTTGGGTAGTGGGGATGGCAGACGTGTTGCCTTGAGTAGCATCAACAACAGAATCAGAAATGAGTTGTTCTCTTCCAGTCATCTTTCTAAGCACTTACATGAAATCTTGTCTTAAAATTATGGAATACAACAATTGCAGGGAACGGGAAGTAAGTAAATATTACTATTGCTAGAAAGGATAAATTAAATATTACAATAAAATTGGAAATCAAGAATGAAACAAACTCCTTGTGTGATTTGCTGAGTCGAGTGATGGCACTTTGTCTTTAAGACAAGATTGCCATGTATATCTCCTTTTACATTGTCGGGCAATAGTCTCCCAAGATACAACAACAACTTAATAATTGAGTAAAGGAAATTCAAGTGTTACTCTAGAAGAACTTTGAGTATAGTAAACTTGCTAGAGAAGAAGACGATGAATTCATAAATTTTGTAGTATTTTCTAAGTGTAGTTCTTATCAATTGAGTCAAATGACTCAATTTATAGTGTAAGGAGATAACCCCTCAACTAGCCAACTAATGGCCTTCAATAGCCAATGTAATGACACTTATTGAGGGGTTACATTCAGCCAAATAATGGCTGAATTCAATGCTCCAAAACCAGCCCAAAGGTCAGAACTTTCCAACTTCCCATCGCAGCATTCTTCCTCCGAAGCACTGCGGCTCTGTGAATTAGTGCCGCGGCTCAAGTAACTGGCCACCCAATTAGCGTCGCGGCGCTCCTGTGCTGTGCGGCTCCGACGGTGTTGCGTCGCGGCCCTTCACGGCTCCGGGACGATTTCTGACTCATTTTATCTTACATTTCTTCCTTCGTTTACCAACGTGGAATACTATGTCATTTGGCTAATAACCGTCCATCATTCTATGTCTCAAATGTATTACATACGTACCAATATCTCTTTCACTAATGAAATTTGCGATACTTGGCACTACATATGCACGTGTGTGAAAACGACGTTTTCGACGTGCGGGGCCCTAATTGTTTGATTCTTACTTACCCCAACAATAATTCTGGTATGGTTATACAATAATGGAACCTGTAATATAAAACATATACTTACAAGTTGGAAAATCTGGAGTCTTTATCTACTGTTAGGTGCACACGCAATTGCCCTTTCAATTTGCAAGCTCCAAGCTTCAATGTACTCCTTCTTCGGAAAGCTAGGAAATCCGACAGAGGTTCGAGAGAGTATTTTATTCTAAGTCTCTAAGGCTTAGAATGTTATTCTGAAAATTGGTGTAGAATAATGAAAGTGAATGCCTCGATTTATAGTTGAAAATTAGGTCAAAAACCCGGATTAGGGTTTGACCTTGGGCCTGGCCCAAAATCGACGCAGAGGCGCCGCGACGCTCGACATGCACTTGCACTGTCTCGATTTAATTTTCATGCATTCTTAATTAAATCCAAAATCCAATTTTGACTTAATTAATGTGATCATTATTCATTTAAATGTCTCGATTCCAAATCAAACATTTTAATTATTCTCTCAATACATCCTTAGATTGAAACGGACAATCGACATAGTGTAACCCTACCGGCCTTCTCATAATGACATTAATTAAATTAAGGCCTACTAAAAAAAATTCTATATGGCGTCGGAAGACGAACTCAATATGTGAAGTACGTTTACGCTAATCCAATAAACTTAACCTTTATGTGGTAAGATAAAATCCTTTCATTCACAACACACCCGATCAAGCTTAAGATTTGTCAAGTGTCTATCCAAATGGCTTAATCATTATATCTCATATATATTAGTCGACGACTAGACCATATTCTAAATATGTCTATTCTGTTGGCCAATAACTTAGTCAACCTAATATCACTGAGAATCTGAGTGTTCTCTCGAACATACATTCGAGGAATGAATCCTAATCTTGGCTCAATTACCACCTTGAATCCACATCGTAATGTACCAAATACAAACAGTATCTCAACCTACAAGGCATTTGAGCTTAGGACGGGATCAAAGTACATTACTTTGTAGATAAGGCACGTATTGACCTGAAGTCTAAGGACTTCTATCTCCCACACGCTGATCATATGTTAGACAAGTATAACAAACAGTATATCAGCAGGGTATACCAATACTTCCAAAGTATCAATGTGTCCATCATGAGTAACCGTTACTCGTAGCAAGTGAGACATATTACATCCTCTAAGGATGTAATGCAGACCATATGTCGACTTATCACATATCATCGATATCCCATTCTCGATGATCATTAGTCGAAGCTATTTTAAGAGTTACGTTATAATATTAATATCTCACACTATTAATAACAACGTAACATCCAGGTATGCATATTATAGAATATTACAAATAATCAATTAATAATTCAATAATTTGCAAATGCCAAAATATTAATCTCCATTAATAATAATATGAATGTGTATAAAGTACATTTGTCCTAATACAGATTGTCTCTAGGACATAAATATACTTTCAATCTCCCACTTGGCCTAGAGCCAATCTCCAACATATCTAATGCCTATATTCTCAAAATGACCATTATGTTTGACTAAGCTTAATGGTTTAGTGAATGGATTGGCTAACATAGTCTAATCTAATCTCTTCAGTCTCCACCATCTCCCTGAATGTGTGGTACTTCCTTGGTACATGCTTGTTTCTGTTGGTTGATCTTGGTTCCTTAGCTTGCGCAATCGCACCAGTGTTGTCGCAATAAACCGTTATTGGACAAGTGGCACTTGGAACAACCCCTAGTTCCTTCAGGAACTCAAATATCGCGACAGCTTCTTTACCAGCTTTCGATCCAGCAATGTACTCAACTTCTGTTGTCGAGTCAGCAGTTGTAGCTTGTTTGGAACTTTTCCAGCTTACTGCTCCGCCATTGAAAATGTATGTGTAACCTAATTGAGATTTGTAGTCATCAACACCTGTCTGGAAGCTAGCATCAGTGTACCCAGTACATACCAGCTTCTCTTGTCCACCATAAACTAAGAAATATTCTTTAGTTCATCTAAGATACTTAAGAATACTCTTAACTGCTTTCCAGTGTTCTTCCCCAGGATTCTGCTGGAACTTGCAAGTCATACTAAGTGCAAAGGCCATATCTGGCCTAGTACAGGTCATGGCATACATGATCGATCCTATAGCCGAAGCTTATGTGATCCTTTTCATGCGTTCAAGTTCTATAGAATTAGAAGGACTATCCTTCTTAGATAACTTGATGCTCTGTCCCATAGGTAGACCACATTTTTGGAATTTTCCATAGAAAAACGTCTAAGCACTTTGTCTATGTAGACTGATTGTGACAGCCCCAACAATCTGTTAGGTCTATCTCTATAGATCCTAATCCCCAGAATGTAGCATGCTTCACCTAAATCCTTCATCATGAAGGTACTGGACAACCACTATTTGACTGACTATAGGAGAGTCTTATTGTCTCTCATTATTAATATGTCATCTACATATATGATAATGAAGGTAATACTCTCATCCTTGCGTTTACTATAAACACATGGATCCTCTTTGCTTATGACGAAATCAAATGTCTTGATAGCCTTGTCAAAGCAAATGTTCCAACTCCTTGAGGCTTGCTTAAGCCCATAAATGGACTTTTGTAGCTTGCATACAGCATTTGGTTTGGACTCAATTGAAAAACCCTTAGATTGGTTCATATACGAAGCAACTAGAATACCATTGAGAAAATCAGTCTTAACGTCCATCTGCCAAATGTCATAGTCATAATATGCAGCTATTGCAAGCAAAATCCGAATGGACTTAATCTTAGCAACAGGTGAAAAAGTTTCATCATAATCAAATTCAGGCCGTTGATTATAACCTTTAGCCACCAGTCTTGCTTTATAGGTCTGTACCTTGCCATATGCATCAATCTTCTTCTTGAAGACCCATTTGCATCCTGTGGGTCTAACCCCTGTTGGCAAATCAACCAAGTTCCAAACTTGATTTATGTACATGGAGTCCGTCTCAAATTTCATGGCTTTTTGCCATCTATGCGAATCAATGTCTAACATAGCTTCGTTGTAGGTTGTAGGTTCATCGTCATCAGGAATATCTATCTCATTGTGTGTTTCAACAAGGAGATTAAGTCTTGCAGGTTGACGATGAGTCCTAGTGGTCCTACATAGTTGAGTATTCTATGATTCAGTGTTTGTTGCATTCTGATTGTGAGAAGGTATTTGTGTGTTGGATAATCCATCACTTTGAGAGTTTTTAGGAATGTCATTTTCATGTATTCCCTGAATGGGATGATGTACAACCATTGCATCATCTTCCATTGGTTGTGTATGAGAGCCTTGCATTTCTTCACTATCTCTCACAGCACTCCTACTGGCTGAAGGGTGTACTCTACCCAATCTTCACCAGATACTCCCACTGAATCCTTGTTTAGGTCATTTAACAAGGCTTCATTTCCTGTGTTATCTTGTGGTTCTTGAATTTCTTCAAGTTCTATCTCTGTGCAGCTATGTTCCTTGTAGACATTTTCTTTTTCAAGAAAAGTTGCGTTCCTGGAAACAATGACCTTCTGTTCTCCGGGAAGATAGAAGTAGTATCCCTTAGTTTCCTTTGGATACTCCACGAAGTAACATTTCTCACTTTTAGATTCTAACTTGTCAGTGAGCATCTTCTTAACATATGCAGGGCACCCCCAAGGTCTCATATGTTTAAGAGATGGCTTTTTGCCACACCATATCTGATAGGGTGTCTTTTCTACTGACTTGGAAGGAACTCTGTTCAGAATGTATATAGAGGTTTGTATAGCATGTCCCCAAAGGTATGTTGGTAGAGCTGAGGAGCTCATCATGGATCGAACCATATCCAATAAGGTTCGGTTTCTCCTTTCGGCAACAACGTTCATCTGTGGCATTCCTGGAGGTGTCCATTCAGATTGGACTCCATGTATCTTTAAGTAATTTAGAAAATCCTTGATTAAATACTCACCTCTTTGATCCGATCGAAGGGTCTTGATACTCGTTGCTAGTTATTTCTCTACTTTCGACTTGTACTCCTTGAACTTCTCAAAAGCCTCGAATTTGTCTCATAAGATACACATACATATACCTTGTGAAGTCGTCAGTAAAAGTGATGAAGTATGGGAAGCCTCCTTTAGCTTGAGTCGAGAATGGCCCACATACATCAGTATGGACCAACTCAAGCACCTCCTTGGCTCGCACATCTTTCCCATAAAGTGGTTTATTGGTCATCTTTCCTCTCAAGCAAGATTCGCGTTACCATAAGACTCCAAGTCAAATGGTTCGAGGTAGTCTAACTTCCTCAATCTTGCTATCCTTGATTCGTTGATATGACCAAGACTGCAGTGCCATAGGTAGGTAGAGTTTCTATTACTTGTCTTGACTCATTTATTTTGTACATTAAAAATCTCTCGACTACAGTTCAGTATATATAATCCATCCACAAGAGGAGCAGTTCCATATATAACATTATTAAAAGACAGTACGTGACTGCCATTAAAAATATACGAGGAAAAGCCCTTCATGTCCAACACTGGGATAGAAATAATATTCCTCGTTAACGAGGGAACATAAAAACAATCATTCAACACTAAATAATAGCCGGAAGGTAAATTTAATCTATAAGTCCCTACGCGCTCAACATCCACTCGTGCTCCATTTCCAACGCGTAGGTCTACCTCTCTCGGTCCAACCTTCCTACTATCAGTTAGCCCGTGCACATTTGTACAAATGTGTGAGACACAAGCGGTATCCAATACCCAGGAATGAGAGTTGTTTATAGACATATTTATTTCAATGACGTACATACCTTGTCCCCCAAAGGCAGGAGCACCTGATGCTTTTCCTCCTCCTAGTGTCGTGCAGTCCTTTTTCTAATGCCTCTTCCTATGGCAATTGAGACATTCATCCTTAGCCGCGTTCACCTTCTTCTTCACACCTTCCATGGGCTTCATAGGCGCGGCGCAGCGATTGCCTTGCCCTTCTTCTTCTGCCAATCCTTACATTTCGGCTTGGGTCGGCTAGAAGAGCTCACTATGAGCACAACTTTGCCTTTGGAAGTAGAGGACTCAATGGTCTTGAGCATGTTGTGCAGCTCTGGCAAAGTTGCCTTCGTTCCATTCATGTTGAAGTTCACTATGAAGTTCTCAAAGGAACGAGGGAGAGAGTTTAGGATGAGAGTGGTAGCGACATTCTTTTCAAGCTTCGTTACGATTGAAACAAGCCTCTCTATCAGCCCTATCATCTTTAGCACATGTTGTGAGATCGGGCCTCCTTCATTGAGCTTACACTTGAAGAGTTCTATTAGCAACTCATATTACATTGTCTGGGATTGAGAGTCATAGAGGCTTTTTAGGTGTTCGAGCATCTCATTGGGCCACATGTTCTCATGATGTCTCTGAAGTTCCATAGACATGGAAGACATCATTACGCATTGTGCCGAAGTGGCATCAGAATCTGTCGCATGGACTGTTGAGAACACTATGTCCAACACGTATTCAATTTTCTCCTGTCTTAATACTATTCGCAAATTCCTTAACCAGTCAAGGTAGTTCGGTCCAGTAATTTTATTCATCTCAATCAACATTTTCAATGAAAAGCTCGACATATTTTATAATCTGAAGAATTAGATAGACCGGAAATCAAATTCAAAATCTATTTCCCATTATACACATTTATTTAGGCTAATCAACAAGGCATTTTATTTAATTAGCTCCCACTATTTTAACATACTCCCACGACCCCATGGTAGAATACAGATCTACTTTAATTTAGGTCATAATGGACCAAGATCCAAGCCTATGTTATCTCCGCGTTTGCTTTGGCTGATAATATCAACAACATATCTTGGTAGGTTCTAAACCAATTGCAAAACTTATTCGCAACTCTTGGTTGATCAAATTATTACATTTAATCTTGCGTCCTTAGATTAGTCCGACACTTTGGCGCCAAGATTTGTCTAAGCAAGTCAACCCCATTATATGACTGCGTTTATGTATCTAAGCAAACTTGGCCTTTGTGAGCAAACACTTTGATGTAAATACCCACAAAAGTTTATCATACGTTAAAACACATCTATGAAAGAGTCTGGGTCCTCGTAAACTTAGAGCAAATGCTTTAGCATAAATACTCGTATCGCCGAAGAGGATTTTGCACTCTAACAATTATAATGGACGATGCGTTTAATTTAGACTTGTATTTAAAGTTTGGGGGAACATTTTAATTCAGGTTCTAACCAAGATCAACACTTTAATGCTACATCCAATATGACATCTTAACATCATGCAAAACTAATAACACATATAGTTTGGGAACCGTCAACCCAATATGTATGATAGAAGAAGGTTTAATCAAACACTGGGCGCCGACGGCCCAGACAGTTATAGCGGACACTATTCTAGAAATGTAAATGACAATATTTTGACATTTAGCACATAAACAGTATACTTATCAAACAATATACTGTATAATAATAATCTTGGATTAAACATTCTGAACTTTGATTTTTTTTAAATTTCTGGATAGGTGGGGCCGCGGCGCTATTTATCAGCACCGCGGCGCCACTAAGGTAGTAGCCTTTTGTCTTCTGGGAATTTGTATTAGCGTCGCGACGCTTGTTGTCCAGTGAGTTCATAATTTCAAAACGATGTATCAGCGCCGCGGCGCTCCACCATGGAGCCGCGGTGCCGCCTTGAAACCCTAGCCAGTGTCGCGACGCCCTATAATAGGATCACGACGCCGACGTCCTGACAAACGTTTCTGTGTTGATTTTCAAAAATCATTCAACCCCTAAATACAATTTAGGGATCAATTTGCAGGTCCTTAATCATCACCCACCATTATCAATAACGCTCATTCGACCATCATCCGTTCTTACTCGTTCTTGGTCGTGCACCGTGCAATGAGCCGGACAACGCACTTTGGCTTAGTTCGAGTTATATTGGAATGACTTCCTCGAGTTAGCGTAGGAGATAACTTAGGGTAATATCAAAAGGTCAACATTTTTTCAAGATACGTAGGATTTCAAGAAACCTCGTTTTAATCCAATTTTATGTTCAACCCATATTATTATTTTATTCAATTGCTATATAATCATTAAACCAGAATGAGCTATGAATCAACAGTAGGGTTTTGTTGGGTACAAAGCATATAAGTAAGGCACAACGGAAGTTTAAATTTTTAATTCTTACTTACCCCAACAATAATTCTGGTATGGTTATACAACAATGGAACTTATAATATAAAACATATACTTACAAGTTGGAAAATCTGGAGTCTTTTTCTACTGTTAGGTGCACACGCGATTGCCCTTCCAATTCGCAAGCTCCAAGCTTCAATGTACTCCTCCTTCGGAAAGTTAGGAAATCCGGCAGAGGTTCGAGAGAATATTTTATTCTAAGTCTCTAAGGCTTAGAATGTTATTCTGAAAATTGGTGTAGAATAATGAAAGTGAATGTCTCTATTTATAGTTGAAAATTAGGTCAAAAACCGGATTGGGGTTTGACCTTGGTCCTGGCTCAAAATCGATGCAGAGGCACCACAGCCCTAGGGTGTGGGCGCGCAGCGCTCGACGTGCACTTGCACTGTCTCGATTTAATTTCCGTGCATTCTTAATTAAATTCAAAATCAATTTTGACTTAATTAATGTAATCATTATTCATTTAAATGTCACGATTCCAAATCAAACATTTTAATTACTCTCTCAATACATCCTTAGATCGAAACGGACAATCGACATAGTGTGACCCTACATGCCTTCTCATATTGACATTAACCAAATTAAGGTCTACGCAGAACTCCTAGACGGCGTCGGAAGACGAACTCAGTATGTGAAGTACGTTTACACGAATCCAGTAAACTTAACCTTTATGTGGTAAGATAAAATCCTTTTATTCACAACACACCCGATCAAGCTTAGGATTTGTCAAGTGTCTATCAAAATGACTTAATCATTGTATCTCATCTATATTAGTCGACGACTAGACCATATTCTAAATATGTCTATTGCGTTGGCCAACGACTTAGTCAACCTAATATTACTGAGAATCCGAGTGTTCTCTCGATCATACATTCGAGGAATGAATCCTAATCTTGGCTCAACTACCACCTTCAATCCACATCCTAATGTACCCAGTACAAGCCGTATCTCAACCTACAAGGCATTTGAACTTAGGACGGGATCAAAGTACATTACTTTGTAGATAAAGTGCATATTGACCTGAAGTCTAAGGACTTCTATCTCCCACACGCTGATCATACGTTAGACAAGTATAACAAATAGTATATCATCAAGGTATACCAATACTTCCAAAGTATCCATGTGTCCATTACGAGTAACCATTACTCGTAGCAGGTGAGACATACTACATCCTCTAAGGATGTGATGCAGACCACATGTCGACTTATCACATATCATCGATATTCCATTCTCGATGATCATTAGTCGAGGCTATTTTAAGAGTTACGCTCTATCATAAAATAACTCACTCTATTAATGACAACGTAAGCTAAATGGATGCACATTAATGAATAATTACAAACAACCAAATAATAATTCAATAATTGCAAATGTCAAAATATTAATCTCCATTAATAATAATATGAATGTGTATAAAATACATTTGTCATAATACAGATTGTCTCTAGGACATAAATATACTTTCATTAGTAACCTGCAAATTGCGTAAGTTTTCTCCTAGCTCATATATACTACTTGAAGCACCATAATTCAATTATGGGTGTGTTTGGTATGACAAAAAATGTTTTTAAAAAAAATATTTTCCAGGTAAAATATTTTCTAAAAAAATAAATAATTTTTCTACTCATTTTCTTATGTTTAGTACGCAAGTTGGAAAATATTATTTTAAGAGCATTTATATATATATATTCAAAGCAAAACACTATGAGATTTTTTAATTCGAAGTGCAACTTCTGGTGACCGAGGTAGGTGGAGCGGGGTAGGCTAAGTGGATGGGGGTGGTGGGTGAGGGGTGGTAGGTGGGGGTGGCGGGTAGGGTAGTGGTTCGGGAGTGGGGGTGGGTGGGGGTAGAGTGGTGGGTGTGGCAATGACGGAGGCAAAATTTTCACTAAGGGGTTCGAAATATGAAGTAAACACGCGAAAATTAAAGAATGATAAATAGGGATGTGCGGGGTTGGGCGGGCAAAACTAACTTTAACCCGTGTGATGCCCCTTTTAACATTTTTCCTACTTTTTGCCCTGCTTTATCAAATCTTATTAAAATTTCATGCGCTTCTTTTTTTCCTTTCAATTTGAAGTTTTCTACTCTATTTTATTTTTTTAAAATTTCTATATTCCTAATTAGTGCATCTTCAATCATATAATACCTTTAATATGATTTTGAATTGGAAAGAAATTGATGATTTATGAATGAAAGAGGAAGAAGAACTAAATAGTACTCCCTCCGGATCAAAAAGAGTGTCAACTTAGTCTTTATTTTTTGAATCAAAAAGAGTGTTCACTTATCAAAACAAAAAAAAAACAATTTTATTTTTCCTTATTTGCTCTTATTAAGTGATAGGTGATCAAATCTCAATACGTATTTAATTAGGGACATTTTAGTCAAATTATCTATTTTTGCATATAAGTTAATATTTTCTTAAGGGGTGTGCAAATAGCTAAGTGAACACTCTTTTATCCGGAGGGAGTAAGAATGTAAATAAGATCCCTAATTTTGGGGAAAAGATAGAGAATATATGAATAAAAGTAATACTATTTACTATTTTGTTTAAATATGCACATTTATGATAAAATCTGCTGCTATTGAAATGATCCAAATTTAATAATATTAATATAAATATATTTTTATAAGAGACCTATAATGTCTCAATGTGAAGATAAGCAACTATATGCTTGGCCTTACTTTTACCAATTCTGGGAAAAGATATATGGAAAATGAGAATTCAATGAAGCTTTTATCCTATGCATTCTTATGCATGAAAGTTGTGTGGGCTACAGCTAAAAAGGAGTGAACATGGCGTGAGTCAGTTATTGAAGCCAAAGTTAAAAAGGTGAAAATATTGCAAGATTAGAATCCACGACTTTCAAGAAAATTTGTACACCTTATATCACTGAGCTAAGCTTCTCAATTGTGTCAAGGAAATTCAATAGGTGATATATACACCTGCAAATTATATTTGACCTTATATAAACAATGTAATTTTATAGCTAAGGGGATTCAGGTTAACCCCCTTCCGCCACCCTGGCTCCGCCCCTGGGCATGGCAAATAGTGGGGGCGGATTCGGGATGCATGGTGTGTTTTTATTGATCTAGACAATATTTTGTTAAATATTTTAAAAAAATATTTCTCCTATATTTGAGAAAAACATTTTTTAAAATATTTAGTGCAATCAAAAAATAAAAAATATTAAATATTTTCCAAAAATACATTTTCCATCTTACCAAACACAGTCATAACTCATAACTTTTAGTCAGCCTTTTAATGCCTTTTTTTAATAGAAAGAATGAATCCCCTTTTAATTAAAATATTGTCTACTAAGCGTTACTACTAGTTAAGATGTTGAACCCTGTGGAGGCAACTTTAATCGCAAGATTAAGAGTTGAGACCTGTATTTAGGCCTAAATTTAACTTACATACACTGTAGTCTATAAAATTTTACATTATCAGTGTATTTTAATCGATTATAGCAGCTGGTTATTCACTATATTATTTAGGTTATCAAATTAGAATTTCTATAAACAGTTTTGCCTGTTATTGTAATTAGAGATCATGACCCCTCCCTTGAAAGCTCTTAGTGGTGCTATGCGTCAAATTAACATCGAGATTAAAGTAAACTGCAAAAAAACTAACTCAACACCTATTTTTGTGGATCTATTAGCCCGAATACTTAAATTTATTCCACCTCAAACAATTGAATATTCTAATGCAGAATCTTCCATTGTTATTGTTGTCATTGCTCTCACCTGTCACTATATGCCACCTCAGCAGTTGGGACCCCACGATCATCTTAACCTGATGGTGGTAAAAAAAAAGTATTAAATGCTAATGCATAAAAGTTAAAACTTTTTAGGTATATTTAGCTACAATGTGCTACCAATAAAGTAGCAAAAATGACAAAAGTTCAGATTGCAATCTGTCTCTGAGTACCATTTTCCTAATATGACTATTTCTTCTGTATAAAACAAAGCTTAAAACAGAAGTTAATGTCTTTGTTTTCCTAACGTCACATTGACTAATGGAGCCAAAACGTCAATAAAGTAGTTAAAGTTCATCAAGAAAGAGTTCTTTATTATGCAAGAAAAGTGTAACGCCATAGATTTTCTGTTTCTCTTCTTGTTTTTATTCAAACTAAATCATACTGTTTCTTCAATTATTTCTAGTGTTAGATATCAAAAACTTTCAATGGGTATGTTGTTGTTGTAGATATCCAAAACCTTAGTAATATCCGGCCGGCCGGCCACCCCCTACCAGAGAGTTTCCATCTGCATAAGGTAAGAAACTAATAATCAAGAATCTATATTGTATTAAAACAACCAAAAAGAAGGAAAAGAAACAGGAAATTTAAACTTATTTAGTTTGTTCTCTTATACTGAAACTTGGACACTGTTCTTTTCTCATGTTTTGTTCTGTGAATTTGCAGCCTGAGTGTTAGTACTAATCCAGTCAGCCTCACATATAATCTAGAGTGAGACTTTAGTCACCAGCAAACGTTTCCCCAAAGGCGACCGTCTCGAGGTATCCGGCTGTTCCCTAGATTGAAGTAGACTTTCGTCGCCTGTTGCCCTACCAAACGAGAGAAGTCACTATCAAACAGCTCGCCCTATTGAAGTTCCAACGGTGCACTCAGCCCGGGAACTAGAAAATGAGCTTGCCCTTGAATTGAAGTTGATGAGCCTGAACTATATCCTCAAGTTTCATAAACAGTAGTTTCCATATTCGGGATTCTGATATCATATATTAAGAAGCTTTAGCCTTCTTTTCCAGCCCCTTCTCTTAAAAGAAAGGGAGATTTTTACAGGGCATTCTTGATGGATACTCCGAAATCATATCATCAAAGAAGAGGGAGTACTCCATCTCCTCTCTTGATGTCTCAAACACTCTGGTCATCAACTGAAAAACCATGCAGAGGATTGAGATCAGATGATGAAAAAGGGGTAAATGTGAAAGTTGTATTGCGTTGCAGGTATGAATCAGTTAAATTTAAGTGTATTTTATATTGTGAGGATTCTATTATGAGTTGACTAGTTTTATGCTGGTTGTCAGCCTCAACTCTGCTCCTTTATATACGTTGGACACTGGGGAATGCAAGCAAGCTCACACATGTGGAGTTCTACATGTTCTTAATAGTAAAGATTATGTAGTTAGTTTAGGTCTGGATAATTAAGAAACCTATCTTCTCCTTTTTACCAAGAAAATCCAAACTAATTTATGTATTCGCACAATCATTTGTTACTGAGAGGCTAGAAGTATATATAACACTAAAAGCAAGACGCGTAGGAGGATCGACTCATCAAGTTACCATTGAGACTTATTAGCAAGTGACATGGTTGTGTTTCAGGCCTCCAAATGAGGACGAAATGAAGGTGAAAGGTCCTCTGGTGATCTCATGCAACGAGCTGAAACAAGAAGTAGCCGCAACTTTGAACACAGCTACTAAGCAAATAAACAAAACCTTTCTCTTTGATAAGGTTATCTTCTTATAATGTCTCTAAGTTTAATCTGTTCTCTACCTTTTTCATTGCTGCAAAAATTTGTGTAGTAACGTTCATTTTAACCCATTGATGCCACAATATTTATTAGGTTTGTGGTCCATCATCTCAGCAAAAGGACTTTTATGATCAATCTGTGGCTCCTCTTGTTAATGAGGCTCTTGAGGGATATACTTGTACTATTTTTGCTTATGGCCAAACTGGAACAGGAAAAACTTACACAATGGAAGGGGAAGCAATTAAAGAGAAGGTTTTCACTGATTCTCTCTTCACTCTTTTTCTTTTTGTTTATTCCCCTCAAATGTAATATTATTTTGACAGAGGCAGAGCTAGGATTTGAAGTTTATGGGTTCTAAACTTGCCACCGAACTAGTAGCTCGTTTTAGTTATTGGGTTACGCAATTAAATATTATACATATTTAATGAATTTCCTAACCCAATAGTTTTTGTTTAGACTGTGTATTTGTACTAGGACCCGTACCTAATATTGTAGCTCTAACCCTGATTTAGTTGGCTTACCATTTTTTTATCCTTTTTCAATGTTGATGCTTGTAGAATGGGGAGTTTCACAAGAATGCCGGAGTAATCCCTAGAGCCGTCCGGGAAATTTTTGACATTTTGGAGTCCCAAAAGGCTGAGTACACTATGAAAGTTGCGTATATAGAGATTTACAACGAGGAGATAACAGATCTACTTTCCCTGGACGAGGAATCAAAATCAATAGATGAGAAGCCGAGAAAGCCATTAGCCCTTATGGAAGACGGAAAAGGTGCAGTTTTCATTAGAGGTCTAGAAGAGGTGACAGTATCAACCGCAGATCAAATATACAAAATTTTGGAGGAGGGCTCCGCAAATAAGCATACAGCTGAGACGCTTCTTAATAAACAAAGCAATAGGTCTCATTCGATATTTTCCATCACTTTACATGTTAAGGAATGTACTCATGAGGGACTAGAACTGATAAAGTGTGGAAAACTTAATCTTGTTGACCTAGCTGGATCCGAGAACATTTTACGCTCCGGAGCAAAAGAGGTACACTAATGGAACTTCTCCCGTCAATAATCTCCTCAGAAATAATCAGAGAGAAGTTATTATACCATTTCACTTACGAGGCTAACTTCTATAAAATTGCACTATCAGGTCACCTGAAAGATAATAGTAGGTAGCTCATAATAACTGGAACTAGTTACGTGGGAAGTAAAGCAGGCAACCTGCTATAACAAGTTAAATGACATTGATAGTATAAAGATTATTTACGTTGTCGATGTATATAAGTTAAATCGTTTCAGTTTATTACAGTGAGATTTGAGGGTTGTTAACGGCATTTTCTTTTCTAAAATTCAGGGAAGAGCAAGGGAGGCTGGTGAGATAAATAAGAGTTTGCTTACCTTGGGCAGGGTCATCAATGCTTTGGTTGATCACTCTGGACATGTTCCATACAGGTATAAAACACGCTTAATCATTATGTATACATGCAACAAATGTTATAATACAGAAGCAACCATTGTAAAATAAGTTTTGGGGTATCAGGGATAGCAAGTTGACAAGGTTTCTGAGGGATTCGTTAGGAGGAAAAACAAAGACATGCATAATTGCCACGGTTTCACCATCCATTCAGTGCTTGGAAGAGACTCTCAGTACTCTTGAATATGCTAATCGTGCCAAGCAAATTAAAAACAGGCCAGAGGTAGTTAATTTTATTCTTTGGAAACTTGTTTTTGAATAATTTTGACCAACCATATATTCATCCTCAAGTACTATTTCCAGGTTAACCAGAAGGTGACAAAATCTGCCCTAATTAAAGATTTGTATGTGCAGATGGACCGCCTAAAGCAAGGTTAAAATGAGATATACACTTGGAGAATTACTCATTCATCCCAATTTATGTGACACTATTTCCTTTTTAGTCGGTCCCAAAAAGAATGATATCTTCCCATATTTAGTAACAATTTAACTTTAAACTTATCATTTTACACTTAATGAAATGATTTATAGCCACAAACTTTTCTATAGCTTGTTTTAGACCACAAGTTTCAAAGGTCTTCTTTTTTCCCTTAAACTTTGTGCCCAATAAAACACCACATAAATTGGAACGGAGGAGTAATTAATTTATGAGGTATTATAACTGTAGGCATGCTTCTTTGTCTGTAGAATTACACGCAACGAGGGAGAAGAATGGAATCTACATACCACAAGACCGTTACCTGAGTGAAGAGGCAGCTCGGAAGGTGCTATTAACATCAATATATCCGGAGTGCTACTCTTGATCTGTAAAATAGTTATTGATCAAATGCTTTTCTTCTTTTTGTCATTTTAGGGGTTAGTTGAGAAACTGAAGTTCACAGAACTTGATTTAGAGTCCAAAAATAAGGTAAGTTTCACCTGGTCTATCTTGTAGGCAGCTTATGCAAGTCCTAATTTATTCCAAGATTATTGAGAAGTTACACATTCTGAGCAGAAATTGATAGAGCTTCAGGATCTTTATGATTATCAGCGACAACTAACAGCAGATTTAACCGAACAACTTGAGAGAACTCGGGTAGAATGTTACTTGAACAAGTTACTTCCCATGTCTCTTTTTTACCAAGATATCAAGGAAGACAACTAAACTTTCCAGCCTCTATTTTATGGCAGCGGGAATTCAAGAATGCTGAACAAGCTTTCAATGATCTTGAAACTAAATATACCCGAGCAAAAGAAACGACTCAAGAGAAGGAATATCTAGTAAGCGATCTCATTAAATCTGGTAAGTTAAGCTCTGAAGTGTGTCCCAATCATCAATTGTAATACAAAATCCTACATCATATACAAAAAAATATGTATGCGTTAACGGAACATTGGTATATCAAAGAAGTTTATTCTTGAAATTACTGAAAGATGCATATTTTTACCTCTGGTTTTTCAGAAAAGGCTATGACTGATAAAGCACTTGAGCTTCAAGCTGAAGTAGAGAATGCAGAATCAGAGATATCCAGCTTGTTCGCCAAAATTGGTTCGTAGTACTATTTCTTCTGGTTAACATCAGTTTTTTTTGATAAGTTGGTTAACATCAATTTTTTTTTGATAAGTTGGTTAACATCAGTTTTTTTTTTGATAAGTTGGTTAACATCAGCTTCTTCTTCTAACATATGTTTCTTATAAATCAGAGAAAAGCAACAGTAGAGAGGACAGAAACAGAATACTTGTGCAAAGTTTCCACAACAAATTAACTCAGCAGCTTGAAATTTTGAAGCGAAAAACAGCAGTTTCTGTAACCAAACAAGAGCAGCAATTGAATGTAATATTAGAAGATACAAAATCCCTCTTAGCTACTAAAAGATTGGTACAGTGAAATTCTTTTGACATATGGTATTCCGATTATCTTCCACCTGAAAAAGGAACTAATCTCTCTTGAATTCAAGGACAGGCTACAGATGAGTTGAAGACTCAACTCCAGAAGCTGAAAGACAAGTATAGCTCTGATATCCAGAATTTAGCTGTCCCGGCCCAAGAACTTCATGAAAATTCTCAGTTAGCTTTTAGGAAAGTGAATTCAGAAGTATCAAAGCATTCTTCTTCCTTTATGGATGTAAGTAAATATCCTTCCTTCAGTAAGTGTTACTCCCTCCGTTAAAATTTGTTTGTCTTATTTTCCTCTTTAGTCTGTTTCAAAAAGAATGTCACGTTCTATATTTAGTAACTATTTACACCCAACATTAGGGGTGTGGAAAATCCGATTTAACCAATAAAAACATTATTGGTTTATCGGTATCGGGTTATTGGATTAACAGTTTGTAAACGGTTTCGTAAATTTTTTTATCGGGTTATCGGTTTTAAGAATTTAGTTAATGGTTAAACCAATAACCCAATAAGCTTATATTAAAATTATCTTTTTATCACTAATTATATAATTGTGACTTTAATTTTTTATTTTAAAATAGAAACCCTATTTCTAAATTCTTACAAAAGGCACGCGCTTATTGCCTTATCCTCTTATTTCTCAAACGAAATTAGGGCTTATTGCCTCTCTGCGACAATAGAATGGATCTGCTTAAGTATACTATGATGTATATACATGAACAAAAGAAAACAAGAGAAAGCAAAAAAACATTAGCGGAGCATTTTCTTATTGGTTAACCCGAAAAACGAACCGATAAGGATTAAAAACCGATAACGAATATCTTATCGGTTGAGGATATTTATGAACCGAAAACCGATAAACCGAACCGATAATATACAAAACCGAACCTAACCGACCGATGAACACCCTACATGTCATATTTAAGACCACAAGATTCAAATGACACTTTGGTACATTACACACATCTTTAATTTAAGATCACAAGATTCAAAAGTCTTCTTTATTTTCTTAAACTTTGTGCCCGGTCAAACTAAGACAAAGAAATTAAAACGGACGGAGTACTTTTTTCCACACTTTCATCACTCAATTTTGCCTGCATACTAGTGCAGCTTGTTGGAAAGATTTCCGCTGATGTTAATGCTGTACTCAACAGTCTCCAAGGTAACATTAGGGAACTTGAGGTGAAGATAAATGCTTTTGTGCGACAAGAACAACAGGTGCATAATATAAGCATGCTACCAGATTTTCTTTCATATTCTCTTAGTTTTTGTGCATCTAACTTTGTTTATTTTTCTCCATCATTAGTATCAAACAAGAAGATATCAAGAAATTCAAATAACCTCTGAAGTTCTCCTCAACTTTTTCAAGACCTTAAATACATATATTTCAAAATTGAGACTAATGGATGAAAAATCACAATCAATTAATGATCGGCAACTCCACACCCTTGAAGAGAAGTTTGAGGTATTTTTTTTATCAAGTAAATGTATTCTCATTCATAAACATGGCCAAACTGGCCGTATACAATGGGTATACAAAAAGTAAAGAATCTACAAAATATGATTCTATGCAAACTCCACCCACTCATCTATACAACAGGGAACTTTCTTTTCACCCTTTGAGTTACTTCTGTAGGAGCTGGATGCAAGTGAAGAACGGCAACTGATAGAAAAAGTTGCAGAGCTTATATCAGCTTCTAATACTAGGAAGAAAAAGCTGGTATGTGCCTTCTTCATTGCAACTTGTACATATCTTTTACGGTTTAAGAATTTAAATTAAATAATCACAGCTTGCGAATGCTATATTCCATAAAAGATTATATTGTGAATGTAACTCACAAAAAATATCAAAGCCTTTTCATGGATTTTTGTGTTCCTAAAAGCATGAAATAATTATAAGACCACCTCTTTCAGGCAGAATATAATCAAACACTTCCATCTTTTTCTTTTCTTTAGGTTCAAACAACAGTTAATGGCCTTAGAGAGTGCTCTAATATCAAAACCAGAAATCTAAATGCTGAGTTCTCAAACATACAAGGTTGCGCTAATTCTGCCTATGATGAATGGACAAGCTACATCAACAGCACGGAAGCCCAACATATCGAGGATTCAACTAGATTGGAATTTTGGAAGAGTAGCCTAGCAGGAAACATTGATTGCTGGTTGAGTTGGTTCACGATGATATACATTTATAGAGATTGTATTATGTTTTTGGACTGTATCCTTTAATAAAGCTACCATATTTCTCATCTTAAATTTCAGCTTGGCAGAATCAGAGAGGGTCGAAGATGGATGGAGAAATGCCCAAGAATTGTTTCTTTGCCAAGAAACAAGAACTATCAACTCAATTGATTGCATAATGAAGTGAGATATCATTTCAACTGAATCAATTATTAGCTGAGAGCTTCTTCTTTTTTTCATTTGTACCTCAATATCTTCAGGAGCGCAATGGAATCAAATGGAAAGATCAGCACTCAGTTTTCCTCCACAGGGACTTCCATACTAGAAGAAACAGCTATTTCCAAGAGGAATCTTCTTTCTGCTATGGAAAGTATGTTGCCTGTGAATAATTATCAGTTCTTTTCTTCCTCCGATGTTGCAAGAGAACATTCTCGAGTCTTATTTCCACATACTCATACAGTAGAAATTGTTGCAGGTTTGCAGAAACTTGATCATAATGAATGTGAGAAAAGTTTTTCAATTATTCATCCTTGTGTTGAGGACATGAAACAGATGAAAGACAGTCATTCCTCTGAAGTATCAGAGATTGCAGAAAATGTACGGAAAGTATTGACAGATGAGTACAAGGTAAAAGCTCATAAAACCATCCAACTATAAATGATTTTTCCTTTAATACTTGAAAGACAAATACCCAGTCAATTTACACATTATTACTATTAGAATCTATATTTTCTGATAGTTAAACCTTTTTCTTTTCATCACTTAGAGACAAATTCAATTTAGAAAACCTAGGGCCAACTCTTGTAACAAGGGCCATTGGAATAGGCAAGAATACCATTTCAATAAGAAATATCATTTTGGAATTTCCATCGAGATATCTGAGGACATTGGTTTATTCTCAAGTTCCTAACTCGGGGTTGATGAGTTCATTTGTTCATTTTTTTTACGATAAACTGGAATTTCAGCCTAGAAGATAATTAATGGCCATCTATCAATAAGATTTAGGTTTCTTAATCTTATCACATTACCATTCTTCACATCCTAACTTCAACCGAGGCCTTTCTGCTTCCAATGGAATTTTATAGACGTCTGAATGCTACACTAACATACACTTTTGTTCTCAATAACCAGGTCGATGAACCGTCATGCTCAACTCTGAGGAGGAAAAGAGTTAACGTGCCAAGTAGGGAATCTATTGAAAATCTCAGAACTCCTTTACCCGAGGAGTCACTCAAGTCATTTCAAGGCAACGGAATAGCAAAACGGTCTGACAGAAATGTAAATGCAACCAAAGGTGCATGAGGATGTTCAGTTGTACTCCAGATGTTTCTTTCGAAGTAGGATAACCAATTTAGAGATTGATAAATTGAGGTTGATATCTATTACTAGTAACAGGATGTAGTGTTTTAGTAAAAGAGGAAAGGCATGTCATCTTGTGAATTGGAAATTTTAAGTGTTCTAGTCATATTAGAATACGTATCATTAGAAACATCATACTAATATGCACCACAATATTACAATACGTTAGTAGTCAGTCCATTATATTTGAAATTTCCACTTTGATTTAGAATAAACAAGGATCTTCGGAATGTAGAACTGATGTATTATAATCTTTAATAACATCCCTACACAGGTTGATGAACCATTTCAACTACAAAAAAAGAAGAAGAACATGTTGGGCAAAAACTCACAAGTCATAGAGGTGCAACCGCATTAACCCGTATAGCCACCTTAGATCGGTTCAGTCTAAGGCCTCCTCTCGGGACACTTTAAGCACCTTCTAACATAGCCCCCTGCAGTTTACACTTTACACCAAATGCCTTCTAGTTGCAATGCATTTTCTGAAATCTCTGCAGTGCTCAAATTTAAGAGTTTGTTTTTCTTAGGCCTCTTACTACTCTTTACCGACCATGTTGTGCCATACTGGAAATCTGTTTTTTGTGGATGACCATTAAAATAGGCCAAAAGGCCCATTTCTTCTTAAATCTTATGCAGTAATCAGCTTTGATACCTATGCCTCCAGGAATCTAGGTGCGGCCATTTGGGCGAGAATATGGTTATCACGGGCTTCCCTTGATATTTTTACACTACGCATAAATAGCAGATATCCAATCACCGGGGGCTGCATATGAGAGAGCCCTACCAGGCATCGAGTACCTCAGAGCTGCTTTTCTGCAGATATAAGCTTACTTCTTCACCACAGGGGAGCTAATGGATCTGAGAGTTACGGCTCGTGATTCTTTTAACGAGAATTGAAAGGGCCGTCAAAAAAGAGCATCTTCCGCTTTACTTGGTACACTGCATCAATTCCTTAGGTCTAAGAGGAATAACAAGTTTTATGGACGTGTCTCTTGGCCTTGGCTTCAAGAATATTGAAGTCTCGTGGACTCAATCTCTCACTCTGCAAACTTTCATGTGTTGTAAGAAAAGGAGGTTTCTTTTTACAGATATTTCTAATCCAGAGACACATCAACCGTGCTCATCAATCCCAGTGACTCCTTCAGAGTCTCTTCTCATTATGTTCGTGCTGGTCTCAAGAGACTTCTCAAACACCAGACTGTTATTTTTCAGCCGGGTAACCAGTTCAGTTTGAACTTCACAAAGAAGATGTATGACTGAAAATGAGGATGTACCGGTGATGCTGGGAATAATAAGAGCATACGGCTGCTTCTTTTGTGTCTACTCATCAAAACAGTAAAAAGCTTCCTCACACGAGGGATTCATTCACTCCTTAAAACCAGTAGATCCATCTTTCATCTTCATCTCTTTCTCTATTCCAAATTGACAGCAATCTTCACGGTGTCTTCAGTTAATCTGCAATCTGGAACTCGAAATACATCTCTTATGAAACATCGGGAACTTGTACTTTGGAAAACAGCAGACAGCTATTTGCTGCTTCAGTATATATCTAGTCAAGCATGTCTCTGGATAGCTGCTTGGGCAAACTTTTGCATTGTTCACTTTCCAGACCTCCAAATATCTAGAAAACCAACTCAAACACTTGCATAAGTAAAATGTGGTTCTGCAAGGGTGCAACTCCTCAATGTGGACAGTGCGAGAAGTGTGTATCCATTACTCATCTCGTCGAAATGTTTTACCCCGAAAACTTAAATCTGAATGGGCAAATAATCGTCATCCAGCATCTGTAACCATAGTTCATCTAGCATGCAATATATTCTGTCCCTTTCTGGGTGCATACAGTCCTCAGCCAAGAAGACATGGATCCGGTCCTTGACTTCAATCCAGCTTTGACCTGGAACCTTTTTGACACCTTTTTGTCTCATCAGACCCCTCAGTGATGCAACATCCTTCCAACTGCCAGTAGAAGCAAAAATGTTACAGAGTAACACATGTGCAGCAGAATTTGAGGGATCAATCTCTAAGATTTTCTCTGTGGCTCGTTTTCCAACATCAAGATTGTTACGTGTCTTACAAGCAGCTAACAAAGTTTTCCACACCAGAATATCAGGATCAAATTCCATTTGATTGATAAAAGCTTCTGCTTCTTCTATGCAACCTGCTCGGGCAAGCATGTCAACCACACAGCAACAATGCTCTCTAGTTGGTACAATACCAAACTCCATTTCCATGGCTCTGAACAACTGCCACCCTTCTTTTACTCGTCCAACATGACTACAAGCAGTCAAAACACCGACAAAGGTAACTTGGTTTGGCTTGACAGCTAAATATCTCATCTTCTGGAAGAGATCTAGAGCTTCTTCTCCATATCCAAACTGAGCATACCCCACTATTAAACTACTCCATGACACCGCATCAGGGTTCTTCATACTATCAAAAAGCTTCTTAGCGCTTGTCATATGTCCACATTTCACATACATGTCAATTAAAGCATTATTGACACAGATATCTTCACTCAGCCCATTTTTCATGGCATAGCAACAAACCTGGTCTCCTATTTCCAACGAGGCTACTTTTCCAGAAGCCCCAAGCATATTAACTAATGTAATATGATCAGGCTTATTAGAAGAAAGAAGCATCATTTTAAATAATGAGAAGACTTGTCCAGAATCTCTCTGTTGTAGAAAAGCTGTGATAATGGCATTCCACGAGACTAAATCTGCCTTGAATTTTATCTCATCGAATATTTTATGTGCATCCAGAAGATCTGAACAGTTGGCATACATTGAAAGTAATGTATTAGAGACGGAAATCTCTAAATCAAAGCCACTCTTAATAACAAAGCAGTGCACTTGCTTTCCTAGAAAAAGAGCAGATGGACTTACAAAGGCACAAAGTAAAGAACGAACTGTGACATCATCTGGGGTCAAACTCAAAGATCTCATCTTAGAAAAGAGAGATATAGCTTCATCAGGATCACCTCCGTATGCAAACCCCGCAATCAGAGCATTCCAAGATACAAGATCAGGATTTCCTATCTGGTAGAATGCAGTTCTTGCAGAACACAACCATCCACATCTGGCATACATGTCAGTAACAGCACAACCAGCAAAAGCATCAAAACTAAGCCCAAATTTTATACTTAAACCATGTATTTGTCTTCCATATTCTGCTCGTGCAAGACTTTTACAGGCATTAAAAATGCTTCCAAAAATGAATTCATTCAGTTTGTAAATTCCCTGACTAAGCATCTCCTTGAAGCAAGACAGAGCTTCTAATTCATAACCAAGCTGTGAATATCCAGCCATCATTGAGCTCCATGAAATCAAATCCTTTGGTTTAATACGTGAGAACACTGTCAATGCCTCATTAATTTGACTAAACTTCGTATACATCGCAATCAATGCATTCTGAGCAATAAGGTGGGAACCATGTTCCGATTTAATGACATGGCCATGCAACTGCTTCCCTAACTCCACCTGATTCACGTTTGAGCATGCTTTGATTACGCTTCCAAACGTGAACTGGTCTGGCGTAAGACCAAACTGTCGCATTTGAAAGTAAAGATTTAAGGCTTCATTCTCCTGACCATTTTGCGAGTACCCAGCAATTATCGAAGTCCACGTTACCAAATTCCGTTCAAGCATTTCTTCAAACACCTTTCGAGCATCCTTCAATGACCCACACTTACCATACATATTCAACAAATGATTTTGAAAAATCATATCTGGCTCATAATTTGATACTAATACATGACTATGAACTTTTCTCGCATATTGCAGGGATCTAAGAGACGAACACGCAGATACTAGCTGCGAATACGTGCTTGGATACAAATTATAAGATGTGTTCCTTTCTAACAACTCGAATACCTCTAAAGCTTGTTTAAATAACTTTTGCTTACACAAGACGATTATATGATCATTACTTGATTGCTCATTCTTCAAAAAAGGTTGTATCGTATGATTGACATAGCTCCGGATTGATCCTAACCTTTTTATCATTGTGAAAGAATTTTCACAGTCAATTAATCATTCAACTATACATCAATCCAGAACTAGTCGGAGTCCTCTATATCCACTACGTTTTATTCGGCTCTTCATGTCAATATTTTCATATCTGCAAAAGTAAATACAAAATGAAAATATATGAATCCCACTAAGACACAATTTGCATGTGTTTAAGTGAATAGCACTTCTAACAAGAGTAAATGTTAAAATTTGGTATATGACGTTCAATAAAACTAGTGGCCTAAAGCCAATTTTTAATAAAAGACCTTTTATTTTTTGATAAAATGTGTATATATGTGAAATGTTATTATCATTTTATACCATTATGGCATTAACGATGGGTGAGCAGAGAACTGATGGAAGCTTACAACGAGGTGTCGCCGGAGAAAGAGATTCGACGGCGAACTAGATAGAGTTACTCCGTCGTCGTTTGAAATTGGCGGGCGAAATGTCTGTTAGGTCCCATATTTTGGGCTGGTGATTTGAACTTGAAAAACTGGCCCATTCTATATGAGCCCGCTTCTTTGTCTCCCCTCTCCCCCCCCCCCCCCCTCCCTCCCTCCCTCCCTCCACCCCCAGACACAAGAGTTTTGCCCTAACTTGAAGTTTTACTCATGGGGCAAGCAAGGTCAAAAGTTTAAGACCAATCACTTTCAAGATCATTTTTGTAAATCAACCCTCCAAAATTGGTCAGCATTTCCCTTTGCGAGACTAGTATTTATTTTGTTCTATTTTGATATATAATGCAAAAATAAGAATGTATCAATGATATGCCCTTGCAATAGAAGTTGATTGTTACATTCGTATTTTCGGATTAGAATTAACCGCCCAACATAAACAAATTTAATCGAACTTGCAAGAATAAGTCGTGTACAAATATTAGGTCAAGTGCTCAGTGTATAAAGTGATGAAGTCAATAAATGATTTAGAACTTAAAAGTGTTATGACGGTGATTGACAATAATATTTTGTGTGTGGAAAGAAGGCTATGTACTAGTATTATATCACATGACTATGATAACGAATATATGAAATGTGTTAAAAATGATTGGCATTTAAGTGAATTGAGATTAAGAATTAATTATGGGTGTAATTTGGTAAATGTGGAGTATAGTGGATATAAAAGGATTAAGTGTATAATAAATGGATAAGTGAGAATGGGTGACTTCCCCGTGGTAGTTGAGAAAAACAGACGGTAACTAAACACTTTTATACTAGGTGGAGGCATTTGAAGATAATTGTGGTGTGGACCCCAATAAGCTTTAATTGAGATCATTTTTTTGTTCGTTCTAATAACAACTAAGAAGCAACAATTGTATCATATTATATAAATGCAAACTATGAGCAGTAAATTCATTAACGAGCAACAACTTATTCACTTACATACACGCAGCAAAGTTATTCAATTATGTCATGGAATTCGCTCGCCGCTTTGATCTCGTTGTTTCATTTTATCGGATTATTGAATCGAGGCTTTCTTTGAAGTGAAGTAAGGTGGAAGAAGAGGAGTTCTTGGCATATAAGGTTGAGGTGTTAGACGAGTTGCATGGATTGTGTTGTTAGGCGACTCGGCACATGTATGTAATGACTATCCCTTCCTTCATTTGTCATGACTCATTAAAAGTGTACTCGACTAGAAATTTTACGAAAAGTGATTGGTGATCAGTACTCTACTCTTGTTGTTGACATTCTTGCTACCTTGAAATTGAGAGACGTATAGTTGAGTTGAGAGTTTTGTGATTTGTAAGTTTGCTCCTAAGTTTATTAGTGTTTACTTGATTCGTTGCAATAGAATTATCGTCAATAGTAAGTAAACCGGCTTATAAGAGTAAGGTCACACATTTGTTAGTCGTATAGTTATCTGCGCGAGTAATATTAGTAATATCACTTCCTTAGTTGCATTACTTGTAAACAATTGTACTATCGTATGTTGTACCCTCGGAAGGGGAAACTTTAGTTGGATGAGTTAACATATATAAATCTTAATTGCGTTGAGCGATACGACCTGCTGGCCCTTTGAGCTTATTTGCTAGCTTTCAGGCTCACTTGCTAGTTATCGAGGCTTATTTGGCAGCCTCCGATGCTTATTTGTTGACCTTCCAAGGCCTATTTGTTGCTCTAAGCAGAGCGTATTTAGAGACAGAGTTTAGTTATACCGGTAGACGTAACTTAAACCCGTTATGATACTTTAGTTGGTATAATTGATAAACGTTTCAGTAGAGTATAGCTTACAGGTAAGTGACAGTCCCCATTACCCTCATTGTTACTTGTTTCTATTTGAGGCTTCAATACTTGTTATTGAGTTTATCTACCTTACATATTCGATACATTATTTCGTATTGGCGTCCCTTTTATCGGGGACATTGCATGTCATGCTGCAGGTCCAGGTTCTCAGGTGGGATGACTTTTCTGTAAACATTCCAATTGATCAGCAAAGTTTTGGTGAGCTCCACTTCCTTCTGGAGTAGCCGAGTCTAGACACCGGTGATACAGTTGGACATGCTATTTGGGTAGGCTGGAGCTCTGTCCCAACCAAGTTATTTTGGTCAGATACTCTTAGAAGCTTTTGTAGACATATGTACACATGTGGTTAGCAGGCTATGTTCATAAGTGTAGTGTTGTACAGTTGGGGGCTCGTAGGCCCATATGTCTATATACTTGTTTTGGTATCTTCTGTTTGCAGGTAGTTGAGTACAGTAAGTCACGTGTATTACAAAGTATGTCATTCGCATAATTGTGGCACTAGGTGTCGTTCGCTCCACTAAGGTTGGGGAGTGACATAGGCTTATTGCAAACTTTCAAAATAAGTTATGGTCCAAGTTAATTGAGAACTTTATACCAATATTTGTGACTAATCTAACAAGATAACTAGATTGGATTTACGTCATATATATTGGTCATGACTTGCTACGAATTTCTTTATATTGTAGCTTTAAGATCATGACGATCCAGTATGGTCTGTGAATAATCTGACATGATAGATATGTTAAATATAACATGAAAGTCATATCGGTTTGTCATAATTTGCATGCCATTGTTCTGAAATGTAGTATTTGTTTCATGTTCTTTATTTGTAATTTTGAAATAATACAATTTAAAAAATATATATATATATTTTATTTCCTCTTATTTATTTAAAACTTTGAAATCACGAAGATATATTAGTTCAAAATTTTCATTAAACTTAAAAATGTCATTCCCTACAAATATAAAATCTGAGAACAATATTTAAATAGCAGCATAAGAGTATCTTTTTTGTGCAAATAACTCCTTTTTCTTCCTCTTTTTCCCTAGCGTAAAAAATAAAATTAATATTAGCAAAATCTAGTAAAATACGTATTCTTTGAAAGTTAAAAGTTCTAGTAACACAATATGATTGTTTTTAAAATCACAGGGAAAATTTTTCTCTACATTCTAGGATTCTTATCTACTGTATTTTATGAGTCATCTATTATTTTTGTATTTACTGTATTTCATACCTTAGTCGTATGAAATTAGGGTGGTGTATTGATCGAGTCGGTTCGGTTCGATTTTGAAAGTTATTGATTTGACTTATTTGTTATCATTTTGTAGACATGCTAAATTATTAAAGAACTGTTAAAATATTGGTTAATCGGTTATTCATTATTATTGGTTCAATTATCCATTTAACCATTAATATTTCACGCGAAATTTTTCATTAAGCATCACTTAAAGACAAGTGTAACTGAAAGTATAAGGATCTTTGATTAATAGTACAAGTTCTTTGGATTTGTTTCGATCTATCAGGAATCGCATTTCACTCAAAGAAGCATAAATCATTGTGTAATTGATTCTATAGTCGTTTCAGGCTTTTCAACCGCTTAACGATTTTCGCCCAATTTTTTTGTAAGAGTTGCTGATTTGCAAAGTGAAAACCACAGACAAGAACAATAATAATAGTAGCTCATAATTGATCCCCCAAAGTAGAGCAACTCTAATTGAGTAAACATGCAAGTTCATAGATTACTTTATATATTGAAGGGTAAATTATAATTAAATAAATTATTATTGACTTATCGTTACATCCATTAACAAAAGTTATCAAACCGAACCAATAACTCAATAACTTGAGACGGTGAAGCAGCACCCCAATAGTTAAACTAATAACCCGAATCATTAATCCAATAACCTAATTATTGTTGGGTTATTATTTAACCGTTAATTTGCATAGCCTCGTATGAAATGGCTATTTCAAATCTTTTTTTTTGTGCGGAATGCCCTTCAAAGGTACTGATATTTAATTTTCCCCCTCAATTTTGAAATCTTTCATTTTTGTCATTCGTCTAAAAATTCACGAGTTTCGAGTTCAAACCCCTACTCAGACAAAAAATAAATAAAAATCGCAAAGCAGAGATTTTGTAGCAAAATTAGGGCTATTAATTAGGCCTATGTTGGCAAAAGTTTGCGGCAAAGGCGTAATTTTGGGTAAAAGTTTATCTTATGAGACCTATACCGAATAGGCTTAATTTTATCCATTGGCCTATTTTTGCTACAAAACATTTCTTTTATTTTTTACCTGAGGAGGAATTCAAACGCAGAACCTCCAGTTATCCCATTTCAAATCAAATCTCATATTAGCCCGCCAAATCCAGTTGAAAATAGCAAACTCTGATAATGGTCATCTCCATGATTCAAGCAAATGAGTTTCATCAAAACGACTAACACCCATCGCCATGCTAGGCGAACCCTGTAAAAATCTCCTCCTTCACAGACTCAAAACCTATACTAATATTGACTACAGATTGTATGGCAATCTCATACAACTATGCAAAGAACATCGCCTCATTCGCCAAGGAAAGCAACTCCATGCCCGCCTCATTCTCTCCTCAACAACCCCCAACAACTTCCTTGCCTCAAAGCTCATCAATTTCTACTCAAAAACCAAACACTTAAAACAAGCCCGCCATGTGTTCGACGAAATACCTAAAAGAAATATATTTTCTTGGAATGCCCTTTTAATTGGTTACTCGTCCGAGAATCATCATGTAGAAACTCTCAAGTTGTTCTCTTCATTTTTGTCCGAAAACACAAGTCCACCATGTGTTCGACGAAATACCCAAGAGAAATACATTTTCAATTTTGATGTGAAACCTGATAATTTCACAGTGACTTGTGTGTTGAAAGCTGTTTCCGGGTTGTTGGGGGATTCAGGTCTGGTTAAAATGATTCATTGTTATGTCGTTAAAAATGGGTTTGATTCGGATGTGTTTGTAATGAATGGTTTGATCACTTCTTACACGAAGTCTGGTGATATGGTATTGGCGAAAAGTGTGTTTCATGAAATTCCTGAAAGGGATGTTGTGTCGTGGAATTCGATGATATCGGGTTATTCTCAATACGGGTTTTACAAGGAATGCAAAGGATTATTTAGAGAAATGCTGAATTTTGAAGGGTTTAGACCTGATGGGGTAACGGTTGTTAGTGTTCTACAAGCTTGTGCACAGTCGAATGATCTTATTTTGGGAATGGAAATTCATCGTTATGTTATGGAAAACAAGATTGAAGTTGACATTTCAGTTTTTAACTCGATTATTGCAATGTATTCAAAATGTGGTAGCTTGGACTACGCAAGAGAGCTTTTCGAAGAGATGGGTGAGAGAGATGAGGTAACTTATGGTGCAATGATTTCAGGCTACATGACTTATGGATTTGTTGAGAAAGCTATCGATCTTTTCCGTGAAATGGAGAAACCATGCCTGAGTACTTGGAATGCTATGGTATCAGGTCTAGTTCAGAATAATCTGTACGAACGAGCTTTAGAGTTAGTTCGTGAGATGCAGTTATTAGGTGATCAACCTAATGCTGTGACCCTCTCAAGTATTCTTCCGGGAATTTCCGATTTTGCATTTGCAAAAGGAGGGAAAGAAGTGCATGCCTTTGCCATTAAGAGTGATTGTAATCAAAATATCTTTGTTGCGACCGGAGTTATTGATACCTATGCAAAACTGGGGTTTATACAATCAGCACGTCGAGTTTTTGATCACACAAAAGATCGGAGTGTCATTATTTGGACGGCAATTATCTCAGCATATGCTAACCATGGAGATGCCAAGGCGGCTCTTAATCTATTTAGTGTGATGTTGAGTCATTGCATAAAGCCAGATTCCGTCACATTTACTGCTGTACTGGCAGCTTGTGCCCATTCAGGACTGATTGAAGAAGCTTGGAGAATTTTTGAGTTGTTAGAGAGCTATGGAATTCAGCCTTCGGATGAACATTATGCTTGCATGGTGGGAGTTCTAAGTAGGGCAGGTAAACTATCTGAAGCAGTTGATTTAATAGGAAAGATGCCAATTGAACCCAGTGCAAGGGTGTGGGGTGCACTACTTAACGGGGCTTCAATTTATGGTGATGTTGAAGTTGGGATATTTGCATGTAGTCATTTGTTTGAAATAGAGCCTGGAAATACTGGAAATTATACCATCATGGCAAATTTATATACAAAAGCTGGGAGGTGGGGAGAAGCTCAGGAGCTTAGGAAGAACATGAAATTTTTTGGATTGAAGAAGATCACTGGTAGTAGTTGGATGGAAACATGTCAAGGTGTAAAAAGCTTTATAGCATCAGATGAATCAAGCGAAAAGGCTGGAGAGGTTTATGGGGTATTGGAAAGATTTGCTTGGTTCGATGAGGGATGATGGTTATGTGATGATGGATGAATTTAACGAGGAAACCTTGTGAGAAATCTGCTGCTATGAGTAAGGTTGCATTGAAGAAGAGGCTGACATCAACTCCGGTTTGTCATATTCAGAAGAATTCAGTTCATTATCTTATCATGAGGAAGTAGAAAGTCGTTTAATAGGCGTTGATACTCTTCCTGTGGTGATAGCATGAAGCCATTCTATGGGAACTGAAGATGCAACGTTTCAAGTGGTAAAATTGCTCAAGAAAGAATCCAAATATGGTGTAACTAGAAAGCGAAGAGACATGTTCGAAAGCACAAAATTGAAGCGAGGGGTATTTTGATGTAAGCACATTTATGCTCCCTTGGGAACAATATTTGTCGTTCAGTTCATGAAATACTTTGGAGAATCATCAGCTTCTGGAAGTCTAGCACCAGATCTTCTGTATATTGGTAACAGTGACATACTATACACATTGAGTAATAACTACCTTTTCTAATGGGCTTTGACACTTTCATGTTGTACATACATGTCCCCTAGTTTCCATCTTAATGGAAGTATCATAGACAGAAACCACCGCAAAGTAGTATGAACTCCAATTTCTGTGATGATTTTTCTGCGTTTCCAGGGTAATATGCAATCCTACAACTGTTAGGTTAATAGGGAACATTTTTTCACGAGTAATGTTAGTAATTCACAATTAATAGAAAATTTGTTATAATGCATGTTGAATGTTCTTCCCTTTTCTTCCTTTTTGTTTTTTATTTTCTTTGAGGGGTGGGGGAGGTTGTTAAAATCTATGTTTCTTCCCTCCTATGGTGCTTTGTCATGTTCAAGATATCATCAGTATGCTAATTCATTTGATTCACTGATCTTGGACTGTTTAAATTACACAAGTTGCTTGACCTTTGTTTATACTACTCGAGTAAGTGAAACTTGATTATCCTTCAGAATCTCACATAGGGAAATTCTTCAATGCAGTTGCTGCACCGCCGCACCCATCCCAACAATTATAATCATTCATCCAAGTTGCTGATGCTTTATGCCTGATGCATCACATATAGTTCGTGATCCAAAGCGCTGTCAGCTTGCAACCTAGCAGGTTTCACAGGTACTATTTACCATTGTTTATCACAAGAAGGTGCACAAAGCCCAAAAAGCAGCTGTGAGAGATGAAAAAGGGAGTGACAAGAGCCCTTGATAAGTGCAGGCTACAGTGGGGAATAACTTGCACCAAACTAAATTATTATGACTTTGTTTGTAGGGCCAAAGGGTGTACATATTTTCCATGAATGGGCCAAATTGATATTTTTGCTCTTCTGCTTGTTCTTTTTCACCACGTTGTTAAACAGAGATAATGAAAAGAAAGGAATTATTAGTTGTTTAAACCGGACACATGCTTCTGGACAAAGGCCAATATTCCAGCCATTCCCTTCCATTCTACTCTACCTAACCCATCTCCCTAGGCTTTTCCAAAACCACACCTTTGTCGCCCATACATTCACTTAATAATGCATCTTTCATTCTTTATTCGATAATTGCGGTGTCCGATCCAGTCTGTGTACATCTTAACTAATTTACGGGATACGTGCTAGGTTCCACCAGCATAGGTACTAGGTGGCTATGTCCATTGAGACTTGGACATATGAGCATGTACTTTTCTCGGCATTTTGGCTAAGATCAAGTGTAGTTTCTGTTCTTATAAGTTTAATAATGCACCTTTCATTTCAACTGAATTTTTAGCTTTCTGTCCTCCTGTACCATAATATGACTGGAAATGTCAAGTCCTTGTTGTACTACGAAAATACCATTTACGATGCCATTTACATTTTCACTAAGCTTGAATGATCAGAATGAATATAGATGCATATATGGCTGATCTAGATCAGTTTGTTTGGGGCACAATTGGTTGATTGACCGATGATATTTTTAATGTGAAAATGACAATATTGGTGTGAAGCAAACTAATTCTGGTATTTAAGTGGAGAAGGGTAGAAAGGCGGGTCCATCATTCCCACTTTCAAAGGTTGTGGTTGTCGCTCTAGATAAATTTCTAATAATCCCTTGATTATTTTCATTAATGAATGAGTATATATACAATTTACAATTTTTATAATATAGAAAATCTTATTCCTAGTCTACTCCCAAAAACCCTATTCTATTTGTACAAGAATTCTATAATTATAGTAAGTGTACAATGCTAATTATATACAAAAACTATTACAAAAAACCATGACAGACACGGTGTGTATACCGTGTATATCATGTATATATAATATGTTATATTTTCACACCCCCGCAATCATAGCGGGCGTTCTTCGTATGCTGAGACTGTCCTTAAAATCTTCAAATAGGACCAAGGGAAGACCCTTAGTAAAGATGTCTGCAATTTGATACCTGGAAGGAACATGTAAGACGCATACTTGTCCACGAGCTACCTTTTCGTGAACAAAATGGATATCCATCTCAATATGTTTAATGTGCTGGTGTTGAACCGGATTCCCAGAAAGATATACGGTACTAATATTATCACAATATACCAAGGTAGTTTTTTTGAATGGGAATGTGAACCTCCAAGAGAAGATTACGTAATCAACATGATTTAGAAATCACATTGGCTACCCTTCGATACTTGGCCTCTACACTGGAGCGTGATAAGGTAACCTGTCGTTTGGCAGACCATGAGACCAAGTTATCACCAAGAAATATGCAAAAATCAGATGTGGAGCGTCTGGTATCTGGACAGCCACCCCAATCAACATCGGTATATGAGACAAGTGTAGATGTCGATGATGGATATAGATGCAAGCCATAGTCAAGTGTCCCCTGGATGTATCCGATAATGCGTTTGAGCGCATTCATGTGCTCCACCCTAGGATCATGAATAAACAAACACACTTGTTGAACGTCATACGTAATATCCGATCTCATGAAAGTAAGATACTGAAGAGCTCCAACAAAACTGCGATAGTGAGTGGGATCGTCATAAGGTGAGCCAGCCGCAGGACCCAGCTTGGGCTTAGTATCAACTGGAGTGGAAGTAGACTTACACGAGGACATAACAACCCTTTCAATTATCTCAGCGGCATACTTCTGTTGTGATAAAAATAACCCACATGCATGACGAGAGACACCAATCCCCAAAAAGTAACTGAAGGCCCCCAAGTCTTTCATAGCAAACTCAGAACTGAGCATTGTCATGATAGACTTGCGCAAACCATCAGAAGAGGCAGTCAAGATAATATCATCGACATATAATAGAATATAAGTTAGGGAAGTACCACGACGATATATGAACAATGAATTATCAGACCTGCTGTGAGAAAACCCAATAGACGAAACATAGTATGCAAATCTCTTATACCAAGCCCATGGGGCCTGCTTAAGCCCATATAAGGACTTCTTCAATAAACAGACATGATGAGGATATTTGGGGTCTAAAAACCCAAGGGCTGATGCATGTAAACGGTCTCCTTAAGATCACCGTGTAAGAAATCATTCTTTATATCTAACTGATGAATGGGTTATGCTTTTGAAAGAGACAGATTGAGAACAGTGCGAATGGTAGCCGATTTGATCACCAGACTAAAAGTCTCACCACAATCCACGGCAACCTGTTGAGTTTTACCATCACCTACAAGACGAGCCTTATGTCTCGCAAATGAGCCATCAGAATTATTTGTATGAATAAAAATCCATATAGACCGAATAATATTAACATCAGAAGGACGGAGGACCAACTCCCACGTCTTATTATCAATAAGAGCATTATATTCATCATTCATAGCCAATTTCCAATTCGGTCATTTAAGGTAGACATTGTGTTACGTGGTAGAGGGAATTTAGACACATTAGAATGAAGATTAAAATGTCGTTTTGGTTTAAAAATACCCCGTTGACTACGAGTAACTGGCCCTTGACTTGAGGAGGAAGCGACTGGATTTTGGGCAGTGAATGGGCTGGTGACGGAAACAGGGGCTGGAACGGAGACTGGGACAATGGGCTGGACCACTGGAACAGTACCGAGATCGGTACTGGGCCGAGTGTCCGGCCCACCGGCGATGCGACGAACAAGAGGTCCAGCTTTACAGTGGGTCCGCTGAGGGATTTTGGTTGCGGGACAAGTCTGATAAATGTTGGATAAAATAAGGGGAGACCTCGTCATCTAAAAAATTATACGAACTAGGCCCGAGACTACTTACATTAGCAAACGGAAATTGAGTTTCATCAAATATAACATGGCGACTAATTATGATTTTATTAGACGATAAATCAAAACATTTGCAACCATGATGATTAGATGGATAACCCAAAAACACACCAGGGGTAGAACGGGCTTGAAGTTTGTTAATTGTAGTTGATGGAAATAGTGGATAACATAAGCACCCAAAAACCTATTCTATTTGTACAAGAATTCTATAATTATGGTAAGGGTACAATGCTAATTATATACAAAAAAATATTACCAAAAACCATGACATACATGGTGTGTATACCATGTATATCATGTATGTATAATATGAGTCTAAAAGTAATGGCACCACTACAGATTCCAATCCATGCCCGTCTTTTTTCTTTTGCCTTCACTTTTTCTTTTTCTATAGAACTCTTTGCTTTCTCTTTCTGTTGCTTTAGTTAAAAGTTTACAAGAACCCTAGAACAACTTTTGGTTAATTGACTTCCCATCATTGCAATATTTGTGTGACAATTTTTTTCCTCTTTTTCTTTTGTGCTGGTTGCCACAAAATATCAAAAAAATTACTCTCTCCATCCCAAAAGAATGTTTTCGTTCGAGGACCAGGTTTTAATTTTCGCTGTGACTATAGTCATTGATACTTCAATTATTTTGGAAGTAGGATTTACATATTTAAGAACTAAATAAGTAGTATTATCAAACACAATTAAAGTTAAAACATTGAAAGAATTGTCTGAAAACTTATTGTAAAAAATGTTTGATTCCTCAAAATATTAATGTCAAATACAATAGGCTAGAAACCTGTTATTGTATCCTTTAAATAGAAATGGAGGACATGGTTTGTAAACCATTAGTGGAGTTACTATACAAGTTTTTTCTTCACCTCATTCCATGAATTGAATTTGGATATTATTAATCCGCGATAAATTAAATGGTAAATAATTTTAGGATGTTTTGATATTTTTCACAATATGATGATTTTCATGATAAAATACCAATCAATTATATCTGAACTTTGGATCGTTTATATATTTTGTATTCATTCTAGTGTAGTCAAAAGAATTATCATAATTATATATATTATTTTTGTACCAATGGTCACTTATCCTCTATCCAAACTCCAAGGCTCACTTTTTTATTTTAATGTCACAAATTACATTTTTATATTTAGAAATAATTTAATTTTAAAATTATCATTTTATTCTTAATGAGATGATTTATTGCCACACAAATGCTTAAATCTTGTTTTAAACTACAATTTAAAAAGTCTTTCTTTCTTTCTTAATCTCCGTGACTCATGCCTATCAAACATTAAGCATAAATTGAGACAAAGGAAGTCACAAATTAAATTACATTACTAGTATACATCTTTTTACATTATATTTATATTTTTTGAATATAGTTTCTCTATCCTCACAAAGATATGGGTAAAATACATCTTATCTTTCCAGATCCCATTTATGGAATTATACTGAATATGTTATTATTATTGTTTTTGACCTGAACTTGTTCGGGAATAAAGCTTAGTAATTATTACTTCTATATATTTGTATTTCACTTAGATCTATGATAATAATCAGTAGTTAAATAGTGTCATCTGTGATTTAGCAAAGCAATTTGAGTACCTATAAATCCCACACATCCCAAAAACACTCAACTTTCCCACCAAAGCACATGATCTCCCATAATGGAAAAATTATCTCTGTGTCCCTCAGAAATAACCATAATCATGACTACACTTTCCACCTTCACTTCTCATCAACTTTCAGATCTAACCCTTTACATCTCCACCCTTCACCACCGCCATCACCGCCGTATTTTCTCTCTCCTCACTTCCCCTACCCTATTTTCTCTCACCTTACACCACCTTCACTCTCTCTCTCTACAGCACAAATCCCTCCTCATAGCCAAACACCTATTGTCCAAACTAGCAATCTTCACTCATTTCATGCATAATGATACAATCTTGCCACCGCCATCAACTACCTCTATGAAACACCGGGATTTGGACGCCGTTCTCCTCCTCCTCCTGCTCTGTGAACTCCGCCAACATGATTCAGAAGCACTCGATATCCCTCCATCAAGGTACGCGTTGGATAAGTTTGTAATACATATACTCTAGAAATATGTAGGAATCAGCGACAGACAACTTCTATCGTTAAGCAATAAATTTCGCCCTAATCCTATTTAAGACGGATTAGCTAGTCATGAATTGTAAAAAAGATCTTGTTAGCTATAGATTATTTAGCGACAGATAATTAGCGATTAAATTTGTAGCTAATTTATGTTTGTTTTCTGTTTGTTATAGTGATATGAAGTGAAACCAATATATATATCTAAGACCAGAATGAGTTTGAAGGCTTTATTTGAAACTTGAATTTTAATAGAAATGTACAATTTGTTTTCATGAATCATGAAATTAATAAGATAGATTTTTCTGAATAACCTTCTTTCAACACTTTAAATTCATGCCTTTTTGAGGAAATGATTAAGTTAATTTGCAGTACTCAAACTCGATCGTCCATATATTTTTCAAAAGTTGTAACATATACAAGCAATAATATCTCTTTTAAGGACTGACTTTTCACGCTTCAAAATCTTTTATTGATCATATTTTTCTATTTTTGTTCCTAACAGGTGGCGCCTTGTTCTTTGTCAATACATAGCTAAAGATGCACTAAAACTCTCAAGCATTAGGGGTTCCAACAGAGAAGTCATAATGAAGTTTATTGAGCTACTGGCAAAGTGCAAGAACTTTGTCAATGCCATGACTCATGCAGGTATATAGTGGCATATATATATATATATATATATATATATATATATATATATATGTATATATATATATATATTTATTAAAGATGAACACATAATATAAATATTATGAGTTTAAATTGTATACACGTCAGAAATCTTTTTCATCTTTAGTGTAAAAACTAATCATGAATTGAGTGTTGGAAATTTGCCTTTGGTCGGGAGGTGCGTCCACCCATATTTAATGAATTAAATACTAGGGTTTCGCATGTTGGAGGCTTTGTTTCTTCACACGTGCATAATTTACTAAGTGAGTAGATGACCGTAGGGCCAAGAATCGTCAAATTTCGTTGAGAAATGAAAGAGATATTGGTTCACGAAGTAAGGTGTTTGAGGCATGGAAATATGGTGTGGGACAAATCTACCACATCGGTGGGAAAAAGAATAATTGCTCTCTTTATAAGTCTCAAAATTGGCTAAGGGTTTGGGACCCCAAGGGGTAACCCATGTGTTTGAAGGAGGGAGGACCTAGGTGTGCTTGGGTTCGAGGCTAAGCCCACACGCGCACCGCCGCCGCCGGTCCGGGCCTTGGGCTTCTGATAGACCCCTAAATTGTATAATATTTACAGTTTGGTCCCTGGAGTTTCTGAAAAACTGGAATTGGGAACGACGGAGGCAGAAAGTATTAATCTGCACCTTAACTCCTTCCTAACAACTCCTTTATGTTGCTCATTAAATAAGCCATTACTTGGAGGACGTCCCTTATTGGGAGAAACCCATGCCTTCAACAGTTATACATTGTGGCTAGCCGATCGGCTTCAGGAAGGACACGAATGACGACGTCTGGACATAACTGTCAGAGACATAAGACCGTATGACAATTGATCATCATGGGTGTCACTTCCTTGATTACTAATCAAAGGATATATCAGACCCTTTTAACTAAGGGACTACCCGGAGATCAAGTGTTCTGCCTGTCTAGGGGAATGTGCTTAAAACCCAAACAATACGAACCTTTGCGGTGGTAACCCAACCATACTGACTGGAGATCCCAAGAATTTGGTTCAATGGGAAAACTAAGCTGCAAAAGGTTCAGTTAAGCGCTTCGGTGGAAGCAATAGCACTTCGGATAATAATTTATGTAAGGAAACATGAATCCAAAGTTGTTCCCGCGATAGACATTAAAGTGATACCTGCATGGTGGGTAAAGGTTAAGCTTCCAAACCTTTAACGATCCTCAAACGGTTGAGGTTAAGGTTGGGGAAACTTTTAATGATTTCTAACACTTGTGAAGTGGGGTATAGCAGGATACCTGGTAGGAGATCACCTATTTAAGTGCGAGGCCAAGCCGCCTCAAATGAACGCACTTAAGAATTCAAGTGTGTCCATGACCACAACGGACAAAACAATAAGAATGAAAAATGAATAAGGAGAGTTATTGTGTTGGTATCATTGTCTTGGCTTACACTAAACACTGACGGTTCAAGACATCACGTTCACCGCGCAATAAATAAGTCCGGTGGTATTCAACTAGGGAAGGTTCAAAGCAGAAGCTACCTCTCCTGATGCAATATCTTTTCGCTGAAAGATTGCTGAAAGTAGGCACCATGTGTGCGCGCCAAAATCTCTTTCAAGAGGGGATTGTTGGAAATTTGCCTTTGGTGGGGAGGTGCGTCCACCCATATTTAATGAATTAAACACTAGGGTTCCACATGTTGGAGGCTTTGTCTCTTCACACGTGCATAATCTACTAAGTGAGTAGATGGCCATAGGGCCAAGAATCATCAAATTTCATTGAGAAATGAAAGAGATATTGGTCCACGAAGTAAGGTGTTTGAGGCATGAAAATATTGTGGGACAAATCTACCACATCGGTGGAAAAAGGAAGAATTGCTCTCTTTATAAGTCTCAAAATTGGCTAAGGGTTTGGGACCCCAAGGGGTAACCCATGTGTTTGAAGGAGGGAGGATCTAGGTGTGCTTGGGTTCGAGGCTAAGCCCACACGCGCGCCGCTGCCGCCCGCCCGTCCCGTCCAATCCGGGCTCGGGTCTCGGGTCGTGGGTATTGGGCCTTGGGCTTCTTCTGATAGACCCTTAAATTGTATAATATTTACAGTTTGGTCCCTGGAGTTTTTGGAAAGCTGGAGTTGGGAACGACAGAGGCAGAAAGTTTCTACCTGCCGTTTGAGTTGATTTTTGGAGCGTTAAAACTCCATTAATCTGCACCTTAACTCATCCCTAACAACTCCTTTATGTTGCTCATTAAATCAGCCCAATTAGCTCCCTCACTAATGGTCATAAACAACCATTACTTGGCAGTTGAGGAGTCTCTCCCCTTATGCTATATATTGGAGCTTTTTGGCTCAATTGTTGTGACTGAAAACGAGACTACACTATATACACACAGAGACAAACAGAATAGAGAAACAAATTATGTCCAAAACGTGAGCAGAAACAGTAGACAAAATAGAAACTCTTCCTTCCTTTTTCATTCTTCAGCAAGTCATTTCGTGTTTGTTTTCTTCGTCAGAATCAACCTCTTTGCTTTGTAGTGTTGATTAGTTGTTGTTTTATCTTGGTAGACTATTGCCCGTTAACATAAAAGCATATATACGGGGCAATCTTGTCTTAAAGACAGAGCGCCATCTCTCGACTCATCCACAATTGTAACAATCCAGATTTAGTGTTTCTTGATTTCAGGTTATCAAGATTCAACATTCAACATTCAACAACCTTGCGGCAGTTCTGAATATTGGCTATTTGTTTATCCTTTCGAACACTTGTAATATTTATTTACTTCCCGTCCTGCTTTACATATCCAACATTGAGCATATCTAACCACTTCAATTCTCGGACTTGAGGTATATGAAGAATGTCGTTTTGGTCCCTTTTCGTCCAGTGGTAATGATATTGTTTTTTCATGCACATGCTCGATTCCCGTAAGGAATAAGTATTCATTGTCGACTATTTTAAGTTAGTATTTATTGTTGAGTGATCGCTCACTTCTATCTGGCCGGAAAAGATGATCCAAAAGCTCTATTTTATTTAGTTAACTATCCATATATATATATATATATATACATGTGCGTGAAAATCTTAAATAAATATAAATAATGTTATGCTTTGAACCCCATATATATTTTCAAAGAACTCAAACCTATGATTCCATAAAGATTAAATTTGAATCCACTTCTGCTAATGCAGGTAATGGTGCTGGACGGAAAGAGAGGAAGGAGGTCGCGACGTCGGTGGCGGTAGTGGTGGCGCTGCCGTCAGTGGAAGTGAGCGGGGACAACGGAGGGAGGGAGTGTGTTATATGTAAAGAAGAGATGAAAGAAGGAAGAGATGTTTGTAATTTGCCATGTCATCATATGTTTCATTGGATATGTATATTGCCATGGTTAAAAAAGAGGAACACGTGTCCATGTTGCCGGTTTCAGCTGCCGTCCGATGATATTTTCGCCGAGATCCGACGGCTGTGGGAGGTTGTGGCCAAGATGAGTGATAGTGCAAAGTTTGTAGGAATTGTTTAGATTCTAATCAATAGCTAAGAGTAAAAAATCTTAAAGAGTTATCACAATATAATATAGTTACCTATGTTTTCTTTTTCTTCAAATTATGTTACGCTCCATATTTATCATTTGTTAATCAATTACTTCCTCCGTCCCAAAAAATTTGACATTTTTTACGAGAGTTAAATGAGTTGTTCTTTGATCGTAATTTTTTAAATATCTTTTAAATATTTTAAATTATTAATTATGGTGATTTTTAGTACTTTTACGTAGTTTTCAAATATGTAAATTTTATTTTAAAAAATTTAAAGATATTATATTCTAACACACGGTCAAAATTAAAAAAATTGACTCTCGAAAAACGAAAAATATCAATCTTTTTGAGATAACTCAAGTTCCAAATTGGTTGAAAATTTACTTTATTGATAAAAAGGTGTTTGGCCAAGTTAGCCTATAAGCCGATTAAATTAGCGAAGTGTTTATAAGTAAAAATCAATTAAAAGTCATAAATTAGTTACCACTAACTTATGATTTTAGAGCTTATGAGCACTTGTGGTTTGACAATTTTTTTTTACTAAGGAAAAGGATCATATATACCATGTAGTACCCAAAATTAGTTGTACCCATTCTCTATTATATTATTAGATGATTTTTATCCCCGTCGTTATCATTTTTAGTATTTGTACCCCCACGTTTAACGATCCCTTTCTCCTGAACACGTGACATGATCTCAATGCCCCTACCTTTTTTCTTTTTATTTAATTCTAATACCCAAAAAAACACAATTCTAAAATCCAATAATTGACCCATACCCGATAACCTATTCAAGATTGTTGTTGTTGTTGTCCTCCGGGGCATAGCTGGATGACAAATGAGAAATTTAAAATTCAGCTGGAGGTCTGCAACGTAGGTTCGAACGCTGGTGGGAGCAATTTGCTCTCTTATGGGTAGGACCTTGTAGGTGATATCAGTTGCTCTGTTTTCAAACCCTGGTCATTCAGGCACATCCCGCGATTTACTGGTAATAGTGATGAGGGACCGAGATTACTATTTTCAGGAATAGTCTGGCGTAAGCCGGGAAGCTGGATATAAAAAAAAAAAAAAAAAGATTTTTTTTGTTGCTGTTGTTCCGCATATTCAAGGTCATTGCCTTATTTTTTCGTATTACTGTGATTTTTTTGTCAATCATGTTTGTTGGCAAATAGTTCTCATCTTGGTTAAAGCAGCAGATTTTTCTACACACATAGCTCAAAATTGTGACAGGAATAAATATGATATTTTTAGGGTGATATACTTGGAATGAATTCCTACAGTATGTGCAAGTGTTTTATTTGTGAATGGGTCGGGTATTAAGGGGTGTGTTTCCAAGTTTAAAATTTTGGGAGGTTTTTTTGTTCCTGGGCTGCCATGTCTCTCTAAACGGATTGTGAAATAGATGTATATTTAAACTATTTTCAATAGTAGAGGGTATATTTAGCCTAGATTATAGTCAAAAGATAATTACCTAGAGATGTCACTCGGTGATCTAGTTAAACAATTCTAGTCTAACTACATTAGTTTATGACTCAAATTAATCATTCGGCTATCTGGTTAACCATTTCTCGCCTAACTATATATCAGCTTCTTTTTAAACATTCTTTTTAAATATAGTAATAAGGAACATTAATGATTAATATTAGAATGGACCATCGGTTCCGTCAAGTCCTCCATTATCTCTGATTTTAAGAGGAAAAAGAGACTGTAACTGAAGAACAATATATTGTCCGCAAAAGAGTGCGTGGGTTTTATGAATTTTGAATCTCTCTGATTTTTAAAAAATATATATGTAATGTATAATAGTGTATAAGGATGTATATGTTTAGTTACAATAGAAGTTGAGCAACTTATATATAGTTTTACAGAACAGATACAATATCTATACATTGCAATTTGAGTTGGTTTCGTGCATTTATAAATGATTATACAAAGAATATACATTATATATACAAAATATAGTAATGTTTATATTTAGCTATATAGAACATACATATTATTTATACACCGATGATACAGTGTGTTACGTCGGTTGCCAACTAGATGTGTGGTTGTATATATACATTACCTATACACTGATGATACAATTGGCTACATCAACTCCAAACTAGATGCGTGGGCTATATATATATGTTATTTCACCTATATTCAATTGTTTAGGATAACATACTTACCAAATACTAAAAAATATGTTTCATACCAAACACACCCATAAACTACAATAATTCAAAGTCTTCCCCGACTGCGTCCACCAGCAAACATTACAGATCCCTGGTAGCTGAATACAATGCCTCAAACACTCTGGTTTCTTTCTTTTTGGCCTAAAGGAAATATTGAGAAGTCGAGGAGACAAAAGGACTGGTATAGAAATTTCTACCTCAACGGTGGTGGAATATACAAGGTATATCATTTTCCCATGTTTCAAATCTGGAACTAACTCTTGCCGTGAGAATTCGAAATGTCAAATCCTGCCAAAAACTCCCCATAGTTTGTGGCAAATGTTGGTTGAGTGGATCCGGTACTAACACATAGGCCGAGCTAGCATATGACATAGGGGTTCATGTTAAATAAGTTGTTTTTGCTAAGACGCATATGTATTAAAAAAATCACTAAATATTTATAAATACGAACCAATTATTATTGTATATAACTTGAGAATTTTATAGGAAATTATAAACATTAAATTCGAAATTTGTCTATTATAGTGTCAGCGTCACGTCAACTTGGCTACGGTGGCAAAAATCAAAAGTGTCGAGTCCAAGCAACTTATGTCCCATAAAGCCAGAAACAAGTTGCGCCTCCCATATATTCGAAATAACTAGTAAATATTCCCGTGCTTCGCTCGGTGCATTAGCCAAATTTTAGGTCACAACTGTTAATAAGTTTTTTTCGTCTCTATGTCATATACAGAAAAAGGTTGCTTGTTGCTATTTCAATATTTCCATCACTATCTCAAGCATGTCTCTTCTAGAAGTTATTTCAGCAAATGTAAAAATGTTGCCACAAAAGATATCATATTCGGTACTGGGTAAGTTCATTTTGGATTTACTTTGATCTTTTCGAACTCTCCGATTGGGGAAATATTGAACCATTTCAAATGTATTTTTACTCAGCCTCTTCAAGAACATCAAAAATATACAGTGGATATCCCAATTTCCTGCTCATGTAAGTTATTAGACAGTGGTTATTCCTGTATTTTAAATATCCCAACAAAAATATACTTTGATGAACTGAACTGCACCTTAAATCATCTTCAGCGGGGGTGGATGCAAATGTTTGAATCAAACTGTCTGCTGCCTCTTCAGATTCATTTCAATATGCTCTATTTGAAACACTGTCCTCATCACTCTCCTCCACCAGTTGTTCAATGTCATTTTGGATGTCAGGGCCATGACTTTGGTTCAGTTCGGTTTTAATTATAACTTCCATGGAACCCAAGTCCACCATGATCATGCCGCCTTTATTTTGCCTGTCAGAAGTATTGAGGCTAGATAGTCGGGGCCAACATATCTTGTTTCCCATTGTCTTGTGCCTTTGCTCTCTTATCCTTATCAATGGAAGAATGCAGATCACCAATATTCTGACTTTCTTCATTTGGTGTGTGTCTCTAGCCTGCTAATCATGTTGTGATTATCCATTCATGTTTTCAGATTGTTCATTGCACTATTCCTGTTCTTCTACTTATTCCATAGCATGTCTTTCAAAGTGTTCATATTTCTTTCTCATAGCACTTCTTTTTGCTCTTTTTCTTCTGTAATCATCAACCCGGAAACACCACAAAGTAGATATAATTACACCAGATCAATCAACTGCAGAATTAGTTAGCACAATCATAAATTCATGATTACGAAATGACAGAAAGAGATGTCATAAAACATAAATAAACAACGATGACTCATATTTTAAGTTCGGAGTTCTATAATCTATAGAGATTCTGTGTAGTGACCTTGAAGGAGGATGAAGAAAAGCACAGAAATGAAATATTGCTCTTTACATAGGAGAAATCATTCTAATCTTTCACAAATCGGAAATCAATTTAACCGTTGAAAATTAAAAAGAAACTTTGCTCTTAAAGCTGCGTAAATATAAAAGCAAATGAAATATTCAAGGCAAAAAATAATACTTCATAAAATTTACATTGTTTGATTAGTTCAGTCAAGAACTCATGACTACTAAAGCTAACATTAACTTTGATTTATTGAACTTACCAGAGCACAATTATTCCTATTCAAGGTTTCACAAAGTTTTACCATATAACAACACAACTGGACAAAAGGTCAACTCCAAAGTTTAAACCTTACCACATGTTTATTCTTTACTGCAACACAAAGCAGTGACGAATATGTCCTAGAACCAATTATCAGGACCTTGCCAAGAATTGATAGTCTTTTCTCTAGCTTATTATAAATCACATGTAGTTGAACTCTTTAGTAGAAGGCAGCTGTGTGTATAATTGAAATAATAGGTCGTAATATGTGAAATAATACTAATTCACGCATCATATGAAATGCTTCCTCATACCAAGACCACCTACTGGCCCAGACAATTGTTGGAAATTTGCCTTTGGTGGGGAGGTGCGTCCACCCATATTTAATGACTTAAACACTAGGGTTCCACATGTTGGAGGCTTTGCCTCTTCACACGTGCATAATCTACTAAGTGAGTAGATGACCGTAGGGCCAAGGATCATCAAATTTCGTTGAAAAATGAAAGAAATATTGGTCCACGAAGTAATGTGCTTGAGGCATGGAAATATGGTGTGGGACAAATCTACCACATCGGTGGGAAAATGAAGAATTGTTCTCTTTATAAGTCTCAAAATTGGCTAAGGGTTTGGGACCCCAAGGGGTAACCCATGTGTTTGAAGGAGGGAGGGCCTAGATGTGCTTGGGTTCAGGTCTAAGTCCACACACGCACCGCCGCCGCCCGTTCGGGCTCGGGTCACGGGCCTTGGGCTTCTTCTGATATTATCTCTTGGACCCCCAAATTGCTTAATATTTACATTTTGGTCCCTGGAGTTTTTGGAAAGATGAAATTGGGAACGACGGAAGGCAGAAAATGCGTTAAAACTCCATTAATCTGCACTTAATCTCCTCCCTAAAGGCTCCTTTATGTTGCACATTAAATCAGCCATTACTTGGCTGATTAACTCATCTCTAATGACCATTACTTGGCAGTTGAGAAGTCCCTCCCCTTATACTATATATTGAAGCCTTTTGGCTCAATTGTTAAGACTACTATATACTACACAGAGAAAAATAGAAGAGAGACAACACAAATTCTGTCCAAAACGTGAGCAAAAACAGAAAACTCTTCCTTCTTTTTTTATTCTTCAGCAAGTCGTTTCGTGTTTGTTTTCTTCGTTAGAATCAACCTATTTGCTTTGTAGTGTTGATTAGTTGTTGTTTTATCTTGGGAGACTATTGCCCGTTAACGTAAAAGCATATATACGGGGCAATCTTGTCTTAAATACAGAGAGCCATCTCTCGACTCAGCTACAGTTGTAACAATCCAGATTTAGTGTTTCTTAATTTCAGGTTATCAAGATTCAAGACTCAACAAGCTTGCGGCAGTTCTGAATATTGGCTTATTTGTTTATCCTTTTGAACACTTGTAATATTTATTTACTTCCTGTATTGCTTTACATATCCAACAAGTTTAAGACAAGATTGTATTAGTGTTCGAAAGATGTCGGTCAAAAGTTGTGTGACCAAATCTTGATATGGCTGTGGTTTTCTGGTAGAAGAGAGTTTTGATTATGATGTTGAAGGTCAACGTGTTCATGGTGTCACCGCTCTTGAGAGTGGTGGGAACAAACGCCCACGAGAGGCTGATGATGTCAACTGGGACAAGAGGAGAAAGCTGAAGATGTGGTTCTATCTTGTAGCAGAAGGCCTATATCTGCCCCAAACAAAGGATCCGAATTATGGTAAGAAGGAAATGGACACTCAGTCCGACGAAGTGACTGAAGTGGGCCAAAATCCGAAATTGGGATAAATAATTTTTCTTCATTGTAAAAAATAAGCTTAAATGATGTCTGATTAAAAAGGGCTTAAATTAAGAGGAATATGAAAATGTTTTTACGAAATAATTTATATTCCTTACGCTTTAAAATCAGAAGTTTAATCTCATCTTCCTTTCCGTTTAAAGATTGGATTTTGTAAACGACTTAAAAAGATCCGTTCTTTTAAGTGTAATTATTAAAAGTGTGTAAAGTATGTTCGCACATACGAGGGAGAAAGATCCACTGACTGTGCGAAAACTGTTACAACTCTTAAGTAAGCGCCAAGAATTGTCTGGGCACCAATCTCAAGGGAAGAAGACTAAAAGATAATGACTTATCTTAAGACGTTGAACCTGTCATACTATTTGGCAGAAGATCCTTCATTTGATTGGATGATATTGGACACTCAATCATACCAAGCCTACGGGCGACTAGAGTGGGCCAAAATTCATTTGATAAGATGATATTGGACACTCAGTCGTACAAAGCCTACGAGCGACTGGATAGGCCATAATTTATTTAATAAAGTTGATATTGGACACTCAGTCGTATAAAGCATACGGGCGATTGGAGTGGGACCAGAATTCATTTGATAGGAAAAATAATGGACACCTAGTGAGATGTGCCAGAGTTTTCCAGGTCTTAAATGATCTGAAGGCCAAAAGAAAGGCAGAAAAGAAATTGGACACTCAGTCTGCCAAAGCAACTGGAGTGGGCCAGAGTATCCAGATCATATATGATTCGATTATGCCTTAACCACGGGCAATAGGTTGTTCATGTGAAGCAACGCTACCTCTAAAGTAGAAGGGGCTGGAGAGGTTGTCATCAATAGGACTTCAGGGAATGAGATCACTCTAAAAGAAGGTGATACATGTCCCAAACTTAGTTTAAGGGACGCTGTTGGTCAAGCTGGTTTGAGACTAGTCCAACATGTCTATAATAACTAAGAATGGTACAGTATGTCTGTAGCCAAATGAATGATATATTTGTAATCCGTGCATCTATACCATCATAGATTAAGACACGTTAAATAGAAAGTCATTCAAAAGCTAACGAAGTTGATATTGTTGCCTTCTGTCGACATAAACCCTCAAAATGAATGTGAGGTAGATGAAGAGGCAAAATCATCTTTCCATTCCGTCAAAGGAATAACGAAAGAAGCACTGTTCCTCTAAAACTTAGTCACATCTACTTGGGTGATTTGAAGTTTATACAAAATAGAGGGGGAGACAAGTACGTTATGACCTTCATTGATGATGGTACAACGTATTGTATCCTTTGTTTGTTGAAAAGCAAAGATGAAGTTGTTGAAGCGGATAAGCGCTACAAAGCAGAAGTTGAAAATCAACTAAGCCTACGGATTGAGGAATTCGTAGCGATAGAGGGGGAGAATGTGAAGCATCGTTCATCAAACGACTGCTCATTACTCACCTCAGTCTAACGATGTTAGCCAAGCGCAAAGCCGTACGCTTAAATTATGTGGGGCAAGGAGATCTTTACCGCTAATGCGATTCTCAACAGAAATATGCATAAGGATAAGGATAACCCTCCGTGTGAGACATGTAAAGGATCTCACATACAAATATTGTGATGTGGGGTGGCTTGGTAGAAGTTGGAATACTGAAATAGGTCAAGTTGGACCTAAGATTGTAAATTGCATATCCACTAGATCTGCAAATAACAGTAGTGCTTATCTCCTCTTGGTGTCAAAGAATGATGAATTCTTTGAGGATAACTTTCTTTGAGAAGGAAAAAGAAGTAATTGCTCGAGGTTAACAAGAACCCGCGAGGGCCTGACTGTCCGAAACCAGACGTTCCGTATCTACAGGACTCAGAAGTTGCTGACTATCCGGAACTTAATGTTTCAGATCTACAGAACTCAGGGATTCTAGATGTTGAATCGAGACGGAGTAAAGAGGGAACAAAGACTTATTTCAGGCCTTCTAGCTTGTATGGTTGAGAATGAACCATGGACAATTAACAAAGAATTGTCATCTCCAGAACAACTGCTTTGGAAAGAAGATACAGAGAGAGAAATAGATTCCATTATATAGAACCATTACTCAGTATAATCTCAAAAATGAGGTCTGAATAGGGTAGAATATACATAAATTTTACCTTTATCTTTATGAGATAAAAAAAAATCTGATAGATGTTCGATTTAATTTAAATTATAATTTTTAATTTATTTTTATATTTTTTAAATTTCATGCCGAGTTTAAATAAGTTACATAAATTGAGCAGGATGGCATAACTCTAATAAATCCCTTTCCTTTTCTCACTTCTCACTGACTCTGTGACTATCTTTGTAAAAAACAAAAGGTGTTTTCCTTTGGAATTTGGATGTTTTCCTCTGATCAAAAGTTACCAAATCTACAAACAAATTACTTTGTTGTTTGGATTGACTGGAGGGCACAAGAGGCAAACATAAGAAGATGACATTTGAAGGAAATGCAGATGGAAAATGGATGTATTTTTACTTACTTCATTTACTACGTTCTTTTAAGTCTATCGAAAACAACCTCTTTATCCCCATAAAATTAGAGTTAACGTCTGCATACATCTTACACTCTCCGGACCCTACTGTCAGTATGTTGTTGTAGTTGTTTTAACTCATTTTTCTGTATAAAAAAACATCTCAAGGTTGTTTTTGTGCCTCTTATATTATTTAATAGACATATGATTTTTTTGTAATACAAATACAATTGTCGAAATTGTAACTTTGTGGTGTTGTCCAAAAGTTGCAAATTACATAATAAAATTGCAATTAAAAAAATTACATTCTAAAAAAAACCTGTTCTAATTGCTTGATAATTTCCTGTAGTTCTTCGGTTGGAATTGGTATTTGTTGGTCAAATTGATCCACGTCGCTTCCACCACCTTCGGATAAGATTTGGTTGTAGTTTTCGTCTTCTTCTTTGTTGATCTCCGGTTGACCGCACCTTCTCCGCTCGTATCCAATCTCTGAATAATACTGCAATTTCCAAGCTATCTACGGCTAATGAGTGTCTGTGGTCTCCTATTTGATATCTCAGGCAGAAAAAGCGCTTTCAGACGTAGTTGATGACGCTTGAATGTTCAAAACATCTCGGGTCATCATTGAAAGTGTCGGAAAGGTCTTCTCATCCCCCCTCCAGTATTCCAGCAAGTCTTCATGTACATCTTCATTGATAACTTCTTGGTACGGTACAGAACCCTGCAAAACAAAAATATCAAACTCGCTAATTTAGTTAGTAGCGGTACAGCCGCACATTCTATTTCTGAGGCTTTCAATACTAGCCGCAGAAACAACATGTCTTTTGTGAGGTTGTGTTGAAGATGAAGAAGATGGTATGGAAGCCGGTAGGTTATTAACACTTTCTTGTTGGTAAAACCTATATATTTTTTTGCATTGGTCTTCTTCGCAACACTTCTTCTTTAGTTTGTTCAATAGGTGGTGGGTGATTTAGATTTTTTGGACTTGGAGGTGGTATTACTTCTATACAATCGTAAATAGTTTCAATAAGTGATTTAGTACCGTCTATTTTAATAGTCGGATTTAATACAACACCAATAATATAAATAGCGGAATAGGAATAAAATATTCTTTTATTTTGATAAACATTTTCTTAATTGCTGCCATATAAACTGATTTTTCCATATATTCACTAAGTAATAAAAATATTAGAGTTATATAAAACAACATAGTTGAAATAGTAGGATAATATATACCGGAAAATTCTTTTGTTGCTTGAAAAAATTTCTCTAAAAATACAATAAGTACGAATTTTTTTACCCAATCACTATCTACAACCATACCAGCTGGATTTTGATTATGAGAGTTAAAAAATAAAGTTATAGGTTTTCTATAGTCATAAGCAACAAGTAGTTGCTCATATAAAGAATTCCACCTAGTGGATACTTCTTCTGGAATTTTTCTATAAGGTAGTCCACAATCGTGACAAGGTTTTTTATATTCTTTTCTTCGTTGTACTCTATTACTTTTAAGAATAAAGTTTATAGCAAATTGTATTTTACTAAGAATGTCTTCAAAAAGTGATAGACCATCCTTTACAATTAAGTTATATATATGGCACGCGCATTTTATATGAAAATGATCTGAAAAGATGGAGTTAAACTATTTTTAAAAATTGTAATAGCGTAATTGTTAGAAGAAGCGTTATCTAATGTAATTGTCATAATTTTATCAGTTATTCCGTAATAATGGCACACTTGATAAATATTTTCTGTAATAAAAGTATCAGTGTGCCTATCATCTATATATCTATACGCTAAGATACGTTTTTGCATAGACCATTTATAATCTATCCAATGACAAGTTACCGTTAAATAATCATGGCCGTTAGTACTACGACCTATATCAGACGTGATAGATACTTTGCCATTAAAATGATATAATGAATAATGTAAATATTATTGATATTCATGAGCGAATTTAAATACATCTCTCTTAACAATTGACCTACGAAAATCGTTAAAAGCAGGATTATATATATCTCTAATGTAATGAATAAAACCGGGAGATGAAGGAAATGAAAAAGGCAAACCCTCCACAACAACTAATTTTGATATTGTTTCCCTATCTCTATGTTTATTGTATTTAGGGCCTACAATTCCCCCCGTCATAGGGTTAATTTGACCCTGTACTTGGTCCGGGACAGTATTAGTATGCGAACCTTGTCCCGATGGAGCAGACGTTTACGCACCCGGTTTTGAAGCCTGGTATTGGGCATACCTAGCTGGATGAGCCCTTACTACGTGTCTCATTAAACCCCCGTCCCACCGTGACCTTTTCTAGTTTTAAATTTGAGAACATCTTTACAAATTTTACATCTAGCTACTTGATTCTCTACGTCCCTATCAAAAAATATCCATGCATCTGATTTTAATGGTCGTTTTGCTGGACCTCGTCTCATACTAGGGGGAATAGGAGACATTTCAGTTGAAGGTGCACTAGTGGGTGTGTTGTCATCAACATTAGTGGGTGTATCATCTAGATCATCGTCTAAATTAAAGTCTTCTTGAGTTCCAGAAAATAGCTCCTCGTCTAAATCTAATGGTATTGTAGGAAAATGTTTAGTATCAACAAAATCATCTTGTGTAGGAATAGGATGACTAGAAGAAGTACCATTGCCCTTGTTGCCCCTACTAGAAGAAGCACCCTTACCCTTAAACATACCTCTTAATCCTTCCATTTTAATTATGATAATAAATAATTAAAGATAATAAAATTAAGTGCGCTAAATAAAATAAACATACAATAATAATTTAATGAAGGAACGAATGTACCAAACGCCGACGTAACGTCGACGTGTAATCGAGAGGTTGAAAATTGAAACTTTGCTCGATGGAAGATCCTCAAGCTAGTTGCCAACTTCACTCCCAATTTCCAAATGAATAAATAAAATTGAATATTTAGTAAACAATGTAGACTTGTAGAGAGATAGATTGAGAGATTAGAGAGATTGTAGGAAGATTTGTGAGAAAGATGAAGAGAAAATGAATTATTTCTAGTTGAAAAATTGGGTTAAAGTGTAAATATAATAACTTATGGGTTAAAAATAAATATTAAGGGGTAGGGGGGTTGGGGGAGGGGTGGAGGCCAAAAATGGCCGTTGCACAACGACCAAAATCTAAAATGGTCGTTGGTGCAACGGTTCTTTTTGCAAATGGGGGTTACGGGCGGGATCAGGGCGGGATCGGGGCGGGCTCGGGATAGGGTCGGGATTGGCGGGACTGGGGCAGGCCGGGATGGGTCGGGACGAGACAATGTCTCGTCCCGGTTCGAGTCCCGATACCGATTTTTTTTTTACTACGCAGGTTCGGGGCGGGACCGGGCCGTCGCGGCCCACTGGCCAGCCTTCCTTGAAACTACTCAATGTGTAGTTCTTGGCACATTTCTGATATGTTTTTTTTTTTTTTGAAATTTTTATAGTCAGACGAATTCATTGTTTATTTTTTTTAATCGATAAATATAAATTATAAATTACCTTTTTTTTTTATACTCAGTGAGAAGAAAATGGAAGAAGAAGAAGATAGTGTGAGAAAAGTGGAATGTCTAAGAGGGAGATTACTTGCTGAAAGAGTAGCTTCAAGAAATGCAAAAGAGGAGGCACATATTATGGGAAACAAGGTTTCTAATTTTCCATTCCTTTGTTTTCGTTTTTTAGTAAAATTGCTAATGTTGTTGGTTTAATAAGTTGTCTTGTTTATCCAAAAAAAGAAATAAAAAATCAAAATAATGTTTGGTCATACATTGGAATGGCTTTTGAAGGTGAGTTTTTCAAATTTAAAAAACTGGTATTTCAAATTTCAATTTTTTTTTCTAGTTAAATGTATGTCCAAATATAATTTCAATTTTCAAATACGCTTTTTGAACTTAAATTCAAATACTATTTTTTTCAAGAATCACAATTTTTATGTCCAAAGGCCTAATAAATTTCAAAGAAACTATTTTTTTTTTCAAATTCAGATGGAATCTTTTTTCCACTTGGAGTAACATGGTGTAATTCTTTGAAAAACTACAGATGATTGAACTAGAGACTAAGTTGAGAGAAGAGACCAAATCAAGAAACAAAGCTGAGAAGAAGCTTAAATTTCTGATAAAGAAGCTTAAATCAAGGAATATATCTTATAATATTTCAGATGAAATATCAGAACATTTAAGCGTGTTAAAGAGTGAATTTTCATCAGTAACATCCATAAATAAAGTTCAAAATTCACAAGAAATTAGAGTGTCAAGAATCTATTGGGAGTACAAAATCCAGATATGAAAATGTTGAAAACAATTGTTCAGAGGACATTGAGAATGATGCTTCACAAATGAGTACTTCTAGCCAAAACAATGAGAATCTTTCAGCAAAATCAAGTGAATTTGATTTCTCAAAGTCAGATGCCAATAGGTATGTTTTCATTATTCTTACTTTTAATGAATGGTTACTTGTAGTTATCTTTTATATGAATTTTAGGTTTAAAATTATTTTACACTCTTAGGGGTTGTTTGATTCAAAATCATATTATCTTGGAATTATAATCAAAATTATCTATTCCGCATTCTATATGGGATAGATAATTCCATGATTATGGAATGCAATTTATCCTAGTTTTAGCTAATATTTTCGACCAAACATAGGATAGATCTATTCCCAAATTTTGTAGTGGAATAACCCTTTAATCAAATGGCCCCTTAGTTTATAGAAGTTAAACTCATACTCAATTTGCAGATAAAAGATAAAGTTTTCTGTTGGAAGAATAATTCAAAGTTGAAGTAGGAAACCAAATTTGTTTAAGATTTGGTATTTATTTTATTCATGTCTAAATAGGATTTTTAGTTTGAATAATATAGGAATAGGTTTTCTAGTTTCTAGGTAAACTAGATTTTGCTCTATATAGATATGGGTGATAATACTTGTTTTCATGTAATAGAGAAGTAGTACAGATAGTAGAGAGCATTCAAAGATTTATGAGTTTATGAATAGAATATTTTTCTTCAATTTGCAGATAAAAGATAAAGGTCTCTTTTAAGGTCTTTTTTTCATGTGAAACAATCAAAATCTCATAACATTATTGTTATTATGATTAGTTTGAACTCTTCAGTTGAGGAGGAAGAGAAAAATGGAGGAAATCAAGTAGATTTTGAAGAGGACAATCCATTGGCATTAGTTCCTATGGATCTACCAAAGACAAAGCAAACTATTGATCCAATTGTTGTAAGAGAAGTTCTTGATGCATTGAGGCATGCTAAAGAGAAAATTCAGACTCAAATGCAGAGAAGCCAAATGATTAAAGCTAGTTAAGCATCAATGTCCATTAATTCATTTGCTTTCTGGGTGCAATATCAATATGACATAATTTGTCTCATGCCCCACCAGTGGGGGATCTAGACTAAACATAACGGGTTCAAAAACACTCGTTTGCTTCTAGCTCGGGCTCTATATGTGTGTAAAAAAGTTTAATTACATAGAGAGCAGTTTACTGACTGGAAATTCTGGATTCATTGATGTTAGGCATTAGGGAGGGATGATTTTGTGACCCTTGATTGCTTGGCATATTGCTAAGTGTATGGTGCAGAATGTTGAGGGTGGTGGTGTGGTTTATATTGTACAAAAAGTTCTATAGGTTAATGAAGCATTTCCAGTTTACTTTTCTAATTCAATATATATAGATTACACACTGTTATATACATATTACATATGCATATATTACACATCTGTAGACTATTTTTTGGTTTACGCTGTTGGATGTGAACAAGTATTTAAGTCAATTCTTTTTTCCCCCTCAGTGAGAAGAAAATGGCCGTCAATTCATTTTCTTTCTAGGTGTCATATGGAATAATGTGGTTCATGCCCCACTGAAGTCTCTTTTTCTGTATTTCTTTTGGCATGCTGAAGCATGCACAATTGATTAGTTAAAGGATGGGGTCATGGCCAAATTGGATTTGCAAATATTTGGGGACATAAATAGAGGAATAGGACCAGAGGTTGATCTAGACTAGACATAATAATGGTTAAAAACACTCATCGCGTCTAGCTCGGACTCTATGGAAATTCGGGATTCGCTGTTGTTAGGGACTAGGGAGGGATGATTTTGTGCCCCTTGATTGCTGGACATATTGTTAACGCCGTGAAGCTTGTGTTGATTATGGGTTCTGCCAAATCAGGAACTTTAAATTTCCGCTCCGCCTCTCATTACTAAGTGTATGTTGCAAGAATGTTGAGGGTGGTAGTGTAATGTGGTTTTATTGAACTGAAAGTTCTATAGGTTAATGAAGCATTTGAGTTTAGTTCTAGTCTTAATACAATAAATTTGACTTTGAAATTGAATTAGTTGTTGCATTTCAAATTTTGGTGTTCGGTATACTTGTTTTATTATAAATAAAGGTTGACAGCTGCCATGTGAAAATAAGCAAATAGGTGATGAACTTCCTATTCTAGTGTGACTTAGCCAAATAAATGGTTGTTTAAAAGTTAGCAGTGTACAAACACAGATATTTAATAATTTAATACACTGGCCAAAACAATGATAGAATGTACACGATTAGACTTCATACACAATAACAAATCGACTTTGTTAACTAACAATCAAGAAGCAGTTGGATTGAAGAAGAGAAATAAATAAACCCATCTTTCAAGTTATATACTACTACAACATAAGTCAATTCGAGTAGGCCCAATTTGATTATTTGTGGATTTTATAAGGAGCCCAAATTTGAGTTTGGGCCTTTGTAGAAAATGGCCCGAAAAGAAACCTTAGAAGGATCATTTGCACTTTGCCCTGTTTTGTCCTGGTATTTAATTTTTGCCCCTCATAACAAATAATTTTTTCGATCATAAATTTATATTTTCGCATCATAATATTCTACAACCTTAAATAACTTATGTCCCGCTAGGCATAAGTTCGATTTTAAAGGGTAAAATTAAAAACTAGCCCATTTGAAGGACAAAAATTAAAGACCAACCCATTTGGATGAAAACCGTGCAATTTCTTCTATTTAGAACGTTGAACTTTTAACATTGTAAAGGTGAAAAAACCTAACATATTTGGAGATCAAAAGTGAGAAATGCTAGAAGTTCCAAATCAACCATAAAAGAACAATAAAAAGTTGTTTACATTAACAAAATTTTGAAAATCCAATTGTTGCTAGTAATTCCACACTAGCAAATTATTTCTTGGCTTGGTAGTAAACAAGTTTAACTTGGAATTTTCACAACTACTTAAGAGTTCAATATACCCTTATGTTTCCACGGGTTCAATCGGTGGAAACAGCCTCTTGCAGAAATGCAAGGTAAGGTTGCGTACAATAGACCCTTGTGGTCCAGCCCTTTCCGGACCCAACGTATAGCGGAAGGTTAATGCATCGGGCTGCCTTTTTATTTTAAGAGTTCAATTATTATTCGTGCCAAGCTGCATACTATTGACCACTAAACACAAAAGAAAATAAAAAATAAAAACATGGGAACATGGGAACTCCCTTTACTTGAAAAAAGTTTAGAAATATCTTCAATTAAACCTGCGAAATAATTTATGATACTCGAATGTACAGATTTATATAGCTATTTTACTAAAAATGGGTTAGACTCTAGTTGCATAGTAAAATGATTACTCTATTTTTTGTTTCCTCACCTAGTGTTCGGTACTCATTTTGGATTCTGGTTGATTCAAATTCTCTCTGTGTAATGCCAGTTAAAGGGATAACGCTTCCTACTGCAAGATTTTTCCATCCTAGAGCTCGGCAAATTTCCAATGCTTTGAAAATAGTTGCTCTTTACTAGGTACTTTATAATCATTTAATTTTGTGTGGTGTGATTTGGAATATTTAAAGAATTTGAGAACAAAAAAGACGGTATAAATGAGTTACTCCTACATTTTTGTAGAGAGATATCTTGCCAAAACTAAAAAATCAAGCTTCATTTCTCTCTGTTTTTCATGATGCGAGAAATATAAAAACAGGAATTATTTTTTTGGTATACAATTTATTATCTAACTGGAAGTATTATTGGACATAGGGTTGTACATGCTTCTCAACCTCTAGGATCATTAAAAACATCCCTACCAATCAATAACTATTAACTACACTCAATGATCATATTGAATATACATTCAACTGAGACAATTTTCTGGCTAGTCTAGGCCTTAAGCTAGCTCTAAAATTAACTTCTTGGATTATCACCTTGATGACTATACCTCTATTAAAAGGACAGCCTGGTGGATAAAGCATTTCGTGTTAGTCGGGTTCAGAGAAGGGCCGCACCTCAAGGTGTGATGTAGACATCATACTTTAATACAAGTATTAGTGAGTGTTTCCACAGTCGAACCCGTGATCTATAAATCAAACAGAGATAATTTTTCTGTTGCTCCAAGGCTCCCTTCAGTGACTATTCGTCTATTGCAAGAGGTAATAGACTGCATCTGCAAAAGTCATTCTATCAATAATTGCTCATGATTCTTTCCCTTTACATTGATTCTCAGCCCAATGCAGTTCATCAAAGCTAACCCAAACGTCCCCATATAACCCATTGTAGAGATAGCACATTCAGGGCGAATCTAGAGTGTCGGTTGCGGGTTCGGTGGAATTCAGTAGTTTTGATTTAAATTTTGTATTTATTTTAAAAGATTCATTGAATTTTTACAAATTATTAACTTAAAACCCGATAATTCTAAAAAAAATTAAAATTGTAAACACATAAACTTCAAATTTTGACTCCCCTATCTGAGCACATTGGAAGTGATTGATGTTTTCAACTTCAGCTTCACACATTGGACATTCCAAACTTATTCGTATTCCCATCTTGCAATTCTATCTCAGGTGTATAATCAGACTCAACATAAAGATTCACCAAGGTAATTCATAGTTAGTGCAAACCAGCCATCTCAAACGTATTTTAGGCCAGTCCCCTTATAGTTTAAACCCCCTTATGCATGAATTTATTTAATTCACCACTTATCTTTCTTGCAACAGACATTCCATAATACTTGCATATCGCTGCTTTGTTCCACATCAGTATATGTTATGAGACAACGAGAATTATAGCAACGATAACGAAAAAAGAAGAACAAACAATTTTAACGTGGAAACCTTAAGGGGAAGAAAACCACGGTCATCACCAATTCTTAAGTCTCAATAGAAGATGTTACTACAAGGATACATAATTATTATGAAGAAAAGCCATGTATATATATAGGCTGCAAAAGAATCTAAACCCAATTTAAATCGGACAAACATAACAATATATTGGTCAAGTTCAAGCCACCATCTACAATAAATCCCAAGCTATTAGAGCCTCTTTTTGGTGCCTCTGCTAGTCTACTGACCTTGTCCATAAGAATCTCCTACATATCCGCTCTTGTCTGGACAATGTTATTAGGCAATACAAAAATTTGTGCCCAGATAATTTGTATGCGCATTGTTTACCCGTAAAACGGTACAGTTGAATTTGTATATGTGGTCAAGGACACGTGGATCTCAAGTGACACGTTAAATAGGAATTTTAGATGAATTGTACTGTAAATGAATAGAATAAAGTAAAACTTAGCTTGAGCCTTATGACACTTCTGGGTAAAGTAGTGTTAGCTTGTATGAAAGCACAGAAATCAAGAGAATAACAATAAGTATTTTGTAATTGCTAGAATCAGATACTGGAATGAAATGTTCTATTTATACATAAGATACATGGATACACAGCCCACGAAATATGCCCTCATAAATACAGGAGAATAAATGTTGTAATAATTGGACAATCAATCTCTCAATAAATGCCATTAAAAGGCTTTTGAAAGTCGTATGACCAGATTTAGTAATGGCCATCCGTTACGATGCAAACGGTTCTTAGCCTTCTTTATTACCGATGTCGTCCTTGCTTGTGTCGCTCCCAGAACCATGCGTACCAAACTAATAGCGTTGTAATCCGACGTGGGTCTGACTCATCATCATGCTTCACGTGTCACACCATAATTCGTACAACTGTCTTATACGAATTTTGTCCTATACATATAGTCCTCGCACTTTCCGGTTGTGACTCTTGTGCAACTGGGAAGTGGATTTGATATAACCAATCGACACTTCATGCATTGGCGGGAATTTTGAACCATAATGATTACAAAACCTGTCAAACATCACACCCATTTAATGCTTCTGAAACGACAACCAATGTACCATCTCTCTCATCGACGTGAACTACCGTAATGATGGTTCAGCCGATGTTCCATTTACTATCGATCACCTCCTCCTCTTATATTACCCTAGGGTTTTACGAGGCGTAATCATCATCGTGTACCCTCAAGGAATTTGTAGCCTAATTAATGCAGAGGATAATCACGATCTTGGTTGACAGACCCATTACATTCTGATCAGGACTGATCAAATTTACCAGCCTTCTCCAGATCATTTCCCAGAATAGTGAAATCCCTCCTGTGAGTATTTTATTTTTTCTCTTTCAAGCTTATTTACATGGTTTATCCAAATAAAGGATAATTCTTTTCTAACTCAAAGTTTTGGAATTTTTTCAGCCGTTCTTGTCGAACCTCAACTGATCGAAGGAATTTTTGAGTGAGTAGTAAATCTTCAACATGCCTCCCCCAACATTACCAGGACTGGGAATAGTATCACCTCAACATGGTGGAAGGGGAAATACCATGGTAAACTTTTGACTCCAACACTCTCTTATCTATTTTGTATCCCGAATTTTCTAGAACCTTTTTTTCAATATTTTTCCTCTATTATCAGGACTCCCGGCTCGAAGCTCCTCAGCCCATAAAGTTCCATCCTACGCAGCTACCTTGTTAAACATTAGGTCTACTTCTGGCAACCGAAATCAAAAAGCTTAAGACGAGACTGCTAAGCCCCCGGTGGGAATTGGTTCCTGGGTGAAAAGTCATCGTCAACTCATGGAGTATTGGAAGGAGTTGCTGGTGAAGGATAAAACAGGTGTCATCCACATTGATGAGAAAGAGAGTGTGAGTGAATAGAAACCCGTTTCGGATAGTCCAAGTCAGGAAGCTCCAGAGACAAAAACTCATGTTCCACCTGAGGACCATTCTAAGCACAGCTCAATACCTACGTCCGAAACCAAGGCCGGGACATCTGCTTCTTCCTTCCAAAAATCTCCAAATGCTACCCTCGAGGCTTCTATCGCTCATCTTCCAACCTTATTCTTATAGGTAGAATATTCCTTCATTTCCTTCTATTTTCCACAATCTTGCTCTTATTTACCGATCGCAATCCCTTCATTCAGGATCACGTCTCTACTATATCCACTGTGTAGATTTGACGAAATAAATTGGCTCTTCTGATGAGGAAAAGAAGTTGAAGGATAAGATTTAACACCTCAGGACAGAAGTCGAAATCTTAGTTTCCCCTCCCCCCCCCCCAAACTGATCTTTTTTAGATCTCTTATTTTGTTAGCAACACTTGAAATATCTTCGGCGGATCATGGAGCAGGCATGATGTAACCTTTCGCACGATTTTTTATTTCAGTTTTTAATTCTGTTACCGGATCACTTTTGGTCCCAATTACCAGTCCGGAAGAATATGAATGAATTTCCTTCTGCAATTCTGCTTTAAGTTTTCATTCTTTATTTACTTTTAAAAGTAAGCATTAGTTTCAAAAAAAATTACTTTGCTTAATCAACCGGAACCTAGTTTTCAGGTTCATGTTATCATAACAGGTTAATCTTTGAAGTTTACAGGCTTTTCAATAACTTTAATTAAATTTCAAAGATAAGATTTTTTCTTCATCTTTAACCGGGGCCTCTTATGGCCTCCAAAGTCAGTTCCGGACTTAACTTGGTTCAAAATAACTTAAAACCCCCGATACTTCTTATATCAGGAGTCTTAACTTTTTTATTAAGGTTTTAATAAGAGAGGGCCCTTATTTTTAATGGTGTTGTAGAAAAGGATGTCTCTTGTTTATTATGGCACGAAATTTTTGATATGTTTAGTATGACAACATACGTTTTATGCTCGCAATGGCAAATATTTATTTATCATAAAAGGAAATTTTTTATTGATTCCCTTGACTTACAAATGTGAAGACAATTGCAAGAATAATGTGGTTGTCGTCTAGTGTGGTCAGTCCGTTACATATCTATTAAATATTTGGGCAGTCCCCATCATCAGTTCTTTCCTTGAAAGCATTTAAAATTTCAAAATCTTCACTCCATTCTGGGTGTATGGCCCCCCAGTATCTGAGACTTCATACTATAAAGACTTGGATACTGGATATACTTCTTCGTTAGAAATATCAACAACATGATTATACCTTGGTGCTGCCTCACTAAAAATGTTGCCGGAAAAACCTAATTGGGGCACATACCGATCAAAGGGAAAAAGAGTGTAGTGCATGTTTTAACCTACTACACATAGTACTTCTACTTACATTCTAATTGCTAGGAAGTATATTTCCTTGTTGGTCTGTTAGCTGATAAGCTCTTTTACTGGCGATGCCAGTCATAGTGTATGGACCTTCCCAGTTTGCTCCTAGCTTTTCGGCATTACGCTCCCGGATACTTTGATTGACTCTCCGAAGCACCAAGTCTCCGAGTTTGAAGTGTTGGATATTTATGTGCCAGTTGTAGTAACGCTCCATTCTTTGCTTTTGGGCTACCATCCGAACGTATGCTAAATCTCAACGTTCCTCAAACAAATCCAGTGTAAGGACATTGATTTCTGCATTTGATTCCTCCGCTCGAACGTACTTCAAGCCGGGGGTTCCAACTTCTACCGAGATCAAAGCATCTACACCATAGATCAGGGAAAAATGAGTTTCTCTGGTACTCATTTTTGTCGTGGTTCAGTACGCCCATAACATCTCCAGTAGTTTGGACGGACAATTTCTTTTTGCAGCCTCCAATTTCTTTTTCAAATTATGGAATATAGTCTTGTTTGTTAACTCTGCTTGTCCATTTGTACTGGGATGATAGGGAGTAGAGATTATCCATTTGATATTCAACTCGTCAAAGAAATTTGTGACCTTGACTTCAATAAAATTCCAGTCATTATCACAAGATATCTCCTTAGGGATGCCAAAATGACAAATAATATGTTGCTAAATAAAATTCTTCACATTTTTCTTCAGTATCTTTACGTAAGCTGTAGCTTCAACCCATTTTAAAAAATAATCAGTCATAAAAATAATTTGAGATACATGTCCTGGAGTCGCTGGCAAGGGTCCGACAATGTCTATCCCCCATTTCATAAACGGCCGTGGGAAACAATCAGATGCATCTATTCTCCCAGTCGGTATAACAGTTGTGCATGGCGCTGACACTTATCACATTTTCACTTAAATGTCTTCGTATCTTCCTCAATCCGGGGCCAATAGTAACCGACCTTCATGAGCTTCCTTATTAGGGATTCTGCTTCTGAATGATTTCCAAATATGCCTTCATGGACTTCTCTCATCACGTAATCTGCTTCATCGGGGCCTACACACCGGGCTAGGTGATCATAATACGATAAGGTTTTTCGTCTACGACACAGTATCGAGCAGCCTTGGTCCTCAGAGCTTTGGATTCCTTTTATCCTCCGGGAGCTTACCGTTCATGAGATAATCCATGATTTCATTTCTTCAATCCCAAGTTAGGCTGGTTGAATTTATTTCATCATATCCAACGGGATCCAACACCGAATGCAACAACTGAACAACTGACTTAGTTTTAGAATCATCGGCCTTTGTGGTGGAACCTAAATTTGTGAGTGTATCCGCATCCATGTTTTCCTCCTGGGTATATGTACCAATGTCCATTCTTGGAAATTGGACAACAACTTCAAATTTTTTCAAGGTATCTCGGCATACTCTCATCTTTGGCTTCGAACACTTTTTGGACTTGATTTACTACCAACAACGAGTCACATTTGACTTCGATGATTTATGAACCTAGCCCCCGGGATAGTTCTAAACCTACAATCAAAGCCTCTTACTTTGCTTCATTGTTAGTCAATGGAACACTATGTATTGTTTGCCTCAAAATTTCACTAGTGGGAGTTCGCAATTCAACACTCAAGCCGGTCCCCTTGACATTGGAGGCACCATTTTTAAAAAGTGTCCAGACACCAGGGGTAGCCCCCGAGACTAGGATAGCTTCCTTTTCTTCCTGTGGGGTTACTCCCGAACTGAAATCAGCCAAAAAGTCTGCAAGGACTTGAGATTTTATTGCAGTATGAGGTCTGTATTTAATATCAAATTCACTTAATTCTACCGCCCATTTAGCCAAGCGCCCGGATAGTTTGGGCTTATGCAACACATTTTTAGAGAAAAAGTTGTTACTACAGCAATTGGGTGGCAATGAAAATAAGATCGAAGCTTTCGTGATGGCATTACTAAGGCAAAAGTCAATCTTTCAAGTAACAGGTACCGTATCTCGACCCCTGATATTACTTTACTTATGTAATAAAGAGGAAATTATGTACCTTTTTCCTCCCAACCCAATATTGCACTTACCGCTACCTCTGAGACTTCCAAGTATACAAGTAGTTGCTCTCTGTCCTTTTGCTTTGACATCAACGGAGGACTATATAAGTACGTCTTCAGATCTCTTAAGTCCTGCTAGCACTTGGATGTCCATACAAAGTCGTTCTTCTTCTTTAAAAGTGAGAAGAACCTATGACATTTTTCCAAGGACAATGATATGAATCTTCTTAAGGCCGCCACACGACAGCCAAATCTTCCAATACGTCCGGTATGTCTTTGATAGCCTTTATTTTATCAAGATTTATCTAGATCTCCCTCCAGGAAACCAAGAAATCCAAGAATTTACCGGAGCCAACCCCGAAGGCACATTTCTCAGGATTCAGCTTCATATTGTACTTCATCAATACCTTGAAGATTTCCTGCAAATGACTTAAATGGTCTTCTGCACGAAGACTCTTAACAAGAATGTCGTCTACATATATTTCCATTGTTTTACCTATTTGCTTTTCAAATATTTTATTTACTAACCTTTGTTATGTGGCCCTGATATTTTTTAGTCTAAAAGGCTTAACGTTGTAACAATAAGTACCGAAAATAGTTAATCTTGGTCTTCCAGGTGCATCCTTATTTGGTTATACTTGGAATACGCATCGAGAAAACTCATTATCTCACGCCGGCCATAGCATCGATCATCTGATCAATGTTCAGTAGCGGAAATGAGTATTTAGGATATGCCTTATTTAAATCTTTATAATTAATGCACATTCTACATTTATTTCCCTTTTTAGGTACTACAACTATGTTTGCTAACCAGTCTGGGCATTTTACCTCCCGGATTGATCCTATATTGAGTAGTCTAGCTACATTTTCTTTAACAAACCTACAGAGTTCAGCTATCGGTCATTTTTTCTGTCGTAACGGAGGAAAACTGATATTTAGGCCCAACTTATGAGTTGTGACTTTTGGAAGAATACTTGTATCTTCATGAGACCATGCAAAGCAATTAATGTTAGATATAAGATACTTAAGAATTAAATCCCTAAGCTCCAGGGTTAATCCGATGCCCAGGTATGCATTCCGATCGGGGGTTTCCGGATATAGTGCAATCTGCTCCGACTCCTCTATAGTGGGTTTGGTGGTATCTGATTCATCTAGTACTTGAAAGTATTTGGGTACTTGATACTGATCCAAAAACTTCTCTTCCGGATAGGCTGATACTGATTCTACCGACGAAACTTGGTGAACCTCTTCTGGTACCGACTCCGCTTCCTATAATTGCTATTTGGGGTATGCTTCCACCTCTGGTTCATCTATGGCGTACATCTCCCTGGAAATGGGTTGTTAACCTCGAATTTGTTGAATCCCTTCTGGTGTAGGGAATTTCACCAACTGATGTAATGTTGATGAGACCGTTTTCATGTCATGTATCCACGGTCTCCCGAATATTGCATAGTACCTCATATCCCTATCGAGGATGAGAATTTTATTATCTTAATAATCCCCATTGCATTCACCGGTAGGTCCACTTCCCCCTATGTGGTCTCACTTGACATGTTGAAACCCGAATAAGTTTTGGCAATCGAAACTATCTTATCCGCCATATTCATTTTTTCTGCAACATTTAGTCTAATTATGTTAGATGAGCTTCCAGGATCAATTAGAACTCTTTTCACCTCGAAGCAGTTAATAGGTACCGCGATCACCAATGCTTCATTGTGGGAAAGATTACACCGACGATGTCTTCTTCAGTGAACGTGATAGTATGTTCGTCAGGTATCTCCCGAAAACTCTTTTCTCAGGTCACATAAATTTTCATCTTTTTAGCCGCCGTGAAAGACGTGGCGGCAATCATTGACCCACCATATATCATGTTTATGACATGGGGTGGAGTAGTAGGACTAGGCTTACCTTCCGCGGGTGGTTCCTGCTCATAGTTGTTTTGAGCTCTCTCGCTTAAATATTCCAGGAGGTAGCCCCTGCTTAGCATTCCTGCCACCTCTTCTTGTAGATGTTTACAATCGGTAGTTTTATGTACGTGAGTGCCATGAAAATCGCACCAGATGGCCTTATCTTTTTTACTCGGATCAGACTACAATGGTTTCGATGGACGAGATGTCGGATGAGTTCTTAACACCACCACCATCTGTTCTTCATCGATATTGAAATTGTACTCGAATAATTTCGGATACCCGGTACTCTTAGATGAATTACTTTTCTCAGAATTCATCAATCCTTGATTATTTCTCCCGAAGCCTCCTTTGTTATTCAATTTATCAAAGAAACGGAAACCCTGTCCACCTCTTTGCTTTCCGGTGGGAGGATAAGGTTAATAACATCTTTTCGAGGAATTCCCTTTTCCTGTCTTTGTAAAGATAATCCCGGCTTTAGTTCCAGCATATCATCCTCAATGCGGATCTTAGACTCATATCGGTTGTGGACATCTTCTGAAGTTGTAGCCTGGAATTCTAAGAGATGTTCCTTGAGCTTTCGTGAAGCATCCGAACTTGAAGGATTTAAACCCTTTGTGAAGGCCTCTGCAACCCATTCATCCGGGACTGCAGGTAGTAGCATTCGTTCCTTCTGGAATTGGGTAACGAAGTCTCTAAGGAGTTATCTTTCTCCTTGTGCAAATCGGAAGATATCCGCTTTGCGTGTTTTCACCTTCCGAGCTACCGCATGGGCTTTTATGAACATGTCAGCGAGTTGGGCAAAGAACCAATAGAATGCTCAGAGAGTTGTGAATACCATGTTAGAGCTTCCTTAGAGAGTGTTTTAGCAAACTTCTTGATCAGAACCGATTATATTTCATGTTCTCTTATATCATTTCCTTTCACGAACGTAGTATAGGTCATGATATGCTCATATGGATCAATAGTTCCATCATACTTGGCCACAAAAGGCATTTTAAACCTTTTGGGGATCAATTCAGGTGCAGCCTTTGGCTTATACGCCAATGAATATATTTCTTTGCATCCGGGTCATCAACCATAGAAGAAGCACACGGTATTTGACTGAACTGACACTGGACCTCCTGGACAGTTTTTTCTGCCTTCTTTGCATTAATATCAACTTTGTTTGTCATGTCCTTCATGAATTTCAGGACCTTTTCCTGGAATGAGTTTTCAGGGATTTCGCTCTCTGAACCATCACTTTCAGATCTGCCTTGATCATCACCGGTTCTGCCTTGTCCATCACCAGTTTCTCCATGTGTATTTGGTGGGGGGACCGATCCTCCTGTTGGAGTACTGTCCGTATTTTTGGACTGGAACTCCTCTAGAAATTCTTCAGACGCTTCAACTCTTCGCTATTGCAGCATTCTGTGCTCGAAGATTTTGTATGGCTTCTTTGAGTGTTTTGTCAGTGGGAACGTCATCATACTGACTGTCTTCGGAAGTGATTCCGTCCGTATACGTCGGGTCTTTGGGCGTTATGGTTCCTCTTTTCAAACCATCCGGCCCCAGATTGCTAGTGTTGTCTCTAATGTTACTTATTCTTGTCATTTGTCTGATCTAAACGAAGAATAAGACTTAAATAAAAAATTAGATTAGTAGAGGGGTCACTTATTACACCACAATTTTACAGGCTCCACGATGGGCGCCAAACTATTTACCCTTAAAATGGTACAATTGAATTTGTATATGTGGTCAAGGACATGTGGATCTTAAGTGACACGTTAGATGGGAATCTTAGATGAATTGTACTGAAAATGAATTGTAACAAGACAAAATAAAGTAAAACTTAGCATGAGCCTTATGACAACTTCTGGGCAATGTGGTGTTAGCTTGTATGAAAGCACAAAAATCAAGAGAATAACAATAAGTATTTTGTAATTGCTAGAATCATATATGTTACAATAGAATGAAATGTCCTATTTATACATGAGCTACACGGGTACACAACCCACAAAATATGCCCTCATAAATACAGGAGAATAAATGTTGTAATAATTGGACAATCAATATCTCAATAAAAGACATTAAAAGGCTTTTGAAAGTCATATGACCGGCTCTAGTAACGGCTGTCCGTTACGATGCAAACGGCTCTTAGCATTCTTTATTATCGGTATCGGTGTTGCTTGTGTCGTTCCCGGAACCATGCGTACCATATCAATGGCGTTGTAAACTGACGTGGGTCTGACTCAACATCATGCTCCATGTGTCACACCATAATTCATCTGTCTTATACGAATTTTGCTTTATACAGTGATTATTACACTTTTAAGCAATTGAGCTCTACCGGCATATGATAGAAATCTCAGTCCAAGTGATTATTCTTCTTACATTTTATTAATTAGTGGTTGGCATTGGACAACAGATGTTCTCTTCGTGCTCAAAGTGACATCAAGGTATCTAAAAAGAAGTTCAGCCTTTACAAAACCAAGCAGGATCTAATACCTACAAATTTGACCTCTTGAAAGTTATGGATTTCACCGTTTAAGAGAAGATATTTTATTTCAATTAGGACGAATTAAAATAACAAGTTCGTCAGATACATGTGTTAGAGCGATAGAGTGTACGCAGACCTTATCTTTATATTGGTAGGTAGAGCGGTTGTTTCCGAGACACCCTCGGCTCAGGACAAGCAAAGCAAAAAAAATACAGTCTACCCCGGTCAAAATTTTTTTTTTTTTTAAAATTAAATTTAAAGTAGTATGAAAATGCTGACAGCAAATGCGAATACGTCATCCTGAAAAGGAAAAGATAAAGAAAAGAAGAAAGAAGAAGCAGTAACTAACACAGATAAATGAGATAAACCCGGTACAATAAAGAACGCATACCAATAGAAATAAAACTACAGAAGACTATAAAATAATACTACACTTATTCTTATGATATGCTAAGCAGGCCTAACACTACAACGACCCGTTTGTAGGCGTAAGTAGGACTACGCTCGATTACCTACTACCCCTACCCTAATCTGTGTCATCCACAACCCCCTATCCAAGGTCATGTCCTCAGTAAGTTGCGTTTGCTCCATATCCCGTCTAATTACCTCTCCCAAATATTTCTTCGGCCTACCTCTACCCCTCTTGAACCCGTCCATATCCAACCTCTCACACCTCCGCACTGGGGCATTTGTGTCTCCTCCGCACATGTCCAAGTCTATAAACTAGAATCCAAGTAATTAAGATGAAGCAATTTGATCTCACTGAACTCACATTATGTTTGTGAAATGTGAACAGTTAGAACCAATACTTTTTATTAGATGGGTCGCCGACAGAGACGAATCTAAAATTTAAAATTAATAGACTCGATTCATATAGTAGAAGTTTCCTTGCAAAGCTTCGAACAAAATGGTAGTGTTGTTCACATTGCTGGTTTGATTTCATCGACTATTTTTGCATCAGCTCTCTCTCTGAGATAATTATCGAGGCGATAGAAAAAGCATCTAGTTAGTTTCCACCCCATCTTAGTGAAACTAATCTAAAAGTACTCACTTGCTATCAAGACACACTTTTTTTTGCAAAAATGCTCTTCTAGAATTAAGTTTAACGTCCTTTTATGACTTTTCCGATCCACATCTCGTGACAAATTACGCTATAAGAAGATCACAAAATGCACTTTGAAAAAGAAGGTAAAAACAAGTTGGTACATAGAGGTAAGGAGGATTTTCATCAATTGAATTTGGACATAAACAAGAATGTATCTTCCTCTTTGTACAGTATGTACTGTGGACTTTACACATCCAATGAATGTTATCCAATTGCAGAAACATGTCACCATCACTGACCTCTCTTTTTTCCTTCTTTGTTGTGGTCCCAATTATATTACCATTTTCCTGAAAGTAATTTTAACCCTTTTGTTACTACATGACAATTTTGGTAGCTAGGGTGAGTTAATAAAGCATTGATCAAATGATAAATTAATGAACAAATTAGGACAGAAGACCAAAGGCACTTCTTCCCCAGACTTCGATCTAATGGTAAAAGTGTAACACATGATGTATGATTTAGGTATATGTCACGAGTTCGAGTCTTGCAGCTGATAAAAGATTGATATTTAATTGAAAAAGGGTTAAAAGAAAAGCTTATTATCCATCAAATTTTGTATCGTGTATCGTATTCCTCAGATTTCTCGATGAAAAAGGATCATATATATATATATATATATATATATATATATGCGCTTATAAGTTTGAAGAGGTATCCCTTTAACCTTCACAAATACATGTGTTAGATGAATTAGGATTTTATTGTTAAAAGTGTCATGAAAGAAAAAGTATTAATATGATCTCTTTAAGGCCATGTTTACATGGTTTCAATCGTTATGAAATCATGCAAGCTCCAAAGTTTCCCTTGTGCTTTTTATGAAGTGTTTGAAGATTTGTTTTATGTTTTAAAGTGAAGAATGTCATGATGAGTTTGAATGATAAAGCCTTGGCAAAGTGAAGTTTTATGAAACAGTTTTGAGAGATAGACCTTAGACTTTTGAGACAGATATTAATACCGTAGTCAGATTACGCTTTACCTTGAAACTACTCGTTCTTTTGTGAGAAATGACGGTTCCCTTTCACTTCGAGTTCCTTCCTTCGTATAGTAAGAAATTGGTAACCATAATCGGGTGAGAAAATTAGTAACCATAGTCGGGTGACGAATGACATAATGAGACACAAGATGAAAGCATGCTAGAACCTTGAATTGTGAGGCATGCACCTCATGAATGAGGTCCAGCCAATAAGATTGACTCTTCTGCCATACTGATCATATGATAACATATTCAGAATCATAATAAATCCGAGTCAAATAGTACTCCCCAAAAATGAAAAGAAAGAACATGTTTTTAGAAACTAATTACAAGAATAATTGGACATTATTTCCACATTTTTACATGCTTGGAGTATTAAAATGTTCTTTTTATTCAAATACATTCATGTTTTCTTTAAGTCTCATTTCAATTTTAGTGGGGGGTAATTGAGACTCACTGTGTACCGATGATTAATATACTGACATTCTCTTTATGGAACCTGCATTGGCCTATATCAATGTAGCGTAGGGTTTACAACGATCGAGCACTAGGATATTCCCTCACTCCAGCAATCGATTGGTAATTTTTGCGTTTTCTTCATTCAGGTTATTATTGTTTGAGAATTAGCCATGAAATTAGTGCCGTGTGCAGTCCGTCAATTCTTCATGATTTGAAGCTTCATAAACATTAGTATAGTTGAGTATGGAATTTCACCTTACATTTATATTTCCGCAGTATTTCAGATATTACAAGAATGATAGCTTTGATTTTTAAAATATTACATGAACAATTTTTTAGTTGAGAAGTTATTGTTTATGTTGGATGGATGTTGTGACAACATCTGTAAATGCTCAGGACAACATCTTATGAAAATAAGAATGTTGCCTGCGATGTTGTGACAACATTCCTGACAACATCTCTGTAACGATTTTGCCTATTCTTCCGGCCAAAACAGGTTGTGTTACTGTGAGTAAAAAATGACCTAGACAAGCTTACAATGATGTTGTGTTTAAAACGTGGTAAAAGAAACAGTCAAAGCTTGGAGAGGAAGCAGCGTGAAGACCAAGTCCAGAACGTTGAGCTTTTTAAGGAGCAAGAACCGGTCCAAGATGAAGCCTTCTTTTACTCAGCCTCCGCAACCAATCAGTGAGGATTTCAAGGGAAGTTCCACACTATAAATAGAGGGCAGCTTCAGAGTATCGATATCCAGAATTGAACGAGAAGAATTACCAAGAGAGCTCTCGGATATTCACCTTAGAAACTGGATCAACACACTTAGCCTAAAGTAGTATAACAACATCTAGTCCCACATTACTATTGCTGCCCAGATTCTAGATCAAGCTTATATTTCAAGCAATTGTAATAAAGATGTTGTATTGTCTTTTTTAGATCTTTTAACTTTAGGCTAAAGTCATCTGTGACTTCACTTTTGTTTGTAATTTCTTTTTCGCATTTATTGTTCAATCTTGTAAAAAGAAATTCATTTGTAATTGTATATAATTTGTACAATTCTTTGGTCATTGACCATCAAGGGATATATTAATATATACCCTTGAAAATATAAACATTGTGTCTTTTTACTTTTCCGCTGCATTTACTCTATAAAGGTTTATAACTGTTTTATCACAATGTTGCCTCAGATGTTGACACAACATTGAAGGAAACATCCAGAAACTGTTTTAATTATTCTAGCTGTTACGGTTTTATTCCTACATATTCTTGCTTATCCGTAGCCCCGGACCCTACAAGTGGTATCAGAGCCAACACTTGATACAATAAGTGTTTGATTCTGAATATTACGGGTATGGACTCAACTATACAAAACGTTGGTAGACTTCCAATTCTTGACGGAACTAACTATGCCTATTGGAAAATTCGACTACATTCGCACATCAAATCCATTGATGTTCGAGCTTGGAGATCAGTTTCCGAAGGCTATGTGATTCCCAAGTACCCAACAGACGAGGATGGTGATGTACTTACCAAACCCGAATCTGAATGGACCGCGGAAGAGATCAACAGTGCGAGCTTCAATGAAAAGGCCCTAAATGCGATATTTGGATGGGTAGATCTCTATATGTTTAACCTCATCCAGAATTGTACTACGGCCAAGGACGCCTGGGAGACCTTACAAACTCATTGTGAAGGTACCTCGAGTGTACGACGTACAAAACTTCGCATGATTTTGAGCGAATACGAACGCTTAAGGATGGAAGAATCTGAAGACATAAAATCCTATTTTGAAAAGTTAATTGACATTGCTAATCAGTGTCAAGTGCTTGGTTCTCCTTTAACCAACACACAACTTGTGGATAAAGCTCTCAGATCTCTTCCTGAAAGATTTAATACTAAGATTTGTGCTATTGAAGAGGCCCATAATCTTGCTACTATGGATCTACATGCCTTGATGAACATCTTTCAAACATATGAGATGAACATGAAGAGCCAAAGAGATCTGTATAAAGACAAGACTTTGGTACTCCAAGGACAAACATAAGAAATTGAATTGGAAGACGAAGAAGAAAACTTGGAGGAACTGGGAAATGGTGCAACTGTTGCCTTACTTACTCGTCGATTCAATTCAATGGTGAGAAAGATCAACAATGATCGCAATAAAGCCAAATACAAACAACATCAAAACCCACTATTCAATAAACAGCCGAATAGGTCACCTTCTGAGCAAAGAAATCACAATCCACTGAGGAAATCTAACTCCGACAGTACCAATTTCAATCCCAAACAACTCGAGGGAGTGCAGTGTCATGCATGCTCGGGTTGGGGACACTATGCTAATAAGTGTGCAAATACCCTTAGAAAAATTGGTACGGTTATGTGGGTAACTCTTAGTGATGATGAGAATGAAGAGGAGGAAGGAGATCAAGAAGAAGAATCACAGGCAATGCTGGCAACCATGTTCAAACACTCACTGTCCGACGATGAAGATGTTGTTGACAATGTTGCGACAACATCAAGAACAACATCAGAGTCAACATCTGAAATGTCTTCAACATTAGAGAGGTATGTATACTTTGACTATTCTGATGTAAATTATTTTAGTGGATTTAATTCTTCATCTGAGGCTGTAAATTTGGATCTAGTTGACTCCAAAGACGACGTGATAAAGGAATTACAAAATCTTTGTAAAGCCTTAATCACTGAATCTGAGCAACTAGACTCAAAAGCAAAATTATTGGCTCTTGAGAATAGCAATCTGAAAGGCACAATCAACCGATTAGAGGTGACACTTACCAAGAAGGACCTAGAGCTTGGTAAGATTCGTGCACGATTGAACGTAGTTGAGACCACCTTTCAAAGGCTCAACATGGGAACCTCCAAACTGGATGAAATATTAAACTTCAATAAACCTACAAGGGCTGGGCTTGGGTACCAATCTCCTAGCAAAACAAATACTTTCAGAATCCATAATCAAACTGAGAGGATAAAATTTGTCAAAGAAAATCCGAGTAATTCTCAGATCACTAAGATTGGATCGAAGTTTGTATGTAGCTTCTGTAAAAAGTCAGGACATCTTATGCCCTACTGCTACAAACTTCAAAACTCTGCACTCAGAATATTGCCTAAAATGTCGTCAGCAATGTTGCCCAACATCGACAACATTCAAAGCAACCAGCCTGAAAGCAGAAGGAAGAAAAAAGAATTGGTACCCAAACTGAATCTGAAATGTAATGTGTGCATAACTGCTTTGCGTACTAACATTACAGGTTCTTGGTACTTTGATAGTGGCTGCTCACGTCATATGAGAGGTACCAAAAGTCTATTGAAGGAGTATGGAGCATTCAATGGAGGATTCGTGACCTTTGGAGGAGGAAGTAAGAGTAAGATAATTGGTAATGGAACTCTTAATGTTCCGTATGTACCAGTCTTGAAAAATGTTCTTCATGTAGAAGGTTTGGTTGCTAATCGTCTTAGCATAAGCCAACTATATGATGATGATCTCGAGGTGAAATTCAACAAGCTTAGATGCAAGGTTACAGATTCTGCAGATAAATGTGTCATGTCAGGAACCCGAACTAGAGATAATTGCTATGTAGTCGGTAGATAAGAGTTTTGCAACTCCGCAAAGGTAGGTGACTTGACACTTTGGCATCAAAAGTTGGGACATGTCAACTACGGCACCTTGGAGAAGGTGATCTCATTTGAAGCTGTCAGAGGCATTCCCAGACTGGATCCATAAGATAAAACACCGTGCGAAGATTGTTTGAAAGGAAAGCAGACCCGAGTCTCTCATATTGTTGTCCAACATGACGGACAACATTCAGGTACGTCTCATTATTTCCAATTATTGCATATGGATCTTATGGGTCCAATCGAGGTAGATAGCCTAGGAGGGATGAGATATTCTTATGTGATAGTAGATGATTTTCCAGATTTACTTGGATCTATTTCTTAAAGGAAAAATCACAAACCTTTGAGATGTTTAGAACACTTTACTCTAGGATTAAGAATCTGTTTTGTTCTTCGATTTTCAGAATTAGATCTATCATGGAAAGGAGTTTGAAAATCAAACCTTTGTAAAATTTTGTGAAAAGAAAGGCATATTCCATGAATTTTTGGCACCAAAAACACCACAACAAAATGGGGTTGCCGAGAGAAAGAACATAACTTTACAAGAAATGGCTAGAGATATGTTAAGTTCTAAGCAATTGTCAAAGAGGTTTTGGGCAGAAGCCTTGAACACGGCATGTCACATATCTAATAGAATCTATTTAAGGCCAGTGACCAAGATGACATCCTATGAACTGTTAAATGGAAAGAAACCTACATTGTGGTACTTTCATGTCTTTGGGTGTGTGCGCTATATTCTTAATGACAGGGATTAACTGGCTAAATTTGACTCTAAGAGTGACAAGGGAATATTCGTTGGCTACTCCCAGAATAGCCATGCTTACCGAATATACAATCTTCGGACAAAGATCATACATGATTCAGTCAATGTTATTTTTGATGACCTGCTGGATATATCTGGTAGATCTTCAGAAAACAACATTATGGTTGCAATTGAAGAGGAGCAACCCACTGAAGAAACAGATGTTGTCCCGACATCAAAAGAAACATATGAACCTCAAAGAGAGAACACAGGGGACGAAGTCGAGGAATGGGTCTACTACTGAACTGAATGATCAAGTGAAAAGAGACCCTCCATCGAGGATTAGAAGGAACCATCCACCCGACCAGGTGATAGGGGGAGTTTTTTAGAAGAGGCGTACAAGATGGAAAGAGTCAGTGAATTACCGAGAAATGGTAAGGTATGTGTGTATGTCCACCATATATCAACAGGTAAGTCTTTCTTGTCTTACATCTACTTTTGAACCTAAAAATATTGGGGAAGCATTAAAAGATAATTTTTGGATTCAAGCCATGCAAGAGGAGCTTGAACAATTTTCCCGAAATGAGGTTTGGGACTTGGTACCACGACCCAACAACACAAATGTTATTGGGACCAAGTGGATATTCAAAAACAAATCAGATGAGTTAGGGAAGATTGTTAGGAACAAAGCTCGACTTGTTGCTCAAGGATATACACAAGTAGAAGGTATCGACTATGACGAGACATTCGCTCTTGTGGCTAGAATTGAGTCAATAAGACTGCTTCTTGTTATTGCTTGCTATCTAAAGATTACCTTGCACCAAATGGACGTTAAAGGTGCCTTCCTCAATGGATACTTGGACAAAGAAGTATATGTTGAACAACCAAAGGGATTTGAGGATCCACATCATGTGTACAAGCTCAAGAAAGCTTTGTATGGACTAAAACAAGCACCACGTGCATGGTATAGTCGTTTAACTGGCTTCCTTGTTGAGTTTGGTTTTAACCGTGGAGAAGCTGACATAATATTATTCATTAAAATACACGGTGTAGATGTAATAATAGCTCAAATCTATGTTGATGATATTGTTTTTGGTTCGACTACAGAATCATTCTTGAAGTCATTTGTCGAAGTAATGTCGACAACATTTGAGATGAGCATGATTGGAGAACTAACATTTTTCTTAGGCTTGCAAATTAAACAGGATGAAGAGGGGATCCTTGTATCTCAAAGCAAGTACGCCAAGAATCTTGTTAGGAGATTTGGTCTGAAAAATGCTAAACACATGCAGACTCCAATGGGCTCTACGCAATAGGTATGTAAAGACGATGTTGGGCAAGATGTTGACCCAACATTGTACCGATCTATGATAGGTAGACTTTTATACTTTACCGTCAGTCGCCCCGATATCATGTTTAGCATATGTGTTTGCGCCAGGTTCAAAGCCAGCCCCAAGGTATCTCATCTTAATGCTGTGAAATGTATCATTCGATATGTTGCCGGTACAAGTGACTTGAGAATTTGGTACTCCAAAGACACTAATCATAATCTAATAAGATATAGTGACTCGGATTGGGCCGGTGATGTATGTCGCGCCCATTTTTAACCCAAGCTTCGCGACGCGATGGCGTCGATTCCCTCTAGATTGATTAAAAAATGCTTGCTTTGAGGAGTCGCCACCTAATTGTTCTAAGGTGAATTAAGACACCTAAATGCTAACTAAAAATGCAAAATAACTCCAATTTTGTGGTCTGCGAAACTAATGAGATTCTAGGTAAGGGTTCTTTATTATCCTAAAGGGAAGGGGTTAGGCATCCTTTAAGATCCGCTAACTTGCGGTTATCCGATCAAACTCAAGTTAATTGTTATGCTAAGAAAAATGCATGTTTTTACAAATATAAAAAATAATGTTGCAAGATGTTAATAAAATGATGCATTTTGTACAAGTATGCATTTGTATGACATTAATATACATGTAAAGCTGGTAAAAAAAGTATGCATTCGTATGAAAACTGATAAAAATGTATGCAAGGTGATTTTTATGGGCGACGGGCCTAAAAATAAATAAACTAGCGATTTTCAATTTTGAAACTAACCGAGCCTAAAAATAAATAAACTAGCTATGGATTTCCAATTTTACACTATCCTATTAATTTATTCTATGTCTACCTATTCTAAACACTTCAATAATTTCACGAGTACAATAATATTACAATACATAATAGAATAAAGCTGAATTAAAGAAAGTAAAAACAACAATAAATTAAATAATCTCTGAGGGGTATTTGCCTTCTTTGACTTTATCCCTTGCAAGCTGTCAAGAATAAACTGTTAGAAACAATTAAATATAAATAACTTCGGGTCCGTATCTAAAACAAGAATGTTTTGATCACGGAGGGCTTAGACTTAAATTTTGAAAAGACCATTCCAATCACGTCGTGGCTACAAACATATGACTCGGTGGTCATTTTAATTGCCTCGCCTACTAAACATGTTGGTCTCTCGGATGAAAAAGAAAGATCATTCCAATCACGTCATGGCTGCAAACATATGACTCGGTGGTCATTTTAATTGCCTCGCCTACTAAACATGTTGATCTCTCGGATGAAATAAGAAAAATATTTAAGTCTCATCCTTGCCCAAAAGTTTTATTTTCCGTCTTTACAACTGTGGAGGCCTAAAAAATCGACGGATATGTTTTCATCGGCCATGTGTGGTATCGTGTTCAAATCAGTAAATTTTACCGAAGCAGCAAGCAGAAACAGAGGGGGCAATTCCGAAGGGGGCGCGGCCTCAAATTCAATTTCATTGGCCTAAGTGTAGTATTTGTTCAAATCAGTAAAACGAACAAAAACAGCAAAACAGAAACCGAGAAACATTTCTCGAAAAGACGTGGCCTTGAATTCAATTTCATTGGCCTATGTGAAGTAACAAATCAGTAAAAAAAATAAACTGAAAACAGTAGACTGAAACCGAGAAGCAAACTGAAACAGAAAAGCAATGCCCGAAAAGGAGCGGCCTCGAATTCAATTTCATTGGCCTAAATGCAGTATTTATTCAAAGCAATAAAACAGTAACGAAAAACAGAAACTGAGAAAACAACTTCCGAAGGACGCGACCTCAAATTCAATTTCATTGGCCCAAAATGCAGTATTTAATTCAAAATAGTAAAACAGCAAGATATCTGTTGCACGGATGTTTAAATGCCAAAAACGGTAAACTGAAAACAGAGAAACAAACAAACAAAAAAAACGCGGCCTGAATTTAATTTCATCGGCCTAAATGCAGTATATATTCAAAGCAGTAAAATAAACAACATAGCCGCATACAAATAGCAAGCAATTAAAATGTCCAACCCAGATTCTGAATTTTTGAACCAGAACGGAATTTGAAATGCTCCTGAAAATCCGACCCAACAAAACAGTAAAGAAAAATTAGGTAATTGACCCGAGTTCTGAAAAATAGACCCGGATAGACGACCCGGATTTCGGGCCGATCCGAGAAATGCAACCCGGACCAGGAATCATTTTTTTTGGATTTTCAAATAACCAACAACAAAATATTAAAACACAAAAATTTGGAAATTTATTCGAATCGGGTCGACCCGACCCGAATCGGATGTTTCAACACGAATCGATTTCTTTCCAAATTTTCAGATAACCAATAACAAAATAAAAACACAAATCTGGAAATTTAACGAACCGGGTCGACTCAACTCGGATTAGTGACCCGACCCGAATCGGATGTTTTCAACCCGAATCGATTTCTTTTCAAATTTTCAGATAATCAACAACAAAATACAAACACACAAAATCTGGAAATTTATCTGAGTCGGGTCGACCCGACCCGGATCTGTGACCCGACCCGAATCGGATGTTTCAACCCGAATCGACTTCTTTCCAAATTTTCAGATATAACCAACAACAAAATATAAACATATAAATCTGGAAATTTAACCAAACTTGGTCGACCCGACCCGAATCGGATGTTTCAACCCGAATCGATTTCTTTCCAAATTTCAGATAACCAACAACAAAATATAAACACAAAAATCTAGAATTTTCGCTTGAATCGGGTTGACCCGACCCGAAACCAAAAAGACAGACGACAGTGGACTACAGCCATTGAGCCATGGTAAAACAGTGGCGAAAATAGCCAAAATATTAGGAAAGTCCAAAATAAGCCAGCACGCCGGAAAACATACTCGCCGAAGTATGCCAAAAAATGAGATTAAATCAGTCCAACAAAACACACGACAACATAACCATAAGAGAAATAGAAACAACACCGTAATGTCGCCGGAGTTCAACCTCCGGTCAGATCTGGAAAAAGCGAAGGGCACAACAAAACCGAGTATCATCGTAGTTCCCACGGTGATGGGCTAGGAGTGATGGTGGTGGTGGTTCGCTCCGGTTCACGAGTTGGAGCTACTCGCCGGAACAGTGGCGGTGATGAGAGTAGAGGGAACATTGAATGGGATATGCGGCGGGTGAGGTGATAGGGTTTTGGGTTTATGGGGGTCGGCGACTGTGGGTATGGTAGTGGTGAGAGTGTCAACATAGGGGTGACCGACGGTGGTGTGGGGGCAGTGCATGGGTGTGTCGGTGACTGGTTGGTGTCGGGGCAGGTGACCGACGTGTGGGGGTCACGAGTATGGGGGTTGTCGGCGACGTGATAGGGGCAGGGTATGGGGCTGCGGCTGATAGAGAGTTTTTGGTTGGGAGAGAAAAAAAAGGTGCGGGGTTTTATTTTTAGGGGTGTGCGGCTGATGAAAGAAAAAGGGTTTTGGGATTGTGGGCCGACTTGGGCCTTTTCGGTTGGGGCTTGGATGGGGTCCAAAAATGGGATGTTTTTATTGTAATGGGTTTAGTAGAAATTGTTTTGGGGGAAATGAAATGGGTTATGGGTTAAAAATATAAAAGGGGTTTTTATTATATAAAAAGAAAGCTTTGCAAAATTTATAAATTGTAAAGATGGAAATATGATAAAAATATAATATTTGCGAAATGCTTGGTGCTAAAAAATAAAAAATAAAAATGCGATGTCATTTTGCGAAAAATAAAAATAACATATAATATTAGGATAAAAAGTATGATTATGATATAAAAATGCAAATGACAATAAAAAATGCAAATAATAATAATAATGCTGATATATATACATATATATGCCTATATTTTAAAATTGCTTAAAGGTGTCAAAAATATTTAAAATTGCAAATAAAATCAGAAAAGATGGGACAAAATTGGGTGTCAACAGATGCCCCTCTTTGGCCGGAGACGATGAAAGAGTTTTCGGCCAAAGAAGTTGACTGAGTAGCCAATTTTGTCTGGATCATCGGGACTCGAGGGAAGGTTAGGGATGCGTGGGGTGAAATAGAATCCCGATGGGGGACAAAAGTCGTAAAAGATAGTGCAGATTCAAGAAACATTGCCCCAGTGTCGAGTTATGATGACACTGGTTGCTGATGTGGTGAAATACTGGGGGAAGGGTGGAGCAACGTTCGCAGTACTTCCCCAATGCAGATGATGATGTAGCATATGCGTAATGAGATGACGTCGTTGCTTAGACATTATGTAAATGGCGTCGTTGCATAGGCATGATTGAAATTAAAATACCCACATTAGAAGGTGGGTGCCTGACTGAGATTAAAATACCCGCATTAGGAGGTGGGCCCTGACTGAAAATAAAATACCCGCATTAGGAGGTGGGCGCCTGACTGAAATTAAAATACCCGCATTAGGAGGTGGGCGCCTGACTGAAAATAAAATACCCGCATTAGGAGGTAGGCGCCTGAGTGAAAATAAAATACCCGCATTAGGAGGTGGGCGCCTGACAGAAATTGAAATACCCGCATTATGAGGTGGGTGCCTGACTAAAATTGAAATACCTGTATTAGGAGGTGGGCGCCTGACTGAAATTAAAATACCCGCATTATGAGGTGGGTGCCTAACTGAAATTAAAATACCCGCATTATGAGATAGGTGCCTGACTGAAATTGAAATACCCGTATTAGGAGGTGGGCGCCTGACTGAAATTAAAATACCCGCATTAGGAGGTGGGCGCCTGACTGAAATTAAATACTCGCATTATGAGGTGGGCGCCTGACTGAAATAAAATACCCGCATTATGAGGTGGGCGCCTGACTAAAATTAAAATACCCGCATTAGGAGGTGGGCGCCTGACTGAAATTAAATACTCGTATTATGAGGTGGGCGCCTGAAATGACGTCGTTGCTTAGACGTGATGCAGATGTCGTCGTTGCATAGACGAAATGTAATGACGTCGTTGCTTAGACGTGATACAGATGTCGTCGTTGCATAGACGAAATGAAATGACGTCATTGCTTAGACGTAATGCAGATGTGTGACCCTAAGGTCGAATTGCTATGTGATCAATCTAGATTAAAAGTTAATGCACGGACATAAGCGATGTAAAACGAATGGATAAGGATAAGAATATGACCTTGTGAGTCGAAATACCGTCCTTGTACGGACATAGCAGTTGGGACCCTATAGGTCAAGATGATGTTTTTGTACGAACGCCCAATAGGAACGTGATCCTTGTAGGGCCTAAACTGCGATGCCGGTGTTCTTTGCCAAATTAAACACACATGTTGCGACTTCTATGCCTTTATCAACATGAAGACCTACACTCAAAGAAATTCGTGAGTTTGGGGGGCAGGGGCGGTTGATTCGCGTTGGCTTTGTAGTTTTTGCCCTTGACGCTTGCAAGCTCAGACTGGTTTGGATTGAAGACATTAGTTGTCTGGCATTTTTCCAGGTCCATTGGCATATTCTTGCAGTGAACCCTTAAAATTTGCCCCAGTTTCTAGTAAATATGAAGATGCTGAACTTCCAACTGGACAAAACCGAGTTTGTGCGGGCAACTTGCTTGTCCTGTTAAGGCAATCATGTGAGCCTATTGCGTTGTGTGCAAGATAATGGAAGAAAGATTTCAATAGTGTGACCGAAGCCGATGTGGCCGCCTACGTATTCCGACAAGGGAAATCAGGTCATAACGTAGTTCGCTGCAAGCAAAAAAGGATTGTGAAGTTTTTCAAAATAGGACCGAAGCCGATATGGCCGCCTGCATATCCCGCCGAGGGAATCAGGTCATAACGTAGTTCATGAGCAAAAGAGATTTGTAAGTTTTTAGAATGTTTTTTTTTTGGTAAAAAAGAGTGACTAGAGTTTGAAAAATGATGCAATATTTTGCAAGTTTTTTTTTTTTTGGATAAAAATATGAAAAAGACATAATCACGTCTTGACTTCCGTTGGTACCAACAATTAGTATTGTGCTTAAGGGCTCCCGTTATTGCTTTTTGTCTAGCCGAGACTGACTTCAGGGTAATTCCTAAGCTTCAGATGCTACCTCAGACATACCTGAGTATTGACACTTGCTTCAAGCCAAGGTTTTGACATATATGAATCCTCATGTTTCAAATGCCCTCACTGAAAGAAAGTCCCTTCCTCACATGTATTTCAGTATTTTTGAACTTTGGGATGTCTAGAGAAGTACACTCACCCTCAGAAAGATGTTCAATGCATTTAATTGTGATACCATAGGCTTGGCCGTCATGTGAGTATCCACTAATGTGAGAACCCTCTGTATAAGATCATGTAAGGCTTGTTATGGGTTTGTAATGTAGGCTTGGGGAATGGAAATGATATCATTTGGGTAAGGAGTGACTAATCCTTCCTTGAGCATTGGAATATGTCCGCGCTTGTTATTTGTGTGCCTTGATACCGATTTGCTTCTTTTTGCCCCCTTTGTTTTGTACCGACTTCTTTTGAATATTTCGTTTTGAGCTTTTTCCCCCTTTTCGGAGTTATTTCCTTTTTTTTTTTTTTATTTTTTTTGATATTGTCGGGGCTTTTTACTTCCCTTTTTGTGAAGTCGTCCCTTTGTTTTGTTTCATTTCCTCTTTTGGAACATTGCAACTTCAACTCGGATCTTTTTCAGCAATTTGCATATTTCTAACGCGCTCAAGGAGGTCGGGCCAAAAGAGGGATAGTGCGTGTACGCACTCAAAAAGGGTATAGGCATAAGATGTGGTTGTTTAAAAAAATAGGCTTCAGGCTCAAAGGGGAAGTACTATGGATGATGTTATTTGGTACGCTGGAAAGGCTCAAACGGATCAAAGAATGCCTACGATCCTTTCCTATAACAAGTGTTACTCAGGATTTCGCCTCAACAAACATTCGAGCCAAGTTCTAGATCACAATGCAATGCAATTGAACTTATTCAAAAACTCACCACACAATGCATCTGAAACGATGAGGTTGCGGTTTTGTTCATATCTTGGAAGTATGCAAAGCAATTTTCAAGTGTCAACATAGGCGTGAATGAGAGGTACTAGAAGAATCAATGGTTTACCACGAAGTCAGTCCTCTCCACTTGTTCTTTCCTATGCACACTCCTAACTGTGTTGGTATCAACCAAGTCCATCAATGATTCTTAAAATATATATAATTTTTTTTGTATTTTTGAATAAAGGGTATCGAACCCAAATAGGGCTGCCTACGTATCTCATCTTTGACGAGAATCAGGTGTGCGTAGTTCGTTCAGATATGTTATAAAAAATGTATGCTTGTAAAAGAATTTATCCACGATATGATAGTAAGTAAAAACTATATGCAATGAAAAAATGATTGTCCGCATTAGGATGAATGCAATGGAAAAAAAATGATTGTCCACAATAGGATGAATGAAAAGATGGGTAAGCCAAATATGTTCATTTCTAAGGTGGATGCGGAGAAGTGCGTCCCTTTTCCAGGTGGACTAGGAAGTGCGTCCCTTAGACAAGTTTGTTCCACTTTCGTTGGGTAGCGTTCCGCAAAGACTAGATTGACATTTTTTATTTTTATTTTTTTTCGATTTGTTTTAGGGGTGTCGAACCCGAGAAGGGTTACCTACGTATCACACCGTACGGTGAGAATCATACACTCGTAGTTCGTAAAAGATATGTTGTAAAAATGTATGATATAAATGAATTATGTAACGAAAATTAAGCATATCAACTGAATTTGCAAAATATGTAAAAAAGTATAGAAAACTAGAGTGATGCCTCGTTGAATCTGGTGTTAGCTGACTTTTTCCAGTCAAAATATCTCTCGGTCATCTTTATGCAAACTTTTGCTTTGTTCTTTCCTGGAGTATATCCATAGATAATGTTTTAGAACGACCGCCCCCGACTATTCGCGAGGATGATCTTCCTGCAAAAATAAGAGCACCGAGTGAAAAGAGGAAAGTCACATAAATAATAATAAAATGTGAAAGTGTGATAGTATAGTCAAAGACTCCCCTGATTGATTTGTTCGGACTGGAGGTTGGATGACTTCTTTCAGTCAAAGTATATCCCGGTCATGGATGATGTTTTATAACGACCGCCCTCGACTGTTTGCAAGGACGGTCTTCCTGCAAAAATGAGAGACATGGGTGAAAGTAGGAAAGTCACAAAAATAATAAAATGTAGGAGTGTGACAATATATGGTCAAAGACTCCCCTGATTGCTTCACAAGGTCCGAATCTTGATGTTCAAGAACACTTTATCCTCGAGCGGTGACACAATTTTTGTCCCGAGGACCGAAAGATATGGCGTTGCCCCAGTAGAAATCTTGATTGTAGTGCGATAGCCCAAAAGTGCAAAGGGCAAATGTTCATGCCCAGAGTTGCAAGCGACATGGCATGATATGTACAGAATTGAAGCAGGTAATTATTGCATTAAATAATATGTACAGAGTTAAAAGAAGAAAAATAGCAAACAAATTGTGCGGGAATTAAATGTGCGTCCTAACATGCATGGAACCTCTCTTATGCTAGAGGTGAGCCTAAACGCCAAATATGTAAGATTATGACAGATTAATCCAAGTTGTTAAACTGCAATGCTTTGTCGGAAATGAAGACATCATGAATGTACATTTTCCAATTTCGGCATGTCAAAATTAGGCTTGGATTCGTCTATCATTATCACGCTACAAATAATATGCTGATGGTCGTTGGGGGAGCGAGACCCGTCGACAATTTTGGTGGATTTCTTAATTGGGGAGTCGATGCCAAGTATAGACCCACCTAAGGTGTATGTATGCATGACTTAAGATAAAGGGTGGTATAGCTCTATCCTAAACTTTCTAAGATTTGGCTGACTAGACTCAAGGTTCCCGAGTGGACTACTCGAGTGAGAAAGCTACGCGGCCACCGGATGGTCCGGACACTCTGCGCATATGCCAACACTCCTAAAATTTGGTAATTTGAAAGAATTTTGCGGGTGCGCTAAACACACCTCGCGTGTAATGTGTGATAGTGTCAGTTTTCCGTAGTGGAAGAAATATCAGCGGAATGCCAATTTAAGGAAAGAAGTAAAAGAAAGTATCAATTAAAGCAGTTAAACATACAAAATTTTAAAAAGGAAACAATTAAAACAATATATCAAATAAGGAGCAATATAAAGCACAATAATAATTAACCTGAATTTGCTATGGTTAAGAACATGAAGTTTCCCCAGTGGAGTCGCCATGCTGTAACGCCCGTTTTTAACCCGAGCTTCGCGACGCGATGGCGTCGATTCCCTCTAGATTAATTAAAAAATGCTTGCTTTGAGAAGTCGCCACCTAATTGTTCTAAGGTGAATTAGGATACCTAAATGCTAACTAAAAATGCAAAATAACTCCAATTTTGTGGTCTGCGAAATTAATGAGATTCTAGGTAAGGGTTCTTTATTATCCTAAAGGGAAGGGGTTAGGCATCCTTTAAGATCCGCTAACTTGCGGTTATCCGATCAAACTCAAGTTAATTGTTATGCTAAGAAAAATGCATGTTTTTATAAATATAAAAAATAATGTTGCAAGATGTTAATAAAATGATGCATTTTGTACAAGTATGCATTTGTATGACATTAATATACATGTAAAGCTGGTAAAAAAAAGTATGCATTCGTATGAAAACTAATAAAAATGTATGCAAGGTGATTTTTATGGGCGACGGGCCTAAAAATAAATAAACTAGCGATTTTCAATTTTGAAACTAACCGAGCCTAAAAATAAATAAACTAGCGATGGTTTCCAATTTTACACTATCCTATTAATTTATTCTATGTCTACCTATTCTAAACACTTCAATAATTTCACGAGTACAATAATATTACAATACAGAATAGAATAAAGCTGAATTAAAGAAAGTAAAAACAACAACAAATTAAATAATCTCTGAGGGGTATTTGCCTTCTTTGACGTTATCCCTTGCAAGCTGTCAAGAATAAACTGTTAGAAACAATTAAATATAAATAACTTCGGGTCCGTATCTAAAACAAGAATGTTTTGATCACGGAGGGCTCAGACTTAAATTTTGAAAAGACCATTCCAATCACGTCGTGGCTGCAAACATATGACTCAGTGGTCATTTTAATTGCCTCGCCTACTAAACATGTTGGTCTCTCGGATGAAAAAGAAAGATCATTCCAATCACGTCGTGGCTGCAAACATATGACTCGATGGTCATTTTAATTGCCTTGCCTACTAAACATGTTGATCTCTCGGATGAAATAAGAAAAAGATTTAAGTCTCATCCTTGCCCAAAAGTTTTATTTTCCGTCTTTACAACTGTGGAGGCCTCAAAAATCGACGGATATTTTTTCATCGGCCATGTGTGGTATCGTGTTCAAATCAGTAAATTTTACCGAAGCAGCAAGCAGAAACAGAGGGGGGCAATTCCGAAGGGGGCGCGGCCTCAAATTCAATTTCATTGGCCTAAGTGTAGTATTTGTTCAAAACAATAAAACGAACAAAAAGAGCAAAACAGAAATCGAGAAGCATTTCCCGAAAAGACTCGGCCTCGAATTCAATTTCATTGGCCTAAGTGAAGTAACAAATCAGTAAAAAAAAATAAACTGAAAACAGTAGACTGAAACCGAGAAGCAAACTGAAACAGAAAAGCAATGCCCGAAAAGGCGCGGCCTCGAATTCAATTTCATTGGCCTAAATGCAATATTTATTCAAAGCAATAAAACAGTAACGAAAAACAGAAACTGAGAAAACAACTTCCGAAGGACGCGGCCTCAAATTCAATTTCATTGGCCCAAAATGCAGTATTTAATTCAAAACAGTAAAACAGAAAAACAGCAAGATATTCGTTGCACGGATGTTTAAATGTCAAAAACAGTAAACCGAAAACAGAGAAACAAACAAAAAAAAGCGCAGCCTGAAGTCAATTTCATCGCCTAAATGCAGTATTTATTCAAAGCAGTCACATAAACAACATAGCCGCATACAAATAATAGCAATTAAAATGTCCGGCCCGGATTCTAAATTTTTGAACCAGAACAGAATTTGAAATGCTCCTGAAAATCCGACCCGATAAAACAGTAAAGAAAAATTAGGTAATCGACCCAGTTCTGAAAAAACAGACCCGAATAGAAGACCCGAATTTCGGGCCGACCCGAGAAATGCAACCCGGACCAGGAATCATTATTTTTTTGGATTTTTAGATAACCAACAACAAAATATTAAAACACAAAAAATATGGGAATTTATTCGAATCGGGTCGACCCGACCCGAATCGGATGTTTCAAGCCGAATCGATTTCTTTCCAAATTTTCAGATAACCAATAACAAATTAAAGACACAAATCTAGAAATTTAATCAAATCGGGTAGACCCAACTCGGATCAGTGACCCGACCCGAATCGGATGTTTTCAACCCGAATCGATTTCTTTCCAAATTTTCAGATAATCAACAACAAAATACAAATATACAAAATCTGGGAATTTATTCGAATCGGGTCGACCCGAATCGGATGTTTCAACCCGAATCGATTTCTTTCCAAATTTTCAGATAACCAACAACAAAATATAAATATATAAATCTGGAAATATATTCGAATCGGGTCGACCCGACCCGAATCGGATGTTTCAACTCGAATCGATTTCTTTCCAAATTTCAGATAACCAACAACAAAATATAAACACAAAAATTTGGAATTTTCGCTTGAACCGGGTTGAACCGACCCGACCCGAAACCAAAAAGACAGACGACAGTGGACTACAGCCATGGTAAAACAGCGGCGAAAATAGCCAAAATATTAAGAAAGTCCAAAATAAGCCAGCACGCCGGAAAACATACTCGCCGTAGTATGCCAAAAAAATGAGATTAAATCAGTCCAACAAAACACACGACAACATAACCATAAGAGAAATAGAAACAACACCGTAATGTCGCTGGAGTTCGACCTCCGGTCAGATCTGGAAAAAGCGAAGGGCACAACAAAACCGAGTATTATCGTAGTTCCCACGGTGATGGGCTAGGAGTGATGGTAGTGGTGGTTCGCTCCGGTTCACGAGTTGGAGCTACTCGCCGGAATAGTGGCGGTGATGAGAGTAGAAGGGAACAGTGAATGGGATGTGCGGCGGGTGAGGTGATAGGGTTTTGGGTTTATGGGGGTCGGCGACTGTGGGTATGGTAGTGGTGAGGGTGTCGACATAGGGGTGACCGACGGTGGTGTGGGGGCAGTGCATGGGTGTGTCGGTGACTGGTTGGTATCGGGGCAGGTGACCGACGTGTGGGGGGTTGTCGGCGACGTGATAGGGGCAGGGTATGGGGCTGCGGCTGATGGAGAGTTTTTGGTTGGGAGAGAAAAAAAAGTGTGGGGGTTTTATTTTTAGGGGTGTGCGGCTGATAAAAGAAAAAGTGTTTTGGGTGGGTTTTTGTTTTTTTGTAGTGTTGTGTTTTTTTGGGTTAGGGGATAAAAGGAGGGAAAATAAAAGAAGGGATTGGGCTTGGGGTTGTGGGCCGACTTGGGCCCTTTCGGTTGGGCCTTGGATGGGGTCCGAAAATGAGTTGTTTTTATTGTAATGGGTTGAGTAGAAATTGTTTTGGGGGAAATGAAATGGGTTATGGGTTAAAAATATAAAAGGGGTTTTTATTATATAAAAAGAAAGCTTTGCAAAATTTATAAATTGTAAAGATGGAAATATGATAAAAATATAATATTTGTGAAATGCTTGGTGCTAAAAAATAAAAAATAAAAATGCGAAGTCGTTTTGCGAAAAATAAAAATAACATATAATATTAGGATAAAAGGTATGATTATGATATAAAAATGCAAATGACAATAAAAATATAAATAATAATAATAATACTGATATATATACATATATATGCCTATATTTTAAAATTGTTTAAAGGTGTCAAAAATATTTAAAATTGCAAATAAAATCAGAAAAGATGAGACAAAATTGGGTGTCAACAATGTAGACCCTAGGAAAAGCACTAGTGGTGGGTGTTTCTATATTGGCAATAATCTAGTCTCATGGTACAGTCGTAAACAAAATTGTGTATCACTCTCGACTACCGAATCTGAATATGTGGCAGCCGAAAGTTGTTGTGTTCAACTGATTTGGTTACGACATATGCTAGATGACTATGGCATATCTAATAACTCCATTATTTTGTACTGTGATAATCTGAGTGCTATTAATATTTCCAAAAATCCTGTTCAGCATTCACGTACAAAGCACATAGACATAAGACATCATTTTTTAAGAGACTTAGTGGAAAAACAGCTAGTTCAAATCGAACATGTTGATACTCCTTTACAACTGGCTGACATTTTTACCAAACCTTTAGATCATGAGAGATTTTCTAGCTTGAAAAAATCTCTTGGTCTCTGTTTTCTTTGAAAATAAGACAGGCTAGGTAGATATTGTCCGAAATGTTGTCCTAACATTCTGGGTAAGATTTACTGATTGAGTCAATATACAGGATAAGTGTTGTAGTGATGTTGCACTGTTTTTTAAAAGATTCAAGCATGACTCTAAAAGGACAAGATATGAATGTGATACCGTTCTCTGCGAGTATCATAAGAAAGGTGAAGCCTCTACTAAAAGACTTGGATGTATACAAAAAGAGCAAAGCTCTAAGATTGGTATCCTTCCTATTCTATAGGAGTACTACGTGCTTCAAAAAGGTTGAAAATTTCTCAATTTTTTTTTAATATGTATGTGTTCAACTAAGTTGATTAAGGATAATGGTAAAATGTTACATTAGTCCAGCGATCAGTCTCATAGGGAACATATAAGTAAATATCATCTGCCAAATCAGAAAATCCTTGGAGTCTCATAATGTTTGTTTAACTTGGAAATGTTGCCAACATCGTGTTCCAGTACATTGATCAATCTGGTTTATCTTATTTTATTCTTGTTTTTGGTATTTAACATGTCTCTGTCTTTAACGAAAAATCCAAAAATTCTGGAGGACCGTTTTTATTTAAATTTTAAATGATGTTATGCCCTATGTAAATCCTTTGTTTTAGGTGTGTAAAGAGTTTTTATTCTTCTATACAATCTAAATTTAAGGAAAATGAGTTTGAGTGTAAGTATATTTTGCCATAATGAAACCTCCCATTTTTTGTCTTGGAATTGTCACATCAGCCGATTTACAATCCATCAAATCATGGCAACCCAAACACCACCGTCATTTTTCAAAACCCAAACCTTCTCTAACACGCCCAATCCTTCAAAACCCTATCCCATGTCCATTTCCTCATAATTCACAAACACCAAAGAGTATTCCTCAATGTCGACTAGTCCAGCAAATAGCAACAAGGTTTACAAGTATTATACTTCCATCAATGACTTAAAACCAGTCGAGGAGGACTGCACACATGCTATGATCCTACTTGGTTCAGATAATCCATTACGGTGACAACCAGTCTGCCAAAAGATCCAGGGAAGAGTCGACTTTCCCTGTTGATACTACCACTAGCAGCGGTACTGACACCGATTTCAGTGTGTCAGTTCTTCCAAAACTCCATCAACTTCCACTCCACAAGCAGAAACTGAGAAGGGAAAATAAGAAGAATAAATGTCAGATGATATACCTCTACGGAACTTCATTCCTAAAGGGGTTCGTAGAACATACTGGAATTTTGATTTAAATGTTGCCTCAACATCAAAGGCAACATAAGAGAAAATGGACCCAGACTATGTTGCCCCAACATCCGAGGAAATACCTGCAGCCACCTTATCCGAACAAGAAAACATAGAATCTGAAACAGATTCTGAGGTAATTCCCTACTCTTCCATGTTTCAAACAAAATCATGCTCCAGTAACTGGAATTGGTTTAAAAATAGAGGAGTTAGAGGGGAGAAGGTGATTGACCTAACTTCATTCTCCAAAAATGGTTTAGTTGATTTCTTAAGTAGTCGAAAGATCTTAAGCTCTGTATCTGGTAAGAATCCTTATTGTGAGAAGGTGATTAGGGTGTTCTATGCTAATCTGACGCTTGCTGTTCGGGACACAACCTCAAAGAAATTTGGGAGAGTGTACCTATACAACAAGGTATACAATTTTACACCTAATATCATCAACTCCACTCTTGGGATAACTGTTAGTGAAAGAGAACCTCAACCAAACCCCACTGTGGAGGAACTCAATTCGATGATCAAGTACCTTACGGGGAATTTGATCACTGTTTGGGCTCCTCGCAGTCCTGTGTCAAAACTCACTGCCTTGTTTGCCACTTTGCACAAACTTGTTATATACAACTGGCTACCCTCCCTCAACGAGACAGTAGTGACTCTTGATCAAGCATTACTGCTTTTCAAGTTTGGAAGAAATCAGAAAGTTGACTTAGGAACCCTCATATTCAACCATGTTGCCAATTTGGCAGAAAGACAAAGCAAATCTGCCTTTCCATACCCATCCTTGATTTTTTAAATCCTGCTCAACCAAGGTTTTAAGACTCCAAAAGGAGAAAAGCTGAGTCCAGCCTTAGAGGTCTACTCGGTACGGCGGCGATTGTGAAACAAAGATGGACAGGGTTATTGACCTGCCCTGGAAGAAAGATGAATGGGACACTGACACATCAAAGGATATTGCCAACATTCCTGGCAATATTGGTCAAGGAAATGTCACAATGTCCAAAGACTGGCTTCAACAACACATTGCTGAACTTGACAGGCAAATTTAAGACCTAGTGCGAGCCAAGAACTATTATGTGGGCTTACTTTCTTCACAAAAAGGGGGAGAGGATGTTGCTGCTGGAAGCAGACAGACAGGGGGAGCTGCTACTGATGAGGATGCAGGACATGATGCATGGGGAGAGGAGTTGAGATGATGATTGCTGACTACTTCTGATGCTATGAAGATGAAGATGGTGCTGCACAGAGTGATCGATCACAGAAAGCGGCTGGAAGCTACTATGACTCGATTACTCTAGTCAAGGATCATCATGCTGATGGAATGGAGTGTTTATTTAATGATGAATGGAGTATCGATAATCTCTATTTATTTGAATATTGGATATATTGACATTTGGAATATTTTTTTTGGTTTGTAATATTTTACTTTGGGATATTTGGTCTGTTCTTGCAGACATTGTGACTGCTTTCTAAAGTTGTTTACATATGTTTTCCTGATGTGTATTGTTATGAATGGTTACTGTAGACTGATTACATAGTTGTTGTAAGTAATTCCTGACTAACAAAACATAACTCATATCTAATCAAATCATCGATACAAGACTGCTTGGAATTTAATACTGAAGGTTAAGGGGAGCATAGCATTGATCCTACTGATTCTTGGAATGTAAGGACTACATCGGGAATCAGTATCCTAGTCATTTTCGATTCGTATGGAGTTTTGTGAAGAAAGGAAAAAAGGGGGAGATTGTTGATGTTGGATGGATGTTGTGACAACATCTGTAAATACTCAGGACAACATCTTATGAAAATAAGAATGTTGCCTGCGATGTTATGACAACATTCCTGAAAACATCTCTGTAACGATTTTGCCTATTCTTCCGGCCAAAATAGGTTGTGTTACTGTGAGTAAAAAATGACCTAGGCAAGCTTACAATGATACTGTGTTTAAAACGTGGTAAAAGAAACAGTCAAAGCTTGGAGAGGAAGCAGTGTGAAGACCAAGTCCAGAACGTTGAGCTTTTTAAGGAGTAAGAACTGGTCCAAGTTGAATCCTTCTTTTACTCAGCCTCCGCAACCAATCAGTGAGGATTTCATGGAAGTTGCACACTATAAATAGAGGGGAGCTTCAGAGTATCGATATCCAGAATTGAACGAGAAGAAACCAAGAGAGCTCTCGGATATTCACCTTAGAAACTGGATCAACACACTTAGCCTAAAGTAGTATAACAACATCTAGTCCCACATTACTATTGCTGCCCAAATTCTAGATCAAGCTTATATTTCAAGCAATTGTAATGAAGATATTGTATTTGTCTTTTTAGATCTTTTAACTTTAGGCTGAAGTCATCTGCGACTTCACTTTTGTTTGTAATTTCTTTTTCGCATTTATTGTTCAATCTTGTAAAAAGAAATTCATTTGTAATTGTATATAATTTATATAATTCTTTGGTCATTGACCATCAAGGGATATATTAATATATACCCTTGAAAATATAAATATTGTGTCTCTTTACTTTTCCGCTGTATTTACTCTATAAAGGTTTATAACAGTTTTATCACAATGTTGCCTCAGATGTTGACACAACATTGAAGGCAACATCCAGAAACTGTTTTAATTATTCTAGTTGTTACGGTTTTATTCCTACATATTCTTGCTTATCTGTAGCCCTGGACCCAACAGTTATAATCTATTTTTGAGGTATATGCTTTGTTTGGCATGTTAGATTTAGAATAAAATAGAATAGGAAAAATGTCACACATCGTATTGGTGTAGGATGGATGAAATTGAGGCTCGCATCTGGAGTCTTGTGTGATAACAAGGTGCCACCAAAACTTAAAGGCAAGTTCTATAGGGCGGTGGTTAGATCAACTATGTTGTATGGGGCGGAGTGTTGGCTAGTCAAGACTTCACATATATAAAAGATGAAAGTTACGGAGATAAGGATGCTGAGATGGATGTGTGGGCATACAAGGAGAGATAGGATTAGAAATGATGACATCCGGGACAGAGTGGGAGTGGCCTCGGTGGAGGATAAGATGCGGGAAGCGAGGGATGGTTCGGGCATGTGCAAAGGAGAGGCATAAATGTCCCAGTGCGGAGGTGTGAGAGGTTGGTTATGGATTGGTTCAGGAGGGGTAGAGGTAGGCCGAAGAAGTATTGGGGAGAGGTGATTAGACGGGATATGGTGCAGGTGCAACTTACGGAGGACATGACCTTAGATAGAGGGTTGTGGAGGACACGGATTAGGGTAGTAGGTAGTTGAGTGTAGTCCTACTTACGCTTACATACTGGTAGTTGTAGTGTTATTATTGTAGCCCTGCTTAGCCTATCATACTAGTAGGCCCAATATTTTTTTATAGTCCTTTGTCCTTTGATTTCTGATGTTGTATGTTCTTTCGTGTACTTTGTTTATCTTATTTACCTGCGTTAATTACTACTTCTTTTTTCAGAATTCTTTATCATGGCTTATTCGCTTTTGTTACTCTCATTTCATACTGCCTTAAATTTCTTGTCCGGGTCTGACCGTTTCTCTTGTTTTGCTTGTGCTTGTGCTTATGCTTTGTCTTGAGCCGAGGGTCTTTCGGAAACAGTCTCTCTACTTACCAAGGTAAATAAGGTCTGCGTACACTCTACCCTCCCCAGACTCACGTTGTAGGACTTCACTGGTATGTTATTATTGTTGTAGAACAGGAAAAATGTTCGCTCGATTAAATTAAGACATTAAGTGTCGGTCATGACTCGTTCAGAAAACGAATAGTGACACATTTGGTTTAAATCAAAATCACTCAGCAGATTAAGAATATTGTACACTCAATATGAGTCAGTTGGTTTGACTTTTCATTTTCTTTATTTACTTTAGTTTGCTCTGTTTAAGTCTCACATGTCTACAATATTATTAAGGTGACATAACAAAAATGTCCATAAGAATTCGTTAAGTTAGGCTTATTGTCATGTCCGTTCAATTATATTTAGTTGGTCTTACTCTATGTTCCAAAAAATCAAAGATTGTTAAATTAGTGCAAGTCCAATCAAAATAATTCTTACATTAAATATATTGAGATATTCTGTATTAACAATGTATGGTGACGACTTTTTGTTTCTTTGTTTCTTCCTTTTTAATTCAAATTGCTTAAATCCATTTTAATTTTATGTGTCTTACTTTTTTATCCGCTTAAAGAATATTATATTCCATATTTAGTATTAATTTCAATATCTCACATGACATGTTTAATACCACGAGATGCAAAGAATATTTTAATACATTATACATATTTCATTTAAAATTACAAAATTTAAAAATTCTCTTACTTTCTTAAATTATATGTCCACTCAAATTAAGACACATGAAACTAAAGGGAGGGAATAATATTTTTTCTTTACTCATTGTATTTACATTTTACTTTTCAGATCTTGAAATATCTATATGTTTTCTTTCACGGTAGGATAATGTAAAAATATCGGCAAGGTTGCTTCTGTTAAATATACATAAGTATACACAATATACATGTGTATACTCATGTATATTGGATCTCGGATTTTGTGTAGCAAGCCCACGGGTTGGGCAGAATTTGTGAATAAAGTGTTGTAATAGTTTAGTGTAAGTAATACCTTAATTAGTTTTGTACACTTACCATAGTTATAGGATTTTTGTACTACTAGAATAAGGTTTTAGGAGTAGAATAAGAATAGGATTTTCCTATTATGGAAATATGTAAATTGTATATATACTCTTTCAATTAATGAAAATAATCAAGGGATTATTTCTTTCATGGTATCAGAAGTCTAGGTCTTAAAATCCTCTCTCCAAATTCCTTCAACTTTCTGTCGCCTAAGCCACCAAATCCGAGCCTCTTTTTCTCGGAATTTATGCCCGACGGACCCTCCTCTCTTCCCAAATTCTCTTCCCAATCCATACCTCACGTCTTGCGTTGCTATTATGGCTAAGAACATGTTTCACCCTGCCCTCACTATTTCTAACATCAAGAATCACATCCCTATCATTCTTGAAATAGAAAACGGCCAATACGCAATGTGGGCAGAACTGTTCAAAGTTTACGCACGCTCGCATCAAGTCCTCCATCATATTATCCCCGCGGATCATACGGATACGGAGGTTCCCAAACCCGAGAATGATCCTAAGTTATGGACAACCCTTGATGCTACTATTCATCAGTGGATTTACTCCACTATTTCTACCGACCTCTTGCAAATGATTATTGAACCAGATGCTACGTCGATGGCGGCATGGATTAGGGTTCGTGATATATTCCAAGATAATCAAAATTATCGTGTTGTTACCCTTGAGCAGGAATTTTCCCACGTCATTATGGAAAACTTTCCGAACGTTTCAACATATTGCAAAAGGTTGAAAGAATTGGCGGACCAACTCCGCAACATTGGTGCGCCCGTTAGTGAAGATCATCTTGTTCTACAGATGGTGGCTGGCCTATCCGAGGACTATAGTGGCGTTGGAACTCTCCTTCGTCAAAGTAATCCTCTCCTAAATTTCTATCAATCCCGCTCCATGATTACTTTGGAAGAGGCTTGGCTAAGAAGGCGGCTACGAGTGCTAGTCCCGTGGTTATGATGACGTCTTCCACTACTTCTCAGAATTATAGTGACAATTCAGGCTAGAACCGTTCTCAAGGGGGCAGCAAAAATAGTCAGAAAAATAATGTCAAAAATCACGGGGGCAAACGCGGCGATTTCGGCAGTGGACCCCATATCGGATATAGTGGGCCACCGACCCACTGGTCCCAGTCGTGGGCTTGGGCCAGTGGGCAGTGGCCCAATAGCCCATATGCTTACGGTAATTCAGCCACTGGACAATGGGCTGCCCAACCTCTCTCCAGGCCCACTTCGACGTGGCCCAACAGTTTCTGTAACAACTCTGGGCTGGGGCGGCAGCCAGCAGGTGTACTCGGGCCTCGGACTCCGTAGGCCCACCATACAGTAGGCCCCACTCAAACCAACATTGAAGCCGCGATACACACACTTGATTTAACTCCACCGGACCCGAATTGGTACATGGACACCGGAGTTACTATCCACATGACATCCGATCAAGGTACTCTCTCGTCTTATTCCAATTTGATCAACCATCGTGGCATAATTGTTGGTAATGGTAATTCTATTCCGATTCTTGGTTATGGTCATAAAACTTTGTCTTCCCCCCCCCCCCATCCACCCCTTATTTTGAAAAATACCCTTCATGCCCCTAAATTGATTAAAATTTTGGTGTTTGTCTGTAAATTCACCACTGGTAATTTCATTTATGTTGAATTTGATCTGTTAGGGTTTTCTGTGAAGGATTTCAAGACGGGGAGTCCTCTCATGATGTGTGATAGTAGGGGAGATCTTTATCCTATCATGCCAAGTTTCGATTTCTCGAGTCAAGCCTTGCCATCAACTTTTATAGCTCTTTCTCCTTCCTTGTGGCATGCTCGTCTAGGTCATCCAGGGTTATCGATTTTATCTTTCTTAGATAAAAACAATTTTATTTCTTGTAAGGGTACGCGTAGTACTCCGACTTGTCAATCTTGTTCGTTAGGAAAAATTTTTATATTGTCATTTGTAGCCTCTAAATCTCATACTTTAATGTCATTTGATATTATTCATAGCGATCTATGGACATCTCCTGTTCTCATCTCTTTGAGTCATCGTTATTATGTTCTATTTCTGGATGACAGTTCTAATTTTCTATGGACTTTTCCGCTAGCGAAAAAATCTCAAGTTTTTTTCACCTTCTTAAAATTTAGAGCATTCATTATAACCCAATTTGTACGGAAAATCAAGAATATTCAATGTGATAATGGCAAAGAATATGATAATGGGGTGTTTCGGGAGTTTTGTGCTAATAATGGGATTAATTTTCATTTTTCTTGTCCTCGTACGTCTTCACAAAATGGGAATGCCAACGCAAAATTCGTATCATTAATAACATTGTCCGAACTTTATTGATTCATGATTTCACACTTTCTACTTTTTGGTATCATGCCCTACAAATGGCTACATATCTCCTTAACATACTTCCTATCAAAGACTTGACATATTCCTCCCCTCTTAATATCTTATATAATAAGACTCCTTCGTTTTTCCATCTTAATATATTTGGGTGCTTGTATTATCCCCTATTTTCGTCCACCATAATTAACAAACTTCAGGCTCGGTCTACCCCTTGTGTGTTTTTGGGATTTCCGTCTAATCATCGTGGTTACAAATGCTTTGATTTATCATCAAATAAAATCTTCATTAGTCGTCATGTTATTTTTTATGAGTCTCAATTTCCGTTTGCTAAAGTGACTAGTCTCGTGCCTAGTTTGTATAAATTTTTGGATGACGGTGTCTCCCCATATATTATCCATCATTTATCGGAACTGCCCCATACTCAAAATCTACCAGAGGGCCCACTGCCTACTGGTCCTCCTGTTATGACGTCGTCCGCAGGTTTAGGTCGAGCAACTGGGCCATGTCTCCTGCCCAGTTCTGGCCCAGTTTTGATTCTGTACCCAGGTCCGGTAATGGCACAATCCCTATTTCCAGTGTCGGTTCCAGTTGCCGAGTTAGGCCAGCGGACCTAGTGCCTGCTGGCCTGTCCGTCACAAGTCCCGATAATTCCCAAAATCTGCTTAATTCTCCCCCGAGTCATAGACTGATCACTCGTAGTCAACGGGGTATTTTTAAACCAAAAAGACATTTTAATTTAAATTCTAATGTTCTTAAATCCCCTCTACCTCGTAACCTTGTGTCTGCTTTAAATGACCCGATTTGGAAAATTGCATGACCGACGAATATAATGCTCTTATTGATAATAAGATGTGGGAGTTGGTGCATCATCTATCTGGTGTTAATATCATTCGGCCTATGTGGATTTTTGCTCATAAGGATAATTCTGACGGTTCTTTTGCAAAGCATAAGGCTCGTTTGGTAGGTGATGGAAAGACTTAGCAGGTTGGTGTAGATTGTGGTGAGACATTTAGTCTGGTGGTCAAGTCGACTACCATTCGCACTGTGCTCAGCTTGACTCTTTCTAAAGCATGGCCCATTCATCAGTTAGATGTGAAGAATGCTATCTTACATGGTGATCTCAAGGAGACAGTCTATATGCATCAGCCTTTGGGGTTTAGGGATCCCAAATATCCTCATCATGTATGTTTATTGAAGAAGTCCTTGTATGGGCTTAAGCAGTTCCCACGGGCTTGGTATAAGAGGTTTGCAGACTATGTTTCAACTATTGGGTTCTCTCACAGCAGGTCCGATAATTCATTGTTCATATATCATCGTGGGTATTCCTTGGCTTATATATTACTATATGTGGATGATATTATCTTGACTGCCTCTTCTGATGCATTACACCAGTCTATCATGACAATGCTCAGTTCTGAGTTTGCTATGAAAGACTTGGGGCCATTGAGTTATTTTTTGGGCATTGTTGTCACTCGTCATGTAGGTGCGTTGTTCTTGTCACAACGTAAGTATGCAGTCGAGATCATTGAGCGAGTTGGTATGTCCTCATGCAAGTGTACTTCCACTCCAGTTGATACTAAACCCAAGTTGGGTGTTGCGGCTGGCTCACCTTATGAGGATCCGACACGCTATCGCAGTCTGGCATGGGCTCTTCGGTATCTTACTTTCACGAGATCGGATATTATATATGCCGTACAACAGGTGTGCTTATTTATGCATGATCCCAGGGTTGAAATATGAATGCACTGAAATGCATTATTCGGTACATCCAGGGGACACTTAACTATGGCTTACATTTATATCCCTCCTCAATGTCTACACTTGTCTCGTATACAAATGCTGATTGGGGTGGCTGTCCGGACACCAGACGGTCTACGTCTGGCTATTGTATATTTCTTGATAATAACTTGGTCTCATGGTCTGCGAAGCGTCACTCGACTTTATCGCTCTAGTGCAAAGGCCGAGTATCGAGGGGTGGCTAATATGGTCTCTGAATCATGTTGGTTATGTAATCTTCTATTAGTGCTTCATTTTCCTATTCAGAAAGCTACATTGGTTTATTGTGATAATGTTAGTGTCATCTACCTCTCTGGTAATCCGATTCAGCACCAGCTGCACTAAAACATATCGAGATAGACATTCACTTTGTTAGACAAAAGGTAGCTCGTGGACAAGTACGCGTCTGTCATGTCCCTTCTAGGTATCAAATTGCAGACATCTTTACAAAGAGTCTTCCCTCGGTCCTTTTTGAAGATTTTAGGGACAGTCTCAGCGTTCGACGATCGCCCGCTATGACTGTGGGGGTGTGTTAAATATATATAAGTATACACAATATACATGTGTATACTCATGTATATTGGATCTCGGATTTTGTGTAGCAAGCCCACGGGTCAGGCAAAAATTTGTGAATAAAGTGTTGTAATAGTTTAGTGTAAGTATTACCTTAATTAGTGTTGTACACTTACCATAGTTATAGGATTCTTGTACTACTAGAATAAGGTTTTAGGAGTAGAATATGAATAGGATTTTTCTATTATGGAAATATGTAAATTGTATATATACTCTTTCAATTAATCAAAATAATCAAGGGATTATTTCTTTCAGCTTCAAGTAAGCTTCATCTTCAAAGTATCTTTTTTCGATTTGTTTTATTGGAGCTTTCCTCATTTCTTTCACTGAACATAATGATGTGAATCGAAGTTTAGGGGATAGAAAGTCTCCATGCGCCAAACACGTAACTTACCGAATCAATTGCCACCTGAATAGAAATGCATGCTCCGAAAGTAAATTAAATTGAGTATGATACATCAACCATCTACTCAACATTTTTGTATGATTCCACAATAACTACACGAGATAAATTTTGGCTTGATAAATTAAAATAGGTCTCAAATAAGACGACTTTCCGTTACTTTATGTTGGATATTAAATGTGGGTTGTGGGTCGCCCATGTACACAAACCTGGCCCAGTTAAAATAGATAACTACCTAAGAAGTTAATGCAGAGGAAGTTATTGTACAATAGAGAAAGTACCCACTCTCTACGTGTACTGTGGTTGCAAAACAGTTTTTTCCATGTAGTAACTTCCGTTTTTTCTTTTTCTCTTCTCTTCAAATAGATGTAACCAGACTTTCTCTTTACAAGAGAGAAAATTGAGTTCATCAAAACATACTAAAAATGACATTTAGTTTGTGAAGAATACTTTGTTTCCAAGAGATTCAAAGTTCGATTTGGAGCAAATTTTGGTGGCAAGGTCAACGATTAATCTTTTGTTGCTTTAAGGTACACAATTCGTTCTCTTTGCTTCGTAATCTTTTCTAACAATGGTATCAGAGCTTTGATTGTGTATTCTGATTTGAGTACATGGTTGTATCGGTTCTTTCAATTGTTTGTGTGTTTCCTCTGCATCTTCGCTGTTTTCTTTTTGGAAGAATTTGAAATTTGTTTCGGTATTGTTTGGGGTAAAACCCAATTCGTAAACAAAATGGAGTTAAAAGTTGAGTAACAAATTGCAAGTAGTAATATACTTTGAAAAGGACAGTGGAGATGATTTTATTTTTGTTGGATTTCTTTTTTCTCCTTTTGTGTTGAAAACTGACTGAGAAAGACAAGTAAATATTGTTTTTAAAACTTTTTTCATTTTGATTGACCAATGAAAAAGTCATGTTTTTTTAAGAAAAAGTATACATGTGTTGACAGCAAGTCTCGATAGTAAAGGGAATTAGTTATTCTTAATTTTTTTTCCTTATGCCTACGTCATAGAGATAATGTTGAGAAAGAAATATATGATTTGATTTACTTCTATATACCTCTGAAGTAGGGGTGACCAGCGGGGCGAGTTGGGGGCGGGCTGGGACGGGATCCGGCGGGATTGGCGGGTCGAGATAGGCAGGACGGAAAGAGGTCTCGTCCCATCCCACATCCTGCCAGAAGAGGGGCTGGGACTTGAGGGGACGGATTGGGTTGCTGGATTTGGTTTTTTTTAGACAATTTAAAAAATATATATATATTTAAATACTTAAATAATTGAACAAGATTGTATAATAAAAACATCTCAAGACTGTTTTTGTGCCTCTTATATTATTTAATAGAAATATAATTTTTTTGTAATACAATTTCAAAATTGCAACTTTGTTTCATTGTTCAAAAGTTGCAAATCACATAGTAAAATTGACATTAAAAAAATTACAGAGTTAACCATATTTTTTCTAATTTTCTCACAATGTCTTGAGAATCTTTGGTTGGAATTGAAAGTTGTTGGTCAAATTGTAGTTGTAGTCATCTTCTTCGTTGATCTCTGGTTGACCGCACTCTCTACGCTCCGCTCTAATCCAATTTCTGAATAAAATTGCAATTTTCAAGCTGTATCCCGCCAATGAGTGTTTTGCTCTCCTATTTAAAATCTTCCAGCAGATAAAGCACTTTCAGACATTGTTGATGACGCTTGAATGTTCAACACATCTCGGGTCATCTTTGATAGTGTCGGAAATGTCTTCGCATTCCCCCTCCAGTATCTCAGCAAGTGTTCATGTCCATCTTCATTGACAATTGATTTGTACGGTACAACACCCTGCAAAACATAAACATCAAATTCGCTAACTTGTGAAGAAGTTGAACCACTAAACATTCTATTTATAAGGCCTTGAACACTAGCAGCAGAAATCACATGTCTTTTATTAGGTTGCAGTGAAGTAGAAGAAGATGGTACCGAAGCCGGTTGATTATTTGCACTTTCTTGTTGGTAATACATATATATATTTTTGCATTCATTGTGTATGCTAGATATAACTTCTTCTTTAGTTGGTCCGTTAGTTGGTTTTCTTGAGTCTGTTGGAAGTATTTCTAAGCTTTCATAAATCGTTTCAACAAGTGATTTACAACCATCTACTTTAATAGTCGAATTTAATACAGCACCAATAAAATCTAAAGTGGGAATAGGAAAAAAGTATTTTTAAAATCTTATGAACATTTTTAATAGCTGGAGTGTAAGCTCGTTTTTGCATATATTCACTAAGTAACAAAAACATTAGAGAAATAGTAGGATAATAAATTTCAGAAAATTCTTTAGTAGCTAGAAAACATTCTCTATAAATGCAATAAGTTCCGAAATTTTTTCCCAATCATCATCTACCAGCATATCCGTTGGACTTTGATTATGAGCTTTAAATAATAAAGTTATATGTATTTTATACTCGTGAGCAACAAGTAGTTGTTCATATAAAGAATTTCACCTAGTCGAAACTTCTTATGGATTTTTCTATAAGGTAGTCCAAAATCATGACAATTGTTTTATACTCTTTGCATCTTTGTATTTTATTACCTTTAAAAATAAAGTTTATAGCAAATTGTACTTTATCAAGAATGTTTTTTAAAAGTTTTAGGCTATCCTTTACCACTAAGTTATAAATATGACATGCACATTTAATATGAAAAATATCAGGAAAAGATGGAGTAAATCGAGTTTTAAAAAGGTTTACAACATAATCATTAGCAGTAGCATTATCTAATGTAATAGTCATAATTTTATTAGTAATTCCATAATATTCACAAATTTCATATATTTCTTGCAATAAATAATCCAGTGTGTCTATCATCAATATATTTCTATGCTAAAATGCGTTTTTGCATAAACCAAGTCTGATTTATCCAATGACATGTAACGGTTAAATAATTATTACCGTTAGTACTACGGCCTATATCAGAAGTGATAGTCACTTTGCCATTAAAATGATATAATGCATAACATAATTATTGTTGATATTCATGTGCAAATTTTAAAACGACACATCTAACAATTGATCTAGGAAAACCGTTAAAATCAGGATTATACGTTTCTCTAATGTAATGAATAAGGAGAGGAAGGAAATGAAAAGGGCAAACCCTCCACCGCAACTAATTTTGCTATATTTTCCCTATCTTTGTGTTTATCATAATTAGGACCTATAATTCACCCCTTCATCGGGTTAATTCGACTCTGTACTTGGTCGGGGACACTGTGTGAACCTTGTCCCGTCTTAGAAGGCATTGGCACACCCGATTTTTCAGCAGATATTCGTTATACCTAGCTTTGTGTATGCTTTGTACATGTCTCAATAAACCTCCCGTCCCACCATGTCCTTTTCAGGTTTTAAATTTATAAACTTCTTGACAAATTTTACATCTAGCTAGTTGATTCTCAGTGTCCCTATCAAAAAAATCTCATGCAAATGATTTTAATTTTCATTGTTTGGGGCCTCGACTGGTACTAGGGGGAATATGATGCATTCCAGTGGGTGTGTTATTTACAGTATCGTCTAATTCATTTTCAAAATTAAAGTCTGGTTCAGATGCAGAATATACCTCATAATCTAATGGTATATTAATATCATTAAAAAATCAGTTTCATCTATATGAGTGAAATTATCGGGACTAGGAATAGAATTACTAGAAGATGCACTCTTACCCCTAGTACATCTACCAGAAATCAAACGTCCAAGTCGTTCCATTATATTTATGCAACTAAATAATTAAAGTAAATGAAATTAAGTACGTTAATTAAAATTAAGTAACAATAATAATTTAAAGAAGGGACGAAGGTACTAAACGTCGACATAACGTCGACGTGTAATCGAGGTTGAAAATTAAAACTTTGCTCGATGGATAATCCTCAAGCTAGTTGCCAACTTCACTCCCAATTTTTGAACTTTGATACAAATAAGCAAATAAAATATAATATTTAGTAGGCAATGTAGACTTGTAGAGAGATAGATTGAAAGATTAGAGAGATGGTAGGAAGATTTGTGAGAAAAATGAAGAGGAAAATGAGGTATTTATAGTTGAGAAATAGGGTTAAAGTGTAAATATACTAACTTAGGGGTTAAAAAAATATTAAGGGGGTAGGGGGTTTGTGGGGGCGAAAATGGTCGTTATAGTCGTTGCACAATGGCCAAAATCAAAATTTGGTCGTTGTTGCAACGGGTTATTTTTGCAAAGGTGGGGGGGGGGGGGGGGGGGGGACTTGGTCGGGACGGGGCTGGATTGGACTGGTCAGGACGGGGCGGTGCGGGATGGGGCGGGACGGGGCGGGATCGGGACGAGCTCTAGTCCCATCCCGAGATCGAACCCCGCTACCTACAATTTCGTTCAGTTTTTTTTGGGGGGCGGGGCGGTAATCGAGACGGGCCGGGATCGGCCGACCCGGCCCACTGGACAGCCATACTCTTAAGTGAAACCAAGTGTTTGGTCTTATGAAAATTGACTAGTCAATCATTTGTTGTTGTCATGTTCCTTGTTTGCTTTTCTCATTATTATAATGGTATTTTTTTTGTGAGAATTGGGATAAACACAAAACACTTGCAAAAGAGGCAAAGAGGCTAAAGGAACGTTCGTTTAAGATTCTGCACTCGTAAATGTTGTTCATCACACGTTTAAATTTTCGGCATGACACTTGTATTTTCTGAATTTACTTGTTTAGGTCTTTTCGTTGATATTTTAAAACGGATTAAAAACGAGTTAGATATGATTTTTTGAAGATATGCTGAAAATTGTGACTGTTTTATGAAAAATTATGTTCTATAATTTGATTTTTGGAAATTGCTTGTTAAGAATTACAATGTGTTGTATATATTTTTAGAATTTACTCGTTACAAGCTTTCCGTTGATATATTACCCATATAAAAGGATTAAAACCGAGTTAGTTATGAAGTGTTGAAGTTTTGTTAAGTAAAAATAAAAAATGATTTTTTTATCTCCTAATAGTCACACCATTACAGTGGTATATGATCCTTAAATGTAATTTTGTCATCTACGAGTATTGTAACATATGTTATCATATTGAATGGTATGTCCATTCTTATTGTTTCAATGTTCCTATTTCAGACATGACTGGACAGGGACAAGCTCGAAGTACTCCAAGAGGAAGTTCTCAAAATCGAGCAAGGAGACAATGTAGAAGAGTACGTCGTCGTTGAGTATATTCCCGAAGACGTGAAGTCATAAGGAATAATGTTCCCAGGGCGATGCAAAATCTACTAAGGGATCAAAGGGCTATACGAAGGGAATGAGAGAAGAAATTCATAGAGTTTAAGGCTTTTAAGATGCCTCCTAATGCATCAGTGTCGAACATGTTGAACGTTTTCGGTTAAAACGAGATGAATTGGCCAATTTTATTGTGATCTCAGATTAGGAAGCTTTAGCAATTTTAGTAAATTCCCTCCGAGAACCTTGAGGTAGTATTTTAATTTTTATATTTATCACGAGGTTTGGCCAAGTCAACCTTTTGAGGTGTATGTTCGAATACTTGAATTCGAGTGGGAGAATCATGTCCTTATGAACTTGTAATTTGTATTGTTAATTTCTTTTCAATATATGAAATTATGTTGTCTAACTCTCCTTTTGTTACATATATATTTTTTAATGGATTAGGCTTAATTGAAAGTCATTAAAATAATATTTATACTAAAATATTTTTTTCATTTTTGATTAAATGTTTAGATTGTAGATGATGATCGGAATTTTTGTGACCTTTCAATTTTACACTAAATGTGAAGTCATTTATGGGAATTAATTTGCTTGCGTGTGAATATCACATACATAAATTTGTTAAAGTAAATATTGATGAGTAAAACTTGCTTAAATTGTCTCATTTTAATAGACATGACATCGAAAAGCATCATTGCTGATTCAAACGAGGGTGAAAATTGAATGGTGAAAATTACGACATCTGGAATCGTAAGATGTGGTATGTAATGGAAGAGCAAGATGCTCTGAAAGGCATTAACCACACTTTGGTTCATCCAGTAGTGGGTAACATTGCTCAATACATAAGAGATCTCGAAGCTTACAACACATGGAAAAAGAAAAAGTCCACTACATGTGGAATTATTGTAAGTTCTGTTATTGATGATATCATTTATGAATGTGTGAAATACCCGTCTGCTCATGCTATGTGGGCACACTTATGAGAGACATATTGGAGTACTACTATGACCCTCCTTAGACAGCTAACTATCAAATTTGGCATTGACAAGAAAAGTCATGATCATAATATCAAACAACGCCTTAGGGTGATGTCTAACATGATTGCTCAACTCAAAAGTGTTGGTCATGTTCTCTCTCATGAGCAGCATGTTCAGGCAGTGATCCGGTCTCTTCCTAATAGTTTAAAACACTTGAAGGTTAACTTAACGCATAATGATAGCATCAAAAAATTTTCTGATGTTGTCCATCATGTCGAGCGACTTGGTGCTGCTAAAACTATATATGGTGCCTATGTGGCAGAATCAAGTGGTACGAATTCTTCAACCTTCAAGCGCAAAAATAATTGGAAATAACATAAAGGGTAAGGAGAACGGAGAAGGACCCTCCAAGAAAAAGAACAAGCCAAATCCCAAGAAGGAAAAATGCTTTTTCAAGAAGAAAGACAAGAGTAAGATGAAGTACTACAACGGCCATGTTTCAGGGCATTTTGCTCGTGAATGTCCCAAGCCGAAAAAGATAGCATTTCAAAATGTATCTCTAAGGGCTACATATGTTTCTAGCACTGTTTTTCTAACTAAAATCTTATCTTGTGTGGATTATAGATACAGGGGCCATCGACCATGTAAGTCATGATCGAGAAGTGTTTGTGGAGTTCTGTCGACTTTCACCTAGATAAAGGTGGATATATGTAGGAAATAATGCAAAGCTTGAATTCAAAGGGATAGACACTTACAAAATGGACTGGCGTGGTGGCCGATCTTTGATGTTGCATGGCATTCTGTATGCTCCAGAGATTTGATGAAACTTAGTATATGTGTCTGTTCTTCTAGATCTTAGTGCCTGTTTAATTTTTAGTCGCAATGGTGTTAGAATTACTCAAGACAATGTTTTTATGGTTTCGAACTTCGTTATGATGGTTTTTTCATTTTAGATTGTAATCCTTCAACTTATAATTATTATGTTGACCGTTGTGTAATGTCATGTTATTCTAGTAACAATGATGTAGATGTTATTATATGGCATGCAAGATTAGGTCACATAGGGAAAGACCGAATAAAGAGATTGGCAAAAGAAGAACATTTAGGTCCTTTCTCCAAAATTGAAATGCCACCGAAAAGATTACACGTAAATCATTTGGGAAGGCTAAAAGAGTTGATTCTCCATTGCAATTAATCCATTCTGATATTGGTGGTCCAATTAATGTGAAGGCGAGGTCTGGTGCTTTGTATTTCATTACGTTTATTGATGATTTAATGATCTTTGGTTATGTCTATTTTATTTCTCATAAATCTGAAGCACTTGAATGTTTTAGAAGATATATGAATGAAGTTGAGAATCACTTAGATAAAAGTATAAAGACTTTAAGAACCAATAGAGGATGTGAATATTTATCAAAATAATTTAAAGAATTATATAATGAAAAATGCATTACAAGACAGATAACTACTCCTTACACACCTCAACAGAATGGTGTACCAGAAAGGAGGAATTGAACAATATTGAACATGACAAGGTCCATGATGGCGGAGGAAAATTTATCTATCTCCTTCTGGGGAGACGCGTTGTTGATTGTGGCCTACATATTAAATCATGAGATGTCACATTTCTAGAAAATAATTTTTAAAAAAAGGATGAAATAAAGGAAGGTGAGCATCTTTATGAAATATTGAATTCAAGTGATCTGACAATGTCTTCAAACATGTTTGATAATCAAATTAGATCAAGGATTGGCTCCTGATACAAGTGGGAGTTTTGAATCCCATAATCCTTTAGAGGAATCTTAATTACAACTACATAAGAATACCAAAAATGGTGTACCTAAATGATATTATGAGATTGAAGATTATATTTTTTTTGGTATCTCTCACAGAATTGAATGAGCCTAATTCTGTGACTGAGGCTTTGGCAAGTCCTGGAAAAGATGAATGGATGAAAGCAATGAAATAAGAATTGCAGTCCATGAGAACCAACAAAGTATGGGATCTGGTTGACCTTCCTTCTGGACGTAGAGCTATCGGAAACAAATGAGTTCTTAAAGTTAAACACAAAGTAGACGGGTCGATAGAAATATACAAGGGACGATTGGTGGCCAAAGGTTTTACTCAAGAAGCTGGAATAGATTATGGAGAAACCTTTTCACCAGTTGTGAAATTCACCTCAAATTACTTCCTTTTGACTATTGTTGCACGTTTGGATTCAGAATTACACTAAATGGACGTGAAGACAGCTTTTCTCAATGGAGAATTAAATGAGGAAATCTACATGAAACTACCTGTAGATTTTGTCGTTAAAGGCCAAGAAAAGAAAGTGTAAATTAAAAAGAACTATTTATGGCCTGAAGCGGTGTTCAAGATAGTGGTATTTGAGATTTCACAAGAAGGTGATTTCATCATAATCGATGAAGACCATCGCATCTATGTGAAGAAGTCCAATGGAATGTTTGTAATTCTTTCCCTTTATGTGAATGATATCTTATTATCCAGAAACAATTTGAAGTATGTGAAAACTATCAAGTCATGGCTCTAAAAGTCATTTGACATGAAATACATGGTGAAGCAGACTATACATTGGGTGTTAAGATCCAAAGAGATTGTTCCAAAAAGTTTTTGAGTCTGTCTCAAGAAAATTATATAAAGAAAATTTTGGAACGCTTCCGAATGAATAATTGCAAACCCATGGATACTCCTATATCAAGAGGTGAGATTTTAAGCCTTGAAATGTGTCCAAAGGCTGAAAAAGAAAAAGAAGACATGTCTCGAGTTCCATATTCAAGTGTTGTCGGGAGCTTGATGTACGCTATGATATGTACTCCTCCAGACATTTGTTATGACGTAGGTCTGGTTAGCAGGTATCAGTCCAATCCTGAAAGAGATCATTGAAAAGTTGTGAAGAGAATCTTTCGATACCGGAAATGAATTGTTGATTATTCACTATGTTATAGTGAAAATGATTTACACTTGAGAGGGTATACAGATGTTGACTGGGCTAGTGACCGAAAAGATAGAAAATCAACTTCTGACTATGCTTTCTTACATAATGGTGGTGCTAGTTCATGGAGAACTAAGAAACAAATTTGCACGGTCCGTTCGACTATGAAAGTTGAGTTCGTGGCTTGTGCATCTGCAGTACAAGAAGTTGTTTGATTAAAAAGATTCTTTGAGCATTTGAACGTTGCAAAGAATTGTCAAGGATCAATGATTTTATATTATTATAGTCAAACGTCTATTGCATACAAAAAAGATCCTAAGTATCACAGCAAAATCAAACACATTGACATCAAGTACAATTTTATGAGAGACACAGTAACAAGTGAAGAAGTAACTTTACAATACATACCTACGCGGGAAATGGTAGTTAATCCTTTTTACAAAGGAGATATCTAGAGACCTATTTGAGAAACATGTTATGGCTCTAGGTTTGCGTAGAATATTATTATATTTTTGTATTGAAAATGACTTGATTGTTATTATTATCATCAATATTTGACTCTTGAATTTATGTTCATATCTTGTATGCATGTGATGATGTGTTTTATTGATAAAGTGTATCAAACAAGTCGCGAGATTGGCTCTCTTACACAAGCAATCACCTCTTACATTGAGAAACGTGAAGAGATGAATTTTACCATCATATTATGACTTGTTTTGTAAGCCGGGTGTGAGTTTCTCTAAGAAGATGGATTTGAGGATCATTGAAGAGAGAATCTCATGTTAGACATCTGGAGGTGTCTAGATCAAGATCTATACGGTATTGAATGAGTAGAATAATGAGACACACGCGTCAATATAAGGTGAGAACACCGTAGCATGTGTTTCATACCAGAGGCGGATCTATGTAGTAGGTTCAGGGTGGCACGGCACTCCGACTCTCGGATAAAATTTATTATATGTACTGGTACTTTATACAGAAATGTTAATATAACTAAAGAGTGGCACTATCAATCACAAATTTACTCTTGGTGCCATGGCTAAGGTGCCAAATTTGAAGCAATTGAACGTAGGATCGAATCACATAGGACTCTGGAGCATTGTTTTTCCATCTATCCTTGTGGTCAATCACTAGCGTTCCCTTTTCCTGTTTCTTTCATGTCTTCTTTTTCTTAAAAAAGTTTTATGTTCTTCTCTCTTTCACAACCCTATTATATTATTTTATTAAAATTATGTATTTGCTTGATTTTCTTTTTTTGAATCGTGAAATTTTTGTTCACAAATAATTTTAATCATTTTTCTATCTATCCATCTAACGTTACTCTTTTCTTAATTTCCAAAATTATTTAGAGTTATGATAGTAAGAGACATAATATTAATCTAGCTACATGTAAATTGAAGGGATGTATTTGATTGTTGAAATTTTTGTCTTATTTTATATTTTTTAATCACATAATTCAATAGAACTTGAATCGAGACAATTAGTTGAATTGGACAAAACTTATTCGCTTTGGTGATCACATTTTTATTTAAGCACCAAAAGTTTTTAAATCAAACTAAATTAATTCAGAATGGATCTAATTGAACCGAATTAATTTAAAATGGATCGAGCCGACTGAATATAGACCTTAATTCAGTCGTATTAACTAGTGGTAAGTTTGCATAAAAGATAGTGCACTACTAATAACATGCCCTTTTTTCAGAGGGACAAAACCAACAAATAGTTATTTATCGAAAATTATCATCTCAGAACAAAAATTAATGAATTTATTTGAATCTTTCTGATAGCCTCCATTAATTAATTAAATTATAAAGAAGACGGTATTATATTTTTTGTATATAATTTCATGCATTTTTGCGCAAAATTAAGCGACAGACATCAGTTTTATTAAGAAAATTAAGAAAATAATTTCATTGGTTTTTCGATAGTGTCCTATAGTTACCTCAATGAAATAGTAGACCAACGACGTGCATAAATTTTATATGTCAGGAAACGTGTTTGTTAATGGTGGCATCCGTCATCAAATTCTGGATTCGCCTCTGTTTCATACCACGTGTGCATAGCGATTAATAGGTTAATGGAGGAATGGATCCCTGCTTCTTCATTGTGTGAGACCCAAAAAGTAATATTGACTTTCCACTGGAATACCCTTTGACCTTTTACTGTTTCTTGGAGTACAAATCAATATTGCTACTTTAGCATGTCACTAATAGCTATGAGTGATTCGGCAATGCAGTGCATGTCTAGGAAAGCAGTTGATCTGGGATGGATAGTCTCGAGTAGAAAGAGAGGACAATTAAAATTTAGTAATTTAACTTGTATACATAGGTCGGCCATTACACTGACCATTAGAGTGTCATGTGCAATAGTGGTATAAAGTTAAACATAAACTCGAGTTCACCTCTTTCGAGGGTGAGAGATCGGATAATTAGCTACTGGAGTAGCTAATGATGTTTGGGGTATTGCGAGTAATATGATCCTTATATTTATGGTGGATTATTTCCGTATGTGATTGAATTCATATGTAGAGCTCTTGTATAGCTCATGATGCTCGCATGTCGCATAAACTATTTGTTTGTATGAATTACGTGTGTTATTGACATGGCACTAGTTTAGATTTAGTCCACTATGTGCGAAATGGGAGATGTTGGATATTAAATTTGGGTTGTGGATAGCCCATGTGAACAAATCCAACCCAGTCAAAATAGATAACTACATAAGAAGTTACTGTAGAGGAAGTTATTCTACAATAGGAAAACTCCCCACTGTGTACGTGTACTATGGTTGCAAAATAGTTTTCCTCACGTAGTAACTTCTGTTTTCTCCTCTTCTCTTCTCTTCAAATAAATGTAACCAGGACTTTCTCTATACAAGAATGAAAATTGAATTCATCACCACACACGCAAAAAATGACATTTAGTTTGTGAAGAATACTTTGTTTCCAAGAGATTCAAAGTTTGATTTGGGACAAATTTTTATGGCAAGGTCAGCGATTAATCTTTCGCTACTTTAAGGTGCACAATTCGTTGTTTTTGCTCCGTATTTTTTTCTAACACTTTGCATGATTAATGTATATCGTTGGAAAGATGCAAGTTAACCCGAGTCTCTATTTAAACAGATGAAGGATCCAAATGTCCAAATATGTTGAGATATCGGCGGTACTTTTTAACAAATCCTTTAATTCTCATGTCTCTCCCAATGGAAAGCAAATAATTTGTCTTGTACCTGTAGGAATTTGTTGGGTTCAAAACACATAAGTAAGGCACAACGAAAGTTTAAAATTTTGTTCTTACTTACCCCAACAATTACTTCTGGTATGGTTATATGACAATCAAAAACATGTAACGTAGACATGAACACTTATATGTTGTATTATCTGGAATCTTTATCAACTGTGGGTTCGCACGCGAAAGCTCTTTCGATTGCAAGTTCCAAGCTTCAATGTATTTCTTGTTTGGAAAGCTAGGAAATCTGGCAGAGGTTCGAGAGAGTGTTTTGATTCTAAGTCTCTAAGACTTGGAATAATAATCTGAAATTAAGTGTATTAAATAATGAAGTGAATGTCTGTATTTATAGGTGAAAAAATTAGGTCAAAACGGATTAGGGTTTAACCTTGGGCCTGGTCCAAAAATCGAGACATATTAGGTCATTAGCACCGCGGCCCTATGGTGTGGGTGCCGCAACGCTTGACGTGGACCTACACTGTCTCGATTTATTTTCTGCACATTCTTAATTAAATCCAAAATCCAATTTTGACTTAATTAAAACAATCATTATTCATTTAAATATCTCGATTTTAAATTGAATATTTGATGCTCTCTCAATACATCTATAGATCGAAAAGACAATCGACATAGTGTGACCCTACACGCCTTCTCATATCGACATTAATTAAATTAAGGTCTACGCGGAACTCCTAGATGGCGTCGAAAGACGAACTCAATATGTGAAGTACGTTTACGCGAATCCACTAAACTTAACCTTTATGTGGTAAGATAAAATTCTTTCATTCACGACACACCCGATCAAGCTTAGGATTTGTCAAGTGTCTATCCAAATAGCTTAATCATTGTATCTCATCTATATTAGTTGACAACTAGACCATATTCTAAATACGTCTATTGCGTTGGCCAATGACTTAATCAACCTAATATCATTGAGAATCCGAGTGTTCTCTCGAATATACATCCGAGAAATGAGTCCTAATATTGGCTCAACTACCACCTTCAATCCACATCGTAATGTACTCAATACAAGCCGTAACTCAACCTATAAGGCATTTGAGCTTAGGACAGGATCAAAGTATATTACTTTGTAGACAAGGTGCGTATTGACCTCAAGTCTAAGGACTTCTATCTCCCACACGCTGATCATACTTTAGAAAAGTATAACAAATAGTATATCAGCAGGGTATACGAATACTTCCAAAGTATCCATGTGTCCATCACGAGTAGCTATTACTCGTAGCAGGTGAGACATACTACTTCCTCTAAGGATGTGATGCAGTCCACATGTCGACTTATCACATATCATCGATATCCCATTCTCGATGATCATTAGTCGAGGCTATTTTAAGAGTTACGTTATAGTACGAATATCTCACATTATTAATAACAGCGTAACCTCCAGGGATGCATATTATAGAATATTATAAATAATCAATTAATAATTCAATAATTGCAAATGCTAAAATATTAATCTCCATTAATAATAATATGAATGTGTATAAAGTACATTTGTCATAATACAAATTATCTATAGGACATAAATATACTTTCAATCTCCCACTTGGCCTAGAGCCAATCTCCAACATATCTAATGCTCATATTCTCAAAATGACCATTATGCTTGACTAAGCTTAATGGTTTAGTGAATGGGTCAGCTAGATTATCGTCTGTGGGAACATAGTCTAATCTAATCTCTTCAGTCTCCACCATCTCCCTGAGTATGTGGTACTTCCTAGGTACATGCTTGTTTCTTTTTGTTGATCTTGGTTCCTTAGCTTGCGCAATCGCACCAGTGTTGTCACAATAAATCGGTATTGGACAAGTGGCACTTGGAACAACCCCTAGTTCCTTCGGGAACTTAGAAATCACGACAGCTTCTTTGCCAGCTTCCGATCCATCAATGTACTCAGCTTCTGTTGTCGAACCAACAGTTGTAGCTTATTTGGAACTTTTCCAACTTACTGCTCCACCATTGAAAATGAACGTGTACCCAGACTGAGATTTGAAGTCATCAAGATCCGTCTAGAAGCTAGCATCATTGTACCCAGTAGCAGCTAGATTTTCTTCCCCACCATAGACTAAGAAGTAATATTTAGTTTGTCTAAGATACTTAAGAATACTCTTGATTGCTTTCCAGTGTTCTTCCCCAGGGTTCTGCTGGAATTTGCAAGGCATAGTAAGTGCAAAGGCCATATCTGGCCTAGTACGGTCATGGCATACATGATCGATCCTATAGCCAAAGCATATGGGATCCTTTTCATGCGTTCAAGTTCTATATTATTAGAATGACTATCCTTCTTTGGTAACTTGATGCCTTGTCCTATAGGTAGACCGCCTTTCTTGGAATTTTCCATAGAAAAACGTCTAACCACTTTGTCTATGTAGACTGACTGTGACAGTCCCAACAATCTATTAGGTCTATCTCTATAGATCCTAATTCCCAGAATGTAGCAGGCTTCACCTAAATCCTTCATCATGAAGGTACTGTACAAGCACTCCTTGACTGACTGCAAGAGAGTCTTATTGTCTCCCATTATCAATATGTCATCTACATATATGATAATGAAGGCAATACTCACATCCTTGCGTTTACTATAAACACATGGATCTTTTCTTCTACGAAATCAAATGACTTGATAGCCTTGTCAAAGAAAATGTTCCAACTCCTCGAGGCTTGCTTAAGCCCATAAATGGACTTTTGCAGCTTGCATACAACATTTGGTTTGGACTCAAGCGAAAAACCCTCAGTTTGTTTCGTATATACTTCCTCAACTAGATTACCATTGAGGAAAGCAGTTTTGACGTCCATCTGCCAAATGTCATAGTCATAATATGCAGCTATTGCAAGCAAAATCTAAATGGACTTAATTTTCGCAGCAGGTGAAAATGTTTCATCATAATCGACCCCAGGTCGTTGATTATAACCTTTAGCCACCAATCTTGCCTTAGAAGTCTGTACCTTGCCATATGCATCAATCTTCTTCTTGAAGACCCATTTGCATCCTATGGGTCTAACCTCTGTAGGAAAATCAACTAAGTTCCAAACTTGATTTATGTACATCGAGTCCATCTCAGATTTCATATCTTCTTGTCATCTCTGTGAATCAATGTCTAACATAGTCTCACTATAGGTTGTAGGTTCATCGTCATCAGGAATATCTATCTCATTGTGTGTTTCAACAAGGAGATTAAGTCCTTCAGACGGACGATGAGTCCTAGTGGTCCTACGGAGTTGATTATTCTATGTTTCAATGTTTGTTGCATTCTGATTGTGAGAAGGTCTTTATGTGCTGGACAATCCATCACCTTGAGAGCTTTCAGGAATGTCATTCTCATGTAATTCCTGAATGGAATGATGTACAACCATTGTATCACATTCCATTGGTTGTGTATGAGAGCCTTACACTTCTGCAATATCTCTCACATCACTCCCACTGGCTGAAGGGCGTACTTTAAGTACCCAATCTTCACCAGGTACTCCCACTTAATCCTTGTTTAGGTCATTCGACAAGGGTTCAATTTCTGTGTTATCTTGTGGTTCTTGAATTTCTTTAAGTTCTATCTCTGTGTAACTATGTTCCTTGTAGACATATTCATCTTCAAGGAAAGTTGTGTTCCTAGAAATAATGACCTTACGTTCTCCAGGAAGATAGAAGTAGTATCCCTTAGTTTCTTTGGATACCCCACGAAGTAACATTTAGCAATTTTGGATTCCAACTTGTCAGTGAGCATCTTCTTAACATATGTAGGGCACCCTAGGGTCTTATATATTTAAGAGCTGGCTTCTTGCCAAACCATATCTCATAAGGTGTCATTTCTATTAAAGGAACCCTGTTCAGAACATATATTGAGGTTTGTACAGCATGTCCCCAAAGGTATGTCGGTAGAGCTGAGGAGCTCATCATGGATCGAACCATATCTAATAAGGTTCGGTTTCTCCTTTCGGCAATATCATTCATCTGTGGTATTCCAGGAGGTGTCCACTCTGATTAGACTCCATGTATCTTTAAGTAATCTAGAAAATCCTTGCTCAGGTATTCACCTCCTCGATCCGATCGAAGGGTCTTGATACTTGTTGCAAGTTGCTTCTCTACTTCCGACTTGTACTCTTTGAACTTCTCAAAAGCCTCAGATTTGTGTCTCATAAGATACACATATCCATACCTTGTGAAGTCGTCAGTAAAGTGATGAAGTATGGGAAACCTCTTTTAGCTTGAGTCGAAAATCGCCCACATACATCAGTATGGACCAACTCAAGCACCTCCTTGGCTCGCACACCTTTCCCAGAAAGTGGTTTATTGGTCATCTTTCCTCTCAAGCAAGATTCGCAGTTACCATAAGACTCCAAGTCAAATGGTTCGAGGTAGTCTAACTTTCTCAACCTTGTTATCCTTGATTCGTTGATATGACCAAGTCTGCAATGCCATAGGTAGGTGGAGTTTCTATTACTTATCTTAGCTCATTTATTTTGTACATTGAATATTTCTCGACTACAGTTTAGTGTATATAATCCATCCACAAGAGGAGCAGTTCCATATATAACATTATCAAAAGACAATACTTGACTGTGATTATAAATATATGAGGAAAAACCCTTCATGTCCAAAACAGGGATAGAAATGATATACATCGTTAATGAGGGTGCATAGTAGCAATCATTTAACACTAGACAATAGCCAGAAGGAAAATTTAATCTATAAGTTCCTACGCGCTCATCATCCACTCGTGCTCCATTTCCAACGCGTAGGTCTACCTCTCTTGGTCCAACCTTCCTGCTATCAGTTAGCCCCTGCATATTTGTATAAATGTGTGAGCCACAAGCGGTATCCAATACCCAGGAATGAGAGTTATTTATAGACATAGTTATTTCAATGACATACATACCTTGTCCACCAGAGTTAGAAGCACCTGGTGCCTTTCCTCCTCCTAGTGTCGTGCAGTCCTTCTTCCAATGCCCCTTCTTGTGGCAGTTGAGGCATTCATCCTTAGTCGAATTTACCTTCTTCTTCTTCACACCTCCCTTAGGCTTCATAGCTGAGGGCGCAGCGAGTGCTTTGCCCTTCTTCTTCTGTCATTCCTTACCTTTCGCCTTGGGACAGCTAGTAGAGCTCACCATGAGCACAGCTTTGCCTTTGGAAGTGAAGACTCAAAGGTCTTGAGCTTGTTGTGCAGCTCCGGAAAATTCACCTTCATTCCATTCATATTGTAATTCACTATGAAGTATTCAAAGGAACGAGGGAGAGAGTTCAGGATGAGGGTGGTAGCGACATTCTTTTCCAGCTTCATTCCAATTGAAGCAAGCCTCTCTATCAGCCCTATCATCATCAATACATGTTTCAAGACCTGGCCCCCTTCATTGAGCTTACACTTGAAAAGTTTTATCAGTAACTCATATTCCATAGTCTGGGATTGTGAGTCATAGAGACTCTTCAAGTGTTCGAGCATCTCATTAGGACCCATGTTCTCATGTTGTCTCTGAAGTTCCATAGATATGGAAGACAACATCACGCACTGTGCTGAAGTGGTATTATCTAGGTGTTTTTGGTAAGCATCCTTATCAAAATAGGCATATTCAGCAGAGTTTGTCACATGGACAGTTGGGAACACCGTGTCCAACACGTATTCAATTCTCTCTTGTCTCAGCACTATTCGCAAATTTCTTAGCCAGTCAAGGTAGTTAGGTCCAGTAAGTTTGTTCATTTCAATCAACATTTTCAATGATAAGCTCGACATCTTTGATAATCTGAAGAATTAGATAGACTGGAAATCAAACTCAAAATATATTTCCTATCACACACATTTGTTTAGGCTAATCAACATGGCCTTTTGTTTAATTAGCTTCCATTATTTTAACATATTTCTACGACCCCATGGTAGAATACACACCCATATTAATTGAGGTCATAATGGTCGAAGATACAAGCCTATGCTATCTCCGCGTTTGCTTTGGCTGATAACTTCAATAACACATCTTGGTAGGTTCTAAACCAATTGAAAAACTTATTTGCAACTCTTGGTTGATCAAATATTATATTTAATCTTGCGTCCTTAGATTAGTATGACACTTTGGCACCAAGATTTTTCTAAGCAAGTCAACTCCATTACGCGACTGCGTTTATGTATCTAAGTAAATTTGGCCTTTGTGAGCAAACACTATGGTGTAAATACCCACAAAAGTTTATCGTTCACCTTTACATTAAAAACACATCTATGAAAGAATCTGGGACCTCGTAGACTTAGAGTAAATGCTTTGGCATAAATACTCGAATCGCCGAAAATGATTTTGCACTCTAACAATTATAATGGACGACGTGTTTTAATTTAGACTTGTATTTAGAATTTTGAGAAACATTTTAATTCAGGGTTTTAACCAAGATCAACTCTCTTACGCCATATCCAATATGACATCTTAATATCATGCAAAGCTAATGACACATATAGTTGGGAACCGTCAACCCAATATGCATGATATAAGATGGTTTAATCAAATATTGAGCGTCGCCTGCCCAGACAGTTATAGCGGACCCTATTCTACTAATTTAAATGACAAATGATTTGACATTTAGCACATAAACGATATATTTATCAAACAATATATTATATTAAAATAATCTTGGGTTAAACATTCTGAACACTACAAAAAAAATTGTTTCTGGACAGGTGGGGCCGCGGCTCTAATCATTAGGGTCACGGCGCCACTGAGCCAGAAGCCTTTCGGCTTCTGTAACTGCATTAGCGCCACGGCACTCCACCATGGAGCCGCGCCTATTGTCCAGTGAGTCCAAATTTTGAAACGAAGCATTAGCGCCGCGGTGCTCCACACTAGAGCCGCGGCATCGCCTTGAAATCCTAGCAAGTGCCGCGATGCCTTACCATAGGGTCGTGGCGCCGATGTCCTGACAAAATATTTCTATGTTGATTTTTCAAAATCGCTCGAGCCCTAAATCCAATTTAGGGATCAAATCACATATCCTTTATCATCACCCACCATTATCAATAACGCACATATCGACCATCATCCGTTCTTACCTGTTCTTCACCGTGCATCGTGCAATGAGCCGGACAACTCACTTTTAGCTTAGTTCGAGTTAGAGCGGAATGACTTCCTCGAGTTAGCGTAGGAGATAATTTAGGGTGACATCAAAAGGTTAACATTCGGTCAAGACATGTAGGGTTTCAAGAAGCCTTGTTTTAATACAATTTTATGTTTAACCTATATTATTATATTATTCAATTGTTATATAACCATTGAACCAACCTGAGCTCTGATACCCCTGTAGGAATTTGTGGGGTTCAAAACACATAAGTAAGGCACAACGGCAGTTTAAAATTTTATTCTTACTTACCCCAACAATTACTTCTGGTATGGTTATATGACAATCAAAAATCTGTAACGTAGACATGAACACTTACAGGTTGTATTATCTGGAATCTTTATCAATTGTGGGTTCGCACGCGAAAGCCCTTTCGATTGAAAGCTCCAAGCTTCAATGTATTTCTCCTTTGGAAAGCTAGGATATCCGAAAGAGGTTCGAGAGACTGTTTTGATTCTAAGTCTCTAAGACTTAGAATAATAATCTGAAATTAAGTATATTAAATAATGAAGTGAATATCTGTATTTACAGGTGAAAAATTAGGTCAAACGGGCATAGCCCAAATATCGAGACATATTAGGTCATTAGCGCCGCGGCCCTATGGTGTGGGCGTCGTGGCCCTATGGTGTGGGCGTCGCGGTGCTTGATGTGGCCCTACACTGTCTCGATTTATTTTTTGCACATTCTTAATTAAATCCAAAATCCAATTTTGACTTAATTAAAAACAATCATTATTCATTTAAATATCTCGATTCTAAATTGAATATTTGATACTCTCAATACATCCTTAGATCGAAAAGACAATCGACACAGTGTGACCCTACAGGCCTTCATATATCGACATTAATCAAATTAAGGTCTACACGAAAATCCTAGACTGCGTCGGAAGACGAACTCAATATGTGAAGTACGTTTACACGAATCTAGTAAATTTAACCTCTATGTGGTGAGATAAAATCCTTTCATTCATGACACACCTGATCAAGCTTAGGATTTGTCAAGTGTCTATCCAAATGGCTTAATCATTGTATCTCATCTATATTAGTTAACAACTAGACCATATTCTAAATATGTATATTGCGTTTGCCAATGAGTTAGTCAACCTAATATCACTGAGAATCTGAGTGTTCTCTCGAATATACATCCGAGGAATGAATCCTAATCTTAGCACAAGTCGTATCTCAACCTATAAGGCATTTGAGCCTAGGACAGGATCAAAGTATATTACTTTGTAGACAAGGTGCGTATTGACCTCAAGTCTAAGGACTTCTATCTCCCATATGTTGATCATAATTTAGACAAGTATAACAAACAGTATATCAGCAAGGTATACCAATACTTCCAAAGTATCCGTGTGTCCATCACGAGTAGCCATTACTTGTAGCAGGTGAGACATACTACATCCTCTACGGATGTGATGCAGACCACATGTTGACTTATCACATATCATTGATATCCCATTCTCGATGATCATTAGTCGATGCTATTTTAAGAGTTACGTTATAATACTAATATCTCACATTATTAATAACAACGTAACCTCCAGGGATACATATTATAGAATATTATAAATAATCAATTAATAATTCAATAATTGTAAATGTCAAAATATTAATCTCCATTAATAATAATACGAATGTGTATAAAGTACATTTGTCTTAATACAGATTGTCTCTAGGACATAAATATATTTTCAATCTCCCACTTGGACTAGAGTCAATCTCCAACATATCTAATGTTCATATTCTCAAAATGACCATTATGCTTGACTAAGCTTAATGGTTTAGTTAATGGGTCAGCTAGATTATCGTCTGTGGGAACAAAGTATCATCTAAACTCTTCAGTATCCACCATCTCCATGAGTATGTGGTACTTCATTGGTACATCATTATTTCTGTTTGTTGATCTTGGTTCCTCAGCTTACTCAATCGCACCAGTGTTGTCACAATAAATCATTATTGGACAAGTGGCATTTGGAACAACCCCTAGTTCCTTCAGGAACTCAGAAATCGCGACAGGTTCTTTACCAGCTTCCGATCCATCAATGTACTCATCTTCTGTTGTCGAATCATCAGTTGTAGCTTGTTTGGAACTTTTCCATCTTACTGCTCCACCATTGAAAATGAACGTGTACCCAGACTGAGATTTGAAGTCATCAAGATCCGTCTGGAAGCTAGCATCAGTGTACCCAGTAGCAGCTAGCTTTTCTTCCCCACCATAGACTAAGAAGTAATATTTAGTTCGTCTAAGATACTTAAGAATACTCTTGTGCAAACTGTTGGAAATTTGTCTTTGGTGGGGAGGTGCGTCCACCCATATTTAATGAATTAAACACTAGGGTTTCGCATGTTGGAGGCTTTGTATCTTCACACGTGCATAATCTACTAAGTGAGTAGATGACCGTAGGGCCAAGAATCGTCAAATTTCATTGATAAATGAAAGAGATATTGGTCCACAAAGTAAGGTGTTTGAGGCATGGAAATATGGTGTGGGACAAATCTACCACATCGGTGGGAAAAGAAAGAATTGCTCTCTTTATAAGTCTCAAAATTGGCTAAGGGTTTGGGACTCCAAGGGGTAACCGGTGTGTTTGAAGAGGGAGGACCTAGGTGTGCTTGGGTTCGAGGCTAAGCCCACACGCACGCCGCCGCCGCCCGCCCGTCCCGTCCCGTCCGGCTCGGGTCTTGGGTCTCGGGTCTCGGGTCACGGATCACGCGTCACTGGTCACTGGTCGTGGGTCTTGGGTCTTGGGTCTTGGGCTTTGGGCTTCTTCTGATAGACCCCTAAATTGTATAATATTTACAATTTAGTCCCTGGAGTTTCTGGAAAGCTGGAATTGGGAACGAAAGAGGCAGAAAGTTTCTACTTGCCGATTGAGTTGATTTTTGGAGCGTTAAAACTCCATTAATCTACACCTTAACTCCTCCCTAACAGCTCATTTATGTTGCTCATTAAATCAGTCATTACTTGGTTGATTAACTCCCTCACTAATGACCATAAACAGCCATTACTTGGCCATAAACTGCCATTACTTGGCAGTTAAGGAGTCCCTCCCCTTATACTATATATTAGAGCTTTTGGCTCAATTATTGTGACTGAAAATGAGACTACACTATATACACACAGAGACAAACAGAAGAGAGAAACAAATTCTATCCAAAACGTGAGCAGAAACAGTAGACAAAACAGAAATTGTTCCTTCCTTTTTTATTCTTCAACAAGTCATTTCGTGTTTGTTTTCTTCGTCATAATCAACCTATTTGCTTTGTAGTGTTGATTAGTTGTTGTTTTATCTTGGAAGACTATTGCCCGTTAACGTAAAAGCATATATACGGGGCAATCTTGTCTTAAAGATAAAGAGTCATCTCTCGACTCAGCCACAGTTGTAACAATCCAGATTTAGTGTTTCATGATTTCAGGTTATCAAGATTCAATATTCAACAAGCTTGCAGCAGTTCTGAATATTGCCTATTAGTTTATCCTTTCGAACACTTGTAATATTTATTTACTTTCCGTACTGCTTTACACATCCAACACTAACTAGATTTGTCTTTCCTGAATTAAGAGATCACTCAAACATGCTAGTTAGTTTAGTGTATATGTCTTAGCCTCTTTACATGATACGGAGCAAAGAGGGGACAAAGACTTGTTTCAGGCCTTCTATCTTGTATGGTTGAGAATGAACCATGGACAATTAACAAATAATTGTCATCTCCAGAAGCACTGCTTTGGAAAGAAGCTACAAAGAGAGAAATAGATTCCATCATATAGAACCATACTTGTGTAATGGTTGATCTTCCTCTGGAAAAAGAACCTTTGGGTTGTGAAAAAGGATACTCAAAAGTGAGTACAAAGTAGATGGATCTACTGACGAGTATAAGAGCTCGACTACTTATACATGTGCTTCCCTGTGAATAGCTTAACATCCAGGGCCATTGCAGTCTTACGTGGCATGGATGATGAAACAACCTTCCTAATCGGAGAGTTGGAAGGGGAGGATCAGAGATGGTTTGCTAGACTGTTGGGCTTCTTCCTGAACTTTCATTTTGGTCCCTGCAATGTTTACATTTTGGTCCTGGAAGTTTCAGATAAAACATAAATAATGAATCTGACCACAGAAATATTGACTCTGAAGTTAGAAAGTCAACAGTTGGAAAATCAACAATCTGAAAGTGGAGATTTTATTGAAACAAAAGATACGAGTATCACAGATGATATCTTAGGAATTGGATTTTTAAGACATCTAACGGACTGGTCTAACTCCAAACTCAATTATGAGATATTTGACAGTCTCGTTGAAGCCACCAATGGATATGAATCATATTAATGATTGGAATCATGGTGCATCCATATACAAGGAGCGATATGCGCAGGTTATATGTAGTTCAATATATGTTACACACAACAACCAACCTGGTATCGGCCTACAAAGCAGATCAGTTGAACTAAGGATCACTCGTGATTCTGGAAATAATCGATAAAAGGCGTTAAGTCGAATATGACGATATCTGAAATATTCGCTTATCTACGGATTATGGTATTCTGGATGTCCAGCGGTTCTGGGAGAACATAGTGATGTAAACTGGACATCAGCTATGAAGAACACCAATGTCACAATTAAATGTGTATAGTGGGTCTTGGAAAATCCTCTAAGCAAACTTGCATCGGCCGATTCATGATAGAATCGGAGTTTATCGCTTTATACAAAGTATGAAAGAAGTTGAGTAACTTTATGACTCCTTAGAGGACGTCCCTTATTGGGAGAAACCCGTGCCTTCAGCAGTTATACACTGTGGCTAGTCGGTTGGCTTCAGGAAGGACACAGATGACGGCGTCTGGACATATCTGTCAGGATCTGTCGGAGATATAAGACCGTATGGCAGTTGATCATCCCGGGTGTCACTTCCTTGATTACTAATCAAAGGATATAGCTGGACTACCTGAAGATCAAGTGATCTGTTTGTCTAGGGGAATGGGCTTAAAACCCAAATAATACGAACCTTTGCGGTGGTAACCCAACCATACTGACTGGAGATCCCAAGAATTTGGTTCATTGGGAAAACTAAGCTGCAAAAGGTTTAGTTGATCGCTTCGGTGGAAGCAAGAGCACTTCGGATAATGATTTCTGTAAGGAAACATGAATCCAAAGTTGTTCCCGCTATAGACATTAAAGTGCTACATGCATGGTAGGTAAAGGTTAAGCTTCCAAACCTTTAACGATCCTCAAACGGCTGAGGTTAAGGTTGGGGAAACTTTTAATGATTTTTAACACTTGTGAAGTGGGGTATAGCAGGATACCTTGTAGGAGATCACCTATTTAAGTACGAGGACAGGCCGCCTCAAATGAACACACTTAAGAATCCAAGTGTGTCCATGGCCACAATGGACAAAACAATAAGAATGAAAAATGAATAAGGAGAGTTATTGTGTTGGTATCATTGTCTTGGCTTACACTAAACACTGACGGTTCAAGAGATCACGTTCACCGCGCAGTAAGTAAGTCCGGTGGTATTAAACTAGGGAAGGTTCAAAGCAGAAGCTACCTCTCCTAATGCAATATATTTTCACTGAAAGATTGCTGAAAGTAGGCACCATGTGTGTGCACCAAAATCTCTTTCAATAGGGCATTGTTGGAAATTTTCCTTTGGTGGGAAAGTGCGTCCACCTATATTTAATGAATTAAACACTAGGGTTCCGCATGTTGGAGGCTTTGTCTCTTCACACGTGCATAATCTACTAAGTGAGTAGATGATCGTAGGGCCAAGAATCATCAAATTTCGTTGAGAAATGAAAGAGATATTGATCCACGAAGTAAGGTGTTTGAGGCATGGAAATATGGTGTGGGACAAATCTACCACATCGGTGGGAAAAGGAAGAATTGCTCTCTTTATAAGTCTCAAAATTGGCTAAGGGTTTGGGACCCTAAGGGGTAACCCATGTGTTTGAAGGAGGGAGGACCTAGGTGTGCTTGGGTTCGAGGCTAAGCCCACACGCACGCCGCCGTCGCCCGCCCGTCCCGTCCCGTCCGAGCTCGGGTCTCGGGTCACGGGTCACTGGTCACTGGTTGTGGGTCTTGGGTCTTGGGCTTTGGGCTTCTTCTGATAGACCCCTAAATTATATAATATTTACAGTTTGGTCACTAGAGTTTCTAGAAAGCTAGAATTGGGAACGAAAGAGGCAGAAAGTAAGTTTTGCCTGCCGTTTGAGTTGATTTTTGGAGCCTTAAAACTCCATTAATATGTACCTTAACTCCTCCATAACAGCTCATTTATATTGCTCATTAAATCAGTCATTACTTGGTTGATTAACTCCCTCACTAATGGCCATAAACAATCATTACTTGGCCATAAACTGCCATTACTTGGCAGTTGAGGAGTCCCTCCCCTTATGCTATATATTGGAGATTTTTGGCTCAATTGTTGTGACTGAAAACGAGACTACACTATATACACACCGAGACAAACAGAAGAGAGAAACAAATTCTGTCCAAAACATGAGCAGAAACAATGGACAAAACTGAAACTCTTCCTTCCTTTTCCATTCTTCAGCAAGTTGTTTCGTGTTTGTTTTCTTCGTCAGAATCAACCTATTTGCTTTGTAGTGTTGATTAGTTGTTGTTTTACCTTGTAAGACTATTGCCCGTTAACGTAAAAGCATATATACGGGGCAATCTTGTCTTAAAGATAGAGAGTCATCTCTCGACTCAGCCACAGTTGTAACAATCCATATTTAGTGTTTCTTGATTTCAGGTTATCAAGATTCAACATTCAACAAGCTTGCAGCAGTTCTGAATATAGGCTATTTGTTTATCCTTTCGAACACTTGTAATATTTATTTACTTCCCGTACTGCTTTACATATCCAACACTAACTAGATTTGTCTTTCCTGAATTAAGAGATCACTGAAACATGCTAGTTAGTTTAGTGTATGTGTCTTAGCCTTTTTACATGATAACATGTCATGCTTGCTTGTTTCTATCCAATTGTCTTGTGCATATTGGGGGATGTGCTTGAGTTTTGGAAACTGAGGTTATACTCTGAGGTTGTTGCTATGATACATTTGAGACACACTTTGGTAAGTTATTGTAATATTTAAAGAAAAACAATGGATGGTGTTTGAGGTAAGTGCCCCATATACTTTGATATGGTTGGCTTCTACATTTAGCTGCTTTATTTTGGATCATAAATTGTTGCAACTTGGCATTTTACACCTCTCTTGAGGAGTGTTTTATGCACTCTTGATTTGATGTTGAATTTGGGTAAGTTGCTGCACTTGCGAGTTAAAATTGTTGTTGCACTTAGGCGGAAACTATGTTTGAGAACTAGCTGTTGCACTTAATGAGCTGTTATTATGTTGTTGAGGGGCTGCTACTATACTTTGAGCTACTGCTACCTATTGCGGCTACTTGAATTATAGTTGCTGCCTAAAGGAGATCTCTGCTCCATTTTGAGCTACTGTTATAATTAGCTTAGTACTTTGCCATTTGTTTGGCTGAAGCTTCGAACTAGTTGCTGCATTTGGTGATAATTCATTGAGACAATGGTTGGGAAAATAGTGGTTACTGTGGATGCTGCATTTTCGAATAAACGTGCTGATGTTATGTTTCGAGCTAAACAGCTGCAGCGTTCTGGCCAAATTACTGCTGCACTTTTGAGCATATTTGATGTTCATCATTGCTGTATTTTTTAGCCTAACTGTTGGTGGCTTCTTGGCTAAAAGTCTGCTACTTTGCGGTTGTTTTGCATAGCTGTTGTACTTCGAATATTCCCCTGATTTGAACACGATACAACACTTGGGCCGATGAAAATAATTTTAAGGCCATGTCCCTTTTGAAAGGTTGTCCCTCGGTTTGCTTCCTTCGGAATAGGGCGATGTTGAGACTTATAATAAAATCACATGCGAGAAAACAACATGCGTTCGTAAGGTAACAAGATTGACTGACGAGTCAATAGTTCGCAACCACGACATGAATGGAATTTCTTTTGCCTTAAAAAAAAGTCTGAGCCTTCCGTAATTAAAACTTCTATCATTTTATACGAATCTGAAGGTTTTACTCGCTACAGAGACGAAAGAGAACAAGATTGTCGGACTTGTGCCCAATGCCCAAGAGATGACACTATCATCGCCTTAGCCATTACCGTTTTAACTTCTTTTTTTGCCTTCCTTTTATTTTGTAGAGTAATTTAATTACTCTGCTCGTATTATTATTTGAATATTTAGAAGAATTAGGCCTAGAACTGATAAACTAGAAAGGGTAGTTTAAAATTGGAAATCCGCCGCTAGTTTATTTATTTTAGGCTCGGGTAGTTTCAAAATCGGAAACCACCGCTAGCTTATTTGTTTTAGGCTCGTCACGCATGTTTCAAACTTTCAAAATAATTTGGTCATCCCTTATTCACGTTATAAATCATACAAAAAAGATTTTCGTTTTTCATCCGATTTGTAATTCAAAATGACTTCTACAAAAATCACTTCTTTGCATTACAAACAACTTGCTTTTCTCTTTTACTATCAATTGCAAAAAATATGTATTTTATAAATAATGTCATACAAATGCATGCTTTTATCCAAAAAGTCAATTTTATATGTATTTTTATAAACAGTGTCATGCATACTTTCCGGATTTTATATCGGGAGTTTATTTCTCAAAATCGCAATCACCTTTGCTAGACTCCTCAAAAAAATAAGTGGTGAAAATCTTTACGTTGTTAAAATGCATCTTTTAATTAACTATTTGCAACATCCTTTAACTTTATACTTTTAAACATGCATTTTTCCTTGGTATAATAATTAACCTGAGTTTGACCGGATAACCGCAAGTTGGCGGATCTTAAAGGATGCCTAATCCCTTCCCTTTAGGATAATAAAGAACCCTTACCCAGAATCGCATAGTTTAGCATACCATTAACCGAGGTTTATTTTACAGCATTTAGTTAGCATATAGTTAACATTTAGGTGCCCTAATTCACCGTAGAACAATTAGGTGGCGACTCTTTAACCCTTAATCAATTCAGGAAACACACATATGTCGTGACCGCGTCGAACCCCCTTCCTCTGTGGACGGGGCGATCAAAAGCGGGTGCGACAATATGTTTTGAAATAATAAAACAAAAAAATATACAAATATAAAATATAATATACACAAAAAACTCTGGGTGGCGTGGAGTTATCTTTGTGTTTCTTGTTAGTTGTGTTAGGTGTGTGAACAAAATTCTCATAAAAAGTAGAGAAACGAAGTTATATATCAGATGTTGGATAAGCTTAATATTTTGAGGTCTTTTGAGGAAAATCGTGTGGCTTGGCCCAAAGCGAATAATATCACAACATATTAAGAGTAGGGTAGGAACAAGGATATCTAGAACAACCTGGGAGTGACCTTTGTGGTGGACATTTGTGGTGGACAAAGATGATGGAAGTGAGGCTGAAATGGTTTGGGAATGTGAAGAGGAGAGTTGCAGTGCCCCTATGAGGAGGTGTGAGAGATTAGCAGTGGTGGGTTTAAGAAGGAATAGAAGTAGGCCGAAGAAGTATTCGAGAGAGGTGATTAGACAAGGCTAGGGGCGTACCCATGTACTATTGTTTGGTGCTCGAGCACTCATTAACCGTGGCGGATACTTTATGTAGACATATAGAAAATATTGAAATTTTGATAAAAAATAATAAATAGCACCCATAAAGCAATAAAAGATCTAGCTCCTCTGGTTAAAAGGTGGTAGGCTTTAGGCTAAACCATGGAGGAGTCGAGTTTGAAACCCACTCAAAACAATATTTTTTTATTGATTTTAAAGTGAGCACCCAGGACCATTAAATCTTGGGTCTGTCACTGGACAGGACATGGCGTAGCTTCAGCTTACCGAGGACATAGGTAGGAGAATATGGAGGTTGTGAATTATGGTAGAAGGTTAGACGGAGTTGAGCGTTGTCTAACTTATCAGCATTATTATCATTGTTTCTTGTCCCTAGATTTCTGCTACTACTTGTTGTTTCTTTTGCTTGATTATCGCACTATTTTGCTCGGAATGTTATTTTATGCTTTCTCTATTATTTGTTATGTATTACTATTTGCTATGTCTTTTACTTTTGTATTGTCTTTTTCATACTGCCTTGTTGTGTGTTATTCGAGATGAGAGTCTTTCGGAAACATTCTTTCTATCTCCGTAAGGTAGAGGTAATGTTTGCGTACACTCTACCCTCTCCAAACCCACTTGTGGGAATACACTGGGTATGTTGATTTTTTTGTTAAGAGCATATTTTTTATTATTTTAGCCCAACAACCGATATCGGCGCCAAAGATTTGACGAGATGAGTATGGAGATGACAGAGTAATAGTGTAGGGCCCATCCCGCTCTTCATAGACAAACTTGAAATTTGCGATCTCAGGTAAGATCGGTTCAGGGTCCCACCAACGTAGTGTCTTTGCTCGTCTAATGGCCATTTTGCTAGCTTACCTGTAGTTTTGAAGACGCACACACAAAAAAAAATCAATAGATTTGGTGGCCATAAATATTGATGTGAGTGACATATAATTAATTTTCAAATTAGCTCATAAATACTAAAGGGGCAAGTGGAACTTAGTTCAAAAGAAGATTGTTGTGAGTGTGTAAATAAAGTTTTATATAAAAATTGAAAGAAAAAGAAGCTACTTATAAAATATTGAATATTTAATAGTATGAGTCCTTTAGTGAAGATTGTACAGGTTTGACCAAAGCGAAAATTATATATTATATCATATTAAGGGTATATTTGATTGCTTTAAGTCAAACTTAATTCCTACTACTTGATAATTGATAGAATCATTTAACATAGATATATGTATAAATGTGTTGAACTCATATACTAATAAGTTTTCTTGTTTTTTGTTCTACCAATATATATATTCATATGCCCATTCTGCTAACTAACTAGGTTAAAAGGTACCTTTAACCAACAATATTTGGCCACAAAACAATGATGGTGTTTTTGAAACCACTTCCAGATTGTTTCAAACATAAGTCCTAATCACTACCTAATAACTTTGCGAACTAGTCAATCATGTTTGTTTTTTGTTTTCAAGATTCTCAACAAAGTTATTTTCACCAAAATAGGATCATAGGAGTACTTTTCATCACAAACAAAACAAGTACTGATAGTAAGATATATATCACATTCACGAAAAGATAGCACATGTCCCCTTTAATTTAACCATAAACCAAACTTGTTTGTCTGCTCTTTGTTTTTTTAATTTTATAATATTACCAATAAAATAGTGGCTTTGGTATCTTTGAATGCAGCAACCAATAAAATAGAGTGTCTTCATGCTGATTGCTGATAATTTATATTACTCTATGTGGGTCTATTTTCAGCCAATTTGAAGATCCAATTGACTGAACTACGTAAAGGAAGGGAAGGTTCATCCAATGGTGGAGACAAAGATTTTTATCCCGAGCAGAAGTGGATCTAGCTTTAAAACATTAATTTATGTAAATACAATAGCTTTTGTCTCAATAATGTATTTGTATTAAAAAATTCACTTAATATCTATAAATATTAAACTATAAATTAAATATTTATTGTATATTAAATTGAGGTTGTTGTAAGACTCCGTCAGTGCCCATCCTATGTCTTTCATGAGCAATTAAAAGAATAATTTATAGAATAGGGTCTTAAATATACCAAGGTGCTTGTAAGCTTAAGGTTAGCATATTGTTGCTTAGAAGAGCTAGTAAATAAAAACTAAAACTTTCAAGAGACTGCACACGTTTAAAGGCAAACCAGCTGTGGAAGAACGACCTCTTCCTGTCCCCATCCTCCTTAATTCAATCAGAATCGAGAACCGTGAAAAGGAACCACTAGTGGATCGAAAAAACTATAGTGAATAAAACAAAGTCAGATCAATTAGGCAAATATAGTAGCAAGATACAGAAGACTATAGTAGTATATTATGTTTATGTAATTTGTAGTTCCTCTTATATTTTTTTAGATGCTATTTATGGAAGCAGACAAATTAAACTATACTATTATAGAAGCACTATACAACATGTACTAGCTACTTTATATCTAAGGAACCCATCCAAAGCAACAAATTGCTAAAGGGTGTTTGTAGGTTTCAACAAAACTTTAGGCAAATGCATATAATTTTGCGCCAATTAAATTCACTTGTTTACTCTTCAATCTAATAATATAAAGGACACAATACTTTCTTAGACATCTATGTCGCTATTGTCTGTCTCATGACGACACAGTATCTATGAATAAATTTTTTCCTATATAAAATACATTTTCTTAGAATATATAGGCTGTAGAAAAACTAGCCTCTAGCTAGTAATGACATTATTAGTGTTCGAATATTCTTACGTTACACTACTAATATTGGAACACGTACCTTATTTGGTTGGGTTAGACATATGGTCAAACTAATTAATCTTTTTTTCGTTTAGGAGGTGACAAATGTTACAATCTTCATACGCACAAAAATTGAGCAATTGATCAATATATAGTTCATGAATAATATGTGAATACTTTTATTTACATGAAGTAGCTAAGATTTTCATGAGATACATATAGGATTGAAATAGTTAAGGGTTTTCTGCATGCTAATATATCTTTTTATTTGGTAACTAACAGTTCTCATTAATCACCGGTGCAAAATTTTACAGCTCCATACTCTAGCCATCACAACATGCTAATATATCAGTTTCATATAAGTGGTTAATAACATGTTTGATCATGCTTCGTTAAAAACATTTTTTTGGGAGGGGCCGGCGGGGGTAAAAGTACCTTCTTTTTAAGATTGAGCCGTTTGGCTGAAATTAAAAAATACTTTTGAACAACAACATAAGCAGTTTATATGTTGTTCAGCAACTTCTGCTTCTTTTAACAATCGAAAAAAGAAAATTAATTTTTCATGACAACAATATCCTTATCAAAATTTATATTTATAAAACTACCTCTCAGTAATATAAAGGATCTTTATATAAATATTTGATCGAATTCATTGTTTACTTTTTCAGCTGGTATACGTACATTATACATGTGGTGTACACATATTGTACATGAATAATACTATATTACACCTCCGCCCGCTATTTTTAGTTTAAACAACTGGATGGTGGACTATTTAAGTTAATTCTTAATTTAATTCATACATCTCTCAAATATAAATACAGCTCTTTTCTCCTCTTCCCTTTTTGTGTTTGACTATATTTACATTATTGGAAAAAAATTTATAAAGGAAGTAAAACCACATATTTTAATGAATTAAAGATTAAACATGTCCAATCAAATATTATAAGGATCAAAATGATTTTTTTGAATAAAGGTGTAACACTTCGTACCTTCAAACTAAGCCTTGTTCATGATCTACGAGTGTAGGAAATCAAAACGGGGAGTTGCGTTGGAAAACCAGGTTCAGCTATGCAGAGAAAATTGATGGCAAGAAGTACAACCGTCAATTGTTCGACGGCCCGTCAAAGTGAACTGTCAATTTCACTTTTGAAATTGATGGCCTGTTGGTCAATTTTACGGCCCGTCAAATGCTCGATGGCCCATCAATCTTTTCCATCTCTTAAATTCCAAATTTCACCACTCTCTGAAAATCTCCAGAAAAACGAGGGTCAGATTATACGGACCGTCGAATGGACCATCGAATTTCCCCTAACTGCATACAGTATAAATATGTCACTTGATTCAAAAAATCAGTTTTTCATATTCTCAAACCCTAGAACGAAGGCTCTCTTTTCCAAACCATCTCCTACACCAAGGTAAGCCATTTTCATGCAATTCTATGTGATTCTAACGTAATCCTAATGAATTCTAAGTAGAATCTAATAATCTTAACCTAGGATTTTTCAGGATAAACCCAACTATAGGCTCAGGGTTCAAGCTTTGGGTTTTTACTCCAAAGATTAGATTTTTTTAAGACAAGTATTTGAGCGATTAAGGTATGTAGAGCTTCTATCTACATGTGGAAATGTCTTTAATCATCCCCACGCCTCGTTCATCGAGATTACTGTAAATTACTTCAGAATTTGATAATTATGTCCTAGTTTATGAAAAAGACTAGAACGTTTATCCTCAAGATTAAAAATTCATAGTTGTTCATAATTATCACTTTGATTGTTGTGAACTCATCGCATAATCAATATAGACCTGTGTTTGATATCCACAAGTCTCAGTTTAGAATAGTCCGCATGTTCGTAAATTAGTTAAAGCTTCTGTACTCATAATCAGTTCATGAATTCATGTTCAGTACTTCATATCAGTATATTTCAGTATTCTAGTATCATGTTGAGCACCTGTATTTTTGGGCCCAAGGCCACAAATATATTTGGACCTAATGCCACAGTTTATGTATACGTATACTTGGGCTCGAGGCCACAGATTTGTGCACACATATTGGGCCTAAGGCCACAACTATTATTATTTATTATTTTTGTTAAACAAGTGGCTCTCCATTTCAGTATAATGAGTATTCTTATTATTTGCTTCCTTTTTCAGTTATCAGTTATCAATGTCATTGAGATTCAGTATAGTATTTGTTTATTGATTTATGGTTGCCCTTTTTCGAGAACCCACAGCTATGTTATTTCTTTCAGTTGTTTTACATACTAGTGCATTTCAAATGTACTAACGTCCCTTTGCATGGGGCCTGCACTGCACGGTGTAGGTGTCGAGTTTCAGGATGACAGATCTGGTCAGTAGGATTGCTTCAATATCAGTTGCTTGGTGAGCTCCATCTCATTCGGGGTGTCAGTCTCTTGTTTCATGATTAGGTTTTATTAGTAGAGGCATACCAGGGTCTTGTCCTGGTACACATATTTCAGTTAGACTTATGTTAGAGGTTTCATAGACTAGACTAGTTCATTATGTCAGACATGTCAGTATTTACTACTTTCAGACTTATGATATTTTAAGACTTCTTCTTTATAATTATTTCAGACTATAAACTCAGTATTATATTTTGCATGTTTTAAATCATTATTATAGTATGTTTTGATGTCTATGTTGATTCAGCTGCTATGTGGTTTACTCGGTCACATGCAGTGAGGCATCGACTGTCGTGTCTCGCCTCGCCTAGGCCATGGTTCGGGGTGTGACAAAGCTTGGTATCAGAGCACTAGATTTAAGTATCTTAGGGAGTCTATGAAACCATGTCCAGTGGGGTCATTTTTATGTGTGTGAGGGCCCCACACATGTAAACAATTGACCACCAAGACATCTAGGATTGTCTCACTTCTTTGTACTCTAGATCATGCAATTAGAGCTATATCTTCAGGATATCCTTCTAACTCGTGCATATTACGTATTTTAGAAAATGCCTACGAAAAAAAAAGTACACCAAGAGGACTTTAGCTAACAGCCAAATAGCTACAGATAATGCTGCTCATGAGGAAAATACTCAGGCTCAAAGAGCCAATTCTAGTAAAGCACATCCACCTGATACCACAGGGCCTGCAGAGATTCCAGTTTTGCTGCCCAACACTACTGACTCTGATGTTAGATGAGCTATCCAGCTGCTCACCTAGCTTGTGTCTGCTCAAGCCCAATGTTAGGGAATGACTCCAAGTACGGGGATGAATGGAGACTCATAATTTTCTACGAATGGACCCTCCAGTGTTCACAGGGTCTTGTGAGAAGGATGATCTACATAATTAATTTGATGGGCTTTAGAAAATCTTCCGTGTTATACATGTTACAAAAGTAGAGGCAGCAGAGTTTGGACCTTATCAGTTATTGGATGTTGTTAATATCTTGTATAAGTCATGGGAGTAGTCCCGCGGGGAGGATGCACTTTCAGCAACTTGGGATGAGTTTGCTGATGTTTTTATTGAGTACTTTCTGCCAGTTGAGGTCAATGAAGCAAAGACCATTGAATTAGAAAATCTTAAGCTGAATGGCAGGAGTGTGCAGGAGTACTATCTTCAGTTTGTCACTTTGGAAAAGTATGCTCCACACATGATTCCGGACATGGGGGAGAGAGTTAGGCATTTCGTGTATGGACTTGATCCCCATTTGTACGATGTAGTTAATATTATAGCTCAGAATAGGAAGATGACTACTACAAAGATGGTTGCATTCGTACAGTGTAATGAGAACATGTTGAAGGACAAGGAAGCTTTGCAGAAAGAGAAGGACGGGGAGTTTAACAAAAGAGCTAAGTCCTTAAGTCACTTCAGCCATGGAGAGGTGAAGACAGATAATTCTTCAAAAATAGGTCATCATGACCTGTTCCATCTTCAGCCAGTGCCCCCGCCATAAAGTTTAGGAATGACAATAAGAGGCAAAACTTCAAAGCAGCATGCTCACAATTGCAGGTCGGCGGTGGCCACAAGGGTTTCCAACATCCTACTTGCAACACTTGTGGTAACAAGCACTCAGGGGTGTGTCATTCAAGCATGGATAGTTGCTTTGAGTGTGGTTAGCAGGGTCACTTTCTGAGGGATTTCCCATTGGCAATGCAAGGTACTAGTGGTAACGTAGTTCAGTCCACCAATTCAGTAGTCAACCGCAATTCTCAGACCCAACCAGAGTGTGGTGCGGCTGAGTCTGATAACACAAGCGGAGGTCCAAATCGCCTATATGCTTTAGCCGGCCATCAGGATACAAAGGCTCGTACAAATATCATCACATGTATATTAACAGTCTTCACTTTTGACGTTTATGCCTTTATGGATCATGGATTCACTCTGTCATATGTAACCCATTTTATTGCTAAGAAATTTGGAATAAAACCTAAAAAGTTGCATGAACCATTTGAAGTATCCACACCAGTTGGTGAGTCAGTTATAGCCAGGTGGGTATATAGGGGTTGTCTAATTAAAATATATCATTACATTACCATAGCTAGTTTAGTAGAATTGGAAATGGTAGACTTCGATGTAATCATGGGCATGGATTGATTGTCTTCATGTTATGCCACAGTAGGTTGTAGGACCAAAATTTTAAGATTTGAGTTTCCCGGTGAGCCAATCATAGAATGGAAGGGTGAGGCAGTAGCACCCATAGGTAGGTTTATTTCTTATCTTAAATCTAGAAAGATAATATCTAATGGGTACATTTACCATCTAGTTCGGGTTAGGGATGCAGATGCCTAGACCCCAATTCTTCAGTCTGTACCAGTTGTCAATGAGTTTCCAGAAGATCTTCTCAGAGTTTCTCCCGACATGAAGATTGACTTTGGAATTAATCTGCTTCCCGGTACTAAGACGATATATGTTTCGTCGTACAGAATGACCCCGGTAGAGTTAAGAGAACTAAAAGCTCAGTTGAAAGATCTCCTATATAAGGGATTCATTAGACCTAGTGTCTCACCATAGGGTGCACCGGTCATGTTTGTTCGAAAGAATGATGGTATTTGCGTATGTGCATTGACTATCGGCAGTTGAATAAGGTCACCATCAAGAATAAATATCTACTTTCCAGAATCGATGATTTATTTGATCAACTTCAGGGTGCACGGTGTTATTCCAAGATTGATCCCAAATCAGGGTACCATATGCTTAAGGTTAAGGAAGTTGATATTTCAAAAACCGCTTTCCAAACCCGTTATGGTCATTTTGAATTTTGTGTCATGTCATTCGGATTGACAAATGCTCCAACCGCTTTCATGGATCTTATGAGCAGGGTCTTCAAACCTTATATCGATCTTTTCATTATTGTCTTCATTGATAATATTCTAGTATATTCCCGTAGTGAGGTCGATCATGTAGAACATCTTAGAATAGTGTTGCAGACACTTCAAGACCGTTAGATTTATGCTAAGTTTTCTAAGTGTGAATTTTGGTTTAAGTCAGTGGCATTCTTAGGCCATGTGATTTCAGGCAAGGCCGTTCAGGTTGATTCTTAAATAATAGACGTTGTTAAGAATTGACCCAGACCCACTTCCGTTTTAGATATTCTGAGTTTCTTGAGTCTGGAAAGTTATTACAGACAATTCGTAGAGGGATTTTCTTCTATCTCGGCTCCATTGACCAGATTGACTCAAAATAAGATCAAATTCCAGTCGTCAAATACCTGTGAGCATAGTTTCTAGGAACTAAAAATGAGACTGACTTCTGCTCCAATGTTAACATTGCCAAAGGGAATCAAGGAGTTCGTTGTATATTGTGATGCCTCAGGAGTTGGTCTTGGGTGTATTTTAATGCAGCATAGTAAGGTTATAGCTTATGTATCTAAATAGCTTAAACCTCATGAAAAGAATTATCCGACTCATGACTTAGAATTGACAGCCGTGATTTTTACAGTCAAGATATGTTGTCACTATTTATATGGAGTTCATGTTGATATTTTCACAGACCAAAAGAACCTTCAGTATATTTTCAAACAGTGGGAGTTGAATATTGAGCTGAGGAGATGGCTCTAATTAATAAAGAATTATGATGTAGATGTTATCTACCATCCACCGAAAGCGAACGTGGTAGTTGATGCTCTTAGTCAGAAATCTAGGGGAAGTTTAGCTCATGTGGAGGAAGATAAGAGAATCGTGATGAAGGAGATTCATCGACTAGCCAGTATAGGAGTTTAAATTTTGGACTCCGAAGATAGTGGTGGTTGTTCAGAACAAGTCTGAATTCTTCTTAGTAGCCGAAGTGAAGGAGAAATAGTTTAGTAATTCCTACTTGTTGCAACTGGAGGAGGGGATTCACAAACATAAGACTACGGCTTTTGAACAAGGGAGAGATGACGGTACCTTGAGATACTGAGGCCGCTTATGCGTACCAGATGTAGACGAACTTAAAGAGAGAATCATGGTAGAAGCATATAATTCTAGGTATGCTATTCTCCCAGGTTTTAGAAAGATGTACCATGATCTTAAGGAAATTTATTGGTGGAATGATATGAAGAGGAATGTGGTAGATTTTATAGCCAGGTGTCTGAATTGTCAGCAGGTGAAAGCCGAATACCAGAGGCCTGGTGGGTTGACTCATAATATTGATATTCCTATTTGAAAATGGGAGATGATAAACATGGACTTCATAACAGGTTTACCTAGCTCAACCCAAAGGCATGATTCGATTTGGGTGATTATGGATCGACTTACTAAATAAGACCACTTCTTACCAGTTAAGACCATAGATTCAGTAGAGGATTATGCTAAGTTATATGTCCGATAAATTGTCAGGCTTCACGGGACCCTAGTGTCCATTATTTTAGACCGTGGTGCTCAGTTCACAACGTACTTTTGGAAGTCTTTTCAGAAAGGATTGAGTATCAAAGTGAATCTCAGCACAACTTTTTATCCTCAGACAGATGGTCAGGCAGAGCGTACTATTCAGACATTTGAGGATATCTTGAAGGCATGTTCTTGATTTTAAAGGTAATTGGGATGATCATTTTCTCTCATTGAATTTTCTTATAACAACATTTATCATGCCAGTATCCAGATGGAACCATTCGATGCTCTGGGTGAAGGTGTAGATAGCCAATTGGTTGGTTCGAAGTTGGTGACGCAACATTACTAGGACCAAACTTGGTCCATCAAGCTATGGAGAAATTCAAGTTGATTTAAGAGTGTTTGAAAATAGCCCAGAGTCACCAAAAGTCCTATTCGGATATGAGGTGCAGAGACTTGGAGTTTCAAGTTGATAATTAGGTATTTCTGAAAATATTACCTATGAAAGGTGTCATGAGATTTGAGAAGAAAGGGAAGTTCAGTCTCAAATATATTGGGCCATATAGGATTTTGAGGAGAGTTGGCCAAGTGGCTTATGAAGTTGAATTGCCACGAGACTTAGTTGCGGTTAATTCAGTGTTCCATGTATCCATGTTGAGAAAGTGTATGGGAGACCCGTCATTGGTTGTCCCTACCGACTCGATCACAGTTAAGGATGGTTTAACCTATAAGGAAATTTCAGTGGCTATTTTGGATCGTCAGATTCGAAAGTTGAGAACTAAGGAAGTTGCCTTAATGAAAGTGTTATGGAGAAGTCAGAGTATTGAGGAGGCTAGTTAGGAAGTCGAAGAAGACATGAAGTCCAGATACCTTCATTTATTTGAAAAACAAGCAGAAAATATTGAAGGTAACTAACCTTTACATACGTACCTTTTATCCAGTTCAGTAATTTAGTTTAGTATTTAGTTCAGTATTCAGTTAAGTGTTCAGTTCCGTATTCGGCTCAGTATTAATGTGTTCAGGACAGTTCAGTATTCTCATGTTTACTTCAATCACGTTTAAGGCCCAGTCTCATTTTTAACCATGACCTATCATTCGAGGTCAAATGATCCCAAAAGGAGATATTGTAACACCTCGTACCTTCAAACTAAGCCTTGTTCATGATCCACGAGTGTAGGAAACCAAAACGGGGAGTTTGCATTGGAAAACCAGGTTCAGCTCTACAAAGGAAACTTGATGGTAGGAAGTATGGACCGTCCATTGGTAGACGACCCGTCAAAGTAATCAATTTCACTTTTGAAATTGACGGCCTATTGATCAACTTTACGGACCGTCAAACGCTAGATGACCCGTTAATCTTCTCTGTATCTTAAATTTCAGATTTCACCATTGTCTAAAAATCTCCAGAAAAACGACGGTTATATTATACGGACCGTCGAATGGACTATCAAATTTCCTCTAACAGCAAACAGTATAAATACGTCACTTGATTCTAAAAATCCATTTTTCATATTCTCAAACTCTAGAACGAAGACTTTCTCTTCCCAACCATCTCCTACACCAAGGTAAGACATTTTCACACGATTTTATGTGATTCTAACGTAATCCTAATGAATAATAAGTAGAATCCAATGTTCTTAACCTAGGATTTTTCAGGATAAACCCAACTTAAGGTTCATGGTTCAACCTTTGGGTTTCTACTCCAAAGTTCATATTCTATTTAAGACAAGTATTAGAGAGATTAAGGTATTTAGAGCTTCTATCTACGTGTGGAAATATCTTTAATCATCCCCACGCCTCGTTCATCGAGATTACTGCGAATTACTTCAGAATTTGATATTTATGCCCTAGTTCATGAAAAGACTAGAACGTCTATCCTCAAGATTATAAATTCATAGTTGTTCATAATTATCACTTTGATTGTTGTGAACTCATCGCATAATCAATATAGACATGTGTTTGATATCCACGAGTCTCAGTTTAGAATAGTCAACATGTTCGTAAATTAGTTAAAGCTTCAGTACTCATAATCAGTTCATGAATTCATGTTCAGTATTTTATATCAGTATATTTCAGTATTCTAGTATCATGTTGAGCACCTGTATTTTTGGGTCCAATGCCACAGATATATTTGGGCCTAAGGCCACAGCTATTATTATTTATTATTTCAGTTAAACAGATGGCTCTCAATTTCAGTACAATGAGTATTCTTATTATTTGCTTCCTTTTTCAGTTATCAGTTATCACTTTCAGTTTCAGATTCAGTATAGTATCTATTTATTGATTTGGGTTGCCCTTTTTCGAGCACCCACAATTATATTATTTATTTTAGTTGCTTTACATACTAGTGCAATTCAAATGTACTAACGTCCCTTTGCATGGGGCTTGCACTTCACGGAGCAGGTGCCGAGTTTCAGGACGACGGATCTTCTCAGTATGATTGCTTCAGTATCAGTTGCTTGGTGAGCCACATCTCATTCGGGGGTGTCAGTCTCTTGTTTCATGATTTTATTTTATTAGTAGAGGCATACCAGGGTCTTGTCCTGGTACACATATTTCAGTTAGACTCATGTTAGAGGTTCCATAGACTAGACTAGTTCAGTATGTCAGACATGTCAGTATTTACTACTTTCAGACTTATGATATTTTCAGACTTCTTCCGCTATGATTATTTCAGATTATAAATTCAGTATTACGTTTTGCGTGTTTTAAATCATTACTATAGTATGTTTTGATGTCCATGTTGATTCAGTAGCCATGTGGTTCGCTGGGTCACATGCAGCCAGACACCGAGTATCGTGTCTCGTCTAGGCCATGATTCTGACAAAAAGAAATATCAAACTGCTATTATTCCTTTTATATTAATTCTGGTCTATTAGGATATAGAGAGCTTGAATTAAAAATAAAAACAAAGGTTAGAAAGCAACATGACCACAATTGCTTGAAATATTGAAAAACTAAGGATGAGAAAATGGCAATAAAAGAGAGAAAATAGGAGGGGGTCCTGCTATAAAAATAGTACACAAATAGCAAAAGAAAAAGGAAAGAAATTGACAGCAAACAGACCTATATAGCAACATAAATAAAAAACATTAATTAGAATAAATAGTGATTGCATTTTAAAAAAAAAAAAAGAATAAGAAAAATATATTACTGAAACTCCATTATTTTAGCTAAATTGTGTATTCTTTTTATCCAATACTTCTACTTAATTCATTATATGTTTTTACATAATAGTAGAGATGAAAATTTCTTTAAAAAACTAGGATTAACTGTGTCTCAACCTCAAAATTAGAATATATATATACATATATTATGTTTTATACCTAATAATATACATTATTTTTTATACCTATTATTAGGATGGAGTTCTTGAATTTTTTTTATTTTAGTTAAAGAAAGGCCTAGAAAGCAACATGACCACAATTACTTGAAACACTGAAAAAATAAGGATGAGAGCAAGGCAATAAAAGAGATAAAATAGAGGGGATTCTGCTATAAAAATAGTAAAAAAAAATAAGCAAAAGAAATTGACAGCAAACAGACCTATATAGCAGCATAAATAAAAATAGTTATAGTGATTGTTGGAAATTTGCCTTTGGCGGGGAGATGCGTCCACCCATCTTTGATGAATTAAACACTAGTGTTCCGCATGTTGGAGACCTTGTCTCTTTACACATGCATGATCTACGAAGTGAGTAGATGACCGTAGGGCCAAGAATCGTCAAATTTTGTTGAGAAATGAAAGAGATATTGGTCCACGAAGTAAGGTGTTTGAGGCATGGAAATGTGGTGTGGGACAAATCTACCACATCGGTGGAAATATGAAGAATTGCTCTCTATATAAGTCTCAAATTGGTAAAGGGTTTGGGACCCCAAGGGGTATCCCATGTGTTTAAAGGAGGAAAACCTAGATGTGCTTGGGTTCATGGCTAAGCCCACACGCGCGCCGCCGCCCGTCCGGTCGGGTCGTGGGCTGTGGGGACTTTCTGATATTATCTTTTTGGATCAGAGAACTCTGCCAAATGTACAGTTTGATCCCTGAAGTTTCATATGTACAGTTTGGACCTGAATTCTTTCATATGTACAGTTTGATCCCTGAAGTTTCAATATTTACGGTTTGGTCCCCAGAGTTTCTGAAAAGTTGGTTCTGCCTCCGTTGGAACTATTTTTTGAGGCATTAATCAGCCATTACTTGGCTGATTAACTCCTCCATTAACAGCTCATTCTTGGGAAGTTGGGCAGCCTCTTTCAATGGTCATTAACAGCCATTACTTGGTTATTTTAATGGCCTCCCTTAATGGCCATTACAGCCTTATTTTTGGCAGTTGGACAGCCCCTCTTCCATGCTATATATTGAGCAGTTGTTGGCTCAATTCAGTGACATAAACATAGACGAAAAACAGACTGGGAAAACAGTGCAAAACAGAAGAGAAAAACAGCAATATACACGGTTTTTTTAGCACAAAACAGTCACTGTTTTTTTTAGCACAAAACGATCCTTTGTTTTTTCAAAAACGACAAAACAAATCACGAAAATACTTCTAAAACAGTGTGATATTCACGAGATATACACTACAGAGATAAAAGAGAAGAGTAAAGATAAACTCTTCCTTCCTATTCCATATCTTCAGGAAGTCGAGTCATAATTGTTTTCTTCGCCAGGCTCAACCTATTGGCTTTGTAGCGTTGAGATTAAAGTGTTATTTTATCTTGGGAGACTATTGCCCGCTAACGTAAAAGCATATATATACGGGGCAATCTTGTCTTAAGGACAGAGGGCAATCCCTCGACTCAACACACAACGTTGTAACCATCCAGATTTAGTTGTTTCTTGATTTCAGGTTATCAAGATTCTAAACACAACAAGCTTGAGGCAGTTTTGAAGATTGGTCTATTTGTTCAACAAGATTCAATTTCTGAATATTGAATATTTGTTCTCCCTTTCGAATACTTGTAATAGTTATTTACTTCCCTAACTTGCTTTATAAAGTACCATAGAGTACCAACAGTGATTGCATATAATATAAAGAAAGAATAAGAAAATATACTATTGAAACTCCATTATTTTGACTAAATTATGTATTCTTTTTATTCAAATACTCATACTTAATTCTTTAATATGTTTTTACATAATAAAAACATGGGTTGAAATTATTAAAGATGATGAAAATTTCTCTAAAAAGCTATGATTAGAGAATACATACTATGTTTTATACTAACTATCAGGATGGAGTTCTTGAATTTTTTTATTTTTAAAGGCCTAGAAAGCAAGATGACCACAATTACTTGAAAGGCAAAAAAGAGAGGAAATAGGAGGGATGTGGTGCAGGGTTACTCCTTTCTTAATTAGAGGTTTCGAATTCGAATTTGAGTATGAAAAAAAGTTTTGGTAGTACTTATTGAATGGGTCATACACGATGCGAATCTGAATTAGTTGGGCTCCAATGTGAGTATCAAACGCCGAATAAGAAATGAAAAGAGAGAAATAGGAGGGGTCTGCTATAAATAAAAATAGCAAAAGAGAAAAATGACAGCAAAAAGACCTATATAGCAACATAAATAAAATATTTTTCTTACCGTAATTAGAGGTCTCGGATTCGAGTTTGGGTAAAAAAAAAGTTTGGGTAGGGAGCATACTTTCAAACTGAGCCCTACGTGGTGCGAATTCAAGAAATTGCTCAGATTGCACTTCAAACGGGATGGTCTTTAATTTTTGCTCCTCAAATAAAACTTACACCCTAGAAGTCATAAGCCTTTTTACGGGATGGGGCACTTATGTCGAATCTCCTAAAGAATTTATGTCCCGAAAGTCATAATTTTCATTTGAGCGGTAAAAATTAAAGATCACTACAAAATAGGGATAAAAGTACAAATGATTCATGTGAATTCGAATTAGTTGGACTCCAATGCTAGGTTTAGACACCAAATGATAAATTCAAAAAAAAAAAAAATAGGAGTGGTCAGCTATAAATAAAAATATCAAAAGAAAAAAAAAAAAAATGACATTAAAAAGACCATATAGCAGCATAAATAAATAAAAGATTTTTCTTGCCCTAAATTTTCTTGTCTCTCTGCATCATAATCTGAGATCTCTTCTGACACCCATCAAAAAGATCCTCTGATCAACTACTTCCAAAACAAAACAAAAAAACTCAGTTTTATTTTTTGTTATCCATTCCCTGTTTAATCCCTCTGATCCAGGAACAAACTCTGTCACCATCAATCTTTTATGTGTTTTCACAGCTAATCTTGTTGAAACTTGACACAATAATATTTATGTTAAGGTCCACACAAATATTGCAAAAATAAAACCAGGTTCAAGGTATGTTAAAGAACCATATTCTCTGAACTCACATAAAAACTATTGCTTTCTTGTCTTTGTGGGACAAAAAAAGTTGTGCTTCAATTTTAGCCCATACCCTTTGGGTCTTTTTTCTCCTTACCCTTTGTTGGTTTGTTACATATTAATGGTGTCTTGGTCTTGTTGTACTTGTGGGATTGTTATAATAAAATCAAGAATTGAGGTTGTGGGTTTTAGATATAAGCTAAAAAAACTGGAGTTGGGTTTTTGATTCTTGATGAATATATTGTTTGCTGGTTCTTTTGGTTAAATATGTGAAAAAGATTCAAACTTTATCATCAAGATTAGACCTTTTTTTTATAAGGCATATATATTATACATATACATGTAATTTTATTGAAATTTGTATGCAAAAAAAATGGTTAAAGCTTGTTGGAGACCTTCTGTTGAGGGAGATTGTTGTGTAGGGAGGGGGTTGGAGACCCTAGGGGTAGGTTTGATGGTTTAATGTGGTATAAGGATTTGGGGGTTCATGCAAATGGAGAATTTTCCATGGGAACAATACAAGCTAATAATTTGATGGAGGATCAGAGCCAGCTTGAATCAGGGCCATTAAGTTCTCTTGAATCAGGTCCTTATGGAACATTTGTTGGTGTCTATGATGGACATGGAGGACCCGAGGCGCCCCGTTTTGTAAACAACACTTTGTTCTCCAATCTTAAGAGTAAGTCATGTTACCTTTCGATCACATCTATTACTATCAATTTGATTATTGATATTGTTCATGCTATGTATCTTTTATGTGGAATTGATTGGATCGTGTAAATGCTTATTATCATTTTGATTCTTGATATTGTTCATATGGTGTCTTTTATGTGGAATTGATTGATTTGATTGAACAAAGATGTTTGAGTTGTACAAATGTGAATGCCAATGCTGGTTAAGTTTTGACATAAATCCTAAAAATGATGCAGGTTGGTTGATCTGATCTTTAGATTTTACAGATTGTGCTATTTGCAATTCTTCTCTTACAAGTCAAAAGTTTCATTGATAATGCACCACAAATGTTTTAACTTTACAAAAGTTTGTATATCCATGTACATTAAGCTCCCAAAGATCTAGCCAACTTTCTATACAATTAGGCAAATCCATCTTGCAATGGTCCCTTCTATCTGAAATGATGCCTTCCGCAATATTTTGTGTGTTTACATGTGGTGATTACTAAGATTTTGCTGAAGTTTGCCTAGTGATCAAACTTGATAGACAGAATATTCAGGGTATTTTGTCAAATTATTGTATTTATACACGATATTACTTTACTACCACCTTGAATACACTAAAGACCTTACAATTTAAGTGGATAGTGCATGACGAAGAAGTGCTCTGAATGCATTTTGGTGTCTAATTGGCACGCTAAATAAAATTTTGAGGCATAAGATTTGGTTGATCAGTCACTTAAATAAGCTATGTCAACGCAACTGTCATCAGATTTGAATGTCTCAGCTTGCTATTTTCGTCTTTGAATATAAATATTGGAGTGACTTAACTTTTGATACATGCAATAACACTCCAGTAGAGGCAGACTCGAGAAATATTAGAAGCTAGTCAAATTAGCAGTCTTGGTGATACATGTCCTACAACACTGAACAGATTGATCGATGTTTAGTATGTGTTCATTCACCCTGAAACTTTGTCGAAAAAATCAAATGGGTTAATAGCACTTTTGGTCCCTTAGTTATTAGTAAATTCTGATTCTAGTCCTTATGATATCTGATTAAGCACATTTAACTTTTAATTACTTGAAATGTGCACTTTTGATCCCTTTGCTTATGATCAATCACAAATTTTCCTGAAGTGTTAACCAGTTCACCATTATAAAATACCCATGTGGTGTGTTAAACTTTTTATTGTTACTCCATATTTGAGGGTAGTGTACTTCTAACTACAGTCTAAATATAACATATTTCCTACATAAAGGGGCCAAAAGCACACATTTTAATTTAATTGAAGATTAAATATGTCGAGTCATAAATCACAAGGACCGATATCAGAATTCACCAATAATTGAGGACCAAAAGTGCTGTTATCCCAAATCATATTATCCTCCAAAAATTATTTACAATTATCCCCTAAAACTCATTTTAATATGTTTCATAAGTGTTGATTAGAATAAACAATAGTGGCTCTGCAACTTACCTTCATCCCTTTCATTAACAGAATTTGCAACGGAGCATCAAGAAATATCTGCAGATGTCATAAGAAAAGCTTTCTTGACAACGGAAGAGGAGTTTTTGTCTCTTGTGAGGCAACAATGGTTTGAGAAGCCACAACTTGCATCAGTGGGAACTTGCTGTTTAGCGGGTGTGATTTGCAATGGACTACTATATATTGCCAATGCCGGAGATTCACGTGTGGTATTAGGTAGAGCGGAAAAAGCTGCAAGGGGCATGACAGCTATTCAATTGTCAATAGAGCACAATGCTAGTAACGAGTCTGTGAGAGATGAGCTTAGATCATTGCATCCCGAGGATTCACAGATTGTGCTTCTCAAACACAAAGTTTGGCGTGTGAAGGGTATCATACAGGTGATTATCTGTTAAAAGTCTAAATTTTAGACTTCTGGTGTTGATTTTCCCAATATGCGCTATATAAGTTACTCTGAATAGAAAAAACTATTTGCTACAATCGAATGATTAGCACATTAGAGCTTTATCCAAGCATGCATCTAAATAGAAAAAAATTCGTTCAGTCATTACTAGCTAGAGTTCTTATATGATTGTTATGAGTAGAGACTATCGATACAATATAAATCTACGGTTAGGAGTTGATTATCTTGAGAAAATGACAAAAATAGCCCCTTATGTTGAAGGGGTAGGTTCAAGACAGTCCTTTAAGTATGCACTGAACAGTTTTGGTCCTTTAAGTTTGCCAAAAGTTATCACTTTTAGTCTCCGTCAAATATTTACCGAATGTTGTCTGGTAGATTTGACGTGAAAAAAAAGGGAACTTAGCGGGAACTCACATTTAGAGGTCTAATTCTTGTAGTTTCTGTTATTTTTTATTTATTTTTAGAGTGATTTGCAGTTTTTTGAGGTGTAATTTCTGCTAATTTTGTATCATTTTAGTGTCTAGTCAGTTTTTTGTGTTGAATATTTTAGGATTTGATGAGACTTTCATGGTGTTTATGGTTTTAAAAAAAAACAATATTTCCGTCAAATCTAACGAGCATAAATTGTTAAATATTTGACGGAGACTAAAAGTGAACTTTTGGCAAACTTAAAGGACCAAAACTGTTCATGCATACTTAAGGGACTATTTTGAGCCTACTCTCAAACATAAGGGACCATTTTTGTCATTTCTCTGATTATGTTTGCAAGTAAGCAACCCAGAATTAGCTATGTTGTCCTCAGAGACGGATTTTTTATGTAATATAAGTCGCTTATTTATCTTGGCTGCCTGTACATTTTTTGAGATTTGAAACGATTGTAGTTGGAGTTTCAATGGCTGGACTAGTTGTGGTTGCATTAAGCATCTTAGTTTGGAAGAACTCTGCTCCAGGAGGTGTCATGGAATTGTGTGTGATATAAGAGTTGATGTTCCTTTGTTATCCACTTTACAGGTTTCAAGGTCGATTGGTGATGCCTATCTTAAGAGGGCAGAATTCAATCAGGCACCCCTGTTGGCAAAGTTTAGGTTGCCCGAATCCTTCTCAAAGCCAATTCTCAGTGCAGAGCCATCAATTTTCATTCACAGATTGACTTCCAAAGATCAGTTCCTTATATTTGGTTCAGATGGTCTCTGGGAACATCTAAGCAACCAGGAAGCTGTTGATATAGTCCACGATCAACCCCGAAATGTAAGCATTCGATCTCTGATAATGACCTTAATGTTCTCCTTCACTAGGATTTTATTCAACCCCAAAAATGCCCTTAAAGTACAAAATGGCACGTTAAGTTGCTTAAAATGGGTCATAGTGTGTCTATGTGATGCCTTAAATTGGTGAGAAAATTCACTACAATTTAACCAAACTGCTTCATAAATGCAACCTCTCTAGTTGCATAATTACAATTAGGAACTAAATTGGACCAAAAATGCCCTAAATGTATGCGTGTAGCTCCATATATGCCCTTATTAGTCTTCTGTTAAGTTTTGTGTGAAACAAAGATAATTTTGGCCCAATTAAGTAAGGACAGGGGCATGATTGAGCCAAACAATTAACGGAGGGCATATGTTGCGAATTTCGCATACTTTAAGGCACTTTTGACCCTTTTCCTTTTAAACTATATTCTAAAGAGTCCATGATACAGAAGCAAATTTACTTACTGAAAGAGCCTTTTCTGGTGCGAAATATTTACTAAAAACTTCAGTGTAGTTTTGTGCCTTGTGTCACCGAAGTATCAAGTGTTGTGTTTTCGCCCAGGAATTTCGCTGTTATGAGTTATAACAAGTGTTTTGCGAAATCTACTCTTTTTAAGGGGGAAATGAACTGTTTGTTGCTCAGACTTGAGTAATGAGATTGTTAACTCGGGGTGTGCTTTTTCTTACTCTTTTGACCAGGGGATTGCGAGGAGACTAATCAAAGCTGCTCTTCAAGTGGCAGCTAAAAAAAGAGAAATGAGATACTCAGACTTGAAGAAGATCGAACGAGGTGTAAGGAGGCATTTCCATGATGATATCACGGTTGTGGTTGTATTTCTGGATCCTTATTCCATGAATAGCAGCTCATCTCACAGTCCAATACTTTCCATTAGAGGAGGAGGCGGTATGCCTGCCTCTCCCAAACGATAGTTCCCAACACTTTCCGAATTCCCACTCTGATCAATCCAAAAAGAGAGAGCTTGACTTTTGGAGGCCTCGAATTTCTTGTATCTTTTCTCCTGCAGTTTCTTTATGGTTTTAGGCTTCTAATTTTATTGTTATGTGTTGTTGTCTTCCTTGATTATCAATCGATTGTTCCTTCCTGAGCAATGTAATGTGCACAACAATCTTGTGTTACTGGCAATGTAAAAAGAAGTACATGAGATAGACACGAAAAGAATTGGAGCAATCGGCAGCAAGAATACTTTGTTATGTTCTGCAATTTTAGCCATTTGTAAATACGAAAATTTGCTGTTTTGCCAAGTACTAACTCGACTTGATTTTCACATTTCCTATTGCCTTAATGCGAATAATTTGTTTAGGGCTCTAAATTCAATGATTAAAATTAAACACGATTGTTCCTTTTGTGCCCCATTTACCTGTTTTATTTCAATTGTATCAGATAAATTCTCTATAATAATTCGTAAAGTAACTTGTTAGATTAGTTTATGTAGCGGGCAAGTGAATAAATACAGGATAATGAAACATATCCTTGAATTAATATTTCAATTAAATTCTGAAAATGTGCTAGTAGATGGTCTGTTGATTTTGACAGTGGGTTGACTAATGGCCCATCCATCCGTGTTTATGTATGATAGTGACGTTAAGGTAAATGATTTTAAATTATTTTTTATTACATTTTTTTGTGCGAAATGTTCTTCGAAGGCACTAGTTAGGCCTATTAATTAAGTCTATATTGTCAGAGGTTTGCATTAAAGCCTAATTTTGGATAAAAGTTTTTTTTATGGTAAAACTCTGCTGAATAGGCCTAATTTTGTCTGAATAGGGCCAATTTTACCTGAATAAGTATAATTTTGTTACAAACCTCTATCTTGCGAATTTTTTTAAATTTTTTGTCTAAGCAAAGATTCGAATCCAGAACTTTGGGGTATTAAGCAAAGGGAAAAAATTAAATATTTTAAATTTGATGGGCAAAATTGAAGACACCCCGAAATAAGGGCATTGGTGCGAATTTCCCCCTTTAATTAGATTAAAGTATCAAAAAAATAAAAAATTGTCGATATTTTTGTTCTTTTTCTTTCCTTAGATAATCAACCTTTTCCTGATTGTTTATCAACCAGTTGCTAATCAACCTCCTCGTTGGTCGATATAGGCCATTTTAACCTCCTTATGAAGGTTATTGCCTTAATTCATAACTTACGGGATCCTTTTGGTAAATCTTCTCGAAAAAAAACTTTACACAATCAACAATTTCTTTTTTATGAATTAAGTTATATACGCTAATATTGTAAAGATTATTTTACAATTGTGTGTAATAGAAGGGGAAATTTTAGGGATGGCAACGGATCGGATCTGGACCGGATCCTACTAGATCCGGATCCTACTAGATCTAGATCCAGATCCGTTTTTCATACCTGAATCCAGATCCATCGGGTCCATAATCATATCCAAATCCGGATCCATCGGGTCCACGGATCGGATCTGGATCCACATGTAAAAAAAATTGATTTGCTAAGAATGTAACCTTGCTAAGAAATATTTTTTTGAACTGACAAACGATTTTTACTTAGCTAACAGTTTATTGTGTTTCGACTTTGAAATGTTCATATGAGATAATTTTGTTCGTTGTCTCATTTTGATTGTGAGCTATTAATTGAAAATGTTGGACAATAACAATAGTTGTAAAAAATGCTAACTAGTATTTCCACAATGAAGAACTTGCATGTGTTTGGAATCTTCACAAATGAAGTTAATATAATTTTAACTACTTGTCTATAGAGATGTTAGTCATTCACTAATATAACATTGATTTTATTATCGAAGTTACCTCTTTATTTTATTTTTTTAAGTTAACGCAGGGATAAATTAAACTTGCAAGGATGTGCTTAGCAATTTTAAGAAAATACTTATAAAATTACATTCTAGGTTATGAATATATTTAATAAAAAATGAATCCACGTGTCGAATCTGGACCGGATACGGATCTCAAATACAAGATCCAAATTCAGATCCGATCTGTCAAAAACGGATCCAGGTCCGATCCGGATCCGTCGGGTCCAAATTTTGAAGATCCATATCCTATAAAACGGATCCGGGAATCCACCGGATCCGGGATCCCACCGGATCCGCCATCTCTCTAAGGAAATTTATACATGTACGACACTAGAGAGAAAATTGTTTCCCAGGCATCAAACATGAACTATATGGCTAAGTATCCATAATCAGCTCTTTCGTCGACTTTTTATGAATTGCTTTAAAAGCGACAATTTGACAACTAAACTCAGATAAGTATTTTTTTTTCCCAATAGAATAAACAAAAATATTTGGAAAGCGAAAAAAACACTTCCCGCTTTGATGATCTTCCAACTCGCCAGCAAAAGTCGAGAAGGCCCAATACCTTTAAGAGACAGTTTTAGAAAAACGAACAAAAATCTAAAAATTCAAATTATGACCAACCAATATCTACACATACAAGTTATTAGACACCATGCATCTGGAATCTGTTTTTTCGGTTCACCTAAAATTAAAATGTAAGGTTTTACTTTTCATGCATGTCAGACAACCCACATGTTCCAACAATTGTAACCTCTTGAGCATGTGTTACCACAACAAACTAATGCAAAACCAAATCCTTTTAGCATCAACCTGGACTAAGCCCCTTCTCTTTTGAGGTTTGTATCAGGAAATTTGTGCTACTAAATCGATGGTAACAGGGTGGATTTCACTTGTAAGCAATTTGAGCACATTTAACAAGCCTCAAATTTGGGCCTGAACGTTCAAATTTGTTACAAGTAATTGGAGCCTGTGCATTCATATACAAGTAAATAAAAGAAGTCACCACAAGCACATTTAAAGTTGGTAGAGTGCAGAATCAGAACGTTACCAACAAATTTACTGTCTTTACAATGTAAGTAACCAAAGTACAACCACTTGCTACTAACTTCAATAACCAAGCACAAAAATGCAAACAGTTGCCTACAAAAGTCGTTCTACACTAACTTGGACATCTATGGACTACAGCCTACGGGATTCATCCAGTTATACTAGGTACTTGAAACACCTCCTTAGTGTCCATTGCACATGACCCACAACATCAAAATCTGAAATAGGAAACTTGAAAATAGTCTTTCACTACTGAACCTTGTTAAAAAGTCATAAATAGAACCCAAGAACACCAGCTTAAATATTATAGAAATATGGATTTGACGACTTCATCACCATACGGGGGAGGTAATGTGATTAAACCATTGTTCACGTCAAAAACTCTGCAAACCACACAATGCAATAAATACAAGTAGTCTTACCTTCCCTACTGACAAGGTCAACTAAGAATATCACTAACAATATGGCCAAACCAGAATTTAACATATGATGCCTCCAGGACGCCATGAAGGATGAAGCTTATCTTCTAAAATTTCAAAATCTACTACACTTCCCACTGACAAATCATGAAGGACAATCCGGATCTAAACAAAATAGTGCAATACCTACCCGACAAGTGAACATCTAAGATAAAAGTATATTCCCAGTTGATCCTAAATATGCAACATGCAAGCTTTTCTCCTTTTTTCTTTTTCTTTTTGGTGAAAGGTAAACCACGAGAATGTGAAAGAACAATTGCAGATTGATAAAGGAAAGCCCGATGACAAAGTCGCCAAATCAAAGGTTTCAAGTATAAAATAAGTAGGTTGTAGTTTCATCATTTATGATATTGCATCTTTTTGTTTTCCTTTATTTTTTTGAAAAGTTGATTTCAAATGTTGTTTATGGGTCGGTCACTTCTGACAGACTGACACTAAGGAGGTTGTGGTTCATCCCAGCACTACTGGCTAACCTAAGAGACCAAAAAGCCATTTCCCCTAATTTCAAGGATGGTCCTGCTACTGGGGAACTTGCCAAAATCTTAGAACTCTAACCTGCCAAACTGAAAAAGGAAAACAAAAATCTCCAAAAACGGGCAAAACAAAACCTTAGGGAATTAAAAGTCACTCTTAACAAAACTCCTAACCACTGCGCAGCAACAATAAGCTATACATCATAAGCAAGTCTCACTGTTGAACGAAGTTTGAGAGTGGTTTATGTTCCTCCTCCAACCTTCTCCGCCACAGCAGTCTCCTGAGTTACGAACATATGCAATCATTAGTAGAAATTGTACTAGTAAAAGTTCGGCAACATGGACACTGCACATATGATCACATAAAAATTCAAGCACACACATACTGATTACTTCTTTTTTTCCCTATTCATTTCAAATCACAAACTTCACTTATACTGTATAGAAAATGAAACCTGCTCATTTTTCCCTTTCCCATTCTCTTGTGATTGGGAACCAGACTGGGACTGTGAAAACCTGTAAAATAACATCAATTATCAGCCAGTCATAAACCAATGTGATGCTGAAATAGTTTAGACCCTCAGCTGACATAAAGAAAACGGTGAAAAGGTTTCATTGTAACCTTAGAGCCCTAGCTTTCCTTTTATCTTCCTCCACAGGATCAGCCTTTGCCGGAGGTGCAAACCTTGCCATCCTAGCCTTCTTCCTAGCTTCCCCATCAGAACTATCAGATTGCTTAAGCCCAAACCTGACAGAAACAAAACCTATCAACACACTCATAAACAAGTAAACTACCCCAGCTAGCAGTAGACCAAATAGATAGTACACATACCTCTCAGCCCTAGCTTTCCTCTTCTGCTCCTCGGCTTTCTTTAAAGCATCTGATCCCTGAGCTGCAGATGCAGTGCCAAACCTGAGACAAAACAGTCCAAGAAAAGGGGGTAATAAGTAAATTTCCTCGTATGAATTTTATATCTGGGTATCTTGTTGTTGGATTTTATATCTGTGGCTGTCGGAAATCCCATTTCCCTACACAAAAAAGATATGTTTGTTGGACTATGTAAGGCTTGAGGACCAATTGTATAGCAGCTGAAAAGTAACATGAAAATTTGACACTCCTAAGATGATTTTAAGTATTAATATTGTATATTTTGTCACAACAAAGTTAGACATTAGCGTGTTAAGTAGGAAAATAAGAATTGTGAGGTTGGTCCATGCCATTTCAGGTTCAGCTCAGTCACTACAATTGCTGGAAATTTCTAAGAAGTTAGACCCCATTGAACAATTCTCCATGTGAACTTCATTAGAAGTTGGACCCATTCACAATAATGTTGCAAGACCATAAAGATGTTACAATAAAATCTATTAAGTAGTAAAAATATATAAATACAAAGGCAATTAAAAAGAAAAATACATATTTTGGTTCCTTAACTTGAAACATTTGATTTGACGACTGGACAAGAAAAGCAAAGGGCTATTTCAACTGCCTTCGCAGCACGAGTCCCGTGCTGTTTGGGTAAAGACAGTTAAGATAGTTATTCTTGTGGTTCAGATAAGATAGGGACCGCTACTTCTCTATTACGACCCTGTGACACCAATTTAGCCCACCGACAGTTAAGAATATAGATTTAAAAATTGTTCCTATGGTTGTAAAAGGAAAGCAAAATATATGCCCAACACCATCATCTAGGAACCTACACAAAGAGTTCAGCTACTTTTCCCACGCAAATTGTGGAAATAAATATAACAAGAACAGAACTCTAAAGCTTACCAACCAGTCAACTAAGCCTCAATGTCTAGGAACCTAAACAGAGAGTTCAACTATTGTGTCCTCACAGATTATGGAGTTCAAACACATAATGCTTGCCAACCAATCAACTGCACCTCAATCCCGAACTAGCATAAAAAGGGCAGCCCATGCAAGAAGCACGCAGGACTCGGGGAAGGGCCGCATACTAAGGGGGTGTAATGTCGGCAATCTATCCAGACGCAAGCATAAGTGGCTATTCCACAGCTTAAACCCATGACCTTTAGGTCACACGGAGACAACTTTATTGTTGCTTTAAGGCTCCCCTTCAATCCCGAACTAGCATGAATCAGATTTACGAATCATCTATCTATCTATCCATTACAAGTAAATATTTCAGCATTTAACACAAATACAGAGTTTAAAGTTAACCAACCAACGGTCAGACCAATCTCAAACTAGAAGGGATCATCTATATCTATTCCGAACCATCTCATTCCAACTAAAGGTAAATAATCTACCTTTTTTAAGTATATTTATATTTGTTTCATCTATCCATTATATATACACATACACTCTGCTTGTGCCTAACTTATTCAATACTAGTAAAGGGCAGCCCGGTGCACTAAGCTCCCGCTATGCGCGGGATTTGGGGAAGGGCTAAAACACACGGGTTTATTGCATGCAGCCTTACCTTGCATTTCTGCAAGAGGCTGTTTTCACGGCTTGAACACGTGACCTCCTAATCATATGGCAGCAACTTTACCAGTTACTCCAAGGCTCCCCTTCAAACTTGTCCAATACTAGTTTAAAAAAATTGAAACTGGTAAAGTTGTATTACACATTAAGGACATGCTGGACAGGGGCGGAGCTACACCCAAGGGTGGTCAGGTAAACACCCTTCGCCGAAAATATACACGATATATATAGGTTAAATTCTATCTTATACTGTGATATACCATATTTTGAACAACCTTGACACAAGTGAGCGAATTAGCTCCGCGGTCAAGACTGTCGAAAAAGCCTTACTATGCTCCGCCAGGTTCGATTCTGGTGTAGTCTTTAAAACTGCTGCCATTTTATATTCAGTTCTCATTTTCAGCAGTGTGAATGTTTCTAAAGTTTATATGGATGGGCCTACCTTTTACTTCCAAAAGGATGCCCATTTACGCAATTCACCATTATTGTGTATTTAATTTTCTTTTCTTTTTTCCCTTAAAAATTATGTAAATAAAATCTTATTAAAATTGTGTAGTTTAATATTAAGATTTTCGGTGCACTTATTCATTAAAAGAAATTTATCCATTCAAAGTTTGAACACCCTTCACGAAATTTCTGGCTCCGCGCCACTGATGCTGGAGACCTCCAAAAAGTTGATAAGAACCGCCTATAGTATTTACAAAGAACCTAAATGATCTACTAACTGCTCAGCATCTTCTATACAATGTTCTTTACATCAATACTAGTAAATTTTTCAGCATTTAAGACAAATAAAGTGTAAATCTAACCAACTAACGGACCGGACCAATCTAAAACTAGAACGAATCATCTATATCTACTCCTATTTATCTTTAAACCAAATACCAAACCCTAAAACATGCAATTACCTCTCAGCTCGAGTGTTTCGCTTCTCCTCTTCAGATAGCTGAACCGTTGTTCCGAATCGCTCAGCTCGTTTCATCTTCTTCTGTATATCAGTATCCTTACCACCGCCGCCGCCATCCGCCGCCGGAGCCGCCGCTTTCTCGGGTTGGTCCTTGGCGATGTCGGATGATGGTGGTGATTTCAAGGAGTCAGGTTCGGAAACAGGTGTGGGAGTTGGATCGGGGGATTGAACTAGGGTTTTGATAGGGTTTTCGGGAATTTGCGTCATGGTAGCAATTGCGATAATGTGAGGTATCTGGACTGTAAACAACAACAGATGATAAAAGTGAGTTTCTCGGAAGATGTTTTTTCCTACTTCTCAAATTCACACAAAACCCCTCCTTTGTCTTCTTCTTTTTTTCCTCAGAAAAATATTTGTTTAAAGGAAAAAAGTCTAAATATGCCACTAAATTTTGTGAAGTGACGAGGATATTTCCAATTGAAACTCAATATAGTGGAAAGTTTTCCCGAACGCAATAATATATGTCATTCGTTAATAATTTGATAAAAAAATACTTTCAATATTATAAAATTAGTCATTAAAATTAAGACGTATGAATCTAAATATTAAGATGTGTATTAAGATCTAGATATCTAATTTGAATACATATCTAAATATTAATATTAAATGATTAAGATTGTTTGTTTTCAATATCTGAATATTCTGTTGGAAATTTGCCTTTGGCGGGGAGATGCGTCCACCCATCTTTGATGAATTAAACATTAGTGTTCCGCATGTTGGAGACCTTGTCTCTCTACACATGCATGATCTACAAAGTGAGTAGATGACCGTAGGGCCAAGAATCGTCAAATTTCGTTGAGAAATGAAAGAGATATTGGTCCACGAAGTAAGGTGTTTAAGGCATGAAAATATGGTGTGGGACAAATCTACCACATCGGTGGGAATAGGAAGAATTGCTCTCTATATATGTCTCAAATTGGTAAAGGGTTTGGGACCCCAAGTGGTATTCCATGTGTTTAAAGGAGGGAAGACCTAGATGTGCTTGGTTCATGGCTAAGCCCACACGCGCGCCGCCGCCGCCGCCCATCCCGTCCGGTCTCGGGGTCGGGGTCACGGTCGGGGTCACGGGTCACGGGGACTTTCTGATATTATCTTTTTGGACCAGAGAACTCTGCCAAATGTACAGTTTAATCCCTGAAGTTTCAATATTTACGCTTTGGTCTCCATAGTTTCGGGAAGGTGACGGAAGGCGAAAGCCTACCGTTGGGATCGTTTTTGAGGCATTAATCAGTCATTACTTGGCTGATTAACTCCTCCATTATCACCCTCCTTCATGTCCATAATTCAGCCCCTCTTGATGGTATTTACAACCATTATTTGGCTGTTTTAATGCCCACCTAATAGCCATTAACAGCCATATTTTGGGCAGTTGTGCAGCCCCTCCTCCTTGCTATATATTGAGCTTCATTTGGCTCAAAACAGTGGCTGAAAACAGACGAGAAATACAGCAATATAGCAGCACAAAAACAGACTGCAAAATCATGAAATCGGTGAGCAAAAAATCGCTCGAAACGAAAGGATCGAAATTCAGTCAAAAACAGTGACCAAACCCTCACATATACACAAGATATACACTACAGAGACACACTATATACACAGAGACAAAAGAGAAGAGAAGATAGAAACTCTTCCTTCATATTCCATATCTTCAGCAAGTCGAGTCATATTTGCTTTCTTCGTCAGGCTCAACCTATTGGCTTTGTAGCGTTGAGATTAAAGTGTTGTTTTATCTTGGGAGACTATTGCCCGCTAACGTAAAAGCATATATACGGGGCAATCTTGTCTTAAGGACAGAGGGCAATCCCTCGACTCAACACACAACGTTGTAACCATCCAGATTTAGTTGTTTCTTGATTTCAGGATGTCAAGATTCAAGACACAACAAGCTTGCGGCAGTTCTCAACATTGGCCTTGCAAGGTTATCAAGATTCAAGACACAACAAGCTTGCGGCAGTTTTGAAGATTGACCATTTATCTATCCTTTCGAACAATTGTAATAGTTACTTACTTCACGTACTGCTTTATAAAGTACATAGAGTACCAACACATGCATATGGAATAAACCACAATATTTATAAAATATTATAAAAAAAAATTCAATAAAATAAATTTATTTTTTGATAGAAAATAATATTTTTAATATTTATATTTGATTAAAAATTTAAACTATCTTTTTTTTTGTCATTTACGGACCAGAAACTGCACAACAACATAATGTAAATGAGACTTTTGGACGATTTCTATAAATATAATATTTGAACTATCTTAAATGCAAATAAATTTTATGCATCAATATAAAAAAATATTGTAATAAGGAAACATGAAATTTTTAAGAATTTGTGCTTATTATTAAAATGGTAAACATTTCTCTATCAACTAAAAGTGATTCAAAGAGAGTTGTCAAGGTTGAATCCTACAAGGTATTTTCTAGTAAGAAATTTTGTTGAAATAAGATAAAAAGGAGGAAACTTTTCAATGCTTGACACAATTTCTGAGCGTTCTCTGTTGTTTTTGAAGTTTGGTATTATATATTTAGTTAGAGGCTTATGTAGTATTCATTTTTTTATTCGTTGTTATTGTCTCGAGAAACATTCAAATATAGAGTCATTGCGATCTTTCAAGGATTGAGAAATGAAGGTAAGGATTTTATTGAGAAGATGGATTCACTCATGTTTAATTTTTTCAGGTGCAAAACAGATCATGAACTGGATAAAGATACATAGAATTTCAAATAATTTTTTTGATAGATTCATGTCTCCATTTTACCTCTATTATGAGACCAACGGTCCTCAACTATTATAACCAACATTTAACTGCCACAATATTGCTACAAATGATTTAGAAATTAAATAATATATACCTACATTTGTTTTAGCATTAGGGGGTGATGTGGAGCATTGGCATTATCTTCCTCCAAAAACTCTAAATCACGATATCGTCTATCTATGTAAGTTTTTTATCGGTTCTGAACAGTCTTAAGTGTAAAATAGTGTAAATCTTCTTGACTGGAGTCTTCTCATTAATACAATAAATATAGTGTATACAATATTAATCATAATTGAATGAGAATATTTGCTTTACATAATTATACTAAAGTATTAATTACAGAATATACAGAGAATATATATAAATATATTCGCTATCACACTCCCCCCCGCAGTCGGAGTAGGAGAAGGCCAGACGCTAAGACTGGATCTGAAGTCAAGGATATTTTGTCGAAGAAGCCCCTTAGTGAAGATATCTGCGTACAGAGCCAACAGATCTCAGCAACAACATTCGCAACGTCTCTATATTCTGCTTCTACACTCGAACGGAAAAGTGTGGCTTGCCGCTTGGTCGACCACGAGATGAGGTTATCTCCCAAAAAAGCACAATAGCCGGAAGTAGATCGACGTGTGTCCGGACAGCATGCTCAATCGGTGTCCGTATATGATATCAGCTTAGTCGGTGCAGAGGGATAGAGATGTAATCCATAGTCAAGAGTACCCTTAACATACCAAAATGATACGTTTAACAGCGGTAAAGTGAGGCTCTCTAGGGGCGTGCATAAACAAACACACCTGCCGAACAGCATAGGCAATATCAGGTCTGGTGAATGTAAGATACTGAAGAGCACCAGCGAAACTCCTATAAAGAGAGGGATCGAGCATCGGATCCCCGTCATCAGCACTAAGTTTCAACTTTGAGTCGACTGGAGTAGGCATAATTAGGGGTGAGCACGGGTACAGGGTACCCAGATACCCGATCGAAACTGATACTAACGGGTAGGTTCCGGGTAAATATATTATAATAACGGATAGGTTCCGAGTAGCGAAATTAGGAACCGATCAATGTCGGGTTCGATTCCGATTTCGATAAATAGCGACAGGGTACCCGGACCCGGAACCGATACTCGGAACCTATGAACCCACACCCTTTTTAAATTATTAGGTTTGGACTTTGGGGCATTTATTTTTTTTTTGGCCGAGTCTTGTCGATCCAGTCACCCAGCCCATCCCACTAAGCTTTAAACAAAGCAAAAGGGCAGAAACCCTAGCCATTTTGGCATTTTCCATCCATTACGCCATTTTTCTGTTTGCACTGCTGCCGCTCCACCTCTATTTTCCATTACGCCATTTTCCATTACCCACACCCCTTTTAAACCTCTCATCCCTTGTTATCAATGTTCCTCACTCCAGAAAATTAACCAAAATTTTCATTCTAATGTATATTCAAGTTGAATTTTCATTCTTTGCTATTCAAATTAATATCAGATTTTGCTTTAACAATATCTGTTATGATTGGATTTTGAAGGTTCTTCTAAATGATGTCGACTTGTTGAACCCTTCAGTCGAGCATGAGAAAAGAAAGCACAAACTCAAGCGTTTGGTTCAATCTCCTAACTCTTTCTTCATGGTAAATCCAAATCTTCAATGTATTTATGTACTTTGAAATCATGAATTTGTGTTTTGCATTATTGAAATTGATGTGCGATTTATTTGATTTTTTTGTTCTGTAGGATGTGAAGTGCCAGGGTTGCTTTAACATGTAACTTCCTCTTTTTTCTTTCAGTGAGTTCATTTCTTTTAGTAGTTGTTTGGACATGAATTGAGTGATGTTTGAGAAAAAGTAGTAATTAATTGAAGTTGAAAAATTGTATTTGGAAGTTTGAATATGTATGATACTTTTCTTTTTAATGTCAACTTCTTCATAAGGTGTAACTGTTGAGTTTTTCTGCACATTGGAGAAAAAATTTATAGGGTACCCGGGAACCTATCCGGAACCGCAGGTTCCGGGTAATGATTGCTACGGGTAGGTTCCGGGTAATGATTGCTATGGGTAGGTTTCGGGTAATGATAGCTACGGGTAGGTTCCAGGTAGTAAATTTAGGAATCGATATTTTACTAGTTCTGGGTAATGATTGCTACGGGTAGGTTCCGGGTAATGATAGCTACGGGTAGGTTCCGATAGTAAATTTAGGAATCGATATTTTACTGGGTAGGGTCCGGGTAGTTCAAAAAAGTTAGGATACCCGGACCCGCTCACCCCTAGGCATAATCCTGCAGTTTGCCATGCCATGTAAACAATTTCTTTGGGATACTTACGCTGACACAGGAACATAGCATCGGCAGATCTGGTCACAGAAATCCCCAGAAAATAACTCAACTTCCCCAAGTCTGTCATAGCAAATTCAAATTTGAGCAGGGTAATTATCTCATTTTTCAGCATATCAGAAGAGGCAGTCAGAAAAATATCATCCACATATAGAAAAAGGTATGCAGTGTCACAACCTCGATGAAAAATAAAAAATGAAATGTCACTTTTGCTGCACACGAACCCAATATGAATTATGTAAGTGGCAAATTATTCATACCAAGCCCTGGGCCTATTTCAATCCATCTAGTGACTTACAGAGACGACATACATACTGAGAAGCCTCTGGATGCACAAAGCCAGGAAGTTGATACATTTAAACAATTTCTTTCAAAATCCCATGTAAGAATGCATTTTTCACATCAAGTTGATGAATCGGTCAGTTCTTGCCTATAACTATGCTCAGAACAATGCGAATGGTTTCTGATTTAACCACCGGACTGAAGGTCTCACCACAATCAATACCCACATGTTGCCCTATGCCATTTGCCACATGTCTAGCCTTATAGGCGTTCAAGCTCACCACTATATCCGAACTTATGACGAAAGAGCCATATACATCGAATCACATTCACCCCCTCTGGTCTTGGGACAAGATCCCAAGTGTATTGAGTAGTAAGCACATCAAATTCCTCACGCATGACCGCGTTCCAATATTCGGGTCAAGCTTTGCTAGTTTTGGGTTTATGGGTATAGAGGATATAGCTTGAGTGGATAGATTGAAGTGGACTTTTGGTTTAAAAATCATGTGCTAGACATGAGTTTCCATTTGGTGTGTGGGTATAGAGGCGGTAGTGTGGGGCGGTGGCGGGTGTTGTCTCAGGGAATGATGTGAGGCGGATGATTAATCTGGGTAGTGGGGCATGGGGGCTAGTGACGGTGAATGTGGGAAGTGGGTTGTCGAGTTTGTGGCAGTAACGTTGGGTGGGGTTGCATTTGTCAGAAGTGGGGTAGAGTTGTTATAACGGGAGGCTAGGGTGGTGCAGCAACTAGATTCGGGAGCAGTGAGGTGGACGACGGGCAGTGGAGCAGTGGCGGGGAAGCTGTCGGGGGCAGAGGACGCGGAGCCGGACCAGGAACTCCACGTAATATGTTTTGTGGGAGAGGGGAAGTATCCTAATCGTCAAGAAAGCCGTAGTTGAGGACGTGAAACTGACGGATGGTGAAATAAGGGAAGACATTCTCCTCAAACATGACGTGACGAGAGATAAGGACTTTATTAGTGGACGGATAAAAGCATATGTAACCCTTGTGATTTGGAGGGAATCCCAGGAAAATGCAAGGAGTGGTCCTAGGTGCTAACTTGTAAGGAGCCGTGGAGGCAAAATTAGGATAGCATAGACAATCGAAAGTGCGTATGTGACCATATGTGGGGATTCAACATAATAGAATTTTTGTAGGGGTTCTATTATGGAGGGTACTGGTAGGTAATATATTAAGTATGTTTTCTACCAATTTTAATGCATATACCCAAAAAGTGGGTGAAAGAGAAGCATGAAAGAGCATTGTACGAATCATATTGTTAATGGTATGGAGGATTCTTTCGGCTTTACCATTTTTAGGAGAGGTATGGGGGCATGAGAATCGAAACACCGTGTCATTATCTGCACAAATTTTATGAAAGGGATAATTATTAAACTTACGACCATTGTCACATTAGAATGATTTGATGTCCTTTTCATATTGAGTTTCAATATATGTGCATAATTCAAGAAACGTAGAGTAAACTTGAGACTTAAATTTGAGCGGATAGACCCAAAAAAATGAAAGAAATCATCTAACAAAACCAAATAATATTTATGACCGAGTTTGCTAGAGATGGGAGATGTCCATAAATCCGCATGAATAATGTCAAAGGGAGAAAAAGTAGCACTTAAAGATGACATAAACAGAAGTATAACATATTTTCCTAAAGGACAAGAATAGCAAATTGGGGAAAGTTTTCCCTTATTACATGTAATTAAATTTTGACTTCTAAGAAAGTTAAAAATTGGAACTCCCGGGTGTCCACGTCTGTTGTGCCACGTGGATGGAGAGATCGCAGCAAGGGATGTATGTGGGTTGATAATGCAGCGGAAGTGGATGAGAAAGGATAGAGGTCTCCCACACTATTGCATCTCTTAAGAGGTGTCCCCGTACGTATGTCCTTCACAGAAAAACCAAAGGGGTCAAAATTAAGAGAGACAAAATTATCAATGGCAAATTTCTAACAGAGATTAAGTTTTTAATGATATTAGGAGTATATAGTATGTTGCAGAGGGAAAAGAGAGGGTGAGGTTTCGGTGTATGGGTGGTGCCATACCCTTGAATTGGAATGCGATTGTCATTTCTGATCAAAACAAATCGAGGATTGCGTAAATTAAATAGGTGTGGAAGATTACCTGAGTTACGAGTGAGGTGGGATATGGCGCCAGTGTCCATGTACCAAGTATCATTGAGCTGCTGTAAATTCATAGTATTGTAAGCCTTGGCTAATTCTGATGTAAGCATGTTGAGAGAGGTCTATCGGGCGTGTGCCAGGAGGAGGGCCCAGCATGCTGGGCTGCTGCCACTGGGCCGAGGCAGTCGGGTAAGTGCAAGATGCGAGGCCCGAATTCCCTAAAAATTGTCAAGGCAATGGGCCGACCCACTGGAGTGGGCACCGAGCCTGGTGTTATGGCTGGCCGACCGAATTGGGTCTTTCCCCTCGGCCTTTTCCTCTGCCACATCGTCTGCCACCGCAACCTCATCCTCTACCGCCACCGCGGCTGCTCCACGGCTATTGGTTGTCGGTGTGGCCGGCGGGTGCGGTGGTGGTCGCCGGTGCATCAACCAACCAACGTCTTTTGATTGTGTTAATCATGTTTGACACGTCTAGTTTCTTCCAAAAGCAATTGTCACTGGGCCTTGTTGAAGCTGGGTAGGGGATCGACATGTTGTATCATAGTCGCGAGTGTGTCGTATTCACCCTTCGGCAAGCCATTAATTAGTTACTAGACCATCTTATTGTCTGAAATTGGAGTGCCCACATTTTATAATTGATCGGCAACTAATTTTAATTGTTTGCAATAGTCGACATATTCGCAAAGTTTTCAACACGTGTGTTATTGAATTGTTCCTCAAAATACACGACACGTGTATGTTTATTGACCTGGAAAAATTTTCTCCAACCTTTTCCATAGCTCGGGAGCCGAAGCACTTGTTTTCATAATAGTATAAAGCAAATCAGCCAGCGCTACGTCGTGTTGTCGACGTCGATATGGCGGGGGTATGTGTCGTCAATATGATCAAGCACGTTGTATGCACATGCATGAATGTGAAATAGTTCAACACACGATGCATATTATCCATCCTCTTAATCAAGAACCAAAGGGATAAAGTTCTTGATATTGGTTACGGCGAACGCCGGATGGAAGGAGGTAGGAGAGGAAGGGCTGGGGGGTTTTGTGTGACGACGGGGGTGGAGGAGGAACCCGTGGGAGAATTGAGAGAAGCCATTAGTGGGCTATTTTCGGTGGTCAAGAGGAGAGAGAAAAATTAGGGTTTTGGGGGTAGGGTTGCCGCCGCGGTTGGGAGGGGGGGCGAGCAAGCAAGAAAGAATAAAAAGAGAGGTGTTTAGGGTTTGACTCTTGATACCATGTAGAATAGTGTAAATATCCTTGAGTGGAGTCTTCTCATTAATACAATATATATAGTGTATACAATATTAATCATAATTGAATGAAAACCTCTATTTTACCTAATTATACTAAAATATTAATTACAGAATATACAGAGAATATATATTAATATATTCGCTATTATTAAGACGTTCCTGAAATAATGTCACTTTCTCCAAGGCCTCGTTCACGGGACCGAGTAATCCTGACTTCAGTTGATCAATCTTAAACCGTTCCTGAATCAATGTCACATTTTCTAAGGCCTCGTGCATAAGATCAGACCAAGTATATATCCTAAACTGTTCCTGAATCAATATCTTCAAAGGCCTCGTGCACAAGATCGGACCAAGTAATTCTAATCTCGGTCGGATGGTCTTATATTGTTCCTGAATTAATGTCTTCCAAGGCCTCGTGCACAATATCTGGCCGACCAAGTAATCCTATTTCAGTTTGTTCAAATCACCCAATGGATGATCTATAACCTAAACTATACACACTATAAAAATATATTTAAACTTCTAATTTGAGAAGCACTATTTTCCGTGAAATAATTTTTGTCACCATATTATCGTTGGTTATGAAGCATTTTTTCTTTTATGTTCTCTCCGACATCCGTGGGGTGAAAACAAATAATGCATATTAGTGGGCAATGATTTTTTTTGGTTCACGTGAATCAAAAATTCAAATTTTATTTTATTTCTTTAACAGAAAAATGGTTTATATGAATTTTATATTTAAATCAAAATTTAAATAAACAAACATGTTTGTTTATGAAAAAGACGTCTTTTCTGAAAGAATATGATGGTTGCCTGTATATACAAGGATTTCCAACGAAGTAGTATAGAAAAATCTACAAGTATATTCTGGTTTTTATAGTTTGAAGAGAATTGTTTGTATTTCCCCAAAATCAGTATACGAGCGATAAAGGACAACCGATTCTTCACTCCTCAAAGTCGTTCTTTGTTTTATTCTCTATTAATTTTTCTTTCAGATTTGAAAGATAGAATAATTTCCCTTGGGGATTCCTTTCATTATTCACAATATATATAGTTGTACAAAGGTTGATTCCTAATATGGTACGAATCCTAACTTACCTTACAAAGGTTGATTCCTAATACAATTAGAATCCTAAGTTACCTTAAATATACATCTATCATAATTACAAAATATACAGAGAATATTCGCTAATACTCCCCCTCAGACGGAGCGGGAGGAGGCCGAACGCTAAGGCCGGATCGGAAGTCGGTGAAGAGCGTCGCGGTAGTCCCTTTGTGAAGATGTTCCGCATACGATAAGAGGAAGGCACGTGTAAAATTTTGACCCGACCACGGCAACCTTCTCTCGCACAAAGTGGATATCCATCTCAATATGCTTAGTCCGCTGATGTTGGACCGGATTATGAGACATATAGATGGCAGATATGTTGTCACAATAGACTATAGACGCCTTGCGGAGTGGACACTGGAGCTCTAAAAGAAGATTTCGGAGCCAACGGATCTCAAAGAACTACATTAGCAACACCGCGATATTCTCGCTTCAAAGACTCGAACGGGATAGTGTGGCTTTCGCCTCTTGGCGGACCATGAGATAAGATTATCCCCAAGAAATACACAAGTACCCGAGGTGGAGCGACGTGTGTCCGGGCATCCCGCCCAATCCGCATCCGTGTAGGCAAGTAACTTGGTTGGGGCGAGGGGGGTATAAGTGTAATCCAAAGTCTAGTGTGCCCTTAACGTATCCGATAATACGTTTGAGGGCGGCAAAATGGGACTCTCGGGGTCGTGCATGAACGTACACACCCGCCGAACGGCATATGTAATATCGTGCCTAGTGAATGTAAGATATCGAAGAGCACCTGCTAGACTCCGATATAGAGTGGGATCGAAACGGTGCACCGTCATTGGCACTAAGCTTGGATTTGGAGTCCACCGAGTTGGCATAATTTTACAATTTGCCATCTTGGCCCCGTACACTATCTCTTCGCATACTTACGCCGACATAAGAACATAGTGGTACAGCAGATACGTTACCGATATACCCAAAAAATAACTTAGCTTGCCCAAGTCGGTCATAGCAAATTCGAGTTTTGAGTAGAGCAATGATTTCATTCTTCAAACCGTCGAGATGAGGCGGTAGAAGAACAATGTCATCGACATATAATAGCAAATATGCGGTCTTGCTACCTCGGTGAAAAGTGAAGAGAGAGTTATCACACCTGCTACATACAAAACCAATCGCAAAAGATACCTGGCAAAATGATCATACCAAGCGCGGGGTGCTGCTTTTTCACCCATACAATGACTTTCGAGACGACACACAAATCGCGGAGTCGCCGGATGAACAAAGCCGGAGGCATGCATGTACACGATCTCTTTCAAATCCCCATGAAGGAATGCATTCTTGACATCAAGGCGATGAATTGGCCAATGCATGCCCATAGCAATACCGAGAACAGTCCGAATAGTGGCCGGTTTAACAACCGGATGAATGTCTCACCACAATCAATACCCTCCTGCGATTAGTGCCATTGGCGACTAGTCTTGCCTTATACCTCTCTAAGTCACCACTGTCTCGAACTTGTGCCGAAATAGCCACATACACCGGATAATATTCACACCTTCGGTCTAGGTACCAAATCCCAAGTGTTCTCGCTTGGTTAAAGCGTTAAATTCCTCGCACATGGCCGCATTCCAATTTGGGTCCGGTTTTGCTAGTTTTGGATTTTGTGGAATGGGTGATAAGGTTTGTGTGGAGAGATTGAAGTGAACCTTGGGTTTGAAGATCCCGTGTTGTGCACGAGTCTCCATACGATGAGACGGCGGTGGCGGTGGATCGGGGTCGGGAGGTTGTTTGTCCATCGGTTCTGGACCGGTGGGCGGCGGTTCAGCTCACCGGTTTTCGGTGACTCGACCGGGGGTTGTAGGGGTGAGCAGGAGTGTTGGGGTGGTGCCGGACAGTGGCGAGACCGTCGGAACAGGTGGGCGTCGTTGATATAGATTTTGGATGATCGGGGACGGACTTGGTTCATCGAGAAAGATGTAATCGGTGGTCTGAAATTTCCGGAGATTTGAAAAAGGAAAGGTTGTCTCATCAAAGGTGACGTGACGGGAGACGATGATTTTGCAAGTAGCAATGTCATAGCACAAGTAGCCCCGATGATTAGGAGATAGACCAAGGAAGACACATGGCGAGTGCGAGGTGCAAGTTTGTGAGGTGCGGTGGAGGCCATGTTGGGGTAGCATAAGCATCCAAAAATACGTAGGTGATCATATGATGGTAGCCTACGGTATAAGATTTCGGTAGGGGTCTTGTTTTGGAGTGTGCTAGTTGGTAAAATATTAAGAAGGGATTCTACCATTTTGACAAAGATAGACCCAAAAAGGCGGTGGTAGGCGAGGCATGAAACATGTGTGCGAACCATGTTATTGATGGTACGTATAATTCTTTCACCTTTCCGTTTTGGGAAGAAGTATAGGGACAAGAAAAACGGAAAACCATACCTTGTTTAGAACAGAAATTGTGAAATGTCGAGTTATTAAATTCACGTCCATTATCACATTGGAATGATTTGATAGATTTTTCAAATTGTGTTTTAATGAAGTTGTGAAACTCGAGGAATTTTGTAAAAACTTCGATTTGAATTTCAAAGTGGGTAAATCCGGACAAAATGTGAAAAATCATCCAAGAATACTAGATAGAATTTATGACCCAAAGAGCTAACAATCGGAGATGTCCACAAATCGACATGAACAATATCAAAGGGAGAAAAAGTAACACTTTGTTTGATGACATAAATGGAAGACGAGTATGTTTGCCTAGTGGACAAGAAAAACAGTGTTGGGCAATTTTTCCATTATTACATTTAATACGCTTAGAAGTCCTAAGAAAAGTAAAAATCGGGTCTCCGGGGTGTCCGAGTCATTTGTGCCAAGTGGAGGGAGAGATTGCCGCAAGGGATAGAGGTGCTTGCGGCTACGACGACGGAAGATTGAGTGAATGGGTAGAGGTCTCCCACACTATTGTGGCGTGTAAGAATTTTCCCCGTATTGAGTTCTTTCACGTAAAAAACCAAAAGGGTCAAATTCGACAGATACGTAATTATTGCTAGTGAATTTTCTAACAGAGATTAAGTTTTTAATGATGTTAGGTGTGTATAGGACGTGGTTTAGGGAGAAAGGCGGGTGTGTATGTTTGGTGTGTGTGTTACCGTAACCTTCAATTGGAATGCGATGACCATTGCCGACGGTAATAAATTGAGGACACTTTAACCGACGTAGTTGAGATAGGTTACCCGACGACCGGGTGAGGTGAGATGTCGCTCCGTGTCCATGTACCAATTGTCGTCGGGGTCATTGAAGGTTCACGGTGGTGTAGGCCTGGCCCAAATCGGTCGGGGACAGCCGCATTTGGCCGCTGCTTCTTCCTGCTGCGCTGTTCTTCTTCTTTATTCTTTGCGATTCTTCTTCTTCTGCGATTCTTCTTCTTTAGTCTTCTTGCCGAATCTTTAGATCTTCTTTGTGCTTTAGCTTCTTCTTCTTCTTCTTTCTGCCGTCTTCTTGGTCGCTTGAATCTTCTTCTTCTGCCGGCGATTCTTCTTCTTCTTTGCGCCGATTCTTCTTCTTCTTCTTCTTTGCCGCCGGCTTCTTCTTCTTCTTCAGTGGATACAACCAGGTGGTCTTTCTGGCTTTCTTCTGGACATCTTTGTGATGGTGGTTCTGCTTGCCGCCGCAGTGTTGCCATCCCGTCAACGGCTAACGCCTCGTTGATTATGTTCCTCTTGTTTAGCACGTCTAGTTTCTTCCAACAATAGTTGTGAACGTGCCTTGTTGAAACTTGGGAGAGGGTCGGCTTGTTGAATCATTGTTGCGAGTGTGTCATATTCACCTTTCGGTAAACCCGCAACAAGTTGAAGCACCATCTTGGTTTCGAAACAGAAGTCCCGACGTTGGATAGTTGATCGGTTATGAGTTTCGATTGCTTACAATATTCGGACATGTTGTTAAAATTCTCGAGGCGGGTATTGTTGAATTGCTCTTCCAAATACACAAACCGAGAGTATTTTTATTGTCCCGAAAGATTTCTTCTAGCCGGACCCAAAGTTCACGTGCCGTAGCACATGTTTTCATGATAGTGCATAACGATCTTTGGAGATGGTGCCGTAGATCCATTGTTTGACGATGGCGTCAAGACGACGCCAGATTGAGTCCGTAACATCGGTGGGACGAGGAACGCATTCGTCAATGTGATCGAGCACGTTGTATGCACATGCATGAATGTAGAATAGTTCCATCCACATGGAATATTGATAGTCTTCTTGGTCAAGAATTATAGGGATAAAATTCTTGATGTTGTTAACGGCGAATGCCGATGAAAAGAAGATACTTTTGAACGTTGAGAGGGGTTTTCAAGTGTGCCGGTGGATGAAACGAAATTTGTGAGGGAAGACATGGTTGCCGCCTGTCGAGGGAAGGGAATTTTCTGGTTTGGCCGAAATATGGAGGAAGAAACCGAATTTTTTTTTTTTTTTTTTTTTTTTTTCGTGAAATCGAAAAAAAATCTGATTTCGGCCGGGAATGAGGATTTAGGTTTTAGGCTCTTGATACCATGAAAGATAGAATAATTTCCCTTGGGGATTCCTTTCATTATTCACAATATATATAGTTGTACAAAGGTTGATTCCTAATATGGTACGAATCCTAACTTACCTTACAAAGGTTGATTCCTAATACAATTAGAATCCTAAGTTACCTTAAATATACATCTATCATAATTACAAAATATACAGAGAATATTCGGAGAATATTCGCTAATAAGATTCACTCGATAATATTTTTTGAGAGTTTGAACTACTTAAATTTCACCACACTAACATGTAAACTCTAGTGTATTAGGTTGACATAACATATGCTCTTTTCATTGAAAGGTTCCAATTTTTCCTGGGAGTGATGTTTAACTATGATATCACATCTGGGAGGCCGAAATTAGTCAAATTGGTGGAGGTATGACTAATAATACATGACTATACCGCATATCTAAAGTTGTTCCGAAGTAGATATATATAGACATGCAAACATTTACTAATTTTGGGCATAATTTTAACATTGACACCAAAATTGGATATCTGTACAGTTCCCTGATTTTAGAGTTCTATTTAATTGCCGTTCCACCAATAACTTGTATTTTTCATATATAATTATACTCTATGATCAAATTGCAGGAAGTGAACATGATTAATGGTTACAAGCAGACGAAAGTATGGGATCCCAAGATACTAATTGAACACTATAAGAGTCGTTATATGGTACTCATTGCCTAGATAATAGTACTAGTACAATATTTCTTTTGTTGCTTGGCTTGAAAATTCTCAATGGGATAATAGCATTTTTAGTTTCTCAGTAAATTTTAATTTTGTTTGTTTGTTATGATACATGATTCAACACATTTAACTTTTAATTAATTAAAATGTGTGATTTTGGTCTCTTAACGTAAGAAATATATTATATACTATTGTTTGAAGTATATTACCCTCGAATAATAAGAAGTAACAGTACAAACTTAACATAACATATGAGCAAATAAATGGTGGAGCGGTTAATAACTTTTTAAATTTGTGAATATTCAGGGGAAAACATATCAGAAAGGCACATTTTTAATAATTAAAAGTTAAATGTGTTTATCGGATATCACAAAAACTAAAATTAAAATTTATCAGTAATTTCGGGACCAAAAAGTGCTATTTAGCCTTTGGGAATTGTGTTGATGCAAGATAGGGTCCGAACTAAGCTTCTCAATGCAAGTTGTTAAACGAAGGACCGAATGTGTCAAAGGTTGGTCATCGACCCATGGTTAAGGGCCGAGAATGGCATGGACTTTGGGGCGGATTAGGAACCATTACTTAATTATCTTAGGAGACAACCTTTTATTCGACCTTTGTGTTGGTCTTAACCGAGACCATGCCTTTATTTTATTGTCCTTAAATTCTAGACTAGTTACTAGTTGTCTTAGGACATATTAAAACTATGCAATAACCCTTAGCTTCCCTTAGGACACAATCAATGTCTTGTAAGGGAATAAGTAAGACGAGAAAGGTGACTTGGCCGAAAGTACACAATGGCAAGGACAAGTGATGACTTTGCTGACAAAGTGGCAAAGACAAGAGACTTCCAAGAATACAAGTCAAGAGGCAACTAGATGAAGTCAAGCTTGGCCTAGGGGAGAGGAAGAGTTGGCCAAGAACCACTCTCTTGGGAAAGGAATGAAAGCTTCCAAACTAGTTCCAAGAAGATGAGATTCTTGAGAAGCCAAATTCATGCACTATTCTACTTGGGTGCCACAACAAGGGTGTGAAGGAGTTTGAGTTCATCTTTGTCTCCAAGAAAAGCCAAACCATTTCCCATTGTTCTCACCATGGCCGAGAACCTCCTTGGGCAACAAGAAAGTTTGAACCCGTCCCCACTTGTTCCCATTCGGCCGAGATTGCCTTTATGTATTTTGTGTCATTTGGTTTATCTTATAGAAAGGTCCCTATGTTACTATAAATAGGACCCTTCGGATATTGTAAATAGACATGTTGAATATGAGTGAAATATAAACTTGTGTGTTGATTACATCAATCGGTCCTTGTGTGGACCACAGTTCTTGTGTGAGCCAATCCCTTATTGTAAGTTGAATTTAGGACTTGTGTGACCTAGTTAAACCCAAGCTAAGGTCCCTTTGATGTAAGCTTGATTAAGACTTGTGTGACTTATCTAAGCCTAAGCTTAAGGAATCCCCTTGGTTGCAAATGAACGTTGGAATTTGTGTGATCCAACCTAACCTAAGCATAGGGCCTATTTTAAGGTTTTCGGCCACCCTTACTTGGTTTGTATTCGAGCTTGCACTTAGTAACCCCGATCAAGTCTTTGTGAAATTGGTCACCTTCATCTTGGTGTCGACTCGGGTATTAAAACCCTCGTGTCCATATCCTTGACATATCAACCGTACCTCACTTAAACCATAACAATCGAACCAAACACTTAACCAAATCAAACCTCCAACACTTGGTGTGCACTCAGACTTGCACCTCACATTATGTGTTCATCCCTCGTCTAAACCATTTCAATCCTTTCACCACCACATATCAAAACACCTCCATAACATCCACTATAAAGGTCACTACCCGAGACCATACGTATCCAATCGTCCAAGCCCGACAATAACAAATAGTCCACCAAAACCAACTGTGTCAAGACCTTACTGTTTCGGTTCATTTCTGTGTCCTTGCCACCACCAAACCACCAAGTCCCAATCATCACCCTTACCCTCAACATACCTGTGACAATTCCATAAAACGCCTAGCCCGACTCTAAACACAACTACCCGAAATAGCCACCAAATTCCACACTGCCCGGCCAAGCCGAGAACCCGAGACCCCCTTACTTTGGCATCCAATTTTAAGTCAACCCAAATATAACCAAGACCCGACCCACTTACCAACTAACACTCCTTATATACCACTTTATCTCCCCCACATTCACCTCTGATTTTGAAAAATACTCTTCATGCCCCTAACCTAATTAAAATTTGGTGTCTGTCCGTAAATTCACCACTGATAATTGAGTTTCAATTAATTTTTATCCTTTTGTTTTTTCTGTGAAGGATTTCAAGACAGGAACACCACTAATGAGATGTAATAATAGGGAGAACTTTATCCAATCACCAACACTACTTTTTTCACGAGTCAAGCCATGCCATCTACCTTTGCGACCCTTGCTCCTTCCTTGTGGCATGCACGTCTAGGTCATCCAGGGTCGTCTATTATGTCTTCTTTACATAAAAATAATTTTATTTCTTGTAAGGGTACACAGAGTACTCCACCTTCTCATTCTTGTCTGTTAGGGAAACATGTTAGATTACCATTTGTAGATTCTTCTTCTCGTACTTTGATGTCTTTTGATATTATTCACAGTGATTTATGGACATCTCCCGTTTTGAGTTCTGTGGGCCATCGTTATTATGTCTTATTTTTTGATGATTATTCTAATTTTTCGTGGACGTTTCCCTTATCCAAAAAGTCTCAAGTGTTTTCCACATTCTTAAAATTTTGAGCATTCATCCATGCCCAATTCGAATGGAAAATAAAAAATATTCAATGTGATAATGGCAAGGAATATGATAATGGGTTATTTCGGGAATTTTGTGATGCTAATGACATAGTTTTTTGTTTCACTTGTTCTCATACGTCCTCACAAAATGGAAAAGACGAACGGAAAATTCACACCATTAATAATATTGTCCGAACTTTATTGGCCCATGCTTCGTACCTCATTCGTTTTGGCATCCTGCTCTACAAATGGCTACTCACATCCTTAACATAATTCCTACTAAAGGTTAGCATATGATTCTCTCCTTAAAATTCTCTATAATAAAAACCTTCATATTCTCATCTTAGGGTCTTTGGGTGTTTATGCTATCCACTCTTTCCGTCAACTATGATAAACAAACTTCAAGCCCGTTCTACCACTTGTGTGTTTTTGGGTTATCCGTCATATCATCGTGGTTACAAGTGTTTTGATTTATCATCTAATAAAATCATAATCAGTCGTCATGTTATTTTTTATGAAATCCAATTTCCGTTTGCCAAAGTGTGTAGTCTCGTGCCTATCTCGTATAATTTTTTGGATGACGGGGTCTCGCCATATATTATCCATCGTCTGTTGGACCAATCCCGTAACACTGGCCCACATCTCTCGTCGCAGTCCACTTTCATCTCTGGTCCATCTTCATCTGGGCCCGGTAGGCCATCTGTCCAGTCCCCCATTCTAATGTTGGGCCAGTAGGCCCACTGCATGTTGGCCAGTCCGTCACCGATCTGAATCTTACCCAAAATCCGTCCATTTCTAACTCTAGTCAAGGACCGATTACTTGTAGTCAACGAAGTATTTTTAGATCAAAAAGACATTTCAATCTAAATTCTATTGTTTTTAAATCCCTCCTACCCCGTAACCCAATGTCTGCATTAAATGACCTAAATTGGAAATTGGCCATGAACGCCGAATATAATGTTCTTATTGAAAATAAGACGTGGGATTTGGCGCCCCGTCCTTCTGGTGTTAATATTATTCGGTCTATGTGGATTTTTACTCATAAAGATAATTCTGACGGTTCTTTTGTGAGACATAAGGCTCGTCTTGTAGGTGATGGTAAGACTCAATAGGTTGGCGTGGACTGTGGAGAGACATCCAGTCCGGTTGTTAAACCAACTACCATTCGCACTATTCTCAGTTTAGCTCTTTCAAAATCATAGCCCATTCATCAATTAGATGTGAAGAATGCTTTCTTGCATGAGGATCTTAAGGAGACAGTCTACATGTATCAACCTTTGGGCTTTAGAGACCCCAATTATTCTAATCATGTCTGTTTGTTGAAGAAGTTCTTATGGGCTTAAGCAGGCCCCACGGGCTTGGTATAAACGATTTGCAGATTATGTATCTACTATTGGATTTTCTCACAACATGTCTGATAATTCTCTGTTCATATATCATCGTGGGACTTGTCTGGCCTATATCCTATTATATGTGGATAATATTATATTGACTGCCTCTTCGGATGAGTTACGCAAATCTATCATGACACTACTTGGTTATGAGTTTGCTATGAAGGACTTAGGGCCCTTGAGTTATTTCTTGGGCATTGTTGTCACTCGTCATGCCGGAGGGTTATTCTTATCACAAATGAAGTATGCTACTGAGATAATTGAGAAAGCTGGTATGTTCTCGTGTAAGTCTACTTCCACTCCAGTCGATACTAAACCCAAGCTGGGTGTTGCGGCTGGCTCACCTTACGAGGATCCCACCCACCATCGCAGTCTTGCAGGGGCACTTCGGTAACTTACTTTCACGAGACCTGATATTACGTATGCCATACAACATGTGTGTTTTTTTATGCATGATACTAGGGTTGAGCACATGAATGCGCTCAAAAGCATTATACGATACTTGCAGGGAACACTTGATTATGGCTTGCATCTATATCCATCATCAGTCTCTACACTTATCTCTTATACAGATGCTGATTGGGGTGGCTGTCCGGACACCAGACACTTTACATCTGGTTACTGTATGTTTCTTGGTGATAATTGGTCTCGTGGTCTGCAAAGCGACAGACTACCTTATCACGTTCCAATGCCAAGATCGAGTATCGAGGGGTAGCCAATGTGGTTTCTGAATCATATTGGTTACGTAATCTTCTCTTAGAACCTCACTTTCCCATTCAAAAAGCTACCTTGGTTTATTGTGATAATGTTAGCGCCGTCTATCTTTCTAGGAATCCGGTTCAACATCAGCGCACTAAACATATTGAGATGAATATCCATTTTGTTCACGAAAAGGTAGCTCGTGGACAAGTACGCGTCTTACATGTCCCCTTCAGGTATCAAATTGCAGACATCTTTACAAAGGGCCTTTCCTCGGTTCTCTTTGAAGATTTTAGGGACAATCTCAGCGTACGAAGACCGCCCGCTCTGACTGCGGGGATGTGATAAATATACTGATTATACCCGTGATATACACGGTATACACACTGCCCTATGTATACCGTGTATATCACGGAAATACAAGCCATAAAGAGACCGTGTATATCACGGGTTTTAGGAGTTGTTTTTGTATATAATTAGCATTGTACATTCACCATATTTGTAGAATTATTGTACAAACAGAATAGGGTCTTGAGAGTAGAATATGAATAGAATTTTTCATATTATGAAAATTTTAAATTGTATATATACTATTTCATTAATGAAAAGTCACTCGACTTTAAGAAAGGAGAGGAGCTGAAAAATCACTAGACTTTTCAAATATCGTACTATTTGTTGGAAATTAGCCTTTGGCGGGAGTTGCGACCAACCAACTTTAACGGCTTAAACACTAGTGTTACGTATGTTGGAGAATCCGGTTTTTCACACATGCATGATCTACTAAGTATGTAGTTAACCGTAGGGCCAAGAATCGTCAAATTTCATTGAGAAATGAAAGAGATATTGGTCCACGAAGTAAGGTGTTTGAAGCATGGAAAGTGTGGTATTGTGTTCAATTCTCCCTCATCGGTAGAGGAAGAAAGAATGGTTGTGTATATAAGACTCGAAATTGGTTTGGGGTTTGGGACCCCAAGGGGTATCCCATGTGTTTAAAGGAGGGAGGACCTAGTTGTGCTTCGGTTCGAGGAAAGACCACACGCGCGCCGTCGTCGCCCGCCCGTCCCGTCCCGTCTTCCGATTTCGAGTTTTGGGTTCTCGGGTTCACGGGCTGTGGGTCTTCTGATATTATCTTTTTGGGCCAGAGAACTTTGCCGGTGCGACGCTTGATTCCAAAAGTTTCGTATGCACGCTTTGGACCGAGAATTCTTTCGGATGTACGTTTGGTCCCCGAAGTTTCAAGATGTAGTTTGGTCCCCGAAGTTTCCGAAAAGTCGAATTTGGACGGTCAAAGCGAAACGCCAATCACTCAATTCACCATTTATTTTGGCCGAATTACTCCTCCTATAATGGCAATCCGTTGGTCTTTCACCATTTATGTTGGTGGCTTTACTACCTCCATAATGACCATTATTTAGTCATTATGGAGGCGAGTTTTCGATCCCTCCCTCACCTATATAAACACCCCCTTACACCATTGTTGAGGACTAACACTTACATATACACGAAAAATACGAAGCATAAACAAGCAGAAAACTCTTCTTCCTACAACTTCCAAGCATCATTTCGTTACTCAATATTCTTCACGGTAGTATTTGAGTTTCCTTTGCTCAATTGTTCCATTGCTGTTTTATCTTGGGAGACAAATTGTCCAGGACGTATAAATGATACATACGGGGCAATATTGTCTTAAGGACAGAGTGCCACACTCGACTCAGCGAAAAACAGTTTTCGGTTTTTTTCTTGTTCACAATTGTAATTTCAGATTTCTAGTTGAATTATTGAATCTTTGTTTATCCTTTCGAATACTTGTAATAGTAATATATTTCCCGTACTGCATTATAAAATACAATAGAGAAAGAATACCAACACTATTTTTATTTGACCAAATGTATGAACTACATATCAACAAATTATGCGCAACTTTATTGTAAAGTCAAAAGAAGCCACCTTCATATATGTTCATAATGAGGGAGGGTGTCCCACCTCCCACCTTCGACCCAAAGACATCATTGGTTGTAAGTATTTGTATTCATAAAGGATCTACATTCATGAATCATGCCTTGAAATCTCTAAAAATTTCGATTTGGTAAGATCTAAATACATAGATTTTGGACATCGTAAATGAAAAGACGTACAATAAAAAAAACTCAAATATTTTATTACTACATATGAGAGAAGTAAAAAATGTTTCAAAGCACCATCATATGTCTCCTGAAAATCTTAAACGTGGACATCATTCATCTCCAACTCGCAAATAATGTCCGAATGCCTACTTGACAATCAAAATGGTAAAGTGATAATTTCAAATATACTCTTAACAAATACTCCTTCCGTCCATATTTACTAGTTAATGTTTGATTTAACAAGCTCGTTAAGAAGTAATAATATATATATATATATAGCACCCTAATTATTATAAGTAATCTCATTCATTGAAAGATGAATTGAAAATAATTAGTACTCTCTTTTTCTCAATTTATATAATATTTTTCGTTTTCGAAAGTCAAACAAGAAAAAAAATTATCACGATTTATTTGTATGTTCTTTAAATATTTTAAATTATTAATTATTATGGCTTATAATACTTTTTATATTATTTTTAAATATGTAAATTATTTTTCAATTATATCACATAAATTGAAACAGTGATAGCACTTATTAATAAGGATAAAAAGGTATAAAATAAAATTATTTCTTGACTTTTTAAACGGGATAAGTAGAAAAACATCTATTTTTGGTTACAGTAGGACAAATAAAAGTTGACGAAGGCAGTATTTAAAAATTACTTATTTCTACAAAAATATTTTTGACATAATTTTTACGTGAGTAATGACAACTCTCGTAAATCCTTTTACTTACACTCATCGTCATCGCTTACGTCCGAATTTTCACATCCTTCATGATATTAGCGGCTAATAAACACACCCCCATTTCCCTTACCATGGACGTTCATATACATTACAAACTCCCTTCATTTTCTCGAATCCTATATAAAGCTCTGATCAAAATTCTCACACTCATCAATTCGGCTTCTATAGCATCAATGGCTGCCACGTAAGTATTATTTAGCTTCATTGTTTTTGGAGATGGAGAGAATTTTTATTTTTTATTTTGTTGGAAGGGTGAAATGATCCGAAAATGATTAGACTTCTTTATTTTTTATCTTTTTCTCAGCATATGTGTTTGAATTGTTATTCAGTTTAATCATAAATGACAAAAGAATACTTGCCACATTTGTCTACACGTACACAAATTGATTAACCAAATTAGGGCCCAAAATACTCATTTCCATCAAGACACTCAAAGTAGTAGTATTCTTAAAATATATTCGGGGTAATAGGACCGTAAAGATAGGTGTATTACAACAAATTCGAATAAAGGTAAAGTGTATTTTAGAATTTTTTCTAAGTATTTTTTTATATAATTGTGATATTCGAGATATTTTGTATGCACCTTCACTAATTTCATGTTGTACTTACTATCTCTCACCTAACACAAATATGAGTATTTTTATCCATAAGGCTTGATAAGATGAAAATAATTCGTCTAGTAATTGTATCTCGATTTTTTGGATTTTTTTAAGTTCTCAATAACTTCATCAACCAAATTATATACGTAATAAAATTATAATGTTCAAATAAGCTAAAAATAAAATCTTTCTAGCAGAGAGAATTTCTTTCTGTCAAAAGGTGCTTCAAAATTGGCTAGATCACAAGTTTAAATTTTTTATGTGACATTCTCTCTTTTCTTTGAATCCTCTTGTTACTATTGCTGGCTCAGCCACTGAGACTAGTGGTTCAAGAAGTGGATGAAAATTATAGAAGACTAGTTCAAATTCCAACATGGTAGCTAGCTAAGCACCCATAGGATATTTTGAAGTTGCATCCAAATTGGCGCTAATACCACCTATATATAAAATAATACTAGAAAAAAACACAACCATTGACTTAAGATTTTGGATTCAGTGATGGTTGTATATCGTATTTGTATGTAACTGTAAAGAATGTATCTTGGGTCTAACTCAACCCCAAAGCTAGCTTATAGAGTGAGGATTGTTCAAGTGGAGTCTATGTTCCCAATGTGTACTCTTGACACTCCCCGCACGCTCAGATCTCGTTAACTGGGGCGTGAATAATATAATTTGGGGATCCAATATCGGTGAACAAAGAATTGGAATGAGTCTGACTTTGATACCATGTAAAAAATGAATTTTGGGCCTAACTCAACCCCCAAGCTAGCCTAGCTTGTAGGGTGAGGATTGTCCTAATCAATGTTGAATTTTCGGTTTGCTTTTGATATGGATGTTGATGTTTTTTTTTTGTTTTGTTTGTGTAGAAGTGTACAAGGAGTTCTACCACCGTCTCTTGATTCTACTTCCCAACCCCCGTCTCTCTTCGATGGAACTACCAGGTTTTATTACCTTTCTCTTAATTTCTTTCTTGTCTGCCTTAAGAAAAATGTGTTATTTGTCGTCGTTACGTGTTATTTATCTGAGTGACGATTGTGATCTGAGTCTATTGTCTTCTCTGAAGGTTGTACATCAATTATCAATGCCCCTTCGCTCAACGTGCCTGGATTACCAGGAATGTTAAGGTTTGCCTTTTTACTACTGGTTCTTAATTTGGCTAAGTAGGGGTTTATGGTAAATTTTGCTCTTTCTAAATTTAGTGCTCGTTTGGTTGCATTACTGAGATGTTATATACCTGCGTAAAATTCCACATTTGTAATATAATGCTCGGTTACCTTTGCATGCATTATATAATGTATTGTTTAGTTGGCATTTTTGTTGCCTGCTTAACTAATACGTGCATAAGTAATGCAGGAATCTATGAGTATTATTTTATGGGGATTGAAGGTAGCATAACAATACCTGCATAACTTGTCTCTAACCAAACGACCCCCTAGTGTACTGCTTCTGTCTGTTATGGAATTGGAAATGGTTACTGTGTTATAGTGCTGGTGTTGGGGTAAAATGGCATATACTGTATTCAGCCTGCACTTGCATTTCTTCGAAGAGGCCGTTTTCATGCCTCTAAACCGGTGACTTAAATGACTCTAAAGAAGCAGTTCCACTACTGTGTCAAGGCTCGCTCTCCGTGCTATTACATTGAAATTATGTTTTCCCGACTTATGACTACCTTGATCCAAGAGTTAGATTGATGGGTTCAACTTTTAAGGTTCTTAGCATTGAACTTATTATAGATTTAAATTATGAGTTCAGATTTTAATGCTCGCTAAAGCTTTAGTGATTTTTCATATACATATCCACATTTAGTGTAAGAAATATTGGGTTCGGATGAAACCATTTGTTCAAACACTCTATCTACCTCTGAAAAAGATCTGACTCTTGATTTTATTGATGCCTTTTGTTATTTAAAAGTAGAAGTGATATCTATCCTTCTTGAAATTATTCAGTCGATGTGTTCCTATACCTAGCAATTGACCTGAATTACGTATATAAATTTCGAACATTTTAAATTGCAGGGTTTGCAAGACAAGATCAAGTTAGTTCCAATCGATCTTCAGAACAGGCCTGCTTGGTACAAGGAAAAAGTTTACGCCCCAAATAAGGTAGTTCTTCCACATAAGATATTCATTTTCGCTTGTCCAATTCACTTAAATGCACACCAAGTGAAATCTTGAGCTAAGATTTTGACAGGCATTTGGCCTCGTTGTAAATTGTACGAAAACTCCTGAAGAAAATGTACGTGAATTTTTAAGAAGAGGATCTCTGTCCCCCTTCAGATTCAACGATTATTTACTGAACCGGTGCATAAATGTCGGCTTTTTAGTGCCTTGCTGGTGAATTTGTGCATTTGCTACGGACATAAGCTTTTGTATATGGACTTCAAAGCAAGTGGAAGTCTAAATTTTCAAAGATCATCTCCTTTTCTGCTTCTGGTTATTTAGTTTATTTTTTCATCTCCTCACAGGTGCCCTCCCTGGAGCACAACAGCAAAGTGATCGGAGAGAGTCTGGATCTGATTAAATATATCGATAGTAACTTTGAAGGACCATCACTTTTGCCCGATGTAAGTTGCAAAAGTTCATTCTTGTCCTGTCTGTCTAGGAAAATCATAAGTTGTAAATTGATAAAAAATTATTGGCATTGATTGAAGTTATTGTCAAATTGTTGCAGGATCCTGAAAAGCGGAAATTTGCTGAAGAATTGATAGCTTATAGTGATACGTTTGTCCCAGAAGTATATGGATCATTCAAAAGAGATGCACAGACACTGGCTGGTGAGATTCAAGCTTTTTGTTCTTTAAAACTCGTTATGTATTCCTTCTTAAATTTTCCTGGTGTAAGTTAACAGCGGTATTCACACTTGTACCTGCAGGAGCACAATTCGATTACCTAGAAAAAGCTCTCCACAAATTTGATGATGGACCTTTCTTCCTTGGTCATGAATTCAGTCAGGTCATTACTTCTTTGATTTTGTTTGCCAAAAGACATACTCAGAATGAGTACAGAGTAGTGTGGATGTATTTCTTTTCCAAAATTTGAAATTTCATAGCAGTGTACTGACATGGAAACTTCCTTGTGCTAGGTTGACATAGCGTATGTTCCGTTCATCGAAAGATTCCAAATTTTCTTGAAAGAGGTGTTTAACTACGACATCACATCTGGGAGGCTGAAACTAGCCAAATGGATCGAGGTATGATTAATATATTATATACAGAGCATTAATTTTATGCAAAATTTACTTGTATGAAAAGTTGTAGCGTGGAATGTTCTTTTCGTAAAAGAGTAGAGGCTAAGGCTTTAAACTGTTAAGAAATGGTACCTTTGTTTTTCCTTTTGGTGATAGGTTAAGCTTCAAGGCTAGCTGGTTTGGTGCATTAGATAGATAGAATTATAGATAAGAGTGTAAAGTTGTAACTAATAATGATTGAACCAGTGGGTTTGTATTTTTTGGGTCTAATCGTGCTTTATGACGAAGGGGAGTTTTGAAACAACCGTAAAATTCTCTTTGTGTGACGCATAGGTCACAGGTCCACGCCGTGGTTCACTCACTATTAGTTACTATTATAAAATAGTCATTGATGCTTCCGTCAGGGTAGGCTGCTTGTATTAACCCCCTCTCCCTTAGGGTGCGCCCTCCTCTCGCGCCATGCGTGAACGTGGAATGCTGTGTGCTAGGTTGTCTTTTTTAATTGTATTTTATAATCATCTCACAGGAAGTGAACAAACTTGGTGGTTACGAGGAGACAAAGGTCTTTGATCCGAAGAGACTTGTTGAATACTACAAGAATCGCTTTCTGGTACCTGTTCCGTAAAAGAACGTGATTTATTCTAGCTTTTTGGTTTGAGAATTGTATATATAGCTGCTGACATTTCACTCTTTTTTACAGCAGGCCTAAAATTTCAAGAATGCATCATGATCAATCAATATTGGTAAAAATACAGAGACTGGCGCTTTGATATCAAACATGTTATGGAGTTTTACAATGTTGTGCAACACTAATAAATAGTACTTAAATAAACTGGTTTTGTGTTTTTCTTTTTCTGTAGTACTTGGATTGTATTTTTCTGCTAGAGACTTGGATTATCATATATGTAACTTTCATATATTGGAACTTTTGTTGCCTGTACTTTCATGAATGGTCGTTCAACTTTTTTTTTATTTAAGGTCGCTAATCTATTTTTTGTACTTCAATAAAAAAAGCACTCAAGTTTGTTTAAGTATTACGGAAAGTCACTAAATCTCTTTATACCAAAGATTTCAAGTTTGCCTAATTATCAGAAAATAGCTTACCGGCTCTCATTTGGCTATAAAAATTATTTATTTATTTGGAATAATTTTTTACTTTATTTGAAAAACACAAATTAGTGTTGCATAACTTATAACATTTTTTTGTAATCCAATTTGAAAAATAACTTATAACATTTTTTTCTAATCATTTTTTACTTTTGAAGTAGTTATTTAAGTCCATTCAAGTGAGAATATAATAATAATATTTCTTGCAAAAGGTATAATTCAAACACAATTCAATCTTCTAACTCCAATTTTATAAATTTCAAATAAAGTAAAAAAAATTGATTGTATTTTAAATTTATTGTGAAACGGCTACTTAGGTAAAATTGGATGATCTCGTTACTATAAATAAAAATTTAATTATTTTAAGTGCAACAAAATAAAAAATTAGTGACAATTCATGAAGTTAACCTGTTTTCAATCACTTTTATTATTTTTTTAAAAATCATTTTCGTCGCAAGACTTTCTCATTTTAGAAAAAAGCTCTTATAATACAATATGTCATTTCAGTTGCTATCATCCTCTAGTGCTACAATACCATGAAAACAATGACCAATACAATATGTCATTTCAGTTGTGATAGTCCATCTAATGCTCCAATAAGTTGAGTTTAAGGAGGGTAATATATACGCAGATTTTATCTTCATCTTGTGTAGATAGAAATTATTTTTTATAAAATTTTGACTCAAGTAAAGCATATCAAAGAAAATAACATGTAATAATATAATCAATAGCAAAAGATACTCCACTATTTACTAACTTTCTTAATTAATGAAGCAATGTTTTTTTTGTCAAGTCTCTTGTTCCCGATGCTTTTGTACATCACTATATCAACCATCATAGAACATGCAGACATGAATTAGATTTGATTAGCATCTGAAGGATTTTACAGGGTAGAAATATCACGGGTCTTTCGAATGTTAACCAAGTCTTATTCATGTTTGCTGGGTCCATAAAATTTTAGATTTACCAATATGTAAATAACAACAAGCTTCACACAAAATTGAGCAAGGCAGTGTTGGTTACAAAGGTGCAGGAAACGGAAATTACAAATAACTGCTAAGTAATACAAGAACTAAAATTACAATTCAACAACAAAACTGAAATTACAATGATGTTGAACAAGAAACTGGAACTGTTTTGTGTATGCTGAGTCGAGTGTGACACTCTGTCTTTAAGACAATATTGCCCCGTATGTATCCTTTATACGTCATGGACAAGTGTCTCCCAAGATAAAACAGCAATGGAACAATTGAGCAAAGGAAACTCAAGTGCTACCGTGAAGAATTTTGAGTAACGAAATGATGCTTGGAAGATTGTAGGAAGAAGAATTTTGTTTTCTGTTTTTCGTCTAGTGTAAAGTGTGCCCAACAATGGTGACAATGGGGTCTTTATATAGTAGAAGGAGGGGCTGAAGAACTGCCTTTCTGGAAACTTCAGGAACCAATCTGGTCCAAACTGTACATATGAAACTTCTGGGATCAAACTGTACATCTGGCAAAGTTCTCTGGCCCAAAAAGATAATATCAGAAGAAGCACAGCCCGTGGCCCGTGAACCCGGAACCAGAATCGGACCGGATGGGCGGCGGCGCGCGTGTGGGCTTTCCTCGAACCGAAGCACATCTAGGTCCTCCCTCCTTTAAACACATGGGATACCCCTTGGGGTCCCAAACCCCAAGCCAACTTTGAGACTTATAAACAAAACAATTCTTTTTTCCCCCACCGATGAGGGAGAATTGGTCTCAATACCACATTTTCCCATGCTTCAAACACCTAACTTCGTGGACCAATATCTCTTTCATTTCTCAACGAAATTTGACGATCCTTGGCCCTACGGTCATCTACTTACTTAGTAGATTATGCACGTGTGAAGAACCGAATTCTCCAACATGCGGAACACTAGTGTTTAAGCCGTTAAAGTTGGTCAGTCGCAACTCCTGCCAAAGGCAAATTTCCAACAATCCCCTCTTGAAAGAGATTTTGGCGCACTCACATGGTGCGTTTTCATTTCCAGCAATATTTCAGCGGACCAATGTTGCATAAGGAGAGGTAGCTTCAGCTTTGAACCTTCCATAGTTAAATACCATCGTACTTACTTACTACGCGGTGAACGTGATGTCTTGAACCGTCAGTGTTTAGTGTAAGCCAAGTCAATAGTATCAACACAACAAATTCCCTTACTCTCTTCTTCGTAATGTTTTGTCCGTTTTGGCCATGGACAACTTCTTGGATTCTTAAGTGCGTTCATTTGAGGCGGCCCGTCCTCGCACTTAAATATGTGGTCTCCTACAAGGTATCCTGCTATACCCCACTTCACAAGTGTTAGGAACCATTAAAAGTTTCCCCAAACCTAACCTCAACTGTTGAGGATCATTAAAGGTTTTAAAAACTTAACCTTTACCCACACTGCAGATAGCACTTAACGTCTATTGCGGGAACGACTTTGGATTTGGTGTTTCTTTACAAAAATCACTATCCGAAGTGCTTATGCTTCCACTGAAGCGATCAACTGAACCTTTACAACTTAGTTTTCCCATTGAACCAAATTCCTGGGATCTCCAGTCAGTAAGGTTGGGTTACCACCGTATTGGTCCTTATACTTTGGGTTTTAAGCCCATTCCCTTAGACAGGCAGAACATCTGATCCTTGGGTAAGCCCTTTGTCAGCGGGTCTACTATATTATCCTTTGACTTTATGTAATTAATGGATATTATACCCGTGGTGATTAACTGCCTAACAGTCTTATGCCTCCGTCGAATATGACGAGACTTGCCGTTGTACATAGCATTTTGTGCCCTTCCTAGAGCCGACTGGCTGTCGCAGTGGATCATTACAGAAGGTACGGGTTTGTTCCAACACAGAACATCCTCTAAGAAATCATGAAGCCACTCAGCTTCTTCTCCTGCTTTGTCTAAAGCGATAAACTCCGATTCCATTGTGGATCGAGCGATGCAAGTTTGCTTAGAGGATTTCCAAGACACAGCCCCACCACCAATTGTAAATACATACCCACTGGTGGACTTGGTGTTCTCTATATCGGATATCCAACAGCATCACTGTACCCATCTAGTATAGCTGGATATCTCGAATAATGTAACCCGAAAGTTAATGTGTGTTTCAGGTATTGTAATACCCGATTCAATGCCTTCCAGTGATCATCACTCGGATTACGGGTGAACCTAACCAACTTATTAACTGCATAAGCAATATCAGGTCGGGTGCAGTTTGTTATATACATCAAACTACCGATCACTTGTGCATATCGTCCTTGGTATACAGTGTGCACCAAGATTTTTATCAAGCTTTTGATTTGTATCCATTGGTGACTTTATCGGTGAACTGTCTAACATCTCAAACTTTCTCAAAACATCTTCGATGTAGTGAGACTGAGATAAGACCACTCCATCAGACGTCTTAGATATTTTAATCCCTAAGATGACATCTGCGATACCCATATCCTTTATGTCGAAGCATTGTTTCAACATGTTCTTAGTCTCTAGGATTACCCTAGGACTGCTTTCTGTGATTAACATGTCGTCTACATACATGCATATCATAACAAATGAGTCAGAGTTACCTTTCGTGTAGACACATTTATCACACTCATTAATGGCGAAACCCTTCGATAGCAGAGTACTATCAAATTTTTCGTGACATTGCTTCGGGGCTTGTTTCAGCCCGTACAGAGATTTGACAAGTCGACAGACTTTCTTCTCTTTCCCTTGAACCATACACCCCTCGGGTTGGTCCATATAAATTTCTTCTTCCAAATCACCGTTTAGGAAGGCTATCTTGACATCCATTTGGTGTATCTCAAGGTCACGCAAAGCTGCGATCGCAATGAATACCCGTATGGATGTCATCCGGGATACCGGGGAGTATGTGTCAAAGTAGTCAAAGCCTTCTGTCTGCCGATAGCCCTTGACTACCAACCTGGCCTTGTACTTGTCTATAGACCCATCTGATTGGTATTCCCGTTTGAGTATCCATTTACAACCCAATGGTTTATTTCCCGGAGGAAGATCAACCAACTCCTATGTATGGTTATGCAGAATAGAGCCTATTTCACTCTCAATAGCTTCTTTCCAGAGCGGTGCTTCTGGAGTTGACAACGCCTTAGCAATTGTCCTTGGTTCATCATTAACCATATAAGCTACAAAGTCAGGACCGAAGGATTTATCCTTCCTGACCCTTTTACTTCGCCTTAGATCCATCTCTGGAGTCTCCAAGTTCTGAGAATCTGGAACACTAGATTCCGAATGCTCAGCCACCTCGAGATCCGCTAGATCTGAATCATCTAAATCCGGGCCATCAACGACTCCCGGTTCTTGAGAGCTTTGTGCATAACTTCGTTTGCGAGAGGTTATGTCTTTTTCCTTTCTAGGAAAGGTACCTTCAAAGAATAGAGCATTCCTTGATTCCATTATTGTACCCTGGTGGATATCTGGAATATCTTACTTATGCACTAAGAAGCGATAAGCACTACTGTTATTTGCATATCCGATGAATATGCAATCTACAGTCTTAGGCTCAATCTTGACCTGCTTTGGCTTAGGTACTTCAACCTTTGCCAAACAACCCCACACCTTAAAATATTTATAGGTGGGTTTCTTTCCCTTCCATGATTCATATAGAGTTTTGTCCTTACCCTTATGTGGGACTCTGTTAAGAATCGTATTAGCGGTAAGGACAGCTTCTCCCCACATATTTTGGGAAAGACCGGAATTGATGAGCAAGGCATTCATCATTTCCTTCAATGTGCGGTTCTTACGTTCCGCCACACCGTTCGATTGAGGTGAGTATGGAGCCGTCGTTTGATGAACAATGCCTTCTTGGGCACATTATTCCTCAAATGGCGCTACGTATTCTCCCCCTATATCGCTACGAATGGATTTAATCTGTAGGCTTAGTTGGTTCTCAACTTCTGCTTTGTAAGGTCGGAACGCTTCAAAGGCTCCATCCTTACTTTTCAACAAGTAAAGGTAACAATACCTTGTGCTATCATCAATGAATGTCACAAAGTACTTGTTCCCCCCTCTAGTTTGTGCGAACTTCAAATCACATATATCTGTGTGAATAAGTTCTAGAGGAGCAGTATTCCTTTCGACGGATCGAAAAGGAAGCTTGTTGAGTTTTGCCTCTACGCACACCTCACACTTATGTTGAGGGTTTACGTTGATAGACGGCAACAACTCCATCTTTACCAGCCTTTGGATAGACTTGTAGTTAACGTGTCCTAATCTATGATGCCATAAATTAGAAGACTCGAGCAAATAAGAAGAAGGTTCAACTTTATTACTTAGACGCATTACAGACATGGCATTTACTTTGAAGAGACATTCACAGACGAAACCTCTCCCCACAAAAGTGCCATTCTTAGTGGGTACAAACTTATTGGATTCAAACACTAGCCTAAAACCAGCATTAACCAATAAAGGTCTAGAAATTAAATTTCTTCTAATCTCTGGGACATTCATCACTTCCTTCAGAGTGAGCTCCTTTCCGGAAGTCATATTCAGGACCACCTTTCCTACCCCCAGCACGTCAGACGAAGCGTTGTTGTCCATGAATAACTTCTTGTCGGTGCCCGGTGTGTAGGTGGAGAAGGCATCTCTGTTGGAACAGATGTGTCTGGTAGCACCTGTGTCCATTCACCACTGCATCAGATTCTCAACAAGGTTTGCTTCAAGCACCACTGCCGAGAACTCCTCAATTATGTCATCCAGGAGCGTGTCCTTGACGACGTTAGCATGCGTCTTGCCTTTAGCCTTGGCTTTCTATTGTTGCTTAGTCTTGAGCTTGCGGCATTCCTTGATCTTATGACTAGGTTTCCCACAGTGGTGACAGTTGCCTCTGAACATCTCCGCTGCGTGGGCCTTGCCGTCTTTCTGGAACTTCCGCTTCTTGCTTGAGTTCTCTTTGGCCTTGGCTAGATTTGCCTTTGCCTCAGCAGGTTGTTTACCCCTAGGCATGACCTTCTTATTATCTTCCTAGATTTGGAGTTTGATAACAAGCTCTTCAAAGGTCATCTCCTTTGTCTTGAGTTTCAAGTAACTCATTCCACGAAGGAGGTAACTTTTCAATCAGCGATGCAACTAAAAACTGCTCATTTGGTTTCATTTCTTCCAAATCCAGGTGATGTAAAATCATTTGGAATTCCTGGACTTGGGACATCACTGTCTTACTATCCACTATTTGGAATTTTAGAAATTTTCCAACGGTGAACTTCTTAGTACCCGCATCTTGTGCGTTGTACTTCTTTTGCAGTTTTTCCCATAGCTCTTTGGCGGTGCCAACGGTGCAATACACCGTGTAGAGAGGGTCTGCCAAGCAGCTTAATATGTAATTCTTACACATGAAATCACTATGATTCCATGCATCGAAAACCATCTTCATGCTATTAATGACATGGATACCTAGGCCCACTTCACCCGTTTCAGAAGGCGAAGGGTCAATTTCATCTCCAGCTTGTGGAGGATCTTCTGTTAGGAAACGTGTCATTCCCATAACAGTCAAGTAGAATAACATTTTCTGCTGCCATCTCTTAAAGTTTGAGCCCATGAATTTTTCAGGGCGTTCATGGTGGAATGCGGAGGGTGGAGCAGTAAAGGCAGCGGACGTGCCTTGGGTAGCAGTGGGGAAGGAAAACGAGTTGCTGCCTTGAACAGTAGCGACATCAGCAGGGATGACAGAATTGCAGCCTTGATTGGCAGCAGCAGCGGCAGTGGCATCAACAATGTTTCCAGTCATGTTAAAGCAGTTACAACAAGCATAATCTTGTCTTAAACTTGTTGGTTACAATGGTGCAGGAAACAGAAATAAGTAACTGCTAAGTATTACAACACAATGAAATTACAACAAACTGAAATTTCAATGAACTGGAACAAGAAACTGGAACAATTTTGTTATGCTGAGTCGAGTGATATCACTCTGTCTTTAAGACAAGATTGCCCCGTATATATCCTTTCTACGTTCTGGACAATAGTCTCCCAAGATAAAACAACAACTCAATAAATAAGCAAAGGAAACTCAAGTGTTACTTTGAAGAATTTTGAGTAATGAAATGATGCTAGAAAGTAGTAGGAAGAATATGATTTCGTTTGTATGTTCTGTGTTTTCTTAACAATTGGCAAATGCTCCATTATATAGTTGTAAGGAGAGGACTTACCAACTGCCCACATAATTGATGTTACTGGCCAAGTAATGGCAATTATGGAGGTAGTAATTCAGCCAAAATAAATGGTGAAATGATATGCAACGGATTAGCTTTTAGGGAGAGTTATTCAGCCAAAATAAATGACTGAATTGAGTGCATATTAATGTTGGTTAACGTTCCAAAAACCAACAGCAAAAGCACAAGTTCTCTGCCCAATTTAACTTACCAGAAACTTCAGGGACCAAACTGTAAATACGAAACAATTTGGGTCTAAAAAGATAATATCAGAAGAAGCTCGAGACCCGAGACCGGACGGGACGGGCGCGCGGCGGCGCGCGTGTGGGCTTATCCTCGAACCGAAGCACATCTAAGTCCTCCCTCCTTTATACACATGGGATACCCTTTGGGGTCCCAAACCCCAAGCCAATGTTGAGACTTATAAACTAAACAAATCTTTCTTCCCCCACCGATGAGGGAGGATTGGTCTAAATACCACACTTTTCCATGCTTCAAACACCTCACTTCGTGGACCAATATCTCTTTCATTTCTCAATGAAATTTGACGATCCTTGGCCCTACGGTCATCTACTTACTTAGTAGATTATGCACGTGTGAAGAACCAAAGTTTCCAACATGCGGAACACTAGTATTTAAGTCATTAAAGATGGTTGGACGCAACTCTCGCCAAAGGCAAATTTCCAACAAATACCCCATAATTTAATTATGAAACTGGTAAACCAAATAATATAGTTTAAAGGTTTTAATTAGGGGTAACAAAATTAACAATTAAGACATGATCCATCCAACCTACTCAAATTTTGACGGATCAACGACCCATCCATTTATTAATTCAACTCATTTTGATCCGTTCAATTCAACAATTTAAAAATTGGATGACATGCAATCTAAATTGACTTAAGAAAAACCTTGTCAAAATATTTTTTAAGTTTTTTTGTTTGATATGTAACATTAGTCGTAATAAATGATTTTTATTAGATATTTAAATAAATTATAAGAAAATAAATAAGAAATTAAAACTTAGTAAGAGTTGGACAAGTGTAGTTATGACTCATTATTTAGCTCATTTTATCTTAGCCCATTTCAGTTCAAGAAATTTTGATCCGCCTCTATTTAATATCAACCCAATTTGGCACGTCTATTTGGCACGAAAAATTAGGTGGAATCAGAGGCGAATCCAGAATTTCAAGAGGATGTGTGCACCATTTCATTTAAAGTCTACATTAGATTATTTAAACTCAGTCCTTGACATAAGTAATTAAATCCAGTGCTCCACTAAGTCTCATTTGACTACGGGTTCCTTCAGTTAATATTAGATACTGTAAGATTTTGTGCCTAACTCAATCCCAAAAGCTAGCTTGTAGGGTGAGAATTGTCCAAGTCCATATAAGGAGTCCATGTTTCCATTCCATATCCGACGTGTGACTCTTAACACTCCCCCGCACGTCATACCTTGTTAACTGAAGCGTGTATAATATAATTTGGGGGCCCAACATCGGTGAACAAAGAATTGGAATGGGTCTAGCTCTGATACCATGTAAAGAATGGATCTTGGGACTAACTCAACCCCAAAAGCTAGCTTGTAGGGTGAGGATTGTCCAAATCCATATAAGGAGTCTATATTCTCATTCCATATCCGATGTGAAACTCTTAACAAATATTATATTTTAAGAAGTATACACATAATATATTGAGTTTAGTCGGGTGAAAATGAATTCACGTGACCCATTTTTATACATGAATTCGCCACGGGTGGAATGATCAATTTTTAGGCATGCTATGGGTTTTTAGCTACCTCTTAAAAAGTGATAGGGAGATAAACCTATTTTAATGTGAAAATAGAATTTGGACAAAAGTACCTCCGCTTAAAACATGAAAGAATTTATGAGAGTTTGAACTTATAAAGGTTTGAACTTCATGTGTTTGAGTTTATAAAGATTTAAGGCCTATGCATCGATAAAACTTTTGAACCTGATGAATACTTTCTTGGTTTCTACTTATTCAGAGCTTCCGAATTTCACTACTGTTTGCCGAAACTGTTTCGTGTTTTAATTGAAATTATTTTTATGCAATTCCTTTTCGTATAAAAATAATAATTAAATATTAAATAATAGATATTAAAATAAGTTATTTACCGATTTCCCCAATTTTGACACCCCTAATTTAAATGTACTTTCCCTCATTTATTTTAAAATAAAAAAGGAGAAAAGAAAGCAATACGCACGTGACCTTATTTCTCAAATCTACAATAAAACCCCGCCCCCCAAATAAGTTTTCAGTTTACATTTCAACCCTCAATAAATATTACATAGACCCAAAAAAAAAAAAAAAAAAAAAAAGAGCGAAACCGAAGCAGAAGATTAAGGAAAAACTGTTGATTTCCAACTTCTCCAACTATGACTGTTAAAAATTCTCATCCCCCCCCCCCCTAATTTTTTGAGCCTAAAAAGTACACTTTTTACCCCTTATTTCAATATAAAATAAGGTCAAATTTATACACATTTAGGATTTTATCTGTATTGGGTTGTTGTAATCAAACACGTAAAATAATGTATAATTTTGAGTCAATGTGGATTTGGTAGTAGGGGTGTAGTGGTTGACTCAACTTATATCGTGAGAGTTCGAATAATCTTCTCCCCATTTTTTCTTCTCATACCCCTATGTATATAATTTATTTATTTTAAAAAAAATATTGATTTGTTATTTCATTTTATAGGTACATTTTTTTTACACTTTTTACCCCTTATTTCAATATAAAATAATCTCGAATTTATCTACATTTAGGATTTTAGATGTATAGGGATTTGGGTGTAACAAACACGTAATAATATGTCTAATTTCGAGTTAAATGTGGATTTAGTATTTTCATTGTATTAGGTGCATTTTTACACTTTTTACCCCTTACTTCAATATAAAATAAGGTCGAATTTATACACATTTAGGATTTTATCTGTATTGGGTTGTTGTAATCAAACACGTAAAATAATGTATAATTTTGAGTCAATGTGGATTTGGTGGTAGGGGTGTAGTGGTTGACTCAACTTATACGTTGTTAGTGAGGGTTCGAATAATCTCCTCCCCATTTTTTCTTCTCATACTCCTGTGTATATAATTTATTTATTTTAAAAAAAATATTGATTTGTAATTTCATTTTATAGGTACAGTTTTTTTACACTTTTTAGCCCTTATTTCAATATAAAATAAACTTGAATTTATCTACATTTAGGATTTTAGATGTATAGGGATTTGGGTGTAACAAACACGTAATAATATGTCTAATTTCGAGTTAAATGTGGATTTATTATTTTCATTGTATTAGGTGCATTTTTACACTTATTTTCCGATTCTTTCAATATAAAATAAGCTAATTTATACACATTTAGGATTTTATCTGTATTGGATTGTTGTAATCAAACATGTAATAATATGTCTAATTATGAGTCAATGTGGATTTGTTATTTTATTGTATAGGAACGTTTTTTACACTTTTTTGTTTGCTTCTTTCAATATAAAATAAGCTTGAATTTATCTACATTTAGGATTTTAGCTGTATTGGGTGTTGTAATCAAACACATAATTATATGTCTAATTTTGAGTCAATGATGATTTGTTATTTCATTGTATAGGTGCATTTTGTACATTAGTTTTTGAGCTATACATATGTAATTAAGGCCGACATTTAAGAAATGTTTTCTCCTTTTTCCCCCAAGTTTGAGCCCAAAAGTATATTTTTTACACTTTTTCCCGCTTTTTCCCGCTATAAATTAAGCTCGAATTTATACACATTTATGATTTTATCTGTATTGGGTTGTAATCATAAAAATATGTCTAATTTTGAGTCAATGTTTTTTTTTTTTTTAAATTTAATTGTATAGGTGCATTTTTGTATGTTAGTTTTTGAGCTATGCCTATACAGGTGTAATTAAAGCCGAAATTCAAGAAATATTTATGCATGGGAAATTTACACTTGGGTATTAGAATTTAGGGAAAAAGCAACAATTTTGATCTTTTTTTTTCTTGATGAAATGGGTAGCGAGTTAACTCATTGATTGATGATTCATTAGTTGATCACCTATTTGTGTATATTTCTTTTAGTTGTGAGTTAAGGGATAGATTCAAGATTTTTGTTTTGGTGATAAAAAAAGATAGAGATTCAAGATTTTTAGCTGAATTATTAGATCTTTCTATATTCTTAAAAGGGATATTAGGTTTTAGAGGCATCTGATTATATATTAGAATTTGGGGATGAACTTTGTCGACAAGGAGGGAATGAGTTAGTGAAATTGGTTTATGTGTGTTTTGTGATGTGAATACATTTGAGCGACATGGGCTGTAGGGTCAGAGACTTTGATGAAGTATGTTGTTATCCTTGTTGAGTAAACGTTCATTGGATGTTGATTCCAGGTAATTGTTTAGCAGCATTCAACTGTTTTAATTTTTGCATGTTCCTCCTTCATCTTCATCCATAAAAGCATTGATTTTCTCTACTTGACAGGGATGCATATGGATTTACAGTGAGACCACAACATCTTCAAAGATACAGAGAGTACGCTACTATATATAGGGTAATTGCTAGGTGTTTAGCTGTGCTTCCATTAATCACATCGAATGATTGCAAACTGTACCATTAATTCATAGTGAACCCTTGTTTTCTTAGATATCATATCACCCTTTTATTTTTTTTATATATATATATATATAAGCAAAAGGAAATTTAATGGAGCAAATGAGAATATTTGAAGAGATTTCATTTTTCTTATAATCCTTTTCGTTCTTTTTTCCTATTTTATTGTAATTCTTTTCTTGCTTCCATTTTACGGAGAAGCTCAATTGCAAATCCGTAGATATACAATACAATAAGCTTCGGTCCCGACTCTCTTAGCCCATGTATCTTTGACATTCTTCTGTAAACAGGTACTTCTAACTTACATTAGAACAACTGATCTGGTTTAGCTTGCAAAATACAGAGAAATGTCATGCGCACCTTAAAGTTTTCACTAGGCCACTTTCCCCGTTTTTAACATTTTACACTGGAGCCTTGATTCCTCCTTGTAATTCAAGCAGAAGTGAAATTAGTAGAACAATACAAAAGCATCAGCAATTTCTTGTCTGAATGAACTGAAGAACTTCTAAATAGTGGTTACAAGTAAGAATATAGGTTATTCAGAAATATGTACTCCTCCTACGTTGATTTCCTTAAAACAAAATGCAATAGGAACTATAGGATAGGTATGCTTATGCTACCAGAAGCAAGGAATACAAAAAAGAGCAAACGAAATACCAACATTACCATTTCTGAAGGATTAATTGTTGGAGAACTCAACAACTGTTAATTCTTTTTTAAAAAAATTATGGACCTGAGACTTCAACTTAAGTTTGGGACTTTACAAAAATTAAATGCTATGTTGAACTGAAGTTAATTTGGGTGCTTTACGACGTGCCATGTTAGTCCAGCAGTAGGAGGTTACATGTTGCTTTTTGAAAATATCAGGAGCTTCTGCAGTTTCTGCCCTTTAAGAACAAGGGTAGAATTGTTAGTTTTGGTGCACCCATGAAGTTATTGCCTGTATAGAAGATTAAGTGACATTTGTAGAGAACCATATTATTGTGTAGGTTCTCTACTTCTTGGTGTAAGACATGTATATGGGAGTTTTCTCTCACATTAATAAAAGTATTTACCTTATCAAAAAGAAAAAAAAAAGAAAAAAAAGAAACAAAATGAACAAGACTAGAAAACAGCAATAGTCTGGCATAATCTGATAGAAATGCAATCTGTTCAATCATCTGATTTGTTACTAGAGTATTTCTAACACAGTTCAACATGTACATTTTAGGAAGAGGAAGAAGAAAGATCACAGAAGTGGAAGGGCTTTCTTGATAACCAAGAAGAATCAAGTCAGCCACATGCTTCAGAGAAGTTGGACGTCAGGACTGTAGATTTTGAAGTCAGAAACCAGCAGCAAACGTTTCCTGTGCACGTGTCTCAAGAAGAAGGCGATGGTTCAGTGGGAGGGGATCCAGTTTCAGACATTAAAACGGAAAGTGATTTTAAAAGGGAGTTGCCAGCTTATCTATCAGCAAAATCCTGTCAGGCTTATACGTGGGCTGAAATTAGAGCATCCTTGAGTCGCATTGATCATCTTATGAGCTTTCGTGTGAAGAAGACACCAAAGACGAAAGTTGAACTGTCAACTGGTGTCCACAATCATCTTGCAACTATTAAAGAGCCAGAGGAGTCAGAAGAAGAAAATGTGGAAGAACGTTCTGTCAATGAAGAATCGGGTGATGGTACCAATACCTCTGCAGAAGTAGGTACTGCTGGCAGTGGAGTTTCTCCAGAACTTTCCTTTCCTTGGAAAGAGCTAGAGTTCCTTGTTCGTGGAGGAGTTCCAAGGGATCTTAGGGGAGAGGTATTGCCTGGTATCTCTACCAGTTTAATGGTTTTCTGACACCCAAGATCAGAAACAATCGTGTAGCTAAAGCCCAATTGATTTTCCAGGTATGGCAAGCTTTTGTTGGAGTTAGAGCACGTCGGCTGGAAAAATATTACTTGGATATGCTTGATCCAGAAAGTGATACTGGTGATGGTCAGGAGAATGATGAATCATCATTGGCTGAAGAGAAAAAGCGACGGAGTAAAGAAAGCGTTCATGTGCCAGAGAAATTGAGAAAGCAGATTGAGAAGGTCATTAGATGCATGGGCCCTGGACTTTATCGTTCAGTCTTTTCAATTTGTAGGTGCTACTTCTTTTTAGGGTCCATTCTGGTTGGTCATTCAACAGTGTTTTGTAACAGATACTTCTGAAATAATCTTCGTCATCTTCAACCTTTCTTGAGTTGCCCTTTTCCACTTGTCCAAAATCAAGTCTTATCAATTTTATCACATTTTGGGCATCCTCACTAATACATTTCCAGCTGCCAATGGATGTTCATCCTCTTTGACTCGTGTAGAATATCTACTTTCATCCATTTCATTCTTCTCTTTGCCTTTTCTTTTCTTGCTTGCTCTCTTCATTGACATAAACTGGCGACACATATCTGCATGTACATTGTTACCTTCATTTCATCTTTGATTGCATTTTCTTTGCGTGCATCAGATGTTATTCTCTAGGCTAATGCTTCGGCTATTTACAGGATCTTCCTCGAACCTTTCCTGGACATCCTGCACTAGATGAGAAAGGTCGAAATTCCTTAAGGCGTCTACTTATAGCATATGCTCGACACAATCCAGATGTAGGGTATTGCCAGGTATGGCATTTACAGAAGTGTTCCTCTACCATTTCTTTTGTTTCCTCAATGTTGTTGGTTTCAGATCATGATTTTAGTATGATGAAGGGAGCTATAAATTGTGCAAGTTGAGATTATAGATGAGGATATCTTCCAAGCTTATAAGTGCTTATGTAGCACCTGAAAAATTGGTATAAAAATGGAGAGAACATGTAAACAAATGTGGAGACCATGAGTTGTGGAGCTAAATCTGTTGATTGAATATAACTAAGTACCAACTATATGGGTATTAATGCATGGATATCTCCTTCCCAAATATATGATCTTTCCTGTTACTGTTTTTCAATGTATTTGGCCCATTTTCGTAAATAGCAATCAGTATACTTGGCCCTTTTTCTTTACTAGCTTAATTATTCCATAATACCAAATTCCAACTATAACGATCTAATATTTCTTATTATGGTCTTAATATGGGATCTCCTTTCTGTTTTTTTCCCCTTTGCTATGTGGTCTTGATTTGACGTCTTTCCTATAAGCTATCTCACTTTTTATGCACTTTAATTTGTTTTGAATACATGTAGGGCTTGTTGGTAACAACATAGGACTCAATTCTCATTTTATTCAATTCGCAATGTCCTAATATATATGGCGATGGGTCTATTTGAGATAGAGGGAGTACTTGTTAAGCTAAGCAAACAAACTATTACACATTCCATATTATGGTTGAAAATTGTGCATGATTAAGTTTAAGATTGTGCATTGTTGGACTTCTTCAAGATCAAGGCAGAAGGAAAATGTTTTGACAGTGTTCTACAACCCCCAACATGTGGGGGTGGGATGAGGGAATAGAGAAATTTGAGTCTGGTATAAGTTCATTTGCTTATGGTAAGGGTATTGTTAAACTAGATGAGGGGTGCTTGTTCGAAATGGAGTTGTAGTCTGGAAATCATTTCAACCATAGCGTAGACTCAGTTGACACAAATTAATGTTCCCAAGGTATAGGAGAATCTCCATATACTTTGAATATCTTTGTGTCATGCTGTCGAAGTTGTTATTCTCCATGTTTTCTTTTATCACAGATAGTAAACTTGTTGATAGATTAGGACTGCTCTTTAATTATGATAGTATTTCTTTTGCATCAAATCCATGTATTGTATCTCCAGTTAACCAGTTGTTACAACTAACCTGATTTAGGTATAATGATTACCAAGCCCAATCACAAGAAGCCTGTGAAATTATGCATCAAACTCAAAGTCTAAAGGCTATAGGTGGAGTAGATTAAGATCTTTATTGTTGTAGACCTAATAAACAAAGAAAATGTCCCCTCTCTAGCGACTTATTTTTAAATTAAATATTCATAGATTTCGACATGGCGGCAGAGTAGATAGAGGTCCTAAGACCAAGTCCCATAGCCACCCATTAACAAAAATACTTCCACGTGCTTGGTCCTTACCCACACAAAAGAATCATGCCCGGGCATCAGGGGTCGTGCTGCAGACCCGAAATCCTAGTGGCTTTTCGTGAATACACTCGTGCCTTCAATTTTTCATGAAAAATGAGATGGAAGAGAATTCCTTGAAATTCCAAAGTAAGAAAGGGAAATAAAATGGGAGGAAATGCAATCATTATTGTGGCTATGAGTTTTAAGAATATGTGGATGCATTGTCTAAACATGATTTATTTCTCCTTTAACAGCTACAAGATCAGATGGAAGTAGTTACCATTTGGGGTGGTACTTATTCTTTTCATTTGTCCATTGACATGCATGGAGTTTTATTGTCTGTTTGCTCCTCCTGCACTCTAAGCTATGATGCCCTTATTTGTGTTGTAGAGATGAAAACTTGATTACTTGTCACAGCTATCCTTTCCATATTAAGTTAATCTGTTCTGTTATCTTCTTGCAGGCGATGAATTTTTTTGCTGGTATCTTACTTCTAATGATGCCAGAAGAAAATGCATTCTGGTAAGTTCCCCGTGAAACTTCTTATATCTTCTTTTCAGATGGAATGTCCGTTTATTTCTGGGAGAAAATGTTACTGAAATGCGAATGGAGTTCTGTAATTCCGTGCCAAATGTTTTATGCAAGTCCAACGTTTGTAACGATTACAGTCTTTTGAGAAAGTATTCTGTTCAAATATTTGCTTAATTTTATTCACTAGCAATGTTGCATCTATTATGTGAGTTGGAGAGTAGGGTGAATAACACAAGTTTAGGGTAGTTCGATTCTCTGTATCTTGAGTATGATGTTGGGTTCCATCAGACGAATGATCAAGAGCTAGTCGACAATAACTGTGGTGCAAGCTCACAGATTCATAACATAGCACTAAGGAGAACAATTGTTAGCATAAACTTATCAAAAAGCAATTCATACACGTATAGATTCATTGTTTTTGACTAAGGTAAATCTTATAGAATGTACTTCATTTTAGAAAAGGAAGGTCTTGTGGAATTTTCTATAGGATACTTTCTTTGAAATGTTAAACGGTGGAATATTTGATTACCTTATTAGCATCGGATTAATTACCTATTTTATTATGTATAACCTAAGACTCTTATCTAAGGAGCACCTTCTGTGCATTGTTAAACAAGTCATTGAGAAGCTTTTCTATTTTCACATGACCATCTCATCTAAAGATTAAGCTTCTTCAACATGGTCTCAAGACATTTACGATCTTTTTGGAGACTCAATTTAACTTTTGCCACCGTCATTCCTGTTGTGAAAGTGCGTCGTCCTTCTGACCAGTATTTTCTTTTTCTTTTTCAAAGGAATTCTAATAATTGTGTGAAAATAGAAAATCTTCTCATTGGCTCTGATTAATAATGTAAAAGAGGTGCTCCTTATTAGTTAGTCTTAGGCTATCTATAATAGCATAGATAATGAATCCCTATGCTAATAAGGTAAGCAAATATTCTAAATTAAATATAGAATATCCTAAGGTGTCCTATTCTATAAAATATTCTATAAGATTTTCCTTATTCAAGTACAATTTATCTAGTCGTGCATGAATCTAGACACATATTCACTTGATATTCTAACATGCTCCCTCAAAGTCAAAGTGGGGAATCCAACTTGAGTTTACTTCTTTTCAAAACATAGAAAATTGATGCCAAAATTTCGTTGGAATAATGCAGTCACCACAAGGAAAGGCGGTGTTGGAGTTCTCTACCCCGGAAAGTCATTAGTAACTGCACACCATAATAAAGTGCTTCTTGCACTACATATGACAAGGAGCCTATTCTCAATTGGGATAAAGAGATATGGTGTTGAAAATCTCGAGGATTGTATCAACATGACTTGAATAAGCTAAACAATGACATGAAATTCAAGGTGTGATTCAGGACAGCCGTTGCCGCAGAGATGAACGGTGCTTGAATGCTTATAGGGAGGAATGACACCTGAATAGTCGTCTGAGAGTAGCACTACCAGTTGTTGGAGAGAGGAGCACCATTGAACCTAGGAAGGAAGATGAAAAAAGAAAAAATGGGTTAGACTGGCGGCACACATTTTCTGGCACCACCCAATGGTAGCGAAAGCTATTTTGTGTCTCTACTGAGATTGTAGAGGCTCTGGTACCATATCGAAGTAGTTTAAGCTGTTAGATGATATGGTCACGGAGGAGGTGATTACAATAACAGTATGAGCTGAGACATCTTGATTGCAATGTGAACTATGATACTAGGAATCCAGGTGGAATGACAAGGATGATAAATCAGTTTTTTTTTTAAAAAAACAGGAATTTAAACGACAAAAGATGATAGCATTCTGAAGCTTTGATGTTTATTTTGATATGGATAGGACTGAATTTTTCACCCAGAACCAGATACATTTTGACTAAGACAAGTGCGACTTCATGTTACAGATCAATTTAAACATCTGAATTAGATTGCTCAAGTGTCAATTATATCTTGTTTCTGTGTCATGAGAAGTTAAACCTATAGTTGCCTTGGCTCAGGACCACATTCAATTCCAATGATTGCAACAGTAGTGTTAGTTTCTTATATCAGCAATGGAGCAGTTACTTTTGAAAATTAACAATAATTTGTTACGCCTGGTTGACATGCTATAATCATTATTTATCTTGTCATGATTTTGACATTATAAAACTGAATTCTCTCATAGACTCCAAAAGAACCCCATTATTTGTCTATATTTCTAAAAGCTTTTTTCACCCTAGTTTGGCATATCTTCAGAACGTGAGAAAATGATGTTACGTGTTGTGAATCTTATAATATCATTTGCATATTGAATGAAGCTCACAACTATAAAATCAGTTCATTTAAGGTTGTGCAAGTGAAGCACGGCCATTAATAGTCAAATCTTTCGAGGGGGGTAGAAGATGGGGATACATGTATCTGGGCTTAACTTAGAAAAATCTTTTTCTTGGTGAGAACTAGCTTTAGTGTAGAACAAATGGAATCTTGCTTTGCTAATGGTGATTTCAAGCTTTACCTTTCTATGTGAATCATCTAAATGTGGAAGGTTCTATTTAGCAAACATTTTGTACTCTTTTGAGACACGATAAAGAACTAGAAATTGTAAGGGGATAAACAGGTGATATACCTGTTTTCAACCTCCGCCCAACACCCTTCAGATAAGAAAGAGCAAAGGCAACAGAATTTTGTGAACTCCCCCTCATCTATTTCTCTTTTACTCATTCATATATGCGTTGTCGCTCTTCAGTGGTATTCTACAATTGCTTTGGGCTTTTATAACTCATTCTTCTAAACCTATTAAAACCTTCATTAATCAGTACACCATAGCTTTCTTTGCTTTTGCATATCATCATTGCCTTGGATAATCCATAACAAATGATTTGTACTGCGTATTCGGCCGGTTCTACCCTGGCTTATTAGGACACAAAATATGCTTGTGACTAACATCGCGTCGTGCACAAGCTAAATTCTTTTTCTCAGAGATCTCTAAGATTTATTTTTCCACATCTTACCCTATTGGTAGAAGATTCAATTCAATCATCAGATTCTATAAAGTTGAATTGTACCATTTCTATTCTTACACTTTTTATTCAATGCATTATTTTTTTGAGACTGGTAACAAAATTATTCAATGCATTGTAATCGGTCACTTGTTTAAGTAGGCTTGCTCTTTATCAACTATGTTACTTGTGGATTTCTTTCAACTGGGTGTTGTTGAGTTTGTCAAAACCGCAACTAGAAGACTGGCTATGCAAAGCTGATATTATGGTGGAATATCAGAAGCTACTTGAATTCTGTTGTCTGTACAAGGGACCTAGAATATGGGCTTTCTTCCATGTGACTTGTAAAATACATGTATACTTGTTTGTGTACAGTAGTGGTTATTACTGGAGTATCTTATACATATCTTGAGATTGAGTTTGTTTAGTGGCAATATATGGAGACCTTCATTCATGCTATTTTAGTAACTATACAAACACTGTTTACTTTTTATATTTATTTTCATAAAGGGAACTAAACTAACATTATAGTCTGGTTTGTTGCAAATCTCCAGGGCATTGGTGGGTCTTATTGATGAATACTTTGACGGCTGTTACTCACAAGAGATGATAGAATCCCAGGTTTGCATAACCATGCACCTTGATTCTGGCTATGCAGAATAATCATAACTCGTGCAAATGATCTTTTTTTTCCCATTAGGTGGATCAACTGGTGTTTGAGGAGTTAGTGCGTGAAAGGTTTCCGAAACTTGGTCTGTCCATAACTTATATTTGTTTTATCTGGATTGTCTGCTTTCCTCATCAAAACAATCCAATTTCCATTTCTTATTAGATGATCCTTTTGCTGCAGTCAATCATCTGGATTACTTGGGAATGCAAGTGGCATGGATTTCTGGACCTTGGTTTCTTTCAATTTTCGTAAATGTGCTCCCTTGGGAAAGTGGTAAGGTTCTTGTTCTGATGTGCATTAAACTAATAGCTTTAATGTAACAGTTCATGCTCTTGTTGAAGTTATTTAATTACTTTTCACTCCTGATGGTTTGTTTTATTTCCAGTTCTCCGAGTTTGGGATGTGCTTCTCTTCGAGGGAAATCGTGTCATGCTCTTTCGAACAGCACTTGCTTTGATGGAGTTGTATGGTATGACATTTCATTGTGATTAATGTTATTACATGCCAAACTCATTTAGCTGGGAGCAACTGAGATTATCTTAGACAATTATAACGATCATAACAAAATCTTGCAGGTCCTGCTGTAGTTACAACTAAGGACGCTGGGGATGCTATCACCTTATTTCAATCCCTTACTGGCTCAACTTTTGATAGTAGCCAACTTGTATTGACAGCTTGTATGGGTTTCTTAAATGTCACTGAAGATAGGTTGCTAGCACTGAGAGAAAAACATCGGCCAGCTGTGCTTGCAGTTACTCAGGAGAGATCAATGGGAGGGCCTGTTAAGAAAGACCCGAAAGGTCTTGCCTCCAAGCTGTATAGTTTTAAGCATGATCCTGAATCATTTATAACAGAAACAAAGCCGGAGGAACGGTCAGGTGATAAGAAAACAGGCAATAAAATATCAGATTCAAATTCCAACTCCACAAATCTGGATGAATTTCTCAACAGCCTGAACATAGATTCACATGTGGATTCCCTTCCAGGTGTTCAAGAACAGGTTACTTGTTCAGTCCTCTTAGCATATCTGGCTTCTTTACCTTATTTTGCTTGGCTTTCAGCTGAGGCTGACATTTTGATTTGTGTACTTTCAGTTGTACATTCGGTGTCAACAGTTTGAGAAAAATAATGTTTATCAACTTATATTGTCCCTGGTATTAGAAAACCTGCGGTTGGAAAGAAAGGGGTTATGTGGTTTCGATGTCGAATAGCCCAAAAGAATCTCCAAGTATATATCCTTTTGTCTTTTTGTTCTTTTCGGCTTTGACATATCTCATAGTTTAAGAAACCACATGCCGATACATCCTTTGTTTATCTTACATGTAAGGGGAAAATGAGTGCTGAGAGGGAATTCCTTTATCATCTGCTAAATACACAACTGAATCTCCAACTTCTCCTTGCACCGTTGGCAGGGACTTTCATGCTCAACAAATTCTAATGAAAGTTGAATTTGCTGCAGAATCTTTTCATGGGCCAGTCTTATTACTGTCTTCATTTGTAGAACTGTGCATAACTGCATTGGGGTTTCTATTACATGTGTTTAGTGCATGAAGAAAAAATGGGCAAATAGGGTTGATTATTGAAATCTATTCCTCCCCTGGGATTTGGTCCAAAGGTAAAGGAAGTACACCATATGACGTGTCATAGGAGCACGTCACTAGTGCGAACATTGCTGAGGACTAAGGCCTGGCATATAAGTAGGGGAGGAAGGTTGAGGGCCGGGTCCGTACTCCAAGTTCCGAACTATGCACTGATTGGGGCTGGGCCAGCTAATCAACTGGGGATTTCTCGTTTATGAAAAAAATGTTATTGACATCTGTTCCCATTAAGTCATATTCTAACAAATGGAATACCCTGGTTTCTTTTACACTGCCAATTGTTTCCCTTTCTTGTTTGATAAACGTTATGTATTAATGAAATTTTTATATTGGTGTTAAAATCTGTCAATTCCTCTTACCAGCAAACGTCATTGGCAATTGTTAGTGTTCTGCGATTAAGAAACATACTTGTCTGTTTTAGTAACTAAAATTGACCACCATCTCTTTTTAAAGTGCAATTATTAACAGCTCTTATGCAGGTTGTTCGGTTGAAGGTTGAGCTCTGTAGGACACTGGAAGACAAGAGAGCAGCTACCCTGAGGTTTGCATTTTTATTTCAGAAGTCCAATTTTTGCTTCATTTTTTTATGCGGAATCTCTTGTAGTACTTTTTGTTCCTGTGATTAAATCATGAGGATTGCGTCCACAAATATTGATATGACATTGCTAAAATATGAAAAAGGAAGGTTTTAACCCAAACATATAAAAATGGTAATTTTTTTCCAGAGCTGAAGAGTTGGAGACGGCGCTTATGGAGATGGTCAAAGAAGATAACCGACGACAATTAAGTGCTAGGGTATATGTACTTACATACGTTCAATAATTTTAGTTCTCATGTTGCTGGTTGAATGTAAGTTATATGCACTTTTAACATGTCGATGAAAAGTTCACTTGTAAACTGACTTTTCTAGTAAATCTTTATTATCTCTATTCATAAAATCTCGGCTTATTCTGGACTTTCAAAAACAGAGAAAATTCTGTTGTCAGCATATCTTTCTGATGCTTTGTCAATAATCTGCAGGTTGAGCAATTGGAGCTAGAAGTAGCTGAACTGCGACAAGCCCTTAATGATAAGAAAGAGCAGGAGAAAGCAATGCTTCAGGTAGTTAAACAAAGAACTTCCTGTAAATCTGGTCTTAAAGATATATTTACATGCTTAAGATATGACCTGTAGGTTTTGATGCGGGTTGAGCAAGAACAGAAGGTAACGGAAGACGCTAGGATTGCTGCCGAGCAGGATGTGGCTGCTCAAAAGTATGCATTACATGTTCTTCAGGTTTGATATACACTCCCAGCGAATAATTTAATCTGTTTATTTGAAGCAACTATTACAATTCCTTGATGCATAAGCACACATTCACCTAAGGTGAGTGCTCAAAACTCTTACTACCTAACTGCAGCTTCGGAAGGTATCCAGTGGATCAATGGCTAACTCTTTTATTTGATAAGTAAGACTTCATTAATTAATTGGACCACCAACACAGTGCTTGCGAGTCCATCACTACTTCTAATCGTTCTTGTGCCGTTTAATTCATTATTTTTTGAGATATAATGAAATAGTTAAGTTTTTCAATTAAAAGCTCTCCTGCGAAGCTAACAGTAGGGGGATTTAGCTTACAGTTTCAGGTTAGGAGTTCCATAACGCGAAACTTAAATTTCGTGAACATCCTTTTCCATGCAGGAAAAGTATGAAAAGGCTATGGCTTCTGTTACTCAGATGGAGAAGAGAGTTGTGATGGCTGAATCGATGCTTGAAGCTACCTTGCAGTATGAATCTGGTCAAGTCAAAGCTCTATCTTCCCCACGGTATGTTAGAGTTCTGAGTTATTCCCTAAATTTTACCTCTTTTTTCTTATGAATCTGGTCCTTGTGCATCCAAGATATGTGTAGAGCACAAATGTTTTTCCTTTTTGACTTCTGGTGAACTATGCAGACATTAAAAGCTTTCCTGTTCCTTTCCAGAAACAATGCACCAAAATAATCAGTTGGGTATCATTTGTAAAAATTTCTTTCTCCTCCCAACACAACACGCTCCCCAAGCTGGCAAAAGGCCCTTGACTGTCCACAACATTACTCATGATACTCCTCCACTGTCAAAAGAAACTTCAACAGCTAAGAGCCCTTTCTGAAGATGGAACTTGGATGTACAAAAGTAGTCATCTGATATTCGTGGAGACTTGAAAGAGATTTCTTTAAATCCAATCTGCCCCCTCTAGAAAGATATTGTTTCATTCAAACAGCCAACTTCGATTCACTTCAATAGTTCCATGACTCCACTCTCTTACGATTAGTGCCTAGAGGTACGCCAGTGTATTTACTTGGCATAGAACCAATGGAGCAACCCAGACAGTCTGTTAAGAGGTTGTTAGTTGGCAACGAAACTGCGGAAAAACCAATCTGCTTGGCAGTTCATGCAGCAAGCTTTCTCAATAGTGATTCACTCACGCTTCCTCAATTTAACTTCTATCCAGGGTACAGCTTGAAAGAGGAGAATAACAAAATTTAATGTAACAAATCTGCTCTTACTCTGACTTAGAAAGAAGCAGGGAAACATCACAAAACACAGGTTGAGTGTGGACTAGGTAAATCACTATTAGCCAGCTGCATAGCTCTATTGCAGAAAAATTAATTGATGCAATAGGCATTCAAGACAATTCTTAAATCTGGATATGTACATTATGTAGCACTCGTAGGATTATGATCTGGTGAATGAAGGGTGGAAAGCATCACAAAAATAGTAGTTCAATGTCTCTGGTGGCTGGGTCAGATGTTACTGGAAAAGGAACGAGGTAGTGTGGTCTGAAAGAAAAAGTTAAAACTACTTACACGAGCATTTTACTTAGTTTTAGAGTATCTCAGCATCCTTGTTCTCTCCTGTGTCTATCATAACTAGTCTTAGCTTTACTTATTAAGCTGTTGAGAGTTTGATATGTGTTCTCAATAGTATTCATAAAGTTGAACATAGGCTTGGTAATGTGTTGGTTGGTATTCTGTCTTTGACGGAGATTTTGAGGAGTAGATTCATTTAAGAGCTTTTCAATGTTAAGCGGGTATTTCTCAAGTCAACCCATGCTGAAAGAATCACTGTATAAGCCAAGAGATTATTGTGCAATAAAATATGGTTAATATACGTGTTAAGAATTTCTCATCCAAAATCATTTTTGGAGTTCTGTTTCTTGTTATTTTGGCATATGGATGATTTAAAGTGACCATGTATTTGTCAGGTCGACAAGACCAGATTCTCCGCAAGGTGTACCGACAAAAAGAGGTCTACTATCGTTCGGCCTTGGTTGGCGTGACAGGAACAAGGTATTGTTGAGACTTCCCGCACTTATAGGGTAATATCTATTGTTAATCCAAACAAATGATAAAGAAGAGCATTTCTTGGCAATCTACACCCAAGGGTGTGGTCTAATAGTCAATAAAGTGGATTGAGGTCTTAGGTTCAATTCCCATCTGAGGTAAAAAGCACTAGGTGATTTCTTTTCATCTGTCCCAGCCTTGGGGGATAGAGTTACCCATTACCTGTGCTGGTGAGAGGTAGCAGTTACCTCATGGAATCAGTTGTCCAGACACCACAGTTATAAAAAAGAGCATTCCTTGGCAATGATAAATATAAGTAGAATATTTTTAGGAGGCTTAACTAGTGAAGCCATGCACAAAGCATCTCGTGTTAGCAGGGTCCGGGTCCGGGTCCGGGGAACGGTCGCACCCCAAGGGGTGTGATGTAGACAACAAGTATTAGTGGCTGCTTCCACGGCTCGTACAACTTTACCAGTTTTCCTCCGGCTTAACTAGTGAAGATGCACTAATTAGTGGTGTGAAATCACACGTTCAGGCAATGACTCCTACCCGTATATTAATATCCAATACGAAAATACATGAAGAAGGGGGACATAATGCCTAACATTCACAAAACAAGTATGGGGGACAATACATGTGTAGTCCTATATAAAAGGTGACAACATTACCTATATGAAATGGAAGTGTCATAGAAGATGAAAATTTACATTTGCATGAGAGGATTCATCTCTTTCACAAATCATGGTTGTTTTAAATGGTTATTATTGCCCTTTTGGCCTTACTACAGGGCCTGCCTTAACTTTCTGTATCAACTTAGACCTAAGAACAAAAAAGAAAAATTAGACCTAAGAATGATCAATGATGAGTTTAGCTGATTTGACAGGCGAAGCCAAGCAATCTTAATGAAACTAAACCTGCGGATGAAGGACCGGAAATGAGCAGTACGAAGACTGAAGCTAACGGACAGCAAGAATAGTGAACATGTTGCTAATTAAAGGTGCATAGTGAAAGTTTGATCTTAAGAGGTGGTGATTGCACCCTCAATTGGTAACATGTGTAGTGTAGGTCCTTTCGACGCCCTGTTGAAGTGTAACTTGTACCTCCTAGCTCAATTTTGTTTCTACAGTTATTTGATTCTTTTGTACATATGTAAAGAAATTTGGTATCTTTTTGTAGCAGTAATTAAATGTGAGCTTTGAAATTGCTTAATTGTGAATGAGTTTAGGTTATACACCCATCAGTGTAAGGAATTTTTACATGTTATAGAAGGTAACACATGTTATTTTCAAGATTACAAATCCAACATTTTAAGGAGGCTTACCTGTAGATATCATTTGGGTGATATGATAGTGTAATTTGTTTTAATACTGACAGTGTATGTAACTTAAACTCGTTGTGGGCCACCCTACCCTCTCCAAAAGATCAGAAAAAACTTCATTTGGCTCAATGAGCGGAATTTGTTTTTTGTTAGACCTTTTTTTGGTCATCAATACAGTAATCTCATCTTTTATCTAAATTTGGACCAAGTTTGTCAGAAGTCAGAACTCACACAGGTACAGTTAGATATCAACTCAGTAACAAAGTGAAAAATGTTCATCAAGTATAATCTTCTGAGAGTACAAGAAAGATGAAAGTGGATTTGCACATTACATAGGAATTATACAAGAAGATGAATCTTTTGTTTTTTTTTTGTTTTGTTTTTGGAATATGGGGTTTTGCTTGATTTGCTTTAGTCTTGTTGAGCTTTAAAGTGCGTATTGCAATTGTATCAGCAGTTAAAGAAATAAGAAAAAGAACTCTTCGACTGAAGCACTAGAACTTCACTTTCGAGTTCGTTCAAAGGTACTAGAGACGAGTCATTACAGAAGTTCTGATGACTATGCTTTTAGAGTTTGCTCATATCGAATTGTCTAAAGCTCACAGAAAATATAAAAAAAATCTTATGTATATATGTTCATATTCCAGTATCATTTCTTTGTTAGAATACATACATGTGCACTCAAGTATGAGACAGGCGTTATGCATAATGGTAACACTGATTTATCTATGATGACTATTGAGGATAACAAGCTTTCCTAGAAGCCTATAACTATCTTTAGTGTATCAACAAAATTTTGATGAAATGCCTGTTGTTGTCTGATTATTGTACAACATTAACGTAAACACCAACTAAATCTTCGAGCTTTTTCATTTCTTTTACATGCACTTGCCAGTTGATGGTTGCCCATATTCTCGACGAGCATTAGAGATGCTTAGGTCAAGTTTTGAACATCCCGACTTTCAGAATCATACTTTCCTGAAGCAACATGAGTCAAAACCGCGACCACCTCTGCTATGATGGGACGTTTTATAGGTTGCTCATGAACACACATTTCTGCGACTATAAGAGCTTGTTGTAAACCTTTTACTGGATAATGGCCTTCAAGCGTTGGATCTGCCATTTCTGAGAATCTCATCTTTGATAATGGACTAGCCTGGCATGCAAAATATCAATGTGTTTATCAGAAAATTACAAGTAGCACAAATCTGTCTAGCCTGGCATTCAAAAATACTGCCAGGTGAGAGTCGGATCCTCCAAAAGTAGTGTATTTTTGGAGGATCCAACATAGGTGCGGCAATTTTTTTGGAGAGTCCGAGCAACATATACGATACGTCTCTCATCCTTTCCTTTTCCAATCAAGAGAGTTGGGCTTTACTTAAATGTAGTAGAACTAACTTCAACAAGAGAAGTTTAGGAAAATTAGAACAATCATTTCATTGAAGTCAAAAGAGTACTAATATAAGAGCAAAAATAGCTTACCCATTCAACCAGATTGCGCTCTTCTCCATCTGTTGAAGTTTCTATCGCTTTCCTCCCAGTAAAGATTTCCAGAAGGACAACCCCGAAGCTGTAAATATCCGATTTTACACTCAACTCCCCGGTCATGACATACTCGGGTGCACTATACCCAATCGCGCCCTCAAATTTCACGTGTACATTGCGTTTGCCATCAACAGGCCCCAGTTTGGCCAAGCTAAAGTCAGATATCTTGGCTTGATATCCCTCATCAAGCAAGATGTTGGAACAATTGATTTTACGGTGTATTACAGGTGGCTGTGTTTTATCATGTAAATATTCCAACCCCTTTGCTGCTTCAAGGGCAATTTTCGTTCTCGTGTCCCAATCAAGCCGTTTTTTACCTGGTGAAGGATCTGCAGAAAAGTCAATAAATTTCTAAACCATATCTTCATTTGAAGTGATCAAACATAGCGAAAAAGCGTATGAACCTGAAGAAGATTACCATGAAGATAGTCTTTCAATGACCCTAGTGGCATGTACTTGTAAACCAGAAGTCTATGATGATCTCCATCAGCACAATAGCCAATTAGATTTACAATATTAGGATGGTGTAACAGACTTAACATCAGCATTTCAACAAGAAATTTCCTGTTGCCATTTTGATCAACTTGCTTGATGACAACAACCTGCACTAAATGAAGGTTATCAAACTACAGTCAAAAGGGCAGCCCGTTGCACGAAGCATCCCATGTTCATGCAGGGTCCGGGAAAGGACCGCGCCCCAATGAGTGTGACATAGGCAGCCTACCCTGACACATGCATCAGTGGCTGATTCTACGGCTCGAAATCGTGACCTAATTGACACACGGAAACAATTTTACTGTTGCTTCCAAGGCTCCCCTTCGGATATCAAACTGTTGGGAATAAAAGGAGAGTACTCCAATTCCCTTCAAGATTAATATGTGCGGAAAAAATAGGATGGACACCCGGAAATACTTTTCTGATGTGAAAGCTCAGACACAACTGCAATCACAGAGCATACTCAGTATTTTCGGATATATTCCAATGTAAATAGTATTTCATGAATAGTAAATAAAATACTAAATACAAGATAAGAAATTATCTCGTGGAAAAATAACCACGATAAACCTTCCACTATAACAATAATAATGGGTATACAATATCTTCTCAAGTTTTGACAAATACTTAGGGAATACACTCAAAACTCTCACACTCACTAGTGTGGTAATCTCACAATCTCTCTACAAAATATTTCTTCCTATTTTGTAGGAACTCTCTATACAACTTATTGTATGTATTGTGTTTGTTTTGGTGTGGAAAATATGAAGGGGGAAGACTCCTATTTATAGGAGAAAAATCTAAAAATTTTGGGAGACAAATTGCACATGTTGGCTTTCCTTTCACATGGGTAGACCACATGTGGCCATCATGATCCATCATTTCTCCTTCACACGGGTGAAAATGCTTGTTTCTTTTCCACATGGGTGGATCCCAACAATTCTCCCCCTCCACCACATGTGGAGATTCAACTAGACCTGCTTCACGTTTACAGATCTCAAACTTATCTCGGGATAAGGACTTGGTAAACATATCGGCACCATTTTCATCAGTGTGGATCTTCTCGAGATGCATTTGTTTCCTTTCAAGTGCATCTCGAATCCAATGATATCTCATATCAATGTGCTTCGATCTTGAGTGAAAACTTGAATTTTTACTCAAGTGAATTACGCTTTGACTATCGCAGTAAAACACGTACTTTTCTTGCTTCAAGCCCAACTCTTGTAGAAACTTCTTTAACCACAACATCTCTTTGCAAGCTTCAATCACAACTATGTACTCAGCTTCCGTTGTAGATAATGCCACACATTTTTAAAGTCTAGATTGCCACAAGATAGCTCCCCTGCAAGTCTCATTAGGTATCCAGATGTGAATTTCCTAGAATCAGCATTGCCAGTCATATCTGCATCTGTATATCCTTCCAGTAGGATATGATTATCACCAAACTTCAGACGAGATTTAGAAGTGCCTCTAAGATATCGCAATATCCATTTCACTGCTGCCCAATGTTCCTTTCCTAGATTGGAAAGAAAGCGGCTAACCACACCAACTGCATGAGCTATATCAGGTCTAGTGCATACCATAGCATACATTAGACTACCCACTACAGAACCATATGGTATCTTTTGCATCTCCTTCTTGTCTGTCTCACTTGTGGGGCACTATGCTGAGCTGAGTTTCATGTGACCCGCAAGTGGAGTGCTGACTGACTTCGACTTGCTCATATTGAACATTTTAAGAACTTTCTCAATGTACTATTCTTGAGATAACCAGAGCTTCTTGCTATTTCTATCCTTGAAGATCTTCATACCAAGGATTTGCTTAGTTACGCCTAAGTCTTTCATCGCAAAAGACTTACTTAGCTCTTTTTCAGTTTTTCAATCTTGTTGACATCATGGCCTACAATCAGCATGTCATCGACGTAGAGTAACAATATGATAAAATCACCTCATGTGAACTTTTTACTGAAAACACAGTGATCTGAGGTGTTTCTGTTGTAGCCATGAGTCGACATGAAGGATTCAAACTTCATGTACCATGGCCGAGAAGCTTGTTTCAATCCATACAAGCTCTTCTTCAACTTGCATACAAGGTTCTCTTTCCCTTTGACTTCGAAACCTTCAGGTTGCTCTATGTAGATTTCTTTGTCTAAATCTCCATGCAGGAATGTCGTCTTCACATCAAGTTGTTCAATCTCCAGATCTAAAGTGACAGCAATTGCGAGAACAACTCTGATTGAGGTCATTTTCACCACTAGTGAGAAAATCTCTTCATAATCTACACCATTCTTCTGACTGAAACCCTTCACAACCAGCCTAGCCTTGTACCTTGGTTGTGAGCTATGTTCCTCAAACTTCAGCTTGTAGACCCACTTATTTTTCAATGGTCTCTTTCCAACTGGCAACTTCACTAAGTCGTAGGTGTATTTCTCTTGTAAGGAGGTCATCTCCTCCTTCATGGCTTCTGACCACTTTTCTTGTTGGTCATGTGCCATGGCTTCTGCATAACTTTGTGGCTCTTCTCCATCAGTGAGCATCACATATTCATGTGGGCTATATTTGGTAGAAGGTTGTCTTTCTCTGGCCGACCTTCTAACTGGAGGGACATTATCTTATGCAGGTTGATTCTAATTGTCACCTGCTTCATCATCAACCATATCATCATGCTCCGATTGGGTATCTCCCCCGTAATCCTAGACCGTTGGTGAAGGAACTGGATCTAAGTTGACAGGAACTTCTGAATCAGATTCAGGTTTCTTTTTGGCTTCATCAGGAGCTTGATCTTCAAGGAATACAACATCCCTACTTCTGACAACCTTCATGTTAACTGGATCTCATAATCTATAGCCGAACTCTTCATGGCCATATCCCAAGAAGATACATGGTTTGGTTTTGTCATCAAGCTTGGATCTTTCGTCTTTTGGAATATGTACGAAAGCCCTGCAGCCAAACACTCTTCTTTTTTGTCGGCATCACACATATAGCACGTGTGCTAAGTGTTTGTAAGAAACGTCTTTCCCTGACCAAACTCTATATGGAATGTCACCACCCAGAGGAGTTGATGGAGAAAAGTTGATCAAATCAACTGCAGTCCTCATAGCTTCACCCCAAAAATATTTTGACAATTTGGAGTGCGATAGCATGCATAGGATTCTTTCACAAATTGTTCTGTTCATCCTTTCTACCACGCCATTATGTTGAGGGGTCTTTGGGATGCTTTTTTCAAGCTTGATACCATGATTCTTGCAGTGTTGCTCAAACGGGACTTGGTATTCATTGCCATTGTCTGCACGGACACACTTCAGTGTCCTTCCAGTTTCTCTCTCGACTTTTGCTTGAAAATTCTTAAAGACCTCAAATGTTTGGTCTTTGGTTTTCAACGCAAAACACCAGACTTTCCTCGAAAAATCGTCAATGAAGGTGACGAAGTACAATGCACCACCAAGAGTTGTCTTTCATATAGCACAAATCTGTGTGCACCAAATCAAGAGGCTGAGCTCTTCTTGATGGAGAGAAGCTTTTGAACGCAACTCTGTGTTGTTTTCCGGCTCGACAATCAACACATGTATCCAAGTGTTCGCCTTTTACTTCGGGGAGGAGGTTTCTTCTGGACAAAATTTCTAAGCCTTTCTGGCTCAAATATCCGAGTCTTTTGTGTCATAACTCAATGGAGGAATTTTTATCAATTGTATTCACCTCTCCATTGAATAACTTTGCATGCATCAAGTAGAGAGAATTTTGTTTTCTACCTCTTGCTGCAACCAGGGAGCCTTTGCTGAGCTTTCACTTTCCTTCGCCGAGGTGGTTGGTGTATCCATCATCGTCGAGCTTGCCAACAGAAATGATATTGAGTCTGATATCAGGAACATGTCGAACATCTTTCAAGATAAGCTTACATCCTGTATTAGTAAGCAAGACAATGTCTCTTATACCAACAACTTCAATGACACCTTGGTTGGCCATTCTGACTTTGCCAAAGCTACCACTAGTATAGGATGCAAACATGTCACGATATGGTGTAATGTGATAGGATGCACCCGAATCTATGATCCAGTCAATTTGTTGGCATGACATACTCATAAGGGCATCATCGCAAACCATGATGATATCGCCAACAACTGCAGCTACTGTCGTGTGTTTCTCCGTGGTTTCATTATTTCCACGCTTTTGCTCTCTTTTCTTCTTTCTGCAGTCTCTTTCATAGTGGTTTGGACCACTACAATAATGGCATTTGAAGTCTTTTATAGGCTTAGACTTCCCTCTCGATTTGTCTATTTTATGTTGCCAATTTTTAATTTTGCTTCTCCCTCGATCATTATTTTTGGCAACCATCGCTTTTGACTCAGAAGAATGATTTTGCTCTTTTCTTCCGACTCTTCATTTAGAAGACAATCTTTGACTGTTTGCAAGGTCAGTGCTCCATCTGGAGCCGAGTTGCTGATTGACACTACAAGAGTGTCCCAACTATTTGGCAACGAACTGAGTAGCAATAAAGCTACAACTTCATCATCAATAGTAATCTTCATATTGATGGATTGGTTGATAAGACCTTGATATGCATTTAGGTGCTCTGTCATGTTGGCACCCTCCACATATCGCAATCGAACAATTCTTCTGATGATAGAAGCTTTGTTTACGACATTTTCCCTCTCAAACATAGCTTCTAGTTTCTTCCAAAGAACATCAGCCTTTTCCTCATTTGCAAAATGATGGAAGATAATGTGCTCAATGAAGCGCCATATGTAACCCACAGTTTTTCTCTGCATGATTTTTCGGTCAGCATCAGTTTTTTCTTTTGGTTTGGATTCATCACCATGTAAGGGCAAATAAAGATCTGACAGTAGAGAAGATCCAACATGCTTGGTTTTCAATTTGTGTAATTTGAACCGTTCAATTTGAACATACCACCAAGCGATGATGATTCCTCCATTTTTTAATCCGCCTCCGTAATCTGGTTGCTCTGATACCACTTGTTGGAAATAAAATGAGAGTACTCCAATTCCCCTTCAAGATTAATATGTGCGGAAAAAATAGGATGGACACCTCGAAATACTTTTATGGTGTGAAAGATCAGACACAACTGCAATCACAGAGCATACTCAGTATTTTCGGATATATTCCAATGTAAATAGTATTTCATAAATAGTAAATAAAATACTAAATACAAGACAAGAAATTATCTCGTGAAAAAATAACCACGGTAAACCTTCCAATATAACAATAATAATGGGTATACAATATCTTCTCAAGTTTTGACAAATACTTGAGGAATGCACTCAAAACTCTCACATTCACTAGTGTGGTAATCTCACAATCTCTCTACAAAATATTTCTTCCTATTTTGTAGGAACTCTCTATACAACTTATTGTATGTATTGTGTTTATTTTGGTGTGGAAAATATGAAGGGGGAAGGCTCCTATTTATAGGAGAAAAATCTGAAAATTTTGGAGACAAATTGTACATGATGGCTTTCCTTTCACATAGGTAGACCACATGTGGCCATCATGATCCATCATTTCTCCTTCACATGGGTGAATATGCTTGTTTCTTTTCAACATGGGGTAGATCCCAATAACAGCCTCTATGGGCACCATACCATATAATGGTTAATGAACGTATGCATGATGCAAATGCGATATACATATATATATTGGTCACACAAGGGCATCTTCCTGTCCATAACCGCCTCTGTGGGCATCAGGTTATTTCGGCCACACATGGGCGTTGAATCATGTTGGCCTCTTCGGGCTCTTTTGTGATAGTCTGTACCAGCTGCAGGTGGTGTGCGTATATAACGCCTTTCCCTTTTCCCATATCCCCTATTTATAATATAATATTTACCATTCATTCTCGTGTCCCAATCAAGCCGTTTCTTACCTGGTGAAGGATCTTCAGAAAATCAGTAAATTTCTAAACTATATCTTCATTTGAAGTGATCAAACATAGCGAAAAAGCGTATGAACCTGAAGAAGATTACCATGAATATAGTCTTTCAATGACCCTAGCGGCATGTACTTGTAAACCAGAAGTCTATGATGATCTCCATCAGCACAGTAGCCAATTAGATTTACAATATTAGGATGGTGTAACAGACTTGTTGGAAATTTGCCTTTGGTGGGGAGGTGCGTCCACCCGTATTTAATGACTTAAACACTAGGGTTCCGTATGTTGGAGGCTTTGTCTCTTCACACGTGCATAATCTACTAAGTGAGTAGATGACCGTAGGGCCAAGGATCGTCAAATTTCATTGAGAAATGAAGGAGATATTGGTCCACGAAGTAAGGTGTTTGAGGCATGAAATTATGGTGTGGGACAAATCTACCACATCGGTGGAAAAAAGAAGAATTGTTCTCTTTATAAGTCTCAAAATTGACTAAGGTTTTGGGACCCCAAGGGGTAACCCATATGTTTGAAGGAGGGAGACCTAGATGTGTTTGGGTTCAAGGCTAAGCCCACACGCGCGCCGCCGCCGCCCGCTTGTCCCGTCCGGTTCGGGCTCGGGTCGTGGGCCTTGGGCTTCTTCTGATAGACCCCCAAATTATTTAATATTTACAGTTTGGTCCCTGGAGTTTCTGAAAAGCTGAAATTGGGAATGACGGAAGACAGAAAGTTCATGCCTGCCGTTGGACTTGATTTTTAGAGCGTTAAAACTCCATTAATCTGCACCTTAAACCTCCCTAACAGCTCCTTTATGTTGCACATTAAATCAGCCATTACTTGGCTGATTAACTCCCTCACTAATGGCCATAAACAACCATTACTTGGCCATAAACTGACATTACTTGGGCAGTTGAGGATTCCATCCCCTTATGCTATATATTGGTGTCTTTTGGCACAATTGTGAAGACAACTACAACATATATACACAGAGACAAAACATAAGAGAGGTCAACTGAAATTCTGTCTAAAAACGTGTGGACAAACATAAAACTCTTCCTTCATTTTTCACTCTTCAGCAAGTCGTTTCGTGTTTTGTTTTCTTCGTCAGAATCAACCTATTTGCTTTGTAGTGTTGATTAGTTGTTTTATCTTGGGAGACTATTGCCCGTTAACGTAAAAGTATATATACGGGGCAATCTTGTCTTAAAGACAGAGAGCCATCTCTCGACTCAGTCTACAGTTGTAACAATCCAGATTTAGTGTTTCTTGATTTCAGGTTATCAAGATTCAAGACTCAACAAGCTTGCGACAGTTCTGAATATTGGCTTGTTTGTTTATCCTTTCGAACACTTGTAATATTTATTTACTTTTCGTATTGCTTTACATATCCAACAAGACTTAACATCAGCATTTCAACAAGAAATTTCTTGTTGCCATTTTGATCAACCTGCTTGATGACAACAACCTGCACTAAATGAAGGTTATCAAACTACAGTCAAAAGGGCAGTCCGTTGCACGAAGCATCCCGTGTTCATGCAGGGTCCGGGAAAGGACCGCGCCCTAAGGAGTGTGACATAGGCAGCCTACCCTGACACATGCATCAATGGCTGATTCTAAGGTTCGAAACCGTGACCTAATTGACACACGGAAACAATTTTAATATTGCTTCCAAGGCTCCCCTTCGGATATCAAACTACAGTTTAATGGTCAAAATTCAAATTCATGAAGGCTATTCTACAATGAAACAACTGATTGCGGTGAACTACATTATTAACTTACTTTGTTCCATCCAATCACTAAGGGGAAAATCATGGTAAAAGTGCATAATAGAAGCCAACTTTTTTAGCTACACACCACTCAGCTACGCTAGGATCTATTTTTTTGTTTGTATTCTCGTGAGTCCTTTAAAAGCAAATTGACTTTGGGATTGAGGCATAGTTGATTGATCGATTGATATCCGCATGAGGCCTAGGAATTTTCTTAAAGAACCAAGCTTCTATGACTCACCTCCACAAACCGCAACATAACGGGAAAGATGCTTTGATTTTGGATTTCTCGTGTAAAATAAACTCAACTGAGCATCCCGTAAATAGAAAGTAACAACAACAACAACCCCGCGTGAACATGGGATGCTATGTACACCTGGCTGCCCTCTTTTCACTGACATGATTTCGAAATCTTCCCCAAACAGTACATATAGAAACAATGTGTCAGAAGATCACAGAAAATTGGATCTAAAACTTAATAGCAAAATCAAAACCTGAAACCTTCTGCCACTTTTAATTCTCTATGTATCAATGGAAAAAATGATTCCAACAGATAGGAGGAAAAGAGCCCGTATCATCAGCTAAGACCCCTAAATGACCGCTCAACAATAAAAGAGGTAGGGGATGCAGAGACAGGCAGGAGATTTGCCTAAAAGCAGCTACACTTGAAAGAGTGCATAATAGCTCACCGATCGAGCGCTATTGCACCGGATGAACGGAGCTAAGCAATCTGCTGAAGCTTTATCCTACTTGATGACATTTAAAAAGTAAAAAGACCACTACTTTGTACTAACCTGTTCATCAATTTGCCCCTTGTATACTCTTCCACTGCCTCCTCCAAGAAAACACTCATCTTGAAAGTTTCTTGTTGCATTGGCTAATTCCTCGAATGTAAAAGTCTTTGCTGCAATGTTACTAGATCCTGCAATATCAACAGATTCCATAAGGTAAAATGAGTTCTTAGCCTTATGTCACAAAGCCAAAAAAGTATGACTATAACAGAAAGAAAATGTAATGGTTTTAACATGTCGAGCAGGGGAAGCTTCGGCACTAGTAGCTTTGGCATATATATATATATGCATTTAAAATTTTATTTAATATATATAAATAGCAAAATCCAGTATACAAAGTTAATTGTATTTTAGAACACAGAACTAAAAATTCTGAATTGCCAAGAGTAGCAAGCCTAACAAAATGACGCTTCTCATTGGTCCAATTGTTGGAAGCAAAGTCATCTGATTATTTCCTAAGAACTTACATATATGAAAGTGACAAATTTTAATAATGAAGGCTATAATGGAGAAGCTTCCCTAGAGAAAAGTCTTAAAGAGTTTCTTAAATGTGACATCTGCCTTCCCTTTACTTTTTGAACAGGTCCCACTGGTCCATTACTCTGAATTAGTCAAATCAAGCCCGCTAGGAATTCTGATAAGGAAATTCAAAAAAATATTATACCTAAAAACATTCCTTTATGTTAAGAGGATTCAACTGTGTATATGTGTATACATAAAGATTAGAGATAATGGTAAAAAAGACACTTGAACTATTATTTTTTCGTGAGTTTTCTACCTGAACTATCATGTGTGCGAATTTTCAATCTCACCAAATATTTATCAAAACACACCTCAACTATCACTTGTTTACTTTTTCTACCTGAACGTTGGTGATAGTTCAGGTAGGAAAAGGGAACAATTAATAATTGAGGTGTGTTTTGATAAATAGTTGGTGATAATTCAGGTAGGAAATTCGCACACTTAATAGTTAAGGTAGAAAATCACGAAAAAGTGATAGTTTAGTGTGTTTTTGACAATTAACTCTAAAGATTATATTTACCCTATTTACACCGTGTAATTTCCGTTCCTTTCCTTACCCCTTTAGTCTATGTCCCCTTACTTACATGTCATAAAGATGATTTTGATAAAATTCATGTTTTCTACTTATGACATATTTTGCACGTGAATGATGTTTCAATGAAAGTAATGATCTTTATGCCATGCTTATGAAATGAATGATATGCTGGGCTATCAAAGTCATTTTAAAGATTATGTTGAAGGGATAAAGGTGCCAAATAATATGAAAAATGTTTTGAGAGTGCCTTTAGATAATTGAGAGGATATTTGACGAAATGGTCAAATACTTGAAGCTATACGTATCCGTGTAGAGCTATGGTCGTAATTAACCATTGGTTTAAGCGACTATAGCTACCCTTGGTTGGGATCATTATGTTAGCAAAGTTTCACGTCTCTTTCATACGATATTAGGGTGAGGTAGCTTAGCCGATCGGGCCGAGATCGGATGTCACGATGATCACGTGGTAGTTTATCATGATTATGCCGGAGTCAATAGGTGCTCCCCTCTAAATTTATGATATATGTTACGTTATATAAAAGGGCTAAGGCCACATGTTCAGTACCCTCTGAAATGCATGGTATTTTTTTTAACCAAACATAAGTTAGAAAATCGATGATACTTGCTGAGTATGATGTGGATGTACTCAGCCTTGCGGGGCAGTATTTTCCTCTTATGCGGATGACCATAAAGCAGAAAGCCAGAAGATGAACAACAAACATTAGCAAAGATGATCACATGAACAACAAACATTAGTATTAGCGAATATTCTCCGAATATTCTCTGTATATTTTATAATTATGATAGATGTATATTTAAGGTAACTTAGGATTCTAATTATATTAGGAATCAACCTTTGTAAGGTAAGTTAGGATTCGTACTATATTAGTAATCAACTTTTGTACAACTATATATATTGTGAATAATGAAAGGAATCCCGAAGAGAAATTATTCTATCTTTCATGGTATCAAGAGCCTAAAACCTAAATCCCTTCTCTTCCTCATTCTCGGCCGAAACCAGAATTTTTTTTCTGATTTCACAGAATTTTTTTTCTGGTTTCTTCCTCCCTTTCTCGGCCAGACCAGAAAATTCCCTTCCCTCGGCAGGCGGCAACCATGTCTTCCCCCACAAATTCCGATTCATCCACTGGCACACTTGACAACCCCTCTCAACGTTTAGTATCTTCTTTTCATCCGGCATTCGCCGTTAACAACATCAAGAATTTTATCCCTATAATTCTTGACCAAGAAGATTGTCAATATTCCATATGAATGGAACTATTCTACATTCATGCATGTGCATACAACGTGCTCGATCATATTGACGAATCTGTTCCTCGTCCCACCGATGTTACAGACTCAATCTGGCGTCGTCTTGACGCCATCGTCAAACAATGGAACTACGGCACCATCTCAAAAGACATGTTGTGCACTATCATGAAAACAGGTGCTACGGCACGTGAACTTTGGGTCCGGCTAGAAGTAATCTTTCATGACAATAAAAATACTCGGGCCGTATATTTGGAAGAGCAATTCAATAATACCCGCCTTGAGAATTTTAACAACATGTATGAATATTGTAAGTAACTGAAACTCATAACCGATCAACTATCCAACGTCGGGACTTCTGTTTCAGAAACCAAGATGGTGCTTCAACTTGTTGCGGATTTACCAAAAGGTGAATATGACACACTCGCAACAATGATTCAACAAGCGGACCTTCTCCCAAGTTTCAACAAGGCACGTTCACAACTATTGTTGGAAGAAACTAGATGTGCTAAACAAGAGGAACATAATCAAAAGGCGTTAGCCGTTGATGGGATGGCAACACCTGCGGCCGGCGAAACCAACCATCACACATGTCCAGCAAGAAGGCCAGACGAGCCGGTGGCGGCAGAGGTCACAACAACAAAGGCAAGGGCCGCGGAAAAGGCCAACACAACCGGTGGGCGGACAAGGCAAGCGCAAAGACAACGGCGGTAGTGGTCCAACTAGCGACGACGGTGGCCCAACCAGCGAGAATCGGGCCTCGCCTCGCATGGCCGTACCCGACCGGGGCCCCGGTTCCGGCAGCCTTGGTTGATCGGCCTCTTGGGCCTGCCCCGGCCACCGAGCGAGCCCACGGCCAGGCGCACGAGCCCACTGGTTGCGATCCGGCGACGAAGAAGCTGCAGCCGAAGAAGCGGCAAGCTGCGGAGCGACGTTAGTACTGGGCCCGGCGATTTGGGCCAGGCCTACACCAGCGTGAACCTTCAACAGCCCGACGACAATTGGTACATGGACACCGGAGCCACTTCTCACCTCACTCGGTCGCCAGGTAGCCTATCTCAACTACGTCGGTTAAAGTATCCTCAATTTATTACTGTCGGCAATGGTCATCGCATTCCAATTGAGGGTTACGGTAACACACACACCAAATATCCACACCCGCCTTTCTCCCTAAACCACGTCCTATACACACCTAACATCATTAAAAACTTAATCTCTGTTAGAAAATTCACTAGCAATAATTATGTGTCTGTCGAATTTGACTCTTTTGGTTTTTCTGTGAAGGAACTCAATACGGGGAAAATTCTTACACGCTGCAATAGTGTGGGAGACCTCTACCCATTCACTCAATCTTCCGTTGTCAGACCGCAAGCACCTCTATCCCTTGCGGCGATCTATCCCTCCACTTGGCACAACAGACTCGGACACCCCGGAGACCCAGTTTTTACTTTTCTTAGGACTTATAAGCATATTCAATGTAATAATGGGAAAATTGGCCAACATTGTTTTTCTTGTTCACTAGGCAAACATACTCGTCTTCCATTTATGTCATCAAACAATGTTACTTTTTCTCCCTTTGATATTGTTCATGCTGATTTGTGGATATCTCCGATTGTTAGCTCTTTGGGTCATAAATTCTATCTAGTATTCTTGGATGATTTTTCACATTTTGTCTGAATTTACCCACTGAAATTCAAATCTGAAGTTTTTGCAAAATTCCTCGAGTTTCAAAAATCCGTTAAGACACAATTTGAAAAAATTATTAAATCATTCCAATGTGATAATGGACGTGAATTTAATAACTCGGCATTTCATAATTTCTGTTCTAAACAAGGCATGATTTTCCATTTTTTCTTGTCCCTATACTTCTTCCCAAAATGGAAAGGCTAAAAGAATTATACGTACCATCAATAACATGGTCCGCACACTTCTGTTTCATGCCTGCCTACTACCGCTTTTTTGGGTCTATGCTGTCAAAATGGTAGAATCCCTTCTAAATATTTTATCCAACTAGCACACTCCAAAACAAGACCCCTACCGAAATCTTATACCGTAGGCAGCCATCATATGATCACCTATGTATTTTTGGATGCTTATGCTACCCCAACATAGCCACCACTGCACCCCACAAACTTGCCCCTCGCACTCTGCCATGTGTCTTCCTTAGTTTGTCTCATAATCATCGGGGCTACTTGTGCTATGACATAGCCACATCGTCTCCCGTCAAATCACCTTTAATGAGACAACCTTTCCTTTTTCAAACCTTCGAAAATTCCAAACAACGGATTACACTTTTCTCGATGAGTCTCCTATGTCTCCTCTACTCCAGTCGATGTGTCTCCGGCAAAGGACAGTACCGCTCTGTTCCGGCAGTGGACACGGCCCTGTCCCCACCATTACTGCCTCCAGTTCCCTGCCATCAACCTACTGCACCCCCGCAGTTTCTCCTGCACCAACAGAAGCCACTCCCGCAGCCTCCCAGTCCCACAGTCCAGCAACCAGTGAACTGCTGCTCACTGGTCCAGAACCAGTGGACCAGCAACCTCACAGTCCCGACCCACCACCACTGCCTTCTCATCGCATGGAGACTTGTGCACAACACGGGATCTTCAAACCCAAGGTTCACTTCAATCTCTCTACATAAACCTTATCACACATTCCAAAAAATCCAAAACTAGCAAAACTGGACCCAAATTGGAATGTGGCCATGTGCGAGGAATTTAACGCTTTAACCAAGCAGAACACTTGGGATTTGGTACCTAGACCAGCTGGTTTGAATGTTATCCGGTGTATGTGGCTATTTCGTCACAAGTTCAGAGATAGTGGTGACTTAGAAAGGTATAAGGCAAGACTAGTTGCCAATGGCACTAATTAGCAGGAGGGTATTGATTGTGGTGAGACATTCAGTCCGGTTGTTAAACCGGCCACTATTCGGACTGTTCTCAGTATTGCTATGGGCATGCATTGGCCGATTCATCAGCTTGATGTCAAGAATGTGTTTCTTCATGGGGATTTAAAAGAGACTGTGTACATGCATCAGCCTCTTGGCTTTGTTCATCCGGCGACTCACGCGGTTGTGTGTCGTCTCAGAAAGTCATTGCATGGATTGAAACAGGCACCCCGCGCTTGGTATGATCGGTTCGCCAGGTATCTTCTGCAGATTGGTTTTGTATGTAGCAGGTGTGATACCTCTCTCTTCACTTTTCACCGAGGTAGCAGCACTGCATATTTGCTATTATATGTCGATGAAATTGTTCTTAATGCCTCATTTGACGGGTTGAAGAATGAAATCATTGATCTACTCAAAGCTGAATTTGCTATGACTAACTTGGACAAGCTAAGTTATTTTTTGGGTTTATCGGTAACCAGATCTGCAACCACTATGTTCCTGTGTCAGCGCAAGTATGCAGAAGAGATAGTGTACAGGGCCAAGATGGAAAATTATAAAATTATGCTAACTCCGGTGGACTCAAAATCCAAGCTTAGTGCCAATGACGGTGCGCCAGTTTCTGATCCCACTTTATATCGGAGTCTAGCAGCTGCTCTTTAGTATCTTACATTCACCAGGCCTGATATTGCATATGCCGTTCAGCAGGTGTGTCGGTTCATGCACGACCCCCGAGCGTCCCATTTTGCCGCCCTCAAACGTATTATCAGATACGTTAAGGGCACACTAGACTTCAGATTACATCTATACCCCTCTGCCCCAACCAAGCTACTTGCCTACACGGATGCAGATTGGGAAGGATGCCCCGACACACGTCGCTCCACCTCAGGGTACTGTGTATTTCTTGGGGATAATCTTATCTCATGGTCCGCCAAGCGGCAGGCCACACTTTCCCGTTCGAGTGCTAAAGCAGAATATCGCGGTGTTGCTAATATAGTTGTTGAGATCTGTTGGCTCCGAAATCTTCTTTTGGAACTCCAGTGTCCACTCCGCAAAGCGTCTATAGTCTATTGTGACAACATATCTGCCATCTATATGTCTCATAATCCGGTCCAACATCAGCGGACTAAGCATATTGAGATGGATATCCACTTTGTGCGAGAGAAGGTTGCCCGTGGTCAGGTCAAAATATTACACGTGCCTTCCTCTTATCAGTATGCATACATCTTCACAAAGGGACTACCGCGACAACTCTTCACCGACTTCCGATCCAGCCTTAGCGTTTGGTCTCCTCCCGCTCCGTCTGAGGGGGAGTATTAGCGAATATTCTCTCGTATATTTTGTAATTATGATAGATGTATATTTAAGGTAACTTAGGATTCTAATTATATTAGGAATCAACCTTTGTAAGGTAAGTTAGGATTCATACCATATTAGGAATCAACATTTGTACAACTATATATATTGTGAATAATGAAAGGAATCCGGAAGGAAAATTATTTTATCTTTCAATTAGCATAGATGATCACTCAACTTTTACTTTATTCCACTAAACAAACATCATCATAGATGATCACTTTATTGAACTAAAGTTACTAAACTATTTTTTTTTTAAAGAAAAATCACTCAATTTTAGAACAAGCCAAAGCTACTTTGTTTTATGAATTTTAGTACAAATTTTTAAACAAATGAGCATAGCATTATTTAAGTCTAGAACAAATCAACAATGAAGTACTTCAAGTACCCATTTCAGAGCCAAATCATCTTTGGCATATACACCAGCAATTCCTTTGACATGACAGACATAAGCAGGCATCATATCTTTGATTCATTGACAGCGAAACCACTAAGAGAGTCAAATAAATGACTTCAATTACCTTCTAAATGTAATGACTTCAATAGCCTGGAGAAAAAATGTGGATGCTAGTTTAGAAAATAGACCGATCACTTAACGACCAGATATACTAATATCAACTGGTTAGCGGGCTTACACTTTCCACGATGACACAATGAAAGGTACAAAAAATGAAATGTTATTTAGCAGGACAACACAAAGGAGTTGTATACGACCACGTGTTAAATATACATAATATACACACGATATACATGTGTATATTATGTATATTTAGCATATATTGTTCTCGGTAGTGGCTGTCCATCCGTGGGCAGTGTTGTTCTCGGTAGTTGCTGCCCATCCATGGGCAGTGTCCTTTTCCATGTACAAATGTATACTTAATGTTGTAGTCTAATTAGTATTGTACACTTACCATACTTGTATAGTTAGTCTCCAAATAGAATAAGGTTTTAGGAGTAGAATAGAAATAGGATTCTCCTATTATGGAAATATGTAAAGTGTATATATACTCTTTCAAGTAATGGCGGCAAAAATGGCCTGAAAAATAATGGAAAAAATCGCGGGGGCAAACGCGGCGGTTCCGACAGCAGTCGCAGTGGCCAAAACAGTGACGGTGGACCCCATCTCGGTTATAGTGGGCCACCGACCCACTGGTTTCAGCCTTGGGCCCATGGGCCTTGGGCTTGGACCTAGTGGACAGTGGCCGTACGACCCAACTCCGCACAATTTTCCAGCCACTGGCCAGTGGGCTCCCCAGCAGCCTCGACGGCCCACTGCCCACTTGGCCAGTAGTTCCAGCAGCAGTCATGGGCCAAGGCGGCACGCATGAGTTCTTAGGCCCCACCCTCCGCAAGCCCACCACGTAGCAGGCCCCACTCAGACCGATATTGAGGTCGCGATGCACACACTTGGTTTGACTCCACCGGACCCGAATTGGTATATGAACACCGGTGCCACTACCCACATGACATCCGATTAAGGTACGCTATCGTCTTATTCCAATTTGAGCAACCCTCGTGGCATAATTGTTGGTAATGGTAATTTTATTCCAATTCGTAGTTATGGTCATAAAACCTTGTCTCCTCCCAATCCACCCCTTATCTTGAAAAATACCCTACATGCCCCAAATTGATTAAAAACATAGTATCTATCCGTAAATTTACCACTGACAATTCCGTTTCTATTGAATTTGATCCATTTGGTTTCTCTGTGAAGGACTTCAAGACGGAGAGTCATCTCATGAGGTGTGATAGTAGGGGGATCTTTATCCTATCACGCCAAGTTCTAGTCTATCGAGTCAAGCCTTGCCGTCAGCGTTTGCAGCCCTTGCTCCTTCCTTGTGGCATGCTCGTCTTGATCATCCGGAGTCGTCTATTTTGTCTTCCTTAGATAAAAATAAATTTATTTCTTGTAAGGGTACGCATAGTACTCCGAATTGTCAATCTTGTTCTTTAGGAAAAATTGTTAAGTTACCGTTAGTAGACTCTAATTCTCATACTTTAATGCCATTTGATATTATTCATAGCGACTTATGAACATCTCCTGTTCTTAGCTCGTTGGGTCATCAGTATTATGTTCTCTTTTTGGATGATTATTCTAAATTTTTATGGACTTTTCCGATAGCGAAAAAATCTCAAGTTTTTTCCATCTTAAAATTTAGAGCTTTCATAAGAACCCAATTCGAAAGAGAAATAAAAAATATTCAATGTGATAATGGAAGAGAATATGACAACGGGGTATTTCGGGAATTTTGTGCAACTAATAGGATCAATTTTCATTTTTCTTGCCCTCATACATCTTCACAAAATGGGAAAGCCGAACGCAAAATTCATACCATTAATAAAATTGTCCGAACATTATTGATTCACGCTTCCTACCCCCTTCGTTTTGGCACCATGCTCTACAAATGACCACATATCTTCTTAACATTCTTCCTTCCAAAGGTTTGACATATTCTTCCCTTGTTCAAATTTTATATAATAAGACTCATTCATATTCTCATCTTCGAGTCTTTGGGTGCTTGTGTTATCCGTTATTTCCGTCCACCACAATTCACAAACTTCAGGCTCGGTCTACCCCTTGTGTGTTTTTGGGTTATCCGCCTAATCATCGTGGCTACAAATGTTTTGATTTGACATCTAATAAAATCATCATTAGTCTCTATGTACTTTTTGATGAAACTCAATTCCCGTTTGTTAAGGTTAGTACTCCCGTGCCTAGTTCGTATAATTTTTTGGATGATGGCATATCCCTGTATATTATTCGCCATTTTTTGGACGTATCCCGCACCCCAACTCCGCCAGCAGGCCCACTGCACGTTGGTCCTCCCCAAATAGCGTCGTCTGCACATCTGGGTCCAAAGAATCGGGCCATCAATTCTACCCGATTCGGCCCGATTCCGGCATCGTTTCTAGGTCCAGTGGTGGCCCTGTTCCCGTGTCCAGCTCCACTTTCAATTCCCGATTTGGGCCAGCAGGCTAGTCCGTCCCAAGTCCCGAAAATTCCCAAAATCCACCCGCCTCTGCCCCGAGTCATGGACCAGTCACTCGTAGTCAACGGGGGATTTTTAAACCAAAAAGATATTTTAATATACATTCTAATGTTCTTAAATCACCCTTACCCCGTAATCATGTGTTTGTTTTAAATGACCCGAATTGGAAAATTCCTATGACCGATGAATATAATGCTCTTATTGATAATAAGACGTGGGAGTTGGTACCCCGTCCATCGGGTATTAATATTATTAGGTCTATATGAATTTTTGCTCATAAAGATAATTCATATGGTTCATTTGACCGACATAAGGCCCGACTTGTGGGTGATGGTAAGACTCGGCAGGTTGGTGTGGATTGTGGTGAGACGTTTAGTCCGGTGGTCAAGCCGACTACCATTCACATTGTGCTTAGATTAGCTCTTTCAAAAGCATGTCCAATTCATCAGTTAGATGTAAAGAATGCTTTCCTACATGGTGATCTCAAGGAAACAGTCTATATGCATCAACCTTTGGGATTTAGGGATCCCAAACATCCTCATCATGTCTGTTTGTTGAAGAAGTCCTTATATGGGCTTAAGCAGTCTCCACGGGCCTGGTATACACGGTTTGCCGACTATATTTCGACTATTGGGTTCACTCACAGCAGGTCGGATAATTCCTTGTTCATCTATCGTCGTGGTTCGTCCTTGGCCTTTATTCTGTTGTATGTGGATGATATTATTATGACTGCCTCTTCCTATGCCTTACGCCAGTCTATCATGACACTGCTCAACTCTGAGTTTGCTATGAAAGACTTAGGGCCCTTGAGTTATTTTTTGGGGATTGCTGTCACTCGTCATGTGGATGGGTTGTTCTTATCCCAGCGGAAGTATGCATCTGAGATCATTGAGAGGGCTGTGATGTCATCCTGTAAGTCTACTTCCACTCCAGTTGATACTAAGCCAAAGCTTAGTGCCGCGGCCGGCTTACCCTACGAGGATCCGACCCGCTATCGCAGTCTTGCAGGTGCCCTTCAGTAACTTACATTCACGAGACCAGATATTACGTATACTATCCAATATGTGTGTTTGTTTATGCATGATCCTAGAGTTGAGCACATGAATGCACTCAAACGCATCATTCGGTATATTCAGGGTACACTTGACTATGGTTTGCATTTATATTCTTCCTCGATGTCCACACTTGTCTCGTATACGGATGCTGATTGGGGTGACTGTCCGGACACCAGACGCTCTACGTCTGGCTATTGTATGTTTCTTGGCAATAACCTGGTCTCATGGTCTGCAAAACGTCAGTCGACATTGTCCCGATCATGTGCCGAGGTCGAGTATCGAGAGGTAACTAATGTGGTCTCGGAATTATGTTAGTTACGTAATTTGCTATTGGAGCTTCATTGTCCTATTCATAAAGCAACCTTGGTTTATTGCGATAACATTAGTGTCATCTACCTTTCTAGTAATCCGGTTCAGCACCAGCGCACTAAACATATCGAGATGAACATTCATTTTGTTCGCGAGAAGGTTGATCGTGGGCAAGTACTCGTTGCCATGTCCCGTCCAGATATCAAATTGCCGACATCTTTACGAAGGGTCTTCCCTCGATCCTTTTTGACGATTTTAGGGACAGTCTCAGCGTTCGAAGACCGCCCGCTATGACTATGAGAGTGTGTTAAATATACATAATAAACATACGATATACATGTGTACATTATGTATATTTAGCATATATTATTCTCGGTAGTGGTTGCCCATCCGTGGGCAGTGTTGTTCTCGGTAGTTGCTGCCCATCCATGGGCGTGTCCTTTTCCATATACAAATGTATACTTAATGTTGTAGTCTAATTAGTATTGTACACTTACCATACTTGTATATAGACCTGTCCAACAGGTCGGGGACCCGCCCGGCCTGACCCGACCCGAAAAATCCAGGGCCAGGGTCGGCTTATAGCGGACCCGCGAGCCACCCGACCCAAAAAATCGGGGACCTGATCTTATGTAGGGTCGGTCCAGGTCAGAATATTTTACGTGTCTGACCCGACCCGCATATTTTTTTAATATAATTTATCATTCATTAATATTTATTTTGTACTTATATATATTTTTTCCATTAATAAGTGATATAATGCATGTTTTTATAATATATGTATTGCTCTAATCTACATTTTGCTCGACATAAAATAAGATAAAAACGGTAGCTGATTATTAATTATATGTTTATATTATTAGTCGTTCTGTTAATATCAAGGAAGCATAATGTAGGGAGAGAAAGTAGTTGTAAATTGGTGAAACTTTAAATGGTCATAACTTTACACTCGGATGTCCGTTTTACCTGATTGTTTTTTTGATTTTGCGTATTTTTTCGAGATAGGGCCGGTCAAACAACCATAAGGCGGTTTGACGCATCCAATTTTTAAGAAAACGTCTGTTTCCCAATCAATTTATGTTTTTCCCCAAATCGATTTCTAATTTTCTTTTTCTTTAGTCAAGATCTCACGATATACAATACATTTCAACGTCGAATTTTCGTGGTAATGTAGGGGTGAATGCCAATTTCAATTTTGGAAATTCAATTTTTTTTATAAAAAAATCCCCGACCCGACCCTGGCCCGCCAAAAATTCCGACGGGTGAGGGCCGACCCGTGACCCGTAGGGTCCCCGAAGGGTCAGGGTCAGGGTCAGAATTTAAAAAAAAATAGGATCAGGGTCGGGCCACGGTTGGGCAAGCAAAAAAAAAAGTCACTCGGCCCTGACGTGGCCCGACCCGACCTTTGGACAGATCTACTTGGATAGTTAGTCTCCAAATAGAATAAAGTTTTAGGAGTAGAATAGAAATAAGATTCTTCTATTATGGAAATATGTAAAGTGTATATATACTCTTTTAAGTAATGAAAATAATGAAAGGATTATTTCTTTCACCTCGTATGGCTAAAAGAATATAAAAACAATCACGATTCTGTAATTATAGATCATAATTTGCCTTTTCACAATACAATACTTGCACACGGAAATTGTAAGGCATGCCTGCCTGTACAACAAAATACTTGCCTAAACTATACAGGGCTACCAAGAAATGAGTAAAACCATAAAGTGCACTAACACGGATCAACTGCGTACTCAGATGATCAAATGGGAATGCAAGCATCCTCGATATCAGGGAAGATGACCGAAGCTGGTCTGACTTCTGAGGTACAAAATTTTGGCAATGGTCATGCCAATACAGTTCCGTCTGGTTGATCTTGTATTTGAGGTACATTTGATTGTCGTTTGTACTGAACTAGCTTCAACTAGTTATCCAAGAGGCCGCTCATCTTGATATTATGTACTTGTTCCTAGAGCAACTTGTTTAGTCTCCTATCACCATCTAGGTTCATGACTGCCACCCTTTTGTCGCTTATCACCATCTCGTTTCGTTCTAGGTGGAGTAGCAGGTGTCCAGAGCGAACTTTGAACTCCCCGAGTATCACCGTCAAATTTTTGTGCGGCCAGGTAAGACAAAGCTGTGACGACATCTGCTATGACAGGACGCATGTTAGGTTGCTCCTGAACGCACATTGCTGCAACTGCTAGAGCTTGGTACAAGCCTCTAACTGGATATTGGCCTTGAAGCATTGGATCAGCCATCTGTGAGAGTTTCCTCCGATCTTTGAACAACGGTTTTGCCTGGTAAGAAGAGCATGATTATAATTTTTGAACTTGGTTCACTATATTGGTTTTCTAATAGTAAAAACAATCTACCCCCTCCCCACAATAAATAAATAAAATATGGCAAGTCCACATTCCATTATTAAGTGCTCCGGTCGAGAAAATGACAAAAATGGTCTCTATGTTTGAGAGTAGGTTCAAAATAGTCCTTTTAAGTATGCACTGAACAATTTTGATCCTTTAAGTTTATCAAAAGTTAAACACTTTGTCTCTATCAAATATTTACCAAACACTGTCAGCTAGATTTGACGGAAACTATGAAAAATAATTAAGGGGGAACTCACATTTAGAGGTACAATTTTTTTAGTTTCAGCTATTTTTGACTTATTTCCATAGTTTGGTGCAACTTTTTGAGGTGTAAATTTCTACTCTTTTTTTATATGTTTTTAGTGTTTAGTGCAGTTTTTTGTGTTTCATATTTTAGGATTTGACAAACATTCTAGGTGTTTATGGTTAAATCATTGTTTTCCACTGCTTCCGTCAAATCTAACGAACATATATTATGAAATATTTGGCGGAGACTAAAAGTGTTAACTTTTGGCAAACTTAAAAGTTAAGTGCATCTCAAGGGACTATTTTGAACCTACCCTCGAACATAAGGGACTGTTTTTGTCACTTTCTCGGCTCCAGTAACTGAAAACTGAACCTCACTGCAAGGCTTGATTAACCTGAGAGCCTCTAAGAATCCAGTATCTAGACAATCTGGTATTGAAGTTCTATCCAAGAATGATCATAGTATTTTGTTTTAACGAAAAAAAGGAATTTTTTTTATCTTCCAGAAGGTTCTCAAGTTTAAGTTTCAAACTAAAATCATATTACACCAACTATGGACTGCCTTAAACTCAAATTCCTTCAACATAGTTTATATCATATGCGCAGTTTCATAATTGCATTTTATTTTGGATTTAGTCAAGGGGTAAAGTGCTTTTGATCCCTTAGTTATGAGTAAATTCTGATTTTCGTCCTTGTGATATCTGCCGAAGCACATTTAACCTTTCACAATTAATTGTATGTGTATCTTTGGTCCTTTTATGTAGAAACTATGTTATATTTGAACTACTTCTAATATTTCCATCAAATATGAAATAATAATACAAGCTTAACATATCAGTAATTAAGCAGTGGAACGATTAATAATAATGGTAAATTTGTGAATATTCACCGGCAGAGGGATCAAAAATCAAAACTGTACATTTCAATTAATTAAAGGTTAAATATGCTTAGTCAAATATCACAAGGAGCGAAATTATTTTAATTTTCAATAATTGAGGGATCAAAAGTTAGTTAAATTAACAGGTAAGCATGGTGACAACAAGATAAAAGGTATAAAATAAAAAGGACAGCCCGGTGCACTAAGCTCCCGCTATGCGCGAGGTCCGGGGAAGGGCCGGACCATAAGGGTCTATTGTACGCAGCCTTACCTCACATTTCTGCAAGAGGTTGTTTACACGGTTTGAATCCATGACCTCCTAGTCACATGGCAGCAACTTTACCAGTTACTCCAAGGCTCCCCTTCAACAAGATAAAGGTATATAATAAGCAAATATCTTACCCATGCAACCAGATTGTGCTCTCCTCCAGTTTTTGAATTTTCAATTGCTTTTCTACCAGTAATGATCTCCAAGAGGACAACTCCAAAGCTGTAAACATCCGACTTTAAAGTCAACTGACCAGTCATGGCATACTCTGGAGCGCAGTACCCGTAAGTACCCATAACTCTAGTAGAGACGTGCGTGTTATCTCCTACGGGCCCCAACTTGGCCAATCCAAAGTCGGATAGCTTCGGATGATACCCCTCACCCAGCAAAATGTTGGAGCATTTTAAATCGCGGTATATTACAGGTGGGCTTGCTCTGTCATGTAAATATTCCAAGCCTTTTGCTGCTCCAGCTGCAATTTTCATTCTCGTGTTCCAATCAAGCACTTTCTTACCGGGCGTAAGATCTGCAAATACTCTATTTAAATTCAAATTTTATCCGAAAATGTCAGAAAATGACAAAAATGGTCCCTTGTGTTTAAGGATGGTTCAAAATAGTCCCTTAAGTATGCACTGAACAGTTTTAGTCATTTAAGTTTGCCAAATTAGATTTGACAGAAACAGTGGAAAAAAGGTTTTAACCATAAGCATCAAGAAATTCCCAAAAAATCCTAAAATATGCAACACAAAAAAGCTGCACTAAACACTAAAAATATATAAGAAATAACAGAAACTACGCCTCAAAAGTTGCACCAGACTCTAGAAATAAATCAAAAATAGCATAAACTACAAAAATTGTACCTCTAAATGTGATTTCCCGCTATTTCTTTTTTATCATACTCCCCATCAAATCTAACAGAAAGGGTTCTGTAAATAATCAACGGAGACAAAGTACTAACTTTTGGGAAAATTAAAAGACTTAAGGGACTATTTTGAACCTATACTCAAACAAAAGGGACCGTTTTTGTCATTTTTTTCCCGAAAATGTAGACAACACTAGAGATTACCATGAAGATGGTCATCCAATGATCGTAGTGGCATATATTCATAAACCAGAAGTCTTTGATCTCCATCAGCACAATAGCCAATTAAATTTACCAGGTTAGAATGGTGTAACAAACTTAGCATCAGCACTTCAACAAGAAATTCCCTGTTCCCTTGCAATCCATTACGATCGAGTTGCTTGATGGCAACAATCTATAGCAAATAAATGAGAAAAGGTGTCAAAGCTTAGCTCCAGCCCATGTCTTAGATGTCCAAAGCAATATCATAAAGCACGGTACCCAAAAATAAAATAACAATAATAATAGCAATAGTGATATCAATAAAAACTCTAATTACACTATCATCATTATAATGAACAAAAAGGAAGTGATAAATGACCAAGGTCAATTTCGTCCTTTCATAACAAAGAAAATTTTGAACCCAATCCACAATCTAATCATTGTAAGAAATAGACTAGAAACCAATGCATCAGCACGACGTAAAGCTTAGATTCAGCAGTCTAACAAGGGAAACCTAAGCATTTTCTCAAAGAATAATGCATGTCGATATGCTTAACACAAGCTTTTCTTTTTGCCTACTCCTGGAAAAGAGCTGATTCAATAGGCTAGACTTTACTATTGCTAACAGAACAATAATAAGATTTTCACTTTCGCCCTGTATGTGACAAAGGATCAACTGGTAAATACAGTGTTTGACATGTTATCAATAACATGAGCCCATCAAATACAACGCATTTCATAAAGCTGGCATGGTTAAAGCAAGAAGAAAAGAAATTAAATAGTGAAAAAGATTCTAATTTCCTTCAAGAACACTGTGAGAAAATAGTGAGTTCAACCAAAGTCTGGTGGATCGGGGACAACCAGACAGGAGAGAGAAAACGAAACTCCTTTCCATTATTCAAAAAGATTCCATCATTGGAAAAAAAAAGAAATGACAGAAAAAGACCTGATTGGAATCTAGCCGCCCTTTGTATACTCTTCCAAAACCTCCCTCTCCAAGTTGGCAATCACCTCGAAAGTTTCTTGTCGCAGCTGCTAATTCACGAAATGTAAAAGTCTTGGCCGCAATTTGACCAGATTCTCCATCCTTAACATCCTCCTTTGAGCCTAACAGATTCTTTGCCTTCAACTTTCCTGAACACGAAATCAAAACAGAAATTAGAAAATGAAAGAAAAACACGAAACTGAAACCAACAATTAGGGTTCAAAAACATCATATACAGCCAACTGAGTGATCCTGAAATTTTCAATTAGTTCAATCGTGGGAAATGCATGACGCCGAACTTGGTACAACCACTTGATGTACTGGAAATTGTGCGGCTTAAATAACTGAGACCTTTTCTACCAATTTTCTAATATAATAGGCATGCAAGATACAGTAAAAACAGAATGGTGGAAAGAAAGAAGCAACCTTGCTCCTCTTCCAGAAGGGATACAGGAACAATTGACCTCAAGACTCTTTTTTTAATAAAGAGTACACCCGGGCCAGCTTGTGTACTCCTCGATTAATGCACCGAGTATCTGCTACTTCCATCAACATATTTACCGGGTAAATCTGTCCACCAACGCTTACATAGACAGAAAGAAATCACTTACGTTTTCTTGCCTCTACTGGAATTTGAACCTTGGTTTTCCCACGATCTGTTCTAGCTTCATTGACTATTAGCCACACCCTTGGATGCCAATTGACCTCAAGATTATTACTGACAGCTCTACCATTTTATCTTGTTTATCGTCATTTCTAGCCTTCTTTTTTATCTTAGAAAGCTAATATACTCGCTAACATAATATATCTGACGAAATTCTCCAGTTCACTAACTCCAGTTCATATTGAAGAGAAAAATCCGCCAGCTGAAGCCATAAAACTAATCCTAGAACCCTTCATCCTATATTCTGGTTCATTCTTAGACACCTCCTAAAATCCCTAGTTTCTACTAATCACTCCATGACTACAACGAAAAGCAATAATGCAAAATATTTAGCAGGTCATGGGGGCTCACCCTTAATATCACCAAGAAAGCTGACCGTAACTACCATTACTTGTCTAATGGGTAAAATCCAAGCAAGGGTCTATCGAAAACAACCTCTCTATCTCACAAAGGTCTGCGTACATCCTACCCTTCCCAGACCCCACTTGTGGGATTACACTGGGTTTGTTGTTGTTGTAAAGATCCAAGCCACCAAATAGTGGCAACTGTTCATATCAAAGCAATCAATCGGTCAACTAATTGTCCCTCAATCCTAAATTGGTTGGGTCGGCTATATGAATCGTTTCTATCATTTCGCTCAATTTGGGTTCATTTTATTCCAATGATAATAAACTGCCCATGTCTTTTAGGCAAACTAGGAGTTCTTAGACACCTCATAAAATTCCTGTAATTGTCACATTTATCCCCAGACTAACATAAAGGTAGGGAACCATAAATTTCCTCTTTAAGTGAATTAAAAAAATGAAGGCGTACCCTTAGCTTAAAAAATGGTAAACAGGTGACATCCAAGAATCAGAAGCTATAATGTAAGAACTGAAGCTCCAAATCATCTAAATAAGGGCAGCCCGGTGCACTAAGCCCGTGAGCGGGGTTGAACCACAAGGGTCTATTGTACGCAGCCTTACCCTACATTTCTGCAAGAGGTTGTTTCCACAGCTCGAACCCGTGACCTCCTGATCATATGGAAACAAATTTACCAGTTACGCCAAGGCTTCCTTCAAGCTCCAAATCATCTAAAGACGAGAATTTTTTTTAAAAATACAACAAATCATTTCACAGAATCATTAAAAGTTAAAGCTCCAAATCATCTAAAGACGAAAAATTTGACAAAAATACAACAAACGCATTTCACAGAATCATCAAAAGTTGAAAACTAGAAGCTCCAAAATCACATAAATACGAGAAATTCAACAAAATATACAACAAACCCATCTCACAGAATCATTAAAAGCTACAAACTTGAACTCCAAAATCACATAAAGACTAGAAATTTTGACAAATATTCAACAAACCCATCTCACAGAATCATTAAAAGCTACAAACTTGAACTCCAAAATCACATAAAGACTAGAAATTTGACAAATATACAACAAACCTATCTCACAGAATCATTAAATTAGTCTTCTTATACGATAAATATACAGTTTTATAGTTACCAGAACCAAATTGGACCGAATTGTTGGAGTCTTTCTTCTTCTTTCTCTTCTTTGATGTTCCAGAACATGGAAACCAACCCATTTCTCCCTCTTTCTTCTACTTCTTCTATGTATATATACTGTATATACTGTATGTATACCTTATGAGTAATGAAGATTCGTACCCTATACAGAGAGAGGGAAAAAGCCTTTCACAGAGAAAAATAGGAGACTCTTTTGATGAGCATTTTACACTGTAATTAATTCATTATAAATTGTTGAATTTTGAATTTGTGTTGTCATAACTACTACTACTTCTTTAGGGTGTGTTTGGTATTCCAAAACACTTTAAATCTTTACTTCTGTATTTTCTTTTTCATCTGCTTTGATATGTGTTATTTAAATTGAAGGTTTTTTGAAAATTTTATTTCTACCTCTACTAGACAAAAATAAAATTTGCATATACTAACTTTCCCAGATTTTACCTATATAATTTCACTTGATATGTTGTTGTGTGTTGTTATTGTTATTGTTATTGTTATTGTTGGCTAGTTAAACTTTTTGAAAAATATTCTTTAAAAAATAATTCTTAAAAATGAAAAAATTACTTTTCTGATATAAAGTAGAAAAAATAATTTATATAGGTGGCATCTTACACTATTTGTCTCTTCCGTCAACGTAACCCAATAGCCTAACCCACCAGCCCAACCCCTAACTCACCATATAATATTTGTCTACATTATATGTAAATGTTGAGATAATACATTATTTTTAGGAAAACACAAAAAATAAATGGAAAGGGTAAAAAATTCTCTTAAAACATTATGAAATTGAATCAAAATACTCTTCGTTAATAGTTTGGTCTAAAATGTTCATGTTGTTAATAGTTTGGTTCAATAATGACCCTATTCTTATTTAATTGGGTCAAAAATATATTTTTCCTAATAAACATATTATTGTTTTTTTAAACACATTCTTTTTCTTATAAAATATTATTTTAAAAAAATATTTTCTTATTTCTTTTCTTTTTAAAATACCTTTAACTGATAAAAAAGTGGAAAGTAATTTTTTTCTTCTTCTTAATCTCGTTATCCATTAAAATAGAATAACCCATGTACTTTTCAAATTGATTATATAGGCCATATATAAGATCATACTATCATAGTAACCCATCATTAATTTTCAGTTAGATAATAATTATTATTTTTCTAATAAAATAGGAAATATTTCTATTTTTAATCTTTTTCGAGTTGAAGTAGGATAAGCATTTGCTAATATAATCATTGATTTTAAAGTTAAGATATAAAAATCATAATTCCATAAAACATGAAAAATTACTATATTACTTCAAATCACAAAATATCTTTAAAATGTCGTTGGAGTTATTGCTGACCCGTTTTTAGTTTAACTTTAAAACCAAGAATTATATTAGCAAATGCTTATCCTACTTCAATTCGGAAAAGATGAAGAAATAAAATATTTCCTATTTTATTAGATTTTTTTTATAGTATGAAGTTATTATGATCTTATATATATGACCTATATAATCAATTAAAAAGGTACTGAGTTATTCAATTTTAATTGATAAAATGAAATTAATCAGAAAAAAGATTGTTTTCTATTTTTTTTATTAATTAAAGATATTGTTAAAGAAAAGAAAGAAAAGAGTTTTTAAAATATTTTTATTAAAAAAAAGATTGCTTAAAAAGACAAGAAACAACATGTTTATTAAGAAAATGACGTTTTGACTTAATTAAGTAATAATAGGAGCATTTTGGCACCAAACTATTAACGGCAGAAATATTTTTAAACTAAGCTATTAATAAAAGGCAATTTTTATTTAATTTCGCATAATTTTAAAAAGTTTTTTACCTTATTCGAAAAATAAACTAAAAAATCACTTGTTTTTCTTATACTAAACACACTAAGTCAAACTTAAACAAACCATATATCTACTACTTTTGTTCCAATTTATATAACATATTTTTTTTAGTCGATTCCTAAAAGAATAATATATTTTTTTATTTAACAATAATTTAATTTTAAACTTTATCTTTTACTCTTAACGAGATGATTTATAACCACACAAAAATCTTTGACTTGTTTTAAAGCACAAGATTCAAAAGTCTTTTTTTTTTTTAAACTTCATGCCTAATCAAACTATATCACATAAATTGAGATGGAGAAAGTATTTCTCTTGTTTATTTTTTTCGTTGAAGATTTTGTTTAGGTAAGTTCATATTTTATTTTGGCAATATTGTAGGCTAAATGACTTTACATATGAGGGTTTTTTCATCGCATATTAGGGTAGAAAGCTCAGTTGGTAATTGTACGATCTCTTGCTTTCCTGCTAGATAGGCTAAGTGACCTTATTTGTACCTACATTCTTATTAGTAGTATTAACACTATTCTTATAGTTTTGTGTTCTTTGTTTTCTATTACCTTACTGCAATTTTATGCTTTGTTTATCGCATGATTTCGTTGTCGCTACTGTTCCATATTCTAAATGTGATGTATTGTCTTTCATTTTGCATATTTTTATGGTGTTATTGCTTTTATTTTCGTATTCTTTTTTTTGTTGTCTTTTCAATTACTTTACTCAAGTCGATAGTCTTTCAAAAATAATCTCTCGTATTCTACGAGGTAGGATAAGATCTGCATACACTCTATCATTCCGAGACCTCACATCGGATATTTTATTATTGTATACTTGTATTCTAGTAGATATAATTGCTTATTTTAATATCTCTATCACATATGTAAATCAGTATACATATAAATGAAATGATTTATCAAAAACGGTTTATCTTTTCACATCTCAAATTTTAGTTTTTTAAATTTGATGTTAAATTTCTAGCAATTGTTTATTATAAAATTTAAGACTCTCCCCTCCCCCCCACCTTATATGAACTCATTAATTTATCATCTATTTGACCAAATAAAGATGAAAAGAAAATGGCCAGCATATACATTAGTGCGTGGCAAGTAAGTAGATATTAGGTATCTTTAACACTTGACATGTCCTAGGACTAAAGATTTTTTTAAATTGTTTTTGGCTAACACATAACATAGTCTATGAAATTATAGTGTCTATCAAATTAAACTTAGATTTTTTTATTTCACGTCCGGTGTTCGATTAACTCAGATGTGCACGCATATGATGTTGGAAATTTGTCTTTAGCGGGAGTTGCGTCAGACCAACTTTAACGGCTTAAATACTAGTGTTCCGCATGTTGGAGAATTTGATTCTTCGCACGCGCATAATCTACTAAGTAAGTAGATGACCGTAGGGCCAAGGATCGTCAAATTTCGTTGAGAGATGAAAGAGATATTGGTCCACGAAGTGAGGTGTTTGAAGCATGGAAAAGTGTGGTATTGAGACCAATTCTCCCTCATCGGTGGGGGAAGACAGAATTATTTTGTTTATAAGTCTCAAAGTTGGCTTGGGGTTTGGACCCCAAGGAGTATCCCATGTGTTTAAAGGATGGAGGACATAGATGTGCTTCGGTTCGAGAAAAGCCCACACGTGCGCCGCCGTCCATCCCGTACCGTCCGGGTCTCGGGTCGTGGGCTGTGGGCTGTGCTTCTGATATTATCTTTTTGGACCAGAATTGTTTCATATGTACAGTTTGGTCCCTGAAGTTTCAAGAAAGTCAAATTGGGCAGAGAACTTTGTGGTTTCTGAAACGTCAACCAAGGACTCAATTCAGTCATTTATTTTGGCTGAATTAATCTTCCTAAATGCCAATCCGTTGCACATCAATTCACCATTTATTTTGGTGAATTACTACCTCCATAATTGCCATTACTTGGCCAGTAACAACAATTATGTGGGTAGTTGGTAAGCCTCTCCTTCAACTATATAAAGGATCCTTTGCACAATTGTTGAGACACACAGAAACATACAAACGAAACTAGTTCTTCCTACTACCTTCTAGCATAATTTTATTAACCAAAATTCTTCACGATAGCACTTGAGTTTCCTTTGCTCATTTGTTCATTTGCTATTTTATCTTGGGAGACAATTGTCCAGGACGTAGAAAGGATACATACGGGACAATATCGTCTTAAAGACAGAGTGCAATCACTCGACTCAGCATACCAAAAACTGTTCCAGTTTCTTGTTCAAGTTTATTGTAATTTCAGTTTGTTGTAATACTTAGCAGTTACTTATTTCCGTTTCCTGCACCATTGTAATCTATTGTAATCAATAAGTTTAAGACGATATTTTGCTTACTATAACTGCTGCAACATGGCTAGAAACATGACTGATTCTGCTGCTGCTGCTGCTGCCACTCAAGGCAACAATTCTGCCTTCCCTGCAGCTGCCGCTACTATCGAAGGCAGCAACTTTGCTGCCTTCACTGCTGATGCCGCTATTGTCCAAGGTAGCAACTCTATTTCCTTCCCCGCTGCTGCCCAAGGCACGTCCGCTGCCTTTGCTGCTCCACCCTCCGCATTCCACCATGAACGCCCTAAGAAATTCATAGGCTCAAACTTTAAGAGATGGCAGCAGAAGATGTTGTTCTACTTAACTGTTATGGGCATGGCCCGGTTCCTAACGGAAGATCCTCCACAAGTTGGAGATGAAATGGACCCTTTGCCTTCTGAAACGGGTGAAGGGGGCCTTGGTATCCATGTCATTAATGGCATGAAGATGGTTCTTGATGCATGGAATCATAGCGATTTCATGTGTAAGAATTACATATTGAACTGCTTGGCAGACCCTCTCTACACGGTCTATTGCACCGTTGGCACTGCCAAAGAGTTGTGGGAAAAATTGCAAAAGAAGTACAATGCACAAGATGCGGGTACTAAGAAGTTCATCGTTGGGAAATTTCTAATATTCCAAATGGTGGATAGTAAGACAGTGATGTCCCAAGTCCAGGAATTCCAAATGATTCTACATCACCTGGATTTGGAAGGAATGAAACCAAATGAGCAGTTTTTGGTTGCATCGCTGATTGAAAAGTTACCTCATTCGTGGAATGAGTTTATGAGTTACTTAAAACTCAAGACAATGGAGATGACCTTTGAAGAGCTTAATATCAAACTCCAAATCCAGGAAGATAATAAGAAGGCCTTGCCTAGGGGTAAACAACCTGCTGAGGCAAAGGCAAATCTGGCTGAGGCCAAAGTGAACCCAAGCAAGAAGCGGAAGTTCCAGAAAGATGGCAAGGCTCACGCAGCGGAGATGTTCAGAGGTAACTGTCACCACTGTAGGAAACCTGGTCATAAGATCAAGGAATGCCGCAAGCTTAAAACTGAGCAACAACAGAAAGCCAAGGCTAAAGGCAAGGCGCATGCTAACGTCGTCAATGACACACTCTTGGATGATATAATTGAGGAGTTCTCGGCAGTGGTGCTAAAAGCAAACCTGGTTAAGAATCCGATGCAGTGGTGGATGGACACAGGTGCTACCAGACACATCTGTTCCAACAGAGATGCCTTCTCCACGTACACACCGGTCACCGACAAGAAGCTGTTCATGGGCAACAACGCTTCGTCTGACGTGCTGGGGGTAGGAAAGGTGGTCCTAAAGATTACTTCCGAAAATGAGCTCACTCTGAAGGAAGTGATGCACGTCCCTGAGATTAGAAGAAATTTAATTTCAGGACCTTTATTGGTTAATGCTGGTTTTAGGCTAGTGTTTGAATCCAATAAGTTTGTACTCACTAAGAATGGCACTTTTGTGGGGAGAGGCTTCGTCTGTGAAGGCCTTTTCAAAGTGAATGTTATGTCTGTAATGCGTCCAAGTAATAAAGTTGAACCTTCTTCTTATTTGCTTGAGTCTTCTAATTTATGGCATCATAGATTATGACACGTTAACTACAAGTCTATCCAAAGGCTGGTAAATATGGAGTTTTTTGTCGTTTATCGACGTAAACCCTCAACATAAGTGTGAGGTGTGCGTAGAGGCAAAACTCACCAAGCTTCCTTTTTGATCTATCGAAAGGAATACCGCTCCCCGCTCCTCTAGAACTTATTCACACATATATATGTGATTTGAAGTTCACATAAACTAGAGGGGGGAACAAGTACTTTGTCACATTCATTGATGATAGCACAAGGTATTGGGCATTGTTTATCAAATAACGGCTCCATACTTACCTCAATCAAACGGTGTGGCAAAACGTAAGAATCGCACATTGAAGGAAATGATGAATTCCTTGCTCATCAATTCCGGTCCTCCCCAAAACATGTGGGGAGAAGCCGTCCTTACCGCTAATACAATTCTTAACAGAGTCACACATAAGGTTAAGGACAAAACTCCATATGAATCATGGAAGGGAAAGAAACCCACCTACAAATATTTTAAGGTGTGGGGTTGTTTGGCAAAGGTTGGATTACCCAAGCCAAAGCAGGTCAAGATTGGGCCTAAGACTGTAGATTGCATATTCATCGGATATGAAAATAACAGTAGTGCTTATCGCTTCTTAGTGCATAAGTCAGATATTCCAGATATCCATCAGGGTACAATCATGGAATCAAGGAATGCTCAATTCTTTGAAGGTACCTTTCCTAGAAAGGAAAAAGATATAACCTCTCGCAAACGATGTTATGAACAAAACTCTCAGGAACCAGGAGTCATTGACGATCTAGATAGTTCAGATCTAGCGGATCTCGAAGTGGCTGAATATTCGAAATCTAGTGTTCCAGATTCTCAAAACTTGGAGACCCTTTAGAGATGGAACTAAGGCGAAGTAAAAGGGTCCGGAAGGATAAATCCTTCGGTCCTGACTTGTAGCTTATATGGTTAATGACGAACCACAGACAATTGCTAAAGCGTTGTCAACTCCAGAGGCACCGCTCTGGAAAGAAGCTATTGAGAGTGAAATGGGCTCCATTCTGCATAACCATACTTGGGAGTTGGTTGATCTTCCTCCGGAAAATAAATCGCTGGGTTGCAAGTGGATACTCAAACGGAAATATAAAGCCGATGGGTCTATAGACAAGTACAAGGTCAGGCTGGTAATCAAGGGCTATCGGCAGAAAGAAGGTCTTGACTACTTCAACATGTACTCCCTGGTATCTCGGATGACATCCATACGGGTATTCATTGCGATCACCGCTTTGCGTGACCTTGAGATATATCAAATGGATGTCAAGACAACCTTCCTAAATGGTGATTTGGAAGAAGAAATTTATATGGACCAACCCGAGAGGTATGTGGTTCAAGGGCAAGAGAACAAAGTATGTCGGCTTGTCAAATCTATGTACGAGCTTAAACAAGCCCCGAAGCAATGACACAAAAAAATTGATAATACTCTACTATCGAAGGGTTTCGCCATTAATGAGTGTGATAAATGTGTCTACACGAAAGGTAACTCTGACTCATTCGTCATGGTATGCTTATATGTAGATGACATGTGTTGACACCCAATTTTGTCCCATCTTTTCCGATTTATTCGCAATTTTAAATATCTTTGGACACCTCAAAAACAATTTTTCATATAGGCATATATATACATATATATTATTATTATTCTTAATATTTATTATTCGTATTTTTTACTATCATTCACCTTTTAATATCACAAGCATAGTTTTACCCTAATATTCTATGTTATTTCATTTTCGCAAAATTGCATCGCATTTCCATTTTTTAATTAAGCATTAAGCATTTCACAAATATTATACTTTATTATTATCACATCGTTATACTATATCCTAAATAATTTACATTTATTCAAAGCATTTTTAATATTAAATCCCTTTTATATTTTTAAACCCATAACCCATTTTATTTCCCAACCCAAAAATAATTTCTACCCAAAACATTCTATCAACCCCAAAGTCCATCTACAAATTAACCCCTATTTTTCGGCCCAACCATTCCCTCACCGTCGGCCCATTCCCCCACTCCACCAATTGAGCCCAATCCCTAAACTAAAATCCCAATTCCCACCAGCCCACTACCCACTGACCCGAGCTCTTATTCCCTAACCCATCATCCAAATATCTTCAAACCAAACAACACCCATCGACCAACAACCCTAAACCCTTCTCCAAAACCAGCGACCTCACACTGGCGCACCCCTACCTGCCGGACAAACACCCTCACCATACCATTGCCACCATGTCCTCTCGACCGTCGAGCCCGCACATCGCCAGTCCCCTTTTCCCTTTTTCTGCAAACCCAAAGCCTTGAATAGCTTGTCCAAAGTCAAATCGACAGGCGAAGCATGCATGCCACGGTCGATCCCCAGAATACCTTCAAGGATTTAGTGGGTAAGAACATGAACCCGTACCCCTCATTATCGTCTCGGTTTTCGATAAAAAGAAACTGTCACATTTTCAATCGAGGTTTTGAATTCAAAATTCAAAACTTCAGCCCTTAGGGTCTCGTTTGGGGCTATAAATAGAACCCTTCGTGGGTTGTTGAAGGAGGTCCGATTTTTAGACAACAAAAAAACCTCTGTTTTAAGCTGTGGCAAAGAATCGACCTATCTGTTGGTTTCACAAAAGCAGCTTTCGATTCTCAAAATCTTTCTTTTACTCTCGTTTCTGGCTCGGCAAATCCATAAAACATTGAAGCCCTTGTTCTTTTTCAATCGCAAAACAATAATTTCTCTGAGCGGAGTCGACGGTTCGAAACGACGCCTTGGTTCGTTGCCCGGAGAAGGTCAGTAATCTTCGAATCCCTCTCATTTACATTATTTGTTGTGTGTATTGGTCTGAGAATGTTTAGATTAGTTTAAAATTGACTTGATATAATCTGTTTATGTATTGTGTTCTTAATATAGATGATTCGGTCTTGCGTAATGTATGTTAGTTTTGGGTATGATTCATAACATGGATAGTTGGCTTAGTGGTTTATGTTGTTAGGAAATTATGTCATGCCCAGATTAGTCTTTAACATGTGTTTATGCCAAAATTATGAGTCATTTAAGTTTCATGTCATATAATGATAATACGACATGGATGAATGAACCTAATTATGCGCTTCAATCACTTGTTTACCTCATGTTTTCTCTCTGTTTGGAACGGGTAGTGAAGTATGTGTGTCTTCGTTGCATTTTGAGTTTCAATATAGCGTATTTGAATGTTATTTTAGTTGCGAGGTGATTATTTTCGTTTACTCAAGCTCTGTTTAGTAACCATGATAATCATGCCTAAGTTTTGATGCTTTCAACATGTTGCTTGGTAGAAGATTGTGACATGATAAGCTGAATGTTCTCTGGTATTGACCTGTTTATTTGATCTCCCATTTCTTGATGCTCATAATCTAGGCTCGGTATACTTGTAGGATATGTGAATAGAAGATCAACATGCTAACTTGTTTGCATTTTAAAGGTCATGTCCGGTATGGCTAGGTTTATGGATATCTTCACAACCTATCCAGGCTTGGTTAGGGTAGATAAACTTGACTATATATATCACATAAGTTATGTATTTGCTATCTATGATATGAAAAACATGAGTTGAATTCTATTCTAAAGACCTGCTAGCATAATCATGAATCTGTGTGTATGAGCCTAAATTGGTTAAAAATGAGTTTTATATGACTATAGGTTTATGAATGGATGGACTAGCCATAGGTTAAAGAAATGCAGAAGTATGCTTGTTTTCTGTTGAATCTTTGCCCGCTTTATCATGTCCTTCTTCCCTAACACATGATACGTACATGGCTTTACATGTTTTGTATGGTATGAATAGTCCTGCATGTCGAGGATGTGATCCCTCACTGATTGTTTGCACCATGCTACCATGTCTATATGTTCTATTAATCATTTGTATGCCCTGCCTGCTAATGCTTAAATGCTTTCATGTTAGCATATCAATCCCCTCTGGTTTCTCTCGAGTATCTTTGCAAGATTTAGTCATTTAATTTGTGCTAAACTACCTTAGACACTTGCAAAAAAAAAATGATAATCCAGAATCAGTCTTATTTGCTATAGGTCATGTACTTTTTTTATTTCTCTTTGTATGTTTGTTTGACTGGAATAGCTATGCATCTTTCAATATATCTATCCCAAATGGTTGTTTGTTCACCTTCACTTTTTTTTAGCATGCTCCTCTGACTGATTATGTAGTTGTCCCTCATGCTTTGATTTTTTTATTAGACATTCCCTGTTTGCTAGCCTTGTTTCATGAGTATTCTCATTTGTTCACCTCTCTGCCTCTCATGTTTTGTTAATTGATCGCATATCTTTTTCCACCTGCCAAGATACAAAACTGTTGCACGTTAGTGCGTTAAGTCACCCTAAGACCCGGGGTGGTGTATTTGTTCCTGCAGAGTTTGTTGTATACTCCATATAATCTGGATAACCATGTGGTCATTAAGGAAATAACATACTTGGGTAAATCAATCTTTTGTCCTCCCTGTTAATATTTGGTTTAGAGTTATGTCTTAAATTATAGGAGTATATCATGTATATCTTGATGTCAATTATTTGGAAAGAGGTTCAATAGATGTATCTGCAGGTTTTTATTAGTTTGAACTAGTTTTTCGTCCCTTCTCCTAAAGAAAAGACAGTTGTTTGAACCTCTCTATTAAATTTTGGCCTTCGCATGCTCTATTAAAATTAATTACTTGGGCTGTGTTTTCTCTAGGCTTGTATATTTATGACTATGTATTAATTAGGCCCATTGTGCATCTGAGCTGATTATTTCTAGTCTGAAAATTTTGTTTTTGGCTTGTTTTATACTCTTTCTCGCGTACTGTTTGCATCCCAAGGCCCAACAACATGTTACTCTTCATGAATTATTTATTTACATTTTATTATGTATATATTTTCATGTTCCGTCACTAATCCTTTTCTTTTCTTTCATTTACATGAAATGCATTGGGAGCAATGAAGAGTCTCGGTATGAGACTCATCGTGATTATTGTCAATCGAAGACCCTCATCCACATTCCTTGCATTCTCCAACCTCGGGATTTCAAAACAAATAGGGCTAGATGACATCATCATCCGTCTTAGTTCCTCTTTTATTATTACTCTTTAATTCCGTTATTTCTATTTTTGGGCATGTAATAATTATTTAATGTTTGTGTGATTGTTAGGATATTTAGAATAATTAGGCCATGAATGGATAGTTAATAGGGTAGTTTAAAACCCGTCGCTAGTTTAGTTATCTGTAGGTTCGGTTAGTGTAAAAAATAGTAATCCTTCGCTAGTTCATTTATTTTTAGGCTCGTCGTGCATATTCAAGATTTTTAAAAAAACAACTTTGGTCATCTCTTATTCGCATTATTAATTATACAAAAGTTTATCTTTTTTTGCATTTTGTAACTCAAAATGAGTTCCAAAAAATACTTCTTTGGCATTATAAATAATTTGCTTTTCTCCTTATTATTGTCACAAATGCATACCTTTCAACTTTACATGTATTTTTCTTTTATACCATGCAAATGCATACATGTACAAAATGCATCCTTTTACTAAATACTTGCAACATCATTTTAAGTTTATATTTTAAAACATGCATTTTTCTTAATACAATAATTAACCTGAGTTTGATCGGATAACCGCAAGTTAGCGGATCTTAAAGGATGCCTAACCCCTTCCCTTTAGGATAATAAAGAACCCTTACCTAGAATCTCATTAGTTTCGCAGACCTTAAAATTGGAGTTACATTGCAGCATTTAGTTAATATTCAGGTGTCCTAATTCACCATAAAATAATTAGGTGGCGACTCCTTAATCCAATACCCAGGAATCACCGGATATGTTGCACACTGCTTAGACCCGCGTGTGGTTAAAAGCGGGCGCGACAACATGTTGATCACATGAAGCAGTCCTAGGGTAATCCTAGAGACTAAGAACATGTTGAAACAATGCTTCGACATGAAGGATATGGGTATCGCAGATGTCATCTTAGGGGTAAAAATCTCTAAGACGTCTGACGGACTGGTCTTATCTCAGTCTCACTACATCGAGGATGTTTTGAGAAAGTTCGAGATGTTAGACAGTTCACCGATAAAGTCACTAATGGATACAAATCAAAAGCTTGATAAAAATCTTGGTGCACCCGTATACCATGAGAGATATGCACAGGTGATCGGTAGTTTGATGTATATAACAAACTGCACCCGACCTGATATTGCTTATGTAGTCAATAAGTTGGCTAGGTTTACCCGTAATCCGAGTGATGATCACTGGAAGGCGTTGAATTGGGTATTATAATACCTGAAATATACGTTAACTTTCGGGTTACATTATTCGAGATATCCAGCTGTACTAGAGGGGTACAATGATGCAAACTGGATATCTGATATAGAGAACACCAAGTCCACCAGTGGGTATGTATTTACAATTGGTGGTAGGGCTGTGTCTTGGAAATCCTCTAAGCAAACTTGCATCGCCCGATCCACAATGGAATCAGAGTTTATCACTTTAGACAAAACAGGAGAAGAAACTGAGTGACTTTATGACTTCTTAGAGGATGTTCCGTGTTGGAACAAACCCGTACCTTCGGTAATGATCCACTGCGACAGTTAGTCGGCTCTAGGAAGGGCACGGAATGCTATGTACAACGGCAAGTCTCGTCATATTCGACAGAGGCATAAGACCGTTAGGCAGTTGATCATCACGGGTATAATATCCATTGATTACATTAAGTCAAAGGATAATATAGCAGACCCGCTGACAAAGGGCTTACCTAAAGATCAGATGGTCTGCCTGTCTAGGGGAATGGGCTTAAAACCCAAAGTATAAGGACCAATACGGTGGTAACCCAACCTTACTAACTGGAGATCCCAGTAATTTAGTTCAATGGGAAAACTAAGCTGTAAAGGTTCAGTTGATCGCTTCAATGGAAGCATGAGCACTTCGGATTGTGATTTTTGTAAAGAAACACCAAATACAAAGTCGTTCCCGCGATAGACGTTAAGTGCTATCTGCAATATGGGTAAAGGTTAAGTTTTCAAAACCTTTAATGATCCTCAACAATTGAGGTTAGTTTTGGGGAAACTTTTAATGGTTCCTAACACTTGTGAAGTGGGGTATAGCAGGATACCTTGTAGAAGACCACATATTTAAGTGCGAGGATGGGCCACCTCAAATGAACGCACTTAAGAATCTAAGAAGTTGTCCATGGCCACAACGGATAAAACATTACGAAGAAGAGAGTAAGGGAATTTGTTGTGTTGGTACTATTGACTTGACTTACACTAAACACTGACGGTTCAAGACATCACGTTCACCGCGCAGTAAGTAAGTCCGATGGTATTTAACTATGGAAGGTTCAAAGCTGAAGCTACCTCTCCTTATGCAACATCGGTCTGCTGAAATATTGCTGGAAATGAAAAGGCACCATGTGAGTGCGCCAAAATCTCTTTCAAGAGGGGATTGTTGGAAATTTGCCTTTGGCAGGAGTTGCGACTGACCAACTTTAACGGCTTAAACACTAGTGTTCCGCATGTTGGAGAATCCGGTTCTTCACACGTGCATAATCTACTAAGTAAGTAGATGACCGTAGGGCCAAGGGTCGTCAAATTTAGTTGAGAAATGAAAGAGATATTGGTCCACGAAGTTAGGTGTTTGAAGCATGGAAAAATGCGGTATTGAGACCAATTCTCCCTCATCGGTGGGGGAAGAAAGAATTATTTTGTTTATATGTCTCAAAGTTGACTTGGGGTTCAATACTTGGCCGTAACAACAATTATGTGCAAGTTGGTAAGCCTATCCTTCAACTATATAAAGGACCCTTTGCACAATTGTTGAGACACACAGAAACATACAAACGAAATTAGTTCTTCTTACTACCTTCTAGCATCATTTTATTACTCAAAATTCTTCACGGTAGCACTTGAGTTTCCTTTGCTCATTTGTTCATTTGCTGTTTTATCTTGGAAGACAATTGTCCAGGACGTAGAAAGGATACATACGGGGCAATATCGTCTTAAAGACAGAGTGCAATCACTCGACTCAGCATACCAAAAACTGTTCCAGTTTCTTGTTCAAGTTTATTGTAATTTCAGTTTGTTGTAATACTTAGAAATTACTTATTTCCGTTTCCTGCACCATTGTAATCAACATATGACTCATTCGGTAGAAGCGCTCCCTACTAAAATTTTTGTCATATCCAAGGTTCGACCCGAAACCTCTGATTAATGAAGAAGTCACCTCATTTGTTCCATTACATCCTTTTTATGGTATCAAATTAGACTAAGATATTAGTACCTTATTACACTTTTCTTAATATTTCAAAACTTCATTTATGAAATTACACTGGGTATGTTGTTGGCGATGAGATTGTGACAAGAAACTCGTAATCAAAATTAAAGTCTTATTAACGATTATCTATGATAAGAAAAATAACAATTCTGTTTATCTTATTTATAATCTTCTCCGAAATCTATTTATTATATTGTACAATGGATCTTCAATATTTCATAGGGAAAGAGTATATATTACTATAAAAAATTAAATAAGAGTATTTGACTTTTATTAGTTTTATTTCCTTTGATTTGGAGTAGTGAATGTTTGAGTTTCCAAAGGCTTTATACTAGTTCTATATCCTCCACTGATAACTTTACGATTTTGGATTGAAAGCTCAATTTCAAAGTCAAGAAATTGATAAATTAATTATTTCACCAATAAATTTCTCTCTGTTAGCACGTCATTAGATTCTTTAATTACAGTAGAAAATAACAAATAATTAATCATGCGTAGAAAACTATAAATATTTATAAATCGATCGAATAACTCAAAAACTCAGCCAAAATTTTAAAAAAAAGAAAGAAAGATATTTGTTGATATTTTGGGCACTCTTTAAGAGTAATTAACTTGTTTAGCGACCCATATTAATTTTAAACTCAAAATAAACCTATTTTTTAACCCATTTTAATCAATTTCCACGCCCTGTTTTCCCTTTTTAGCCATTTTAGTATTAGGAGAAATTATAGGAATGTTAATTTTAAATTACATAATTTTAGGGATTATGATAAGATACTCATCTAAAATGAGTTTCTTTTGTTCCATCTGCACCCATCTAAATGTTTTTTTTTTGCTCTAGCAATTTCTATCTCCCTCAACATCTTTGTCTGTCTCTCTCACCTGTAGATGGGGTCAATGTATGCGTATTTGATGGATTATCGATGTATATTATCTGATGTATAATTAATGTATACATATTTGATATATAATCAATGTATACCACGTTGCTTCTCTCTATTGGTCGTTATCTTCTTTTTATATTTTCTCTCCTTTTTTTCTGGTATATTTTGAGTGTATAAGAAGTGGACAATCCGTATATACATTAATTATACATGTATAATCAGTATATACATTATTTATACACGTATAATCAGTATATACATTAATTATACACATATTTATATGATAATTATACATCAGCTATACAATGCTTATTCCATGTATTAAGTGTATAAACAATGTATAATGGATTCTCTTAATCTCTCTTCATCTTTCCCTTAAAAAAAAGAATCTGTGAATTGTTTGCATATTTGACTGCATAGTTGGAATATTAACGTATAATCAATCACAGAATAGAGGAAAGATTTTATAGGATTGTTGTGCCGTGGACAAACCACTGTCCTAAAAGACGATTTCGCCTAGCCTCGGTGCAAGCTGTCTCCAGCGGCCGTCCTCCTGGATTAACACAACGCCGATCGAAGTGTGCACTCACAAAGATCGGATGGAGTAACCGAAATCCTTTTACTCAAAACAAAAGCCATTTTTTTCTCTTCCTCAATCAGTTTGCTAAATCCTCCTTTTATAGATGAAAGCAAGGTGTGAACACCTTAATTCACTCCTGAAAATTTGAACCAATAAGTTTTGAAAACCCAAAAGTCTTTCGTAAATACCAAAAATGAAACAAATAATAGAAAACTTTCTTGAACAAATAAAATTTTGTTTCTCCACAAACTTTTAAAACTTTGAAGCTAGTTTCCAACAATCCCCATAAGATTCGAAGTTTAAAACCCATTTTAGAAGTTTGAGCAAAAATTAGAGTTTCATGCATAAGTGCTAATGTCTTGCGACTTGAATTAACACATAGTGTCACCAAACTAAGACCCACATCCCATCGAGTGATTTGCATCTTGAACTCAATGGGAAGTTTGTGAGCCCGTTGTATGGGACATGCATTTCACTCAACAAATTTGGTTACTCCGCGAATAATAGTTGTCGCCTTATACTGGCCATACGCCTCATGCCCGGATGCTCATACGTGCTTTAGGGAGATGACCTCGTTTCTCCATAGAAAGCAACCAAACTTCCACACCTAAGTAGGTGGATCCCATCAAGTGTGTTCTACTTCACACCACCACACATGTGAATATGGGTCCATTAAGAGCCAAATTGCCCATCCTTCACACATTGGTAGCAAGCACTACATACACACTTACATGGATGAAAACACAGTAGTGCTCCTGAATTATTATCCATGTTACTCTTTGAATTTTACAAAGCAAAATAGAGATCTATGAGCACAATTCACTCAATGGGTCTCAATCCCATCCCCTTAGATGATTCCAAAACCATATTTTTACAAAGGCCTTTTGTTAACGGATCCGCAAGATTCTTTTCAGAATTTACATAGTCCAATGAAATCACTCCACTAGCCAGCAGCTCTTTGACAACCTTGTGTCTCAATCGAATGTGTCTCTTCTTTCCATTGTATGCACTATTCTTTGCAACTCCAATGGCAGCTTGAGAATCACAATGCATCGCAATCGACAGAGCTGGCTTCCCCCACAATGGGATATCTGATAGTAGGTTTCTCAACCATTCTGCCTCATATCCTGTCAATGCAAGGGCAATAAATTCAGATTCCATAGTAGACATAGCAATGCAAAATTGCTTACAAGATTTTCAGGATATAACACCTCCACATAGTGTAAAAACATATCCACTAGTGGAATTAATCTTATCATTATCGGACACCCAGTTGGCATCACTATATCCTTCCAACACAGTAGAGAACTTACCAAAATATAATCCCCAATCCATAGTGCCTTTCAGATATTGAAGAATTCTTTCCAATGCATTCCAATGCTCATTATTAGGACTATGAATGTTACTCAGTCTACTCACGGCATATGCAATGTCAGGCCTTAAATAATTCATGAGAAAAATCAAACTACCCATGCTTTTTGCATACTCAGATTGACACATAGGAACACCTTTATTTTTCATCAAATGCACACTAGCATCATATGTTGTTCTCACAGGTACAACATCAAACGAATTAAATTTTCTAAGTATTTTCTCTATGTAGTGAGACTGATTTAGAGACATGCCAAGTGAAGTTCTTTTAATTTTAACTCCCAAAATAACATCAGCCTCACCCACATCTTTCATATCAAAATTGAATTTAGAAAACTTTTCATTTGGTTCACAACATGTAGATCAGTGCCAAATATCAACATGTCATCAACATACAAACAAATAATGATATATCTATCACCATCATGTTTTGAGTATCACTAGCAGGTAATGCAATATTATTCACATTTGAATTAACATCCACATGACATTAATTTTTCATAGGAAATAAATGCTCAAAGAATTCAGCATCTCTAGATTCAATAATTTTTTCACATGCATATGATCCATTCGTATTCTTAGTAAGAAAACGATATTCAGCACTATGATATGCATAACCAATAAAAATGGAATCACCATTTTTTTATCAAATCTTATCACGTTTAAAACTAGGTACACCAACTATAGCAAGACACCCCCACACTTTAAAAAATTTCAGATTAGGCGCACGTCCTTTCCAAATTTCATACGGAGTCTTATCAAGCTTCTTATGAGGTACTATGTTTAACACATCACATGCCGACAGTATAGCCTCCCCCCCCCCCCCCCCATGTTATCAGGAAGTCCCAATCTAATCAACATAACATTCATCATATTTTTTAGAGTTCGGTTTTTCCTTTCAGCTATTCCGTTTTGCTCAGGGGTGTAAGGGGCAGTCAATTCATGTATTATTCCATTTTCCTCACATAGTTTCTTAAGGGTAGTAGGATCATACTCACCACCCGATCACTTCTAAGTCTTTTAATCTTTCGATTAAGTTGGTTTTCTAACTTAGCTTTGTAAATTCTAAACATGTCCTCAACTTCATCTTTAGACCTAAGGAGATACACCACAATGTAACGGGAACAATCATCAACAAAGGTTATGTAATATCTTTTTCCGCCTCTACTAGCATGGTTTCTGAAATCTCGTAAATCACTATGTACCAATTCAAGCAAGTCAGATTGTCTTTCAATAGACAAGAAAGGTTTCTTGGCATACTTGACCTAACACACACTTCACATTTAGTGAATTCAGAATTGGACAAATTAGGAATTAAGTTTAGGTTTTAAGCCGTTTAATCGATGCAATATTCACATGTCCAAGTCTAGCATGCCATATGTCAAGAGACTTAGCGATGTAAGCAGAAGAGGTACTAGCGGATTTATTCATATTTTCGGAAACAACATCAAGAACAAATAACCCCCATTACAGAAACCCTTTCCCACAAATTCCCCATAGCTAGTTAACACAAGTCGATTAGAGTCAAAGGTCAATTTCAATCAAGCCTTCATAAGCAAACAGTCAAAAATAAGGTTCCTACGCATTTGAGCCACATGCAAAACATTAATAAGAGTAAGAAATTTTCCAGAAGTAAGTTAAAAAAAAATCTTCCCTTTTCCGAGCACGTTGGTGGAGGCCGAATTGCCATGAACACGTTTTCTCCTTCAACTTTCTCATAAGTTTGAAAGAAACTGTTGTTGGAGCAGATGTGTCTAGTAGCACCTGTGTCCACGATCCATTCAACAACTTCGACTTTAGACATATCAGGATTAAGTTTTGACGCCATGATTGAATTATACAAAATATTCTTTTAGAATGTTGGAATATTAATGTATAATCAATCACAGAATAGAGGGAAGATTTTATAGGATTTATGTGCCGTGGACATACCACTTTCCTAAAAGACGATTTCGCCTAGCCTCGGTGCAAGCTGTCTCCGTCGGCCGTCCTCTAGGATTAACACAACGTCGATTGAAGTATGCACTCACAAAGATCGGATGTAGTAACCGAAATCCTTTTACTCAAAACAAAAACCAATTTTTTCTCTATCTCAATCAGTTTGCTAAAGCCTCATTTTATAGATGAAAGCAAGGTGTGAACACCTTAATTCAATCCTGAAAATTCGAACTAATCAGTTTTGAAAACCCCAAAGTCTTTCATAAATACCAAAGTTTGTTTTTATAGAAACTGAGCACAATCAGTTTTGAAAACCCAAAAGTCTTTTGTAAATATAAAAAATGAAACAAATAGTGGAAAGCTTTCCTGAACAAATAAAACTTTGTTTCTCCACAAACTTTCAAAACTTTGAAGCTACTTTCGAGCACATATTTCACCAATGAAAAGTGCTTTTCAAAGAACATAAAAGTCAAATTGTCACCAATGGAAAAATGATTTTTTCAAATATCACAAAAAAATTTAAAAAAATCATATCAATGGCAGAGGAATAAAAATTGCCAGAAACACTTGTTTTGAGTGAAAGACTATTCTTTGCTAAATGGAAGAACACACCAATAAATATTTTAAAGACATCAAAAATGGAATGAGAATTTGGTCTCTTTATATGGATTTGAACAATTCTCTCCTCATGAACTAGTTTTTGGGGTTGAGTTAGGTCCAAAATCCATCTTTACATAGTAATAGAGTTAGACTCATTCCAAGTCTATGTTCACCGATGTTAGCTCCCCATATTATGTCATCCACACTCTAATTAACGGGGTCTGGGCGTATTAGCTTTTGAGGTTGAGTTAGACCCAATATCCATTCTTAGTGTATTTCCATAATTAAGGCTAAATTAGTGGCGACGAAATGCTAATGGCTTTAATAAAAACCTTCTTTTTTTACTAGGTTTACCATAAAGCGGCAGTATATTTTAAGGCTATTTATTGTGAACAAAAGTTTAAGGTTAGGAGGTGTAATAAAAAAGTAACTGGCGACTATTTATGTTTTTCCCCTTTAATTCAAAAGTATCCCAAACATTACTCGTGAAGCATTGTAGTAGTTAAAAGATAAACCTTTTTCCCTGTAAACATAAAAACATTGACATTTATTCCCCACCCTCCCCCTCCTTTTTTTTTTTTTTTTTTTTTTTTTTTTCTGGTCAATGAATAAATCCCAATATTACATGATATCAAAAATATTTTCATTTACTTTAAAACATCATGTTAGCTAAGAAAATCGCAAAGAAAAAGAATCTACTAAAGTTCTCCTTAATGGCTTGAACATGACAAACAATTTCATTTTCACATAATATATTTACTTTAAACATGATATTTGATACCATTGTACTAGTACATGTCCTGAAATTATTACTCATTTTTGCAAGAAAAAAGGACGGTCGGGTAATATACTTTTAACATTGAGATCTTGAAAAAATATTTGATCGATGAGAATGATTCTTTATTTGACATGCCTTACATTACTATAATTTCCCGTAACTTCTCATTAAATTAGTCATTAATGGCTCTTCTTCAGATCCTCTTTAATGGCTCGAACAAGACAAATAATTTTAATTTTTACGTGATATCTTTATCTCGAACATGATATTTGATACCGTTGTACCAATCAATGTCCCATTCAGATTGAGAATGAACATTCAACAATTTTCTTTTCACACATACGATGAAGTTGAACTGTGTGGCTCAAGACAATATATTCTCCAAATTTGATCTTTCACTAAACTTGGTGGTCCAAAATTGAAAGGGACAGTAAATAGATATAGTTAATTAAAACTTGAAAGATATTTACCACAAGACACTTTCTTAAGATTATTACTTACTAATTAATGGCTTGTAGCAATTACCAAATGATAAAACTTCAAACCAAGAAACAAAAACAAATATATACCATGGATTAATACAGGAAATTCCTGAGAATTCTACTCTTTTCAAAAAATAAAAATAAAAAATATGAAAACACATTAATGTAGCACTACACAGGTCAAAATGTCACAACACCTGTCTTTTTCAATGAAGCTGACAATATAAAAATCAACAAGAAAATCCAACCAACCAAGGAAGTAATTACTTACAGGATTGGCAATGATAACTTTAATCCAGATTTTGTATTTATGTTAAAAAAATCACTCAATTTATTATAAATAATCTATTCAAACTCAGTAAGCTAACATGTCCTAAAATTTAAATTCAGTAACTTAAAATCCTGAATTTGTCTATGGAAGAAAGGTAAATATTTATTCGTACACGATATTTACATCAAATTGATGTAACTTACGATAGTTAAGTAATTTAGTGGAATATATATATATATATATATATATTACGGTAGTTAAGTAATTTAGTGGAATATATATATATATATATGTTGGATATGCAAAACAATACGGGAAGTAAATAAATATTACAAGTGTTCGAAATGATAAACAAATAGGCAATTCAGAACTGTCGCAAGCTTGTTGTGTCTTGAATCTTGATAACCTGAAATCAAGAAAAACTAAATCTGAATTGTTACAACTGTGGCTGAGTCGAGAGATGGCTCTCTGTCTTTAAGACAAGATTGCCCCGTATATATGCTTTTACGTTAACGGGCAATAGTCTCCCAAGATCAAACATCAACTAATCAACACTACAAAGCAAATAGGTTGATTCTGACGAAGAAAACAAACACGAAACGACTTGCTGAATAATAGAAAAGGAAGGAAGAGTTTTCTGTTTTCGTCCCAACGTTTCTGCTCACATTTTGGACTGACTTTCTGTTTCTCTTCTGTTTGTCTCTGTGTATATATGTTGTCTCGATTTTTCTGTGTTCTATCTCCCACACAATTGAGCCAAAATGCTCCAATATATAACATAAGAGAAGGCTTCTCAACTGCCAAGTAATGGCCATTGAAGGAGGGAGTAATTCAGCCCATGTAATGGCTGTTTAAGGCCATTGAAGGAGGGAGTTAATAAGCCAAGTAATGGCTGGTTAATGTGCAATAACGCCCCAAAAATCAACCCAAACGGAAGGCAGAAACTCCGTCGTTCCCAATTTCATCTTTCCAGAAACTCCAGGGACCAAACTCTAGATATTAAACAATTTGGGGGTCTATCAGAATAAGCCCAAAGCCCACGACCCGAGCCCGGACCGGACCGGACGGGCGGGCGGCGGCGACGCGCGTGTGGACTTAGCCTTGAACCCAAGCACATCTAGGTCCTTCCTCCTTCAAACACATGGGTTACCCCTTGGGGTCCCAAACCCTTAGCCAATTTTGAGACTTATAAAGAGAACAATTCTTCCTTTTTCCACCGATGTGGTAGATTTGTCCCACACCATATTTCCATGCCTCAAACACCTTACTTCGTGGACCAATATCTCTTTCATTTCTCAACGAAATTTGATGATTCTTGGCACTACGGTCATCTACTCACTTAGTAGATTATGCACGTGTGAAGAGATAAAGCCTCCAACATGCAGAACCCTAGTGTTTAAGTCATTAAATACGGGTGGACACACCTCCCCACCAAAGGCAAATTTCCAACAATATATATATATAATACATATGTATTTGGCCGACATAGTTTGATATACCGAATACACACGAAACATGTAAAAATATAGTAGTATTTCGGCTGATTGTATTTTGAAATTATGTATTTAGATACACTAAAATACATGCGAAAATACCCAAAAACCAGCCACAAACCGTAATTATGAAAAAAATAGCTATAATTGGTTAGAAGTCTACAAAATATAGTAGTTATTTGTGGACCGTCAATGTATAAAATATTTTTCATCATCTGTAATTTTAATGGTATCATATGGTAACTTTCTTAAGTAAATTATATTACCTTTTTTTTATATAACTATAAATTTTAAAAGATAAACATTAAAAACAAGTTGGATCTTAAATGTACTCTAACCAAGATTATTTCCTAGTTTATCTGTAGTCAAAATGATTTCTTTTTCCAGCATTATTTGCTAAATTTTGACATTTTTCATGGGTTCTTCTCATGATCATCGTATAATCACAGATGTAATTCTCAACGCCTCAAACAACTGTGTCAAGCTAGCTTAATCATGTCTCCAAGTCATAGAGAACATTTGGATTTGCAAAATGCTTTTCATTAGGATTTGCCTCAATCACATGTCTGATGATTCATTTTAAGAGTGAAAGATATTTCCTTCCTTTTGCTGCCAAGGACGGTGGAACTCATTGAAAAATTATATCCCCTCATCTCAATTCTATACCAAATTGCTTTTATATTTTTTCTCAGTTGCCAAAAAAAATTGCTTTTATATCATGGCAGACAGAATTAATTTGAAGGAGAAAGATAGGCAAGGCGGGGCCAGAAGAAGCCCAAAAAAAAGAAGATAATGTATGGAGATTGCCGAGGAAGACGCAGGGTTTGAAGGGAGAAGAAACAGAAAAAACAAGAAAAAATAGTGTTTGTATTTCAGAATAATTAAAAAGATTTTAAAACGTTGGTTACCTACTATAGCAGGTTAAGTTTACCTGATGGTGTAAAAAAATAATTCACCGATACTCTAATATAAGTTAAGTGAGTAACACTTCGATTCCAAAAGTGATGAAACAAGATAACTTACTCTTTACTGTATAAATTGTGATGAATAACCACTAACTAAGGCTAACAGAATAATAGAATCAGAAGTAATCGAAAGAAAGCTTGGGCCGAATGAAAGAGCTTGCAACGATGGAAGGCTTACGCGAAAGGGGTATACTCATATAAATTTTTTTTTAACAAAAGCAATTGGGGTGATAGACCCGTGAAGAAAAAGCTTTTCTCCTTTCCGTGATGCTCTTAGTCTAAGCAAAGAGCTTAGACTCGGTTTCAGATTTTTTCCTCAATAAAAACAAAATCATCTCGCTCTGCTCGCACAGTGAAATGCTTCAAGAAAAAAAGCTTTAAGTATAATTAATTGATTTACGAAAGCTAGAGCATAACACCTATATCCAAAGTGTAGAATTTAATTAGTAAAAAGATAAAAATCAGACGCACGCACATGCAATGCAACCTCAATAAAGTGAAAAAAACGTACATTTTATTAGTAACAAAGGAAATACATACTAGCATTTTCTTGTTCAAAAGCTACATGCATAACAAGAGAAATATTATTAAATGATCTGAGAATTCACTTGTGTACACAAACACAACACGTTAGGATAATTAGGGAAAACGAAACGAAAAGAAAATGCCAATATATTCCAATCTTAGATTAATTTAGATTTTATTAATAATTAACTATAAGTCTTAGGTTTGCAGCTTAATTTGGTATATTCTCAATTTTAGCAGCTTGATCAGCTCCACGTGCATTAAGTTTCTCAGAGTAAACCAGTGAACCAAGCTTCCAAATATCAATAATTTGCTCTTCAGTTAAATGAGGAAGCTTTTCCTGATCATCTAAAATTATGACATGATTTTGTAGTAGCTCTGGAAGTTTCTGCTCCTTTACGATGTTCTTGTCTTTCTTGTTGTGCATGAAATAAAGCACCATTCGGAAAATACCGAAGACGAATCCTAAGATGTTTGGTGCCTATTCAGACAAAGAGTGGACAGTTAAATATTAATAGTACTCCATATAGTTAAAGATGAAAGAGTTTTGAATGTGAAAGGAGAAGTGGCATGTATTCCACACTATGAAACAACAGAAAATTAAATATCATTAATTTTTTGAAATTAAAAACGATCCTTATTGCATTCGTAGACTTACCACTATACATAATGGTGCTGCAAATGTACATATCGAAAACGCAAAGCATATCCATCCAACAATTTGGACACGGACAACTCCTTTGAATAGAAATTGAACGACGACGACAATTGCGCCATAGCCACCGACCACCAATAAAAGAAGAAGCTTTATAGTTTGGACCTGCACTTGCAACATCGGAAATGAATTACGAATAGTTATATGTTATTATCTTTTAGGTGATGTGATATATTAAAATTACTTCATTTACGTTACGTTGTTAGTATATAGAAAAGCTTACCATGGCTTTCTTTGGGGCATAGAAAAGGTAGAAACCAATGTAAATTGTTTCAATAATGACACCAAGGACGTTTATGATGATAACATTCCCCATGTTGCCTTTGAGAAGAGAGTAGTATATCATAATCATTGCACTGAATAGAGCAATCACATATAGAATTGATTGATAGCCTTATGTTGATTTCTTCTTGTAAATATTATAAAATGTTAGCCTGACAATGTATAGATACAACGTAAGTACTAATTTATTTTGATAATCGGTCATAAAACGAATGGAGATTCAAGCAATGAGAGACTCACAATGGAGAAATAAACACAATGAACGAGATGATGTCACCTGAAAATTGAGAAAGAACAAAAACGGGTGAGATATGATCTTTTGAAGTGTTTCGAGAAGAATGTAATTACGAGAAAAGAGCATGCAAATGATTAAACAAATGTTACGTAATTGAAGAATGCTAGTACGATGAAATGTCACATCCATGAAATATTAGTAGGCTCTGTAACTCATATATGTAATATGATGTTTATAAGATATTTGATAATTGAATATGATAGGAATATCTTACCAAGGTACTAAATGTTGGATATGTAAAATGCGTACATGAATAGTAAATAACTATTACAGTGATCGAAAGGATAAATAACAAAGAGGACAACAACAAGTTGTCAATATCTTGATCTTGAATTAAAACTTCAAATATGGATCTTGTATTTGAAAATACAAGAAGATGAACTGCTACACTTGTGGCTTGTAGATCCGCTGAGAATACGAACGGTTAGAGTCCTTCGTCTGTTAAGTTAACACCTGAAATACTTAGCAACCAATTAGATAAGCACAACACCACCGGCTGAGTCGAGAGATGACTCTCTGTCTTTAAGACAAGATTGCCCCCGTATATAGGCTTTACAGAAGTGTGGACAATAGTCTCCCAAGATGAAACAACAAACTATCAAGTGTGCAAAGCTTACACAAATGATCTCAGAGAAGAACACGAATAATGAAGATTGCTAAGAGAATGATTGATATCAGGAAAATCTGATCTCTTTGTGGTGTTGTTAACTTGTTTTTCTGTTCATGGTCATCTACAGAATTGAGCCAAAGGCCTCAATTTATAGGTTTGCAAGATGGCCTTTCAAATCCCCCATAATGGCATTCAATTGTCATGTAATGGATGACATTTAACCCCCAAGTAATGCATCAACATAATGGTCCAAGTAATGGCCATTATTGGGTGGATTCAATGCCATTGAAACCACCTCAACAGTCAAACCTTTGGGATTCCGTCGAGCAAACACTGCCTAGGAAGCGCCGCGGCGCTGCAGTATTTAGCATCGCGGCGCCGCGGCTCCAGAATACGAAACAACCAATTAGCACCGCGGCTCATCTAGGAGGCGCCGCAACCCTAATTAGCCAGAAGGCTCACTGCCGACCATGCGCCGCGTCCCTACTTGGGGGGCGCCGCGGCCCTTCTCAGCTCCGCGGTTCGACCCATACCATCTTACACATCGCACAATCCTTCATTCGTTTACCAACGTGGAACACTTGTCATTTAGCAAATAACCGTCCATCATTCTATGTCTCAAACATTTTACTTACGTACCAATATCTCTTTCATTAACGAAATTTACGATACTTGGCACTAAGATTGCACGTGTGTGGAAACAACATTTCCGACGTGCGGGGCCCCAATTGTTCGAGTCATAAATAATGGGATAAACTTAATTCCACATTAGTAAATTTTCAACAATCCCCTCTTGAAAGAGATTTTGGCGCACACACAAGGTGCATACTTTCAGTGAAAAGATATTGCATCAGGAGAGGTACCTTCTGCTTTGAACATTTCCTAGTTGAATACCATCGGACTTACTTACTGCGCGGTGAATGTGATGTCTTGAATAGTCAGTGTTTAATGTAAGCCAAGACAACGGTACCAACACAATACCTCCCCTTTATTCATTTCTTCTTTTGTTCTCTCCGTTGTGGCCGTGGACACACTTGGATTCTTAAGTGCGTTCATTTGAGGCGGCCTGTCCTTGCACTTAAATAGGTGATCTCCTACAAGGTATCCTATTATACCCCACTTCACAAGTGTTAGAAATCATTAAAAGTTTTCTCAACCTTTACCTCAATTGTTTGAGGATCGTTAAAGGTTTGGAAGCTTAACATTTACCCACCATGCATATAGCACTTTAATTTCTATCGCGGGAACGGCTTTGGATTTACGTTTCTTTACATAAATCATCATCGAAGTGCTCTTGCTTCCACTGAAGCACTCAACTGAACCTTTTGCAACTTAGTATTCCCATTGAACCAAATTCTTGGGATCTCCAGTCAGTATGGTTGGGTTACCACCGCAAAGGTTCGTATTGTTTAGGTTTTTAAGCCCATTCCCCTAGACATGCAGAACTCTTGATCTTCGGGTAGTCCCTTAGTTAAAGGGTCCGCTATATTCTTTGATTAGTAATCAAGGAAGTGACACCTGTGATGATCAACTGCCATACGGCCTTATGTCTCCGACAGATCCGATAGATATGTCCAGACGCCATCATCCGTACCCTTCCTGAAGCCAACCGCCTAGCCACAGTGTATAAATGCTGAAGGCACGGGTTTCTCCCAATAAGGGACGTCCTCTAAGGAGTCATGAAGTTACTCAACTTCTTTCATGCTTTGTTTAAAGCGATAAACTCTGATTCCATAATGAATCAGCCGATGCAAGTTTGCTTAGAGGATTTTCCAAGACACACCATACACATCTACTTGTGGCTTTGGTGTTCTTCACATCTGATGTCTAGTTTGCATCACTGTGTTCTCCCAGAACCGCTGGACATCCAGAATACCATAATCCGTAGATAAGTGAATATTTCAGATATTTTTCATACCCGACTTAACGCCTTCTATCGATCATTTTCAGAATCACGAGTGAACCATAGTTCAACTGATCTTCTTTGTAAGACGATACCAGGTCGGTTGTAGTGTGTACAATACATTGAACTACATGTGACCTGAGCATATCGCTCCTTGTATATGGGTGCACCGTGATTCCAATCAATTCTATGATTCATATCCATTGGTGGCTTCAACGAGACTATCAACTATCTCACAACTGAGTTTGGAGTTAGACCAGTCCGTTAGATGTCCTAGAAATCCAATTTCTAAGATGTCATCTGTGATACTGATATCTTTCATATCGAGACTTTTGTTTCAATATAACTTCCACTCTCAGACTGTTGATTTTTCCAACTGTTGGCTTTCTAACTTCAGATTCAATGTTTATGTTGTCAGATTCATTATTTCTGTTTTTTTAAACTTCCAAGACCAAAATGTAAACATTTCAGGGACCAAAATGAAAGTTCAGAAAGAAGCCCAACAGTCCAACAAATCAACTCTGATCCTCCCCTTTCCAACTCTCCGGTTAGGAAGACTGTTTCAAAATCCATGTCACGCAAGACTGCAATGGCCCTGGATGTTAAGCTATTCACAGGGGAGAACATGTACAAGTAGCCAAGGCCTTATACTCGTCAGTAGATCCATCTACTTTGTACTCACTTTTGAGTATCCACTTTTACAACCCAAAGGTTCTTTTCCCGGAGGAAGGTCAACCATTACACAAATATGGTTCTATATAATGAAATCTATTTCTCTTTCTGTAGCTTCTTTCCAAAGCAGCGCTTCTAGAGATGACAATTCTCTGTTAATTGTACATGGTTCATTCTCAACCATACAATCTAGAAGGCCTGGAATAAGTCTTTGTCCCTTCTTTGCTCCGTATCGGTTCAACATCTAGAATCCCTGAGTTCTGTAGATTTGGAACATTAAGATCCGGATAATCAGCAACTTCCGAGTCATGTAGCTCTGGAACGTCTGGTTCCAGACAATCAGGCACTCGCGGGTTCTTGTTAACCTTAAGCAATTACTTCTTTTTTCCTTCTCAAGGAAAGTTATCCTAAAAAAATCAGCATTCTTTGACACCAAGAGGCGATAAGCACTACTGTTATTTGCAGATCCAGTGGATGTGTAATTTACAATCTTAGGTCCAACTTGACCTATTTCGGTATTTCAACCTCTACCAAGCCACCCAATAATACAACATTTATAGGTGGGATCATTTCTATGTTTCACACGGAGAGTTATCTTTATCCTTATGCATAGTTCTGTTGAGAATCGCATTAGCGGTAAAGATCGCCTTGCCCTACATATTTTGGGTGTACGACTTTGCACTTGGCTAACACCGTTAGACTGAGGTGAGTAATGAGCAGTCGTTTGATGAACGATGCTTCACATTCTCCCCATTTATCACTACGAATTCCTCAATTCGTAGGCTTAGTTGATTTTCAACTTCTGCTTTGTAGCGATTATCCGCTTCAACAACTTCATCTTTGCTTTTTAACAAACAAAGGATGCAATACATTGTACCATCATCAATGAAGGTCACAAAGTACTTGTCTCCCCCCTATATTTTGTATAAACTTCAAATCACCCATGTAGGTGTGACTAAGTTCTAGAGGAGCGGTGCTTCTTTCGTTATTCCTTTGATGGAATGGAAAGGTGATTTTGCCTCTTCGCCTACCTCACATTCATTTTGAGGGTTTATGTCGACAGAAGGCAACAACCTCAACTTCGTTAGCTTTTGAATGACTTTCTATTTAACGTGTCTTAATCTATGATGGCATAGATGCACGGATTACAAATATATCATTCATTTAGCTATAGACATACTGTACCATTCTTAGTTATTACAGACCTGTTGGACTAGTCTCAAACCAGTTTGACCAACATCATCCCTTAAACCAAGTTTGGGAGATGTATCACCTCCTTTTAGAGTGATCCCATTCCCTGAAGTCCTATTGAGGACAACCTCTCCAACCCCTTTGACTTTAGAGGTGGCGTTGCTTCACATGAACAACCTTTTTCCCGTGGTTAGGGTGTAACCGGATCATATGTGATCTGGATACTCTGGCCCACTCCAGTTGCTTTGGCAGACCGAGTGTCCAATTACTTTTCTGCCTTTCTTTTGGCCTTTAGATCATTTAAGACCTGGAAAACTCTGACCCACCTCACTAGGTGTCCATTACTTTTCTTCCATTTTTTTGGCCTTCAGATCATTTAAGACCTGGAAACTTTGGCCCACCTAACTAGGTGTCCATTAATTTTCCTATCAAATGAATTCTGGCCCCACTCTAGTCGCCCATAGGCTTTGTACGACTGAGTGTCCAGTATCATCCTTATCAAATAAATTCTGGCCCATCCAGTCGCCCGTAGGCTTTGTATGACTGAGTGTCCAATATCATCCTATCAATTGAAGGATCTGCTGTCAGATAGGTGACAGGTTCAACGTCTTAATATAAGCCATTATCTCTTTGTCTTCTTCCCTTGTGATTGGTGCCCAGGGAAATCCCTGGCGCTTACTTAAGAGTGGTAACAATTTTTACACAGTCAGTGGATCTCTATCCTTCGTATGTGCGAACATACTTTACACACTTGTCATAATTACACTCAAAAGAACGGATCTTTTAAGTTTTATTTACAATAGTCCAATCTTTAACTAGGAAGGAATGAGATTCAATATTTGATTTTAGAGTGTAGGGAATATATGTTTTTAATGAAAACACTTTCATATTCCAAGCCTTGCTTTACACACTTTTATTCAGATATTAACTAAACACATTATAGATAAGGAAGGATTATTAATTATTAACTTAGACCTTTTGGATTCTGGCCCACTTCAGTCAGACTGAGCGTCCACATCCTCCTTACTATAATTTGGATCCTTTGTCTGGGACAGATATAGGCCTTTTGCTACATGATAGAACATCATCTTTAGCCTTCTCCTTTTGTCCCAGTTGACATCCTCAGCCTCTCGTGGGCGCTTGTTTCCACCACCATCGGGAGCGGTGACACCAACTCGTCCTTGATCTTTAGCCGTACTAGCATGACTATCAGTAGTATCTTGAAGCTCAACATCATATCCAGAGATCCCACCTTTGACGGAAACAGGTTTGTAACTGTCGTCAAAGAGAGAACCAAAACTAGGACCAGTACCATCTTACACCTCACACAATCCTTCCTTCGTTTACCAACGTGGAACACTTGTCATTTAGCAAATAAATGTCCATCATTCTATGTCTCAAACATTTCACTTACGTATCAATATCTCTTTCATTAACGAAATTTATGATACTTGACACTAAGATTGCACGTGTGTGGAAACGACATTTACGACGTGCGGGGCCCCAATTGTTTGAATCATAAATAATGGGATAAACTTAATTTCATATTAGTAAATTTTCAACACTAAAAATATTAGCCAAGTGACTAATGTCAGCCATGGTTTTTAGTTCTTTTTACTGAACAAACAATTGTGCAAATCACTAGCTCAATTTTGTTTGTTAACTCTCGAACTCACAAAGAGCTTAAGAGTTGCAAGGCTAGCAAGTTCTACTTGACAATGGAATTAGGAGAGCTTGGTTCTCACACACACACACACGTATATATATATATATATAGTTGGTGGAATACCAAAAAGGTCTTGTTTTCTGTTGTATTTGGACACATGTATAAGGAAAAAGAAACCCCTCTGCTATTGCAAATTTCTTTGGGATTTAATTAATTTAAATACACTAATATTATAAATAATTTTTATACTATTTATCTGTATATTTTAACTTATTATAGCAGATAATTATTCATAAAAAAATCAATTTAAATTGTTGTCCACCCAACCGTTTAAACTAAAAATAGCCGCTAGATATATAATATACTATAATTAATGTATAATCTATGTATATCGGCAAGAAAATTAAAGTAACTAATGAATCTACCCGGCTATATATGTAAAAGACCCATAATTTATGTATTTTCTTTAAATTAGTCATCTTACCTTTTTGTTGACGAAGGAACCCGCAGCCGCTACTCTCTCGAGTGCGCACAAGGTAAATCCCGGACTGACGCAATAGCCTGCAAACCACGTCAGCCGATTAACCACACTTGACAAGCCATGTGTAACAGGCTCAACCAAGAAGGTTTATGCAGGGGATCGAACTCGTGACTTCGCGGTCCCGTGCTCTACTGCTACACCAACTTGGCTACCCTTGCGGGTAATTAGTCATCTTACCTATTACTATTAGTATGAGTTTTTGTTTATTTTTACTTTGTTATGTGACGTGATTGTGTAAGATTCTGCTATAGATAGGGGTATAGAAATTAAACTCAATTTGTTGATATATGAGGGGTATAATGACAATATCCTCAGAGTTGAAGGGTCCCACGTTGCTCTTTCGTTATGTCATCCTCCAATTAGTAAGGGCACTAATTTCATGCTTTTAGTTTTGGAGGAGTCGGTTTAATTTCTTTTTTATTTTCTGAGGACAGCTTCAACGATGATGACATTAATCTAAATAGACGAGAATTAAGATAGAAAGTTAGTAGATAATTAAGTTTTGTTACACTGTGTTTGAGAGGGGTAAGGGGCTAGCTTCTCCATCCCCTTCCTTTCTTTATAGTATTATTTAGGTTTCACGTAGATCTATACTCTTATGTGTGTATTTTTAGGTGTTGCTTTATTTATTTTGTTATTTTGATATCCATTGTCTCAAGGACAATAGGGACACTTAGCTTGATATTGGAAACCGTGAGGGCAGGGTGAAAATTGTTCTTAGACATATTGAAAGAACAAAGAAGGTCTTATTTTCCTTGAATTTCTGCATTGACTACATTCATTTTAGTTGAGGGTCTATCGTAAATAGTCTCTCTACCCCACAAAAGTCGAGGTAAGATCTGCGTACATCTTACCCTCTTCAGACCCCATTATGTACGGGATATGTTGTTGTTCAGATGAGTTCCAAATCAGCAAAATAACAATCCAGAAATGATGGAGTGGCCAATTATTACCTGCATTTGGCAAAAATAGTAGAGGGGGGCCACTCATTTCTGGTGCTGGGAGATCAATTTTCTGAAATGGCTGATGAAAAATCATCAGGATAATATGCTTCGCATTGCTTTGCTTTATTAGGCTTATCTTGTCTCGGTAGGCTATGTCATATAGTCCGGAAGATGAAATGAAATGGATCAATTTATGTTCTTATTAAGGTGCCACCAAAATTTAAAGGCAAGTTCTATAGAGGGGTGGTTAGACCGATTATGTTGTATGGGGCAGAATGTTGGCCGTCAAGACTTCGCACATCCAAAACATGAAAGTTACGGAGATGGGGATGCTGAGATGGATGTGTGGGCATACAAGGAGGGATATGATTAGAAATGATGATATCCGGGACAAAGTGGGAGTGGCCTCGGTGGAGGATAAGATGCGAGAAGCGAGGTTGAGATGGTTCGGGCATATGCCGAGGAGAGACATAAATGCCCCAGTGCAAAGATGTGAGAGGTTGGCTATGAACGGGTTCAGGAGGGGTAGATGTAGGTCGAAGAAGTATCGGAAAGAGGTGATTAGACGGGATATGGCGCAGGTGCAACTTACTGAGGACATGACCTTAGATAGGGGATTGTGGAAGACACGAATTGGGGTAGTAGTAGGTAGTTGAGTGTAGTCCTACTTACGCTTACATACTGATAGTTGTAGTGGTATTATTGTAGACTTGTTTAGCCTATCGTACTAGTAGGCGCAGTATTGCTTTATAGTCCCATGTCGTTTGATTCCTGTGGCTGTGTGTTCTTTCGTGTACTTTGTTTATCTTATCTATCTGCGTTAGTTATCACTTCTTTTTTTAGAATGCTTTATCATGGCTTATCCGCTTTTGTTACCATAATTGTCATACTTCTTTAAATTTCTTGTCCGGATATGACCATTTCTCTTGCTTTGCTTGTCTTTATGCTGTGTCTTGAGCCAAGGATCTTTCGGAAACAGCCACTCTACCTACCAAGGTAGAGGTAAGGTCTGCGTACACTCTACTCTCCCCAGACCCCACGTTGTGGGATTTCACTGAGTATGTTATTGTTGTTGTTAATTAAATGAATTTAAGTTCATATATATTGAAAAAACACATGAATAGGTTTTACATTATCAGTATAAGTTAAATAATTATAGCATAGAATTATTTAATATTATATCAAAAATTGCTTATATTATAAATCAACTTGATCTGATAATGTAAAAAGTTTATGCACGGTAAAATACTAGAACTTAATTTCTTCTTAAATTTGCGGATGATATTGAGGAAATGAGATCTCTTGGCCTCTTATAATTTGAATAGAAGAAAATGGTAATTTCAAATCTCTTATGTGTAAAAAATAAATATATCTTGTAAAAATGTCATAAAACTAAAAAAAATGTTTGTAAAGAGCCAAAAACCCATTTCTCCCACATTTCTTTATCATACATACTCTGAACTTTTTTTTCTCCCTTTTTAATTCTGGGATAAGATTCAGTTTCTTTAGCCTTTAACAATTTAGTCTTTAGGGTTTTGTGGATACTGTTTTTCATATGGTCGTGAATTATGCATGTTCCAATGATTGAACCCCCAAAGATGTTTCGTACCATTTTTCTCCTATTCTCCATAATTATTTCCCCTTTTATTGGACAAGTTGAATGCATCACTATCAGGCAGAGCTACAATATTAGACACGTACGTTAGAATAAATTTAATAATATTTACTTAAATTATATATTTATATTTAAAAATTCATTAAATAAATATAAAAAATTAATTGTACAATCTATTACCCAGTAACCAAAACGGGCACTATGAATTTGAAGCTAGGGGCGAAGGTCACTATCATGAAAGCTAGGGGCGAAGGTCAGAAGCATGATTATGATTAGGCCGAACCCAATAGCTTTTATTTAAATTATATTAAAAAGTCACTAAAATTTTCACACACACAATTTTGAACTCAATTATTTATACGTAAATTATTATTCTAAAATTCAGAATTCATAAAATTATATACTAAGTGTTGATTTCGTCTATGATAAAAGCAAACACGTTGCTTGATGATCTAAATAGACTGTGGATATTTACAATAAATGTATATTAGTGCCACTTTGAAGCTTCCACGCTTTAATGACGTTGGTACGTCGTATGCTAATTGAACAGTATTTATTTGGTTATGATTATTTCATGCAAGGGGCGGAGAAAGATATTATTTTTAGAAAAAGGGACACAGCGTGTTTCTAAAAAGTTAGATTATACATCTGTGATATTGCAACACAAAGATAAACCTGAGATCACCCAAATAAAATTGCGTGGAGAACTCGTATTCTAAAACTTATGAATAGGTGAAAATAACTGATGATCACAGACCACACATGGAAGCATATTATTTTCTCTACTTTAATATATAACTTTTAACTTATAAAACATATATATAGGACCATTTTGAAATTGTGACTTCTCCAAATAGGCACACAATATAGTATAATTTAGAGTAGAAAGAGCTCTATAAGTTAGAAATATGTATAATAGGTTAAACAATAATCATCTCTTCTCCCCAGTTATTGGTGTCAACCTACATCTAGTGTACTCTTGTACTCGGATTTTGTGTCCAATTCTAAGTGATGATACCCCGATCAATAATTAGTAGGTGTTTGACCATGCATTTTCAAATCATGATTGTTTACCTCAAAAAAGGTATAGTTGAATTTGTAAGTGATTTTAAAGATACGTGAATTGATTCGTAAGCAAACGTAATAAATAATTAGAGATAATTAAGCAAATATAAATAAGAAGCAATAGAAATAGCCTAAATTGATAGAATCTTGATGTAGACTTATTCTGAGATTGATCCGGTCCTTAGCTGAATTGATTTGAATCCAAGCCAATATTGAGAGCTTGAGTATCTTAAGTTTACAATGAAATCGTGCAAGTGAATGTAATGAGAATCAGATGCCCCCCTAACATGAAAGTTGAGCTCCTTTTATATCTATGAATTACGAACGTTACAGATTTAAACTCCCTCTCCACTTAAATGTCATCAATGCTAATTATGGTCATTGATGCCGTCTTAATGACTGAAGAATAACGGTTATAATGACTGTACCAACTAAATAATGGTTGTCACCATGTCTGATTCGATTACAAGCTGAGTACCTTCGGGTCTTTCTTTGGTGTCAGCTAGCTCGATTGCCATTCGATGTCATCTGGTTCGACTGCCACTCGACCTTGCCTTAGTACCCGGACTCACCCCAGTGTAACCTACATTCTATACAAGGCATTGATATTCCCTTCGATCTCATACTTAAATTATGCCACGTGTTAGTGTCGGTTTTCACCGTATACAGATAGTCCCCACACTTTCCGGATCATAGTTTACCGAAGTGATGGGACGTGGAATGATTCCTTCATTCTTGCCAGAAATTCATGTAATCTCCCTCGCTACTGCCTCATTAAAAACCTTAATAGAAAAACCCTCATCGAGATAAAAATCAGACTAGGAAAAAAAGAGTGCAGAACCTTAGGGATTCATATGACATCACCACCACCGATTTTTTTCCCATTAATGGTCGGTCGGTGCTGAAAAAGTACCACTACCATAAAAATCTTGACCTCAGATTTTTAGTGTTCATCCGGAACTTCTCGTGGGTTTTTAGTGCACCCAAAATTTTTATTACCTCATGGCCTTTGAGACCGGGGATGTTAATGACCGGGAATTTTCTACTTCTAGTTTTGGTAAAGTCCAGGAATTAAATGCATCCAGTTAACTTGACGACCGGGAAATAAAGCATCTGGCCTTTAACCATTAGACTTAAACAGAGTTTTAAGTTAGTTCTAACTAGGTATAATTCCTCTGGTAGAAGCCTTTTTATCTGTGACTTTATTGGAATTTTAACTCCTTTAATTTTCATTGAGAATTAATCATTCGATTATTGGGTGAAGTTTTTGGCCCAAACTCCTTATGCTTATGAAGAGGACATCTCATTTTCATCTTGACACAATTGTTAGGATTCACAGTCCTTAGGTTTGTAGTCCTTAAGTGTTAGGATTCGTAGCCCTTAGGATTTGCAGTCCTTATTTGCTTTTAAGTGTGAGCAAATTTAAGAATGATTTAGTTCATTCAGACATATACAAGGATGTTTAGAAGGTGCAAGTTTTGCTTCATTCATTCCTCGAACATACAAAAGTGCTTTTGCATATAAGATAGTTTAGAGGATTTTAACTAAAGTACATTGCAAAAGAATTGCGCCCGAGCTGATATCTATTGGGTCTAGCCAGTTCCTGATTTTGTTTTCTTCTATTTTCCCCCCTCGGGGCTGATCTGGCAGTCCCCGATCCTTTTTTCGTTATTCCGAAGCCAGTTCTAGCTATCCTCGATATTTATTCTTGAGTATGAAATATGAGGATTCATGCATGGTGCGTTCAGGCATAGTGCGCTCCTTTAACTCCACTCCTGAGCCATCTTCAATTGCTTCCGGTACTTATTGCCATAGTTTTCACTACTTTGATGCAACAGTCCCCAATGTTTGTAGACATTACTGTTTTTCATGTAAATTATTTTCAGGCGATTCGCTTCGGAAATGCTCCTGCCTCTTATCAATCTGTGATCCTGATGGGTACGGTTCGAACCGATACCTGGAATGCCTTCGATCAAAGTTCTGCTGATCTTTATTTCGGATCATATAATATGTCGACGTAATCATCAGATCATCTTCCACGCGAATTTTAGACTCGTACCTATTATGTATGTCTGCCCATGTCACTGCCGGGAATTCCCACATATTCTTCTTTAATTTGAACGAAGCACTGGAGCTCTTAGGATTCAACCCCTTGGTAAAAGCTTTAATTGTCCAATCGTCCGGTACTCGGGGAAGAAGCATCCTTTCCTTTTGGAACTTGGTTACGAACTCCCGTAGAAATCTCGTATCCTTCTGAGTAATTTTTAATATATCCATTTTTTTACTTGAACTTTTCGAGCTCCGGCATGTGCCTTTATAAAAGTATCTGAAAACATTTCAAATGACTTAATATAATGTTCGAGCAATTGAGAATACCAGGTTATTACTTCTTTGGACAATGTTTTGCCTAATTTCTTCAGCAAAACAGACTCTATCTCATCCGGATGCATGTCGTTGCCCTTCACCGCACAAGTGTATAAGGTCACATGCTCCTGTGGATCTGTAGTTCTATCACATTTTTGGAGAGTTAGTATTTTAAACCTTTTTGATATCAACCTCGGAGCTGCGTTCGGTGGGAATGACAACTGGATGTATCTCTTTGAGTCTATTACCTTCAGGATCAAAGGCGCTCCAGAAATTTGGTCCACTCGTAAATTGTAGGTTTCAATCTTCTTTTCGTTAGCATCCATTCGATTAGTTAAAGCTTGGAGAATTTTCAAGACTTTCGAAGACTCATTTTCCCCCAAACCAGTGCCATTTCCTTCGACTCGATCCTCTTCTCGGACCCGATCTTAATCCCGAACGGGACGAGTTTCATCTGCAGCACTTGCTCTGCTGCTCTTATTTTGCAACTGAGTAATAGCCTCATGTTGATCCTTCAACATGTAAAAGGTTCGGGCCAAATTTATTTCACCATTCTCATCATCATCTGGTGTCTTTCCACGTGACATTCTAGACCTTTAGGGTGAAATCACAGAGTTAGGATTCAACAGATCAACGGGTGAAACTCCGTTCATTGGATCAACGGGCGGAACACCATTGTTGTTATTGATGTTGTTAACACTATTATTCCTATTTTTGTTGTCATCATAGTTGCTAACCACAGCTTGAATGTCACTAGCCATTCTGGAGCACTTAGTTTTAATCTGAAATCACAAAATCTTGAAAGAAACAAGTGAAATTTTGAGTTTGAATAAATCACCACTATTATCCTCAGCCCCACGGTGAGCGTCAAACTGTTTACCCCAAAAAAAATATAGTTGAATTTGTAAGTAGTTTTAAGATTACGTGGATCGATTCTTAAGCAAAAGTAATTAATAATTAGAGATAAATAAGCAAATGTAAGTAATAAGTAATAGAAATAGCCTGAATAGATAGAATCTTGATGGAGACTTGTCCCTGAGATTGGTCCGGTCCTTAGCTGAATTGCTTTGAACCTGAGCCAATATTGAGAGCTTGAGTATCTTAAGTCTACAATGAAATCATGCAAGTGAATTTAATGAGAATCAGATGCCCCCCTAACTTGAAGGTTGGACTCCTTTTATAGCTATGAATTACGAACATTACAGATTTAAACTCCATCTCCACTTAAATATCATCAATGTTAATTATAGTCATTGATGACCTCTTAATGACTGAAGAATAACGGTTGTAACGGCTGAATAATGATTGTCACCATGAGTACTTTTGGGTCTTCCTTTGGTGTCAACTGGCTCGATCGCCATTCGATGTCATCTGGTTTGGCTGCCACTCGACCTTTCCTTAGTACTCGGACTCTCCTCGGTGTAACCCACATTAGATACAAAGCATTTCTATTCCCTTCGATCTCATACTAAAACCATGCCACGTGTCGTGCCACTTTTCACAGTTTACAATGATTTCGTAATTTGATTTCAAATCACCGTTTGTTTATGCAATTTGGACATAATTTCAACTTCAACTTCATGTCATGATTTGAAATTCCAAATCATCCAAAAATTGCGATTTGTGATTCCAAATCATGATTTCAAATTTTTTAAAATATAAAACTCGACCCATAAGTTTATATTTTATAAAAAAAGATCCATAAGTTAGTAGATATATACCAATTGATCAATTTTATATTGTATTGGATATAATTATCCACGATGATTTTTTTTTTTCATTGGGACTCAATTCCTTTCCTGCAATGACTTAAAATTCTTAAGTAATTAAATTGTAAAAGCTTTTTATGTTGGGACTCAACTCCTTAAGTAATGACTAAATAATAGTCAACACCAAACAATAATAGACCAAACTAATGTTACCAACCATTTACTTCTACAATTAATTACTATCAACCGTTTACCTACTTCATTTACTTCTACCAAACTATTAAACATGATGATACGGTTGCTAATGATATTACTAACAACCGGCTCAAAGTAACAATATAACTTTGTCTTCTCGGTCATGTGATCGAGAAATGCATGTTCGATGTGAAGAGATTGTACATACCACGTGGAAGGATTATATTAAAGAGTAGTTACACTACTATTCATGTTCAATTTTCCTTTTTATTGAACTAAAGTTCGATCAATTGAGGTTGTATTTTTTAGAAAGGCCTTGTAACCGCGTATTAATTTTGTAATGAACTATGACTTGCTCATTTGACAAGATTGCATAAGAATTAGAAAAGTTTTGATAGTTTTCACAACTTGTGGGATTTTATGTCAATGAGAAAAAATACAACTTAAGAAATCCAAATTACATGTCCAAACAAAACTTCAACTTCAAATCATCATGATTTCAAATCACTAATTTCAAATCACGTCCAAACGGCTCAAGATACGTTGAATTAATAAATGGGTGAGTCATTAATTTAAGGTTACTTGAGCTAAGATTGAGTCAAATAAGCTAAACAATGAGTGATGTTCCAACTCGTCAAAGTCTTATAAAGTTTAATTTTACTAATTCTTTTTTTGTTGAGTTTTATTAATTTGTGTAATTACCAAACAAAATTGACAGAACCGTTTTTCTTTATTATGTCTATATATAACATATCAAATAAATAAAATACTAAAAAAATGATTCCCCCCCCCCCCCCCCACATGTCAATATATCTAGACCACATATTTAGGCTAAATTAACTCACTTTTTAGATGAGCTGAATTATATGAATCAAAATGATCTGAGTTAATAAATAAATGTTTCACAAGACTAATATGACGGGTCATATTTTTATGGGCCGGTTTATAGCCAAGATTTCTGGTCGTCTTGAACAACGGTTTTCTTACAAATCGAATTATAATTTAATGTATATTAAGTAGAATAGCCACAATTCCAATCCTATGTACATGATTTCGCGACACAAACTTCTTTCTCTTTTTCTTAACCACGAGAAAGAGAAAGAGAAAAGTAGAATGTAACAAGGCATTGTATATATGTTTATGAATATTACATCACCGTGAACGTATTGGTTACATGATACTCACCTTAACTCATAAATCAATCCAATTATTAACAAGTCATAGTCGCACGTAATTTGGACCAGCGTATGTGTTTATGGTACCGGAAAAGGAGTATTGAATACATTTTGCACACTTAATAAGGCACGTCACATTTAAAGGCATGTCTCACCGGTCAACAAATTAAAGTGGGTGAAAATCATTTAAATCTCAATAGCTAATAAACTTAAGTGATTAATTTCTTTCTATTTGCTTGTCTAAGACCTTAGCGGACAGAGATCATACATTAATAAGAAAAAAAATGTAGCATCACTGGTCAGAGGTATCAACAATCTAATCTTAGGTATTCTCAAGTCACAAATGAAACAAGACTGGGAAAATCATGCAATAATTATTATGCTCCTTTTTTTTTTTTTTCTGTGACGCTTTAAGAATTCGAAATTGGTTGGTCATTGTTTGTAGTGTGGCACTAAAACATAATGAATTGAATTAGAATTATATATTTCTATAAAAAAAAAAGTACCTAATTTAAAATGATAACAAATAAATATATCACCCGAAAAATTAAGTCATCGATGAATTTAAAGTCATTTAAAAGTACCCAAGAATAAAAAGCTGCCTTACATTATATGAGAAGCAATCAAGCAAAAGGGCCAATAATGCTACAATCCTTGAGTTTCAGTTTTTTTCAAAATAAAAATTAAAAATTGGAAATAAGTTATCAAAGTAATATATCCATCCATTTCTTGCAAAAAGTGTTAGGAAATTGTTTTATATTAACACCTTTTCCCACTTTTTCAGGTTAAACACATAATCATGCATGTCACTTTGCCCGAAGTCAATTAGTGCACGACCCACACCAGTCCATTAAAAATAGTTTAATTATTTATGTCATGGCAAAGGGGTAAATATACCCATCAACTTCGTGAATCAGATATATCTATCGTTAAAAAAATGGTGCATATATATATTTGTCATTACATAAATAGTGTATGTATACTCCTGCCATTCCACAAATGATGAAAATATATCCTTTTCGCTAACAAATTTTTATTAAAAAAATATTTAACTTATTTTTTAATTAAAAAAACATCACGAGGATTTAAAAAAATAAGTCTACCTATTTTTTTAGTAGACTTATTTTTTTATAGCCACATGATATTTTGTTTAGCGGATCGGATCTGGTTCGTTTAAAAAATATCTATGTGGCCTTACAAAAAATAAGTGTACTCATTTTTTAAAACATACCAGGAAAAAAAATATTGTGTGACTTTAAAAAGAATAAGTCTACAAAAAAAGGGTAGACTTTTTAATAAGTAATGTGATATTTTTTAATTAAAAATAAGCTAAACGATTTTAGAAAAATATTTCATCAACAAAAAGTTATATTTGCTCCATTTATATAACAGCAAAAGTATATACACATCATTTTTGTAACAAGAATATATCTATTCTATATCACAAAAGTGAGGATATATTTGCATTGTTTTCCCTTTATGTGATGATAGGATATATTTCCCTTTGTCTAAAAGGAGCAACATTTTTGGCAACTTCCGGGACTCTTCCAATACAATCGCGATAGTATGTTTCTTCCTTTTTTACCATATCAATTACTACAAAAGAAATTGGTCTGCCCAAATATTCGTGGTTTTAGAAATTTTCAAAGCTATTTGCTATGGATGTTTTATAAGGTAATCTACTATGGAAAAAATCCTGTCAAAATAATAGTTTAACATTTTACTATGATAAATTACTTACACAAACTAATTTAGAATTAAGGCATAGTCGATTGACATCACATCCATAAGAAATAGGAAGTAGCAACAACATACACAATGTGATCCACATACGGGATAGAAAAAGGAACTAGAAAAAATAAGAAATCTTAGTATATACTACCTTAGTTTTTTTAAGTATCCTAAGGAAATAATACATTTTGAACTCTGAAACACAGGGGGGGGGTGAATTGTAAGTTACTCTTTTTAAATCAATAAGCCGATTCAATGATTTACCCAGTCGACTTCCCTGCAAGTCTGTAAGATAGGTTAGCAGATAAACAGAATAAAAGAAATACATAATGATAAATGACACAAGTGATCTATACTAGTTCGGATCACCGGTGTGATGCCTATTTCAATCCCCTTGGGTTACAAGGATTTTCTTAGAGCTTTGAATGGTTGTCGTTACAGAATTGGTTCGTAGTAAACTTTCATCTCAATCAAAGTGGTTTTCTGTGACGCTTTAAGAATTCGAAATTGGTTGATCATTGTTTGTAGTGTGGCACTAAAACATAATGAATTGAATTAGAATTATATATTTCTATAAAAAAAAAGTGTACCTAATGTTAAAATGATAATAAATAAATATATTGTTGATTATAATGGTGCAGGAAACGAAAATTAATAACTGCTAAGTATTACAACAAAATGAAATTACAACAAACTGAAATTTCAATAAACTGGAACAAGAAACTAAGATTACAACCACTTTGATTTGCTGGGTCGAGTGATGACACTCTGTCTTTAAGACAAGATTGCCCCGTTTATATCCTTTATACGTTCTGGACAATAGTCTCCCAAGATAAAACAGCAACTCAACAAATGAGCAAAGGAAACTCAAGTGTTACTTTGAAGAACTTAGTGGAATGAAATGATGCTGAAAAGTAGTAGGAAGAAATGATGCTGGAAAGTAGTAGGAAGAATCTGATTTTTCGTTTGTGTGTTGTGTAGTCTCAGCAATTGAGCAAAGGTTTCATTACATAGTGTAAGGAGGGGACTTATCAATTGCACAGATAATTGATGTTACTGGCCAAGTAATGGAAATTAGTGAGGAGTAATTAAGCCAAAATGATGAATTGATGTGCAACGGATTAGAGCTTTTAACGCTCCAAAACCAACACATGGGTTACCCCTTGGGGTCCCAAACCCCAAGCCAATTTTGAGACTTATAAACTAAACAAATCTTCCTTCCCCCACCGATGAGGGATGATTGGTCTTTACCACATTTTCATGCTTCAAACACCTCACTTCGTGGACCAATATCTCTTTCATTTCTCAACAAAATTTGACTATCCTTGGCCCTACGGTCATCTACTTACTTAGTAGATTATGCACGTGTGAAAAATCAAAGTCTCCAACATACGGAACCCTAGTGTTTAAGTCATTAAATATGGTTGGACGCAACTCCCACCAAAGGCAAATTTCCAACAATCCCCTCTTGAAAGAGATTTTGGCACACTCACATGGTGTCTTTTCCAAGGAATATTTCAGCGGACCGATGTTGCATAAGGAGAGGTAGCTTCAGCTTTGAACCTTCCATAGTTAAATATCATCGGACTTACTTACTGCGCGGTGAACATGATGTCTTGAACCGTCAGTGTTTAGTGTAAGCCAAGTCAATAGTACCAACACAACAAATTTCCTTACTCTTTTCTTCGTAATGTTTTGTCCGTTGTGGCCGTGGACACTTCTTGGATTCTTAAGTGCGTTCATTTGAGATGGTCTGTCCTCGCACTTAAATAGGTGGTCTCCTACAAGGTATCCTGCCATACCCCACTTCATAAGTCTTAGGAACCATTAAAAGTTTCCCCAAACCTAACCTCAACCGGTGAGGATCGTTAAAGGTTTTGGAAACTTAACATTCACCCACACTGCAGATAGCACTTAACGTCTATCGCGGGAACGACTTTGGATTTGGTGTTTCTTTTCAGAAATCACTATCTGAAGTGCTCATGCTTCCACCGAAGCGATCAACTGAACCTTTATAGCTTAGTTTTTCCATTGAACCAAATTCTTGGGATCTCCAGTCAGTAAGGTTGGGTTACCACCGTATTGGTCCTTATACTTTGGGTTTTAATCCCATTCCCCTAGACAGGCAGGACATCTGATCCTTGGGTAAGCCCTTTGTCAGCGGGTCTGCTATATTATCCTTTGACTTTATGTAATTAATGGATATTATACCCGTGGTGATCAGCTGCCTAACGGTCTTATGCCTCCGTCGAATATGACAAGACTTGCCATTGTACATAGCATTTTGTGCCCTTCCTAGAGCCGACTGGATATCGCAGTGGATCATTACAGAAGGTACGGGTTTATCCCAACAAGGAACATCCTCTAAGAAGTCGTGAAGCCACTCAGCTTCTTCTCCTGCTTTGTGTAAAGCGATAAACTCCGATTCTATTGTGGATCGGGCGATGCAAGTTTGCTTAGAGGATTTCCAAGAGACGGCCCCACCACTAATTGTAAATACATACCCACTGGTGGACTTGGTGTTCTCTATATCAGATATCCAGTTTGCATCATTGTACCCCTCTAATATAACTGGATATCTCGAATAATGTAACCCATAAGTTAGCGTGTATTTCAGGTATTGAAGTACCTGATTCAACGCCTTCCAGTGATCATCACTCGGATTAGGGTAAACCTAGCCAACTTGTTGACTGCATAAGCAAATCAGGTTGGGTGCAGTTTGTTATGTACATCAAACTTCCGATCACCTGTGTATATCGCTCCTGGCATATGGGTGCACCACGATTTTTATCAAGCTTTTGATTTCTATCCATTGGTGACTTTATAGGCGAACTGTCAAAACATCATCGATATAGTGAGACTGAGATAAGACCAGTCCATCAGACGTCTTAGAGATTTTTATCCCTAAGATGACATATGCGATACCCATATCCTTCATGTTGAAGCATTTTTTCAACATGTTCTTAGTCTCTAGGATTACCCTAGGACTGCTTCCTATGATCAACATGTCATCTACATACATGCATATCATGACGAACGAGTCCGAGTTACCTTTCATATAGACACATTTGTCACACTCGTTAATGGAGAAACCCTTTGATAGTAGAGTACTATCAAACTTTTTGTTCCATTACATCGAGGCTTGTTTCAGCCCGTACAGAGATTTGACAAGCCAACAAACTTTCTTCTCTTGCCCTGGAACCACATACCCTTCGGGCTGGTCCATATAAATTTCTTCTTCCAAATCACCATTTGGGAAGGCTGTCTTGACATCCATTTGATGTATCTCAAGGTCACACAAAGCTGCGATCACAATGAATACATGTATGGACATCATCCGAGATATCGGGGAGTACGTGTCAAAGTAGTCAAGACCTTCTTTCTGCCGATAGCCCTTGACTACCAACCTGGCCTTGTACTTATCTATAGACCCATCTGCTTTATATTTCCGTTTGAGTATCCACTTACAACCCAACGGTTTATTTCCCGGAAGAAGATCAACTAACTCCCAAGTATGGTTATGCAGAATGGAACCCATTTCACTCTCAATAGCTTCTTTCCAGAGTGGTGCCTCTGGAGTTGACAACGCTTTAGCAATTGTCCTTGGTTCGTCATCAACCATATAAGCTACAAAGTCAGGACCGAAGGATTTATCCTTTCGGGCCCTTTTACTTCGCCTTAGTTCCATCTCTGGGGTCTCCAAGTTCTGAGAATCTAGAACACTAGATTCCGGATATTCAGCCATTTCGAGATCCGCTAGATCTGAACTATCTAGATCCGGGCCGTCAACGACTCCCGGTTCCTGAGAGCTTTGTTCATAACATCGTTTGTGAGTGGTTATGTCTTTTTCCTTTCTAGGAAAGGTACCTTCAAAGAATTGAGCATTCCTTGATTCCATGATTGTACCCTGATGGATATCTGACTTATGCACTAAGAAGCGATAAGCACTACTGTTATTTGTATATCCGATGAATATGCAATCTACGGTCTTAGGCCCAATCTTGACCTGCGTTGGCTTGGGTACTTCAACATTTGTCAAACAACCCCACACCTTTAAATATTTATAGGTGAGTTTCTTTCATTTCCATGATTCATATGGAGTTTGGTCCTTACCCTTATGTGGGACTCTGTTAAGAATCGTATTAGCGGTAAGAACAACTTCTCCCTACATGTTTTGGGGAAGACCAAAATTGATGAGCAAGACATTTATCATTTTCTTCAATGTGCGGTTCTTACGTTCCACCACACCATTCGATTGAGGTGAGTATGGAGCCGTCGTTTGATGAACAATGCCTGATTAGGCACAATATTCCTCAAATGGCGCTACATATTCTCCCACTATATCGCTACGAATGGATTTATTCCGCATGCTTAATTGGTTCTTAAGTTCTGCTTTGTAACATCGGAACACTTCAAAGGCTTCATCCTTACTTTTCAACAAGTAAAGGTAACAATACCTTGTGCTATCATCAATGAATGTCACAAAGTACTTGTTCCCCCCTCTAGTTTCTTCAAACTTCAAATCACATACATCTGTGTGAATAAGTTCTAGAGGAGCGGTATTCCTTTCGACGGATCGAAAATGAAGCTTTGTGAGTTTTGCCTCTACGCACACCTCACACTTATGTTGAGGGTTTACGTCGATAGACGACAACAACTCAAACTTTACCAATCTTTGGATGGACTTGTAGTTCACATGTCCTAATCTATGATGCCATAAATTAGATGACTCAAGAAAGTAAGAAGAAACTTTAATATTATTGCTTGTACGTAATACATACATGGCGTTAACTTTGAAGAGACCTTCACAGACGAATCATCTTCCCACAAACGTTCCATTCTTAGTGACTACAAATTTATTGAACTCAAACACTAGCCTAAAACTAGCATTAACCAACAAATGACCTGAAATTAAATTTCTTCTAATCTTAGGAATATGCATCACTTCATTCAGAGTGAGCTCCTTTCTAGAAGTCATCTTTAGGACTACCTTTCCTACCCCTAACACGTCAGAGGAAGAGTTGTTGCCCATGAACAACTTCTTGTTTGTTACTGGTGTATAAGTGGAGAAAGCATCTCTATTGGAACAGATGTGTCTTGTAGTACCTGTGTCCATCCACCATTGCATAGGATTCTCAACAAGGTTTGCTTCTAGCACCACCGCTGAGAACTCCTCAATCATGTCATCCAGAAATTGGTCTTTGACGACGTTAACCTGTGTCTTGCCCTTAGCCTTGGCCTTCTCTTGTTGCTCAGTCTTGAGCTTGCGGCAGTCCTTGATCATGTGACCAGGTTTCCCACTGTGGTGATAGTTTCCTTTGAACTTCTCCACTGCTTGGGTCTTGCCGTCTTTCTAGAACTTGCGCTTCTTGCTTGGGTTCCCTTTGGCCTCATCCAAATTTGCCTTTGCCTCAGCGGGTTGTTTACCCCTAGGCAAGGCCTTCTTATTATCTTCATGAATTTGGAGTTTGATAATAAGTTCTTCAAATGTCATCTCCTTTGTCTTGAGTTTTAAGTAACTCATTCCATGAAGGATGTAACTTTTCAATCAGTGATGCAACAAAAAACTGCTCATTTGGTTTCATTCCTTCCAAATCTAGGTGATGTCGAATAATTTGGAATTCCTGGACTTGGGACATCACTGTTTTACTATCCACCATTTGAAATTTCAGAAATTTCCCAACGATGAATTTCTTAGTACCTGCATCTTGTGTGTTGTACTTCTTTTGCAGCTTCTCCCACAACTCTTTGGCAGTGCCTACGGTGCAATACACAATGTAGATATGGTCTGACAAGCAGTTCAATGTGTAATTCTTACAGATGAAATCACTATGACTCTATGCATCAAGAACCATCTTCATGCCATTAATGACATGGATACCTAGGCCTCCTTCAGCCGTTTCAGAAGGCGAAGGTTCCATTTCATCTCCAGCTTATGGAGGATCTTCTATTAGGAAACGTGTCATTCTCATAACAGTCATATAGAATAACATCTTCTGTTGCCATCTCTTGAAGTTTGAGCCCATGAACTTTTAAGGGCGTTTATGGTGAAATCCAGCGGGTGGAGGAACGACAACGTTCCCTTGACCGGCAGTAAAGGCATTGGATGAGCCTTGAGCAACCGGAAAGGCATTAGGTGTGCCTTGAGCAGTGGGGAAGGCAAAATCAGAAGCAGTTTGATCTCTTCCAATCATATTTCTAGGTACTTACAACAAAATCTTGTCTTAAAATTGTTGGGATACAATTGTTGCAGGGAACGGGAAGTAAGTAACTATTACAATAGTAAGAAAGATAAACTAAATATTACAATAAACTGGAAATCAAGAACTTAACAAACTGCTTGTTTGATTTGCTGAGTCGAGTGATGACACTGTCTTTAAGACAAGATTGCCCCATATATCTCCTTTTATGGTGTTGAGCAATAGTCTCCCAAGATACAACAACAACTTTAACAAGTGAGCAAAGGAAACTCAAGTGTTACTCTTGAAGAACTTTGAGTATAGTAACTTTGCTAGAGAGGAAGAAAATGAATTCAGAAAATCTGGAATATTTTCTAAGTGTTGAGTAGTGTTCTTCAATTGAGCCAAAAGCCTCAATTTATAGTGTAAGGAGAAGACCCCTCAACTAGCCAACTAATGACCTTCAATAGCCATGTAATGACACTTGATTGAGGGGTTACATTCAGCCAAATAATGGTTGAATTCATGTGCCAAGTAATGGAAAATCAATGCTCCAAAACCAGCCCAAAGGTCAGATCTTTCCAACTTCCCGTCGCAGCATTCTGCCTCCGAAGCGCCACGGCTCTGTGAATTAGCGTCGCGGCTCCAGTGACTGCCCAACCAATTAGCGTCGCGGCGCTGCCTGGGAGGCGTCGCGGCTCCGACGGTTGTTGGTTTGAGATATTTTAACTATTTCAAATTGATGTTTGTTTGGGATGATTCAAATGCTTGAATGTTTAGACTATTTCTTTATGTTTGATTGGTTGCTTTAAATATTATAGCTGTTTGGTTGGATTCCTTGGTTATTTGTTGTTTTGTTTGTAATTTGGCAGCAGGTGAAGCTAATAAATCTGCCATTTGTTGTAAATATTTTTGGAGATTTCCACTACTGTAGTTGGACTGAAAAATAAGACAATCCAAATCATGTTTAATTTGAGGGGGAAATAATTGAATTCATATTTAAAAAGAAGAAGAAATATAATGAATAAAATGATGGAAAATTAGAAAATAGTAATCACCTCAAATATAATCTTAAGAAACTCAATGCACACTGGCAGACCTCTTCACGTACCAAAATGGGGTGTAAAAACTAAGGTTGGCCAGTGGGCTAGGTCGACCCGGTCCCGCCCCGAACCCGAGTATTATTTTAAAAAAAAATTGCGGTATTGGGACTCGAACCGGGATGGGACAAGGTCTCGTCCCGACCTGTCCCAGGCCCGTCAGTCCTGACCCAATCCCGCCCCGGTCCCGTCCCTACCCGATCCCGCCCCAAACTCCTCCCTTTTGCAAAAATAACCGTTGCACCAACGACCATTTTACATTTTGGCCGTTGTGCAACGACCATTTTTTGCCTCCCCCAACCCCCCTTAATATTTATTTTTAACCCATAAGTTATTATATTTACACTTTAACCCAATTTTCCAACTATAAATACCTCATTTTCTCTTCATCTTTCTCACATCGAGCAAAGTTTCAATTTTCAACCTCTCGATTACACGTCGACGTTACGTCGGCGTTTGGTACATTCGTTCATTCATTAAATTATTATTGTCTGTTTATTTTATTTAGCGCACTTAATTTCATTTACTTTAATTATTTATTAGTATAATTATAAATTTATAATGGAAGGATTTAAACGTATGCTTATGGGTAGGGGTCATTCTTCTTCTGGTAGGGGCAACAAGGGCAAGGGTCCTATTTCTAAACAGAATCTTATTCCTACACAGGATGATTTCATTGATACTGAACATTTTCCTACAATACCATTAGATTTAGACAAGGAGCTATTTTCTGGAACTCAAGAAGACTTTAATTTAGACGATGATCTAGATGATACACCTACTAATGTAGATGACAACACACCCACTAGTGCACCTTCAACTGAAATGCCTCCTATTGCCCCTAGTATGAGATGAGGTCCAGCAAAACGAACATTAAAATCAGATGCATGGACATTTTTTGATAGGGACGTAGAGAATCAAGTAGCTAGATGTAAAATTTGTAAAGATGTTTTAAAATTTAAAACGAAAAAGGTCACGGTGGGACGGGGGTTTAATGAGACACGTAGCAAGGGCTCATCCAAGCTAGATATGCCCAATACGAGGCTTCAAAACCGGGTGCGCAAACGCCCGATCCATCGGGACAAGGTTCACATACTGATACTGTCCCGGACCAAGTACATGGTCAAATTAACCCTATGACGGGGGAAATTGTAGGCCCTAAATACAATAAACATAGAGATAGGGAAGCAATAGCAAAATTAGTTCATGTGGAGGGTTTGCCTTTTTCATTTCCTTCATCTCCCTGTTTTATTCATTACATTAGAAATATGTATAATCTTGCTTTTAACGATTTTCCTAGATCAACTGTTAAGAGAGATGTATTTAAATTCGCACATGAATATCAACAGTATTTACGTTATTCATTATATCATTTTAATGGCAAACTGGCTATCACTTCAAATATAGGCCGTAGTACTAACGAGCATGATTATTTAACGGTAACTTGTCATTGGATAGATTATAAATGGTCTATGCAAAAATATATCTTAGCGTATAGATATATAGATGATAGGTACAATGGTACTTTTAATGCAGAAAATATTTATCAAGTGTGCGATTATTATGGAATAACTGATAAAATTATGACTATTACATTAGATAACGCTTCTTCTAACAATTACGCTATTACAATTTTAAAATAGCTTAACTCTATCTTTTCCAAATCATTTTCATATAAAATGTGCGTGTCATATATATAACTTAATTGTAAAGGATAGTCTATAACTTTTTGAAGACATTCTTAGTAAAATACAATTTGTTATAAACTTTATTTTTAAAAATAACAAAATACAACGAAAAAAAGAATATAAAAAACCTGTCACGATTGTCAACTACCTTATAGAAAAATTCCAGAAGAAGTACCCACTAGGTAGAATTCTTTATACAAGCAACTACTTGTTGCTTATGACTATAGAAAACCTATAACTTTATTTTTTAACTCTCATAATCAAAATCCAGCTGATATGGTTATAGATAGTGATTGGGTAAAATTTTTTGAACTTATTGTATTTTTAGAGAAATTTTTTCAAGCAACAAAAGAATTTTCCGGTATATATTATCCTACTATTTCAACTATGTTGTTTTATATAGCTCTAATATTTTTATTACTTAGTGAATATATGAAAAAACCAGCTTATATGACAGCTATTAATTTTTTTTTTATCAAAATAAAAAAATATTTTATTCATGTTCCCACTATTTATATTATTGGTGTTGTATTAAATCCGACTATTAAAATAGATGGTACTAAATCACTTATTGAAACTATTTACGATTGTATAGAAGTACTACCACCTCCAAGTCCCAAAAATCCAAATCACCCACCACCTATTGAACAAACTAAAGAAGTGTTGTCTAGCGTAGAAGACCAATGCAAAAAAGTATATAAGTTTTACCAACAAGAAAGTGCTAGTAACCTACCAACTTCCATACCATCTTCTTCATCTTCAACACAACCTCACAAAAGACATGTTGTTTCTGCGGCTAGTATTGAAAGCCTCAGAAATAGAATGTACGGCCGTACCGCTACTAACCAAATTAGCGAGTTTGATATTTTTGTTTTGCAGGGTTCTGTACCGTACCAAGCAGTTCTCAATGAAGAAGGACGTGAAGACTTGCTGAAATACTGGAGGGGGGAATGAGAAGACCTTTCCGACACTTTCAATGATAGGCCGAGATGTTTTGAACATTCAAGCGTCATCAACGGCGTCTGAAAGTGCTTTTTTCTGCCGGCAGATATCAAATAGGAGAGCACAGACACTCATTAGCCGGAGACAGCTTGAAGATTGTAGTATTATTTAGAGATTGGATACGAGCGGAGAGGAGAAGGTGCGGTCAACCGGAGATCAACGAAGAAGAAGACGAAAACTACAACGAAATCTTATCTGAAGGTGGTGGAAGCGACGTGGATCATTTTGACCAACAAATACCAATTCCAACCGAAGAACCACAGGAAATTATTAAGAAACAAGAACAGGTTTTTTTCAGAATGTAATTTTTTTAATTGCAATTTTACTATGTAATTTGCAACTTTTGAACAACACCACAAAGTTGCAATTTTGACAATTGTATTTGTATTACAAAAAATAATGTCTATTAAATAATATAAGAGGCACAAAAACAGTATTGAGATATTTTTATTACACTATCTTGTTTAATTATTGAGTTTTATATATATATATATATATTATTTTTTAAATTAAGTGCAAAAAAAAAACTTGCCGGGATCCTGACCCGACCTGACCCGATTCCGATGGGATCGGGATCGGGGCGGGACTTCGGCAAATCCCGCCTATCCCGATCCCGCATGACCCGACCCGCCCTGATCCCGCCCTTTTCCCCGTTCCGCCCTGACCCAATCCCGCCAAACCCGGCCCGTCGGTCCCGAGCCTGGCCCACTGACCACCCCTAGTAAAAACTAATGACTTGAAAAAGGTAGAGTGAGTAAGTCATTTCATTCACCAAATTGTTTGAATTCATATATATTCAATAATATCATGCACATACATTGCACTTTAAAGAATAACGGAAAACTCTAAATGTGATGCTTCATCTAACGTTAACGTGAAGAGCTAATCTAAAAGTTTTTGCAGAATAAATGTAGAAAAAAACTGATGCCCTCACCCTATCTGAATCAATTGTTATGAGTTATGAAGCACTAAAGTACTATTGCTTTCATTTATATAATTCTACTTAAATTTTGTCTTCAAAATAAAAAATAATAATACGAAATTGTTGTAAATATTATATTTATGGTTGTTCATTAACTTGGAGATAAAGAAACTTGATGACCAGTTTTATTGTTAGCTTGGTGACCAAGTTAGTTAGTACTTTTCCTCTTATAAATAGTGGGTCATTTCTAGAAGATGATATATAATCAGTTTGAAGTTGAATAATAAATCAGTCTCTTTATATATTTATCTCTGGTGTATTTACTTAATAATTTTTATTTTATAGTATATAATCTGAATGAGCCTATGCCATCTCGAGCAAATACTTTGAAAGCCTCGAATTTGACTTTCTTTTTATTAATTAATGGAAAATTTATCTAAACGTGAATTTGGTGTCTTGGATATATCCGACAAAAGCTATTTGTCGTGGGTTCTTGATGCGGAAATTCATCTTGATGCGATTGGTCTGGTAGACACCATTAACGATAAATATCAGGCATCAAACCAAGACCGTGCCTTGACAATGATATTCCTCTGTCATCACCTTGATGAGAACTTGAAACTAGAATATCTCACTATTAAAGATCCTCGTATGTTGTGAAATAATTTAAAACATAGATATTACCACCTGAAGATAGTCGTGTTTCCACAAGCACGTTTTTATTGGATCCATTTGAGGCTACAAGATTTTAAATCTATCTGTGCGTGTAATTCTGCCATATTTAAAATTATTTCTCAACTGAAATAATGTGGTGAAAATATCATTGATCATGATATGATGGAGAAAACTGATAAATACCCGTGATATACACGGAATATACACCGGGTATATCACAGGTAGAATGGTATATTTGGGCAGTTAAGACCTGTGATATACACGGTATATTCCTGCCGTGTATATCACGGTTTAATGGCCTAATTTTGGTTAGTTTAGTTGTAATTAAAATAGAGTTGTACTATAATTATTGTACAAGTAGAATAAAGTTTTAGGATTAGAATAGGAATAAGATTTTCCTATTATGAAAATTGTAAATTGTATATATACTCTTTCATTAATGAAAATAATCAAGGGATTATTTCTTTCATGGTATAAGTTAATTATTTCCTCTCCCAAACCTCTCTTCTCGTGCATCGATTTCCAAGCACTTATTCTCGGTTTCCGAGTATTTTCTCCCCCAATTTCCTTCTACTCCCTACATCACGTCTTGCGTTGTTGTTATGGCTAAGAACATATTTCACCCTGCCCTTACTATTTCTAACATCAAGAACCATATCCCTATCATTCTTGAAATAGAAAACGTCCAATACGCGACTTGGGCCGAACTGTTCAAAGTTCACGCACGCTCGCATCAAGTCCTCCATCACATTATCCCCGCGGCTCCTGCGGATACGAAGGTGCCCAAACCCGAGGATGATCCTAGTTATGGATGACCTTTGATGCTACCGTTCTTCAGTAGATTTACTCCACTATCTCGCTAAAGAATCACCACACGGGGAACTTCATTTTTTAGCTTTCAATTCGCATGTTACCGACCTGTTGCAAACGATTATCGAACCAGACACTACGGTGATGGATGCTTGGAATAAAGTGTGTGATATATTCCAAGATAATTAAAATTCTCGTGTTGTTACCCTTGAGCAGGAATTCTCCCACGTCAATATGGAAGACTTCCCTAACGTTTCAGCATACTGCAAAAGGTTGAAAGAATTGGCGGACCAACTACGCAACGTTAGTGCGCCCGTTACGAACAATCGTCTTGTCCTTCAGATAGTTGCAGGCCACTCTGAGGCCTATAGTAGTGTCGGTATGCTTCTTCGTCAAACCAGTCTTCTTCCGCAGTTTTATCAGGCCCGTTTCATGCTCACGCTCGAAGAAGCAGGATTGGCTAAGAAAGCGGCCATTCGGGCCTCGTCCGTCGTCATGGTGACAGCGACCGATTTTTCTCCATCCGTCTCCAATAATTCCGGCCAAAACCGCAACAATAGTGGCGGTAAAAAGGGTTAGAATCACAAGAATAATGGTAAAAATGTTAGGTAGATTTTAGTACTGTTTTAGAATGTGTTTTAGGGAGTCTTTTGTTTGTCTTTTAGTTATTTTGTGCGGTATTATGCATGTGTTGTGTGTTTTCAGGTTTTAAGCGATTCAGAAAGGAATAAGGCGAAACCAAAAGAAATAGGCGGTTATTAAGGACAAAAATGCATATCTGGTCACAAGAGATAAGTCAAAGAAGCCCTGGGAAGCTCGGAAAGCAATTTAATCGAATTCTGGATGAAGAAGGCTAAAGAGCCGCGACACCCAACATTAGCTCCGCGGCGCCCCTTAGGCAGTGAGCACACGATCTTTAAAAGAGAATTAGCGCCACAACGCTCTAATCGCTGAGTCGCGGCGCCGACGACGTCAGGGCAGCGAAAAACCTAAATTTAACAAGGGCAAAAAGGTCCATGCTGGGGGTTTTTCGTGATATATATTGGGGGAAACGTTTTACTGAAAAAGAAACACTTTGGAGGCATGAAAAAAGAGAACAAGAAGCCACTAGAGACATCCATTGTTCAAGTTCTTTTCCTTTTCTTTACTTTAATTCAGTTCATGTTGGATATTAAATTAATTAGTTCTTAGTATGACTATGAGCTAATTACTTTTGTTACGGTTTTCCATCGAGTCACTTGAAGCTCTATTATGATTTAATGCATTGTTGATGTTCTTCTTCACCTATTAAAATCTATTCAACATGCGTTTATTGAATGAGAATTAATTGACCTTTAGTTTTCATTATCTATATGATTTCAAATCGAGATCTGAAAATGGAGATTTGAATATGCTATAATTGATTAGATGTAGGTTTAATCTTGAATGAGAGTATCACGATTGTCTGTGTAGCGTTTTAGGTTATTGATCTTAATTCTCCTATGTGGTCGAACTTATCATAGAAATATAGAAAGTTCTCACTTAGGTTGAGTTTTTATATGTCCTAACCAGAATATAGAACATTTTAACCTGCTATCTTAATAAGAAGAAGAATCGTTAGTCTTGCATTAATGAATGATAGAGTGGATAGTTGAGGAGATTGGAAACCCTAATTCCTTCATTACTTAATTAAACCTCGTGTGTTTTCATTGCTATTTTATTTTAGAAATTCTTGTTAGTTTGTTAATTCTTTAGTTAGAAATCATCACTTATATTCATTAGCCAAATAGAAATTAAAGATTAGTTAATTGGTACTTGATAAATCAGTCTCTGCGGACGATATTCGGTCTTACCGAAATTTATTACAAATTGCGATATTACACTTGCGTAGCATCTAGAAATACCACAACAAAAAACTGTAATGGATACCGAGGTGGAAATAATGGGGGTGGAAATGGGCCTTGGTGTAGTGGGCCGCAAGTCAACTGGCTACAGCCTTAGGGCCCATGGCCGTGCAACTGGGCTAGTGGGCCCAACAACCCCTATTACCCGCCTATAGTTTTCTCGGGAAACTGGGCCCAAAATTCCAACAACAATAGGCCCAGTTTTTTGGGTCAATAGTGGTACCCGAGAGTAGGTTCTGGGCCGGGGCAGCAAACAAGTGTGCTTGGGCCTCGGCCTCCTCAAGCCCACCATATAGTCGGGCCCACCCCTACCGACATTGAAGTCGTAATGCACACTCTTGAATTAGATCCCCCGGGCGCAAATTGGTACATGGACACCGGAGTCACTACTCACATGACGTCCGACCAAGGTACTCTCTCGTCTTATTCCAATTTGAGCAGTAATCGTGACATAATTGTTGGTAATGACAATTTTATTCCAATTCGTGGTTACGGTCATAAAACTTTGTCTCCCCCCCCCCCCATCCACATCTTGTCTTGAAAAACGCCCTTCATGCCCCTAACTTAATTAAAAATTTGGTGTTTGTTCGTAATTTCACCACTGATAATTGGGTTTCTGTTATTTTTTATCCTTTTGGATTTTCTGTGAAGGATTTCAAGACGGGGATTCCTCTCATGAGATGTGATAGTAGGGGATATCTTTATCCTATCACGGCCGCATCCGGTCTCTCAAGTCAAGCCTTGTCATCCACTTTTGCAGCTCTCGCTTTTTCCTTATGGCATGCACGTTTGGGTCACCCTGGGTCGTCTACTATTTCTGCCTTACATAAAAACAATTTTATTTCTTGTAAGGGTACGCGTAGTACTCCAATTTGTCAATCTTGTCCTCTGGAAAAAATTGTTAGATTACCATTTGTAGACTCTACTTCTCGTACGTTAATGCCATTTGATATTATTCATAGAGATTTATGGACATCTCATGTTCTCAGTTCTCTGGGCCATCGTTATTATGTTCTATTTTTGAATGATTATTATAATTCTTTATGGACTTTTCCGTTAGCGAAAAAATCTCAAGTGTTCTCCAGTTTCCTAAAATTTAGAGCATTCATCCGTACCCAATTCGAATGAGAAATAAAAAATATTCAATGTGATAGTGGCAAAGAATATGATAATGGGTTGTTTCGGGATTTTTGTAGTACTAATGGAATAAATTTTCGTTTCTCCTGTCCTCATACGTCCTCACAAAATGGGAAAGCCGAACACAAAATTCTTACCATTAATAATATTTCCGAACATTATTGGTCCATGCTTCTGTACCCCCTTCCTTTTGGCATCATGCTCTACAAATGGCTACCTATCTTCTTAACATACTTCCTACGAAAAGGATTGGCAAATACGTCCTCGCTTCAAGTCCTCTATAATAATATTCCTTCGTATTCACATCTTAGGGTCTTTGGGTGCTTATGTTATCTGCTATTTCCGTCAACCACAATTAACAAACTTTAAGTCCGTTCTACTCCTTGTGTCTTTTTAGGTTATCCATCTAATCATTGTGGTTACAAATGTTTTGATATATCGTCGAATAAAATCATAATTAGTTGCCATGTTATTTTTTATGAAATCCAAATTCCGTTTGCTAAAGACAGTGGTCCCGGACCTAGTTCGTATAATTTTTTAGATGACGATGTCTCCTCATATATTATCCACCATTTATCGGACCTGTCCCGCCCCCAAAATCCGCCAGCGGGCCCACTGCCCGCTGGTCCTCCAGTACCGTCACAGCCTCCCGTCGTGGGCCCAACAACTGGGCCGCCTATCCAGCCCACTTCTACCCCAGTTACTATTTTCGACGTCGATCCCAGTTCCAGTATTGGGCCAGCAGGCCCACTGCCTGCTGGCCAGTCCGTCACCAGTCCCGATATTTCCCAAAATCCACCCAGTTCTCCCCCGAGTTACAGACCGCTCACTCGTAGTCAACGGGGTATTTTTAAACCAAAAAGACATTTAAATTTAAATTTTAATGTTCTTAAATCATCTCTATCCCGTAACCCAGTGTCCGCCTTAAATGACCCGAATTGGAAATTGTCTATGACCGACAAATATGATGCTCTTGTTTCCAATAAGACGTTGGAGTTGGTACCCCGTCCTTCTGGTGTTACTATTATTCGGTCTATGTAGATTTTTACTCATAAGGATAATTCAGATGGTTCTTTTGCGAGGCATAAGTTTCGTCTTGTAGGTGATAGTAAGACTCAGCAGGTTGGCGTGGATTGTGGTGAGACGTTTAGTCCGGTTGTCAAACCGGCTACGATTCGCATTGTTCTCAGTCTGGCTCTTTCGAAGTCTTGGCCCATTCATCAGTTAGATGTGAAGAATGATTTCCTATATGGTGATCTTAAGGAGACCGTTTACATGCATTAGGCTTGGAGCTTTCGTGACCCCAAATATCCTCATCATTTTTGTTTATTAAAGAAGTCCTTGTATGGGCTTAAGCAGGCCCCACGGGCTTGATATAAAAGATTTGCAGATTATGTTTCATCGATTGAGTTTTTGCACAGCAGGTATGATAATTCATTATTTATATATCATCGTGGTTCAGCCATGGCTTATATTCTATTATATGTGGATGATATTATATTGACTGCCTCTACTGATGCTTTGCGCAAGTCTATCATGACCATGCTCATTTCTGAGTTTGCTATGAAAGACTTGCGGCCCTTGAGTTACTTTTTGGAGATTGATGTTTCTCGTCATGCAGGTGGTTATTCTTATCACAACGAAAGTATGTCGCTGAGATTATTGAGCAAGCTGGTATGTCCTCATGCAAGTCTACTTCCACTCCAGTTTATACTAAACCCAAGTTGGGTGCTACAGCTGGCTCACCGTACGAGGATCTGACTCACTATCGCAGTCTTGCAGGGGCTCTTCAGTATCTTACTTTCACGAGACCAGATATTATGTATGTCGTATAACAGATGTGATTGTTTATGCATGATCCCAGGGTTGAGCACATGAATGCGCTCAAACGCATTATTCGATACATCCAGGGGACACTTGACTATGGCTTACATTTATATACTTCATCGACATCTACACTTGTCTCGTATACTGATGCTGATTGGGGTGGCTGTCTAGATACCAGATGTTCCACGTCCGACTATTGTATGTTTCTTGGTAATAACTTGGTCTCATGGTCTGCGAAGCGTCAATCAAACATTATCTCGCTCTAGTACAGAGGTCGAGTATCGAGGGGTCTTTGAATCCTGTTGGTTACGTAATCTTCTTTTAGAGATTCATTGTCCTATTCAGAAAGCTACCTTGGTTTATTGTTATAATATTAGTGTCATATACCTTTCTGGTAATCCGGTTCAACACCAGGGCACTAAACACATCGAGATGGATATTCACTTTGTTCGCGAAAAGATAGCTCATGGACATGTACGCGTCTACCATGTCCCTTCCAGGTATCAAATTGCAGACATCTTTACCAAAGGTCTTCCGTCCGTACTCTTTGAAGATTTTAGGGACAATCTCAGCGAACGAAGACCGTCCGCTATGACTACGGGGGTGTGATAAATACCTGTGATATACACGGTATATTTATGTATATCACGGTTTAATGACCTAATTATGGTTAGTTTAGTTATAATTAAAATAGAGTGGTACACTTACCATAATTGTATAATTATTGTACAAGTAAAATAATGTTTTGGGATTAGAATAGGAATAGGATTTTCCCATTATGGAAATTGTAATTAAAATACTACCGATGTTGAGGAAAGGGGCATTGGTCACATAGTCATACGCCAAAACACCTGATTGAGCTTTATCAAGCCTCCCTCAAAAGGGCAGAAAAAAATGTTGAAGCAAATTTTATTTTTGAAGATAATGTTGAGCCCATGCATTTAGATGTGGCAGATTTCTTTGAACACCCTGAAGGGAAAATAGATCATCTGATCGGTGATTCATCTGTAATAACTTAGATATTTTCATCATGTCATTAATATAGTTTTTTATCCATAGTTATGTAAATAATGTAATGCTTTGTTTGATAATAATATATACTTCAATGTTCACTTTATCTATTCTTTCATTTTGAAGAATTTATGAAAGATTCTCAAATTTTCTTTGGATCAATGACCAATCATGAAGATATTTGTGTGATTGATAGTGGAACAACACATGCCATATTCAAAGATGAAACATACTTTTCTAACTTGATTAGGAAAAAGGGAAATATTAGTACAATTTCTGATAATTCGAAATTGGTTGAAGACTCCGAAAGAGCTAATATATTTCTGCCTTAGGGGACGAAACTGTTATAGAAGATGCATTGTTCTCTTCTAAATTCCCAAAAAAGTTATTGAGTTTCAAAGATATCCACCGAAATGGGTATCATGTTGAGACTTAAATGAAATAAATATTGAATATCTTGGTATTACTAAGCATGTCTCCGGTCAAAAATATATCTTGGAGAAACTACCAACTTTATCTTCTGACTTGTATAATGCACAAATTAGTATAATTGAAGCACACTTTATCATAAATCAGAAGTTTAATGATTCAAGTACTTTTGTGCTTTGGCATGACCGAATAGGTCATCATGGGTCAATACTTATGAGACAAATAATTGAAAATTCAAATGGGCATCCACTAAAGAACTTGAAGATTCTTGAAAGTGGTGAATGTTCATGTGCTGCTTGTTGTCAAGAAAAATTGATAAGACCATCGCAAATGAAAGTTGTCATTGAATCTCCTGCCTTTTTAGAGTGTATACATGGAGATATATGTGGTCCTATTCACCCACCTTGTGGGTCATTTAGATATTTTATGGTCCTAATAGATGCATCTTCAAGATGGTCACATGTGTCTTGTAACTTGGCGTTTACGAAATTATTCGCACAAATAATATGCTTAAGGGCACAGTTCTCAGATTGTCCCATTAAAGCTATATGCCTCGATAATGCTAGAGAATTTACATCTCAAACTTTTGATGATTGTTGTTTATCAGTTGGGATAAAAGTTGAACATCCTGTAGGATATATTAATACTTAAAATGATCTTGCTGAATCATTTATTAAATGCTTACAATTGATAGCAAAATCACTACTTATGAGAATACGATTGTCCACGACCGTTTGGGGCCATGCTATCTTACATGCAACATCGCTTATTCATCTCAGATCGACTCATTATAATAGATACTCTTTGTCACAATTAGTATTTGGTCATGAATCAAATATTACTCATCTTCTAATTTTTTATTGTGTTGTATATGTTCCGGTTGCACCACCATGACGCACTAATATGGGCCCCCAAAGAAGGTTAGAAATATACGTTTGGTTTGAATCACCCTCTATTATTCGCTACCTTGAACCATTAACGGGAGATTTATTCATTGCTCGATTTGCAGATTATCGATTAGATGAAACAAATTTTGCACAATTAGGGGGAGAGAGGAAAGAAATTAAAAAAGAAATTGTGTGAAAAGTTTCATCACTATCTCATTTAGGTCCACGTGTCCCAATATGTGAACATGAGGTCCAGAAGATCATCCACTTGCAGAAAATAGCAAATCAAATGCCAGATGCATTTACTGATTTGAAAAAAATAGCTAAGTCATATATCCATGCGAAAAATGTGCCTATCCGAATTGATATCTCAGCAAGACCATCTACTAATGCCATAACTACTGAATCTCATACATGTCTGAAGTGTGGTAGATCATTGAATTTGAAGGATAGAAATTCTAGAAAAAGAAAAACAATCAGTGATCAAAATGACACTATAAAAGAATCTCATAAAGAGAATCAAGATCTGATTAATCCTGATGTTCCTGAAAATATCAGTGAACCCGAGACTCAAGTGAGTAAAGAACTATCATTAAGTTCTAGTGGTGATGGGATAAATTTGAATCGATAAAAAATTATGATGGATAATATTTTTGCATATAATGTTGCAATGGATATTATAAAAGACAGTGCAGATCAAGAACCTCTATTTGTCGAAGAATGTCGATGAAGATGTGATTGACCAATATAACAAGAGGCAGTTCAATCAGATGTGAATTCACTTGCTAAACACGAGTTTTTTTAACCGATAATCCAAACTCCTGATGGTGTACAACCAGTTGGCCATAAATGAATCTTTGTGCAAAAAAGAAATAAGAGAAATGAAATTGTGAGATACAAGGCACGCCTTGTTGTACAAGGACTCTCTCAAAGATCTGGTGTCGACTATGAAGAAATATATTCACCTGTTGTGGATACAATAATATTTTGATAACTCATCAGTTTAGATGTACATGAAAACCTTGAAGTACATCTTATGGATGTAGTGACAGCTTACCTTTACCGATAACTTGATAATGAAATTTATATTAAAGTCCCAGAAGGATTAAAGATGTCCGAAGCATATCTTTCAAAGTCTCTGAAAATATATTCAATCAGATTAAAATGATCATTATACGGTCTAAAACAATCAGGACCATGTGGTATAATCGGCTTAGTGGGTACTTGATAAATGAAGGCTATACAAATGATGCCATTTGTTCATGTATTTTTATTAAGAAAAAAGAATCAGAGTTTGTTCTACTTGCTATTTATGTTAATGCCATAAATCTTACTGGGACTCCAGAAGAGCTCCAAAAGGTAATTGAATATCTAAAGAAATAATTCGAAATGAAAGATCTTGAAAAGACAAAACTTTGTCTTGGTCTGCAAATTTAACATTTAGAAAATGATATCTTTATCCATCAATATCAATATTCCTATATTGAGAAAGTATTGCTATATCATGGCTATTTGTTTACATGCGAAAGTATTGCTATATCATGGAAATCTACGAAGCAGTCCATTGTTGCTACTTCTTCGAATCATGCTGAGATAATAGCTATTCCTGAAGCAAGTAGAGAATGTGTGTGGTTAAGATCAATGATACATTTCATCAGGGAAAGACATGGCCTCAAGTGTTATACTAAAATACCCACAGTATTGTATGAAGACAATACTACATGCATAACTCAATTAAAAGGAGGATTCATAAAAGGAGATAAAATGAAACACATTTCACCAAAGTTATTCTTCACACATAATCTCCAGAAGAATGGTGATATTGATGTGGAGCAAATTCGTTCAAGTGACAATCCTGCAGATTTGTTCACTAAATCTTTGTCGACTACAACTTTTGAGAAGATGATATCCAAGATTGGAATGCGAAGACTTTGACATCTTAATCTTGGTCTTCGTCAGGGGAATAAAATACGCATTGTACTCTTTTCCTCTTAACTAAGGTTTTATCCATTGGATTTTCCTGGTAAGATTTTTAATGAGGCAACTTGTAACGCGTATTACTAGATGTGCACTATTTTTCCTTCACTTGAACTTTTTCCACTGATTTTTTCCTAATAAGATTTTAACAAGACGCATCATCTACTAATGGACATACAAGGATGAGTGTTGTAAATATTGTATTTATGCTTGTCCATTAACTTGAAGACATATAAACTTGATGACCAAGTTTTATTGTTAGCTTGGTGACCAAGTTAGTTACTTGGCCACCAAGTAACTTTTCTTCTTATAATAGTGGCTCATTTGTAGAAGATGATATACAATCAATTTGAAATTGAATAATATATTAGTCTCTCTATATTTGTCTCTGGTATATTTACTTAATTGTCTTTATTACAGTCCGTTTCAGAGCAGAAGAGCCGTTTTCAAGTAGTGTTCGATCGATTACGTATTAATCAATATTCGATTTATTGGTCTGAGGTTATCGACAAAAAAATTTGTCTAAGCCACTTCGTTTCTTTTTGTCTAAGCCACTTAGTTTCTTTTTGTCCAATTTTATAATAGAAATTACATTTTGGAATATTAACATAGAATAGTTAATTTGGTTTTGAAAGGGCAAAATAATCGTTCAACTTTTGATGACTATACCAACAACAACATACTGAGTGTAATCTCACACAGTGGGGTCTGAAAAGGGTAAGATGTACGCTGACCTTATGTCTACCTTTGTGGGATAGAGAGGTTGTTTTCCATAGACCATCGGCTTAAAAGAACGTAATCAATGCAGAAATTTAAGAAAAATGACAAATAAAGAAACACATAGGAATACTCATATAAAAGTATGAATCTACACTAAGCCTAAATAATACTACACATGTAATTCAACTTTTTCACATAGAGTCATCCCACTCTTAATATAGTATGATAATATACTAATTTATTTTCTCACACATATATAATCGTTTTGCATGTAATATAAATAGCATACTGGCAAATTTTAATCACCATATAATCAGAACTAGGTAGTGATGGCCCGTGCCAGCACAGGCCCAATTTTGTGATAATTGAATCTTTTTTATTTTTTGATCAACTTTCTTTAGATATGAAATTGCAAATAATTAAAATTGATGAATGTTAAGTGACTTCAAAACAGACAATATGACATACTAATTCCTATATATCACCTGCATATATTTGGAACAAAATGTGCACTCATGGATGTTGTATGGATATCATATAGGAGTAATACATTCTCTGTATCCATGGTAGCGTCATACAGTTGGATGCTAAAGGATCGATTCTTTACATTATATATGAAAGTACAGTTTACATGGCAAACACCTGTAATGATATGAAGTAATGATCAATTATCAGTGCTTATATCTCAAGCAAAAACTAAACACAATCGTGTCTCAATGACATAATTCTTGCTAACTTCATGATAAGATAAAAATATTAGATGTCTTAGATTGGAAAATTGAAACTTGTTAAATGGAATTGTAATAGATGGTTGAAAATTTTACCTGTGAACGACATACCTTGTCCATCAATGTCTATCATATGGCTGTATTTGGGCCTGTTTACCAGAAAGAGCTCATTAATGCCTCGACTGATATATCGAAGTATGAATTAACCAAAAAAAATAATCAGTGGCAACACATCAAGAAGCGGGTAAGAAAGTATAAACACTCGTTAAGTTAAGGTGCTAGTAGGGCAAGCTGGATTCGACGAACTCGAGCAGTTCTAATGGAGATCTTCTCCCTTGTGCGTATGATAACAGCCAGAACTGAGTATGAAACACAATCAGAACATTAGGCATTGCCCTTCTCTATTTGATCAATTGCCAAATGCATCTTCGAATTGGCAACGATAGGTGGCTGGTTTCCCCCCTCTTCTGCTCAAATCAAACCTTCTCAATTTTCTGCAAACAACACAACCTAAGTGAGATTGTAACAACTATTGGACAGAGTGTTGGTGGTTGTATGACTTTTGAGCGAGTGAGATATTCTGCAATAAGTAATTGTCATGCCCATTCAAACAATGGAACATTGAAAGGTGGCACAAGCTACTGGTCGAAGATCATTTTTATGCCTACTTTCTCAAGAATACCTGTGCATGTACCAAATTAAAGTAAGGAAAGTGCCGAAAACTTACCGAGTGGCGCAAAGGGCCCTGCTTCATAATAATGACAGATGCTCATGTGAAGTTGCGACTGTTAAACAATAGGATGAGGAGGTGATGTTTTGGTCTCAAATGTTTTAACTGGAGTTCTGTACTTAAGACTCCAACTTCCCAGCTTTGTCCATAAGTCTTCTAAATATTTTTCTGCAAAAATTCATTGAAACTGGATTTATATCCCCTTAATATTTGCTCCACTCGAACTTATTGTAGTCATAGTCATATAGTATTACGACAGTCCTTGAATCCTCTCCCTTTTAACTACCTATAATTAGGATCTTGATTAAACTTTGAGATTTAAGTTAAACCAAGAAAGCTAATCAAATAAGAGTGTCTCTTCATGGAAGAAAGCTTACCTAGTAAAGTGAAAACCCTTTATATCTATTATATGCCTCAGTGTAATAAGAAAGTGAAGTGAAAATAAATTGAGACTCATCATGCTCTCTATTCCCATACTTGGGAAATCCAATTCGAGAGAGGGAGAAGTAACTCGTCATTTCACCACCACAAGTTTTCGAGTCTGTATTCGTCCACTTCGTCCTTGTTGAATTTCATGAATGGTAGGCTAAAAACAAACCTTAGGTCAAAAGATGATAAAGAACAACTTTGTACTACATAATGCTTAATTTAGCGACAGAGCTGCCAGTGCTCCTTTCCATCAAATACCACAAAGCAACAAAGGTAAAGATAACAAATCTCCAATGCCTCCCTACCTAGATTTCATGACATTCACTTATAACATGCATATGTTAAAGTTTACTCATTCTCTGAAATATAGGTTTTAGAGACAACTGAATGTTATAGAACATTCTGATAATATGGAATTTATTAAGAGGAATGAAACTCAAATAAAGTAAAAGCATAATAGATTTTTTTTTGATTGGTAAAAGCATATGACAGATTTAGAAAATAGTACATGTATTTTATCACTACACTTCACTTTAATGGAACCAAACTGGATAAAACCAACAAAAAGTGTGAAAAATCAATCCCTCTCAATTCTTATTATCTTCTTGTTTTCAGTTCTACTTTTGGGTTCACCGACTGTAACAGGGCAACATAAAAAATCTGAAAGGAAGATCGCTGTTAACAATTCATACATTTCAGTCCACAAATACAACAGCAGGAGAAAAGCGTTGACTGCATTTGTCATCTAGAGCCGCCCCTCAACAAATGAACCAAGAACTTACTCATTCTGCAAGATTTTACTGTTATAACATAAGGGTATGATCATAATTAAATAACCAAAAAAAAAATAGACACATATCGAGAAAATATGTAAAAAGCAACAAAGCAAGAAGAAAATCGACAAGCGCAATGAAGGAAGACCATAGTTACAGAGAAAGTAAAGTGGAGAACGATGAAACAGGAAAATTTAGAGAATGTAGAAGCAAAATCAGTAAGTAACATAATAAAAGTAAAAGGCCGAACAAACAATTAATGATGGTGCGAAAAGGGGAGCAGAATGAAACAAAGGAAAAGAATAACTACAGATAAGGAATACATAAAAAAGGTTCCATAAATAACGCGCTTACATTGTTCATAAGGGTGTCCAATTGAAGTAGAAGTAGATGTACCTTTTGGATTTAACACAGAGAAATCAGTTCTAAAATTTGTCATATGTTATCTTAGGAAGTCAGCTAAAGTCATCATAGGATGTTCAATAACTATACAACGTTAAACTAATAGCAAGGTAAAGGTCACACTTATGGGCGTCATTACACCATTAGACATTAGAGGTAGACATGAAAGTACTTGTTGGGCAGCTTAACTAAGTCAGTAACCTGTAGTATGAATTTAATAGACAAGAAAACAGAGAATAAAACCTCATACATTGAGTCTTTGCTCGCCATAGCTAAGCAGGGGCTCGTTGCTATTTTCCATTGAGCTTCCATTTCAAACATTACACCTTTATTTTGTAGTTTTTCTAGAATAATATCAAACCTAATATGCATCACAGACAAATACAACTTGTGTCTTTTAAGTAAAACTGTCAACTTCTATAATAAAATCACAATGAAAGTAAGGATCACACCTAGCAATACAACATAAATATAAATAGTGTATACCATGGTGTATTCTGAAACATCAATTAAATTAGGGTCTACCATGTGTATATTCCAAACTAAAGAGAGAATAAGAATATCTATAGCAGTTCTTGCGACATAGCAAATTTAAGCTTCCAACTTATCGTCGTAAAAAAAGTTCAGTTTCGTTTTCATTCCACCAACGTGCGATAAGGGAGTTTTTGAGAAGTTAGGTCCAAAGTTTTACATACCTGAGCATATCTCATCCTACTTCAATTTCTCTTCTCTTTTCTGTACAACAAACAATCTTAAATTCCCGTCAGAAGTACATTGCCCGTTGTTTGTTTAGTGCATTTCAATTCTTGGTATATTTCTTCTTGCAAGTAAGAAATCAGACGATAGACCACAGACATGAACTTACCTAGACAGGTTATTTCAAATGTAATCAAAATGATAATACCAAATAGAACTCATATCCAATAAACAACATTCAACACAATAATCATAGAAGAAATTTAATACTGATTCCTTCGTATTACAATTTCAAGAATATAAGAAAGGACAATCCGGTGCAATAAGCTCCCGCTATGCGCGGGATTCGGGGAAGGGCCGGACCACAAGGGTCTATTGTACGCCGCCTTACCTCACATTTCTGCAAGAGGCTATTTCCACGGCTTGAACCCATGACCTCCTGATCACATGTCATCAACTTTACCAGTTACTTCAAGACTCCTTTAATTTCAAGAATATAGAGATAGAGAAATAACAGTAAAGGAACAAAAAGTAGGAGGGTCGTAAAAGAACTCATCACAGTGATGGTGCATTAGAATTATACATAAGCTTGTACATAGAATGACGATATAACAAGTGCAACAATTTTATACCGTGAGTTCAATCCTCGCCAAAACTCCTTGAACTCAAACCAAATTTCCAAACATCATTTTCACTAAGAACTAAAATAAAGATATTCCTAAGAAAGTTAAGTGAAAAGGATGAGAAGTGTGTAACTGGTCACCGGTAGAAAAAAAACCAACATAACATTAATTTACCAATTTAAGGAGCGGTTAGAGCTTAATTAATTACATGCAAACAAAGGATATGAATGTCCACAACAACAATCATGATCTTTTTTGTTGTTGTCTTCTTTTGCAAGACGAATAAGGGCAACTTATATTTCTTTTCCACCAAATAGAATTTCAATTTGACTCACGCACCACAATAACCACATAATTAATAAACGAGCTTCATAATATGGTAATAATTCCTCTCAGGTTGAATTATTCTTTACAAAATAATCTAGGAATTACTTCAGTAAATTAAAATTCATTAATAATTTCGAATTCAGCATGAAACATTCAATTCAACTTTCATGATAAGATCACATATAAATTAAATACGGACTATTTAATTTATTAATAAATTTATTTACACTTTCGCTTAATTTATTTTATATGTCGATTACAATATAGGTTTACCCATTAAAATTTATAAGCTTTTTAAAGGGATATCATCAATATCTAAACTGAGATATAGATTCTATCAAGTAATTATTGTTTCACATGATGTATATTGTCATCATCTAATTTGTTAAGTTTATTAATCCACATACCTACCCTATAAATCAAAATATAAATAATATATGTTGTTTATAATAAATATATCTAGGCTAAAGAGTATTGGTATGTTTAACCCGTCAAAAGGATGGGTCAACTTGGGTTTTCACCTAAGTTGATACGACAAAAAGGTTCCATTGACCCAACCCATTCAAATTCGGTTGGTTGGGCGGGTTACATATTGTTGGATCGAATTTGTCATCTCTGCTCCAAGACTCCCCTTTAAGTAGAGATATCAATTATAATTTAAAATTATATTATTTCCGCACCATGTATACAACAACAATAATAATAAACTCAGTGTACACCCACAAGTGAAGTCTGGAAGGGTAAGATGTATGCAGACCTTAACCCTAACTTTGTGGAGTAGAGAAGTTATTTTGATAGACCCTTTGCACAACGACAGAGTACCAAAAATAGGTTAAAGGATAAGAAACTGACAACAAAGTGACAATATAAACACAACCAATAAAACAACAGGTTACAAATAAAATGAAGTAAATGAAGAAATAATCTCTTGATTATTCTCATTGATGAAGATGTATTTATATACAATTTACAATCCCTAATTATGGAAAATCTTATTCCTACTATAACAATAAATCCTAATTATACTTGTACAAGAATCCTACAACTATGATAAATTTGTACAACAAAGTTGGGTGCAATTTGGTTTCGGTTTCCCGTGGTATACACACGAGGAGTATATTTCTGTCACACCCCCGCAGTCATAGCAAATTTATTGTCGTAAAGACTGTCCCCTAAAATCTTCTAATAAAACTAAGGGAATATCCTTAGTAAATATGTCTGCAATCTGGTACCGCGAAGGGACATGGAGGACGCGTACTTGTCCCCGAGATACCTTTTCTCGAACAAAGTGTATGTCCATCTCGATATATTTTGTGCGATGATGTTGGACCAATTTCAAGAAAGATAGACTGCACTCACAGTATTATAGTATACCAATGTAGCCTTCTGAATAGGAAAATGTAACTCTAGTAGAAGATTACGTAGCCAACATGATTCAGATACCACATTGGCTACCCCTCGATACTCGGCATCCGCACTAGATCGTGATAAAGTAGTCTGGCGTTTTGCCGACCAAGAGACCAAGTTATCGCCAAGGAACATACAATAACCAGATGTCGAACGTATAATATCTGGACAGTCACCCCAATCAGCATCTGTATATGACACAAGAGTAGAGACCGAGGACGGATATAAATGCAATCCAAAATCAAGTGTGCTCTGTATGTATCGGATAATACGTTTGAGCGCATGCATGTGCTCAATCCGCGAATCATGCATAAATAAACACACCTGTTGTACAACATACGTAATATTTGATCTTGTGAAAGTCGATTCTTGAAGAGCCCCTGCAATACTACGATACTGAGTGGGATCCTCGTATGGTGTGTTAGACGTAGCACTCATCTTCGGTTTGGTATCAATCGGAGTAGAAGTAGACTTACACGATGACATGTCAGCTCTCTCAATAATCTCTGCCGCATACTTTTTGTGATAAAAATAAACTACATGTATGACGAGTGACTGCAATGCCCAAAAAATAGCTCAAGGGCCCCAAATCCTTCATAGTAAATTCTGAACTGAGAAGGGAAATGATAGACTTGCGTAGATTATCAGACGAGGCAGTCAATATTATATCATCAACATATAACAATATGTATGCCAGAGAAGTACCACGATGATAGATGAACAGAGAATGATCAGATCTGCTGTGAGAAAATCCAATAGTAGATACATAATTGCAAACCTTTTATACCAAGCATGTGGGGCCTGTTTAAGCCCATACAAGGACTTTTTCAGCGAATAGACATGATGAGGATAATTGGGGTCCCTAAAATCCAAGGGCTGATGCATGTAAACTGTCTCCTTAAGATTACTGTGTAAGAAAGCATTTTTTACATCCAACTGGTGAATGGTCATGCTTTCGAGAGAGCTAGACTGAGCACAGTGCGAATGGTTGCCGATTTGACCACCGGACTAAATGTCTCTCCACAATCCACGCCAACCTGTTGTGTTTTACCATCACCAACAAGACGGGCATATGTTAAGTATATATATAGCCATTTACAATGCATGATGCCAAAAATAAGGTGGTAATGACGCATGGGCTAGCAAGGTACAGACAATATTATTTATGGAATGAATTTTTCTCTCGGCCTTCACATTTTGTGAGTACGTATGTGGACAAGAAAACCGAAACGATATGCTATTAATGTCACAAAACTCTCGAAACGGCCCATTATCATATTCCCTGTCATTATCACATTGAATATTTTAAATTTTCCGTTCGAATTGGGTACGGATGAATGCTCTAAATTTCAATAATGTGAAAAAACATACTTTTTAAATAAAAGAAAGGTCCACAAAAAATTAGAATAATCATCCAAAAATAAGACATAATAACGATGGCCTAAAGAACTTAAAACGGGAGATGTCCATAAATCACTATGAATAATGTCAAAAGACATCAAAGTACGAGAAGTAGAGGCTACAAAAGGTAATCTAACATGTTTCCCTAATGAAAAAGAAGGACAAAGTGGAGTACTACGCGTACTCTTACAAGCAATAAAATTATTTTTATGCAGAGAAGACATAATAGATGACCCCAGATGACCCAAACGTGCATGCCACAAGGAAGGAGCAAGAGCGACAAAGGTAGAAGGTGTGGTTTGACTCGTGGAAATAGTGGTGATTGGATAAAACTCTCCCCTACTATTACATCTCATTAGAGGTATCCCCGTCTTAAAATCCTTCACATAAAATCCAAACGGATCAAAATTAACAGAAACTCAATTATCAGTGGTGAATTTTCGAACAGACATCAAATTTTTAATTAAGTTAGGGGCATGAAGAATATTTTTCAAGACAAGAGGTGGATGTGGGGGAGACAAATTCGTATGACCATAACCGCGAATTGAAATTGAGTTGCCATTACCAACAATAATGTCACTATTATAGCTCAAATTGATAAAAGACGAGAAAGTACCTTGTGCGGACGTCATATGAGAAGTGGCTCCGGTGTCCATGTACCAATTTGCGTTCGGAGAATGTAATCCAAATGTATGCATTGTGGCCTCAATATCCGTAGGTGTCGGGACCGGAGCTGGACCCACAGCAGTGAAGGCCTTCTGAGGCCGAGGCCCAAGCAGCCTGCTGCCCTGGCCCAGCACTGGATCGTGATGCATTATTCTGAATCGGGAAACTAGGCTTGGAAGCTGACTGGAATTGGGCCCAGTTTCCAGGATATGGCGTCGATGGAAAATAAGGGTTGTTGGGCCAATCGCCACTGGCCAGCCCCACGGCCAGGAGGCCCAAGGCTGCGGCCAGTTGGCCTGCGGTCCACTGTTCCGAGCACCACTGCTGCCTCCGCAGTTCTTGCTATTATTTTTCTAATTTTGACCCCTTTTTCCGCCATCGTTGGTACGGTTTTGGCCTGAATTTTTGAAGAATGAGTGAGGGTCATATGACGTGGCCATTAACATGATATATTTGCTTCGATAGTCGCTTTCTTAGCCCAACCAGCCTCTTCCAACGTGAGCATGAAACGGGCCTAATAAAATGGTGGGAGAGGATTACTTTGACGAAGCAGTGTCCCAACTCCATTATAGGCCTCGGATAAGACTGCAACCATCTGAAGAACAACACGATCATTAGTAACGGGTGCACCAACGTTTCAAAGTTGATCCGTCAATTCCTTCAGCCTTTTACAATGGGCTGAGACGTTCGAAAAATCTTCCATGTTAACATGGAAAAATTCCTGCTCAAGAGTGACAGCACGAGAATTTTTGTTATCTTGGAATATATCACGCACCCTATTCCAAATTTCCATCGTCGTAGCGTCGGGTTCAATAATCGTCTGCAAGAGGTCTATAGAGATAGTGGAATAAATCCACTGGAGAATGGTAGCATCAAGGGTTGTCCATAACGTAGGATCATCATCGGGGGTAGGCACATTTTCCTTGCCAGTTACCGAGGGGGTGATGTGATGGAGGACTTGATGCCAGCGTGCGTGAACCTTGAATAATTCCGCCCACATTGCGTATTGGTCATTTTCCATCTCAAGAACAATAGGGGTGTGGTTCTTGATGTTGGAGACTGTAAGGGCATGATGAAACATGTTCTTTGACGTAGACATAACGAAAGAACAATAGGTGAATTAGGGATTTGAAAGAAAAATTGGGAATATAGGAAGAAATTGCATTGAAATCGAGGTATTGCACGGAAACCGAGACTGAGAAAGGGCAGCGGAATTGTCTCTATGAGAAGGTATTTTAGCCATAGACTTCTGATACCATAAAAAAAATAATCCCTTGATTATTCTCATTGATGAAGAGGTATTTATATACAATTTACAATCCCTAATTATGAAAAATCTTATTCCTACTATAACATCAAATCCTAATTATACTTATACAAGAATCCTACACATGGTATCAGAAGTCTATGGCTAAAATATACTATGCACCATGTATATATTTTATAAAGTTTAATGAGATTATTCTGATCAACCCAACGTCCTAGTGTATATTGTTTAATTGTTCACTCCTATTATGCAACGTATACTTTCTACTTTAAAGATTAGTTCTGCACTCGTTAACATAGGCAATACTTCCATTGATCAATAAACATAGGCAATCATCCCCCTCTATTCATTCTCAGACCACTAAATCATGCAGCAACAGTTAATAACATAGGCAATCAAAGTCAGAAAGAGAGATACAACAAGTGAACAACATATAAATGTAATCCCACAAGTGCGGTCCGGGAGGATAGAGTGTACGCAGACTTTACCCCTACTTTGCCCCTACTTTGGAAGGTAGAGAGGTTGTTTTCGATAAACCCTCGGCTCAAGGAAAAGCATATCAAAGCCGATCAACGAAAGAAATAACGGAAGTAATGAAACCTTGGCAAAGAACTATAGAAAATATGACAAAACATTATGGAAAAATAAAACAGTAACTACAACAGAAAGAGAGACGCCCCATAAAAATAAAGCATTAAGGGGTCATAAAGTTGCTATAAAGTGAATCCGAGAATTAGACAGGTAATATTTTGGGATAGAGATCAAAAGTACAGGACAGTAAATAAGAATGTTTTATTGCTAACATGTCCACATCCCCATCCACCCACACCAAAAAAAAGGGTTTTAGGCTTTATTTCAATACTTGTTCACGATTTTCAACAGTGAGGAGTAAGTCCCAAGAGCTGCACTTGCAATGCCAACTGCAACGATGGTGATGCTAGACACTGTCTACAAAAATGTCAAACATTGGTGATGTTATTGAGACTATCAATCTAAAGTTCCATGAACAAAAAATTAATAATCAAGAAAATGAGAAAGAGGAAATGATCTGTTCGCGTATTCTAGTCATGTTCTGCAACTAGTAAGCAAGCCCAAACAATTTAAAGGGCTGTTGTGCGCAGGGTCCGGGGAAGCCGGACCACAAGGGTCTATTGTACACAGTCTTACCCTGTATTTTTGCAAGAGACTGTTTACACGGCTCGAACACAGGCAACTTTACTAGTTACGCCAAGGCTCCCGTGAGAAACAGTTTATGGCCAGAAAACGGTTTGTTAAACAAGGTAAAAGTTAAATTTTCAACGGAGATACCTGTGTCCTTGTTGCTTTCTTTCCAACAATCTTTAGGAAACATAAAGCTGGCATTATTACAGCCTGAAAAACAGAAACTAGGAGCTCATTTATACTCCCTAGAATACAAATTGATAATGAGTTGAGCGGAAGTTAAATAGATCCTAAGCAGAATGAATATGAGCGAATCTTTAAATATTTAAAAAGTAAATAGAATTGTACCCGCCGCTTCTGCCACTTGGCCGCGTACGGTTGCAATCCCCACGAGTGAGTACTGGGGAGGGTAGAGTGTACGCAGACCTTACCCCTACCTCGTGGAGATAGGTATAACAACGCAGTATGAAAAAGACAATACAAAATTAACAAGGCAGAGCAAATAAGGCATAGCAAATAACAGAGAAAGCGTAACATAGCCAAACACAGATAACACTTGGCCATGTACGGTTGCAGTCATTACTTAAAACCTTACCAACATTGATTGTTTAATACTTAATCTGATTATGTGAAATGTATTTATCAAAGGAAGATAGTTTTACTGATAGAAGCATAAAGATCAAACAAAAGAGAACATGAGGGAGGTAAATAGTGAAGTAGAGCAAGGTAAATTAGGTTGTGCTACATAGGTAATAACATTTTGACAATCGAAACTGAAAGCAAGCTTTGAACGTTATGCATATCCAAGTTTGAGTATCATATGTGATAAAAAGGGCAGCCCGGTGCACTAAGCTCCCGCTATGCGCGGGGTCCGGGGAAGGGCCGGACCACAAGGGTCTGTTGTACGCAGCCTTACCTTGCATTTCTGCAGAGGCTGTTTCCGCGGCTTGAACCCATGACCTCCTGGTCACGGCAACAACTTTACCAGTTACTCCAAGGCTCTCCTTCTAGAGTATCATCTGTGATATAAAGAAAAATAAGTTCAGGATCGCCTACCACCAGTATACTGAGAAGAGAACCAATCAGAGCCATCACAAGACCTGCAACGAAGATGATAATCAGAAGTTGTCTAATAAAATTATTTAATCAACCAAAATCCCCTAAGGTGAAGCGTTTTGTTTGATGCACAACTTTGGTGTTTTAGGAACGCAATTCCGAGAGGGAGAGTTTCTTCTATCACAGCTTAAACTCTCCAATTTACTTTGTTTTTCCGAATGCAATCCATATCTGAGTGGATTTAAAATGGTACAAGCACATCCAAAAACATCCTAGCAAATTATTCCGGAAGTTATGGGAGATATATGTGCTTAATATACATGAAAACCAAATTTTATTTTTCTGGGGTTGATTTAAAAGAGTCTTTACGTCATTGTTATCCTTTCTATATATTTAACCAGCAATGTGAATCTTAGTGTCAGCTTGTTTTCAACAAAATTGTAAAGAACCCGGATCAGAACGCTTCATACAGCTAATCTTAGTCATACAAGGTCTAATATGATTTATACAAATATCTATGACCTCTATTGAATATTACCCAAGAATTGTCACACAAACTAAATCAAGTGACAGCAGTAATATTTGCAACCAGATAAGCTTTTGGTCTAACAAAGATTTAGTGAAATTGTTAGATTTCGATGTTAGAAATGCAATACATCACTAAAAAGTTGACTTTGATTTAGTCTATTGACTGAGATTTTCATATTTTTCCCTATTTCTCTTTTTTTTTGGAGGTAAAATGAGATTAGATGCTCAGTCTTCTAGGAGCATTGATAATAGACGAACATGCAACATAGAATTAACCTAGGACAGATGAAATGGAGGAATGCTATGAAATGTTGTGTGATACGAGATACTTAACAAAGTGAAAAGCAGGCGAGTTGAATAGAGCAATTGTGAGCCAACAATGTTATAACTGGTGAACTCTGAGCACCCAAGGTCTAACATATCCAAACATGTATGCTGTAGAAATGCATATGTTGAGATAGATATTTGACCATACAAGGGATAAAGTTCAGGTTGACCAATTTAAACTTAACTAACAACAAAACCCCAACGAATTCATATCGTCGAGACCACCTAGTAGGATTAAGGTTAAATTGTTGTTCACCTTACATTAGACCCAATGTTTGCCCAAAGCTTTTTTAGTTCAGCTAAAGACTTTGTATATTTGTGCAGGAATAAATGTGCTATATTAGAGGAGCTCTTGTTTTAGAAAACTACTTTGCACTCAAAGACAAACCTTTGGTAATGAAATAGAATGGCCCAGAATAAAGCGGACTTGATGCAGATTATCCAACAACATACCCAGTGTAATCCCATAAATGGGGTCTGGGCAGGGTAGAGTGTACGCAAACTTTACCCCTAGATAGAGAGGTTGTTTCTGATAAACCCTCGGTTCAAGTAAAAGTGTATCAAAGAAGTTCGAAAAAACAAAACAGCGAGAGAGCAGGAGCCATGACAAAACACTAAGGAAAGCATATACCAGATCATTCTTAAAAAGGAATGTAACTACAACAAAATAATACGATAATAGAAATGCAAGAAACATTAAACAGTAACAGATATCGAATAACAAGAAACAACAAGATGCAGATTATCCATACAGCTTATATGAGTTCGATACTATATGTATAAAGAATAAGTATCATAAGCTGATAGGAGAATAGCCCTAGGTGAATTAACTGATGTTCATAACTGAAAGATAATGTTACGTACCAAAAAAGGGAAGAAGAAATGCAACACATACTGTAGAAAAGACAAGCACTGTCCTTAAGAGAATATAACACCAGAAACTACTAGAGATTCTCGCGGGCAGCAATTCATCTATGCTTCTTGCCAAGGGATTCATCAGCAACGCATATCTGTGCAAGTGTGAACTTCAAGGAAAAAAACAGGATATGCATAATTCTTTGATATATTTTGTTGAGTCAAGCAATCTAAAGTGTTATTAATATTGACAGTAAAAAAGAAATAGCAACAATTGACAATGAAAGAGGATACTTCGTGAATGGGTTTATAACCTGCATGGTAGAGAAAAATATACATAAAAATGAATGATTAAATCATAAGATTCAGTGGGGGAGGGGGGTTTAAAACAATGAGCATACATACCGTGGTCCATAATGCAACTCTTGAAGCAATTGAACTGTCCGGCATATTTAAAGTTATCTGAGATAATGTGCTTTGACCAAACATGAGATACCCCATTATTGCAACACCTCCATATATTAGAATACACAGAATAAAGCTGCATAATAAGAAAGTGCAGGTCCTTAAAAGACCATAGATGAGAACGCATATAATGCAATTTGATAAGTAGAAAACCATACCATACTATAAGTGCCACATTGAATTTTGATTTGTCAGCCATAGATTGGTAGATGTTTGGGAACACTGAGTGCCCAGAGTAACAAAAGCCATATACTCCGATAGAAAAAGGAATACCACTCCAGTTCACAACCTGACCAGTATTGTGAAATCCAACTCCATCCACCGTACCAAGGAACATCACACACAGAGCAATTATTATGGTTGCAAGGACCCCACAGGCTGCAAAAATGTCAATATGATTCTCAAAAACCATCCATTCCAAGAGTACTAGTGTTTGAAGTGTTGGTAAAAAGAGCACCTGAGAGGTACGATATTACACGAAGGTCCCTCAACCAAACGGTTGGCAGAACAATTAGGGCAGTCAGAATTCCAAAGAAGTGAGTTGAATCAAGTTTAAGTCCATCCCAGTTTAGTGAAGATCCGGGAAAAAGACTAGTAAGGTTATCTCCTTCCAAAATTATAAATTCTACACAGTATGACTGCATTAGTTGAAAACATGTTAGAGGTCTGATGTTCCGCGAACAATGAAACTAGAGCCTTAGGCCAATATTCACTTACATATAACTCCATATACAAGATAATCTGCAAAGAATTACCAGAAAAATTGTCATGAATGATGAATGATCTGCAATGAGCAACCAATTTTCTCTGTTTTCCATGTAAGCATAAATCAGCTTTCTTATAATTTCAGCCAGTTACGACAAAAAGAAGGTCAGTATTGTTCCATGTAGGCACCATGAAATAGTAACTGACAGTTCAGAAAGCTACATTTACTATGTTCAAATTATTAACATTTTATTCCCACTCCATGAAATGAATTGATCTAACATGAAGTAACATTTTCAACTAACAGCTGGAAGCAATTGATTTTCTCCCAGGCGGTGTCAAGATAAAAGGATTTTATAGTAACGGAAGAAAATGAAATTCACACAGTGGGAATGGTAGAGATAGAAGTGGACAGTTCAGTCCCAGTAACAAAAGATGACGGGTACTACATTACTAGGATAAATAGGGAGGGTGTATTACAATTAAATCTTAAAATTACTGATCCACGAGACTCCTACAGCTGAAACTTGGAACTAATTACACATAGGATCGATCAACTGTAGATTAAACTAACTTACAGATATAAAAAGGCGTCCCAATTTTCCAAATGCAGCTTCTCCAATATCGGGGTAGGTTATGATGCCTTCCCTGCTCTCGAAGCAAGGCCTCATAAGAGAAGCCGTGTACCAACATATGACTGCAAAAATTACCAACACCAACAAACTAGCCCAGCCAGCTTCTTTCACTGTATAAGGAGTAGAAAGCAGCCCAACTCCAGCCATGACATTGACACCTAAGCCAGACAAAGAGAATTAGGATGACATAAAGAGATCTTAAATACTACTAAAAAAGGGCAGCCCGTGCACTAAGCTCCCGCTATGCGCGGGGTCGGGGGAAAGGGCCGGACCACAAGGGTCTATTGCAGGAGGCTATTTCCACGGCTCGAACCCGTGACCTCCTGGTCACATGGCAGTTATTTTATCAGTTACGCCAAGGCTCCCCTTCAGATCTTAAATACTACTATCAAGAAATAAGTTCAACCAATTCTTTTCCTCTCCAAACAAAAGATAAAACTAAAAAGACCTCATGCAGAAAGAACATCCTGATGTGTAAATGATAAAGTTGTTGACTTGGATATTCACGATCCACAATTGTCATTGCCATAACAATGTCTTTTGGTCTATATAGGGGAAGCGATGCCAGGAAAACAACATAAAGGACAAGCTAATATATACATATCACTTTTTGTATAGTCAAATAAAGGACTCTGAACAACATTGAGGTTTTCCTTACCATTGAATATAGTCTGAGTTAAACTGCATCCATAGGAAATTGGAAGTTCCCCAGTCAGTTGCTCATGCAATGAAGAAGCCTTCTCTGACCAAGATGTTTTTGTTACTGAGATTCCATCTGTGACATTTTCCTCCTGAATTTTATCCTTTTCAGTGAGCAAATGTGTCTTCACATCTGAGTCCAAGAATGATCTACTATCGACTTCGGATATAATACTGGATCCACGTCGTAGAAGTCCAAAATTAGGTGTTGCGGCAATCGTATATGAGTCGATTGTCTCTCTGTCATCATAAATATGAGCAGAGCATAAGAAACATTTTCTCTTCCATTCGAAGTGAAATAATTTTCATGGAGTTCTAAACTCACTCCAAAGCTACAAAAGAGAAGTGACTGTCTTCTTCTTCAGGCTAGTCGATTTGATCAGCTCCTAACTTCAAAGACACCTGTCAACTCCCCATAGACTCCAACTCCCCATATTCCGCCCGTGTCCCAACCACACCTTTAATTGCACACTCGCAAACATGGCCTCCCATCCCAAACCCTTTTCAAACATCAAATACTTTTAATGTGACGTCGAGACAATACCATCTGAACTTTAATCTATAATTCTAATCACCTTTGTCCCATCCAACATCATCCAACCCCTATACCGTCAAGTCAATACCAATACAAGGTATTTCCTACTCAAATCAGAATAATTTGTTTGTGCAGTAAAAATCAGGGGGTGCTAGCATTGAAGATGAGTATGGGACAAGGCCTAATCCTCAGTCCTCCAATTTCTGAATTTCTCTCATGTAAATCCACCACTCGTGCAAAGTAACTAGCTTATCCTTAATCTATTAGATATTTTTCCTTCTGATGTGCTATCTTCAAATATGTTTTCATACTATTAATCAAACAAGACTCCAATAAACAATTTCATTCGAGGAGTAAAGCAGAATATCAGTTAGAGAGGGGGGGAAAGGCAGCATGGCTAAGCAAAAGAAATTGAAAAAGAAAAAAGAAGTTCCTATCTTACTTCCTACTGGTATAATTAAGATCAGATCCTTCCATTCCCTTTCCGTTATACAGTTCTTATTGCCAAATCATTGTTCAGGTAAAACAAATCCAGAGTTTCAAATTTGAAAACGCATAAGGAAAGAGTAAAAAAGTGACACCCGATGTTGTTGCCTATTTGGTCCGTAAAACTGTGTTGGAAATAGCTATTGGGTTGGGTCGCCCATAAGGGGTGCTAATTAGCCCGTTAGCTCATTAGCTTGTCCTCCTAAACCCTACACAATTATGGTGTTGGAAGAACAATGAATTTTCACATTAGTTGATGGCTAGGGCCTACAATAGAGAATGTTTTGCATCCCCTAAAGGATATCTAGGTTGTGGACAAAGGAAGTTCATCCGATTTGTGAGGATTCGCGGTGACACGAGTCGTGATTGCTTGAGATCCGCTTCCGCTATGGAGAAACCCGTGAGTCTCCTAACTAGTAATTATTTGATGAAATACTATAAACTGAAACACAAAACTATGAGAGACCAGAGTTGGGATCCAACACAAGAGTAAATTGATGTCTTCCCTAATCATAAATGGACAAGTTATGGGAATTAAAGTAAAGCAACAACAACAACATAACAAACCCAATGTAATCCCGAAAGTAGGGTATGGGGAGGGTAGAGTGTACGCTGACCTCACCCTAAGGTAGAGAGAGAGTTGTTTCTGATAGAAACTCGGCTCGAGGAAAACAGTTCATAGCCGTTCGAAAAAGGAAATAATAGAAATGAAAAAGTCATGCCAAAATACTCCAGAAAGCATAACAAGGCATTCAAAACAGTAACTACATCAAAATCGGTAATCAAAGTACATAATCGAAGGACCGGAAACTACAGGAGTAATTGAAAGTAAAGCAAAGTGAAGTTAAACCTGAAACTTTGAGGCCATTGCTGAGAAGAAAATGGAGCCTCCTCAGCAGCACCCTCCTCCTCTTCTTCTTCTTCTTCATCGTCGTCATCATCATCATCACTCATATTATTTCTTGGGTTGGCTTCCACGTCATCAATTTCTTCATTCTCTAACAAGTATTCTGATAATTCTTCATCCTTCTTTGATGTCATGGCTATCTCCAATCAAACTCGTATCTACAACTATATATATATATATATATATATATATATATATATATATATATATATTACGTTTTCGAGATATCTAGAACCGTTGAGTTGGTACGTACTTTGTCTGTATGACTGTATCATGATGAATCATTGTATGACTCAACAACACAAACAAATAAGAGAGAGAGAAAGAGATAGCTTTTCTTTTTTGTCTTTTTCTTCTAATTTTTAATTTAATGGGATAAAGAACTCCTCCCCCTATTTTATGTGCCAATATTTTTTTTAAGTCTAGTCCAAAAAAATGATAATTTTTCAAATTTTTAAAAACTTTTCTTTTTATTATTTATAAGAAAATTATAATTAAAAAAATATTATGTAATAATTAAGACCACTATTTTCATATTCTTGATAACCGATGGACCAACGCCTTCGTATGTATATCACCCCAATTTCTTGATTCGCGGCGTTGAGTATTTACACTTAAGATCTTATGGCTCGATATATAGACATTGATACCGCCACCTTTGGCAACGTGATCCTTTCTTATACACTTGTGCTGTGGCGGAGAGGTCAACACTTGTGTTCTGACTTTTGTGGGAATGAGTTTTTCTTTTTCAATTATGACGTACTTGGTTAGCAACATAAAGTTGTAATATATTTATAATAACAAATTTTACAATTTTTTATTTTTTTAAACAAAAATAATTCATATCTATTCAAACTTTGGTACAACTAAATTGAAGAGAAGAGATTATATGAAAGGGGAAAATACTCGATTTTTATCCAAAATGAAATACTTTTTAAAATATATTTATATATGTAATTCTTTGAGGTTATGAAAAATATATTTGGTTACATGAAATCAATTGGCATTTATTTGAATGCTTATAATTATGCTAATATATGAGTAACTTTATATCTAATAAATAAGAGTCATATATTTTCATATTTTAATTTTAAAAAAATTATTAAAAAAATCTCACCAGAAAATATTATATCGGGATTACCGTTCTCATTCAACAAGTGAGGGATATTATTTTCTAATTCTTAAATGTTTAGGGGGTAAAGTGAATCGAGTCTAATTCTTTCGCATTTGAGAAGTCAAACATAAAACAGTAACATGCTTTTGTTGAGTACTAGAAACTTCACGAAGCTGCTTTTGCTTTATTGGTTTCTAGAGGAAGAATTCCAGTAATATAAAACAAGAGTAGTTGAATAATAAATACTTCACTTGTCTATTAGACAAAAATTAATATATTCAATTTTTTAATATTAATACTGAATATTTAAAGTAAAATTTAAAAAGCGTAGCCTTGGTATAACTGATAAAATAGTTATCATGTGATTAGAGAGTCATGATTTCAGACCCTGAAAACAGTCTCTTCCTCAGAGTATTGAGGATTATTGTGATTCAGTCCTTCCCAGATCCTCGGGAGGAGAGCTTGGCTGTCCTTTATGTAAAGTAAAATTTACATGTTAGACAATTTTATAGAGGAATATCACCTGTCCATTATAATAATTTTATAATTGTCGATGAGCTTTGTTTTGGCAGGCGTTTTGGGGGTGAACGCAGGCTAAAAACGCATCAAGGCGAACTGATGGGATTAAATCCTAATCTTCTAGGTGTTTGCTTAGACATACGCGGACCTTTCGAGCATTCATTTGGGGCATGGCGAAAAAAGAAAACAAATTTCACAAGTGACATTTCAATTAATTGTATTCTCCTTACCCTTCAACACACCTCATACCAACCTCGTAGCCCTCAACTCCACGCCCTTGCCCCTCACCCCCATCTCCTATAGTATAGTATTGGCTTAGATTATACACAAATGCTTTTGGAATAATATTTTCTACGTACATACCAAACACAAGAAAATACACAAGAAAATAAGTAAGAAAGTCACTAGAAAACATTTTCCTTGATACCAAACACACCCTAAAATGAACCTCTTTATCCATTCCTCTATTCTGGTCCATTTCATTCCAAAAGAAGTGACAAGACATGTTGGTACATCCACCTTTGACACAAATTCACATAGATCAACATAAATTGATTCAACTGTCAATAGGTCATATATACAGAAGTTCCCTGCTAAGCTAAGCCGAATCCAATCCAATTTAAGTACACCTCAATACATCCAGAAATGAACATTATAGGTAATTTTGTTTATTATAGAAGGCTATTCATTGAAAAACAGAACCTCCTCCTATAATAACTCAATGACTCTTGTTCTTTCAATATGCCGCAAAAAATTAAGTTTCAATATGACTAAGCTTTTCACAGTAGTGCTCAGCCTGCTGCACATAAAAAGATACCTTTGTGAACAGGATCAGGAGAAATGGCTTTGACTCATTCATCTGCAGTATTAGTTGAGCTGTTTTGATCTATCTGCTGCACAAATTGCCCTCGGACACGTGGTCGCTGCTCAGCGAGTTTCTTTCTCTTCTGGTTACGAACCTAATAGACACAGTTTCAAGGAAGAAAAGTGTTAGTAATTGCCACTGGTGCTTCGAGTTAATCTAACCTTACATGAAGAAGAACTAATTGATTGCTGCATGAATTTTCCACGTATCTCTTTTAGGTATACAATGTGATGCTCTGTGGCTTCTCAGAGGTGGGCGGATCAGGATGTGAAGTTTATGGTTTCTACAACGACGTCAAGTTAATATACAATAATTGGGTTTACAAAGATATATAGATACTTGGTGGATCTTTAATAGTATATATATATAGGGTATGAGCAAAAGCTACTGGGTTCACGGATTTAGTCTACTCATCCGTAACAACATCAAACTCTACATTAGGACCACTCTCTTCCCTTATTAGCCTATATCCCGAGAAATCAACAACAACATACAGAGGTGGATAGCTTTCTACTACGAGAATTCGTATTACCATAATTCCTATTGTTTGAGATTGTGACATTACAGGTTTTCCCTGTAAGTTGTATCATACAAGCAAAAAGTGTTGGAAATTTGCCTTTGGCGGAGAGATGCGTCCACCCATCTTTGATGAATTAAACACTAGTGTTCCGCATGTTGGAGACTTTGTCTCTTCGCACATGCATGATCTACGAAGTGAGTAAATGACCGTACGGCCAAGAATCGTCAAATTTCGTTGAGAAATGAAAGAGATATTGGTCCACGAAGTAAGGTGTTTGAGGCATGGAAATGTGGTGTGGCCAAATCTACCACATCGGTGGGAATAAGAAGAAGTGCTCTCTATATAAGTCTCTAATGTGGTAAAGGGTTTGGGACCCCAAGGGGTATCCCATGTGTTTAAAGGAGGGAGGACCTAGATGTGCTTGGGTCTAAGACCACACGCGCGCCGCCGCCGCCCGTCCGGTCGGGCCACGGGGACTTTCTGATATTATCTTTTTGGACCAGAGAACTTTGCCAGATGTACAGTTTCCTGAAGTTTAATTATTTACAGTTTGGTCCCCAGAGTTCTGGAGACTTTCTGCCTACCGTTGGACTGTTTTCTGGAGCATTAACCGGCCATTATTTGGCTGATTAACTCCTCCATTAACAGCCCATTACTTGGGCAGTTGAGCAGCTTCATTCATGACCTTAAATCAGTCTCTCTAATGCCATTAACAGCCCTCACTTAATGGCCATTACAGCCTTGTTTGTGGCTGTTGGGTTGCCCTCCTCCATGCTATATATTGGGTTGTTGTTGGCTCAATTCGTGACAGAGGAAGAACTGCACAAAACAATCACGGAAAAACAACACAAAACAGCCAGAATATAGCAGAAAAACAGTGCACAAAACAGTGAGAAAAACACACGAAAATACCACAAAAATAGTGTGATATACACAAGGTATACACAACAGAGACACACTATATACACAGAGACAAAAGAGAAGAGTATACAGAAACTCTTCCTTCCTTTTCCATATCTTCAGCAAGTCGATTCACATTTGTTTGCTTCGTCAGGCTTAACCTATTGGCTTTGTAGCGTTGAGATTAAAGTGTTGTTTATACTTGGAAGACTATTGCCCGCTAACGTAAAAGCATATATACGGGGCAATCTTGTCTTAAGGACAGAGGGCAATCACTCGACTCAACACACAACGTTGTAACCATCCAGATTTAGTTGTTTCTTGATTTCAGGTTATCAAGATTCAAGACACAACAAGCTTGCGGCAGTTTTGAAGATTGGCCTATTTCTTCAACAAGATTCAATTTCTGAATATTGAATATTCGTTTATCCTTTCGAATACTTGTAATAGTTATTTACTTCTCGTACTGCTTTATAAAGTACAATAGAGTACCAACAACTTAAGACAAGATTGTATTGTAAGAGTACTAGTGTTCGAAAGATGTCGGTCAAAAGTTGTGTGACCAAATCTGGATATGGCTGTGGTTTTCTGCTTGAAGACAATGATGATGATATTGTTGAAGTTCAACATGTTCATGGTGTCACCGCTCCCGAGAGTGGTGGCAACAAGCGCTCACGAGAGGCTGAGGATGTCAACTGGGACAAGAGGAGAAGGTTGAAGATGTGGTTCTATCTTGCAGCAGAAGTCCTATATCTGTTCCAGACAAAGAATCCGAAATTGGGATAAGTATTTTTCTTACTTATCAAGAATAAAGATTAAATGATGTCTGATTAAAAATGGATTAAAGTAAGGAGGAATATAAAAATAATGTATATTCCTTACGCTTTAAAATCAGAAGTTTAATCTCATCTTCTTTCCCGTTTAAAGATTGGATTTTGTAAATGACTTAAAAAGATCCGTTCTTTTAAGTGTAATTATTAAAAGTGTGTAAAGTATGTTCGCACATACGAGGGAGAAAGATCCAACCGATCGTGCGAAAAACTCGTTACCACTCACCACTCTTAAGTAAGCGCCAAGAATTATCTCGGGCACCAATCATAACGGAAGAAGTCTAAAAGTTAAAGACGTTGAGCCTGTCACACTATTTGGCAGAAGATCCTTCATAGGATGATATTGGACACTCAGTCATACAAAACCTCCGGGCGACTGGAGTGGGCCAAAATTCCTTTGATATGATGATATTGGACACTCAGTCATATAAAACCTCCGGGCGACTGGAGTGGGGCCAGAATTCATTTCATAGGAAAAGTAATGGACACCTAGTGTGGTGGGCCAGAGTTTCCAGGTCTTAAATGATCTGAAGGCCTAAAGAAAGGCAGAAAAGAAATTGGACACTCAGTCTGCCAAAGCAACTGGAGTGGGCCAGAGTATCCAGATCAAATATGATCCGATTACGCCCTAACCACGGGCAAGAGGTTGTTCATGTGAAGCAACGCCACCTCTAAAGTAGAAGGGGTTTTCCTCAATAGGACTTCAGGGATTGGGATCACTCTAAGATGAGGTGATACATATCCCAAACTTGGTTTAAGGGACGCTGTTGGTCAAGCTGGTTTGAGACTAGTCCAACAGGTCTGTAATAACTAAGAATGGTACAGTACGTCTGTAGCTAAATGAATGATATATTTGTAATTCGTGCATCTATGTCATCATAGATTAAGACATGTTAAATAGCAAGTCATTCAAAAGCTAACGATGTTGAGATTGTTGCCTTCTATCGACATAAACCCTCAAAATAAATGTGAGATAGGCGAAGAGGCAAAATCACCTTTCCAAATTCCGTCAAAGGAATAGCGAAAGAAGCACTGCTCCTCTAGAACTTAGTCACACCTACTTGGGTTATTTGAAGTTTATACAAAATAGAGGGGGGAGACAAGTACGTTGTGACCTTCATTGATGATGGTACAACGTATTGTATCCTTTGTTTGTTGAAAAGCAAAGATGAAGTTGTTGAAGCGGATAAGTGCTACAAAGCAGAAGTTGAAAATCAACTAAGCCTACGGATTGAGGAATTCGTAGTGATAGAGGGGGAGAATGTGAAGCATCGTTCATTAAACGACTGTTCATTTCTCACCTCAGTCCAACGGTGTTAGCCAAGCGCAAAATCGTACGCCCAAATTATGTGGGGTGGCTTGGTAAAAGTTGGAATACTGAAACAGGTCAAGTTGTACCTAAGACTGTAGATTGCATATCCACTGGATCTGCAAATAACAGTAGTGTTTATCACCTCTTGGCGTCAAAGAATGTTAAATATAACATTCTTTGAAGATAACTTTCTTTGAAAAAGAAAAAGGAGTAATTGCTCAAGGTTAACAAGAACCCGCGAGGGCCTGACTGTCCGGAACTAGACGTTCTGTATCTACAAGACTCGAAAGTTGCTGGCTATCCGGAACTTAATATTCCAGATCTGCGAACTCCGGGATTCTAGATGTTGAACCGAGACAGAGCAAAGAAGGGGACAAAGACTTGTTCCCAGTCCTTCTAGCTTGTATGGTTGAGAACGAACCATGGACAATTAACAAAGAATTGTCATCTCCAAAAGCGCTGCTTTGGAAAGAAGCTAAAGAGAGAAATAGATTCCATCATATAGAACCATACTTGTGAAATGGTTGATCTTCCTCCGGGAAAAGAACCTTTGGGTTGTAAAAGGTGCTCACATGTGAGTAGCTTAACATCCATGGCCATTGCAGTCTTGCGTGGCATGGATGTTGAAACAGCCTTCCCAACCGGAGAGTTGGAAGAAGAGAATCAGAGTTGATTTGCTGGACTGTTGGGCTTCTTCCTGAACTTTCATTTTGGTCCTTGAAATGTTTATATTTTGATCCTGAAAGTTTCAGATAAAACAGAAACAATGAATCTGACCAAACAAAAACAATGAATCTGACCACAGAAACATTGACTCTGAAGTTAGAAAGCCAACAGTTGGAGAATCAACAGTCTGAAAGTAAAAGTCATATTGAAACAAAGTCTCGATAGGAAAGATATGGGTATCACGAGATGACATCTTAGGAATTGGATTTCTAAGACATCTAACGGATCGGTCGATAGTTGACGAGTCTCGTTGAAGCCACCAATGGATATGAATCATAGAACGATTGGAATCATGGTGCACCCATAAACAAGGAGCGATATGCTCAGGTCACGTGTAGTTCAATGTATTGTACACACTACAACCGACCTGGTATCGTCCTACAAAGCAGATCAGTTGAACTAAGGTTCACTGATGATTTTAATACATGATCGGTAGAAGGCGTTAAGTCGGATATGACGATATTTGAATTATTCGCTTATCTACGGATTATAGTATTCTGGATGTCCAAATGGTTACGGGAGAACACGGTGATGCAACCGGACATCAGATCTGAAGAACACCAAAGCCACAAGTAAATGTGTATGGTGGTTCTTGGAAAATCCTCTAAGCAAACCTGCATCGGCCGATTCATAATGGAATCGGAGTTTATCGCTTTATACAAAGCATGAAAGAAGTTGAGTAACTCCACGACTCCTTAGAGGAAGTCCCTTATTGGGAGAAACCCGTGTCTTCATCATTTAAACATTGTGGCTAGCCGGTCGGCTTCAGGAAGGACACGGATGACGGCGTCTGGACATATCTGTCAGGATCTGTCGGAGACATAAAACCGTATGGCAGTTGATCATCACGGGTGTCACTTCCTTGTTTACTAACTAAGGGATTACCCGGAGATCAAGTGTTCTGCCTGTCTAGGGGAATGGGCTTAAAACCCAAACAATACGAACCTTTGCGGTGGAAACCCAACCATACTGATTGGAGATCCCAAGAATTTGGTTCAATGGGAAAACTAAGCGGCAAAAGGTTTAGTTGAGCGCTTCGGTGGAAGCAAGAAGCACTTCGGATGATGATTTCTGTACGGAAACATGAATCCAAAGCTGTTCCCGCAATAGACATTAAAGTGCTACCTGCATGGTGGGTAAAGGTTAAGCTTCCAAACCTTTAAAAGATCCTCAAACGGTTGAGGTTAAGGTTGGGGAAACTTTTAATGATTCCTAACACTTGTGAAGTGGGGTATAGCAGGATACCTTGTAGGAGATCACCTATTTAAGTGCGAGGATGGCCGTCTCAAATGAACGCACTTAAGAATCCAAGTGTGTCCACAGCCACAACGGAAAAAAACGTAATAAGGAAAACGGATAAGAAGAGTTATTGTGTTGATATCATTATCTTGGCTTACACTAAACACTGACGGTTCAAGACATCACGTTCACCGCGCAGTAAGTAAGTCCGATGGTATTCAACTAGGGAAGGTTCAAAACGGAAGCTACCTCTCCTGATGCAATATCTTTTCGCTGAAAGATTGTTGAAATGTAGGCACCTTGTGTGTGCGCCAAAATCTCTCTTTCATAGAGGGGATTGTTGGAAATTTGCCTTTGGCGAAGAGATGCGTTCACCCATCTTTGATGAATTAAACACTAGTGTTCCGCATGTTGGAGACTTTGTCTCTTCGCACGTGCATGATCTACGAAGTGAGTAGATGACTGTAGGGCCAAGAATCGTCAAATTTCGTGAGAAATGAAAGAGATATTGGTTCACGAAGTAAGGTGTTTGAGGCATGGAAATGTGGTGTGGGACAAATCTACCACATCGGTGGGAATAAGAAGAATTGCTCCCTATATAAGTCTCTAATGTGGTAAAGGGTTTGGGACCCCAAGGAGTATCCCATGTGTTTAAAGGAGGGAGGACCTAGATGTGCTTGGGTTCAAGGCTAAGCCCACACGCGCGCCGCCGCCCGCCCGTCCGGTCCGGTCTCGGGCTCGGGTTTCGGGTCACGGGTCACGGTCACGGGTCGTGGGCTGTAGGCTGTAGGGCGTAGGCTGTAGGCTGTGGGGACTTTCTGATATTATCTTTTTGGACCAGAGAACTTTGCCAGATGTACAGTTTGATCCCTGAAGTTTCATATGTACAGTTTGGACCTGAATTCTTTCATATGTACAGTTTGGTCCCTAAAGTTTCAATATTTACGCTTTGGTCCCCGAGTTCTGGAGACTTTCTGCCTACCGTTGGACTGTTTTCTGGAGCATTAACCGGCCATTATTTGGCTGATTAACTCCTCCATTAACAGCCCATTACTTGGGCAGTTGAGCAGCTTCATTCATGACCTTAAATCGGTCTCTCTAATGCCATTAACAGCCCTCACTTAATGGCCATTACAGCCTTGTTTGTGGCTGTTGGGCTGCCCTCCTCCATGCTATATATTGGGTTGTTGTTGGCTCAATTCGTGACAGAGGAAGAACTGCACAAAACAATCACGGAAAAACAACACAAAACAGCCAGAATATAGCAGAAAAACAGTGCACAAAACAGTGAGAAAAACACACGAAAATACCACAAAAACAGTGTGATATACACAAGGTATACACAACAGAGACACACTATATACACGGAGACAAAAGAGAAGAGTATACATAAACTCTTCCTTAAGAGTATACAAAAACTCTTCCTTCCTTTTCCATATCTTCAGCAAGTCGATTCATATTTGTTTTCTTCGTCAGGCTCAACCTATTGGCTTTGTAGCGTTGAGATTAAAGTGTAGTTTTATCTTGGGAGACTATTGCCCGCTAACGTAAAAGCATATATACGGGGCAATCTTGTCTTAAGGACAGAGGGCAATCACTCGACTCAACACACAACGTTGTAACCATCCAGATTTAGTTGTTTCTTGATTTCAGGTTATCAAGATTCAAGACACAACAAGCTTGCGGCAGTTTTGAAGATTGGCCTATTTCTTCAACAAGATTCAATTTTTGAATATTGAATATTCGTTTATCCTTTCGAATACTTGTAATAGTTATTTACTTCCCGTACTGCTTTATAAAGTACAATAGAGTACCAACAAAAAGCAAGAGGAATAAATAACCAAACAAATAGACAACAGAGTAAATCTGATGAATAATAAGCGGTGGCTACTAACTAGAGATATACTATATAAGTTAGAATAGGCATTTTTGCACTGTTAGTATCAAAAGCAGTTCCACAGAAGATTCAAGGGGAAGGAGGAAAGAAAACATCAATACGACTATACGTTACCAGTTACATTATGTTTACTCTACCTTTTTCTCAAAGCATCTCTCCTGCCTCTTCTGACGGAATTTGGTCAAGACAGCTGCTCTCACAAGTTTGAAAGGATCCATCGTATTTCCAGAACCACCGCCACTTCTACTTGTGCCGGCTAATCCAGTATCACTATTCCCATTTATGCCTCCAGCATTTACAGCTTTGCTGCTTCCATTCTGCCCATTGCCTCCATGGTTACTCCCAGAAGCACATCTGTTTAAACTTTTATATTCAGGGTTTCCTTCACAAGAACCAGCCAGAATGTTTGATGAAGCACAATTACCGTCCAAACTGTTAACTGTATCTCTAAGAGGGAGGGATTTTGAAGCAAGTATATTAGTGGTGGAACCCATGGCTATCCTATTGCTCACCCCATTTGAGCTAGGACTGAGAAGTTTTTCGTTCATACGAGCTTCAATATCATGCACTGAATTGTTCTTTGCAATTTCCAGGCTATTCTCAATTAAGGAACTACTTCGAGTGATCCCTAATCGAGTCTTCGTAAGGTTTGAGGATGAATTATACCTGCAAAATCACACAACCATCGAGAAAAGGTAAATCTCCAATTATTCCATTCAAGAAAGAATATATAGTTAAGAAATCATAAGAGGTAGACTTTGTCTCCCAACCTTGAGAAAGCTGAAAGTTCAGATCGCCTCAAAACATTGAGATCATCTTGAAAAGTTATCCCTGATTCTCTAAGGCCTCTTAGCTTCTTCAAACTTAGCTCGATAACATAGTGTTTGGTGTCATCGGTGGAAGTATTATTTATTTATTTCTGATGCATCAATAACTTTGTTCGACTCTCTTCTGTCAATCTGAGGATGAGACACCTCAGCAGTCACAACATGATGTCCACTGGGTGGATAATTACCGATTCGGTTTTCTGTCTTTATGTCCATCTTCAAACTACTTGCATTTGAATCTATTTCCAGCGGACTCTTCTCTCTTGCGCCAAGATGTTCGACTGGAAGCTCAATTGCATTTACAGGTTCTAACTCTTGATCTCTAAGTGAGCCGGTGATAGAGGGTTTGCCTTTTCCAGTGTTATCTTTAATGGAACATGCACGATACATGTCAGTCAGCAAACAAAATAGAACGGGAGGAAGAAAAAAGGATAAGTCACAGTCATTACCCGGTTCTTCTTGGCAATCTCTTGAGGGGTTCATGTGTGCCTTCCTCTGAGCAGAGTTTTCTGCATTTTAACGAATAACTCATGCACAAATGCTGTCTCCACGCTCAGGTGCTTGATTACACGGAGACACTGCTTGAGAGCTATCAACTTCAACAACTTGTTTTGTCCAAGAACTCTGCGAAAGAGATTATAGTCAGAAAAGAAATATCATACAAATTCTCTGAGACTTTCTGATGGTAACTAAGATTTAAGAATTTAACAACTACTATGCTAAATCATGCAAGATAATGTGACACACGAAGAAGTAAGAACACAAAGCACATTGAACACAAAATTGCATACCTGTGTGTCACTTCCATTTCCAAGAGGAGCGCTTCCCTGATTATCTTCCCCATTATAGCTACCACTGTTGTTGCCAGATTGTTCGCCGGTCTTCGACTTTACAGATTTTTGGGTTTGTGTACCACTTCCGCTCCCACTTCCACTAGACTGAGAAACGGAAATGAATCAACAACAGAGGTGGAAAGACATATATTAGCAGCTAGTTTAAAAGGTGCAAATGCATGCAGAGGAGAGTCCGGATTTCAACTTTATGGGTTATGGATTTTAGAACGATGACTTCAAGAACGACAACTTCAAGTGGTAATAATTAGGTCCTAAGTTTAATATCTGTACATATTTAATGAACTTCTTAACACAAATACATTTTTTGAACAAAAACTATTGGGTTCATCCGAACACGCATCCAGACTTCTAGCTCCGCCCCTGAATGCATGTTTTACAAAAAAGAAAGGGAGCTAGTAAACAAATTCTGTCTCATTAATGAACAGCAAAGCCTGGGCCAATGTATCCATTATGAAGCTTACAAGCAAAAGATTAACCGAGAATAGTGGTGACTTACACTTTGGCATCTTCTCCAGACATGCTGCCATAGGTTCTTGAGCTCGTTCTTTCGTATAGGTTTTACGAGGAAGTCGGCTGCACCTTTTGACAAACACTTGAAGACTAAACCCACCGAATCATGAGATGACATCACTGCACATGACCCTCATCAGGTGTAGATGAAAATGGGGTAAATGTGCAAATCAAAAGCCAAATAAAAGAGTTTTTGTCCCCTAAAATAGTACTCCCAGTTCAATTTATGTGTCTTACTTTTCTTTTTAGTATGTCTATAGAAGAATGCCTATATTTGATAACTCTCTTGATTCCAACATTGTACAAGGCTTGTTTAAGAGCACAAGATTCAAGGGGAATTTTGGTAAATTACACACATCTTTTAGTTTAAGATCACAAGATTCAAAAGTCTTCTTTATTTTCTTAAACCCCATGCCTAATCAAACTAAGATACTTAGGGTGTGTTTGGTATGAAGGAAAATGTTTTCCACGGAAATGTTTTCTTGGACAATAAGTGATTTTCTTACTTATTTTCTTGTGTTTGGTACATAAGCAGAAAATATTATCCCAAATGCATTTGTATATAATCTAGGCAAATTCTACGGAAGGTGGAGGTGGGGGTGGAGGATAGGAGTGTAGGAATGGTGGGGATGGGGCCTTTGGGGGTGGGGGTAGGATGTGTTAGGGTGGGGGAAGAGACAATCAATCTAGAATGCGACTTGTGAAACTGGCTTTCCCTACTTCCATTAGAGAAGTCATTTTCCAATGAACTTGTTTTCCTAGAGAAAATGTTCTCCAAAAATTTTAACAACCAAACATGAGAAAATTAGAAAATGTTTTCCTCCACACCAAACACGCCCTTAAATTGAAATGGAGGGAGTAGAAGCTTCACAACAGCAGATTGGTAAAATTTGCCAAACAGATTACTTACTGATCACAGGAATATTCTTGTGTGTCTTGTGGCTCATGATTTTGCATAAAAGGCCTATGGACAAACAAGGCATTACTACCTCACTTAACACTAGATCAATTTGATTGGTACGATTCTCTAATATCTTCCAAGCTTGCAATCCATTAGCTGCTTGTATAACTGCAAATAACCAATTAACATATAGATCACAGGAGCCATAAAGATGGTAAAGTAGTAACCAAGTAATACATATCTTCAACAACTAACAAATATAGTAAACAGCAGAAGTCTTGAACCCTTTAACTAGGGTCATTAACTAAACCATCTCGACCTTGATATTGGGATGTGGGTGTATCAAGCTCAAGTTGTTAGCTTGGCTCCAACTTAAACAGTTCACACAATCGCTTGTTCTATGAAGAAAAATGATTTTGAAATGTAGATTTCATTTGCAATATCAGGCATTCAAACAAACAGAGAGGTAAATATAAAGAGATAGGAACACATATGGTTCATACAACCATGAGCAATTAGTTAGCCTCATTCATATAATCATATATGATCTCTTATTTAAGAAGTGAAATGCATTGCTCAACAAGCCAGCGACAGACTTAAACCAATATACACAACCTTTTTAAAAGAGGCGGATCCAGAATTTGAAGTTTATTGGTTCCAATTAAGGCTGGCCAGTGGGTCGGGTTGGCCCGGTCCCACCCCGACACCGCTCCGGTCCCGCCCCGAACCCGACCTTTGTAAAAAAAAAATCGGTATCGGGACTAGAATCGGGACGGGACATGGTCTCGTCCCGTCCCGCCTGTCCCGATCCGGTCCCGCCCCGATCCCGCCCGAAACCCCCCCTTTTGCAAAAATACCGTTGCACCAACGGCCATTTTACATTTTGGCCGTTGTGCAACGGCCATTTTTGGCCTCCCCCTCCCCCAACCCCCCCTACCCCTTAATATTTATTGTTAACCCATAAGTTATTATATATCCACTTTAACCCAAATTTCCAACTATAAATACCTCATTTTCTCTTCATCTTTCTCAGAAATCTTCCTACAATCTCTCTAATCTCTCAACTATCTATTTCTCTACAAGTCTACATTGTCTACTAAATATTCAATTTTATTTATTCATTTGGAAATTGGGAGTGAAGTTGGCAACTAGTTTGAGGATCTTCTATCGAGCAAAGTTTCAATTTTCAACCTCTCGAATACACGTCGACATTACGTCGGCGTTTGGTACATTCGTTCCTTCATTAAATTATAAGTATAAATTTATAATGGAAGAATTTAAACGTATGCTTACGGGTAGGGGTCATGCTTCTTCTAGTAGGGGCAACAAGGGCAAGGGTCCTATTTCTAGACAGAATACTATTCCTACACAGGATGATTTTGTTGATACTGAACATTTTCCTACAATGCCATTAGATTTAGACGAGGAGCTATTTTCTGAAATTCAAGAAGACTTTAATTTAGACGATGATCTAGATGATACACCCACTAATGTAGATGACAACACACCCACTAGTGCACATTCAACTGAAATGCCTCTTATTCCCCCTAGTATGAGACGAGGTCAGATGCATGAACATTTTTTGATAGGGACGTAGAGAATCATGTTGGTTATTCTATTGTACTTTATAGAGCAGTACGGGAAGTAATAACTATTACAAATGTTCGAAAGAATAAATAAGTGGTCAATCTTCAAACTGCCGCATGTGTGTTGTGTCTTGAATCTTGATCACCTTGCAAAGCCGTGTTGAGAAGCTCGCCGCAAGTTTGTTGTGTCTTGAATGTTGATATCCCGAAATCAAGAAACAACTAAATCTGGATGGTTACAACGTTGTGTGTTGAGTCGAGGATAGCCCTTTATCCTTAAGACAAGATTGCCCCGTATATATGCTTTTACGTTAGCGGGCAATAGTCTCCCAAGATAAAACAAGACTTTAATCTCAACACTACAAAGCCAATAGGTTGAGCCTGGCGAAGAAAACAAATATGACTCGACTTGCTGAAGATATGGAATAGGAAGGAAGAGTTTCTCTCTACTCTTCTCTTTTGTCTCTGTGTATATTGTGTCTCTGTAGTGTATATCTTGTGTATACGTGAGGGTTTGGTCACTTTGTTTTTCGGTCGAAAATTGTACTTGACTTTCGCCGAATTTCACTCACTTTGTTTTGTGGCTGTTTTTCTCACTGTTTTGTGCTTTGAATTTCGATCGGTTTTTCGTGTCTTTTTCGTCTGTTTTGTGGCGGGGCGTACAACTGCCCAAAACATGGCTGTTAATGGCCATTAGGAGGCCATTAAAACAGCCAAGTAAAGGCAGTAAAAGGCCATCAAGGAGAGGCCGATTTAAGGTTGTAAATGGCCAAGTAATGGGTCATTAATGGAGGAGTTAATCAGCCAAGTAATGGCTGATTAATGCCTCAAAAATAGTCCCAACGGTAGGCTTTCGCCTTCCGTCACCTTTCCGAAACTCGGGGACCAAACTGTAAATATTGAAACTTCGGGGACCAAATCGTACATATGAAAGAATTCGGTCCAAACCGTACATCCGAAACTTCGGGGATCAAACTGTACATCTGACAGAGTTCTCTGGTCCAAAAAGATAATATCAGAAAGCCCCACACCCCACAGCCCGCGACCCGTGAACCCGTGAACCCGTGAACCCGTGAACCCGGAACCCGAACCCGGAACCGAACCGGACGGACGGCGGCGGCGCGGGGGCTTAGCCTTGAACCCAAGCACATCTAGGTCTTTCCTCCTTTAAACACATGGGATACCCCTTGGGGATCCAAACCCTTTACCACATTAGAGACTTATATAGAGAGCAATTCTTCCTATTCCCACCGATGTGGTAGATTTGTCCCACACCACATTTCCATGTCTCAAACACCTTACTTCGTGAACCAATATCTCTTTCATTTCTCAACGAAATTAGACGATTCTTGGCCCTACGGTCATCTACTCACTTCGTAGATCATGCATGTGCAAAGAGACAAGGTCTCCAACATGCGGAACACTAGTGTTTAATTCATCAAAGATGGGTGGACGCATCTCCCCGTCAAAGGCTAATTTCCAACAAATCAAGTAGCTAGATGTAAAATTTGTAAAGATGTTTTAAAATTTAAAACTGGAAAAGGTCACGGTGAGACGTAGGGTTTAATGAGACACGTAGCAAGGGCTCATCCAGCTAGGTATGCCCAATATGAGACTTCAAAACCGGGTGCGCAAACGTCCGCTCCATCGGGACAAGGTTCATATACTGTCCCGGACCAAGTACAGGGTCAAATTAACCCTATGACGGAAGAATTGTAGGCCCTAAATACAATAAACATAGAGATAGGGAAGCAATAGCAAAATTAGTTGTTATGGAGGGTTTGCCTTTTTCATTTCCTTCATCTCCCAATTTTATTCATTACATTAGAGAAATGTATAATCCTGCTTTTAACGATTTTCCTAGATCAACTGTTAAGAGAGATGTATTTAAATTCGCACATGAATATCAACAGTATTTACGTTATTCATTATATCATTTTAATGGGAAAATGGCTATCACTTCTGATATAGGCCGTAGTACTAACGGACATGATTATTTAACGATAACCTGTCATTGGATAGATTATAAATGGTCTATGCAAAAATGTATCTTAGCGTATAGATATATAGATGATAGGCACATTGGTATTTTTATTGCAGAAAATATTTATCAAGTGCGCGATTATTACGGAATAACTGATAAAATTATGACTATTACATTAGATAACGCTTCTTCTAACAATTCCGCTATTACAATTTTAAAAAATAGTTTAACTCCATATTTTCAAGATCATTTTCATATAAAATGTGTGTGACATATATATAACTTAATTGTAAAGGATGGTCTATCACTTTTTGAAGACATTCTTAATAAAATACAATTTGCTATAAACTTTATTTTTAAAATAATAGAATACAACTTAGAAAAGAATATAAAAAAACTTGTCACGATTGTCAACTACCTTATAGAAAAATTTCAGAAGAAGTACCCACTAGGTGGAATTCTTTATACGAGCAACTACTTGTTGCTTATGACTATAGAAAACCTATAACTTTATTTTTTAACTCTCATAATCAAAATCCAACGGATATGGTTGTAGATAGCATTTGGGTATAAATTTCCAAACTTATTGTATTTTTAGAAAAAAAAATTCAAGCAACAAAAGAATTTTTCGGTATATATTATCCTACTATTTCAACTATGTTGTTTTATATAGCTCTAATATTTTTATTACTTAGTGAATATATAAAAAAACTAGCTTATAAGGAAGCTATTAAAAAAATATTTATCAAAATAAAAAAATATTTTATTCATATTCCCACTATTTATATTATTTGTGTTGTATTAAATCCGACTATTAAAATAGACGGTACTAAATCACTTATTGAAACTATTTATGATTGTATAGAAGTACTACCACCTCCAAGTCCCAAAAATCCAAATCATCCACCACCTATTGAACAAACTAAAGAAGAAGTGTTGTCTAGCGTAGAAGACGAATGCAAAAAAGTGTATAGGTTTTACCAACAAGAAAGTGCTAGCAACCTACCGGTTTCCATACCATCTTCTTCTTCTTCAACACAACCTCACAAAAGACATGCTGTTTCTGCGGCTAGTATTGAAAGCCTCAGAAATAGAATGTGCGGCATCTCGCTACTAACCAAATTAGCGAGTTTGATATTTTTGTTTTGCGGGGTTACTCATACCGTACCAAGCAGTTCTCAATGAAGAAGGACGTGAAGACTTGCTGAAATACTGGGGGGAATGAGAAGACCTTTCCGACACTTTCAATGATGGCCCGAGATGTTTTGAACATTCTCGCGTCATCAACGGCGTCTGAAAGCGCTTTTTCTGCCGGTAGATATCAAATAGGAGAGCTCAGACACTCGTTAGCCGGAGACAGCTTGGATATTGTAGTATTATTCAGAGATTGGATATGAGCGGAGAGGAGAAGGTGCGGTCAACCGGAGATCAACGAAGAAGAAGACGAAAACTACGACGAAATCTTATCCGAAGGTGGTGGAAGCGACGTGGATCAATTTGATCAACAAATACCAATTCCAACAGAAGAACCACAGGAAATTATCAAGAAACTAGAACATGTTTTTCAGAATGTAATTTTTTTAATTGCAATTTTACTATGTAATTTGCAACTTTTGAACAATACCACAAAGTTGCAATTTTGACAATTGTATTTGTATTACAAAAAAAATCATATGTCTATTAAATAATATAAGAGGCACAAAAACAACCTTGAGATGTTTTTATTACACTATCTTGTCTTGTTTAATTATTGAATTTTTTATATATATGTTATTTTTTAAATTAAGTGCAAAAAAAAAAAACCACCCGGATTCCCGACCCGACCCATTCCCGACCCGTCCCGATTCCGACGAGATCGGGATCGGGGCGGGACTTCGGCAAATCCTCCTATCCCGATCCCGCCTGACTCGATCCCGCCCCTTCCCCCGTCCCGCCCCGACCCGATTCCGCCAAACCCGGCCCGCCGGTCCCGAGCCTGGCCCACTGGCCACCCTTAGTTCCAGGGGCGATCTCAAATTAAGATATACTAATTCACTATATATTTATTGGATTCATGCACGCCAGAAATGAAAAGGATTCAAGAAAGACACAAGAAGATGCTAGTATTCAACCCTTATAAAAACTTGGTTTTCTTCTTATCTTAATTATTGGTCTAAACATACATGCATGGCGAAAGGGGAACTGGAATGGTCTTATGAAGGATGTAAAATACCCAGAATAATTTTTCATAATCTCATAAATTTCAACACCTCTCAATGATTTCCACACCAGAAACTAGATAGTCGCACCAATATTCATAATAGTAAAAAAAACTACTTTAACTAGAAACTACAAAATCTATTCCAATATTATTTTGACTACAAATCCTATTCAGATATGAATTAAAGAAACTAACTAGTAACAAATCCTAAACAATTTAGGGTTCCTACTCCAACTTTGAATCAGTCTGCAACATTTCAGCTTTGAATACTCGGACAATAAAAACAAATGATGGTTCAAGTTTACATATTTAATATGATGAACAGAACTCGTACACAAACACACTCACATATAAGGAGGAAGAAGAAACAGACCTTTGTATTTGCAATTTCGAAGTAAAGCAGTAACATGTCGTGTCGAATCGTCATTCTCCACCAGCAGTACCTTAATGGAGGTAACATGAAGAAATCTTTCCCAACAGATAACGGCCTCGTGACTCTCTTCCTGCTTTTGCAACTGTGAACCTTTAGCTTGTAATGTCCCCACAACCCCACAGGCCCCACCTTGTACATTGCCATTAACAGTCTCAACTTTGAACTCACAATCCTTAACAACATTTTTCCTCTCATGCACCAGTCTATTGCCAGTTACTTCGTCCTCGTCTGGCAATTCTTTGTCTGCGTCGCCCTCGATCATCATTGAAACAACACTCCCTGTCAACCAGATTTAGAAACACCAATGATAAGGAAGAGGGGATATCGGACTGCCAGTAAAACCTTTGATAAATCCTTGTCAATGAAAAGAAACAGCACATATCTTCTTATTCAAGAACCCAAATTCTTCAAATACAAACCTATTCTACATTTGAAATGTTAAACCATCAATTGAATAACAAAACCCACCAGCATTGAAATACTAGTTAATCATCAATATTCAAAAGAAAAGGGATATTCAATTAAACCAAACCGTTGTAAGGCTTTACCCAAGATTCCCTCAAATGCTTTTTTTGCTAAAAGCTTTTTCAAAAGTCTTCAAAGAGCCTTTGCATAGTTTACGTAATTGCTCATCTCTTACCTGTATGATCAGAACAAGAGTATCAGCGGATGGTTAGTTCACACTCCAAACCCGAACATTAACAGCACACATAACGCTATTTCCTTTTTAGTCCGTCCCGAAAGAATGACACCTTTCTATATTTTAGTAACAATTTAGCTTAAAACTTTTCATTTTACCCGAATGAGATGTTTGTAGTCACAGACATATCTATGGCTTGTTTTAGACCACGAGTTTCAAAAGTTTTTCTTTGATTCTTAAACTCCGTGCCCAATCAAATATCATGAAGTAATAATAAGCTTATGATTCAGTTGCATAGCCCTAACAAAATAGATAAACCCTTTATTTCTGTTATAACATCAATGATTACTCCATATACGCAACACAAAAAATTTGTCTCAAACCAGATAAATCAAATCTTGATAACATAAAATGATAAGCTTCAAATGCCCAAAGGCAAAAAGACATTAACTTGAATGGAAAACTTAAATGCAGCACAACACTCATAACTTGAGAAAATTAGATAGAGCCTTAATTCCCTATCCATTATTACATCAATGATTATTCCATACACTCATCACATAAACTTGCCTCAACAGCCAGAAAAATCAAATCTTGATAACATAAACCAATAAGCTTCAAATGCCCAAAAGACAAAACGACATTGAGTTGTTGAATGTAAAACTCAAATGCAGCACAACACATATAACTTGAGCAAAATAGATAAACCCTTAATATCCATTATCACATCAATGATTACTCCATACACTCAACATGTAAACTTTGCCTCAACAGTCAGACAAATCAAATCTTGATAACATTTAGAAATAAGCTTCAAATGCCCAAAAGGCAAACAAGACATTGACTTGTATGGAAAATTCAAATGCAGCACAACACACATAACTTGAGCAAACTAGATAGAAATGATTATTCCATACACTCGAACACAAAAAACTTGCCTCAATAGCCAGAAAAATCAAATCTTGATAGCACCCAAAGGACTGTGTGTAGTGGTCAATGAATTATGTTGAGAACCACGAGATCTCAGGTTCAAATCCTAGCAAAGACCAAAATACAAGGTGATTTCTTCCAACCTAACCAAGCCTCGGTGGACAAAGTTATCGAGTAGTCTACTATGAATTTAGTTGAGGTGCTTGCAAGCTGCCCCAACAACACCTTATAAAAAAATGTAAAAAAAATCAAATCTTGATAACATAAAGCAATAAGCTTCAAATGCCCAAAAGGAAAAAAAGACATTGACTTGAATGTAAATTTAACAATACTAATAAAAGATAACAGAAATGCACCTTCAGAGCTCATCAACAAGGCAGGGATTAACAGCCACAATTCCACAAAGCTCCTTTCATCATCAAAAAATACATCAACCCCAGATGAAAACAAAGCAAAGGGGTCACTAAATTGAACTTCAAAGTGAAAATTAGTTTAATATGATAATAAATTGAAGCAAAAAAAAGAGACTATTACTGAGGATTTTGCATTATCTAATTTTCAGAAACTGAAGAAAAGTATGTATAATCCAAGCAGGGAACGAAGCAGAAGAAAGTATTGGAAGTTTCCAAGATGATGACGTGGACATATTGCAGGCTAAGAAGGCGCCACGCATGACAAGATTATTCCACGTAAGCAGATATTTTACACGTAAGCATACCTCACGTGGACAAAATCTAAATATGAGCTGTGTGCTAAATCGCAAAAAAGATATATCATCAGGACACGTGGCAACTGCTGAGCCATTTTAGGTGATATTATTTGTTGGTCACAAAGGTGCAGGAAACGGAAATTACAAGTAACTGCAAAGTAATTCAAGAACTAAAAAATTACAATTCAACAACAAAACTGAAATTACAATTATGTTGAACAAGAAAACTGGAAACTGTTTTGTGTATGCTGAGTCGAGTGTGGCACTCTGTCTTTAAGACAATATTGCCCCGTATGTATCCTTTATACGTCCTGGACAATTGTCTCCCAAGATAAAACAGCAATGGAACAATTGAGCAAAGGAAACTCAAGTACTACCGTGAAGAATTTTGAGTAATGAAATGATGCTTGGAAGGTTGTAGGAAGAACTGAAATTCGTTTCTGTTTTGTGTGTAGCTCAACAATGGTGCAAGGGGTTCTTTATATAGGTGAGGGAGGGCTTGTTGAACTGCCTCCATAAGTGTCATTACTGGCCAAGTAATGGTTATTATGGAGGTAGTAACACCACCAAAATAAATGGGGTAAAAGAGCAACGGATTGGCCATTATAGGAGGAGTAATTCAGCCAAAATAAATGGTTGAATTAGTGATGTGGCGTTTCTGATCTCTCTGCCCAAATCTGACTTTCTGAAAACTTCAGGGACCAAACTGTACATATGAAACTTCTGGGATCAAACTGTACATCTGGCAAAGTTTTCTGGCCCAAAAAGATAATATCAGAAGACCCACAGCCCACGACCCGTGAACCCGACCGGACGGGTGGACGGCGGCGGCGGCGCGGGCGGCGCGCGTGTGGGCTTTCCTCGAACCGAAGCACATCTAGGTCCTCCCTCCTTTAAACACATGGGATACCCCTTGGGGTCCCAAACCCCAAACCAATTTTGAGTCTTATAAACACAACAATTCTTTCTTCCTCCACCGATGAGGGAGAATTGATCTAAAACCACACTTTTTCATGCTTCAAACACTTCACTTCGTGGACCAATATCTCTTTCATTTCTCAACGAAATTTGACGATTCTTGGCCCTACGGTTATCTACGTACTTAGTAGATCATGCATGTGTGAAGAACCGGATTCTCCAACATACGTAACACTAGTGTTTAAGATGTTAAAGTTGGCGGTCGCAACTCCCGCTAAAGGCAAATTTCCAACATTATTGTTGTCGAAAAAAAAAAAAAAAAAAAGGAAAACACCGTTTTCACGGGCTTCAAGTGCTCTCTAGCCGTTGCCGGCTGTTAGCCAAGAATTAAGAAGGGTTTGGACCTGAATTTGGTGATATTAAAAAGAATAGTATTTAAAATTAAGTTGAGAAAAATATTTAAAAATTAAATTTATGTTTAAAAATGTATTTCATATGAAAATTATAGTGTTTGGACATTTTACTTGAAAAAGTGTTTAGAACCTGATTTTCACTTGAGAAATTTAACTATAAGATGGAATGAAAAAATTGATAATAGTGCATAATTAAACAGATATTTAAAATAAAAGGGTTAAAAGAAGGTGTGTTTGTATATGGAGAAAAATATTTGTTGGAACATATTCTTTTTTTTGTTTAATTGGTCAAAATATTTGTAAATTTTTTAAAAACCAAAAAAAATACTTTTCTAGTGGAAATAGAAAAAATAAGTTTCATATTTCAAGCTCATTGTTCTCACCCCCACCTTCCAACATCCCAACCCCCCTCCATCCCATGATTACCCCCACCTTTGACGCCACACCCCCCATCCCCAAATGTATTTTTCTAATTACGTATAAATACTTTAGAGATAATATTTTTTATATACTTAACACACTAAAAGTTACGTAAGAAAATTACTTATTTTTTCAAAAAGATTTTTTTTTACCAAACACACCCAAAGCAAAAACAAAAAATTATAGGTCCAAACTAGCCCCAAAAAGACTGTCATGACGGCGTCAAGTTTTACCGTCAAATGAAACAAAGCCACTTGTCAACAAATTAACCACTTGTCAAAACCAAAGTCACATAGTTTTTACAATAATTTATTAATTTCCAACTTTAAAATTCAATATACAAGATTGTGTCATATTTATGATAAGCTAACAATGGTAAATCCAAATAAACCTGACTTTAACTTTTTAATCCATAAATCAATCCCTCGTAGATTTTATGAAATTTTAGACATTAGAGCAAAACTTCAGAAAAAATCATTGGCACTTTTATAGGGTTTTTTCTGAAATCATCATATAACAGTAGGATACGAGAATAATATGAATCACCTTAAAATAATTCCTTCGAAATACTAAAGATCGGATAGTACTTACATTAAGAGAATTAAGAGATAATAATTCAAACTATAGTGTTACAAGATCGAATATACCCTTCTATTTTTTGTATTAACTAATTTTATCCTCTATAGTGAGCAAAAATACTCATGTCGTTATCAAAGTTTACACCTACATCCCTATTTGGATGAAAATCTTCAAATCAAACTCAATTTCAATTTCACTTAAAATTATATGTTGACCCGCCCCGACCCACCAATTAAACACAGTCCCCACACTCAAATATACCTCTCTACTTTAATAATCTTTTGTCCGGGTCTGACCGTTTCTCTTGTGTGCTTGTGCCTATGCTTTGTCTTGAGTCTAGGGTCTCTCGCAAATAGTCGTTCTACCTGCCAAGGTAGAGATAATGTTTGCGTACACTCTACCCTCCCAGACACCACGTTGTGGGATTTCACTGGTTATGTTGTTGTTTTTACTTCAACAGTCTTCTTCTTCAACAACAACGAATTTGCAGCTGAAATTCACTAAAAAAAACTCCGAATTCCTCACCAAATTATTCCAAATTTCAGATATAAACTATCCAAGACGTTTTCGATTGTTTGTAATAATATTCACTCAAAACGAAATTAGTTTTCAGCAATTCAATTTTTCAAATACCAGGAGATTCCAATCACCAATGTCGTTGTCAATCCGGCTGATCTGCGTTTTGTAGGAGAGGGATAAGTGAAGGAAGGAGGAAATGTTGCAGAAATTCAGATCCTATTACAGGGGAAGAGCAAAACGTATTGAACTGACCCGTCTACTTAACTTGAACCGGCTGACAAATACCATCTGGTCCGACTATAATTTGCTTTTTTAAAATAAAATTTGTTTAGATTTATGTATAAAATAAAATACTTAAAACATGTCCAAGAAACAAAATACTTAACACTTATATTAAACTATTCTCAGCAATTCTTGGAGAATTTTAATCTGAAATTTGGAATAATTTGGTGAAGAATTCGGAGTTTTTTTTTGGTGAATTTCGCAAATTGGTAATTGTTGAAGAAGAAGATTGTTGAAGTAGAGAGGTACATTTGAGGGTGGGGGCTGTGTTTAATTGGTGGGTCGGGACGGGTCAGCGAATAATTTTAAGTGAAATTAGAAATTGAGTTTGATTTGGGATTTTTCATCCAAATATAGGTATAAGTGTAAATTTTGATAATGACAGAGATATTTTTGTTCACTAGAATAAAATTAACTAATAAAATAAAGTGAATGGGTATATTTGACCTTTTTCCTTAAAACTATGAAGAATGAGAAAAGGTAATGAACCAAAAAACATTATATTCTCGGTTAAAGCATCTTACAAAAATAAAAAATATGATTTCCCTAAGGCATAATTAAGATAACATAAAAAATCGATGTTGAAACAAAATAAATGCTTCTTCAATTATATGATTCCCCTTGACTTACTGATAGCTTAATTACTTTAAATGGATATGTTAGGTAATGATTTAACATCTACCAAATATACTCGTTTATCTACTTATCACTTTAATCATTAACGTAGAACTTTTCTAGTCCATGCAATTTTCTATATTCTTCCTAATTCATATTGCATCCTTTATTTTCATGTTTTGGCTATTGATTTATGTTTTTCTTAAACCTTGTTCGCTTGGATAAGTTTAGAATTTTCCATGACCAAAAAGATTAGTTGAATTATTTATCTAATGTTTGGCATTTGTTAGTATTAATGTTCTCTAAAAGTTAAGGTGATAAAATTAGCTCATGAAAACATGATCCGTCCTTCGTCCAAGTTTGATTGATCATTGACTCACACATTTATTAGTTCAACCAATTTCAGTTCATAAGAAACTGCACTAATATGAAACCTAAATTGACCCATGAGAGATCAAATCAAAAGATTTTTTATATTTGATTATGTTATATACAGTCATAATAATTTTCTAGGTTCAAAAAAATTATAAAAAAACAATGAAAGATACTAAAACTTAGTAATGATTGGGCAGGTTGGATTATGACCCATATTTCAGCCCAAATAATTTTTAGGCGAATTAATAATCCGTCTATTTATTAACTCAACTCATTTTAATCTATTAAAATACAACCAAACACATTTGACACCCATACCACACCCAAAGTCATCCAATGTCACATCAACATACTTACATTTTGACGAGGTTTGGTATCAAACTTTTGTAAACATGTTTTTCTCCTTTCTTCTTATTCTACTTAACGTTGGGTGGGGGAGAACTTTAAAACATCAAACTAGGGTCAAATAAACGGGCTAGGTTGCATATGTGGCGATCAAAACAGGTTGAGATAACAAACAATGGGTCGGTTATGATGGCTTAGATGGGTTGGTTAAGTGGGTTAAACATTACGTCATAACCTAACCTATTTAACTCTTACTAAGTTTTAATTTTTTTATTTGCTTACTTATAATTTATTTAATTATCATACAAGCCTAATAAAACTTTTTGTTCTTTATTATAACTATATAACATATCAAACAAAAAAAAATTGACAATATTTCACATGAGATCAATCACATTCCAACTTCTAGATAGACTGAATTTGACAAGTCAAAATGAGTTATGCTAACAAATGAGCGGATCATTAACTCTCTCAAATTTGGATAGGTCATGTTTTCATAGGTTGAATTTGTCATCCCTACCTCAAACTATGCACACCCTTGACACATATTTCCCTCGGTTCGTTTTACGTGAACCTATTGACTGGACATAAAATTTAAGAAATATAAAGAAAATTTCAAAACTTATTGTCTTAAATATATCCTTATCTATAAAATTATGTCATTAAGGCAAATGGTAAACTTACGATTAAATTATTTTCAAATATAAAAATTGTTGGAAATTTACTAAACGTGGAATTAAGTATATTCGAACAATTGGGGCCCGCACGTCGAAACGTCGTTTCCACACACGTGCACACGTAGTGCCAAGTATCGCAAATTTCATTAGTGAAAGAGATATTGGTACGTATGTAATACGTTTGAGACATAGAATTATGACGGTTATTGGCCAAATGACAAAGTATTCCACGTTGGTAAACGAATGAAGAAGTGTAAGATGAAATGAGTCGGATTTCGCCGCGGAGCCGTGGAGGGCCGCGGCGCCACACCGTCGGAGCCGCGACGTCTCCCAGGCAACGCCGCGGCGCTAATTGGTTGGGCAGTCACTGGAGCCTCGGCGCTTCGGAGGCAGAATGCTGCGACGGGAAGTTGAAAAGATCTGACCTTTGGGCTGGTTTTGGAGCATTGATTCTCCATTACTTGGCACATGAATTCAGCCATTATTTGGCTGAATGTAACACCCCTCAATCAAGTGCAATTACATGGCTATTGAAGGCCATTAGTTGGCTAGTTGAGGGGTCTTCTCCTTACATTATAAATTGAGGCCTTTGGCTCAATTGAAGAACACTACTCAACACTTAGAAAATACTCCAGATTTTCTGAATTCATCTTCTTCCTCTCTAGCAAAGTTACTATACTCAAAGTTCTTCAAGAGTAACACTTGAGTTTCATTTGCTCACTTGTTAAAGTTGTTGTATCTTGGGAGACTATTGCTCAACATCGTAAAAGGATATATACGGGGCAGTCTTGTCTTAAAGACAGAGTGTCATCATTCGACTCAGCAAATCAAACAAGCAGTTTGTTAAGTTCTTGATTTCCAGTTTATTGTAATATTTAGTTTATCCTTTCTTACTATTGTAATAGTTACTTACTTTCCGTTCCCTGCAACAATTGTATCCCAACAATTTTAAGACAAGATTTTGTTGTAAGTACTTAGAAAGATGACTGGAAGAGATCAAACTACTTCTGATTCTGCCTTCCCCACTGCTCAAGGCACACCTAATGCCTTTTCGGTTGCTCAAGGCTCATCCAACGCCTTTATTGCCGCTCAAGGGAACGTTGACGTTCCTCCACCCGCTGGATTTCACCATGACCGCCCTGAAAAGTTCATGGGCTCAAACTTCAAGAGATGGCAACAAAAGATGCTATTCTATTTGACTGTTATGGGAATGGCACGTTTCCTAACAGAAGATCCTTCACAAGTTGGAGATGAAATGGACCCTTCGCCTTCTGAAACGGCTGAAGGAGGCCTAGGTATCCATGTCATTAATGGCATGAAGATGGTTCTTGATGCATAGAGTCATAGTGATTTCATGTATAAGAATTACATATTTAACTGCTTGTCATACCCTCTCTACACGGTGTATTGCACCGTAGGCACTGCCAAAGAGTTGTGGGAGAAGCTGCAAAAGAAGTACAAAGCACAAGATGCAGGTACTAAGAAATTCATCGTTGGGAAATTTCTGAAATTTCAAATAGTGGATAGTAAGACAGTGATGTCCCAAGTCCAGGAATTCCAAATGATTTTACATCACCTGGATTTGGAAGGTATGAAGCCAAACAAGCAGTTTTTGGTTGCATCACTGATTGAAAAGTTACCTCCTTCGTGGAATGAGTTTATGAGCTACTTAAAGCTCAAGACAAAGGAGATGACCTTTGAAGAACTTATTATCAAACTCCAAATTCAGGAAGATAATAAGAAGGCTTTGCCTAGGGGTAAACAACCCGCTGAGGCAAAGGTAAATCTGGCTGAGGCCAAAGGGAACCTAAGCAAAAAGCAAAAGTTCTAGAAAGACGGCAAGACCCAAGCAGCGGAGAAGTTCAAAGGAAATTGTCACCACTGTGGAAAATCTGGTCACATGATCAAGGACTGCCGCAAGTTCAAGACCAAGCAACAAGAGAAGGCCAAGGCAAAGGGCAAGGGCAAGGCTCAGGTTAACGTTATCAAGGACCAGTTTCTGGACGACATGATTGAGGAGTTCTCAGCAGTGGTGCTAGAAGCAAACCTGGTTGAGAATCCTATGCAATGGTGGATGGGCACAGGTGCTACAAGATACATCTGTTCCAACAGAGATGCCTTCTCCACTTATACACCGGTCACAAACAAGAAGTTGTTCATGGGCAACAACGCTTCCTCTGACGTACTGGAAGTAGGAAAGGTAATCCTGAAGATGACTTCTGGAAAGGAGCTCACTCTGAAGGAAGTGATGCATGTTCCTGAGATTAGAAGAAATTTAATTTTAGGTCCTTTATTGGTTAATGCTGGTTTTAGGCTAGTGTTTGAGTCCAATAAATTTGTAGTCACTAAGAATGGAATGTTTGTGGGAAGAGGATTCGTCTGTGAAGGCCTCTTCAAAGTGAACACCATGTCTATATTACGTAAAAGCAATAATATTGAAGCCTCTTCATCTTACTTGCTTGAGTCCTCTAATTTATAGCATCATAGATTAGGACATGTCAACTACAAGTCCATCCAAAGGTTGGTAAAGTTGAAGTTGTTGCCGTCTATCGACGTAAACCCTCAATATAAGTGTGAGGTGTGCGTAGAGGCAAAACTCACAAAGCTTCCTTTTCAATCCGTCGAAAGGAATACTGCTCCTCTAGAACTTATTCACACAGATATAAGTGATTTGAAGTTTATACAAACTAGAGGGGGAATAAGTACTTTGTGACATTCATTAATTATAGCACAAGGTATTGTTACATTTACTTGTTGAAAAGTAAAGATGAAGCCTTTGAAGCGTTTCGACGTTACAAAGCAGAAGTTGAAAACCAACTAAGCATACAGATTAAATCCATTCGTAGCGATAGAGGGGGAGAATACGTAACGCCATTTGAGGAATATTGTGCCCAATTAGGCATTGTTCATCAAACGACGGCTCCATACTCACCTCAATCGAACGGTGTGGCGGAACGTAAGAACCGCACATTGGAGAAAATGATGAATGTCTTGCTCATCAATTCCGATCTTCCCCAAAATATGTGGGGAGAAGTTGTCCTTACCGCTAATACGATTCTTAACAGAGTTCCACATAAGGGTAATGACCAAACTCTACATGAATCATGGAAAGGAAAGAAACTCACCTATAAATATTTAAAGGTGTGGGGTTGTTTGGCAAAGGTTGAAGTACCCAAGCCAAAGTAGGTCAAGATTGGGCCTAAGACTGTAGATTGCATATTCATTGGATATGCAAATAACAGTAGTGCTTATCACTTCTTAGTGCATAAGTCAGATATTCCAGATATCCACGGGGGTACAATCATGGAATCAAAAAATGCACAATTCTTTGAAGATACCTTTCCAAGAAAGGAAAAAGACATAATCTTTCGCAGACGAAGTTATGAACAAAGCTCTTAGGAACCGGGAGTCGTTGACGGCTCGGATCTAGATGGTTCAGATCTAGTGGATCTCGAAGTGGCTGAATATCCGGAATCTAGTGATCTAGATTCTCAGAACTTGGAGACTCCAGAGATGGAACTAAGGCGAGGTAAAAGGGCCAGGAAGGAGAAATCCTTCGGTCCTGACTTTGTATCTTATATGGTTGATGATGAACCAAGGATAATTGCTGAAGCATTGTCAACTCCAGAGGCACCGCTCTGGAAAGAAGCTATTGAGAGTGAAATAGGCTCCATTCTGCATAACCATACTTGGGATTTGGTTGATCTTTCTCCGGAAAATAAATTGTTGGGTTGTAAGTGAATACTCAAACGGAAATATAAAGCAGATGGGTCTATAGATAAGTACAAGGCCAGGTTGGTAGTCAAGGGCTATCGGCAAAAGGAAGGCCTTGACTACTTTGACACGTACTCCCTGGTGTCTAAGGTGACGCCCATACGAGAATTCATTGCGATCGCAGCGTTGCGTGACCTTGAGATACATCAAATGGATGTCAAGACATCCTTCCTAAATGGAGATTTGGAAGAAGAAATCTATATGGAACAACCCAAGGGGTATGTGGTTCTAGGGTAAGAGAAGAAAGTTTGTCGGCTTGTCAAATCTCTGTACGAGCTGAAACAAGCCCCGAAGCAATGGCACGAAAAAATTGATAATACTCTATTATCGAAGGGTTTCGCCATTAATAAGTGTGACAAATGTGTCTACATGAAAGGTAACTCTGACTCGTTCATTATGATATGCATGTATGTAGACGATATGTTGATCACATGGAGCAGTCCTAGTATAATTCTAGAGATTAAGATCATGTTGAAACAATGCTTCAACATGAAGGATATGGGTATCGTAGATGTCATCTTAGGGATAAAGATCTCTAATACATCTGACGGGCTGGTCTTATCTCAGTCTCACTACATCGAGGATGTTTTGAGAAAGTTCGAGATGTTTGACAGCTCGCTTATAAAGTCACCAATGGATAGAAATCAAAAGCTTGATAATCGTGGTGCACCCATATGCCAGGAGCAATATGCACAGGTGATTGGTAATTTGATGTACATAACAAACTGCACCCGACCTGATATTGCTTATGCAGTCAACAAGTTGTCTTGGTTCACCCGTAATCCGAGTAATGATCACTGGAAGGCGTTGAATCGGGTACTACAATACCTGAAATACACGCTAACTTACGGGTTGCATTATTTGAGATATCCAGTTGTATTAGAGGGGTACAGTGATGCAAACTGGATATCTGACATAGAGAACACCAAGTCCACCAGTGGGTATGTATTTACAATTGGTGGTGGGGTTGTGTCTTGGAAATCCTCTAAGCAAACTTGCATCGCCCGATCCACGATGGAATCAGAGTTTATCGCTTTAGACAAAGCAGAAGAAGAAGCTGAGTGGCTTCACGACTTCTTAGAGGATGTTCCTTGTTGGAACAAACCCGTACCTTCTGTAATAATCCACTGCGACAGCCAGTCGGCTCTAGAAAGGGCACGAAATTCCATGTACAACGGCAAGTCTCATCATATTCGACGAAGACATAAGACCGTTAGACAGTTGATCACCACGGGTATAATATCCATTGATTACATAAAATCAAATGATAACATAGCAGACCCACTGACAAAGGGTTTGTCCAAGGATCAGATGTTCTGCCTGTCTAGGGAATGGGCTTAAAACCCAAAGTATAATGACCAATACGGTGGTAACCCAACCTTATTGATTGAAGATCCCAGGAATTAGGTTCAATGGGAAAACTAAGGTGTAAAGGTTCAGTTGATCGCTTCGGTGGAAGCATGAGCACTTCGGATAGTGATTTATGTAAAGAAACACCAAATCCAACGTCATTACCGTGATACACTATAAGTGTTATATACAGTGTGGGTGAATGTTAAGTTTCAAAACCTTTAATGATCCTCACCGGTTGAGGTTAGGTTTGGGGAAATTTTTAATGGTTCCTAACACTTGTAAAGTGGGGTATAGCAAGATACCTTGTAGGAGACCACCTATTTAAGTGCGAGGACAGGCCGCCTCAATTGAACGCACTTAAGAATCCAAGAAGTGTCCACGGCCACAATAGACAAAACATTACGAAGAACTGAGTAGAGGAAGTTGTTGTGTTAGTACCGTTGACTTGGCTTACACTAAACACTGACGGTTCAAGACATCACGTTCATCGCGCAGTAAGTAAGTCCGATGGTATTCAACTATGGAAGGTTCAAAGTGTATGCTACCTATTCAGATGCAATATCGGTCCGCTAAAAGATTGCTGGAAAAGGCACCAAGTGTGTGCGCCAAAATCTCTTTCAAGAGGGGATTGTTGGAAATTTACTAAATGTGGAATTAAGTATATCCCATTAATTTATGACTCGAACAATTGGGGCCCGCACATCGGAAATGTCATTTGCACACACGTGCACATGTAGTGCCAAGTATCGCAAATTTCATTAGTGAAAGAGATATTGGTACGTTTGAGACATAGAATTATGGACGGTTATTGGCCAAATGACAAAGTATTCCACGTTGGTAAACGAAGGAAGAAGTGTAAGATGAAACGAGTTGGGCAGTCACTGGAGCCGCGGCGCTTCAGAGGCAGAATGTTGCGACGGGAAGTTGGAAAGATCTTACTTTTGGGCTGGTTTTGGAGCATTGATTCTCCATTATTTGGTTGATTGTAACCCCTCAATCAAGTGTCATTACATGGCTATTGAAGGCCATTAGTTGGCTAGTTGAGGGGTCTTCTCCTTACATTATAAATTGAGGCCTTTTGCTCAATTGAAGAACACTACTCAACACTTAGAAAATACTCCAGATTTTCTAAATTCATCTTCTTCCTCTCTAGCAAAGTTACCATACTCAAAGTTCTTCAAGAGTAACAAAAGTTGTTTTTGTATCTTGGGAGACTATTGCTCAACACCGTAAAAGGAGATATACGGGGCAATCTTGTCTTAAAGACAGAGTGTCATCACTCGACTCAGCAAATCAAACAAATAGTTTGTTAAGTTCTTGATTTCCAGTTTATTGTAATATTTAGTTTATCATTTCTTACTATTGTAATAGTTATTTACTTCCAGTTCCCTGCAACAATTATATCCCAACAAAAAAGAACTATTTTAAGCAAACTAAAAGAGAACAGTGACACACAAAGCGGAATAGAACTGAGTAAAGATGAATATGTTCCAAGTAGGAGGATTATTATAAGAAAAATCAAGAATGATGAGAGTAGAAACTAGAAAGCTAACTAGATGAACATGTACAGTTATGTATTCCTCCTCTGTAGACTCAAAGTTGTGGATGTTCTTATTGAGAAGCAAGTAGAAACATGGAGTCCACAAGCACAGAAGCAACAACAACATATTCAATGTAGTCTCATAAATGAGTTTGAAGATGGTAGGATGTACACAAACCTTACCCTACCTTTTATGAGGTAGAGAGGTTATTAATGGTAGGCGCTCAAATCAAAAGAAGTGAAATCAAATCAGGATTGAAAAGAAAATAGCATAACAATAGCAAGATAAACAAAGCAAATGAAACAACAAATACAAGCACAAAGAAGATGATAAAAATGCAAATGAAGTTACCTCTTCAGTGGAATGTGGATGAATGAGTTGTTCTTCGCTTTCTTCCCACTTGGGCTTTCTGTTTTTTTTGCTCTAGCAAATGCAGGATGAGAGAATTCAAGCTATAGTAGAACAAACTCTTTGTATTGGAGGTTGGTCCAAAGAGAAAGATGTTGGGCATCGCCTAACTTATGCATACGTCCAGTGAATTCAGTGCAGCCATAGAAACCTAACTTGGCTGAAATATCTCAAGCCTCTCTGACAAAGTAAAGTGGTATTTTATATATCAGGACACATCATGTGTATGATGTATGCTTTTCTTCTTTTAGGAGGGTTTGGGAGGGGTAGGGATGAAGCATAGAAGATATCTTCTTTATATCTGCAAGGGTGGCCAAATTGGTTGACCAGGAGATCTCCCAAATGGGGGGGTTCCAGGCTCGAAATCCCATGCTTTCTCGATTGAGCTCGTCGCACGGAGCTTGTCTAATTCTGTATAGCTTGCGGGCTATTACACTAAAACGAGGTTTACCATGTGTGCACCCGAAGAGTAGCAACTACGGATCTGTTGTCTACAAAAAAAAAATCTGCTTTATAAATTATTTACTAATAAAAAGTCATTTCCTTTTTTCCTACAGCTAACAACTGAAAAATCCACTAGACTATCTATCCATTTGAGACGACAAAAAAAAGAAAAAAGAAATCAGTTCACATCTTTCACTTGAGTCTTTTGAGCAACAGGAGCAATACTACAGATGGAGAAATTGCCAAAGGATCAACAAGCACCACATCAAAATAGAACCATATCAGTTGTTTATATCAGATTGTCAATTAAAGGGGGGGGGGGGGGGGGGGATTATAACAAATTGTGTCATTACTATAAGCTTATTACAGGATATAAAAATAATCTCGTCATTAACTCTTTTCTGAAACTATGGTACAACAGACCTTTCATTGACCAAATTTGAAATTTAACAAAGGCAGCCACCGTATTTTTACGGCTTCAAGTACACTCAAGAGGTTTGTTATTTGACTTAAAGAGGGAAAAGAAAAATAACAATGAATATGTTCTTTTCTGCAAAATTGTTAACCACGCAATCACACATGCGAAGCAGCTAATACAAACTAAGCTGCGGCAGACAGTTTATATTATTGCCCATCAAGGTTGAGAACTTCCAGCAACTTAGGCCATGATTCTGGGATGCCTCCAGGCAAATCAAACTCCAGTAACTTTCCTTGGCTCCGGTAGAAGTCCTCAACAGGCTGACTCTGCAATCATAAAAAAAGATGGGAAATCATACAACTGTTCTATTTTATTTCATTTTCTAGAGAAAGATGATACAATATTATAGATGCTGAATGACCGTTAACTAACAATATCTGGAGCTATTTGAGGGGGGAAATTGTTGCTTTGAGAATAGTTACTCACGTTAAGGGAAAAAATGCTTATTTAAGCATTACTGAACTTGAAAATATTGTGGTTCAAATATCAAAACAATACCTTATCCCAGTATATCTTAAGTCTTTCCTTAACAATATCTTCTGTATCATCTGCTCGAGTGATTAACTTTGATATACACTGCGAGGGAGGATTAAGTGGAGCCATGCTGATTCTAGGAGCTCCATTTTCACCTGCGATATCTATAGATGCCACGTTGAAATTCTTTCCGCATTCACTGCAAATCCTTCGACCAAGGCATTTCTCAACTAATACCCGTTCTGGAAGCTTGAGATTAACCACCAAATCTATGTCTGTCACCTCAGTCAATATTTCCTGATGCAGAAATAGACACGAATGTTATAGAACTTGCACAAGAGTTTTGTCTAACACGGCTAACATAAATTGAGATTACAAATGAAAGAGTACCATTAGAATGTACTTGGAGAAGTGCCTAGAATAGGAAGTAGACTATTGATAAATATATTTTTTGAGAAGGTAAAGTAGTAGACTATTGATATATCACTTCTATCATCTTTTCAAATCCCCGTCACATACAGACGAGGGAGGTACCCTTTTTATAGACAAGAAAGTATCACCAAAGAATCAGAAGTGCTAACAATGCTTTTTACCAAAAGTTCCTATCCATTTAGACAACGAAGTAGCGTGAACAGCACAAAATTCATAGCATTTAAGAAGCTCCTTTAATGAACAGTGGTAACAAAATCCTATTTTATGAAGTTTTCAAGTAACTAATACAATACACTATTTCAAATATCATTCTTGCCTCCCCATATTCAGGCTAATGCATTTAACGCCACACTAAATTGAGCAGCATTTAGCCTCTAACTTCTTACATTTCTCTTCTTTGGTAAGAAGGGAATAGCTAATTCATTCTCACTTTCCTAGACTAAAATTTTCTCAGAGTTAATCAGCGCATAACGTTTCAGTCTCATACATATAAGGTTTTTGGAGATGGTAGCCAAGAGGCGAAAAAAGACAAGATTGAGATTGACAGAGTTTTATGCAGGAAAATTAAATGTACACTTACTGCTTGTCTCACAGTTCTAGGGAATCCGTCAAGTATGAATCCAGCTTCACCCTTAGCTTCCCCAGTCTCGAGCCTCTTAGAGAGTAAATTCAGTATTATCTCATCTGAAACCAATTTTCCTTGGTTGACAATCGCTGCAAGCTGAAAGAGGATGAAGCCGGTCATGAGATGAGCCAATTTGCTAAGTAATACGATAAATCTGGAAATGCATATAATAACAATAACTATGCCTCAATCCCAAACTCAAGCTGGGTTCGGCCATATGATTCTTCACTTACCAAATCGCTCCATTTTGAGCGAATTTCAAGCTCATATTATACAACAGCAACAACAACATACCCAGTGAAATCCCACAATGTGGGGTCTGGGGAGGGTAGAGTGTACGCAGACCTTACCTCTACCTTGGTAGGTAGAGCGGCTGTTTCCGAGAGACCCTAGGCTCAAGACAAAGCACAAGCCCAAGCAAAGTAAGACAAGCAAAGTGGGTAAGTCATGATAGCGAATTCTGAAAAAGAAAAGGAAGCAATAACTAATGCAAGTAAATAAGACAAACAAAATACACATAGCAGCATAAATCAAACGACAAGGGACTATACGATAATACTGTGCCTACTAGTATGATAGGCTAAGCGAGCCTACAATAATAATACTACGACTATCAGTTTGTAAGCGTAGGTAGTACTACGCTAGACTACCTACTACCCTTCTACCCTAATACGTGTCCTCCATAACCCCCTATCTAAGGTCATGTCCTCAGTGAGTTGCACTTGTGCCATATACCGTCTAATCACCTCTCCCCAATACTTCATCGGCCTACCTCTACCCCTCATGTACTCATCCATAGCCAACCTCTCACACCTCCGCACTGTGTCATTTGTGTCTCTCCTCTGCACTTGCCCAAACCATCTCAACCTCGTTTCCCGCATCTTATCCTCCACTGATGTCACTCCCACTCTGTCGCGAATATCATCATTTCTAATTTTATCCCTCCTTGTATGCCCACACATCTATCTTAGTATCCTCATCTCCACAACTTTCATCTTTCTGGTGAGCGAAGTCTTGACCGGCCAACACTCCGCCTCATACAACATAGTCGGTCTAACCACGACCCTATAGAGCTTGCCTTTAAGTTTTTGTGACATCTTTTTATCGCACAAGACTCCAGATACAAGCAACTCACTGAGGACATGAATCACAAGCTTATATTATACAAAAATTAAAATATAAATAAAAAGTACTAGAAGTTGTCTATATTTTCTACTGGTACATGAATCTCAATCATGATTAAAAGACTTCCCAAAAGTGCAGGAATAGTCTCGGCTTCTGACAACAATATAGCAGACAAGATATATATGCTTTAAAACATCAATTCTCTTTATAATTAAAAGTTTTGAAGTGTAATTGAACTTAAAATTAGGATTTGGCTTGAGTTGGTTTAAAGAAAATAATAAACAAAACTAACTATGTTGCTTTACTAATCTATAAACCAAATCAAATTAAACATACTCAACTTTTACATATCTGGGTTCGGTAGGTTTTTTCAACTCGCTCTCTCCTTTTTTCATACTACAAAAAGCTGTTGGATAAGAACTCCAACAGCTTCTTGGCACTTTTCTACTCTTTTCGCCTTGGGCAACATGAAGTAAGAAATCTAGGTAACACCTCCTTTCAATTATTAAGCGTCCACCAAATCTCTTAATTGTATATTAACATATCGCAAACTTCTTTCCAAACATTACCTAGAATGGATCAAATTTTCTCGCCTCTGCGCTCCCAAATTAGATCCAATCTAGTCTACCATACCCCGATTTCCTATCGTAAAGAATTCTTTTCCCAACTAATGAGCTAACTACTTCCTCCACTCTCCTTCTTAAGGGACCAGGGCATATAGATCTAACCTCACTAGCACGAGTATATCATTATTGAATCAGAAAATTGACATTTTTACAACTCCAAAGGTCTACATACTAACAAAATTTTATGAAAAAATGTGTATATATACTATGAAATGCATACTACTTTTAAATCCCGCATCCGCTTTAACTATATACTTGTTTGGATAAAGGACCTTCAGATTTCAACTCGTTTCCTTCTTAACGGACCCGGCCATATAGATCTAACCTTACTAGCACCAGATAAGACTTATGCAAGCGTTATATCATTATTTTATTGAAATTGTGTGTTATATCATTATCTTTTTGAAACTGTGATCATTATTATTGAATCAGAAAGTTGACATATAAACAAAATTTTATGAAAAATATGTATATGCATATATATACTAAGAAATGCATACTGCTTTCAAATCCCGCATCCGCTTTAATCTACACAAAACCTAGGTCAATCAATCTCTAAAATCACCTATACATATACTGTAAGCTTAAAAATCAGATTGAAAAAAATAAAGTATTCGACTTTATTGAAAAGGTGTGAGAGGTTGGCTATGGACGGGTTCAGGAGGGGGTAGAGGTAGGCCGAAAAAGTATTGAGGAGAGGTGATTAGACGGGATATGGTGCAGGTGCAACTTACTGAGGACATGACCTTAGATAGGGGGTTGTGGAGGACACGGATTAGGGTAGAAGGTAGTAGATAGTTGAGTGTGGTCCTACTTACGCTTACATACTAGTAGTTATAGTATTATTATTGTAGCCCTGCGTAGCCTACCATACTAGTAGGCGCAGTATTATTTTATAGTTCCTTGTCCTTGTATGTTCTATCGTGTACTTCAATTATCTTATTTACCTGCGATAGGTACTGCTTCTTTTTTTAGAATGCTTTATCATGGCTCGCCTTTGTTGCACTCATTTTCATACTGCTTTAAATTTCTTATCTGGATCTGACCGTTTCATTTGCTTTTGCATTTTCTTGAGCCGAGGGTCTTTCAGAAACGGTCTCTCTACCTACCAAGGTAGAGATACGGTATGCATACACTCTACCCTCCCCAGACCCCACGTTGTGGGATTTCACTGGGTATGTTGTTGTATTTGACTTTATTAAAAAGCAGCTCAACAACATGTTTGGATAAAGGACCTGAAGATTTCAACTCATCACGAACAAGATCATCGGTAGCATTATGCGGTACACCAAGAAGGGTCGAAAGACGGCTAGCATATGTACCTTTACCAACACCAGGGCAACCTAAAAAGACCCTCTGGACAGTTTTACCCTTGGGTTCTACACTAGTAGGGAGGGGATTAGGGGGGTAATTTTGGGATTTCACAATCTCCGATGCAGTTGCTGTAGATAAAGACCTACTAACTTGTTTGGATACAATTTAACTTATAATTCCCTTTTTACCCATTAATGAGATGATTTACGGCCACACGAACATCTAAGAATTGTATTGGATCACAAATTTAAAGTCTTATTTTCTTTCTTGAACTCTGTTTCTGGTAAAAAATGGTGTCACGTAATATATATATATATATATATACACACTAATAAATGCCTTTAAATCACGAATCCGCTTTAATCTACACAAAATATAGGCAATTCTTGAAGAAACTCAATATCTAAATTTTATATACTGTAAGTTTAAGAACAGATCGAAAAATACAAAGTTTTAGACTTGACAGATGAACCCCTAAATTTAGTGAAAATTACATACTTGTTTGGATAAAGAACCTGAAGATTTCAACTCATCACGAACAAGATCGCCGGTAGCAATATGAGGTACACCTAGAAGGGTCGAAAGACGGCTAGCGTATGTACCTTTTCCAACACCAGGGCAACCTAAAAAGACCCATTGGACAGTTTTACCCTTGGGTTCAATACTAGTAGGAATGGGATTACGAGGGTAATTTTGGGATTTCACTGTCTCCGTTGCAGTGGATAAAGATCTAGTGATACGGGTAATGTAATTGGAAGATCTGAAGTGGCGGATCATGGCCGCCATTGAAGGAAAAATGAGGTGAAGTGAGAAAAGGGGGACAAAGGAGGAAGAGCAAGGGTTACATTAACGGGTCACGTGATTTGACCCGAATTTAGCTCAAAATTTGTGAAAACTACAAATTTGTTAGTGGTGAACAACGTTTCAGTTGAAAACATTGTTAATTAGTATTCTAATATACCATTTGAACTCAATTTTTATTTGAAATGTTTTTTTTTATTTCATTTGATTTGATATTCTTTTTTTAGTACAACAATAAGCATATTCAGTGTAATCAAAATAGTGTTTGTCATTTTTAGTCTATTTAAAAAAATATAATGACATTTTTATATTTAAAAATAATATAAATTAAAATTTTTATTTAACCTCTAATAATATATTTTTATAGGCCCATATAGGTCATGTCATGAATTACCAAAAGTAACTTTTTTTAACTTCTTATCTAATAAAATAGTATTTTTCTTTTCAACCGCAAAAATAATGTCACGTTAACTAAAATTGAACAGTAGTTTGCAAATAGTGAAGTTTCTTTTAACCCGTATTATTTGGTTCGGGAATTGAAAGACCCGATTAAGTAAAAAGGACTTCATTAATTAAAATAATTTGCACCATCAAGAGCACTAATCTCGAATTTCGAATATGCCTTCGTACAAGAATATTCTCTCTCTTCTTAACCTTTTTTTTCCAAGATTTTTCTAAGAAATCTTGAGATACAATAACATACCCAGTGAAATTTCACAATGTGAGATCTGGGGAGGATAGAGTGTACACAGACCTTACATCTATCTTGGTAGGTAGAACGACTATTTTCGAGAGACTCTCGGCTCAAGACAAAGCACAAGCCCAAACAAAGTAAGACACACAAAGTGCGTAAGTCATGGCAACACATTCTGAAAAAGAAAAAAGCAATAGCTAATGCAAGTAAATAATACAAACAAAATACACATAGCAATATAAATATATTATACACCTAAAGATTGTGATAAGTTTGATAATCATTTATATATCTTCAATTAAAGACTTTATATTTAAGATCTGAAAATAAAATTGTCTTTAATAAAAAGATCATCATCTCAAAAAAAAACTTAAAGAATTACAAATATTCAGTTCTAACAAGTTTGTTTTTAATTCGAAAATATTAACTAAATATTTTTTTATTAGTGATGTGGTACATTTTTTTAAGCTAAGGTTTTAAAAATATTATTGTTGGTCAATCAATAACGCCAACGTGCAGAAGATGAGTATAGCGGAGATCATGATACTCGGATAGATGTGTGGGTATACTAGAAGGAATATGATAAGGAACGAAGTTATACGGGGCAAGGTGAAAGTGACCCCGTGGTGGACAAGATGAGGAAAGCAATGTTGAGATGGTTCGAGCATGTGAAAAGGAGGTGCACCCATTAGGAGAGGTGAGAGATCGACTATAGTAGAAGTTATAAGAGATAGAGGTAGGCCGAAGAAGAACTAGGGGGAGGTGATTAGATATGACATGACACAACTTCAATTGACTGAGGACATGACTTTAGATATGAAGATATGAAGGTCGAGGATTATGGCACAAGGTTAGTACATAGTTGAGTGTTGTCGCACTTTGTGTGGGAGAGGAAGGGGCTAGCCTCCTCCTTTTCTCTTCTCCTGTTTAGTAGTGTATTTAGTTATCGCATAGTTTTTTACTCTTCAATGTGTATCAATAATTATTGTTGCATTTGCCTTATATTTTGCTATTTTTGGTGTCTTATTTTTTCATTAAGCCGAGTGTCTATCGGAAACTACCTCTTTACTCACAAAGACAAGGGTAAAGTCTGCATACATTCTTCCCTATCTAATACTCCATTTATGAGATTATATTGAGTATAATGTTGTTGACATTTTATTCTGCAACAACTTTTATGATACACAAATAAATTAAGCATGTGATTGGGGGCAAATTCAAAGGGTCGATTATGGGTTCATATAATATTAACTTAAGATTGTTGTAGGAAGTCATAAACTATAAGTTCTGAATTTGTCCCACATATAGTAGGTGAAAATATCTTAAAATGTTCGCTCTATATATTTCTCTTCGATATAATGTTTTTATTCAAAATCTAGACAAATATATGAAAAAAAATTATCCGCACGTGATGTTGTTGGATATGTAAAGCAGTACGGGAAGTAAATAACTATTACAAGTGTTCGAAAGGATAAACAAACAAGCCAATGTTCAGAACTGCCGCAAGCTTGTTGAGTCTTGAATCTTGATAACCTAAAATCAAGAAACACTAAATCTGGATTGTTACAAATGTGGCTTAGTCGAGAGATGGCTCTCTGTCTTTAAGACAAGATTGCCCCGTATATATGCTTTTACGGTAAAGGGCAATAGTCTCCCAAGATAAAACAACAACTAATTAACACTACAAAGCAAATAGGTTGTTCTGACGAAGAAAACAAACATAAAACGACTTGCTGAAGAATAGAAAAGGAAGGAAGAGTTTTTGTTTTCGTCCCAACGTTTCTGCTCACGTTTTGGACTGACTTTCTGTTTCTCTTCTGTTTGTCTCTGTGTATATATGTTGTCTCGTTTTCTGTATCTTTTTTGTTTCTCACAATTGAGCCAAAAGACTCCAATTTATAGCATAAGAGAGGGACTCCTTAACTGCCAAATAATGGTTGTTAATGGCCATTGAAGGAGGGAGTAATTCAGCCAAGTAATGGCTGGTTAATGCTAAAAAAATCAACTCAAACGGTAGGCAGAAACTTTCTGCCTTCCGTCGTTCCAAAATTCACCTTTCCAGAAACTCCAAGGACCAAATTGTAAATATTAAATAATTTGGGGTCTATCAGAAGAAGCCCAAAGTCCAAGACCCACGACCCGTGACCCGAGTCCAGATCGGACCGGACGGGAGGCGCGCGGCGCGCGTGTGGGCTTAGCCTTGAACCCAAGCACATTTATGTCCTCCCTCCTTCAAACACATGGGTTACCCCTTGGGTCCCAAACCCTTAGCCAATTTTGAGACTTATAAAGAGAGCAATTCTTCCTTTTCCCACCGATGTGATAGATTTGTCCCACATCATATTTTCATGCCTCAAACACCTTACTTCGTGGACCAATATCTCTTTCATTTCTCAACAAAATTTGACGATTCTTGGCCCTACGGTCATCTACTCACTTAGTAGATTATGCACGTGTGAAGAGACAAAGTCTCCAACATGCGGAACCCTAGTGTTTAATTCATTAAATATGGGTGGACGCACCTCCCCCACCAACGACAAATTTCCAACAGATGTTATACCAAATACTCTATAGCCATTTCCACCCCTACCTTAATGCTCCAACCCCCTCACCTCCCATCAGGCCACCACCTCATAGTATTTACCCAAATTAGTATGAATAAAAAGAGCGGGATAGTTTGGTGCATAAAGTATCCCGCGTTAGTAAAATATGGAGAAGGGCCGCACCCAAAGAGGTGTGATGTAGACAGTCTGTTCTAATGCAAGGATTAGTGACTGTTTCCACGACTTGAACCTATGAAATAATTATTATTTTTACTTACTTACCAAACATTAAAAATAATTATAGAAACTCAATTACTACTACTAAATTATTTTGCACGAAAATATTTTCTCTCGTACCAAAAACACCCTAACTTAAATATTTTTAAGAAGGGGGAATTTGACCACGTGTAAGATTTATTTCCACATGCATATCTCTTCCCCATTATGTAACACATTCCAAAATTCATCCATATTCAAGAATCCCTATTTTAATTACTCCATCGCCATGGCGATTTCTCTCTCTGCCCCTTCACAGAACTATGGCATGTTGATTACAATGGTGCAGGAAACGAAATGAGTAACTGCTAAGTATTACAAGAAAAATAAAATTACAACAATCTGAAATTTCAATAAACTAGAACAAGAAACTGATTTCGCAAGTAGTTTGATTTGCTGGGTCGAGTGATGGCACTCTGTCTTTAAGACAAGATTGCCCCGTATATATCCTTTCTACGTTCTGAACAATATTCTCCCAAGATAAAACAACAACTCAACAAATGAGCAAAGGAAACTCAAGTGTTACTTTGAAGAATTTTGAGTAAGAAATGATGCTGAAAAGTAGTAGGAATAATCTGATTTCGTTTGTGTGTTCTCTTGTCTCAACAATTGAGCAAAGGCTTCATTATATAGTTGAGGGAGGGGACTTATCAACTGCCCACATAATTGTTGTTACTGGCCAAGTAATGTCAATTAGTGAGGAGTAATTCAGCCAAAATAAATGACGAATTGATGTGCAACAGATTAGAACTTTTAGGAGAGTTATTCAGCCAAGTAATGACTGAATTGATGTGCATATTAATGGAGTTTAACGTTCCAAAACTAACAACAAAAGCACAAGTTCTCTGCCCAATTTAACTTACCTGAAACTTCAGGGATCAAACTGTAAATATGAAGCAATTTGGGTCCAAAAAGATAATATCGATCCACGACCCAAGCCCGGACCGGTCGGGATGGACGGGCGGCGGCGACGCACGTGTGGGCTTAGCCTCGAACCAAAGCACATCTAGGTCCTCCCTCCTTCAAACACATGGGTTACCCCTTGGGGTCCCAAACCCCAAGCCAATTTTGAGACTTATAAACTAAACAAATCTTCTTTCCCCACCGATGAGGGAGGATTGGTCTTTACCACATTTTCATGCTTCAAACACCTCACTTCGTGGACCAATATCTCTTTCATTTCTTAACGAAATTTGACGATACTTGGCCCTACGGTCATCTACTTACTTAGTAGATTATGCACGTGTAAAGAATCAAAGTCTCCAATATGCGGCACCCTAGTGTTTAAGTCATTAAAGATGGTTGGACGCAAACTCCCACCAAAGGCAAATTTTCAACATGGCCTCACTGTTGAAGTTAGCAGAAGTGTTCATCGAACCCCATTTCACAATGTTAATTTAATCTCAAACCCATTAAGTTTTAACTGTAATATCAATTCTCCTGTCCACTTAACCCCTACTTTTTCAGCCATTTCTGCATCCCACAGGTCCTCTGATATCTCCAGCTCCACAGGTTAGCTTATCCTTTTTGTCTTACGGTAATGTTATTATGTGAATTAGGTGGGATTACATTGGGTATGTTGTTGTTGTTGTTTAGCTGAATTTAAGTAGCTTAAAAAAGCACCAAGTGTTGAAAAACACTTTTAAGTGCCGGAGCTGAATTTAAGTGGGTGTTTGGACATAAGAATTGTGAAATTTGAAAAAAATAGTACTCCCTTCGTCCCATTTTACATGAGAGTGTTTGACTGGTCGGGAAGTTTAAGAAATAACGAAAAACTTTTGAAACATGTGGTTTAAAACAAACCATAGAAATTTGATTGGCTAGAACTCATTTTATTAAGGGTAAAAAGGTAAATTTAAAGTTGAAATGTTACTAAATATAGAAAGGCGTCATTGTTTTTTGGACTAACTAAAAAGGAAAGAGTGTCACATAAATTGAGACGTAGGGAGTATTTGTTTTCAGTTGAAAATGGTATTTGGAAATTGAAGTTGTGTTTGGACATGAATACATATTGCATATTGGAGTTGTTTTGTGCATGATTTGAAGTGAAAATTGAAGACAATTTTTTGGAGTTTTTCAAATTTCAAAAAATTCCGGGATTTAATTGCAAGCTGAATTCCAGAAAATTGTAACAATTCTATGTCCAAACAATTTTTCAGAATTTTATTTTGGAAAAAGTTAAAAACTATCTATGGCCAAACTGGCAAAAATAAGTGGTTACGTCTTTGGATAGAATCTTAAAAATAAGCAATTGATGTGTTTGATTAAAAAAGTGTTGATAAGCTTTTTCTTGGTAAAATGAACACCAAACATGAGCTTATTGTTGCAATATTTTAAGTTTTAAAATCATTTAGATATAAATTAAATTGTCTCTCGATTCAGTTCAAGTTAAATTGATCTGATAAAAAAATATGTATGAAGATGACTGCATTTATATTAATTTTCCCAAATATACTTGAATAATGGACAATGTATACTGTAAATTAAACCTCCCGTAAGCATATTATTAGGCAACAATTTCTTTGTTTGATTTTCTATTATTTGTTTGATGAAGACTTTCAACTATTATTTTGTTATCTCCAGCTCCACAGGTTAGCTTGTTGTTTTCGTCTTACAATAATTGATAAGTTATGTCATTTTGTGTTTTGATGATTTGCCAAACTTTTGAGGAACCAAATAGGGATCTGGTCTGCTAATGTTCCTTTGGTTATCGTACGATCAACGATTCATTTGTAAAGTCATGTCTTCATCGATTTAAGTACAAAGAACAAAGCTGTTGATCTTTGATGCTTCTGGTCAAACCAAGTGATAAATAGTCCATATATCATCCCACATGCTCCCCAATATATAAACAACATGTTACAAGATTTTGGATATGACTTGAAAAACCTAGAATCACTTTCAAAGTGCAGCCGCCACAAGTCTCCAAGTGCTCTCAAGAACAAAGCTTTGCAAACTGAAGGACCAGATCTCGACACTGAAGATGTCTAAGTCCTTTAGTTTGTTTTGAGTCTTGTCTTTTGTTCTTTATTGTAAACAAGTTCTATAGGGTGGTGGTTATATCGACTATATTGTATGGGATGGAGTGTTGGCCAGTCAAGATTTCACACATCCAAAAGATAAAAATTGCGGAGATGAGGATGCTTAGATGGATGTGTCGGCATACAAGAAGGGATATAATTAGAAATGATGATATCCGGAACAGGGTGAGAGTGACCTCAGTGGAGAATAAGATTCGGGAAGCGAGGTTGAGATGGTTTGGGCATATGCAGAGGAGAGACACAAATGCCCTAGTACGGAGCTGTGAGAGGTTGGCTATGGACGGGTTCAAAAGGGGTAGATGTAGGCCGAAGAAGTATTGGGGAGAGGTGATTAGACGGGATATGACGCAGGTGCAACTTACTGAGGACATTACCTTAGATAGGAGGTTGTGGAGGACACAGATTATGGTAGAAGGGTAGTAGGTAGTCGAGCGTAGTCCTACTTACGCTTGCAAACTGGTAGTTGTAATGTTATTATTGTAGACCCGCTTAGCCTATCATACTAATAGGCGCATTATTGCTTTATAGTCCCCTATAGTTTGATTTCTACTGCTATGTGCCCTTTAGCGTACTTTGTTTAGCTTATTTACCTGCGCTAGTTACTACTTACTTTTTCGTAATGCGCTATCATGGCCTATTCACTTTTGATACCAGCATTTTCATACTACTTTAAATTTTTTCTGGACGGGTCTGACCGTTTCTCTTGCTTTGATTTTGTTGTTATTTTGCTTGTGCTTATGCTTTGTCTTGAGCCGAGGGTTTCTCGTAAACAGTCGCTTTACCTACCAAGGTAGAGGTAAGGTCTGCCTACACTCTACCCTCCTCAGACCCCATGTTGTGGAATTTCACTGGGTATGTTGTTGTTGTTGTTACACTACTTTTGAGAAGTGTCATAGTAAGATAGATTTCAACCCTTGTTAGTTTGTGTTCTTGGCTAGAGTTAGTCAAGGTTTGTAGCTTTGCAATAGAGTTATTGTAAAGCGCTTACAATAGAGGTATTGTAAGAGGTGAGGGATTAATAGTTTAATTTCTAAGTTGCAATAGGTTGTAATATGAAATTGCTCCGTTAGTGAAGTTGAAAATCCTACTTGGTAGGTCGTGGTTTTTAATCCCTTGAGCAAGGAGTTTTTCACTTAAATATCATTTTTATTTACCTTCTATTTTGCTTGAGGGAACAAATATATAACCTGGTTCTCTCTACTGTTTGGTGGACTCTTAGTTTCTATCAATTGGTATCAAAGTAAATGCTTTCTAAAAGGTTAACACCTAGAAATAATCTCTCAAATGGATGCTCCACCAAACTTAGATGAAGGACAATCCACTACCAGACCACTAAGGAATGAAAAGTACTATAGGTGGTGGAAGATAAGGATGCATGATTTTATCATGGCTGAAGATTCTGAGTTATGGGACATCATCTGTTATGGTCCTTATGTTCCCATGAACACAAATCTAACATGTCTCACAACTACCCTAAAATCAAGAAAAGAGCACACTCATGTGGATAGAAAGGTTGTAGAGAAGAACTTCAAGACCAAGAAGATCCTTGTATGTGGTATTGGACCAGATGAGTACAATCGTGTCTTATCTTGTGTATCTGCTAAAGAAATATGAGAAGCTCTACAAACAACTCATGAAGGAACCACTCAAGTAAATGAGTCCAAGATAGATATACTCATAACAGAGTATGAGCTGTTTAAGATGAGAGAGGATGAATCTATACAAGACATGCATACCGGGTTCACCTCTATCATCAATGAGCTTAACTCTTTTGGAGAAGTCATTATGACCAATAAATTGGTCAGAAATCTACTTGGTGTCCTGCCAGACTCATAGAATAGCAAGGTGAATGCTATATATGAAGCCAAAGAACTTAAAAACACTAACCATTGACGAGCTGATTGGATATGAAGAAAGCCAGAAAAAAACTGGAAAAGTGTGAGGCAAAAAAAGAGAAGAAGTTGGTTCTCAAGGCTGCCAAAAGTAATTCAAGCAGTGATGAAGCTGATATGACATATCTCACTCACAGGTTTCAAAAGATGATTTGGAAAAATGGTGGGGTCCCAAGAATAGGAAGCTCTAGCAGGAACTTTAAAGGAAATAACAATTGTTGCCACAAGTGTGGGAAACCTGGTCACTTCATTAAAGAGTGTCTTCTTCACAAGCAGGACAATTATAAAGACAGGACTGTTACGAGGAATCAGATCCCTGATAAGACATTTCGAAGGAAAGATGCGGCTGATGACCTGGTGAAGCAAGCTCTTGCTGCTTGAGGAAACTCCTCAAGTGAATCTGAAGATGATGATGACTAGAGTGATACATCAATGATGGCCATCGACAATGAACCTTGTGAATATGAGTCAATCTTTGCACTCATGGCCAAATCTAATGCGAATGATGATAATGAGCAAGAAGAGGTAAATTTTCTTGATATTCAGAAAAGTTTAAAAGTTTACTCTCAAAAGAAACTCATATCGTTAGCAAATGTGTTAATTGATGCTTATCATGCTCTTGTTAAAAAAAGTGCTCTAAATGATGAAATTGGTGATTTAGAATAAGAGAGGGATGATTTGGTAGTTTCCATTGTAGATATGAAAGAATAGGTTGATGAGGTAACTCAACAAAACATCCTATTAGAAAATCAAATGAAAAGGAGCATGGAAACTCCCTCGAAAGGAAAACGTGTAGCTAGTGAGACTCAAATGGAGTTTGAGAAGGAACTTAAGAAAATGAAATTGAGTCTTACTACTGAGGTAGAAAAGAACAGACAGCTAAATGAAGAGTTAAAAAGGGTAAAACTTGATCTTGATAAGGCACTTTACCAGACCTGATCCTATGATGCAATTACCTCCACGTACAAGAGTAAAAGTGGGGGTAGGCAGGGGATTAGTTTTGAAAAGGAAAAGATTCCTTACAATCCCCACAACAAATATGTCTCGACAACTAAAAATTAGTTGTGCACTTATTGCGGTCAGACTGGCCATTACAAGAATACGTGCAAAGCCAGAATTCAGTCACTTTAGAAAAATGAGAATTTTGTTAGGAAAGAAGTCAGAATGGAAGGACCTAATCCCCGAAAGAGAAAAAATGTCTTGCCTGCTGGAACAGAAAAAGTATGATTCACCCATTTTACAATTATAAGGGACCCAAACTGGTTTGGATTCCCAAATCTAAATGAGTGATCTTGCTTACAGGTTGGGGTGTGAGGAGGTAGTCAAATATGGTATATGTACAGTGGTTGCTCCAAGCATTTGACAGGAAAATGGAGGATTCTCTCTCTCGCAAAGCCTTTTAAGGAGGGAGTGTGTCTTTTGGTAATGGGAAGAAGGGACACATTCTCAACATTAGCAAGATTGAGGAAATGAAGTAAAGTTCACAGTTAACAAGGTGTGTGATCCTTGTATTGAAGGAAAGCAGTTCAGATATGTATATGATCAGGTCTCTGACTGAGAAGACTCCTTATGAATTTCTCAATTGGAGAAAGCCCAAGTTAACTTATCTAAGAGCATTTGGCTGCAAATGCTTTGTCCTCAACAATGGTAAGGAAGCTTTGAGAAAATTTGATGCAAAAAGTGATGAAGGGATCTTCCTTGGTTACTCATCTCATAGCAAAGCATACAAAGTCTACGACAAAATAACTCGGTGTGTGGAGAAAAATGTGCATGTGATCTTTGATGAATCAAATACATTGAGCAATAAAGAGTCACAGAACGATAAAGCTGAAGATGGGGTATTTACAAAAGTTATTGATGAGGCTATAGAAATCTCAAATGAAAAGATTGAATTGATAAGTCAAGTCAAGCAGAGTGATGAAGAAGATGCAACAGAGTCCCCATAAGGTATAGAGGAACTTGATCCTCTCATTACTCCACTTGAAGCTGAACATAGAGAGCAGATGTTGTATCATGTATTTCTGAAGCTAGAAAAGGAAGTGGAAGTCATGATTCTATTGATGTTAATGATGGATCCAACACGGAAGAACATGGTCCATCTGTTCCTGCAGTTCAAACATCTAATTGGAAGCACAAAGGATCTCATCCACTTCAAAATGTGATGACTTCCCTAGAATCTGGTATGCAAACTAGATCTAAGGCGAGAAACTTGTTTGCCTTTTCAGCCTTCTTATCTCAAATTAAACCCAAGAATATTAAGAAAGCATTGAAGGATGCTGATTGGATAGTTGTTATGCAAGAAAAACTTCATCAATTTGAAAGAAACAAAGTGTGGCACCTGGTCCCTAGGTCATTAAATAGTACAATGATTGGGACTATGTGGGTGTTTCGCAACAAGCTTGATGAGTTTGGAAACACTACCAGGAACAAGGCAAGGCTGGTGGTTCAAGGTTATAATTAAGAAGAAGGAATAGACTATGATGAGACCTTTGCTCATGTTTCTAGAATGGAGGCAATCAGAATTCTTATTGCATCTCATATGGAATAAGAGATGACTTCTTCTTATTAACAGACAGCTTTCCGCGCCCCATATCCATTATCCATTGAGGATAAGGAAAAGAGATATTCCAAATGAATGTCAAGAGTGCATTTATGAATGAATATCTAAAGGAAGGAGTCTTTGTCAAGTAACCCCTAGTTTTGAGAGTCATGAACATCCTGAGCATATGTTCAAGCTTGACAAGGCTCTATATGGTTTAAAGCAAGCTCCTCAGGCATGGTATGAAATATTGTCAAAGTTTTTTTTATTTTAAATGGCTTTACAAGAGGAAAGATTGACAACACTTTATTTCTGAAAAAGAGAGGAAGAAATTTGTTGATTGTGCAAGTCTATGTTGATGATATTATTTTGGTGCTACTAATGATTCCTTGTGTGAAGAGTTTGCTAAGCTCATGGGAAGTGAATTTGAGATGAGCATGATGGGTGAGCTAAATTTCTTCCTTGGGCTGCAAGTGAAGCACACCTTAAAAGACACCATGATCAGTTAAAAAAAGTTTATTAAGGAGCTGCTTTAGAGATTTGACATGGAGAATGCTAAGCCTATTGATACACATATAGCCACTGCTACTCGGCTAGACATGGACGAACCTGGTTCTCGTGTCAATGAAACCATGTATAGGGGTATCATTGGTCTTTATTGTATTTAACTACTAGCAGGCCTAACATTGTCTTTGGTGTTGGGTTGTGTGCTAGGTTCCAATCAAGTCCCAAAGAATCTCATTTGAAGGCTGCAAAAAAAATCTTGAGGTATCTCAAAGAGACTCCGGACACGGTCCTCTTCTACCCTTCAAGAGATATCTTTGACTTGGTTGGATATGCTGATGCTGACTATGCTGGATATCTAGTGAATAGGAAGAGCACATATGGAATGACACATTTTACGGGGTCATGCTTGATCTCTTGGGGTACGAAGAAACAAAATTTTGTGGCTCTTTCTACTACTTAAGCTGAGTATATGATTGCTGCCTTCTGCTGTGCTCAATTTTTATGGATCAAATAATAGCTTGAGGACTTTGGTGTGCTTACTGACCGTGTGACCTTGTTTTGTAATAATACAAGTGCACTTAACATGACAAAAAATCTAGTGCAACGCAAAAGACTAAGCACATTGATGTCAGGCATCATTTTCTAAGGGACAACATTGAAAAGGGTTTGATATGTATGAAGTTCTGCAAGACAGAAGACCAGGTTACTGACATTTTCACCAAGACACTGAGCAAGGAGCATTTTGAAAGAAATCGCTTAGAGTTGGACTTGATTAAGCTCAACTAGTTGGTCCCTCACAAGTTACCTCAATGATTAGCTATGTTAAGCTGAAAGGTACAATGCTAAGAAGTTTTTTTTAGTGGCATCTAACTCACTCTTATACTGTTACAGATATACACGCATGATAGTTTCAGGACAACACAAGCCTATGTGACACTGCACTGTTCAGAGTTTTTGCCTGCAACTTTCCAGAAAATTGTTAAGGGACCTGGTCCCTGTGACTCATGTTAGTAGTCTCTTCAGTACTCGTATGAATTTGAATTGCTTAAAGTGTCAGGTCATTAAAATTGTTCCCTCTTTAAAATTTAAAATATCCTTCCAAACGGTACACCTTCTCTGAACCGACCTGACCAGTTCCCTCACAACCCGATCCAACCGTTACTTTCCCTTCTTAAATATCAGTCCTCTCATCTCTCTCTCCTCAATTAAATCAAAAACTCAAACTTTACTCTCTCTCACTCTCACAAACTAGTTCTCTCAACCTTCTACATTCTTTCTTCATCCAAAATCTACCATGTCTAACCAAGAATCAATCAGTCCTAACATGGTTGAAACAAATCCCATTCCAACACCATCTGAACCCACTCCTCCCACTTCACCCCAAAACTCTTAATCTCCACCGATCAAAACCCTTCTGTCACTTCCCCAAAATCCCTCTTTACCGGACTCTCTAGAACTCGCAAAAGCCAAACTTTAAGAAAATTTGTACCCTCGTCTTCGATTTCCAGCCAAATTGAAAAGCTCGACTTTGTTGGTAGTAGGCAAACCATGTCTGTATTAAAGTTCTTTCAGAACACAGAGGAATTCGAGGAAAAGGATGATGAGATAGAGGTTACAAGCTAACCCGTTGAGAAAACAGTGGTACAAGGGCAAGTGAATGAAAACCAGGTCACCGGTGACATGCAAGAGGTGGAGTTGCTAGTATTGCAAAGAAAATGGACGAAGGTGTCAACCAAGTCGATATTAAAGACACCACGTCACACAAAGGTAATCATCTTCCAACTGATAATGGTAAAGGGGTAGATGAGTCGTCCATGGAGTTGGATTGATCTATTTCTGAAGCGAGTAAGGGTAGGTCAAATATCTTGCATAGTGAGGTTGAGATTATGGTTGATTTTGAGATGTTGGCTGAGACCTTGCAAGTCATGAAAAATAGTAAGGGAGTTGTTGGTGAGTTGGGATCCGGTCTGTGCAGTTAGCAGGGAAAATGAAGGAGGGACCCGGTCCCTCAGCCCAAGGAGTGAGTTATCAACACTCAAGACAACTCCTATATGGGATGAGAAACTAAGTTCTTCCACGGTTAATTTGGATTTGACTATTAGTCCTGAATCAGTGTCCACTATTCATGTGCCTCAGGAGAATTGTCACCTGAGAAAGAACCTGGCCCTACTACTGAGTTTGATGAGGATAATGTGCCCCTACGTTTTAAGCATAGAAGGGCACATGTTGTTGAAGAGCCAAGGAGAAGCCTGTACCAAAGCGAAGAAAAGTATTTCCCAAACAACCCATAGAACTAGACAAAGTAAAAATGTTGCAAATGACACTTTAAAATCTGCCTTGAAGGCAAACAAAACAAAAGGTACTAAAAGGACAAGAACCCAAATATGGGGAAGAAGGCTAATAGATAAGGACATCTTGGTTGATGCAGATGTCGTGGTAGATGATGATGTTGTTGAAGAAGAGGTGGGAAATTCTCCACTTGACTTGAAAAATTCAAGGAAAAAGAAATAGCAGAAAAAGAAAAGTGTGGAACAGATTGTCACTGATAATGAGGGTGAAAAGTATGACAATGAGAGGTGTGCAACTCGACCTCCTCCTCCAAAGAAGAAGATGAGTAGTACCAGGTTCCTCGAAGAAATAAAAAGTTGACAAAAGTGTTGCTCAGACTGTGAAAGAAAGAAAAAAAACTCTGCGGAGTAAAAAAGTGTTGTTAGGAAGGGTGTTTGAGAATGAAATTGCTGATAGGTTTGGCATGAAAGAACTAATTGAGATCGTTGAGTTTAAAAAATGGGCTCATCTTTTTGTACCACCGGCACCCAGTGTATATAAAGCAGAGATGGCCAAGTTCTATGCAAACCTTTGCTATACTGATGACAACACTCTTGTTATGTCAGTAAATGAGACTGACTTTGAGTTAGATGAGTCAATGCTTGAAGAAATATTGGAGGTCCCGACGGATGGGATGAAGATTGTGGTTTTCGAGGCCTCTGATGCCTTTAAGACTGTGATTGCTAAGAGGAAAAAGTCTACTACTATAGTATGACTCTTCAAGAAAGAGCTTAAAGAAGAGTACCAGCTTATGTTTGCCCTCATCAACATGGTGCTGCTTCCAAGGACTGAAGGTCGTTCTATTGCCTCTATGCCAGACCTAGTCCTCCTCGAGGCTCTATCAACTTTTAAACCTATCCGTCTGCCAGCCATCATGATTGGGCATATGATCAAAGTGGTTAATGCGAGGGAGGGCAGACATGACCTTCATTATAGGTTTCTCTTGACGAAGGTTCTTGTGCATTTCAAAATCAAAACTGGAAAGACTACCATAGGCACCAAAAAATATATGTTCACCATGACGACTTTAGAAGAATGTGAGTGTGTGCATAAGAAAGGTGGTGTTGGCAGCACCTCTACCATTTCAACTCTAATTGAGGCTCATAAAGTGGCAACTGCTGATATTCAAAGGCTCAAGGCTGAGAATGCTCTCTTCAGAAGTCAATCGGCTGAAAAGAAAAGACACATGAACCTAGTTCTCGTGGTGATTTAGAGGTTGCAACTACTGAAAATGAGAAGTTGTGGGTTGAAAATGAAAAGTTGTGGCTGAAGGTGGATGAGCTTCAAGATTAAATACTCCAGTATCATCGCACGCACTAACAGTGAGAGAGTAGATATGCTTCTCAAAGCACTGACCCTTGGTCCTTAGTTTCCCTTTCAGCCTCTTAAGTCCCAGTTTCTAACACCTAATCCTTCCTCCTATTCAAGTCCCGTTCGCTGATCCTTTTTTTATTCCCTAATGACATTGGCACTAATGGCAGTTTAAGTATCATATTTTGTACTGCTTTGGCTACTATACTTTTCAATGCTACTATCTGTTTGGGCAATTACTCTGTTTTATGCACTGATACTAGCTTGCTTGTTCATGTTTCTACTCATGTTGTGTTACCCCAGTGGTTTTGAGTTAATGTTACTGTACTTTTTTTTCTTGTGCTGCTCTAATTGCTCTTTTCAATGATGCCAAATGGGGAAAAATAAGAGGAATTGTTTAGAAATAATAATATGATGTGCTTGCTGTCATTGAGGGGGAAGTTAAGGGGATATTTTGTGTTGCTTTGATTAACATGTTATTATGCTTGAAAGATAAGTCTGATCCGCAGGGGGAACATGTGTGTAACATGGTCCTCAGGGGGAATATCAATTCTGAGTTTGTCATCATCAAGAAGGGTGAAATTGATAAGTTATGTCATCTTGTGTTTTGATGATTTGCCAAAATTTCGAGGAACCAGATAGGGACCTGGTCTGCTATCCATTCCCTTGGTTATCGTACAGTCAACAATTACAGTTGTAAATTTGTATTGTTCACTAACAGAAGTACAACAGTAAGTACTACTGCAGCGTGCTTCTGGTCAAACCAAGTGATAAATAGTCCCTATCTCATCCCACATGCTCCCCAATTTATAAAGAACATGTTACAATATTGTAGGTAAGACTTGAAAAACCTAGAATCACTTTCAAAGTGCAGCCGCCACAAGTCTCCAAGTGCTCTCCAAAACAAAGCTTTGCAAACTGAAGGACCAGATCCCGACACTGAAGATGTATAAGTCCTTTAGTTTGTTTTGATTCTGTCTTTTGTTCTTTATTGTAAATCATATACTACTTTTGAGGAGTGTCATAGTAGGACAAATTTCAACCCTTATTGGTTTGTGTTCTTGGCTAGCGTTAGTCAAAGTTTGTAGCTTTGTAATAGAGTTATAGTAAAGTGCTTACAATAGAGGTATTGTAAGGGGTGAGAGATTAATAGTTTAATTCCTAGGTTGCAATAGGTTGTAATATGAAATTGCTCAGTTAGTAAAGTTGAAAATCCTACTTGATAGGTCGTGGTTTTTAATCCCTTGAGCAATGAGTTTTCCACGTAAATATCGTGTTTTATTTACCTTCTGTTTTGCTTGAGGGAACGGATAGAGAACCTGGTTCTCTACACTGTTTGGTGAACTCTTAGTCTCTATCAGTAATGTTAGTATGTGAATTAGAGAGGGTGTGCACTTTTATTTATTGATTTATTGTAGTTATCCCACTTGTCTCTTGTTGAATATTGTTGAGCACGATTGGTTGTTCACAATTTGAATTCTATTATTGCAAACTAAAGACCAGCTTCCATGTTACAACTCTTTACACTCAATTTATTTTTCTTTTCACTCACACTTTAACAACTCTCTTGTTGCTCTCTTTTATTCCTCATTTGTTCTTCACACACTTTGGTTTCTTGCTTGCTTGAGCACACATCATCTCAAATGGACCACCTCTATTTATAGGTGGTAATAGAAGAATCTAATTAGGGGTATTTACTACTCGATTGTAGAAACTATCTATTTCTAGAACTACATTTCTAGAATCACTCTAGAATGAATTGTAGAGGTGTTCCTAGAATTCTCTAGTATTGATGGAACATTCTTTAGAAGTGACAATCTAGAAAATAAAGTTACTGTTAGAGAATGGATACTTTATGGAGCTTAGCTTAAGCTGATTTGGTAAACTAGGGAGTCCACAGGTTAGCTGTCTCCAACTCTACATATAGCTTGTGGGCTTTTATTTTTTATAACAGAGAAATCCCGAGGCCAACAACACACGGTTCGAAACTCGATAGACAATAGGCAAGGCCGCTTAAATACCCTCCTTTTGTCTGTGGCAGGGTTCAAACCTGTGATAAGCTTGTGAGATTTTGTTTGTTTGATAACACAGAAATCCTGAGGGCCAGTGGCTCATGGTTTGGAACTCGATAGATAATGGGCACGACCACTTAAATATTAAGCCTTTTGTTTGTGGCAGTGTTTGAACCTGCAATAACCTTTCCAGTTTTTTCTTATTGTTTTGTTATTATGTGATATGTTTGTTTAGATTAGGCAGATCTGGTAAATTAGTGATTGATGACTGAATGATGAACCTAGTTGCTTTTTGATGATTTGAGTGTCATTAAAGATAGTGACTTTGGCTGAAACGAGATGGAACTTGAACTCCATTCTTTTAGGTCTTGTTTAAGCATCTTCAATTTCCTAGCCAAGCTGCAATCTGGTCTTCCTGGAACTTGATATGATGACCACCACTCTTTAACTCTATAAGTGAAAGCATCAGTATATATCCAACCACCAATTTTTGAACTGGAAGTAGGAAATCATTTTCTTCCATTGACCACACTGTAATAGCAAAGGATTGTGGTCTGAACATATTAACAACAACAACATACTCAGTATATTCCCACAAGTGTGGTCTGGGAATAGTAGAGTGTATACAGACATTACCCCTACCTCGAGGAGATAGAGAGGTCTGAACATAATCGGGGAAATAAAGACTGCCTTATGAAACGGAACTTGTCATCCCAATTATTGGAGGACAAGAATCTGTCTATTCTTGAGAGCCCTGAAGGATTATCTCCTTTTGCCCACGTAAACTTCCCACCAAATAAAGGTGGGTCCACCATCTCCAATTCTCGGACAAAACCTGTGAAATCAGTCATTGCAATTGAATTTCTACCATTAGGACACCTTTGCCTAAGTTGTATCTCCAATCAGGAGAATATATTTTAAGAAGTGGTTTAAAGCTGACAACATTGATATGCAAGTTATTACAGATACTACTAGTTTTTAAATGATTCTATTATAAACTACTTAGAGTGTTTATTTTACTAATAATACTGGAACCACTGGTTTTGATAGGAACAGATAATCCAGTGGTGAGTGAGGACACCATCAATGTGTTGGATGATGTTCAAGTATTTGATCTGAAAGGACAAGGAGTACCCATTTCGGATCTGTGGAAAGATAGGAAAGCAGTCATTGCCTTTGCTCGTCATTTTGGGTAATCTTTCTGTGACCTTATGCTCTATTCCTTCAAAAACTGGTAATCAAAAAGCACGTTCGACTTATTCTAGTTCCCGATTGCAGATGCGTCCTTTGTCGCATAAGAGCTGATTATCTTGCAGCTGAGAAGGTAATGCTTCTGCTTGGCTACACTTCCGAAACTTAATCATTTTTTCTTGCAAATGTTCTTCTTGCATAATCTTATTTACGCAGTCCTTTGCTTGACAGCTCTAGTGAAACTCTTTACTCTGTTTAAATCACATTAAGTATGTCACAGAATCTTTTGGTTTATCCAACTGCTCTTTTTCATAATTTGTTGTTCATGAGTGATCGTTGAAAATGATCGTTTTTGCAGAAAATCGCAAGACAATCCTTTTTCTAAATCATTTTTGATATATTTCAGGCAAATGTCTAGTCTTTTTTTTTTTTATAAATCCAAGTAATCTTTCATTGAATGGCATCCAGAGGGACAGGATGGAAAAGACTGTACAAAGAATTGATGTAAGAGAGTCAACAAAATCCAAAAAATGTGTTATGTTGTTTACATCCATAATTTTTTCCCAGCCATACAGATGCAAAAAGCATTTGCCCTTTAATCGAACCCACTTGTTGCTGGTGTGAGGTGACAGGTATCCATGGAATTATCGAGGTGCAAGCAAGTTGACCTAGAAACCACAGTTATAAAAAAGAAAGTAGTGGGAATAACATAAGTATACAGTGGCAGATCGACAATTTTCTCTATGGGGACTTCATAAAAAAAAATTACTATAGGGATTTGAAAAATAAAAATGTAATGTTTGAGATTTGAACTTGAAACCTCAAGGAAAATTTTAAGCCCCTAAACCACCAAACCAACCTCTAGTCTCGTTTACAAGGGATTCAAACTCTATATATGTACCTAAAAACTAAAAAATTTACTTTATATATACAATATAATTTTTGTCGAGGGGGTTAGGGTGAACACCTTCCCACCCCTAGATCCGCCCCTGTAAGTACACCTCGTGAAATTAGTCGAGGTGTGCGCAAGCTGACCCAGAAACCACGGTTATCAAAAAAGTAATGGGGATACCATAAGTTGCAGTGTCTATCATAACCTGCATGAATTTGAAGACCATGTTGGTCGAAAGTTTCTATCTATCATTTATTTAGATTTTGGTATCTTCAATACGTTCATCAAGTTACTCTAACCAGAAATATGATAGTGGACATATCCTTAAGTTCTACCATCTGTTGTTGAAGGTAGCCCCTTTAGTTTGCCCATCACTATAGTTTATATCCTTAATACTGTTTTCTGTTCACAGGACAAGATGGATGCAGCTGGAGTTGCACTCGTTTTAATTGGACCTGGTAGTGTTGATCAGGTATATAGCTGCGAAGCTTCTTGCACTTTAACTTTCTTTATTCTTTTCCCTTTGAGAAAATTCTTAATCATTTATGAGACCTAGCATTTTCCTTGTCTCCAGTAACATCATCCCACTTTAAAGGTTTATTACTTATTAGCAGGCGTTTGGACATGAATTTATATCATTGGTTTTGGTAGAAGTTAATTTGAAGTTGAAATTTTGTTTGGACTTGCAATTTGAATCCCGAAAGTTGTATTTTTCTCATAAACATGAAAACACCACAAATTCGTAAAAACTATCAAAACTTTTCCAACTCTTGTACAATCTTACCTAAAGAGCAAACCATAGTTCATAAACAAGGTAGCGGAATATCCTAAGACGTCACATTAATAAACCTCATATCTCCATGTTCCTTTTATAAACAAATGCTTGTGATTACATGTTATTACAAACTTTGCAATACACATAATTTTATAAAGATCCGCTGGTCCAATAAATCAATAATAGTAGTTAATATAATGCTCTCACATGGTATGTGTTGAAGAATCAATAGCATAATTATTGGGATTGTATAATAAATAGCATAATTGCAAGGATTGTATCAGATATTTAGGATTTCCTATTTTGATTATTTCCATAGTTAGAGTTCTCTGTGCATGTATATATTCTTACTACTTCATGAAATAAATTATCAATTCATTCTCATTCACCTATGTTACATGGTATCAGAGTCATTAGGGCTCAAATCTCTGCTAAAATTTTGAAACCCTTCTCTGTTCCTTAAAACAAAGTTCGGTTTTGTGGGTTACCTTTGAGGAGTGAGAAATTTGTCTTACGACCACCATAGTAGGACCTGTATTTGACTTTGCTTTCTGTCGATCTTCCTTTTCCGACACCTTGTTGTTATTTCCGGTCAAGATCTAGTGTTTGCTTGTTCAGCAGACCACGATTGAGAAAGACACCTATTTCCGGTCAAGAGAATCTGGTGATTACCTTGTTCCTTCTTCCGACTAGCATCTGAAGGAGTTCCATAGATTGTTATCGGGTGCTTCCAATCAGTATTTCGTGTTTCTTGTTCTGTTCTTGTATTTTGCAGTTTGCTTCAGTTGAAGTTTCGGCCAGTCTTTGTGAAAGCCCAGGTTCTGTTTGCTCTCTTTTAAGAAGTCTATTACTGAACCCTTTCTTTTGATTAATATTTGTTGGGCATAAGTGTTCTGCTACTTCATTAATAAAATGGCTGATAAGAGTTTCAATTTTTCCACTACTCATAATTCATCCTCTGATAAAATGATTTTAATTCCGACACATGAGTTTGCAAAATTCTCTCGGTATCGAAAATCACCTAAGAAATTCACTTCAGCTATTGCCTTTGCTAAGTCAGATGAAACATGTCTTATCACCTCTTCAAATAAATGGGTGATTGATTCATGTGCCACAAATCACATGACGGGTAATCCTAATATTTTTTCTAGCTTTCAGTCACACAAAGCACCGTCTATGGTTACTGTAGCTGATGGATCTACTTGTATTAGTGTTGGATTTGGGACTGTTAAGCCAACCTCCTCTATTACCCTGTCATCTGTATTAAGTCTACCTAAGTTGCCTTTTAATTTGATTTCTGTCAGTAAAATTACCAGATACCTTAATTGTTATATCTCATTCTTTTCAGATCATTGTCTATTTCGTGATCTTACGACGAATCAGGTTATTTCTAAGGGACATGTATCTGATGATCTCTACATCCTTGATGAATGTGAGCCTCGGTTTGTTGCATGCTCTAGTGTCGTGTCTCCATTTAAGGCACATTGTCGATTGGGACATCCTTCTCTACCCTTGTTGAAAAGGCTTTGTCCTCAGTTTCAGAATATTTCGTCATTAGATTGTGAGTCATGTTGATATACAAAACACCATAGCAGCTTGTTGGGTCTTAGGGTTAATAACCGAGCTGAGTCAGCTTTTGAATTAGTTCATTCAGATGTTTAGGGCCATGTCATGTTGTTTCTAAAACTGGATATAAGTATTTTGTCACTTTTGTGGATGATTTCTCTCGGATGACTTGGATTTATTTTATGAAAAGTCGCTTTGAAGTATTCACTCACTTTTGTGTCTTTTGTGCTGAAGTCAAACCTTAATTCAATGCTTTGGTGCATATTCTAAGGAGCGATAATGCTAAAGAATACATGTCAGAATTGTTTCAGTCTTACATGAGACAAAACGGTATTCTCCATCCGTCTTCATGTGTTGATACACCCTCTCAAAATGGAGTTGCTGAGAGGAAAAATTGGCATCTCCTTGAGATAACTCTAGCACTTTTGTTCCAAATGAAGGTTCCTAAACAATTTTGGGCTGATGCAGTTTCTACTGCCTATTTTCTGATTAATCGCATGCCATCATTTGTGCTTGCTGGTAATATGCCTTACAATGTTCTTTTTCCAAACAAGTTACTATTTTTGGTGGAGCCGAAGGTGTTTGGAAGCACATGTTATGTTCGAGATGAACGTCCATCTATTACCAAGTTGGACCCTAAGGCGTTAAAGTGTATTTTCTTGGGTTATTCTCGTCTTCAGAAGGGGAATCATTGTTATTCTACTAAACTTGACAAATATTTGGTGTCAATTGATGTAGTATTTTCAGAGACTACACCATTCTTCTATGCACCTCCTATTTCTACAAGTTAGGGAGAGGAAGATGAGTGGTTAGTCTATCAGGTTACTCGTGTTGTGACAGAACAATCATATGATGTTATTCTTCCATATTCTAGTTCCTCTATTGAGCACCAATCGACTATTGAGCCTCCAGCATCTGCACCAGCACGACCACCAATTGTTCAAGTTTATTCGAGGAGATAAGAGACCGATGATACATGTTTTGTCATCCGATCCTTCAGAAAATCTTGATCTCCCTATTTCTCTTCGTAAAGGTACACGAACTTGCAAATCCACATACTTCAGTGCTAATTTTGTTTTCTATGATCGATTGTCCTCTATATCTAGATCCTTGATTGCTTCTCTAGACTCTATTTCTGTACCCAAAACTGGTAAGGAGGCTTTGAATCATTTTGGATGGTCTGAAGCGATGATTGAGGAAATACATGAAAATCACACATGAGATTTGTTGGATTTGGGAAGAAACCAGTGGGATGTAAATGGGTGTTCACAGTTAAAGTTAATCCAAACGTTTCTGTGGCACGACTTAAGGCCAGACTTGTGGCTAAAGGGTATGCTCAGACGTATGTGGTGGATTATTCAGACACTTTCTCCTTGGTTGCTAAACTCACTTCTGTCAGTTTGTTTATTTCTCTAGTTGCTTCAGAACATTGGCCGCTGCATCAGTTGGCTATCAAAAACGCATTCCTTCATGGTGATCTATATGGAGAGGTGTACATAGAGCAACTGCCTTATTTTGTTGCTCAAGAGGAGTATGGGAAAGTTTGTCATTCGAAGAAATCCTTGTATGTCTTGAAACAGAGTCCCCGAGCTTGGTTTGACAAGTTGGTGAGGTAGTCTAGGAATTTGGGCTAAAAAAGAGTAAATGTGATCACTCAGTCTTTTATAAGCAATCAACAATTGGCACTATTCTCCTGGTTGTATATGTTGATGATATTGTTATTACAAGAAGTGATTCTACTGGGATTTCCTCTTTAAAGTCCTTTCTGCATACTAGATTTCAAACGAAGGATTTGGGCTCGTTGAAATACTTGGGAGTAGAAGTCAGCAGAAGCAAGAAGGGAGTTTTTTTGTCTCAGAGAAAATATATTCTTGACCTACTTGCAGAAAGCGAAAGTTGGGATCCAAGTCATGCAATAGTCAAATGGTTCCTAATGTGCATCTTATAAAAGATGATGGTGACCCTTTTGATGATCTAGAGAGATATAGAAGGTTGGTTGGGAAGTTAAATTATCTTACTGTGATTCGTCCGGATATTGCTATTGCAGTAAGTGTTGTTATCCAGTTTATGTTCGCACCGACAGTCAAATATTGGGAAGCTTTGGAACATATTCTATGTTACTTGAAAGGAGCTCCACTTTGCATATTGTATAGCAATCACGACTATACTCGTGTGGGGTGTTTTGCAGATGTTGGATCCAAAATTGATAGAAGATCTACAACAGGCTATTGTGCATTTGTTGGAGGGAACCTAATATCATAGAGGAGTAAGAAGCAAAATGTTGTATCTCGATCTAGTGCAGAATTTGAGTACAGAGCTATGACACAGACTACGTGTGAGATTATATGGATATACCACCTTCTCGCAGAAATTGGGTTGAAGCATACCACACCAACAAAACTTTAGTGTGATAATCAAACTGCTCTTCATATTGCCTCAAATATAATCATGAAAGAACAAAACACATTGAAGTTGATTGTCATTTTATTCGTGAGAAGATTCAAGAAAAATTGATTTCTACTGGTTATGTCTGAAGACAGGAGAGCAACTGGCTGATTTGTTCCCAAAAGCATTGAGTGGAACTCGAGTTGATTATCTTTGCAACAAGCTGGACATGATCAATATCTATGCTCCAGCTTGAGAGGGAGTGTTGAAGAATCAATAGCATAATTATTGGGATTGTATAATAAATAGCATAATTACAAGGATTGTATCAGATCTTTAGGATTTCCTATTTTGATTCTTTCCATAGTTAGAGTTCTCTGTACATGTATATATTCTTACTACTTCATGGAATAGTTTATCAATTCATTCTCATTCACCTCTGTTACAATATGAGTAATCTCTTCACATTGAGCATGAGTTATTTTTGCAAAATTTAAAATTATTGATCTTTTTTTTACAAAATATAAACTTATGAGTCAAATTTTAAATTTTTAAAAAGTTGATATCATAAACTTGGAATTGAAATTCTACATTTTAGGTGAATTTAGGATTTAAAATCAAAACTTCAAATTGAAGTTGAAATCAAATGTCATAAACAAACATAAATTTCAAATAAAAACTTCAAATTTTAAGTCATAATTGCATGGCCAAACAGCCCCTAACTCTCATACGAAGAATAAAAGTTTTCTCTATTACAAGGACCTTCTTTTGTTAGCCCATTTCAACTTATGCTGCAGTTGTTTGCTTCTTTTCTGTTTCTTACTCTTTTATGATTTCGAGAGCTCGTTAACCTCATGCAGAAGCTGGATTGAGTTGTGACTTGTGTCCCCTTCTTTTCCTTTTCTCCAGGCCAGAACATTCTATGAGCAAACAAAGTTTAAAGGAGGTAAGTTTTGAATAAAATACCTTTGTGTCCACCAGTGGCTCAGTATCTGTTACTGGAAGTCCTTACATCCCATGAACTGGGTTCTAGCAATGTCCTATGATATTTAAGTTACAATTCCTTCTATAAGAAGATCTTCAGCATAGGATAGAATGACACACGCGAGGGATATAAGATATATTTTATCTAATGTGTATAATTCTCATTGATGTTATTGGGGGTGACAAAATTAGCCCTCAACATGGCCTTCCCAAGTGACCCACCCATTTATTAAATTAGCTCATTTTGGCTCGCCCAATTCAACCCATTTAAAAGTTGGGCTGAAATATAGCCTAAATTGACTCATGGAAAATGTCAAAATTTTATTTTTTTTTTTTGTTTGATATGTTAGATATAGCCATAATTATCAAAAGAAAGTTTTATTAGTTTAGTTAAACAAATTATAGAAAAACAAACAAACAAATTAAAACTTAGTAAGAATTTGGTGGGTTGGATTATGACCCGTTTGTTAGCCATTTCAGCCCTAGCAACAATGATCCGTCCAAATTCAGCCTAATCCACCTGCCCATTTGATACCTCTAGATGTTTTGTTCCCCGCTCCTAAACAAACTAGAAAGATCCCGAAGATAAGAACCTATCATGACCAAAAAAAAAAAAAAAAACCAGGATTAATAGGTAAGGCAGCTGGCTTTATTAAAAAGCAAATCAATCTAGAAGTTTAGCTAATATGTCAACAGTGGCATCCTTTTGTATTAAGTAAAAGTATGTTCTGGCTTTGTTTAAAAAATTTCTTTATCTGCGGTTTTTAAAAAATGTAACACCTTGATGGAAAATCATTCTTATTTCCAGAGGTTTATGCTGATCCAAGCTATAGGTCTTATGAGGCTCTGAGATTTGTGTCAGGCGTTACAACTACATTCACTCCCGGGGTATGCAAATTAGATGCTCATAAAGTAACACTTCCAGCTTCTCAATGTATTCTAATAGTGTTCTTGCTCATTTGTTCTTATTTGCTTCAAGCATAGGCAGGTCTGAAAATAATACAAGCATATATGGAAGGCTATAGACAGGATTGGGAGCTTTCTTTTGAAAAGGACACTAGGACACGAGGTGGCTGGTATGTCGATTTCCGCAGATGCTATTATCTTATGATCTTTTGGCTAATAGGACGTGTAAAATACATTTTAATTGTATTTTCATAGTTTACTCCTCTTTGAGTTGGATACTCTTGTTTCTTAAGAGAAAAGAAGTGAAATTTAGGGCTTTGGGGTTCCTAAGGAAGCTTCACCGATTGGACGACATTTACTATGTCTAGAATTTCCACAATTATGATGGTAAATTCCCAAACACTAGAGACAGATCCAAGATCCGAAGTTTCTCGGATCTAGTTCTTTTATTTTTGCATAGGTGGACATATATTAACATGGAGTGCCATATGGCACCCTTTTTTTTTAACAAAAAAAGAGCGTGTACCAGAAGCACTATCAACATTTCATCTAGGTGTGTTTTAATACATAGATAGTGATAGTTTAGGTATATAAGATGGTGAGGAAGGAGGCAAGCTAGCGGTTATGGCGGCGAAAACTACGGCTTTTGAATGCATGTATGTGGAATTAGAGGAAAACGGCGGGGATAAGAAGTTGTACAGACTAGCCAAGGCGAGGGAGAGAGGACCCGTGACTTGGATCACGTGAGGTGCATCAAGGACGAGGACGGTAAAATAATGGTGGAGGACACGCGTATTAGACGGAGGTGGCAGTCTTACTTCCATAAACTTTTGAACGAAGGAGATAGAGATATTGTGCTAGGAAATCTGGAGCAATCCGAAGGTACCAGGATTTACGGAGATGGCATACATATTGAGGGGCCGCTGGATGGACAAAATTTGGTGGCTGGCGCATGTAGACAGTTTCTTTTAAATTCTCATGTAGAAAGATATTTTTTACATCAAGCTGATGAATCGGCCAATGCTTACCCATAGCGATGCTCAGGACTGTATGAATAGTGGTAGGTTTAACAATCGGACTGAATGTCTCACCACAATCAATGCCCGCATGCTGATTAGTACCATTTTCACAAGCTTTGCCTTATATCTTTTTAGGTCACCACCGTCTCTGTACTTGTGACGAAAAAGCCACATGCAGCGGATCACATTCAACCCATCCGATCGAGGAACCAAATCTCAAGTATGATGTTTCGTTAACGCATTAAACTCCTCACACATGGCCGCATGCCAATTCGGGTCTAATTTGGCTAATTTTCGGTTTTTTGGAATTGGGGAAATGGTTTAGGTAGACAGGTTAAATTGGACTCTTGGTTTGAAAATCCCGTGTTATGCACGGGTTTCCATATAGTGTGAGGGTGTTGTCTGGGTATTGTTTCGGGTTGTCGGGTTGGGTGAATTATTCTGGTTGGTAGATTGGTTTGGTGCAGTGAGGGTGTGCGGAATAGGGATTTGGGGTAGGGTGGTTGACTGGTGATTGGTATATATGGTTGGTGGTGTTGTCGGCGATTCGGGTGGGTCGATGGCAGGTGTAGTGGCTATGAGGGGTTCTGTTGTCGGTGTCAGTGAATCGAGGCTGACTGAGGATGAGAGTGTGGGGTATTGTGTCGGAGATGGGAATAGGGACCGAATTTTGAGTTGGTCGGTAATAAGTCGGGGCTGCGAGGTAAGTTGTTAGTGGTTGGAGTGGATGCGGCATAGGGGTGGTGATGTGGAGACACTACAACGACGGGGAAGGGTATCAGTGAAGGTACAAAGATGGGGCCGATTGCGGTGGTGGTGGCAATCGGCGGTGATGAAGAAAGAGACTGGAAAGACGACAGAGATGCCGGAGGTGACCCCGTGGTGGTGGCCGTGGGTGAAGGTACATAGATGGGGTCGATTGCCTGCGGTGGTGGCAATCGACAGTGATGTGGCAGTGGGTGGCGGATTTAATTTAGTGGTGTCTGATTGGCACAGTTCCCTAAGGATGACGAGGGAGATGTCGGACTCGTCAAGTAAGGTATAGTCCGGTTTTCGGAATTTTTGGATGTTCGAAAACGGGAATGTGGTCTCGTCAAACGTGACATGGCGAGAGACGTGAATTTTACGAGTGGACAAGTCATAACACATATAGCCCCTATGATTAGAAGGAATGCCTACGAAGACACGCGGGGTGGTACGAGGTGCTAATTTATAAGGGGAAATTGAGGCAAGGTTCGGGTAGCACAGGTAGCCGAAAATTCTAAGGTGGTCATATGATGGGATCCGACAGTAGAGAATTTCGGTGGGGTTTTGTTGTGAAGAATAATGGTAGGTAAAATATTAAGGATATATTCTACCATTTTGAATGCATAGACCCAGAACGATGGGGAGAGAGGCATGGAAAAGAAAGGTACGAACCATGTTGTTGATAGTACGGATGATTTGTTCGGTTTTTTCGTTTGAGGTGAGGTGTGGGGTCAGGAGAAACGGAAGACCATGCCATTATTGGTGCAAAAATTATGAAACGCAGAATTATTAAACTCACGACCGTTATCACATTGGAATGATTTTATGGATTTTTTAAATTGTGTTTTGATAAAGTTATAAAACTCAAGAAACTTGGTATAGACTTCAGACTTGAACTTTAGAGGGTAAATCCATATAAAGTGTGAAAAGTCATCTAACAACATCCGATGTGGATCTTGTGCCTAACTCAACCCCAAAAGAATGGATCTTGTGCCTAACTCAACCCAAAAAACTAACGTGAGGATTGTCCAAGTCCATATAAGGAGTCCATATTCTCATTTCATATTCGATGGGGGGCAAATTTTAGAGTAGAAGATTTTTACTTATAGAAAGATGAAAAGCAAAGACTTCAAAGATTTTGGTAGGAAAGAATACATATTAGATAGTACTGCATGCTTATAATAATTCGCATGCATGTATTTACCTATAATTACACATTTACAAACACAGACATTTATGCGTATCATACAAGCACACAGTGCACTTAACTCAGGAAACTAATAATATGTTGGATTGTACACTTTTGAGAAGTATAAAGTACTTATTTCAGAAAGTATAGGGGTTTGACAAAACTTTTAGGAAAAATTAAATGCTTTTGAATAGTAGTAGAAAATATTTTTTAGAAGTGAAAAAAGTAACTTCTTTCCTGGACACTTTTTGAAATCTTGACCAAACACAAATGGTGTGCTTTAAGTCTTTAACAATGACAAAAATATTTTTTTCAATTTGGTTAGCCAAATACAAGTGCTACTCTCTCTGAAAGTATCTTTTTTGCAAATCACTTCTTATAAAAAATACTTTAACAATTTTGAAAGAATGAACAAATAAGCTAATAAAATAATAATTCAGCAACTATATCACATCCTAAATGAAGCAACACCATCTAAATGGGTATTCAAAAACTGCACAAAATTTTGCATGCATGTGTACTATACCTATTATGAGGTCAATACATACACATTATATTTATGCATATTAATATTAATAGGATAGACAAACAATCTAGTGCAAATAGCCTAGCGAACTGGAGAATCTTGATCGGTAATTATATCAAGAACTAAATGAAGCAGTATCAATACAGGAGGTACTCAAAATCTGTAGAAAATACCCATAATTTATCGGATATCAGCTACTCAAAACATGCAACATGAGTATTAAGTTATGTTTAGCTTTATGAGGTCTGGCTAAAACTTATTATCAACAAAAAAACAAGAAAATTTTCAAACTTACTAAAGCAGAAAAATTAAAAGACCATTATTTTTCTCAAACTGAGAATGGTTCCTTATTTATCAAGTTTCACACAACTCTCTTGAGCTCCGTCAAAGCAACCAGTTGTCGAATGCCACCACCAAATTTAGTTCACCGATCTCTAACTAAAGTTGATTAATTGCAGCTAAATGAACTAGGAATGCCGGATTCTCAAGGCAAAATGGCCAACTATCTGACACTCTCCTCTTGCAAATGGGCCAAGTGTTCTGGAGCTTATTCTACTCTTGAATACAACCAACATGGTATAAAAGGCCACAATCGATTTTTGCAAGTTCTTCCCCGTCGAAATACTCATCCTAAGACACATGAACAAAAAAAAGAAAGAAGGTCAGAATCAAACTTAAGTAAGTTTACAGACTTAGGGGGTGGGGGCACTACAAAAAATTGAATTAGCTAAACTTCTTTGCTAATTACTTGTAGCTACGCTAATTCATTGCTAATTACTTGTATCTAACATAGTTTTATGATAATTCATTCCTAAGTAGGATTAACAACGTATTTTGTTGTTTAGCTAGAGAATTTTTTGTCACTAGTTCCTGTTAAATATACACAATATACATGTGTATATTGTGTATATTGAGTCTCGGATTTGCTCCCATAATGACTCTCGGTTTTGGCTGTTTTAGTCAATGTAATTTAAGGTAAATATTTAGTATCTTAGTTTAGGTAATGTTGTAATATAATTAGTAGTGTATTACCATAATTAGTGTATTACTATAAATGTATAGAATAAGGTTTTAGGAATAGAATAGGAATAAGATTCTCTCATATTATGTAACTTGTATATATAACCTTTCAATTAATGAAAATAATCAAGGGGAATATTTTTCTCTCACAAATTTTTGTTATTCCTCTCGGCCGAGACCCCCCCTCCTCCTCGGGTTTACCAAATTGTTCTTCCGCTCTCCAAAATTTGGAGTAATGTTCACGTTTAAATGTACTTAAATATAACTTCAGAAGTGAACAGTGAGTTGGAAAACATGTTATTGTTGTTTTTCAAATTTGAAATACAACTTCAAGTTTGAATTTGAAATTGAAATTTTTCTTATCCAAACACTGATTTTCAAATAAAGTGAATAATTTTTATGACCAAACGGGTCCCAAGTGAAGACATAGTATAGTGAGATGTGCATGCTGCTAATTGGATACTTTAATATCGATCGGTAGAAAAATAAAACTTTGTTCCTAGTTTTGGGAAGAGCTAAAGTAGATTTAATTAGGCAAAATACATAGACAAACATTTAAATTTGGCTTTAAATATTAATTTGACACCTAACTTGTCCAATGATCAAGTAGATATCTCATGACTTGACACAGGTATGTCTCGTTAACACCAGAATCCGGTAGACCACATGCGTGAGTTACATCCAGGATGGCGTGAGAATGAACAAATCAATGAATGACACGTGTAATTTTGTAAAAAATCTATTTTTTTTTTACAAAAATGGGAAGTTGAGTATGTTTCTCATACAAATTATGAGCAAAGGAAGATTATGAGTATGTGTGTATTTGTTTCTGTTTACACAATTTTGTTGTTACTTTCTTGGAATTTCTTTCTTGCCATGTCAATCTCTCCAAACCCGCCTTAGCTTCCATTTAGTGGCCTGCTATGTATGCATAATATGTGCTATTAAGGGTAGTTTGTAGAGTTCTATCAATGGTGGTTGAAAGAAGGTGATATACACGGTCAAATATATCAAAGAACCGAATTTTGTATAATTACTTACCATAGTTGTAGAATTCTTGTACAAGTGTAATTATGGTGTTAGTCTTGTATTAGTAAAAGCTATTAGAATTATATTAGGAAAAGATAGATTTAATTTCCTTAATTAGTTTTGTATATCATGTATATATATATATACCTTTTCATTTCTGAAAATAATCAAAGGATTATTCTCTTTCATCGTATCAGAAGTCTAGGGCAAAATTTCCTTCTCCCAAATCACCTTCCGCCGCCCACTTCACCTCGTAATTCGAGAATCCGGTCAACGACCAACACCTAATTTCTCCCTAATTTTCTTCCAAATTTCTAATTCTCCTCTTGTTATTTGCTCATGTCTTCCTCAAAGAACACGTTTCATCATGCTCATCCAACATCAAGAACCTCATCCCTATAGTTTCCAGACATCAAAACCACATCTCTATCGTTTTAAAGATGGTTCGCAAAGTCCTTCATCACATCATCCCTTCGAAGCGGAGAAGGTGCCTACCGCCGAGGATGACCCTGCGTTATCGACGACCCTTGATGCTACAGTACTCCAATGGATTTATTGCACTATCTCTACGGACCTCTTGTAGACGATTATTGAATCCGACGCCACAACGATGGAACTTGGAATAGGGTGCGTGATATATTTCAAGATAATAAAAAAATTCTTGTGCCATCACTCTTGAAAAGGAATTTTCCCATGTAAACATGGAGGATTTTCCGAATGTCTCAGCCTATTGTAAAAGGCTGAAGGAATTGGCGGATCAACTCAAGAACGTTGGTGCACCCATCACAAATGATCGTCTTGTTCTTCAGATGGTTGCAGGCCTAGCTGAGGCTTATAATGATGTTAGGACACTTCTTCGTCAACGTAATCCTCTCCCACCGTTCTACCAAGCCCGTTCCATGCTCACATTAGAAGAGGCCGACTTGGCTAAAAAGGCGGCTACCGGAGCAAATTCCGTCATGATAATGGCCACGTTCGATAACCCTCACTCGTTCTCGGATAATTCTAGCCAAAATCGTAACAACGGTGGCGGTAAAAAGGGTCAATAAAAAAAATGGTGGCAAGAACCACGACGGCGGCCGCGGCAGTGGATGTGGCAGTGGCGGTGGCGGTGTTTGATTAGAATATTTGGAGTAATGTTCACGTTTAAATGTACTTAAATATAACTTCAGAAGTGAACAGTGAGTTGGAAAACATGTTATTGTTGTTTTTCAAATTTGAAATACAACTTCAAGTTTGAATTTGAAATTGAAATTTTTCTTAGCCAAACACTGATTTTCAAATAAAGTGAATAATTTTTATGGCCAAACGGTTCCCAAGTGAAGACATAGTATAGTGAGATGGGCATGCTGCTACTTGGATACTTTAATATCGATCGGTAGAAAAATAAAACTTTGTTCCTAGTTTTGGGAAGAGCTAAAGTAGATTTAATTAGGCAAAATACAAAGACAAACATTTAAATTTGGCTTTAAATATCAATTTGACACCTAACTTGTCCAATGATCAAGTAGATATCTCATGACTTGACACGGTATGTCTCGTGAACATCAGAATCCGGTAGACCACATGCGTGAGTTACAACCAGGATGACGTGAGAATGAACAAATCAATGAATGACACGTGTAATTTAAAAAAAAAATTACAACCAGGATGACGTGAGAATGAACAAATCAATGAATGACGCGTGTAATTTTATAAAAAATCTATATTTTTTTTTACAAAAATGGGAAGTTGAGTATGTTTCTCGTACAAATTATGAGCAAAGGAAGATTATGAGTATGTGTCTATTTGTTTCTGTCTACACAATTTTGTTGTTACTTTCTTGGAATTTCTTTCTTGCCATGTCAATCTCTCCAAACCCGCCTTAGCTTCCATTTAGTGGCCTGCTCTGTATGCATAATATGTGCTATTAAGGGTAGTTTGTAGAGTTCTATCAATGGTGGTTGAAAGAAGGTGATATACACGGTAAAATATATAAAAGGACCGAATTTTGTATAGTTACTTACCATAGTTGTAGAATTCTTGTACAAGTGTAATTATGGTGTTAGTCTTGTATTAGTAAAAGCTATTAGAATTGTATTAGGAAAAGGTAGATTTAATTTCCTTAATTAGTTTTGTATATCATGTATATATATATATATATATACTTTTTTATTTCTGAAAATAATCAAGGGATTATTCTCTTTCATCGTATCAGAAGTCTAGGGCAAAATTTCCTTCTCCCAAATCACCTTCCGCCACCCACTTCACCTCGTAATTCGAGAATCCGGCCAACAACCAACACCTAATTTCTCCCTAATTTTCTTCCAAATTCCTAATTCTCCTCTTGTTATTTCCTAATGTCTCCTCAAAGAACACGTTTCATCTTGCTCTTATAGTTTCCAACATCAAGAACCACATCTCTATCGTTCTTAAGATGGAAAACGGCCAATACGCGACGATGACCCTGCGTTATGGACGATCCTTGATGCTACAGTACTCCAATGGATTTATTCCACTATCTCTATAGACCTCTTGTAGATGATTATTGAATCCGACGCCACAACGATGGAAACTTGGAATAGGGTGCGTGATATATTTCAAGATAACAAAAATTTCCGTGCCATCACTCTTGAGATGGAATTTTCCCATGTAAACATGGAGGATTTTCCGAATGTCTCAGCCTATTGTAAAAGGCTGAAAGAATTGACGGATCAACTCAAGAACGTTGGTGCACCCATCACAAATGATCGTATTGTTCTTCAGATGGTTGCAGGCCTAGCTGAGGCTTATAATGGCGTTAGGACACTTCTTCGTCAAAGTAATCCTCTCACACCGTTCTACCAAACCCGTTCCATTCTCACATTAGAAGAGGCCGACTTGGCTAAAAAGGCGGCTACCGAAGCAAATTCCATCATGATGATGGCCACGTTCGATAACCCTCACTCGTTCTCGGATAATTCTAGCCAAAATAGTAACAACGGTGGCGGTAAAAAGGGTCAATAAAAAAAATGGTGGCAAGAACCACGACGGCGGCCGCGGCAGTGGATGTGGCAGTGGCGGTGTTCATGGCGGTGGCGGTGTTTGATTAGAATATTTGGAGTAATGTTCACGTTTAAATGTACTTAAATATAACTTCAGAAGTGAACAGTGAGTTGGAAAACATGTTATTGTTGTTTTTCAAATTTGAAATACAACTTCAAGTTTGAATTTAAAATTGAAATTTTTCTTAGCCAAACACTGATTTTCAAATAAAGTGAATAATTTTTATGGCCAAACGGGTCCCAAGTGAAGACATAGTATAGTGAGATGTGCATGCTGCTAATTGGATACTTTAATATCGATCGGTAGAAAAATAAAACTTTGTTCCTAGTTTTGGGAAGAGCTAAAGTAGATTTAATTAGGCAAAATACAAAGACAAACACTTAAATTTGGCTTTAAATATAAATTTGACACCTAACTTGTCCAATGATCAAGTAGATATCTCATGACCTGACACGGTATGTCTCGTGAACACCAGAATCCGGTAGACCACATGCGTGAGTTACAACCAGGATGACGTGAGAATGAACAAATCAATGAATGACACGTGTAATTTAAAAAAAAAATTACAACCAGGATGACGTGAGAATGAACAAATCAATGAATGACGCGTGTAATTTTATAAAAAATCTAATTTTTTTACAAAAATGGGAAGTTGAGTATGTTTCTCGTACAAATTATGAGCAAAGGAAGATTATGAGTATGTGTCTATTTGTTTCTGTCTACACAATTTTGTTGTTACTTTCTTGGAATTTCTTTCTTGCCATGTCAATCTCTCCAAACCCGCCTTAGCTTCCATTTAGTGGCCTGCTCTGTATGCATAATATGTGCTATTAAGGGTAGTTTGTAGAGTTCTATCAATGGTGGTTGAAAGAAGGTGATATACACGGTAAAATATATCAAAGGACCGAATTTTGTATAGTTACTTACCATAGTTGTAGAATTCTTGTACAAGTATAATTATGGTGTTAGTCTTGTATTAGTAAAAGCTATTAGAATTGTATTAGGAAAAGGTAGATTTAATTTCCTTAATTAGTTTTGTATATCATATATATATATATATATACCAAACTTAGGCCGAGGATCTAAAGGGGATAACAGACTGAGAAGGAATCAAGATATAAGGGATTGATAAATTAAAGGATAATTGAAGAATGCAGAAAGTAAATAAAGTACAACTTACAATTCAAGGTTCCAGTTATGGAAACCATGGATCACAAGGTTCTGCAGGAATTTAAATCAAATAGGCGGTTGAACCGGCCAAGTATTTAATGCAGGAATTTAAAGAATTTAAATGCATAAAGTATTTTAAAAGATTAGGCGATATTACCGTCCATAATCGTATTCATATAAAATTGGAATATTACAAAGATAATTATCAAGCAGATGAACCTTGGGTATTTCAGGGGTATTTGGATCATATGATATGTGTCATATGATATGGGTCATATGAACTGAATCATATGGGTATTTAGAGAAGGTATTTAAGGTATTTTAATCCTAACCTAAAGGGGGATTTCTGTAAGGACTCTCAATGAAAGAACTTAGAAGAGAATTAGAAAGAAAAAGCTTATCTTCCTATGGGAGGGGGAGTCTCCTTTTATAGGAGTTTTACATAGGAATAGGAATTTGACTATTCATTTAACTATTCACCCGTATCACTATTCATCCGCGTCACTATTCATCCGAGTGGAGAATCACTGTTCTTTCTTTTGGCATTTTCTCGAATTATTGCGGAGAATCTTTGCTTTTGCTTTTTGAAAGTGGCTTTTTCCTGCACTTTCTTTTGTCGGGGAATTCCACTCCGGGTATTTTGAATTCTTTTTGGCAATTTTGTTCAGAATCTACTATTGCCAAATACTGGACTGTCTTCATTCTCAATCTCTGGTTCTTCTTCTTCTGACGAAGAGCCTTGTTTGGATGAAGATGGTGCAAATTTCATAATTATGGCTTGCATTTCTTCTGGAGTTTTGGCTGCTGCAAGCATTGAAGCCATCTGGGATTTTTGTGAAAGGAACTGGGTTTGCTCCTTTGTTTGTAGTGGCGCTGGTGACCTTTGTGAGGACGCCTGTAAGGAAATGGGTTTTTGGGTATCTAACCATTCCCGGACTTTTGGTGGTGCGAGACTTTTGGGTATTTTAAAGCTATCCCACCATCGAATTTTGAATCTTCTTCGATAATAGGAATTTTATCTTCCGAATAGTCTACGAACCATGTAAAAACCCATGGTAAGTGGAATTTTGTGTGAAAAAGGTGTAGAGGCACAAATCTTTTTTCGTCCTCGAGGGTTTGAACTGGGATTTAAAGAGGCCGAAGGATTTAGTGACTTCGGTTTTTGTATGTCTATGGTGGATCCAAATTGTTCCCACAATGAGTTCCACCATGTTGGAAATTGTGATGGAGCACATGAGGTATCAAAATGAAAAAGCCAAGTGTGGCTTAGGCTGATATTTTGGATAAAAAAGGAATTGAACCAAGCTTGTTGGTAATCCCGAATTAAAAGGGATATCAAAGAATGGTTCATTTTTGTGGGTGTCTGGGAAATTTTAGTAGTTGTGACAGGTCATTCCCCCAATCAATAGGAGCAATTACGCTGAGAATTTTGCAAATTGAATAAGAGGGATCCGGGTTTTTCTTGAAAAAATTATTTTTAATTGTTGCTGATCCTGATATTTCCAGGATAGCCTGATAAAAATATGGGGTTTTTAAAATATCCCATGATTTATAAAAACACTTTTGTCCAAAATAATTTTGTAATGCTAAAAAAGGGTCTTCATTAAAATATCCTTTTTCAAGAGTTACAATATTTTGAAAAAATGGTTTTACGAAAAATTTGGGAGCGGATTTTTTGGGGACTTGTGGTACCACAAGTTGATTTTTTGAAAATTGTTTTTGAGAAAGGTTTTTTGAAGATTCTCCTTTCTCGATTTTTATAAAATTTTGAGAGGTTTTTTCCTCTCCCGAGCTTTGGGCAACTTCTTGTTTGGTATTTTGGAGTTGCATCAATGCCTGCTGTACTTCTGGTGAATTTGCCAGGAGTTGTAGGTGTTTTTCCGCCGTCATTTCTGGTGTTTTTTTGTGCTGATGCAGCAATATTTTCCTTTTCTTCTTTCACTACAATGTCATACCATGACGGTTTTTCAGGGAATTTTTCTTTTTCTTCTTTTGAGGGTTTCTTCTGGAGCCATGGAATTTGGTTGTTGTTGTCTGGTAACAACAGGTGTATTTATTGGCGGAGGAGGTAATTCTTCTTTTCTTTTTTGGAGTAATGCTCCGCACATTGCATGGTAACAGTACTGTCCAGATTCTTTCATGTCCTTTCTGGATATTTTTTCTTTGAAACCCGGACATTGCGGCAAAGGACGTGATAGGACATTTTTCTCGATGTATCGGTATTGGAAGTCCGTGGATTTTTATAGGGATATTGACAGGGTATTTCGTGTCGTTGTCGGTTTTGTAAACCTCTCGGGTTTCTTCTCCGTTTTCGGATAAACCACTCGGCTAAAAAACTGCCGTAAACAATTTTGTAAAAATTATTTTTGAATGCATTTTTCAAAAGTTTTTTATATGCAAAGGAATCAAATAATTCATAGGAACATTTATCGTATTTTGCAAGGGACTCAGAATTTTGATAAAAATTATTTCTTAATTCTCCTAGGTGACAAGAATAATTTTTAATCAAATCAAGGTCTCTAGTTTTAGGTTTTTTCAAGAAAGGGAATTTTAAATTCTTTCTATTGGAATCAAAAGAGATAAAATCATTATCGACCTTATAAGGGGTGATAAGATTAATAAATGGTGTCCCTAAGATGACTGAATTGTGAATGTCTTTTACTAAGACAAACGACGTCGTAATAGAAACTCCGTTAATGATAACAGACGCATTGGTCTGGGAATTGATTTCTAGCTTTGTATTATTGGCGGCCGCTAGAGTTTCCTGGGTATTTTCATGGAATTGATTGGGTACAAGACCTGTTTTTATACAATTCAAATCTGCACCGGTGTCAAAAAGAGCAATAGTAGTAATCCTAAAATTGTCTGGGAATTTAAGGGTCATCTGAACAAGGTATTTTTTGGACGTGATCTGTCGTAAGACAGTAAGGAATTCTTGTGGGACCTCTTCAATGAAAGGGTTGTCAGGAGGTTCGCCTGGATCTTCAGAGTCGGAATAGTCTGACTCAGAACTGGATTCAGATTTATCCTGGGTTTTTGAAAGGAGTTTTTTCAATAGAAGAGAGTCTTGATCCTGTTTTTCTTGTAGAGTCTTGATCTCTACTTTGATTTGTTTCACATCTCTCTGGAGTCCTAGAATTGGGGTTTCCTTGGATTCTTGTATCCCTTTACCCTTTTTCAGGATTTTTGTCAAATCGTAGGTATTTTTGGAGGTGTTTGGCAAAATGGAATTTTTGAAATCTTTTTTCTCGTCGGCAAAAGATTTGAGGAGTTTGTTCAAATAATCCTTTTGGTGTTCGACGTCTATGTGCTGAACCATTTCTAACATGAATTCTTGATCCTTGGTTAAAACACAAACGATTTTTCCCTTACCCTTATCGGAATATTCAGAAGAACTGGTTGTAAGCAGTTCATCAATTTGAAGGGCTTTGTTGTCTTCAGAAGACAGAGAAAAGTAGTCAGGTTCTGACTCGGCATTTGAATCGGAGGAATCAATGAGAAGATGGGAGATTTTCTGGGTGACATCGTCATCGAGTCTCAATTCTTGTATTTTTGTATTTACTTTGCAGTATCTTGATGTATGTCCTTTTTTGTTACACTTGTAACAAGTAATGTCCTTGTATTTGGAATCGCCTTTTTTGATATTCGGTTTTTGAAACGTTGAGTATTTTTGTAAGGATTTTTATAATACTCTTCGTTGGATTTGCTGAAATCTCTCTTTTTGTAACCTCGAGAAGTACTCTTAAGAGATTTACTGTTTTTGATGCAATCTCCCGTGCAACTGGAAGAAGGTTTTGAAAAATTTGGATCAAACTGTTTGCAAAAGATCCCAAGTTCGCACTTAGTTTTCTTTAGCTCCAGCTTGAGGTGTTTTTGAATCTTGAGGTCTTGACAGATTTTTAAACCTTCTTGTTGAGTTATACGACAAGTTGTCCGTATGTAAACTCGCCGTAAGGTATCATCTCGTTTACCGCAATTTTCTTTGATTTTGTTCCTAACCTTTTCTCCTAAAAGGGTAGGTAATCCGCCAGAATTTCTCTTTCCAAAATGGTCGGTTGGAATCTTCCCCGAGCATAACTCGTTAGGAAGGTATTTTTGTACCATTGGAAATCGCCGAGTTGTTTGCATTTGAGATTTGAAAGTAATTCGGCGTTTTTGTCTTTCAAATGCGAAGAATCTCCTATGAAATTTAAAGAGATTGTAAGAATCAAGGTGGCTACGGCATCTTGTAGTGGTTCGCCTTGTTCATCAAGGATTGGTAATCCTTCTTCGTCGGTTTTGATGGAATTTAGGATGTCTTCCTTTTGTCGGTCAATGAGATAATTATCCCACCAACCTTTCAATTGACCGAGAAATCGCGATGAGCGCTTCGCAATGGTCTTATCTTGCGTACCGTTTTGGGTTTTGTAGGCATTAGCTGCCATGGTCATTTGTTGGAGAAAGCTAAGAATATTGTATTCGGTCATCCCATCTATGTTCCAATCATAAATGGAAGAGGCATTGAATCGGGATTGAGTAAGGGGTTTTACTATTCCTAGGTCAGGAGTAGGAATAATTTTTAATTGTTGTTGTTGGACCTGTTGTATTGGTTGTTGCCAATCCATATGTTCAAACCCTTTCAGGTGTCCAAAGATGGCGTCAAGAATATCCAGCAAAATAAGTCTGAGTTTATTCAGGCAATCCAGGATCAATTGAGTAGAATTGGGACGTCCAACAGTTCTAATACGTAACACGTCGTTCCCGATACTCCTCGCCTTCCAACAAAATCACTACTCTTGCCAACAATTCCGACAACAAGAGTAGCACTTCAAAACGATCCCGAAACAAAAAATCTTTTGTTAACCATATGGATTGGCAACAACCAATACAACAGGTCCAACAACAACAATTACAAATTATTCCTACTCCTGACCTAGGAATAGTAAAACCCCTTACTCAATCCCGATTCAATGCCTCTTCCATTTATGATTGGAACATAAATGGGATGACCGAATACAATATTCTCAGCTTTCTCCAACAAATGACCATGGCAGCTAATGCCTACAAAACCCAAAATGGTACGCAAGATAAGACCATTGCAGAACTGCTCATCGCAGGATTCTCTCGGTCAATTGAAAGGTTGGTGGGATAATTATCTCATTGACCAAAGAAAGGAAGACATCCTAAATTCCATCAAAACCGACGAAGAAGGATTACCAATCCTTGATGAACAAGGCGAACCACTACAAGATGCCGTAGCCACCTTGATTCTTACAATCTCTTTAAATTTCATAGGAGATTCTTCGCATTTGAAAGACAAAAACGCCGAATTACTTTCAAATCTCAAATGCAAACAACTCAACGCGATTTCCAATGGTACAAAAATACCTTCCTAACCGTAGTTATGCTCGGGAAGATTCCAACCACCATTTTGGAAAGAGAAATTCTGGCCGGATTACCTACCCTTTTAGGAGAAAAGGTTAGGAACAAAATCAAAGAAAATTGCGGTAAAATGTAGATGATACCTTACGGCGAGTTTACATACGGACAACTTGTCAAGATAACTCAACAAGAAGGTTTAAAAATCTGTCAAGACCTCAAGATTCAAAAACACCTCAAACTGGAGCTAAAGAAAACTAAGTGCGAACTTGGGATCTTTTGCAAACAGTTTGATCCAAATTTTTCAAAACCTTCTTCCAGTTGCACGGGAGATTGCATCAAAAACAGTAAATCTCTTAAGAGTACTTCTCGAGGTTACAAAAAGAGAGATTTCAGCAAATCCAACGAAGAGTATTACAAAAATCCTTACAAAAATACTCAACGTTTCAAAAAACCGAATATCAAAAAAGCTGATTCCAAATACAAGGACATTACTTGTTACAAGTGTAACAAAAAAGGACATACATCAAGATACTGCAAAGTAAATACAAAAATACAAGAATTGAGACTCGATGACGATGTCACCCAGAAAATCTCCCATCTTCTCATTGATTCCTCCGATTCAAATGCCGAGTCGAACTCCGACTACTTTTCTCTGTCTTCTCGAAGACAACAAAGCCCTTCAAATTGATGAACCGCTTAACCAGCTTCTTCCGAATATTCCGATAAGGGTAAGGGAAAAATCGTTTGTGTTTTAACCAAGGATCAAGAATTCATGTTAGAAATGGTTCAGCACATAGACGTCGAACACCAAAAGGATTATTTGAACAAACTCCTCAAATCTTTTGCCGATGAGAAAAAAGATTTCAAAAATTCCATTTTGCCAAACACCTCCAAAAATACCTACGATTTGACAAAAATCCTGAAAAAGGGTAAAGGGATACAAGAATCCAAGAAAACCCCAATTCTAGGACTCCAGAGAGATGTGAAACAAATCAAAGTAGAGATCAAGACTCTACAAGAAAACAGATCAAGACTCTCTTCTATTGAAAAACTCCTTTCAAAAACCCAGGATAAATCTGAATCCAGCTTCTGAGTCAGACTATTCCGACTCTGAAGATCCAGGCGAACCTCCTGACAACCCTTTCATTGAAGAGGTCCCACAAGAATTCCTTGCTGTCTTACGACAGATCACGTCCAAAAAATACCTTGTTCCGATGACCCTTAAATTCCCAGACAATTTTAGGATTACTACTATTGCTCTTTTTGACACCGGTGCGATTTGAATTGTATAAAAACAGTCTTGTACCCAATCAATTCCATGAAAATACCTGTGAAACTCTAGCGGCCGCCAATAATACAAAGCTAGAAATCAATTCCCGCACCAATGCGTCCGTTATCATTAACGGAGTTTCTATTACGACGTCGTTTGTCTTAGTAAAAGACATTCACAATTCAAATATCTTAGGGACACCATTTATTAATCTTATCACCCCTTATAAGGTCGATAATGATTTTATCTCTTTTGATTCCAATAGAAAGAATTTAAAATTCCCTTTCTTGAAAAAACCTAAAACTAGAGACCTTGATTTGATTAAAAATTATTCTTGTCACCTAGGAGAATTAAGAAATAATTTTTATCAAAATTCTGAGTCCCTTGCAAAATACGATAAATGTTCCTATGAATTATTTGATTCCTTTGCATATAAAAAACTTTTGAAAAATGCATTCAAAAATAATTTTTACAAAATTGTTTCGACAGCTTTTTAGCCAAAGGTTTATCCGAAAACAGAGGAGAAACCCACAGTTTACAAAACCAAAGAACATCACGTAAATACCCCGTCAATATCCCTATAAAAATCCACGACTTCCAATACCGTATACATCGAAAAATGTCCTATCACCGTCCTTTGCCGCAATGTCCGGTTTCAAAGAAAAAATATCCGTAAAGGACATGAAAGAATCTGACAAGATCGTTACCATGCAATATGCGAGCATTACTCCAAAAAAGAAAAGAAGAATTACCTCCTCCGCCAATAAATACACCCGTTGTTACCGACAACAACAACCAAATTCCATGGCTCCGCAGAAACCCTCAAAAGAAGAAAAAGAAAAATTCCCTCGAAAAACCGTCATGGTATGACATTGTAGTGAAAGAAGAAAAGGAAAATATTGCCGCATCAAGACAAAAAAACACCGTAAATGACGGCGGAAAAACTCCTACAACTCCCGGCAAATTCACCGTAAGTACAAAAGCAGTATTGATGCAACTCCAAAATACCAAACAAGAAGTTGCCCAAAGCTCGGGAGAGGAAAAAACCTCTCAAAATTTTATAAAAATCGAGAAAGGAGAATCTTCAAAAAACCTTTCTCAAAAACAATTTTCAAAAAATCAACTTGTGGTACCACAAGTCCCCAAAAAATCCGCTCCCAAATTTTTCGCAAAACCATTTTTTCAAAATATTGTAACTCTTGAAAAAGGATATTTTAATGAAGACCCTTTTTTAGCATTACAAAATTATTTTGGACAAAAGTGTTTTTATAAATCATGGGATATTTTAAAAACCCCATATTTTTATCAAAGCTATCCCGGAAATATCGGATCAAGAACAATTAAAAATAATTTTTTCAAGAAAAACCCGAATCCCTCTTATTCAATTTGCAAAATTCTCAACGTAATTGCTCCTATTGATTGGGGGAATGACCTGTCACAACTACTAAATTTCCCAGACACCCACAAAAATGAACCATTCTTTGATATCCCTTTTAATTACCGGGGATTACCAACAAGCTTGGTTCAATTCCTTTTTTATCCAAAATACCAAATTTCCTAAGCCACACTTGGCTTTTTCATTTTGATACCTCATGTGCTCCATCACAATTTCCAACATGGTGGAACTCATGGTGGGAACAATTTGGATCCACCATAGACATACAAAAACCGTAAGTCACTAAATCCTTCGGCCTCTTTAAATCCCGCTTCAAACCCTCCGAGGACGAAAAAAGATTTGTGCCTCTACACCTTTTTCACACAAAATTCCACTTACCATGGGTTTTTACATGGTTCGTAGACTATTCGGAAGATAAAATTCCTATTATCCGAAGAAGATTCAAAATTCGATGGTGGGATAGCTTTAAAATACCCAAAAGTCTCGCACCACCAAAAGTCCAGGAATGGTTAGATACCCAAAAACCCATTCCCTTACAGGCGTCCTCACAAAGGTCACCAGCGCCACTACAAACAAAGGAGCAAACCCAGTTCCTTTCACAAAAATCCCAGATGGCTTCAATGCTTGCAGCAGCCAAAACTCCAGAAGAAATGCAAGCCATAATTATGAAATTTGCACCATCTTCATCCAAACAAGCCTCTTCGTCAGAAAAAGAAGAACCAGAGATTGAGAATGAAGACAGTCCGGTATTTGGCAATAGTAGATTCTGAACAAAATTGCCAAAAAGAATTCAAAATACCCGGAGTGGAATTCCCCGACAAAAGAAAGTGCAGGAAAAAGCCACTTTCAAAAAGCAAAAGCAAAGATTCTCCGCAATAATTCGAGAAAATGCCAAAAGGAAGAACAGTGATTCTCTACTCGGATGAATAGTGACGCGGATGAATAGTTAAATGAATAGTCAAATTCCTATTCTTATGTAAAACTCCTATAAAAGGAGACTCCCCCTCCCATAGGAAGATAAGCTTTTTCTTTCTAAATTCTCTTCTAAGTTCTTTCATTGAGAGTCCTTACAAGAAATCCCCCTTTAGGTTAGGATTAAAATACCTTAAATACCTTCTCTAAATACCCATATGATTCAGTTCATATGACCCATATCATATGACACATATCATATGATCCAAATACCCCTAAAATACCCAAGGTTCATCTCCTTGATAATTATCTTTGTAAAATTCCAATTTTATATGAATACGATTATGGACGGTAATACCGCCTAATCTTTTAAAATACTTTATGCATTTAAATTCTTTAAATTCCTGCATTAAATACTTGGCATATATATATATACTTTTTTATTTCTGAAAATAATCAAGGGATTATTCTCTTTCATCGTATCAGAAGTCTAGGGAAAAATTTCCTTCTCCCAAATCACCTTCCGCCACCCACTTCACCTCGTAATTCGAGAATCCGGCCAACGACCAACACCTAATTTCTCCCTAATTTTCTTCCAAATTCCTAATTCTCCTCTTGTTATTTCCTAATGTCTTCCTCAAAGAACACGTTTCATCCTGCTCTTATAGTTTCCAACATCAAGAACCACATCTCTATCGTTCTTAAGATGGAAAACGGCCAATACGCTACGATGACCCTGCGTTATGGACGACCCTTGATGCTACAGTACTCCAGTGGATTTATTCCACTATCTCTACGGACCTCTTGTAGACGATTATTGAATCCGACGCCACAACGATGGAAACTTGGAATAAGGTGCGTGATATATTTCAAGATAACAAAAATTTCCGTGCCATCACTCTTGAGAAGGAATTTTCCCATGTAAACATGGAGGATTTTCCGAATGTCTCAGCCTATTGTAAAAGGCTGAAGGAATTGGCGGATCAACTCAAGAACGTTGGTGCACCCATCACAAATGATCGTCTTGTTCTTCAGATGGTTGCAGGCCTAGCTGAGGCTTATAATGGCGTTAGGACACTTCTTCGTCAAAGTAATCCTCTCCCACCATTCTACCAAACCCGTTCCATTCTCACATTAGAAGAGGCCGACATAGCTAAAAAGGCGGCTACCGAAGCAAATTCCGTCATGATGATGGCCACGTTCGATAACCCTCACTCGTTCTCGGATAATTCTAGCCAAAATCGTAACAACGGTGGCGGTAAAAAGGGTCAATCAAAAAAATGGTGGCAAGAACCACGACGGCGGCCGCGGCAGTGGATGTGGTAGTGGCGGTGTTCGTGGCGGTGGCGGATGTGGTGGCAGTGGACTAGCTTGGCCGCAACCTTGGCCCAATGCACAGTGACCGTGGGGCTGGGCCAGTGGCCCACGCCACCCTTTCCTTATTTTACCCCGAATTGGGTCAGGCCCACACACGCACGCAGCGGCCGGTGCCCATCGAGAATCGGATCGGCCCCCGGCAAGCGACGCCGACCGCTACTAGGCCTTGGCCTCAGCAAGCCTTCACTGCTGCGGGCCCTACTTCAGTTACGACACCTACTGATATTGAGGATGCTATGCATACACTTAGATTAAATCCCCAGACGCAAATTGGTGCATGGACACCGATGCCACTTCTCATATGACGTCCGCGCCAGGTAATCTTTCGTCTTATTTCAATTTGAGCAAAAATCATGACATAATTGTTGGTAATGGTAATTCAATTCCAATTCGTGGTTATGGTCACACCAATTTTTCTCATCCATATCCACCTCTCGTCTTGAAAAATGTCATTTATGCCCCTCACTTAATTAAAAATCCGGTGTCTGTCCGAAATTTATAACTGATAATTGAGTTTCTGTTAACTTTGACCCTTTTGGATTTTCTTGTGAAGGATTTCACGAGGGGGATACTCTAATGAGATGTAATAGTCGGGGAGAGCTTTATCTAGTCACCGCCACCACCATTTCCACGAGTCAAGCTACACCATCAACGTTTGGCGCTCTCGCTCCTTCCTTGTGGCATGCTCGTTTGGGTCATTCGGGGGCGTTTGTTATTTCTTCTCTTAAAAATAATAATTTTATTGATTATAATAGTATGCGTAGTACTCATATTTTTCCTTCTTGTCCGCTAGGGAAACATGTTAGATTACCTTTTGTAGCCTCTAATTCTAGTACATTGATGCCTTTTGACATTATTCATTGTGATTTATGGACATTTCCCGTTTTGAGCTCTTTGGGCCATCGTTATTATGTGTTATTCTTAGATGATTATTCTAATTTCTTGTGGACCTTCCCTTTGTCTAAAAAGTCTCAAGTTTTTTCCACTTTCTTAAAGTTTAGAGCATTCATCCGTACCCAATTTGAACGGAAAATTTAAAACATACAATGTGATAATGGTAGAGAATATGATAATGGGCCATTTAAGGAATTTTGTGACACTAATGGCATATCCTTTCAGTTTTCTTGTTATCATATGTCTTCACAAAATGGGAAGGCCGAAAGAAAAATTCGAACCATTAATAATATTGTTCGGACCTTACTAGCTCATGCTTCATTACCTCTCTTTTTTGGCATCATACTTTACAAATGGATACTTACCTCCTTAACATACTTCCTAACAAAGGTTTATCATATCAATCACCCCTCAAAATTCTTTATGATAAAGACCCCTCGTATTCTCATCTTAGGGTGTTTGGGTGTTTGTGCTATCCACTTTTTCCGTCCACTACACTTAACAAACTTCAAGCTCATTCTACCGCTTATGTGTTTTTGGGTTATCCATCTAATCATCATGGTTACAAATATTTTAATTTATCTTCGAATAAAATCATAAGTAGTCACCACATTATTTTTTATGAAATTCAATTTCCGTTTGCTAAATTGTATAATTTCGTGTCTAATACTTATAATTTTTTGGATGATGATCTCTCCCCATATATTCTCCAATAGTGGGCCCACCCTACCCATGATCCAAATCAGCCAACATGCCCATTGTTTGCTGGCCCAATAATTTTGTCTCATGGCCCACTATTTCGGCCAGTAGGCCCACTGCCTACTATCCCAAATTCTCCCGATCCAATTCCAGTTTCTCTTATTCCAGTTTCTCGGTCAACATGCCCAATATCCTCACCCAGTCTAGGTTCCCTATCTTGGCCAGCAGGCCCACTGCCTGTTGGCCCAACTCAAATTTCCGTCGGTCCAATATCTCGGCCAGCATGCCCACTACCTACTAGCCAGTCCCGAGAACAGTCCCAACCCATTTCTACTCCGAGTCAATGCCCATTACTCGTAGCCAACAAAGTATATTTAAATTGAAATGATATTTTAATCTTAATTCTAATGTCACTAAATCACCCCTACCACGTAACCCAGTGTCTGCCCTTCATGACCCGGATTGGAAAATAGCCATGGATGATGAATATAATGCTCTTATTGAAAATAAGACGTGGGAGTTGGTGCCCTATCCGCCTGGTGTTAATATTATTCATTCTATGTGGTTTTTTACTCATAAAGAAAATTTTGACGGTTTTTTTAAGAGGCATAAGGCTCGTCTTGTAGGTGATAGTAAAACTCAACAAGTTGGCATGGATTGTGGAGAGACATTTAGTCCGGTGGTCAAATCGGCTACCATTCGTACTATTCTCAATCTAGCTCTCTCGAAAGCATGGCCTATTCATCATTTGGATGTGAAAAATGTTTTCTTACACGATGATCTCAAGGAGACAGTATACATACATCAACCCTTGGGTTTCAGGGACCCCGAGTATCCGAATCATGTCCATTTACTCAAGAAGTCCTTATATGGACTGAAGTAGGCCCCACGATCTTGGTATAAGAGGTTTTGCGATTATGTGTCTACTATTAGATTTTCTCACAGCGGTCTGATCATTCTCTGTTCATCTATCTTCGTGGTACTTCTCTGGCATACATTCTGTTATATGTGGATGATATTATATTGATTGCCTCTTCTGATAATCTGCTCAAGTCTATCATGTCTCTTTTCAGTTTGCTATGAAAGACTTGGGACTCTTGAGTTATTTTTTTGGTATAGTTGTCACTCGTCATGTATGTGGTCTATTTTTATCATAGAGGAAGTATGCGGTTGAGATTATTGAGAGAGCTGACATGTCATCTTGTAAGTCCTCTTCTACTCTGGTTGATACCAAACCGAAGTTGAGTGTTAATTCTAGCACACCATATGAGGATCCCACCCTCTATCGCAGCTTGCAGGGGCTCTTTAGTATTTTAATTTCATGAGGCCCGATATTACTTATGCAATGCAGCAGGTGTGTTTATTTAAGCATGATCCGAGGGATGAGCACATGCATGCGCTCAAACGCATTATCCGATACATACAAAGCACGCTTGATTATGGCTTGCATTTATATCCATCCTCCGTTTCTACTCTAGTGTCTTATACATATGCTAATTGGGGTGGATGTCCATATACCAGACATTCCACATCTGGTTATTGTATATTTCTTGGTGATACCTTGGTCTCTTAGTCGGCAAAATGTCAAGCTACTTTATCGTGATCCAGTGCAGAGACCGAGTATCGAGGGGTAGCCAATGTGGTGTCTGAGTCATATTGGCTGCGTAATCTTCTATTAGAGCTTCATTTTCCTATAAAGAAAGCTATCTTGGTATACTGTGATAATGTTAGTGCAGTCGATCTCTCTGGAAATTCGGTCCAACATCAGCATACTAAACATATCGAGATGGATATTCACTTTGTTCGCAAAAAGGTAGCCCGTGGACAAGTACGTGTCTTGCATGTCCCTTCACGATACCATATTGCTGACATCTTTACTAAGGGTCTTCCCTTGGTTTTGTTTGAAGATTTTAGGGACATTCTCAGATACGACAACCGCCCACTTATGACTGCGGGGGTGTGAAAAAAGGTGATATACACGGTCAAAACTGTGTATATCAAAGGACCAAATTTTGTATAGTTACTTACCATAATTGTAGAATTCTTGTACACGTGTAATTATGGTGTTAGTCTTGTATTAGGAAAAACTATTAGAATTGTATTAGGAAAAGGTAGATTTAATTTCCTTAATTAGTTTTGTATATCATGTAAATATATACATTTTTAATTAATGAAAATAATCAATGGGTTAATCTCTTTCAGTGGTGGATTCGGTTGTGGATTTTGGAAGCCAAGAAATTGACGACTGTGATGAGCAATAGCATGATGAACCAAAAAGTCTCCAGTACCTACGCTTAATCGCTATTTTTATTACATTGCTAGAAAATCACTATTTTCACTGAAAATTGTTCAGATGCTCTTCTATAGATATTTTGATTGAATCACTGAGATAAGAAAAAATAGTAGTGTTTTCACTCGAAAATCAGGAAATTTCCCAGCGTTTCTATGTGAATCTCTTTCTCACCAAACGTTTTTTTTTCAATGAGTTGGTTAGGTGGGAGCTGTGGGGTGGGAAAATCATGTTTTCACACAAAATTCTCATTAACGACCATTAATAAATTTTGAAGTGAGAGAAAAATGAAATAGTAGTGAGGAGCCGATACGGAGTTTCATCGGCTGTGGATATAGACTAGGTTAAGGGACGAGTCAGTCCAACTAGTGTTAGTATCACTAGGAAGATCTTTATTACTTAGAATATTTCTTGTTTTATCCCCTTTAGTGTAAAAGTATTTTACTATAGGAAAGCTCATTCCTTGGATGGATAAAAACGATTATCTCTATAGAAAGGAAAGTTGTGTAGAGAGTTAGCAAAAGAAAAGTAAAGTCGGAAAGACCTTCTTCTAGCCCAAAATTGTTAACTATAGATCGGAAGATTCAACTAAATAAGATAAAACTATGGAAGGAGAACTTAATTATGGAAGAAGACTTCTTGAATGTCTTTGAAGTTGATTTTTATTGGGTTGTATTAACTTACAATTGGGGTTTGTATTTCCTTGATTACAAATGTTCAAGGCCACCCGTATTTATACTTGTCTAGGGTGGTTCTAGATACATCTACAAAAGTCTAGTTACCATTATCTTCTAACACTACTCTAGAACATCTAGATATTATTCTACATCTAGATAATTCTATCCTCTACAAATATCTAAGTGTGTAAAATTTCTAAACATTTCCTAAGTATAAATATCAAAGATATCACAATATAACTTTCTAGAAACTCTTCTAAATATCTATGATATTTGTCCTTCCAAAAAATTAACTTTAATTTTTCACCAGTCGCAAAAATGTTTATAGATCTCATAAAATAAGGCAGAATTTGTAATAAAAATTTTCACCTCTTGACCGATACTTTTCTGTTTCATGGCAGTTCACGGTGGTCGTAAATGTGATATTAGGGAGAAGGATGTTATGGATGGAAGGTGATGAAGTTGTGGCTTGGTTGTAATTGTGGCTGAAGGGTGATGGTGGTTGTGACTTGGTGGGGGGTGGGGGTGGGGGGTGGGGGGAGTGAGGTCCACATAAAAAAATTCATACGCTCAAACTGGATGAGGAATAAGCATCATCAATAGGTAGGATACTAACATTTACGGAAATAAAATATGTCTTAATAAATTCAAAATATTTATATGAGGATGATATTAAGAACTCTATCCTAATGATTAACAATACCGTGATTTTATTTGTATTTTTAATTTATGATGATGTCATTAATTTATGATGATGTCATTAATTTAAGAAAATTAGTATGTTTAGTTTTGAGTTTATTCTTATAGTCTATTGTTTAGTTATTTAAACATGTTAGAATTGACAAACATTATATACATAAAATTAAATTCATAAAAAGTGCAACATTTCAAATTTTCAGAGAAAACACAAAGAATCCGATTATATAATACATTAGAAAATGTTAGAAACAAATTGCAGAAAATGTAGAAAACCGACTTCACAAGCAAGTACAAATATTTCACCCCTATAGAGTGCACCGGAAAGGATTGAATGTCTTAGGGATACTAAGAAGTCTAATTAAATATCGTTTGCACTAAAACAACGTTTTATTCATACAGTATTGAGAATTTTTCTGATGGGAATGTGACAATCTATTTATAGATAGATGGTGCCTTTTTCATGGTACCTCTTGAGATTAAATCAATGGTTGTGAATGATGCCTTTTCATGGTGCCTCTTGAGATTAAACTAATGATTAAGAATGGTGCATTTTCATAATTTTCTGAATTAATTAATTCTGTCCAAATATATATTAACTCATAAGGAAGAATTCCCTTATAAACACAATAATATAGTGTTTCCTCACCAATGTGAGACACTTCTTAGAAATCTCCAACAATCCCCCATCATTTCGAAGCAATACTTAATAACATGATCTTATGCTTAAATAAAGGTGTCTCGCGATTGAACCCCTATATTAGTGAAATGTCTTTTAAGTAATTAGGATGACATGGTAGACTATGCTTTGAACTAGTGATCCTCTCTTATTACTTAATTTCAAGTTACATAAGATACTTTAATCCCAATACATATAGAAGTTACCGACACTTTTATGGTCATGTGTCATGTATCCTTTTCATGAGCATTAAGAAATCAAGCCTATTTGATTTCCTAAAGCGGCCTCACTTTAAGCTCATATACGTGAACCTTTCACATACTCCATAATATAGTACACTTGTGGAAAACAATTGAATAATAGATATGAGCAACTTTATTCATTTACGACCAATAGAATTGAATAATAGATATGAACATCTAACGGACTGGTCTAACTCCAAACTCAGTTGTGACATAATTGACAGTCTCGTTGAAGCCACCAATGAATATGAATCATAGAACTGATTAGAATCATGGTGCACCCATAGACAATGAGCGATATGTGCAGGTCACATGTAGTTCAACGTATTGTACACACTACAACCGACCTGGAATCGGCCTACAAAGCAGATCAGTTGAACTAAGGTACAATCGTGATTCTGGAAATAAACGATAGAAGACGTTAAGTCGGATATGACGATATCTGAAATATCCGCTTATTTACGGATTATGGTATTCTGGATGTCCAGCGGTTCTGGGAGAACACAGTGATGCAAACTGGACATCAGATGTGAAAAACACCAATGCCACAAGTAAATGTGTATGGTGGGTCTTGGAAAATCCTCTAAGCAAACTTGCATCGGCCGATTCATGATGGAATCTGAGTTTATCTCTTTATACAAAGCATGAAATAAGTTGAGTAACTTCATGACTGCTTAGAGGATGTCCCTTATTGGAAGAAACCCGTGCCTTCAGCAGTTATACACTATGGCTAGCTGATCGGCTTCAGGAAGGACACGGATGACGGCGTCTGGACATATCTGTCAGGATCTGTCAAAGACATAAGACCGTATGGCAGTTGATCATCACGGGTGTCACTTCCTTGATTACTAATCAAAGGATATAGCGAACCCTTTTTAACTAAGGGACTACCCGAAGATCAAGTGTTTTGCCTGTCTAGGGGAATAGGCTTAAAATCCAAACAATACGAACCTTTGCGGTGGTAACCCAACCATACTGATTGGAGATCCCAAGAATTTGGTTCAATGGGAAAACTAAGTTGCAAAAGGTTCAGTTGAGCGCTTCGGTGGAAGCAAAGCACTTCGGATGATGATTTCTGTAGGGAAACATGAATCCAAAGTTGTTCCCGCGATAGAGATTAAAGTGCTACCTGCATGGTGGGTAAAGGTTAAGCTTTCAAATCTTTAACGATCCTCAAAAGGTTGAGGTTAAGGTTGGGGAAACTTTTAATAATTCCTAACACTTGTGAAGTGGGGTATAGCAGGATACCTTGTAGGAGATCACCTATTTAAGTGCAAGGACAGGCCGCCTCAAATGAACGCACTTAAGAATCCAAGTGTGTCCATGGCCACAAAGGACAAAACAATAAGAAGAAAACGAATAAGGAGAGTTATTGTGTTGGTATCATTGTCTTGGCTTACACTAAACACTGACGGTTCAAGACATCACGTTCACCGCGCAGTAAGTAAGTTCGATGGTATTCAACTAGGGAAGGTTCAAAGCATAAGCTACCTCTCCTGATGCAATATCTTTTCGTTGAAAGATTGCTGAAAGTAGGCACCTTGTGTGTGCGCCAAAATCTCTTTCAAGAGGGGATTGTTGGAAATTTGCCTTTGGTGGGGAGGTGCGTCCACCCATATTTAATGAATTAAACAGTAGGGTTCCACATGTTGGAGGTTTTGTCTCTTCACACGTGCATAATCTACTAAGTGAGTAGATGACCGTAGTGCCAAGAATCATCAAATTACGTTGAGAAATGAAAGAGATATTGGTCCACGAAGTAAGGTGTTTGAGGCATCGAAATATGGTGTGGGCCCACACGCGCGCCGTGGCCTCCCGCCCGTCCCGTCCGGTCGGGTCTCGGGTCTCGGGTCGAGTCTCGGGTCGCGGGTCTCGGGTCGCGGTCGCGGGTCGCGGACTTGAGACTTGGGCTTCTTCTGATATTATCTCTTTGGACCCCAAATTACTTAATATTTACAGTTTGGTCCTTGGAGTTTCTGAAAAGATGAAATTGGGAACCACGGAAGGCAGAAAGTTTATGCCTACCGTTTGGGTTGATTTTTGGAGCGTTATTGCACATTAACCAGCCATTACTTGGCTGATTAACTCCCTCATTCAATGGCCATAAACATTCATTACTTGGCTGATTAACTCCCTCCTTCAATGGCCATAAACAGTCATTTTCTTGGCAGTTGAGGAGTCTCCCCTTATGCTATATATTGATGCATTTTGGCTCAATTGTGTTAGACAGAAAAATGAGACAATACACTATATACACAGAGAAAAACATAGAGAACATTGTCTAAAAACGTGAGCAGCAGAAACGTGTGGACAAACATAAAACTCTTCCTTCATTTTCCATTCTTCAGCAAGTCGTTTCGTATTTGTTTTCTTCGTCAGAATCAACATATTTTCTTTTTAGTGTTGATTAGTTGTTGTTTTATCTTGGGAGACTATTGCCCGTTAATGTAAAAGCATATATACGGGGCAATCTTATCTTAAAGACAAAGAGCCATCTCTCGACTCAAATGCCACGCTTGTAACAATCCAGATTTAGTGTTTCTTGATTTCAGGTTATCAAGATTCAACATTCAACAAGCTTGCGGCAATTCTGAATATTGGTTTGTTTGTTTATCCTTTCGAACACTTGTAATATTTATTTACTTTCCGTACTACTTTACAATATCCAACAATTTTAAGACAAGATTGTATTAGTGTTCGAAAGATGTCGGTCGAAAGTTGTGTGACCAAATCTGGATATGGTTGTGGTTTTCTAGTAGAAGACAATTTTGATTATGCTGTTGAAGGTCAACATGTTCATGGTGTCACCACTCCCGAGAGTGGTGGGAACAAGCGCCCACGAGAGGCGGAGGATGTCAACTAGGACAAGAGGAGAAGGCTGAAGATATGGTTCTATCTTGTAGAAGAAGGCATATATATGTCCCAGATAAATGATCCGAATTATGGTAAGGAGGAAATGGACACTCAGTCCGATGAAGTGACTGAAGTGGTCCAGAATTTGAAATTAGGATAAGTAATTTTTCTTCTTTGTCATGAATAAGATTAAATGATGTCTGATTAAAAAGGGCTTAAAGTAAGGAGGAATATGAAAATGTTTTCACAAAATAATTTATATTCCTTACGCTTTAAAATCAAAAGTATAATCTCATCTTCCTTTCCGTTTAAAGATTGAATTTTGTAAACGACTTAAAAAGATCCGTTTTTTTGAGTGTAATTATTAAAAGCGTGTAAAGTATGTTCACACATACGAGGGAAAAAGATCCACTGATTGTGCGAAAACGGTTACCACTCTTAAGTAAGCGCCAACAATTGTCTGGGCACCAATCTCAAGGGAAGAAGACTAAAAGATAATGTCTTATCTTAAGACGTTGACCCTGTCACACTATTTGACTGAAGATCCGTTATTTGATAGGATTATATTGGACACTCAGTCGTACAAAGCCTACGGGCGACTGGAGTGGTCCAGAATTCATTTGATAGGATGATATTGGACACTCAGTCATACAAAGCCTACGGGCGACTGGAATGGGGCCAGAATTCATTTCATATGAAAAGTAATGAACACGTAGTGTGGTGGGCCAGAGTTTCCGGGTCTTAAATGATCTAAAGGCCTATAGAAAGGCAGAAAATAAATTGGACACTCAGTCTGCCAAAGCAACTGGCGTGGCCTAGAGTATCCAGATCACATATGATCCGGTTACGCCCTAACCATGGCCAAGAGGTTGTTCATATGAAGCAACGCCACCTCTAAAGTAGAAGGGGTTGGAGAGGTTGTCCTCAATAGAACTTCAGGGAATGGGATCACTCTAAAATAAGGTGATACATGTCCCAAACTTGGTTTAAGGGACGATGTTGGTCAAGCTAGTTTGAGACTAGTCCAACAGGTCTGTAATAACTAAGAATGATACAGTATGTATGTAGCCAAATGAATGATATATTTGTAATCTATGCATCCATGCCATCATAGATTAAGACACGTTAAATAAAAAGTCATTCAAAAGCTAGCGAAGTTGAGATTGTTGCCTTCTTTCGACATAAACCCTCAAATTGAATGTGAGGTAGGCGAAGAGGCAAAATCACCTTTCCAAGTTCCGTCAAAGGAATAGCGAAAGAAACACCGCTCCTCTAGAACTTAGTCACACTTACATGGGTGATTTGAAGTTTGTACAAAATAGAGGGGGGAGACAAGTACTTTGTGACCTTAATTGTTGATGGTACAACGTATTGTATCCTTTGTCTGTTGAAAAGCAAAGATGAAGTTGTTGAAGTGAATAAGCACTACAAATCAGAAGTTGAAAATCAACTAAGCCTACGGATTGAGGAATTCATAGTGATAGAGAGGGAGAATGTGAAGCATTGTTCATTAAATGATTGCTCATTACTCACCTCAGTCCAACGGTGTTAGCCAAGCGCAAAGTCGTACGCCCAAATTATGTGGGACAAGGCGATCCTTACCACTAATATGATTCTCAACAGAACTCCGCATAAGGATAAGGATAAGGATAACCCTCCGTGTGAGACATGGAAAGGATATCACATACAAATGTTGTGATGTGGGGTGGCTTGGTAGAAGTTGGAATACCGAATGAGGTCAAGTTGGACCTAAGACTGTAGATTGCATATCCACCGGATCTGCAAATAACGGTAGTGATTATCGCCTCTTGGTGTCAAAGAATGATGAATTATTTGAAGATAACTTTCCTTAAAAAGGAAAAATAGGTAATTGCTCAAGGTTAACAAGAACCCGCGAGTGTCTGACTATCCGAAACTAAACGTTCTGTATCTAAAGGACTCGGAAGTTGCTGTCTATCCGAAACTTAATATTTCAGATCTACAGAACTCAGAGATTCTAGATGTTGAACCGAGACGGAGCAAAGAGGGGAAAAAGACTTATTCCAGGCCTTCTAGCTTGTATGGTTGAGAATGAACCATGGAAAATTAATAAATAATTGTCATCTCCAAAAGCGTTGCTTTGGAAAGAAGCTACAAAGAGAGAAATAGATTCCATCATATAGAACCATACTTGTGTAATGGTTGATCTTCCTCCGAAAAAAGAACCTTTGGGTTGTGAAAAAGGATACTCAAAAGTGAGTACAAAGTAGATGGATCTACTGATGAGTATAAGGCCTCGACTACTTGTATATGTGCTTCCCTGTGAATAGCTTAACATCCAGAGCCATTGCAGTCTTACGTGGCATGGATGTTGAAACAACCTTCCTAACCGGAGAGTTGGAAGGAGAGGATCAGAGTTGGTTTGCTGGACTGTTGGGCTTATTCCTGAACTTTCATTTTGGTCTCTGAAATGTTTACATTTTGGTTATGAAAGTTTAAGATAAAACAGAAATAATGAATCTGACCACAGAAACATTGACTCTGAAGTTAGAAAGCCAACAGTTGGAAAATCAACAGTCTGAAAGTGGAAGTTATATTGAAATAAAAGATACGGGTATCACAGATGATATCTTAGGAATTGGATTTCTAAGACATCTAATGGACTGGTCTAACTCCAAACTCAGTTGTGAGATAATTGACAGTCTCGTTGAAGCCACCAATGGATATGAATCATAGAACTGATTGGAATCATGGTGCACCCATAGACAATGAGCGATATGTGCAGGTCACATGTAGTTCAATGTATTGTACACACTACAACCGACCTGGTATCGGCGTACAAAGCAGATCAGTTGAACTAAGGTTCACTCGTGATTCTGGAAATAATTGATAGAAGGCGTTAAGTCAGATATGACGATATCTGAAATATTCGCTTATCTACGGATTATGGTATTCTGGATGTCCAGCGGTTCTGGGAGAACACAATGATGCAAACTGGACATCAGATGTGAAGAACACCAATGCCACAAGTAAATGTGTATGGTGGGTCTTGGAAAATTCTTTAAGAAAACTTGCATCGGCCGATTCATGATGGAATCAGAGTTTATCGCTTTATACAAAGCATGAAAGAAGTTGAGTAACTTCATGACTCCTTAGAGGACGTCCCTTATTGGAAGAAACTCGTGCCTTCAGCAGTTATACATTGTGGCTAGCCGGTCAGCTTCAGGAAGGACACGGATGACGACGTCTGGACGTATCTGTCAGGATCTGTCAGAGACATAAGACCGTATGGCAGTTGATCATCACGGGTGTCACTTTCTTGATTACTAATCAAAGGATATAACAGACCCTTTTTTAACTAAGGGACTACCTGGAGATAAAGTGTTCTGCCTGTCTAGGGGAATGGGCTTAAAACCCAAACAATATGAACCTTTGCGGTGGTAACCCTACCATACTGATTGGAGATCCCAAGAATTTGGTTCAATGGAAAAACTAAGCTGCAAAAGGTTCAATTGAGCGCTTCGATGGAAGCAAGAGCACTTCGGATGATGATTTCTGTAGGGAAACATGAATCCAAAGTTGTTCTAGCGATAGACATTAAAGTGCTACCTGCATGGTGGGTAAAGGTTAAGCTTCCAAATCTTTAACGATCCTCAAACGGTTGAGGTTAAGGTTGGGGAAACTTTTAATGATTTCTAACACTTGTGAAGTGAGGTAGAGCAGGATACCTTATAGGAGATCACCTATTTAAGTGCGAGGACAGGCCGCCTCAAATGAACGCACTTAAGAATCCAAGTGTGTCCATGGCCACAACGGATAAAATAATAAGAAGAAAATGAATAAGGAGAGTTATTGTGTTGGTATCATTGTCTTGGCTTACACTAAATACTGATGGTTCAAGATATCACGTTCACCTCGCAGTAAGTAAATTCGATGCTATTCAACTAGGGAAGGTTCAAAGCAGAAGCTACCTCTTCTAATGCAATATCTTTTCGCTGAAAGATTGCTGAAAGTAGGCACCTTGTGTGTGCGCCAAAATCTCTTTCAAGAGGGGATTGTTGGAAATTTGCCTTTGGTGGGGAGGTGCATCCACCCATATTTAATGAATTAAACACTAGGATTCCACATGTTGGAGGCTTTGTCTCTTCACACGTGCATAATCTACTAAGTGAGTAGATGACCGTAGGGCCAAGAATCGTCAAATTTCATTGAAAAATGAAAGAGATATTGGTCCATGAAGTAAGGTGTTTGAGACATGGAAATATAGTGTGGGACAAATCTACCACATCGGTGGGAAAAAGGAAGAATTGTTCTCTTTATAAGTCTCAAAATTGGCTAAGGGTTTGGGACCCCAAGGGGTAACCCATGTGTTTGAAGGAGGGATGACCTAGATGTGCTTAGGTTCAAGGCTAAGTCCACACGCGCGCCTCCATCACCCATCCCATCCGGGCTCGGGTCTCGGGTCGTGGGTCGTGGGATTTGGGCTTCTTATGATATTATCTCTTTGGACCCCAAATTACTTAATATTTACAGTTTGGTCCCTGGAGTTTCTGGAAAGATGAAATGGCAGAAAGTTTCTGCCTCCGTTTGAGTTGATTTTTGGAGTATTATTGCACATTAACCAGCCATTACTTGGCTGATTAACTCCCTCCTTCAATGGCCATAAACAACCATTACTTGGCTGATTAACACCCTCCTTCAATGGCCATAAACAGCCATTACTTGGCTGATTAACGGCCTTCTTCAATGGCCATAAACAACCATTTTCTTGGCAGTTGAAGAGTCTCCCCTTATGCTATATATTGATGCCTTTTGGCTCAATTGTGTGAGACAGAAAAATGAGACAATACACTATATACACAGAGACAAACAAAAAGCGAACATTGTCCAAAAACGTGAGCAGCAGAAACGTGTGGACAAACAGAAAACTCTTCCTTCCTTTTCCATTCTTCAGCAAGTCATTTCGTGTTTGTTTTCTTCGTCAGAATCAACCTATTTGCTTTGTAGTGTTGATTAGTTGTTGTTTTATCTTGGGAGACTATTGCCCATTAATGTAAAAGCATATATACGGGACAATCTTGTCTTAAAGACAGAGAGCCATCTCTCAACTCAGCCACAGTTGTAACAATTCAGATTTAGTGTTTCTTGATTTCAGGTTATAAAGATTCAACAAGCTTGCGGCAGTTCTGAATATTGGCTTGTTTGTTTATCCTTTCGAACACTTGTAATATTTAATTACTTCTCGTACTACTTTACAATATCCAACAAAAAATATATATGAATTAGAAATGAAGTGACATTGTAAGGACATATGATGATTTTTATTATAAGAAGTCATGATCATCAAATAAGCGAAAGCACGAGAAACTTGATGAGGGATAATTTATTTCCTATATGAGACTCAACTTAATCGAATAAATGAAATATGAGAAATAAGGCAAATGAATGATCAAGAAACACCACAAAAAGAACACATGAAGTCTGAAAATAATGAAAGTAATGAAGAATATGGATGCATGCTAGTATGGACGAGTACAAGATATGCTATACTATGCCAAAGATCTCGTCATGTAATATGTATATAATGGTTAAAGTTAGCACAATCTTTTCTTAGACCAATCACGACGTGTCATCAACGATCTTCTAATCAACCATTTATAGTTTAAAATATTTGACGATCGAAAATATGGTATAATCTCCAAAAATAATATATCATGCAATGTTCTGAAATTTTAATAACATGCATAAATGTTTGAACAGTGAACGATAATTGCTATATAAGTTATGTAAGAGGTATGTATTTTCGGCGAACCAAATATATGAGCATATATCCCATATTGGAGGATCAAATAAGGTAACCATAAACCATAAGCATTTTAGATTGATTGCCAAGCAACATGCAATTTCAATACCCATAATCTCCCATCATAATCTATGGTATAACTCTGATATCCTTTCTACATGAACGATACGTGGACAAGATTCCATTCCCTCTTATACTTCTGTAATTTTTTTATTAAACGTTAATTAACTCATTATGAATGATGAGAATTAGTCTCTAATCATATATTGTTTTTAATGAAAGACAACCACCAATATTGGAGAATTGTCCATAATAATTAATCTAAGTGTTTGAAAGTATGTATGTCCTTGAGACAATCTATATTAGTGACAAAACGTACTTGAACATATTCGTATTATTAATGAGATTAATATTTATGGCATTTGCAATTATTGAATTATTGTTTGCAATTATTCATATATGTGCATCCCTTGAGCTTACGTTGTCATTAATAGAGTGAGATGTTAATGATAGAACGTAACTCTCAAATTAGCCTCGACTAATGATCATCGAGAATGGAATATCGATGATATGCTATAAGTCGACATGTAGTCTGCATCACATTCTTGGAGAATGTAGTATTTCTCACATCTGCGAGTAATGGTTACTCGTGATGGAAACATGGATACTTTAGAGAAGTATTGGTATACCATGCCGATAAACTATTTGTTATACATGTCTATAGTGTTATCAGCGTGTGGAATATAAATGTCATTTGACTTGAGGTCAATACGCACCTTATTTGCAGAATGATGTACTTTGATCAAGTTCTAAGCTTAAACTCCTTCTGGATAAGATATGACTTGTGTTTGGTGCATCAGGATGTAAATCAATGTGGTAGTTGAGCCAAGAATAGGATTCATTCCTCGATTGGAAATTCGAGAGAGCACTCAGCTTCTCAATGTTATTAGGTTAACTAAAGTCATTGGTCAGTGCAAGAGACATATTTAGAATATGGTCTAGTTGTCAACTAATAAATGTGAGATAAAGTGATTAAGTCATTTGGATAGACACTTGGCAAGTCCTAAGCTTAATCGAGTGTGTCGCTAATGGAAGGAATTTATAGTTCCGCATGAAGGTTAAGTTTGTTTGATTCATGTAAACGTACTTCACATATTGAGTTCGTCATACGACGCAGTCTAGGAGTTTCGTATGGACCTTAATTAAATTAACGTTGATATGTGAAGGCCTATAGGGTCACATTATATGCGATTGTTTCTTCGATCTAAGAGTGTATTGAGAAAATATTAAATATTCGATTGAGAATCGAGATATTTAATTTATAATAATTATAGAATATTTCTATTTGATAGAAATTATTTAATTAAGTCGAATTGGATTTCAGATTTAATTAAATGTGTTAGATATATTATATGGGTACTCGAACAAATACATGGAAACAATTGAGCCAAAAATTACTGGCCCAAAATTGGGACACTGGCCGTCCATTAGGATGTATGAAGTGGACCAGCTGGGCTGGTCCACTGAACATTAACATGTGCCAGGTTTTCCTGTTTTGAATCTACTTATGTTTTACCCTGACTCATATATATACAACACATACCCCATAATTATTAGGTGACAGAAAATTACTTCTCAATTCCTGAAGCAAGATTTCCTAGCTTTCTTGCAAAGGAAATACACTGGAGTTGAAACTTGCAGTCGATGATTCAATTCGCGTGGATACCTTAGTATTGAATCCGGCGCTTGAAAACCTGTAAGTTTTCTTCTGGACATGTTGGACAAGGTATGTTTGTCATTGAGATTAATATGTCTATAAGTAACTCTCACTGGTGGGTATTGGATACATTCTGTGGCTCACACATTTATAATAATGTGCAGGGCCTAATGGACAGCAGAAAGGTTAGACCATGAGAGGTGGACCTACGCGTTGGAAATGGAGCACGAGTTGATGCTGAACGCGTGAGAACTTATAGATTAGATTTACCTTTGGGTTTTACATTAGAACTTAATAATTGTTATTTTGTTCCCTCGATTACGATGAATATTATTTACATTCCAATGTTAGACATTGAGGGGTTTTCCTCATATATTGCTAATGACAGTTATATACTATCTTTGAATGGTATTATTTGTGAAAATGCTCCGTTTGTGAATGGTATATATATTCTCAATTGTAATCGTGAAATTCTCAATGTGCAAAACAAACGAGCTAAAATAAGTAATCTAAGAAATCCCACCTACTTATGGCACTGTAGACTTGGTCATATCAATGAATCAAGGATAGCAAGATTAAGAAAGTTAGACTACCTGAAACCATTTGACTTGGAGTCCTATGGTGACTGTGAATCTTGCTTGAGAGGAAAGATAACCAACAAACCACTTTCTGGGAAAGGTATGTGAGACAAAGAAGCACTTGAGTTGGTCCATAGAAATGTATGTGGGCCATTTTCCACTCAAGCTAAATGAGGTTTTCCTTACTTCATAACTTTTACAGACGATTTCACAAGGTTTAGATATGTGTATCTTATGAAGCACAAATCTGAAGCCTTTGAGAAATACGAGGAGTATAAGTTAGAAGTAGAGAAACAACTTGAAAAGAGTATCAAGACACTTCGATCAAATTGATGAGGTGAATACTTGAGTAGAGAATTTCTAGATTACTTGAAACTTTATGGAGTCCCATCAGAATGGACACCTCCTGGAATACCACAAATGAATGGCGTTGTTGAAAGGAGAAAGCGAACCTTATTGGATATGGTCAGATCCATGATGAGTTTTTCCAACTCTTCCAACATACCTTTGGGGCTATGCTTTACAAAACTCAATCTATATTATGAATAGAGTTCCTTCAAAGTCAGTAGAGAAAATGTCATATGAGATATGGCATGGCAAGAAGCCTGCTCTTACACATATGCGAGCCTGGGGCTGCCCTGTATATGTAAAGAAGATGTTCACTGACAAGTTGAAATCTAAAAGTAAGAATTGTTACTTTGTGGGATATCCTAAGAAAATGAGAGGATATTATTTCTATCTTCCTGGAGAACATAAGGTCATTATTTCCAAAAATACAACTTTCCTTGAGGAAGACTATGCCTACAAGGAACAGAGTTACAATAAGATAGAACTTGAAGAAATTCAAGAACCACAAAGCAACATAGAGGTTGAATCCTTGTCGAATGACCTAGACAAAAATTCAGTGGGAGTATTTGGTGAATGTGTGTTACTTAGAGTACATCCTTCAGCCAGCGGGAGTGATATGAAGATTGACACATAAATGCAAGATTCTCATACACAACCAATGGAAGACGATACAATGGTTGTACATCCTTCCATTCAGGAAACACATGTAGATGATATTCTTTAAAACTCTCATAGTGGTGGAAACACACAAGAACCTTCTCATGATCAGAATACAAGAACCATAGAAACACAGAATAACCAACTCCGTAGATCTACTAGGACTCATCGTCAGCCTGAAAGACTTAATCTCTTTGTTAAAAGTCAAAATGAGATAGATATTTCTGATGATAATGAGCCTACAACCTACGTCAAGGCTATATTAGACATTGACTCGCAGAGATGGCAAGAAGCCATGAAATCTGAAATGGACTAAATGTATGTCAATCAAGTTTGGAATTTGGTTGATTTGCCAACAGGGGTTAGACCCATATGATGCAAATGGGTCTTCAAGAAGAAGATTGATGCATTTGGCAAGGTGCAAACCTACAAGGCTAGGTTGGTAGCGAAAGGTTACAATCTAGGGTCAATTATGATGAAACATTTTCGCCAGTTGCAAAGATTAAGTCCATTCGGATTTTGCTTACAGTAGCTACATACTATGATTATGAGATTTGGCAGATGGATGTTAAGACCGATTTTCCTCAATGGAAATCTAATTGAGGACGTGTATATGATACAACCTGAAGGTTTTACATCCAAGTCAAAACCCAAAGCAGTATGCAAACTACAAAAGTTCATTTATGGACTTAAGCAAGACTCAAGGAGTGGAATATTTGCTTTGGCAAAGCTATCAAATCATTTGACTTTGTCAGAAGCAAGGAGGATCCATGCGTTTATAGTAAACGCAAAGAAGGGAGTATTGTTTTCACTATCATATATGTAGATGATATATTAATAATGGAAACGATAAGTCCCTTATGCAATCAGTGAAGGAATGGTTGTCCAACACCTTCATGATAAAGGACTTAGGTGAAGCCTGCTACATTCTTGGAATTAGGATCTACAAAGATAGACCTAATAGATTGTTTGGGCTGTCACGGTCTACATATATAGACAAAGTGCTAAGACGTTTCTTAATGGAAAACTACAAGAGATGAGGTCTTCCTATGGGTCAAGGCATCAAGTTATCTAAGAAGGATAGTCATTCTACTGGTACAGAACTTGAACGCATGAAGAGTATCGTATCCCATATTCTTCAGCTATAAGATCAAACATGTATGTCATGACCTGCACTAGGCCAGATGTAGCCTTTGCACTTAGCATGACTTGGAAATTCCAGTAAAATCCAGGGGAAGAGCACTAGAAAGCAGTCAAGAATATTCTTAAGTATCTTAGATGAACTAAAGAATATTTCTTGGTCTATGATGGGCAATAGAAGCTAGTCACTACTGGGTACACTGATGCTAGCTTCCAAACAGATCTTGATGACTTCAAGTCATAGTCTGGATATGCCTTCATTTTCAATGGTGGAGCAATGAGTTGGGAAGTTCCAAGCAAGAAACCACTGATGATTCGACGACTGAAGCCGAGTACATTGCTGGATCGGAAGCTTGTAAAGAAGTTGTCTTGATATCTGAGTTCTTAAAAGAAGTAGGGGTTGTTCTAAGTGCTAGTCATCTAATAACGATATATTGTGATAACACTGGTGTGATTGCGCAAGCTAAAGAACCAAGATCAACAAACAGAAATAAGCATGTACATAGGAAATACCATGGTGGAATCTAATAAAATAGATCTAGACTATATTCCCACAGATGATAATCTAGCTGACTCATTTACTAAACCATTAAGCTTAGCTAAGCATAATGGTCATTTCGAAAACATGGGTATTAGATACATTGGAGATTGTCTCTAGGCCAAGTGGGAGATTGAAAATATATATGTCCTAGAGACAATCTATATTAGGGATAAAACGTACTTGAACACATTCGTATTATTAATGAGATTAATATTTATGGCACTTGCAATTATTGAATTATTGTTAGATTGTTTGCAATTATTCATAAATGTTCATCCCTTGAGCTTACGTTGTCATTAATAAAGTGAGATGTTAATGATAGAACATAAATCTCAAATTAGCCTCGACTAATGATCATCGAGAATGAGATGTCGATGTATGCTATAAGTCGACATGTGGTCTGCATCACATTCTTAGAGAATGTAGTATTTCTCACAGCTGCGAGTAATGGTTACTCGTGATGGAAATATGAATACTTTGGAGAAGTATTGGTACACCCTGCCGATAAACTATTTGTTATACATGTCTATAGTGTTATCAACATGTGGAATATAAAGGTCATTTGACTTGAGGTGAATTCGCACCTTGTTTGCAGAATGATGTACTTTGACCAAGTTCTAAGCTTAAACTTCTTCTAGATAAGATACGGCTTGTGTTGGGTGCATCAGGATGTAAATCAAGGTGGTAGTTGAGCCAAGAATAAAATTCATTCCTCGATTGGAAATTCGAGAAAGCACTCATCTTCTCAATGTTATTAGGTTGATTAAAGTCACTGGCCAGTGCAAGAGACATATTTAGAATATGGTCTAGTTGTCAACTAATAAATGTGAGATAAAGTGATTAAGTCATTTGGATAAACACTTGGCAAATCCTAAGCTTAATCGAGTGTGTCGCTAATGAAAAGAATTTATAGTTCCGCATGAAGGTTAAGTTTGTTTGATTCATGTAAACGTACTTCACATATTGAGTTCGTCATATGACGCAGTCTAGGAGTTTCGTATGAACCTTAATTAGATTAATGTCGATATGTGAAGGCCTATAGAGTCACACTATATGCGATTGTTTCTTCGATCTAAGAGTGTATTGAGAAAGTATTAAATATTCTATTGAGAATCGAGATATTTAATTTATAATAATTATGGAATATTTCTATTTGATAGAAATTATTTAATTAAGTCGAATTGGATTTCGGATTTAATTAAATGTGTTGGATATATTACATGGGTACTCGAACAATTACATGGAAACAATTGGGCTAGAAATTACTGGCCCAAAATTGGGACACTTGCCGTCCATTAGGCCGTGTGAAGTGGAACAGCTGGGCTGGTCCACTGAATATTAACATGGACCAGGTTTTCCTGTTTTGAATCTGTTTAGGTTTTACCCTGACTCCTATATATACAACACATACCCCATAATTATTAGGTGACAGAAAATTACTTCTCAATTCCTGAAGCAATATTTTCTAGCTTTCTTGCAAAGAAAATACACTGGAGTTGAAACTTGCAGTCGAGGATTCAATTCGCGTGGATACCTTAGTATTGAATCCGACGCTTGAAAACTTGTAAGTTTTCTTCTATTGTGTTTTGAACACTTTATATGATTATCGTATAAGCCATGCCAGGATCGTTGTTGGATAAGTAAAATTTTAAACTTCCGCTGTACTTACGAACCCAATAAATTCCTACAATGTTTACCCCAAAAAATGTACAGTTAAATTTGTAAGTAGTTTTAAGGATATGTGAATCGATTCGTAAGTAAATATAGTAAGCAATTAACAATAACTAAGCAAATAAAAATCAGTAAAAGAAGTATCCTGAGTTGGTGTTATCTTGATTAGAACTTGGTCCGGTCCTTAGTTAAATTGCTTTGAGCCCGAGCCAATATTGAGAGCGTGTACAATTTAAGATTACATAGAAACCGTGCAAGTAAGTGAAATGAGAATGAAATGTCCCTTCCAACATGAAGGTTATGCTATTTATATAGCTAACAATACAAGACATTTATGCCTAAGAATCACTCCTTCATTAAATGATATTAAATGATAAAATGGTCACTTAATGAGCAAATGGTAACGGATGGCATCAAATCTGGAACGGGTCTGCATTAAACTCCTTCGGTCGCCTACCCAGCAAAATTTGGTTCGGCCCTTGTCCGGTCCATATCTTCAAACCGGACTCACCCCGAAGTGTCCCACAACACGTGCACATCATTGCTATTCTCTTCGATCTCACACTTAAACTATGCCACATATCGTGTCAATTTCCACCGTATACACTTAAGAATGATATGAGATGTTCTATCAATGTTAAGGTGGAAAGAATATTAAACATGAACGCTCGCGAGGATTATTCAATTGCGATTTATGAATACAAATTTTATGTTTGAGGGATATAACATGTGGTGTTTTTCTTTTTCCTAAAGTTTTAGTGTGAGAATAAAATTGAGCCATAACTTTTTGGAAATTCAACTATTCAACCTTGTCGTAGAGGTACACGAAAATGTTTTATGGGATTGATCAAATAGTTGAGTCTTTATTCCATTTGACCAAACCTAAGGCTGGCCAACGGGACGGGTTCGGGCGGGGCGGGTCCCGATGGGATGGGGGGACCGGGACTCGGGCGGGTTCTGCCAGTGTCCCGTCCGATCCCGATCCCGTCGTTAAAGGGGCCCGGTATTTATCGGGTCAGGATTAGGTTTTCCGTTTTTTTTCCACTTAATTTTAAAAATAACATATATATAAAGTATAAACACCTCAATAATTGAACAAGACATTGTAATAAAAATATCCAAGGTTGTTTTTGTGCCTCTTATATTATTTAATAGAAATATGATTTTTTTTGTAATACAATTGTCAAAATTGTAACTTTGTGGTGTTGAAAGTTGCAAAGAACATAGTAAAATTACAATTAAAAAAATTACATATGTAAAAACACATTTTCTAGTTTCTTTATAATTTCTTGTGGTTCTTCGGTTGAAATTGGTATTTGTTGGTCAAATTGCTTGACGTTGCTTTCACCTTCGTCGGATAAGATGTCGTTGTAGTTTTCGTCTTCTTCTTCGTTGATTTCCGATTGACCGCACCTTCTCTGCTCCAATCGTATCCAATCTCTGAATAATACTGCAATCTCCATGATGTCTCCCGCTAATGAGTGTCTGTGCTCTCCTATTTGAAATATGCCGGCCGAAAAAGCGCTTTCAGACACTATTGATGATGCTTGAATGTTCATACGCTAAAATACGTTTTTGCATAGACCATTTATAATCTATCCAATGTCAGGTTACCTTTAAATAATCATGGTCGTTAGTACTACAACCTATATCAGACGTGATAGATACTTTACCAGGAAAATGATATAAGGAATAACGTAAATATTGTTGATATTCATGTGCAAATTTAAATACATCTCTCTTAACAGTTGATCTAGGAAAATCGTTAAAAGCAGGATTATACATATCTCTAATATAATGAATAAAAGTAGGAGATGAAGGAAATGAAAAACACAAACCCTCCATAGCAACTAATTTTGTCATTGCTTCCCTATCTCTATGTTTATCGTATTTAGGGCCTACAATTCCCCCGTCATAGGGTTAATTTGACCTTGTACTTGGTCCGAGACAGTATGTGAACCTTCTCCTAACTGGGAGGGCATTGATGCACCCGATTTTTCAGCCAGGTGTTGATTTCACCTAGCCTTGTGAAAGTTTTGTACGTGTCTCGGTAGACCCCCTGTCCCACCCTGACCTTTTCCCATTTTAAATTAAAAAATATTTTTACAAATTTGACATCTAACTACTTGATTCTCTTCGTCCCTATCAAAAAATTTCCATGCATCTGATTTTAATGGTCATTTTGTTGGGCCTCATCTCATACTAGGGGAATAGGAGGCGTTCCAGTTGGAGGTGCACTAATGGGTGTGTCATCTACATTATTGGGTGTGTCATCTAGATCATCTTCTAAATTTAAGTCTTGCTGAGTTTCAGAAAATATCTCATCGTCTAAATCTAATGGTATATCAGGAAAAAAATCAGTATCAACCAAATCATCTTGTCTAGGAGTGGGATGACTAGAAGAAGTACCCTTGCTCTTGTTACCCCTACTGGAAGAAGCCTGACCCTTACCCTTACCTGTAATCATACGTTTCAATCCTTCCATTTTAATTATAGAAATAAATAATTAAAGTAAATGAAATTAATTGCGCTAAATGAAAGAAAGAAATAATAATAATTTAATGAAGGAACGAATATACCAAACGCCGACGTAACGTCGACGTGTAATCGAGATGTTGAAAATTGAAACTTTGCTCGATGGAAGATTCTCAAGTTAGTTGTCAACTTCACTCCCAAATGAATAAATAAAATTGAATATTTAGTAGACAATGTAGACTTGTAGAGAGATAGATTGAGAGATTAGAGAGGTTGTAGGAAGATTTGTGAGAAAGATAAAGAGAAAATGATGTATTTATAGTTGAAAAATTGGGTTAAAGTGTAATATAATAATTTATGGGTTAAAGATAAATATTAAGGGGTAGGGGGTTGGGGAGAGGGGGGAGGGGGAGGCAAAAAATGGTCGTTGTACAACGACCAAAATATAAAATGGTCGTTGGTACAACGACTATTTTGTGCAAAGGGGAGGGGTCGGGCGGGATAGGGGGATGGACTGGGGCGGGCCGGGCCCGGGCGGGACGAGCCCAGGTCCCGTCCCGTACTAAATTATTTTTTATAGCGGGATAGGGGAGGGGTCGGGTCGGGACGGGACCAGCCCTACCCGTCCCATTGGCCACCCATAGACCAACCTAATAGTCAACAACTTTCTATATATTACTTCCTCCGTTTTAATCTATGTGATGTAATTTGACTGGACACGGAGTTTAAGAAATAAAGAAAAAAATTGAATCTTGTGGTCTAAAACAAACTAATGATATTTGTGTGGTTATAGATCATCTCGTTTAGCGTTAAATGTAAATTTTAAAGTTAAATTATTATCAAATAAGGAAATGTGTCATTTTTTGGACTAACTAAAAAAAAAATATGTCATATAAATTGGACAGAGGGAGTATTGATTTTCTTCGATAGACATATGATATAAAGACTGTGTACACTCTACCCTTCTCAGACCTACATTGTGAAATTTCTTATGTTGTTGTTATTATAGACATAGTACTGTTATAAATAAGTGTTTTTACGTAGCATTCAAGGCGTAGACAATAAAGTGAGTGAAAATCTTGAAGATCATAATTCAAATTCAACGGAGACAAAAAAAAATAAAAAATCTTTTTTCATTTCCCAAAGCATTGGTGAGAGTTACTAAGTATATGTACAACAACACGCAATTAATAAAATAATCGAGATACATGAGCCGAACACTACAAAAACATGATAGCCTTTGAACTTGGCACATGTCATGTTGTCAAAAGATTTGAGAATTAAAAAAGGACTTTATGTGAGAAAATATACTCTTTAGTGACTTTAGTGCATCTCCCAAAACAAATTAGGACCCATATCGTCATTTACAAAAGCGTCACCCAATCTCCGCCTCCGGCCACACTCATTAGTCTCTAATTTATCACCCTAGGGTTTCGAGCCGCCGGAAAATTCCAATTTTCCGACGAATCTATCGAATTGATTTAGGGTTTGTTTGGATGAGAATAAAAGATGCCGCCAAAGCAATCTAAAACCGATGTAGCAAAGAAGCAGAAGGTAGTCGAAGACAAAACATTCGGTCTTAAGAATAAGAACAAATCGAAAAATGTCCAGAAATACGTTCAGTCCTTACAGCAAAATGTTCAGCCTAAACCTGACCCCAAGAAACTTGATGCCAAGGTATATTTTTTTTGAACTCAAATAGAGTATTGAGGATTCATGTAGTTGAATCCAATTTGATTTTTTTGATTTGAGTGTGGTTCTGTTATTATTTTTGTGTGATTTTTTAAATAGATATACAGGATGCATATAGCTATATGACTGGTATAGAGGGGAGCCGTGGAGTAACTGGTAAAGTTGCCTCCATGTGACCAGGAGGTCACGGGTTTAAACCTTGGAAATAGGCTCTTGCAGGAATGCATGGTAAGGATGCGTACAATAGACCTTTGTGGTCCGGCCTTCCCCGACCCCGCGCATAGCGGGAGCTTAGTGCACCGGGCTGCCCTTATAGGATGCATATAGTTGACCTCAACTAGCTTGAGTTTGAGGTGTGATTACATATTAAATAAGTTTTAGTTCATCTTTAAGCTAACTGTTGGAGGAGCAATGTTTTTTTTAACCAATATCACTAATGTTGTGGCCTACTATACGCATATTGGATTAGTAATAAGCTAATTGTTTGAGTAGCAATGGGTTTTTTGAACCAATATCACTAATGTTGTCGCCTACTATACGTATATTGGATTAGTAATAAGCTAATCATTGGAGTAGCAATGGGTTTTTTGAACCAATATCACTAATGTCGTGGCCTGCTATACATATATTGGATTAGTAGTAAGCTAATTGTCGGAGTAGCAATGGATTTTTTGAACCAATATCACTAATGTCGTGGCCTGCTATACATATATTGGATTAGTAATAAGCTAATTGCCGGAGTAGCAATGAGTTTTTTGAACCAATATCACTAATGTCATGGCCTACTATACATATATTGGATTAGTAATTGGTCATTAGCCGACAATTTGATTAGGATCTTAACATATAAAAGTTGAAGGCAAGTTTAACGAGTTAAATCATGAATCATATTTATCACACAAAAAAAAAAATGAAGAAATGCAGTTTAGAGCACACTAAAATTAGAAGTAGGAAGTTCCAAACATGGGGGATTAGAAGCAAAAGTCTATCTTGGCATTAAGGAAAAAGGAGTTCTCTACCGTGTTTGTGCTGTTGAAGATTAGAGTCACGACTATTAGTCCACAACATTAGTGATTAATCGCTTTTATTCTTTTTGTCTTCCTTTGGTTTTATGTTTTATCTTTTGTGAATTTTTCGATCTGAAATAGAGTATCAAGGATTCATGTAGCTGACTCCAACTAGCTTTTTGATTTGAGAGTTGCTGGGCTATTATTTCTGTGTGATTTTTCCGATAGATATATGGGAGGCATATAGCCGACCTCAACTAGCTTGAGTTTGAAGCATTGTACTATTCTCGTGTGAATTGTTGCTGTATTATAGCAGACAGAGAGGACTGATTTAGCCGACCAACTAATTTGGGATTGACACATAATTATGTTGTATTATTTGTGTGATTTTTCCAATAGATATACAGGATGCGTATAGCTGACCTCAACTAGCTTGAGTTTGAGGTGTAATTTCCCTGTTAATATTGTGTGAGTTGTTGCTGTGTGTATATAACTGACAGAGAGGACTGATGTAGCCGACCGACTAGTTTGGATTGACAAATAGTTGTGTTGTATTCTTTTGGCGTGATCTTTCTGGAACTGAAATAGGGCAGGTGGATTCAGCATATATCCTACCCTAATTAGATTTGAGTTTGAGACGTAGTTGTTGTAGTACAATATTATTTTCCTATGTTTTTAAGCCCAAAAGGGCAGGACAAATAAAGAGCAGTGACATGTGTGACTACTTCACGCCCAAATGGATGGAATGTAAATAGAGGATCATATAGCTGATCCTGTTGTATTATTTTCTGTGGTCTTTTGCGTACATATTGACATTTAAGCTTTAAATTTGTCACAGAAAAAGAAGGAAGAAGAGAAAGCCAGAGAGAGAGAGCTTAACGAATTGTTCAAAGTCGCTATTAGCCAGCCTAAAGTGCCTCTTGGTATTATTCTTCTGACTGCTTTTCTGCATTGTCTTATTTCTGTGTGTGTCGATACTTTTTTGATTGGTGTGTAATAGTGTCAATATTAAAGAGTTACTGTGGCTTTGTTGGATTGAAACAATTGAGAATATAGTGTAGGAAGATTTCTGGTACTGCATCATTGTGCTGAGGGTCTATCGGAAACATCCTCTCTACCCCACAAAGGTAGGGGTAAGGTCTGTGTACATCCTACCCACCCCCGGACCCCGCTTGGGATTAAACTGGGTATGTTGTTGTCGTGTAGGAAGACTCTGTGGCAATTATCTACTTTCTCCTATATATAGATGACAATCTTTGTAATTTTATTATGGAAATTCCAAACATGGCTTAATATTAGCCTGTCAATTTTTTTCAAGAGACCTTTTTGTTTTTAATATTTTTTATAGTTGATTATCATTCTCTTTTCGGTAGTAGTTTGTTTTGGAAAACTTACTACAAACTCTCTCTTGCTTTAAAGGTTTGATCTTATTTCAATTTTTCATATGAAATGCTGCTGTAAAAATATCATATATTTTAAGAATGTTGGGAATTTGTGTTCAGGTGTTGATCCAAAATCTATCTTATGTGAGTTCTTTAAAGCGGGGCAATGTGCTAAGGGTTTTAAGTGCAAGTTCTCTCACGATCTGAATGTTCAGCGAAAAGGAGAGAAGATCGATATTTTCAGCGATAAGCGTGATGAAGGTGGTTTAGCAACACATTAACATTTGACATTTTGCATAAACTTTTCTTTTCCCATGTGATAAAACTGATAATATGTTGCAATGATTATAGTGTTTATTGACTGGCATTTCTTGTCTAATTGAAGATGGAAAGGAAACAATGGACGATTGGGATCAAGAGACATTGGAGAAGGTTGTGGCATCAAAAAGTCAGGAGTATAACAAGAACAAACCAACTGACATTGTAAGCGTTGTCCTTTTCCATAATATACCTTGTACTGCTCTGGTCCAACCTTGAAAGTCATATTCAGGGGATAATTTTGAACTGGTTGATTGGACTCTTTCAATCATTCAGCATCCGTTTACCAATATAGTGGCATATGACTATTGTGATATCCCAAGATCATGCACAGAACCTAAGTTGCTCGGACTCTTCACTTTCGGTGCCGCACCCGTGTTGACATGACATGGGTGTGGGTGTGGGATCCGTACCTGATCTGGTCAACCAATTTTAGGTTACTTTGACCAGAATCGAGCGAGAAATTCTAGACAGATTCAATGATTTATGTAAACAAAACAAAAGCTATGGTGAAATTGAAGAAAATGGAATAGCTTGTATCTAGAAATTTCTATGTCACTCCTTTCCTTTTATCTCCTTCCGAGATTCTCCTCTTGATCAATATTTTCTCCTCAAGTTTTCAACATAATATCTCATAATTTACGTTTTAAAACTCTATTTTTAGAATTTTGACTTATTGTTTGCAGAATCCCGACACCTGTATCCATTCATGGATCCGTACCCAAGAATCTTAAAATTTAGATAATGACGAATCCGACCTCTATATCCGTACCCGTATCCGACACCCGCACCCAAGTCCGAGCAACATAGCACAGAACAACAAAGTATTCTCACTAAAGCAATATAAACTATAATATTTTCAGAATTTAGTAGTAATACGAAGGAGAACTGGTAAACGACAGAGCAGCCTTAGGCTGCTCGTTTCAAAAGGAAAAACTATTTTTTACTGATCCAAAAAAGGAGCTGGTATCAGTTCATGAACTGTACTATCCTTTGCTCAGAAGCTTCTGCATGTTTAAGAAAGAGATGATAGAAGATTTCAATCAGATTCAGTGACAGCGAAACACAGGGCTCATCAGATTCAGTGACAGCGAAACACAGGGCTCGTCATAATTATAAAAAATTGGAACCCTATAATTGTGTGAGCTAATCCATGAACTTCTGTAATTGATGGTTGAGGCTTGGTTGATTGATTCCATGAGTTTCTGGTTAGCCGTTGGACATCAAGTCGTTCTTAGTGATAGTGTATCACAATCTCAAGAATATGAATGACAATGTGTAGTATAAACGGAAATCAGGATGGATAAAAGTACAGGAGAAAATGACTGGATGTCAGGTTAAACTCATCTATTTTTGATAAGTTTTTGTGATGGATAGACTTTTAAAACCTCGGGGTTAGTTATGCACTGGCCTACAGAATCATCTGCAGTGGATGTGTTCCCTGCGAAAATCAGATAGAAGATACCAACCACCTATACATCGATTGCAACTTCACAGCTGGAGTTTGGAACCTTTTCTTCAACATTTTCGGGCTGTCCTGGTTATGCCAAAGTCTACCCTTGATTTTTCGCAATGCTGGCATAGAATAGGTCTGAAACTCATCACAGTAGTCATCTGGGTGGTCCATATGGAAAGAAAGAAGTGCAAGACTTTTTGGGAGCGAAAAAGAATCTGTAAATATAGTTAAATATAGATATATCTTCTTAGTTGTGGTGCAACATGGCTTCAATTAATAATGTAGAAGCCATGATTGATTTTTTTAGCACATTACCCATGTAATGTTGCTAGACTGTACATACTCCACAACATTTTCTTATCGCTGGAGTTCAGTGAAAGTACCCTTTATTGATAAAAAGATAGGCCCCAGGGCTTTTGTTCAATGGTAAGGATGCACTGTGGAATGTGTGTATTGAGTGCACATCATAGTTTCGGACCTTGCCAGACATGAAACCCAAGTGGGAGCAGGGGAGAGGACAGGTCCATGCTCCCCAGAGTTTCGAACATGTGAAAATAGGATTACCTAGAAAGCTTGGTTGTGCAGAATGCATGCAATATTGTTTACTTATCTGTAGACATTGAAAGTTGGGAAAGAAATATTACTGAGCTAGCACTCCATTTAAGTGTCATGATTATTTTGATTTTCCATTGCGTGGAGCATGGGAAAATGATATTTAATTCATTGGTTGGACGTTGTAACTATGACCATATTCCCTCATTTTGAGGTGTATTAGTATGCTTTCATTTTAATCTTTATTTGTCACTTGAAAGGTTGTATACTTGTATTGTAGCAACAAATTGCTACTCTATCCCAGTTTGTTTAGCACTCTTTCCTTTTGAGTCCATCCTGAGAAAAAGATTGACACCTTTTATATCCAGAAACTATTGAATCTTTACAATGCTCATTTTCTGCTTACTCTTGTCTCCACTGGATAGGAAACCAGGGTACTTTTAGTGTTTTATGCATATTTAGTGTATGTGTCTTAAAGTCTTAATTTTTTCCTTAAAACTCCACCTCCAGTCAAATACTGCCAAACAAATTGGAATGGAGGGAGTGTTTGTTTCAGAAATCAAGCTTATGATTTGGCTTATTATATGCAGGTATGTAAATACTTTTTGGACGCTGTGGAGAAGAAGCAGTACGGTTGGTTTTGGGCCTGTCCAAATGGTAAAGAATGCCATTATAGGCATGCACTTCCTCCTGGTTATATTCTAAAGTCACAAATGAAAGCTTTGTTACAAGAGGAAGCTGATAAGATGCCTATTGAAGAAGAAATTGATGAACAGGTGACCGTATTCATATTGCCAACTACTGATAGCCACTAATAAATATGTTCATTAGTGGAACTACTTTACATTGTTTCTGCTCTGCCTGCAGCGTGCAAAATTGACTGCTTCAACTCCTTTGACCACTGAATTATTTATGGAATGGAAAAAGAAGAAGATGGATGAAAGAGAGGCCAATTTGGCCAAGCAGAGGGCCGATAGAGCTAAGAATGATCGCATGAGGTATCATTCTTTGCACTCCTTTTTCCTCTTTAGTCAACAATATGTGCTCATCAGTTGGGAATAGCTTTTTCAGTGGATGCATATACTTATTGGGAAATCCTATGCTTTCTTTCTCGCAGTGGTCGTGAGCTGTTCATGTCGGACGCTAGCTGGTTTGTGGATGATATTGGGGCCTATGACAAGTATGAAAGGGAAGAAGAGTCTGCTGAACTCCCAAAGGTGAATATGTTATGATCAATTTTTTTTCCTGCTTTTCCGTACCCTTTGTTGGACTCTTTTGAGCATTCAAGATTTTTCATTGTCCACTGGTGACTGTCATAGATAAATGGTGATCGAAAAGTTAGTTCGGTATTGCAAACATCACATCAATGTTTAAAATTCAAATAGTAAAAAAAGATAGATGTGGATATTGTATAAAATAGTATTATCTTAGGGGCGGTGCTAAAGTCGCACTAGGCAAAGATTAGGGATCTTGCGTCAAAAGTTTTGTTCCCTCTACTTTCACCTGCCTTGGTAAGACAGTATGAGCAGATGACGAATCTTCTAATATGCAGAATGAAATACAAAATGAAAGACTAAAGCATTTACTTAACTACATATCTTATTGATCATCAAAAAGAGGTATTTTTTTGCTTGCTAGGACCAAAGCATGGTGTCTGTAATCTACTAATGACTTAGGAAAGTAGACACAAAAGTGTGCATTCATGTGGTGGTGGTTGGTCTGCAGCAGTGTAAGCATTATTAGAAAGAGAATTGATAATTTAAGTGTGTGCTTATGGTTAGTTGCAGTGTTTTTCCGTTGTGAGTCAAAAATAAAGAAGATATGCCAAGTAACCAGTGATTTCCTGGTTTGGACATTTGATGAGCATGATACTGATACGTATTTTTGCTTGCTTAAAAAATATAAAGTGACTTTCCTTGTGCATTTATTGTGCAGTGCTGTTAGTTACACACAAAAGCGCCTGCATATCATCTAAGTAGATTACATTTCCTTTACAGGAGAACAAGGATTCTGCTAAAAACGAGGCAAGCTCCTCGACGTCAGCCCAGAATATTCACGATGGTGGTGAGGCTTCTCATAATGACGAAGTTGATGACAATTTTGATGACGATGACTTTGATGTGGACGAGTTAAATGAACTGGAAGCTAGCCTTTTTAAAAACATCATTACAAATCAATGAACCTGGTAGTCGCGCTTGATCCTAGGGCCCAAAGTATATTCACACAATATCCTCTCGGTGCATGCTCTTTCATGTCTACGTGATGCAGAATCATGTTGGCATGCAAATGGAATGGGGTGAAATGTAATCTATCCGTGTCGTGATGCCCTTAATAATTGATCTTCTATGTTATTAGGCTTTACCTTCAGTTCGATGAGTTGTGACTTGTTGCTTCCAGAATTTTGTGATGAATTGAACTTCTCTGGTTGTGTTGCTGCCACAAAGAGAGCTATCAATTTGTATTTTACTTTTACTACAACTACTACTATTATTGCTCTTTGAAGCATGGGTTGCCTTCTCCCTGCCCCTCAATAATGTTATTCAAGATTCTTGAGGGCCATTATAGGTGTCACTGCTCTGTCGTATGCAAACATGCTCCAGGAAGTAATTGAAGTACCATTTTTTATTTACAGTAGCTGATAAAAACTTTGATCCGTGCCTTCACTTTTCCACCTCTTTCCCCTCTCCGGCTCTTTATACCAATGTGGTTTAATTCTAGGCGTATATTTCCCGTTACGTCTTCTGTGAATTGGGTTTTTGACCTATAGAGGTAGCAACATCGGTTCCTCTTTGGTCGTTTATCTAGTATAGTATTGTTCAACGACTATGTTTGTCCTATAAGTAGTGTTTGAGTTTAACATAGAACACTTGATGGTTAGGCATCTTCCTGGTTTACCAGTTACCATCCTATGGGTAAATCTTGTGCGCACCTCGCCTATTTCACTAGGTACCTGTTCCCATTCATCGGCATAATATCTGATAACTCTGTTCACCAAAGTTTAAGCAGTTGAGAAGCAATTAATTAGTGTTCTTTTGTCTTTGTTAGGATTTTAATGCTGGTTTCCAAAGTTTGGGAAAGGGTCGTGGAGATGAGGGTGAGAAGAGGCGTGTCTATTTTCGAGAACCAGTTTGGATTCATGCCCGAGTGTTCGACCACAGAAGCCATTCATTTTATTAGGAGGTTGGTGGAGCAGTATAGGGAGAGGAATAGAGACTTACATATGGTTTTCATCAACCTCGAGAAGGCATACGACAAAGTTCCTAGAGAGGTTCTATGGAGATGTTTGGAGGTTAGAGGTGTACCGGTGGCGTACACTAGGGCGATCAAGGATATGTATATTGGAGCCAAGACCAGGGTACGGACAGTAGGAGAAGACTCGGAGCACTTTCTAGTGATGATAGGGTTGTACCAGGGATCATCTCGTAGCCCATTCTTATTTTCCTTGGTGATGGATGGACTGACGCGACAAATTCAAGGGGATGTGCCATCGTGTATGTTATTCGCAGACGACATAGTCCTGATTGATGAGACTTGCAGCGGAGTGAACGCTAAGCTGGAGGTTTGGAGACAGACTCTGGAATCTAAAGGGTTCCGGCTGAATAGGACCAAGACAAAATACATGGAGTGCAAGCTCAGTAACGGGAGTGACCTTGAGACATGCGTGGAGGTGAGGCTTAGTACTCAGGTTATTCCGAAGAAAGGAAGCTTTAAGTACCTATGGTCTATTATCCAAGGGGATGGAGAGATTGATGACGATGTCACACATCGTATTGGGGCAGGGTGGATGAAATAGAGGCTCGCATCTGGAGTCTTATGCGATAAAAAGGTGTCACCGAAACTTAAAGGCAAGTTCTATAGGGCGGTGGTTAGACCGACCATGGTGTATGGGGTGGAGTGTTAGTCAGTCAAGACTTCGCGCATCCAAAAGATTGAAAGTTGCGGAGATAAGGATGCTGAGATGGATGTGCGGGCATACAAGGAGGGGCATGATTAGAAATGATGATATCCGGGACAGAGTGGGAGTGACCTCATGGAGGATAAGATGCGGGAAGCGAGGTTGAGATGGTTTGGGCATGTGCAGAGGAAAGACACAAATGCCCCAGTGTGAAAGGTGTGAGAGGTTGGCTATGGACGGGTTCATGAGGGGTAGAAGTAGGCCGAAGAAGTATAAAGAGAGGTGATTAGACGAGATATGACGCATATGCAACTTACTGAGGACATGACCTTAGATAGGGGGTTGTGGAGGACACAGATTAGGGTAGTAGGTAGTCAAGCGTAGTCCTACTTATACTTGCAAACTGGTAGTGGTAGTGTTAGTATTGTAGGTCCGCTTAGCCTATCATACTAATAGGCGCAGTATTGGTGTACAGTCCCAATGTAGTTTGATTTCTGATGCTATGTGTCCTTTAGTGTACTCTGTTTAGCTTATTTACCTGCGCTAGTTACTGCTTACTTTTCGGAATGCGCTATCATGGCTTAGTCGCTTTTGATACCAGCATTTTCATACTGCTTTAGATTTTTTCTGACCGGGTCTGACCGTTTCTCTTGATTTTGCTTTTGCTTTTGCTTTTGCTTTTGCTTTTGCTTTTGCTTTTGCTTTTGCTTTTGCTTTGCTGGTGCTTTGCTGGTGCTTGTGCTCTGTCTTGAGCCGAGGGTCTCTCAGAAACAGTCGTTCTACCTACTAAGGTAGAGGTAAGATCTGCGTACATTCTACCCTCTCCAGACCCCATGTTGTGTAATTTCACTGGGTATGTTGTTGTTTCCAAAGTTTGTACTTGCGGTATTGAAGTTTCTTCTCCCAAAAAAGATATGTAAAAATGAGGCTATTGTCGTTAAAATACAGATATTTGGATGTTTCTCAAATTGTAGGGAAGTTCCAATACATTTTGATAGCAAGTTTATGTTCTGTGCACCAATGGTTTAATAATCTTTCAACTTACAATAACAGGTAAAATCACTATCAAATTGGTAGTCCGAAAATTATAAGAATAACCAGTTAAAATCTTCATACAATACATATAACTTAAAACTCTTTGATAAGTTGGAGGGAAGGTCTATTAAGCTGCCTACAAGGTAACAAGTAGTTCTAAGAGAGCAAAACATTAAGACTGAAAATAAGAAAAATGACGTGAGACATGAGTAATGAGATAACACTATCAAAAAGTGAAATAGAGAAAATTAATGGGATGGAAGACGTTTCTGAGGCTGTTAAGAAATCAGGAAATCGGTGAGCATTAACTCTTTATAATTGAATAAAATAAAATGATCATATAAAAACCTTTGCATATTACTTTTAGATTTCTTAGGTGTAAAAATGAATAACTTTAGTCAAGAAAATATAAAACTAATAATAAATTTATTAAAGACTACAAAATCAAGTGACTTTGAATTTTTCTTGACCCAAAACTTGGGAGTGTTAGGTGAAGAACAGCAAAAGAATCAACATATAGACAAGGTTGGATTATATTACTAATAGTTGTCTCACATTTTTGTTCCTTTCAAATTCTGTTAAAAAATAACGGAAAATTGAAAACAGATAGACTATGTTGGAGGATCATCGGACCAAATGTTGCCAACATGTTTGATGACTTTAATGAGTATTAAGTTTTGAATAATTGCTCGAATTGTCCTTCAAATGAGCTGGTCTTTAATTTGGGAAAAGAACACAAACCCACTGCAGGAAAAAAATTACCAGAAATGTCCACCTTACTTTTATGCCCCACAATTATTTATCCGGATGCCCCAAAATTATGATACCAACATGGTATCGTCCTATCTCTTATATACCATGATGATATCACATAGACTTCTTTTATTTCTTCAAAACACTCATTTAACTCTCTACGAAACTCAAATGATGTATATAATATACTGCAGTGTATCATAAAGGACTATGTTCATTTATTCAGAAAACACAATTTCTTTATAATAGTTTTATTTAAATTAAGCAGTCTTTAATGTGATTATGTTGACGTAATTAACATTAATACATACAATAACCTTTTTGACCAAAAGTCTATATTTAAAAGAACTAGGGAGACATGCATAGTAATTTTTGTCCCTTGAATGACTGTCTATATAATTTGGCAAAATATGGAAGTTAGTGAGTAGTCTTTGGTCTCCCATTTCTGGAATTACTAATCACATGATAAAACTTTAAAAATGACAAATTTACTCTTCTTCAAAACTTTTCTTTCAAAGTTATAGAAGAAATAAAAGATTAAAATTAAAATTAAAAATATATTTCAATTTATCTAATTTAAATCAAATACATGTTTATATTGTACCCGGTATATTCCATTCTTGTCCCAAATTTCTTCATTTCTTTGTCTCTTAATCTTGTCTTCTAATTTTCTAAAAATAGATAAAAGAGTTTCAAACATCTACCAATAAAAGTATATCCACTAAATAATTTCATCATTATTTAATCTCATATTATAATCTCGAGATAACTTGTTTTCCAACCAAACGATCCCTAAATGTTAGTACTTGTTGTTCATATTATTTGTCTTTTATAATATTTGGGTGCTCCTTAAGAAGAATTTAACAACTTTTATAATAATATGAGTTTGAACTACTCTTTACTTCTCTTCTTAAACTTCTCACTTAGCTAGTACTCCATTAATTGAAATAGTAGGGCGATATCTAGAGAAAAAAAAGGTAATAAGTGACTTCTATTTATTTTTTTGAAATGTCAATTATTTTGAAACAAATTTAATTTGTTAAGACGATTAATATTTGGACTGGAGAGAGTAATTGGCTATATTAATAACAAACATGATCTGATTTGATTAGAAATTAGCACAACAAATTCAATTTGCCAAATCTCTCTGATTTCCTTCTAATTAAGAAATGATTATGAACTGTTGAATCAATTAATCTTGTTTGCAAATAATTTTATATTTCATCTTAATTTCCGACACACTAGGACTCTCTGTTCTTATTTATTTATTCTACTGACTTTCCTCAGAAGGAGAATTTTCAAATTATCTTTGAAAAATAAAGAATTTTCATATTAACGTTGAAAACTTTTGATTATTTTTTCATATTCAAAGTCGTAAAGTAGGAATCTTGAAGATATCCAAGATTTGTGCACCAAAACCTTTATATACTCTTAAGTGTAGATAAGGACACAGTTGATTCTTGATCTTTTCTTTTCTCTCATTTTATTGTTTTATTGAAAATTCTAATAGTAAATCAAAGTAAGTCTTGACTTGCTAAAGTTAGTTGAACGTGTCAACAAAGTTACACATTAGAAATTGATTTAAAAAAAGTTATATATATGACATAGAGATAGTCTTATTAATGTAAGGCAAATAATTATCTGAATTTGATCAAAACTGTAATGCAATATGTTAAAAGCGTCTTTGATCTGATTTAATCCAACAAATTGGTATGAATCAAGTTTGGCAATGCGAATAAGATGGAGAAGAGTAGTTCTCTTGTTGTGGGACACAAAGAGCTAAGAAACACGCCTAATGAAATTGGCTGATTTATTTCCTTTTGTCCATAGTTTAGAGGCATGCAAACAAAAAAAAAATGTTGACTGTCGTAACATATTATACGATTTGGGCTTGTCTGCACCATTTTTCATGAAAACTTCACACAGTACAAGTATTTTACACCTTAATTATATGTAATTTTCTTTTTCTTTATCAAATTTTCATATGAAAATTTATTCACATACTCAACAAATATTTGGTTCGCAATAACAAAGGAGCAACAACCCTATTTTAGAAAACACATGTAGTATAGCAATAATTTGTTGTGTCTATCCAAATGGAAAAAGAAAGTTACTTTATGCCAGAGGGTCTATTAGATTTGTCATTTACACAATGACAAAGGTGTAGTAAAACAATTCTCTTGCTTGCACATAATGACATTTTTTTCAGCTACTTTTTGCCATAAGAAATCATAAAAGACAATGACATACATTCTAATCGAATAATAGAACCACAAAAGCATGTTTTCTTTTTTGGCTTTTTTGCTTAGCAAATTTGACAAGATTGAGAGCACTTATTTATTTATTTTTTGATTTTGTTGTTCCGTATTCGTATTGAGATCGATTAAATTTGAATCGCGCCGAAAAGTTTCACATTAGATAGTAGAGCTCTCCCTAACAAAGACGGCTTATTAATGTACCAGATTGGCTAATACTAATCCCGAGTACAGGTGTTCAACGAAAATTGAAAAGTTGCCCGAAACCGAAAAAGAAAATCAACATCCAATGACATGCAAAATTGAAAAGACAATTGGAATTAAAATGTAATTTGATTTTTTTATTTATAACATGACGTTTTATGTTTTATTTTGTTCCAACTTGCTTATAGTTCTTTTCCTCTCTTCCACTTCTTCTTTATGTATTTTGTTTTCACTAACTTTTTCATTAATCTTAACTTAAAATATATACCATAGTAGAAGAATATCAACACGTTCCCAATTCAATGAAATTCGAACACAAAATCTTATAGAGTTGAGCATTATGCCTTTTGGTAGTTATGGCTTCTGAAATAGTGGGCCCAACACATAGTGGAGACAGAACTAACTCTCATTCTTGTTTTCTTTTTCTCATAATTTGATGTCAATGGAAAGCTCAAGTTAACTGTACGTGTTCTACCGACAAGGTTTCTGGTGGAGGGGTAATCAAAGACGGATTCAAGATTTAAATTTTATGGTTCAATTTTAATATTTTTAGTATTGAACTCATTATCTTTTAAAGTTATGAGTTCATATCTATTAAATTACACATAAATTTAGGTTCCGCGTCAAAAGTTATGTATTCAACTAAATTCGTACCTATAATACTAGATACGTCTCTGATGATAAGTACTCTTTCATCGTTAATCGAGATCTCGGAGGCGTCTTTATTAGGGAACGCTTTACCCCTATGTAGAACTTTCCGGCACGAATATTCCAAATTTAATCGGCATACGGATATTCGAATACCTGACCCCGGATAAAAAACCAAAACAAATTATACTTTACGATCACAGCCTATTGGATGTACTAGTAATGCACAGCCACTGACCTAATTTTCTAGATCAGCCCCTAATTAAATCTCATTGTGAATGATCACAAAAAATCCATGTAATACATAATTTTGTCCAGCAAGACTAGTCAAAACCAGAAATGGCACATTCCTGGAGACACGTGTTATTACTGCAGTTGAGACAGCTTTCTCCGAGATGAAACTGATTAAGATTAATTTGTAAAATTGAATCGACAGTGATTTTTCAACGGCTTTTTGGTGCTTTATATATAAAAAGAAGTATTTAAAGGAATATGTTTCATTGTATTCATTAATAATGTACAATATATATAGTAATATAAGAATATTTAAATTAGGTAACTAATCAACCTAATTACAATAGAAAATATAATTATATCTAAAATAGGAGACCTAATTACAATAGGAATATAATTCTACCTAAAATAAGAGATATACAATTAATGAAATAATATATTCTATTACACCCCCGCAGTCGGGAGGTTCACGAACACTGAGACTGGCTCGAAAATCATCAAATAGTATGCGCGGAAGTCCTTTGGTGAAGATGTCGGTAATATGATATCTAGAAGGAACATGAAGGACACGAACTTGACCACGAGCCATTTTTTCGCTAACGAAATGAATGTCCATCTCAATGTGTTTAGTGCGTTGATGTTGGACGGGATTGCCGGAAAGATATATCGCACTAATATTATCGCAGTAGACCAGTGTTGCTTTTTGAATCAGGCAGTGAAGCTCAAGTAGAAGGTTACGGATCTAACAAGACTTAGAGACGACGTTGGCGACACATTTGTACTCTGCTTCGGCACTGGATCAGGATAGTGTAGGTTGCCTTTTGGAAGAACTAGATAATAGGTTATCTCCGAGGAAAATGCAGTAACCAGACGTGGATCGTCGAGTGTCAGGACATCCACCCCAGTCAGCACTAGAATAAGCAGTGAGACCAGTGAGCGAGGACCTGTATAGATATAATCTGAAGTGAAGTGTACCTTGGACGTATCGTAAAATACAATGTATGTGTGCTTCCATCGGATTGTGCATGTATAGGCAGATTTATTGCACGATATAGGATATGTTATGTCTCGTGAATGTGAGGTACTGCAGGGCCCCATCTAGGCTATGATAGTGAATCACGTCTGAATATGGGGGGTCGGAATCAACGCTGAGCTTGGAATTGGTGTCTACTGGCATGTGGGATGGTTTGCAAGATGTCATGCCTGCACGGTCAAGGATCTCTTTGGCGTACTTCTTCTGACACAGAAATAGGCCGCCAAAATGTCGAGTGACAGAGATGCCCAAGAAATAACTCAGGGCCCCCAGATCCTTTATAGCAAACTAGGGGTGGCCAGTGGGCCGGGCTCGGGTCTGGCGGGGTCGGGGTCGGGGCGAGACGAGCCAGGGAGTCGGGTCTAGCGGGGCCTAGCGGGGTCGGGTCTAGCGGGACCTGCTCCAGTCCCGTCCCGATCCCGATCCCGTCGGTATCGGGGCGGGGCGGGCTCGGGCTCGGGCGGGGTACGGTCGGGTTTTCCTTTTTTTTTTTTTTTTAAATAACATATGTATAAAAAAAACTCAATAAACAAAACAAGATAGTGTAATAAAAATATCCCAAGGCTGTTTTTGTGCCTCTTATATTATTTAATAGACATATGATTTTTTTGTAATACAAATACAATTGTCTAAAATCTAAATTACAACTTTGTGGTGTTGTCCAAAAGTTGCAAATTACATAATAAAATTACAATTAAAAAAATTACATTCTCAAAAAAACCGTTCTAATTGCTTGATGATTTCATGTGGTTCTTCGGTTGGAATTGGTATTTGTTGGTCAAATTGATCCACGTCGCTTCCACTACCTTCGGTTAAGATTTCGTTGTAGTTTTCATCATCTTCTTCGTTGATCTCCGGTTGACCGCACCTTCTCCGCTCCGCTCATATCCAATCTCTCGAATAATACGCAATTTCCAAGTCGTCTCCGGCCAATGAGTGTTTGTGGTCTCCTATTTGATATTTGCTCTGCAGAAAAGCACTTTCGACGCAGCTTGATGACGCTTGAATGTTCAAAACATCTCGAGCCATCAATGAAAGTGTCGGAAAGGTCTTCTCATTCCCCTCCAAGATTTCAAAGCAAGTCTTCTTGTCCATCTTCATTGATAACTTCTTGATACGGTACGAACCCCGCAAAACAAAAATATCCAACTCGCTAATTTGGTTAGTAGTAGAGGTACGGCCGCACATTCTATTTCGAGGCTTTCAATACTAGCCGCGAAACAAAGATGTCTTTTGTGAGGTTGTGTTGAAGATGAAGAAGATGGTATGGAAGCCGGTAAGTTACTAGCATTTTCTTGTTGATAAAATCTATATATATTTTTGCATTGGTGTTCTACGCTAGACACCGCTTCTTCTTTAGTTTGTTCAATAGGTGGTGGGTGATTTAGATTTTTGGGACTTGGAGGTGGTAGTACTTCTATACAATCGTAAGTAGTTTCAATTAGTGATTTAGTACCGTCTATTTTAATAGTAGGATTTAATACGAACCAATAATATAAATAGAGGGAATAGGAATAAAATATTTTTTAATTTTGACAAACATTTTTTTAATAGCTTTGCCTTATAAGTTTGGTTTTTCCATATATTCACTAAGTAATAAAAATATTAGAGTTATATAAAATAACATAGTTGAAATAGTAGGATAATATATACCGAAAAATTCTTTTGTTGCTTGAAAAAATTTCTCTAAAAATACAATAAGTTCGGAAATTTTTACCCAATCACTATCTAAAATCATATCACCGTGGCTTTTTATTATGAGAGTTAAAAAATAAAGTTATAGGTAATTTATAGTCATAAGCAACAAGTAGTTGCTCGTATAAAGAATTCCACCTAGTGAATACTTCTTGTGGAATTCTTCTATAAGGTAGTCCACAATCGTGACAAGTTTTTTTATATTCTTTTCTACGTTGTACTTTATTACTTTTAAAAATAAAGTTTATAGCAAATTGTATTTTACTAAGAATGTCTTCAAAAAGTGATAGACCATCCTTTACAATTAAGTTATATATATGGCACGCACATTTTATATGAAAATGGTCTGGAAAAGATGGAGTTAAACTATTTTTTAACATTGTAATTGCGTAATTGTTATTAGAAGCGTTATCTAATGTAATAGTCATAATTTTATCGGTAATTCCGTAATAATCGCACACTTGATAAATATTTTCTGCAATAAAAGTACCAAAGTGTGCCTATCATCTATATATCTATACGCTAAAATACGTTTTTGCATAGACCATTTATAATCTATCCAATGACAAGTTACGCTTAAATAATCATGGCCGTTAGTACTACGACCTATATCGGACGTGATAGATACTTTGCCATTAAAATGATATAATGAAAAACGTAAATATTGTTGATATTCATGCGCGAATTTAAATACATCTCTCTTAACAGTTGATCTAGGAAAACCGTTAAAAGCGGATTATATATATCTCTAATGTAATGAATAAAACCGGAGATGAAGGAAATGAAAAAGGCAAACCCTCCACAAAGAACTAATTTTGATATTGCTTCCCTATCTCTATGTTTATTGTATTTAGAGCCTACAATTCCCCCCGTCATAGGGTTAATTTGACCACAGTACTTGGTCCGGGACAATATCGGTATGTGAACCTTGTCCCGATGGAGCGGGCGTTTGCGCACCCGGTTTTGAAGCCCGATATTGGGCATACCTAGCCGGATGAGCACTTACTACGTGTCTAATTAAACCCCCGTCCCACCGTGACCTTTTCCGCTTTTAAATTTTAAAACATTTTTACAAATTTTACATATGGCTACTTGATTCTCTACGTCCCTATCAAAAAATGTCCATGCATCTGATTTTAATGGTCGTTTTGCTGGACCTCGTCTCATACTAGGGGGAATAGGAGGTATTTCAGTTAAAGGTGCACTAGTGGGTGTGTTGTCATCAACATTAGTGGGTATATCATCTAGATCATCGTCTAAATTAAAGTCTTCTTGAGTTCCGGAAAATAGCTCCTGGTCTAAATCTAATGGTATTGTAGGAAAATGTTGAGTATCAACAAAATCATCCTGTGTAGGAATAAGATGACTAGAAGAAGTACCATTGTCCTAGTTGTCCCTACTAGAAGAAGCACTCTTACCCTTACCCTTAAACATACCTTTTAATCATTCCATTTTAATTATGATAATAAATAATTAAAGACAATAAAATTAAGTGCGCTAAATAAAAATATAAAATAAACAGACAATAATAATTTAATGAAGGAACGAATGTACCAAACGCTGACGTAACGTCGACGTGTAATCGAGAGGTTGAAAATTGAAACTTTGCTCGATGGAAGATCCTCAAGCTAGTTGCCAACTTCACTCCCAATTCCCAAATGAATTAATAAAATTGAATAATTAGCAAACAATGTAGAGAGATATATTGAGAAATTAGAGAGATTGTAGGAAGATTTGTGAGAAAGATGAAGAGAAAATAAGTTATTTATAGTTGAAAAATTGGGTTAAAGTGTAAATATAATAACTTATGGGTTAAAAATAAATATTAAGGGGTACGGGGGTTGGGGGAGGGGGGGCCTAAAATGGCCGTTGGCCAACGGCCATAATCTAAAATGGTCGTTGGTGCAACAACCATTTTTGCAAAGGGGGGAAAAGGGCGGGGTCGGGGGTCGGGGTAGGGGCGGGCTCGGGGCGGGCTCGGGGTGGGCTCGGGGCGGGCTCGGGGTGGGCTCGGGGCGGGGTCGGGGTCGGGGTCGGGGTCGGGGCGGGCTCGGGGCGGGGTCGGGGCGGGGTCGGGGCGGGCTCGGGGCGGGGTCGGGTCAGGCGGGCCTTGGGTCTGGCGGGACGAGACATCGTCCCGTCCCGAGTTCGAGTCCCGCCCCCGTTATTTATTTATTTATTTTTTTAAGCGGGGTCGGGCGGGGTCGGGCGGGCTCGGGACGGGGTCGGGTGGGGGTCGGGCCATCCCGGCCCACTGGCCAGCCCTATAGCAAACTCAGAAGAAAGAAGAGACATAATGGACCGGCGGAGAGCATCAGATGATGTGGTGAGGATGATGTCATCAACATATAATAATAGTAAGTCATGTATGTACCCGTGTTGTAAATGAACATGGAATAATTGGATCTGCTGTGTGAAAAAATGATAGAGGAGACATAATCGGCGAACCACTGGTACCATGCTCGAGGAGCCTGTTTTAGTCCATAGAGCGATTTCCGCAGCAGGCACACATAATTCGGATGAATAGGATCCCTGAAACCCATAGGTTGATGCATATATACCGTTTCATGAATATCCTCATGTAAGAAGACATTCTTGACATCAAGCTGATGGATGGGCCAAGACTTGGATAGAGAAATGCTGAGGACGATCCAGATGGTTACGGGCTTTACGACCGGGCTGAACATTTCATCACAGTCCACTCCCACCTGTTGAGATCTGCCATCACCTACAAGACGAGCCTTGTACCTCTCAAAAGAACCATCGATTTCTTTTTTGTGTCTAAAAATCCACATAGAGTTAATAATGTTAGCATCAGGTGGATGGGGTACTAGGACCCACGTCTTATTATCAATAAGAGCATTATATTCGTCAATAATTGCGACTTTCCAATTACGGTCGGACAAGGCATCCTTCAGATTTTGAGGGAAAAGGGAAGGGACAACTGAAATAGCTAGGTTAAACAACCATTTAGGTTTATGAATTTCATGCATGGCACGGATTTCTATGGTTCGAGAGCGTGTCACGGGATGCAGGATAGAAGAGGGTGTGCCACAGGATTTCTAGGAAGAGGAGGAAGGGCAGGGGTGGCGGGACCGGCTGGCCGATGCTCGGTTTGCTGAAAGGTGGCTGCGAAATCACCCTAAGACGGGCTGTTTTGGTCACCGTCGGCAAAAATGGGTGGGCAGTGTATCTCGGACTGTCCGAGGTGGGGGCGAGTGTCGGGGTCTGGGACGTCGGACTATGTAAATGATGAATTAGAAAAGGGTCAGGCCATCATCTAGGAAGTGGTATGAATGTCGAGGTGGTGAGTTTTGGGAGGCAAATGGGAATTGAGACTCATCAAATAGGACATGGCGTGAAATAATAATTTTACGGCTTGACAAGTCATAGCACGAGTAACCATGATGATTGGCGGGGTAACCTAGAAACACACACGGGGAAGACCAGGGTTGGAGTTTGTGAGTGGTCGGATGGAGAAGATAACATAGATATCCAAAGATACGCAAGTGTTGGTAGGAGGGGTTACTACGAAATAGAACTTGAGTGGGTGATCGTTGAGCTAGAGACTTGTTTGGAATTATGTTTAGGAGATAGATGGCCATGGAGAGTGCGTAATGCCAGAATTTAGGGGGAATTGAGGCGTGAGCAAGTAGGGCACGAATTAGTTTGTTTATGATTCAAATTTTCTGTTCGGCCTTACCATTTTGGGAGGAGGTATGAGGGCAGGAAAAACGAAAGGTAAGACTGTTATTGGAGCAAAACTGTTTGAATTGATTATTATTGAATTACATGCCATTGTCACATTGAAAACATTTAATGTTCTTTTCAAATTGTGTTTTTTACAAGAGCACTAAATGAGGAAAAAATGGGGTAGACCTGAGATTTATTACCAGTTGGAAAAGTCCATAGAAAGTTGGAATAATCATCCAAAAATAATATATAATATCGATGGTCAGCCGTACTTAAAATAGGAGACGTCTACAAATCATTATGTATGATATTGAAAGGTAGTAAAGTATAATTTGTGGATGCAGAAAATGGTAATTTAACATGTTTCCCAAAAACACAGGATTCACATATAGGATTCCTAGAAATACGGTTGCAATTAATAAAATTATTTTTCTAAGGGAGCGTAAAACATAATCTCCCAGACTTAATCTAGAGTGTCATAAGGAAGACGAAAGAGCAGCAAAGGTTGATGGAACTGAGGCTGGATTGTTGACGGCGTTTGAAATAGGGTAGAGATCTCTGGTGCTATCACATCTCATTATTCGTCTCCCTTTCATAAAATCCTTCACAGAAAAACTAAAAGGATCAAAGTCAAAGAAAATATTATTATCAGTTGTGAAACATCACACAAAGATTAGATTCTTAATGAGTTTAGGGGCATGTATGACATTTTTTAAGATTAGGGGTGGATATGGAGGGGATAAGGATGAATGACCGAAACTGCGAATGGGAATGCCTTGTCCACTAATAACAATAATATTTCGATTTAAATTACTCAAATTGGAATAAAATGAGAGAGTATCTTGTTATGCCGTCATGTGAGATGTGGCGCTTGTGTTCATATACCAATTTTCGTCTGGAGCGGTGAGTGACATTGTGTTCATAACTGCCTCAATGTCAGTCGGTGCATAAGTTGAGGGCGGGGAGGCCTATGCTGTGTAGGCATATTAGGGACGTGGACCGAATTATGCCAGGGTGGACCTGTCGGTTCTGAGGTGGAGTCCGCGAGGATGTCGGATACGGGCTAGGAGGAGAGCCCCATGATGGTGGAGCCCACGATGGGTAGGCAGCCCACGACAGAGGTTTCTGCCACTGTCGCGGTCGTTGCTGGCTATTTCCTGCCGATGGGGACTGCCCCTTCCCGCCGCCGTTGTTGCCAAAATTCAATCTGCCATGACCCATGCTGGACTGCCACCCTCGGTGGTTGTTGCGGGTCGATCCGGACTGTTGTGGGTCCTCGAGTCAGCGGTGCTGGCTGCCAGAGTTGGAGGCCCGACCATCGATAGAGGGCCCGACGGTGGTGGTGAGGGTTGTGTCTGCAATGCTGGCCTGAGTGGTGCTGCGCTTGATTTTCTGGGTTTCCTCAAGAATAAGCTTCGGACGGGCCTCATAAAACTGAGGTTTCCTCAACAATATGTAAACACGTTTGAGAAATCGTCCTGATGAACGTCCTTGAACTGATTTTTAAGGTATAACGCTAGTTGAGTTTTGTTATCATGGAAAATACTTTTCAAACTGTAAGATTGTGATAATTTCCCTTGGGGAGTATTCTCATTAGTACAAAATATATATAGTGTGTACAAGAGAGGAATCCTAATTCGGCAAGGATCCTAATATATCATAAATATACAATATTCATAATTACACAATATATGGAGAATATTCGCTAATACACCCCCTTAGTTTGAGCGGGAGGAGGCCGGACGCTGAGACTGGATCTGAAGTCAAGGAATAATTGTCTAGGAAGCCTTTTTGTGAAGATATCTGCATACTGATATGACGAAGACATATGCAACACTCTGACATGACCGAGCGCAATCTTCTCACGAACAAAATAGATATCCATCTCAATGTGTTTGGTTCTCTGATGTTGAACCGGATTATGAGACAAATATATGGCAGATACGTTATCACATTATACAATGGACGCCCGACGTAAGGGGCACTGGAGCTCCAAAAGTAGATTTCGGAGCCAACAGATCTCAGCTACAACATTGGCAACGCCTTTGTATTCTGCTTCGGCACTCGAACGGGATAGGGTGGCTTGTCTCTTGGCAGGCCATGAAATGAGATTATCTCCTAAGAATACACAATAGTCGGAGGTGGAGCATCACGTGTCCGGACACCCTGTCCAATCTGCATCTGTTTAAGATAGCAACATGGTCAGTGCAGAGGGGTATAGATGTAACCCATAATCAAGTGTGCCCTTAATGTATCGAATGATATGCTTAAGAGCAGTGAAATAAGACTCCTTGGGAGCATGCATAAACAGACATAAACAGACACATCTGCTGAACAGCATATGCAATATCAGGCCTGGTGAAAGTAAGATACTGAAGTGCACCTGCAAGGCTCCTATATAGAGTAGGATCGGAGACTGGAGCATCATCCGTAACACTAAGCTTTGACTTAGAATCTACCGGAGTGGCCATGATTTTGCTATTTGTCATCTTAGCCATGTACACTATCTCCTCTGCATACTTACGCTGAGTCAAGAACATATAATCTGTAGATTTGGTCACTGATATATCCAAGAAGTAACTTAACTTGCCCAAGTCACTCATAGCAATTCGATTTTAAGTAAAGCAATAATCTTATTTTTAACCCATCATATGAGGCAGTGAGAACAATATCGTCCACATATAGCAGTAAGTAAGCAGTGCTAGTACCTCGATGAAAAATGAAAAGAGAATTATCACACCTGCTGCATAAAAACCCAATATGCATAATATACCTGGCAAAACGATCATACCACTCTATGGGGGCCTATTTCAAACCATACAGTGACTTACGGAGATGACAAACATAGTGAGGGCTGCTGGATGGACAAAACCAGGTGGTTGGTGCATGTAGACTGTTTCTTTCAAGTCCCCATGTAGAAATGCATTTTTCACATCAAGCTGATGTATCGGCTAGTGCTTGACCATGACTATACTCAAAACTGTGCGAATGTTAGCCGATTTGACAACCAAACTGAATGTCTCACCACAATCAATACCCTCCTGCTGATTTGTGCCATTATCCACAAGTCATGCCTTATACCTCTCTAGGTTTTCACTGTCTATGAATTTGTGACGAAATAGCCACATGTAACGGATCACATTTACCCCCTCTAGTCTAGGAATCAAATCCCACGTGTGTTGTTTCGTTAAAGCATTAAATTTCTCACACATAGCGGCATTCCAATGAGGGTCTTGTTTGGCTAGTTTGGGGCTTTTGGGAATTGAGAAAATTGTTTGGGCAAACAGGTTAAACTGGACTTTGGGCTTAAAAATCCGGTGTTTGGTATGACTTTCCATTTGGTGAGTGGAGGCAGTGGGTGGGTTGGTTTGCTGGTAGTGTACTGGTATCGGATTTGTGGGTATTGGAATGTCGGAATAGGGTTTTAGGTTGGGTGTTCTATTTGGTGATGGTATATCTGGTGGGGTCGATAGTGGTGGTGGTACGGTCGGAGACGATGGCGATTGAGTTGGTATCATCGGGTAAGGAGAAGGTGGTGGGTTAGGTTGGTGGTTCTGGTGCGTTGGTAAGGAAGAGATGTTGTCGGTGTTGGTCTGATTGACGAAATATGGGTTAGGTGCTGGTCACTTTGAAATGACGGTCAGTGGATGTGACATAGCAGCTGGTGGTGTGTGACGGAGTTGGGTGATTTGTAAGTGATTGATCGGTGGTGAAACAGTGGAGATCGACTGGTCGCCGGTGTGGGTGGAAACCGGTGATGATTATTTCGAGGATGACTCGATAGACACCGTCGCAGGTCTGACAACAAAAATGGCGGCGGTGAGTGACCGAGAGGAGGTTCCGGTGGCTGACTGATTTAGTTGGGTGAGAATGACGGGAGAGATGTCGGACTCGTCAAGAAAGGTATAGTCCATTTTTCAGAATTTTTGGAGATTCGAAGAAGGGAATGTGGTCATCAAACGTGACATGACGAGATATGTGGATTTGATGAGTGGACAAGTCATAGCATAGATAGCCCCTACGATTAGATGGGAAACCTACGAAGACACACGGATTAGTTCGAGGTGCTAATTTGTGAGGGGCGGTAGAGGCAAGATTAGGATAACACAGGCAACTGAATATCTATAGGTGGTCATAGGAGGGAATCCTGCGGTATAGAATTTTGGTTGGAGTCATATTGTGAAGGGTACTGGTGGGTAAAATGTTTAGAATATATTCTGACATTTTGACGGCATAGACCCAGAAGGACGGAGGAAGAGAGGCATGAAACAGTAGAGTACGAACCATGTTATTAATAGTGCGGATAATGCGTTCGACTTTACCATTTTGAGGTGAGGTGTGGGGGTAGGAGAAACTAAAAACCATGCCATTATTGCTACAAAATTGGTGAAACATCGAATTATTGAATTCACGACCATTATCACACTGAAATAATTTTATGCATTTTTCAAACTGTGTTTTGATAAATGTTCAAAATTCAAGAAATTTTGTGAACACTTCCGATTTAAATTTGAGTGGGTATATCCAAATATAATGAGAAAAATTATCTAACAATACCAGGTAATATTTATGACCAATGGAACTAGAAATAGGAGATGTCCACAAGTCAGCATGAATAATATCGAAAGGTGAAAAAGTGACGATGGTAGATGATTTAAAAAGAAGACGAACATGTTTGCCTAGATAACAAGAAACATAGTGTTGGGCAAGTTTTCCATTATTATATTTGATAAAATTATTACTTCTAAGAAAATTAAAAACTGGGGTGCCTGGGTGACCAAGCCGATTATGCCAAGTGGATGGAGATATAGCAGCAATGGAGACAGGAGAGCAGGATCCGGCAGCGGAGGTAGATGGAAATGGATAGAGATCCCCCGTGCTATTGCATTTCATAAGATGGGTCCCCATACAAAGATCATTCACAGTAAAACCAAACGGGTCAAACTCAATAGAGACAGAATTATCATGAGTAAATTTGCTAACATAAATTAAGTTCTTGATGATATTTGGTGCATACAGGACATGTTTAAGGGGAAAAGGCAGATGTGGTGGTTGTGTGTGGGATGTACCATAGCCCTGTATTGGAATGCGATGACCATTGCCAACGGTAATGTATTGAGGATGCTTTAATCGAAACAGTGTAGGAATATCACCTACAGAGCGAGTGAGGTGAGATGTAGCTCCCGAGTCCATGTACCGATTTTCATCGGGTTGCTGCAAGTTCAGACTGCTAAAGTCCTACCCCAAATCAGATGGGGACAGACAGGTTGATGGTTGCATGTACTAGGTCCTACGTGAAGTGGACCTGAGGCTCCTGGTATGAGGCTGCCCGAGACGCTGGGGAGGGGCCCAACAGCCCCTATTGGTTGTATGAGAATTGGGCTGGTACCTGGGCAGGTACTGAGGCCCAGTTCGAAAACTGGAACTGTGCAGCTGGGCCGGTCCACTGAGAGTATGGACTGGGTTGCGGCTATTGTGAGTGTTGCTGCTGGCCGCGACCCTTTCCACGTCCTTTGCCACCTCTACTGCCGCCGCGGCCTCTGTCTCCCCTGCCGTCGCGGTTCTACCGCGGTTGAGTGTTTTCCAACGGGGTTGGGCTGGCGGCAATGTTATTTTAAGGAGGCGTTTCGACTGCTAACGCCTTTTGGTTATGATTGTCCTGCTTTGCACGACAGGTTTCTTCTAGCAACAATTACGAGCGGGCCTTGTTGAAACTAGGTAATGGATCAGCCTGTTGTATCATGGTGGCCAAAGTGTCATATTCACCTTTTAGGAGGCCTGCAACTAGTTGTAAGACCATCTTTGTTTCAGAAATGGGTGAGCCGGCGTTGGATAGTTGATCCGCCATAAGTTTCAATTGTTTGCAATAATTAGTCATGTTGGAGAAATTTTCAAGACGTGTATTATTAAATTGTTCCTCTAAATACACAGCATGAGTGTGCTTGTTATCTTGAAAAATTTCCTCCAACCGAAGCCATAAATTGCGGGCCGAGGCGCCGGATTTCATTATAGTAAAGAGCAAGTCATGAGAGATACTACCATATATCCATTATTTGACAGCGGCATCAACACGAAGCCATGTAGTGTCGTCAACCTTAGGTGGGCGAGGGAACGAGTCGTCGATATGGTCAAGCACGTTGTAGACACATGCATGAATACCGAGAGTTCAACCCATGGGGAATATTGACCATTTTCTTGATCAAGAATAATTGGGAGGTAGTTTTTTATGTTGGTGACTGTGAGGGTTGGATGAACTGAGGGAGAAAATGATGATTTTGGTATGGCAGGGGTGACGACGGTTGATGATGAGGCCACTGTGGGAGTTGTGGGAGGAGTCATTATAGTGGATGAATTTTAATGGAGTAGGATAAGGGAGACAAGAAATAAAAAAATATTGAAAGAAGGGTGGTTATCTCGGCCAAGGGTGGCCGCCGGTAGTAGTCCGAAATAGGGGGCACAACTTAGAGAAACCCTAGGGTTTTGGCTTCTGATACCATGTAAAATTGTGATAATTTCCCTTGGGGAGTATTCTCATTAGTACAAAATATATATAGTGTGTACAAGAGAGGAATTCCAATTCGGTAAGGATCCTAATATACCATAAATATACGGTATTTATAATTACACAATATATGACGAATATATGGAGAATATTTGCTAATACAAACGTTCCCACGCTTGGCGGGCAGTGGCATCGGTCTCAATGATGGTGTGCAATAGATCATTAGAGATTGTGTCGTATATCCACTGGAGGACGGTTTCGTCCAAACGAGACCAGAGTGCATCATCAGAAGTCGAAGCCGAGGGTAGGTCTGTGGACTTTTGTGTAGGAGGGATGATGTGGTCGATAACTTCGTAAACACGACAATGGATCTTAAAAAGCTCCACCCATGAGGAGTATTGACTTTTTTCCTTCTCAAGGGTGATAGGGATGAAGTTTTTGATGTTTTTTTACTGCCAGTGCAGGATGTAATTTGATTTTGTCAGCTATGGAAGATGAAATTTAGGAGGAGAAGGGAGAAAGGATGGCTGGAAAAAAAAAACAATAGCGTTCCGTGGGGGTGGCGGCCAAGAGCTATGGTCGGCGGCGGATGAGGTATTTTTAGGCTACTGATACCATAAAGGAATATGTTCCCTTGATTGTATTCATCAATAATGTACAATATATATAGTAGTACAAGAATATATAAACTAGGTAACTAATCAACCTAATTACAATAGGAAATATAATTCTACCTAAAATAGGATACCTAATTACAGTAGGAATACAATTCTACCTAATATAAGAGATATATAATTAATGAAAGAATATATTCTATTAGTATTTATTATAATTTCTAATGAGACTATTATGAATGCATTTCAAAAAATAAAAGCTTGTCGAGGAAAGTTGTAATCTTCTTGTGTTTTTTAAATATAATGTCGTCACTGTGATCTATTCTTTGTTTAATCACTATTTAAATGTCGATAACCCGTACGAAAAATTCTGGGTACATCCACCACCCGAGATGATAATTTAAGGCTAAGGAATATAAACTTGTCAAATGTCAACCAGAAATATACAAGAATACGAGTAACCAACATTGGTGAAAATTTGAAAGACACAAAATTATGATCATCATGTGAGACTTAGTTTACAATAGAAAACGATTACATAACGTACAGCTCCAAACTACACGAATTTGAATCAAATTGAATCAGTAAATTTCGAATATCATATAATTATTATAAAAAAACAGCTTGAAGCATGCATGAACCTGATGAAGGCAATACTATAGAGAGAGAGGGAGAGCGCTATATATGCAGGCTGCACCCCTAATGCTCTCTTCAAGTACTAGACAAATAATTATACACTAACGTATCATTGAAAAGATTAAATGAACGAGAAAATAACTATCTATAATAAAGCACAGACTAACACGAGCGGAACAGAAGAAACAAGTCTTCGATTATCTCCTAAACATAATATTCTCTATAAACTTCACAAAACACTTGGCTATCTTAACTTTAATGTGCCCCCTCTTTGGTGGAAGTCTTACTTTCTTTTCCTTTTTGAGTTCAGCAGATCCAATGTGCATTACCACAATGTCCTTCATGGCTGGTTGATAACTAAACTGTAAGCAAATGAGAAAATTTCAGCCTATAAATGTTTCAAGTTACATATATCTGGTTCTCTAAATATGAAATTCTGCTTTTTTCACAGCTTTAGAATCCTCCTATATATAGAAAAAAATCGACCATCAACATAAATAATTTAGAAGGAACAAAAAGTGATACTAAAATGGTTTTCTTCACGTCAATAATTGACATGACATGCACACGGCGGGGGACTTTTAACTTGATCATGTTGACTCCAGTATTAAGAGTTTAAGTTGTATATGTCATCCGTCTATATAAGGAATTTTCTATAGCATCAGACGGATACTTTTTTTAGCCATCTCAATTCTCAAGTTAATACTATAATAATGATTGTTCATAATTAAATATTTGTAAATATTTAATAAATTTTTTAATATACATATGTATAAAAGGTCAAAGGAAAAGCGTTATTAGTATAGTTTAACTTATTATAGCAAGTTAGTAATATATTAATTATCAGGCTTTCGGTTAATGCTTATAAACTAGCATAAACTACAAAAATCTCGTAAATAAGACATAAAATGTAAAAAGTAAATTATAAAGAACTACAAAATTAATTGACCCGCCTAAAATATCCACATCACCAGACAGTTAAATCTTATATTCACCTGTAATACATGAACTCCAAAATTCCATGTCCTCCATTATAAAATTAATATGTTTCTCTTTGTGAGAACAATGAAAGCTCTGTTTGAGGGGAGAAGCAGACAGGTCAAAGTACTGTCCTCTATGGAAGATGAAAAATGTAGAAAAAGTTTAGAAGTCACAAAAGACCATAAAGAGGTACAATAATTTGTTAAAATTCCAAACATTTGATGTGAATTCAATGCATCTCCTCCTTTTTGGAAATTTCATAATGTTGGAAATAGTTTGGGTCAGATCTATACATAAGGGGTCTCATTAGTCCATTAATTTGTTCTCCTCCTAAACTCTACCTATAACTTATAAATACATATTGAAAAATACAAAGAATGAATATTTGGCTTAACTCAACCTCAAAAGCTAGATTGTAGGGTGAGTATTGTCCAAGTACATATAAGGAGTTCATGTTCCAATTACATATCCGATGTGGGACTCTTAACACTCTCTCACGCCCAGACCTTGTTAACTGGAGCGTGTATAATATAATTTAGGGGCCCAACATCGGTGAACAAATAATTGGAATGGGCATGACTCTGATATCATGTAAAGAATGGATCTTTGGCTTAACTCAACCCCAAAAATAATTGAAATGGGCATGGCTCTGATATCATGTAAAGAATAGATCTTTGGCTTAACTCAACTCCAAAAGCTAGCTTGTAGGGTGAGGATTGTCCAAGTCCATATAAGGAATCCATGTTTCCATTCTATATCCGATGTGAGACTCTTAACAGAAAAAATAGATTTTTCATCATAGTATGATTGCTAGGAATTTTGCGCAAAGAATATGATCTACATCTCCTAGAGCATATCTAGGCTATGGACAAGAGGAACTCATATCTGCTTCGTGGAAATGGTAACTCGAGTCGTGGTTATACTAGATCCGTGCAAGGAGAAACTCGTAAATCTATATTTACTAGAGACAACACAGGATGTTTCTCTTTTAGATTAATGAACAGATTAAGATCTCTTCAATGCTGCCACCATTGCTTCTCTTTCACCCACCACAGGGCCAGACCATTTCAAAAAATTTAAGGTAGAGAAGGGTGGAAAAAGAGATTGAAGATTCTCTTCAGCAAACAACATCAAGACAGTAGATTATTCTAATTGAATTTCGAACATGTACATCTGTTTTTGAGACCGAAAAGCAAAAGGGGAGTATTGCCTGACTATCTTTCTTAATTCAAGTAAGAAAAAGATGGAACGCTGCAAAGCTATATGGAAGAAAGAAAACCATTAGAACTCTATGCCCCTCTTTCCCCTCTGTAGCTGAAACCTTCTTACTTATATGAAGACGCAATTACTACAAATCGAGTTGGCAGAAACTTGTGTCCCAACCAAGTTTTTTCTTTTGCCAATCAAATAAATCCTAAACATTAAGTCTAAACTCTCAAATAATTCAATCAATGAGGATAGGTTATGATGCATATATACATCTGTTTAAGCCTTTCATCAGTAGGCAGTTCAGTTGAAATAATATTTTCAGTTCAAATGTCAAAGAGAAATAGTAGCAGTTGTCTTTTCACTATTAGCAGCCAGCAGATATTCCTGTTAAACCAGATACTATTCACAAGACGCAACAAATATAACAGGCAGACTAACGTTTTCTTCATGATACAACTTTACATACTTTATACAATTTTAAAGGAATTGACCGTAGTATTTATCAATTTTTTCATTTATACATGTAGCTGCATCGATCTAAAATTTACCGAACCCTAAAACAATAAGCATGCTTTACAAGAGGGCACGAAGAGACGCGTTGCGAAAGTTCATTTTGTTATAGCAAGAATGGAGTAGACCAAAAGAAATGTGACTATAACTATTGCTCCAATAAGAGTGAACTGTGGACTTGTCCATAGCATAAGGTTCGATTTCTCTGCTCTCTTAATAGGATCAACTTCTTCAGACAATGGATAGTCGGAACGCCTAGGGTTCCATGTTACATACTTGTTCGGAGAGAATTGTGAAAAGATGTTCGAGAAGAAGTTCTTCCTGTTTTGCTTCTTGAAGCTTGACCAGGCTTTGTCCCAATCAGTTGAGAATTTATCACCTACAGAAGGAAAATAATTTCAAGTCATATTTTCTGATCAAAGAATTACCAAGTATGTAAGGTGCAAGAAGGTGCAAGTGAGTCATGCATTGAGGATAAATAGGAGAAGTCGCTTGAGATGGTTTTACTACTAAAAACATGGGAATTTCCGACGGTCGTCCGGTCGGAAATCCGTCGGAATTTGGCTCGCTTGTAACATTTTCAGTAGATTTTCAACCGATTCCATTGGAAACGGCTGTCGGAAATTCTCCTTTTTAAAGTAATGTTTGGTCATGTCTTCCGTCGACCTACAGATGCACTGATTCGTAGGTGTAAAACTATGGTGATGGAAGGTGTTAAAAGGGAGGAGGTAGACCTAAAATCAGAGGGAAGGAACTTGTAAAGACCTACAATTTCTTGGCATTAATGCAACCTTTGCTAAAGATAGGGGACAATGGAGGAAAAAGATTCATATAGGTGATATCTACTAGTTGGTAATAGGTTTAAGTCTTGCTAGATGACTTTTAATATTATTATTATTACATTTATCTTCACACATTTAATTTATTTTTATTTGGTGTGATGATGACAAGAGTTGAGCTTAGATGGAATAGTGAGGATTAACCTCAACTTGTTTGGGACTGGGATATAGATGTTGTTGTCTAACTAACCATTTACTAAGATCTAAGTCAATAAATAGAAAGAATAATTTCCTAAGAGATTGATCTGATAAAGTTCCCAAAACGAACTATAAATATCACTTAGGAGAAAAGTAAAAAACAAAGAGTAACAGTTCCATATGTAGGCTCACTAATCGAGTATTCATTCAACAATTGTGTTATGAGATCCAAATACATAAAGAAAAGGGTAAGATCCAGGACCTAATAAATTCTTTAAGAACACAAGGTATTGCAAGTTCCAACTCTGTAACAATATTTCACAATCAGTTTCTATGAGTATTTGGAGCATAAGAGCTGGCTATAATTTTGGGAAAAAACGATAGTTGCCAAAAACCATATTTGAAGTTAAATTGACCTTGCAAATGAAAGATACTACTCTCTCTATCTTGTACTTGGTGCCCAACCAAAGGTGCATGTAGATGCTGGGAAAATACCTTTACCCTATATAATTCTGAAATAAATAAAACCCAACTATAGTGTCCTTCTGCCTAAAATATAAAAGATAGTCAGAAGCAGGGGCAACTAAACAGGGATGAAAAAGGAACAAAATCTAATTCACTTCACCAGCTCTTTATCTCTCTCCCTCTTTTTTCTCCCGAATTTTGCAATCAGTTTCATCTGATGTTTTAGCATCATTTGTTGGGAAAATAGTACACAATAATAATAGTCACAGTAAAAGTTACGAATAACAACAGACACCAAGATACGGTAGTCAATAGGGGGAAAACTACGACCTGGAATGACCAACACAATATCACTATAATAAGTAATTTTAAACTCACTAGTCTTGAGTAAAAACTCAAGAGACCACTGTACGCCCAAGAAAGAACCTGATTTTGATTTTCACGCCTCACTATAATTCCGCTCACTCTCTATTTTTCCTCTCTTTTTTTCTTCTGACACAGTCTGTGACTTGATTGGATTCACAAATGAGGAAGATATCCTCTATTTATACAGAAACTAAGCTTGGTCTCCAAGCACAAAAAGAAAAAATTAAAAACTTTTCTACAAGTTCTCTCCTCCAACCATTTTGCTTGCCTATTCAAGATTTCACAACCACAAAAAAATTTACTTGCTGCCAAAATATTTTGCAAATAGCTCATGCCTTTCACTTTCCTAGAATGGGATGGACCCCACAATCTCCCCCTTTAGATTCATTCACCAGAAAAACGATTATACCAAACTTCTAGTTTGAGCAACAAGTTTTTTACACAATTAGAACTTATCCCTTGCTACCATCTTAGTTGCCATATCCGAAGAACTTTTCACTCATGGAAAACTTCTGTACTGCAGGGATTCATTCTCCACTTTCTCATGAATCTAGTTATATCTCACATTGATGTATTTCATTCTTGCATGGTACATAGAGTTCTTGATCAAAGTGTATTTCACTTTGACTATCACAATAGTGTGCATGCTCCTTCTGGTACAAGCCAATTTCTTTAAGAAACTGTTTGAGCCAGATCATTTCTGTGCCAGCTTGTGTAGCAACAATATACTTCGTTTTAGTTGTAGAGTGTGACACACATCTGCAACTTCGACTACCATGATATAACTTCCATGGAAAAGTAAACATATACCATTAGAGAATTTTCTATGATCAAGTCACTTGCTATATCACTTGACAGCATGCACTCAAACTAGAAGTTTGATATTACCTTCTTCAGGTGAATGGACCTGGGAAAGGAGATTTGTGGGATCCATCCCCATTCTAGAAAATTAAATAGGCACGAGCCTATTTACAAAATACTTTGGTAGCAAGTAAAATTTGCGGTGGTTGTGAAATCTTGAATGGAAAGCAAAAGGAGAGAAAATTTTAGCTCCATTCTCGTTTTTCTCTTTTGCAAATTGGAGGCCACGTCTCTGTGTATAAATAGAGGATCTCTTCCTTATTTTGTATTCAAGAAAGTTACAAAATCTTGAGTATTTTACTTAGAAACTCCCAAGTGTAAAATTTCTTACTATGGTGACATTATTTTTCTCCTATCAGGTCGTGGTTTTTCCTTATTGAGAAAGATTTTCCACGTTAATATCTCGGTGTCCTTGTTTCTCTTTTTTTATTCTCGTTAATTACCACATGTTGGTTCCGTTTTTATCCCTATTATCGTGAATATTATTCATCTGTGCTATTTTCTGCCAATAACACACTCTAATTGCAGTTCTGGTTCTTTTTTCCATCACGTGAGCTCTTTTGATCCAACTCTTTGTGCTACTGTGTTTAGTGGCTTGTTATCTAGACCATCCTAACCAGTTGAAACACAATCAACAAAAGGATGGAGCTCCAGTCAGATTTTCCGCAGAAGCCAAACTGCAACGAGAACTGTTCAAAGACAGTAAAACTAGGAACTGTACGTCTCACTACGAAGCCTTCTTCTAGACAAATCTAGCATGCATCCTATGGACAGTATGAATAGAAAGAATCCATAGATGTTAGAAAGAAGGAAAAAGCAGATTTTACTTAAATAATTGATACTTATTTTGATAGTTTTCGGGAGCTTCAGAGTTCTATGCAAATGTAATAGGCAAAAGCTTTGTACAGCTTTTTGAGCACCCTGGTGCTTTTACATTAGTGAAGTTACCTACCTTATAGAAAAGGGTGCAAGGTTGATAATACCATCACATTATTTATACACATAGGAGCATTATATGCATACATGTTTGGAAACAAAGAATGGAAAAGGATCATGTTTATAGAAAATATTAGGAAAGTGACACTCTTTTTAGTACATTGCTTCTTTACCTTTCCCTGATAAAGTTATTTCTTTAGCAAAGACCACATTGGTAATCACTAAAACATTTAAGAGGCAGTTAATTGTGTTGGCAGTATCGATGATATTATGAAAGTCATACTTTCTCTTCTTTCTTATTCACTTCATCCTCCTCTTTCTCTAATGTCTACCTCCTTAATCAAATTTCAGATCTAATTTCTTTATCATTCTCAACATCGGAGTCCTTGTTTTGAAGCCCAAGTATACTGCTTCAACTATAATGCCTTAGCAGCTCTAAAACCTCCAAACTTCCATCGTCCCCAACTCTATTGCAAAGTTGTCTATTTCTCATTTCCTTTCTCGATCCTTAAACAGAGTCATTCTCAAGGAACGAGGGACTCTAGAAGAGCAAAACCAAGAAAGGATTAAGAAGCTTGACTCTTCCTAGGTGATGTGGCTATCTCTCCCATGTATATGCTGCCTGATAATGGGAACATGACTTCAACCCCGTCAGCACCCACGGTTATGGCCTAGTGGTCAATAAAGATGGTTGAGAACTTAAAATATTAGTGGAGATTTCTTCCTATATGTCCAAGCCTTGGTGGACAGCGTTACCTGGTACCTGCGCTGGCTGGGAGGCAGAAGGTGCTCGTGGAATTAAGTAAAAGTCAGAGATAGACTTATTTAACACAATGCCAAATAGTTTTTGAAGAAGTACCCAAACAAAATTGATACCTAGTCCTATTTCTTTCTCCATTTTTTTTGGGTCTCTAAAACCAGTAAAGATCTCCCTAAACAAAATTGACACCTAGTGCTTGTAAACAGCAAACATTTGTCTTTTTCAATCAGCCAGTGGTTATATCCTAACAACCACGCCCGCCTTATACTGCATTCCAATTATGCAGCAGATAGTAATCACTACACACTTCTCCTATGGTATAAATTTACAAATACTCCTTCCTAGTCAGAGGCAGATCCAGCATATCATAAACCAACTATCTGATATATAAAATGGTGCATCCACTGCCTTTAAATACGGGTATCGCCTCTATAACCATTCCCTACAAGGCTTGCACTTTAATCCATGTAGTATATGGTAAAGCTTGCATATTTCAATGCACCCTAAGCCTAAACTCTAGCAGTTCATCCCCACCATTCATCGCTTAGATTAAAGGGTAAATTTAGCTTTTCAGTTCTTAACTACATCGACTAAAAGAGAGAATTTGGAAACAGTCACAACAATAGCAAGAAAAGGATCGAGCAAATAATAGCAAGAAAAGGATGGAGCAAATATCAAAGAACGGGTCTAAAGCTACTGAATTGCAGCTAAAAGATTAGAACTTTGCAGCAGTTTTCATTATAACAAGAAAATGGTTGAACCAGTTACTATTGAATGGTCGAAAGCTACTTTATACGCAACTAAAGGACAATAACTCGGCAACAATTTCAATAACATCAAGAAAAGGGTCAAGCAAATTTTAAAGAACGGGTCTAAAGCTACTGAATTGCAGCTAAAAGACTAGAATTTTGCAGCAATTTTCACTATAAAAAGACAAAAGTCGAATCAGTTACTAGTGAATGGTCAAAAGCTACTGATATTCAGCTAAAGGATAGTAATTTGGCAACAATTTCAACAATATCAAGAAAGGGCTAATCCATATATATGTGAATGGTCAAAAAGAGATACTGAATTGCAACTAAAAGACTAGAACTTTGCAGCAGTTTTCACTATAACAAGAAAAGGGTCGAGCCAGTTACTAATGAATGGTCGAAAGCTACTATGCAACTAAAGGACAATAAGTCGGCAACAATATCAAGAAAAGAGCCAAGCCATATATCAATGAATGATAAAAAAAACACTAAACTAAAAGACTAGAACTTTGCAGCAGTTTTCACTTTAACAAGAAAAGAGTTGAACCAGTTACTAGTGAATGGTCGAAAGCTACTGATATGCAACTAAAGGACAATAATTCGGCAACAATTTCAAGAATATCAAGAAAAAGGTCAAGCCTATACCAATGAATTGTCAAAAAAAGATACTGCTTTGCAACTACAAGACAAAAAGTCTGTAGCATTTTTCACTATAACAAGAAAAAGGTCAAGCCAGTTATTAGTGAATGGGTTTAAAGCTACTGATATGCAGCTAAAGGACGACAATTCAGCAACAATTTCAACAACGTCAAGAAAAGGGTCAAGCTATATATCAATGAATGGTCAAGAAAAGATGTTGAATTGCAACTAAAGGACTAGAACTTTGCAGCAGTTTTCACTATAACAAGAAAAGGGTCGAACCAGTTACTAGTGAATGGTAAAAACCAAGCTACTGATATGCAACTAAAGGACATATATTGGCAACTATTTCAACAACATCAAAAAAAGGGCTAAGCTATATATCAATGAATGGTCAAAAAAAGATACTGAAAGCCTAGAACTTTGCAGCAATTTTCACTGTAACAAGAAAAGGGTTGAACCAGTAACTAGTGAATGGTCAAAAACTACTGATCTGCAATTGAAGGACAATAATTAAGCAACATCAAGAAAAGGGTCAAGCTATATATCAATGAATGTCAAAAAAAGATACTGAATAGAACTTTGCAGCAGTTCTCACTATAACAGGAAAAGGATCAAGCCAGAGTTACTAGTGAATGGTCGACAGCTACTGCTATGAAACCAAAGGACAATAATTTGGAAACAACTTCAACATCAAGAAAAGGGTCAAGCCATATATCAATGAACGGTCAAAATTTTTGCTACTGAAGTGAAATACCCAACCTGGGTTGCTGTTATTATTGTTGGAATCGCCATTTTGCTGTCTAAAGCTACTGAATTGCAACTAAAAGACTAGAACTTTGCAGCATTTTTCACTATAACAAGAAAAGGGTCAAGCCAATTACTAGTGGAAATGGTCAAAAACTACTGATATGCAATTAAAGGACAACAATTTCAACAACATCAAAAAAAGGGTCAACTATATATCAATGAATGGTCAAAAAATATTTATACTGTTATTACTGTTGGAATCACTATTTTGCTGTCTAAAGCTACTGAATTGCAACTAAAAGACTAGAACTTTGCAGCAGTTTACACTATAACAAGAAAAGGGTCGAACCAGTTACTAATGAAAATGGTCTAAAGCTACTGATATGTAACTAAAGAACAATCATTGGACAACAATTTCAACAATATCAATAAAAGGGTCAATTTATTTAATACTGAAGTAAAACATCCAACCTGAGTTGCTGTTATTATTGTTGGAATCACCATTGTGCTGAGATTTTTTTCCAGAACAACAAGGTTTGAGACCTTTTTGGGTTCTTGGACAAGACCATAAGCCATGAGAAGAAATGTTTCTGAATGACAGTGGAATATCCATTGTGGTATATCTCTGGTTTGATCAAGAATTTGTCTACAACCACAAGCACCACTCACAGATTTTTCAGTTTTTCTTCTTACTGGGACTGTAATAAATAATATATAGTGTGAAAAGAAGCTGCCTACTGTGCCAAACACGCGCGTTCACGTGGCAAGTCTGGTCCACGTGGCTCTCCTCGTCAATTATTTTCTTTGGTGGCTGTATACTTGGCGTTCTGGCCGTTCAGATTGGATATGAAAATTTTGAGTTCCAGCCGTTCAGATTGCATTGAAAAATTTGATTTAGATACTTGGTTTTTGAATTGAAGAAATTATTATCTAAATCTAATCTAAATAAATTCGGATTAGATTGGATTTTATAAGTTTGATTTTAAATTAATTCGTTTGGATATTTTGTATTTCCGATTTTGATTTTTTAACCTTTAAGACATGCCATAATAATTTACATCCTCAATTCATTTAATGGTTTGCTCCTTAAAATATATAATTTTCTACCCTTAACAAGTATTGAGGCCGCCCTGCTGCCCTATGCCGTTTAATTTCATATAAGACCTAATATTATAATGGATAGGGTCGTAGGATATTAATCTATTGGACTTTTAAAAATTGGACTTATGAGTATTGGCACGTATGATATAAGTAGGACTAAATATAAGACATAAAAATTTCAAATTTTCGGATAGTAAATCCGATATTCAATTCGAAATTCATGAATTTTAAAAATAAAATTCAAAGTCCAATCTATATTCCAAAAGTCCAAACTAAATATTCAAAAAGTGAAAATTTCAATTTGAATTTTGGGTTGGCCCAAACTTTTGGTACTTAATGAGTATAATTAGAAAGAATTAACATGACAATTACACTTTTGTTTCTTGAGTTATTGGTAAATTTTACTGTAGTTCTTATGATATTTGAGTAAGAACATTTTACTTTAAATTGTTTGAAATGTCACTTTTGATCCCATTGCTTAGGAATATTCACAAATTTTTAGTCATTAATCATTTTACTGTATAATTTTGTATGTGTTATGTTAAATATGTATTGTTACTCTGTATTTGAAGATATATACTTTTAAGAATAATCTAAATATAACATATTTTCTACATAAAAAAAAACTAAAAGCACATATTTTAATTAATTAAAAGTTAGATATTTTGTGTTGTATATTATAAAGATCAAAATTTAAATTTATCAATAACTCAGAGACAAAAAGTATTATTCCTCTTGAATATATTTTCCAACCATCTGTTCTCCTTTCTCATTGTTTTGTAAACTTTATTACGATTACACAGAAAGTAAGGATGTAATAATTGAAAAGAAGAATTGGCTCAATTAAAAATGTATAGCTAACTGGATTACTAAAGGACATTTGGACCAAACAAAAAAAAAAGGATTACTGGACATATGAGAATTACTTAAATTCTAAGTAATAAATTCTTTTAATTCGTTTATCATTCCATTTGTAATTTTATTTTATTTTTCAATAATTTATAATATAAAAAAAATTAGTAGTTCAGTTGATTAGCTATATGAATTTTCACTATTATTGATGAGGGTTTAATTACCTACATTGTAATCTCCTCTCTCATATTCACTTCTCTTACCCCTAATGTATAATATAAAAAATAAAAAGAAATAAAAAAATAAAAAAATAAAAATTATAATAACCAACCTTCTTTCAGTAATTTGGCAGCAATTTCAACAACATCAAAAAAGGGCCAAGTAATCCAAAGTGTTTGGCCCAGTGGCCAATACATTAGGGTATTGTTGTTTGAGGTTCCGTGTTCGAGTCCTCTGATCAGCGAGAGTGGAACTGTGTTCCCTAAAAAAATCCCTCCATACGCATAGGGCCAAGCGGTGTATACTAATCCGTAAGACCAGGCCGGAGGTGGGGTTTTCTGGGTTATGGGGCCGTAATGCGGTGGGACCAGTCACTTTAAAAAGTTTACCCTACCACAGTTTTAATCCAAAGAGGCCAGCGTGTTGGCAGAGAGTCAAATTTGTGACCTTCGGGTCGCAGGTTCGATTCTCAACTCGGCGGATATCGTCCTCCGGGGCATATACCTGTGGTAAAGCCTAGTGCGTTAAAAGCCGCGCGAGCATGTTGCAGTGTGGGTTCGTTCCCCGCCAAGCCTTTGAGGGGGTCAACCTTGTAGCATTGATCCGTTGGACGCAAGAAGACACTAACCACGGGTGCACATCCCGCGATTTACCTGGTGGTGGGGTGCTGAAGGACCGGTCCCATCATCCCCAGGAGCCTAGTACCAGTACTTGTGCAGGTACTAGCGATATGGAGGCACAAGTCGCCTCGAGACCTGGAGTTATCAAAAAAAAAAAAGGGCCAAGTCATATATCAATGAATTGGTCAAAAAGAGATAGTGAATTGCATCTTAAAAGATAGAACTTTGCAACAGTTTTCACTATAACAAGAAAAGGATCAAGTTGTCCCAGGGGAACAGGCGAGTTGGTAAGTGGCAAGGTGATTGGGTATAACCACTCCGACATTGCGGGTTCGAATCCGTGTGGTGACAGTCTTTGCTGAAATATTGCAAGGGTTGTTGTTGGGTTCGTGTCCCATTGGTCCTCTCCCTTGCAGGGCTGCCACTCGCGCATATCCCTCAATTTACATCCCACCTGGCCAAGAGCCTCTGGTACAGGTGGGGGGTTTCGCCTTCGGGACTTTCCCCTCCATAAATAAAAGGATCAAGCCAATTACTAATGAATGATCCAAAGCTATGATGCAACTAAATGATAATAATTCGGCAATAGATCAAGAAAGGGGCCAAGTCATATATTAATGAATGGTAAAAAAAAAGACATTGAACTAAAAGATTAAAACTTTGCAGCATTTTTCATTATAACAAGAAAATGGTTGAACCAGTTACTATTGAATGGTCGAAAGCTACTGATATGCAATTAAAGGACAATAATTCAGCAATAATTTCAACAATATCAAGAAAAGGGTCAAGTCTATACCAATGAATTGTCAAAAAAAGATACTACTGAATTGCAACTACAAGACTAGAAGTCTGCAACATTTTTCACTGGGCTTCAAAACACCGGAGTTTGTCATCTTCTATGGTGTCAACGGCTAATCCACTATCGAACACATCGGTAGATTTACTGCCCAATGCGGCGAGGCTGACCAGAATGAGTATCACAAGTTGCAGCTATTCCCTCTTTCTCTAACGGGAACAGCCTTCGCATGGTACTCCTCTTTGGCTCCTGATTCCGTACAGAGCTGGGCTGACATGGAGGGTTGCTTTCATGATAGGTTCTATTGGCCCCAACCTCAAGTTACCATGACTAATCTAACGAATATCAAGCAGCAGGTCGATGAATCGGCTGCCGATTTTATCGAGAGATTTAGAAAGAACGTTGGGAAATGCACCGTACACTTTCCCGAATCTGAGTGTGCTCACATGATAATTAACAACATGCACCCTCAATTAAAGGAGAAGTTGGTGGGACAATCCCGCTCTGACCTGAGCAAGTTAGCCGAAAAGGCTAGCCAAATAGAGCAGTACGTCCAAGAGAAGGAGCGGAGAAGAGCCAGCCGAAATCGAGGCTCCCACTTGGTATCTATCATTGTAAGCGGATGAGTCCAACTCAGAGTCAGCCGACTGCGCAGCAGACGCAATGGTGGCCGAGATTGTTAGGGGTAAGGTTTACTCTTGTCCAGCCTTGAAAGTCATAAAAAGCAAGGAAATGAGTTCATCCGATGACAGGGTCGGTTACTCATTTGACATCACGAAGGCAGATCATATCTTTGATCTCTGCTAAAAATAAGCAGATTCGGCTGCTTGATGGTCATAGAATTCCGCCTGCTGAGGAACTCAAAGATAAGAAGTACTGCAAGTGGCATAATTCATACAATCGTCTACTTCTAATTGTGTGGTCTTCAGAAAGGCGATCCAAAAGGGCATCAAAGAGGGGATGTTCAAGCTAGCCAACAAGAGTATGGCTAAAATGTCCATTGATACTGACCCATTTCCCGCGATACTAATATCTATAGTATATTTTGCTAAGCCCGATGAGTCAAGGGACACCAAAGGGAGACAACAGATGAAAAGGGTGTGGGTCCCAAAGAAACCTATCAAAGGGGAGAAGGCCACAAAGACCTCTGTATTCAACCGGTTAGGCAGCCTACATGACATTCGTGATGACAGGCAGCCAGCTAGGAACAGTTTTCATGGTCGCCCCGAATACTCGAGGGACGTTGAACGAGAACTTCAGTAACAAACCATGAGGTTCAAAAGGGTCCCTATCGGCGTCAACCATAGGCCTGGGGGGCAAGTACAGATGCCAACCAACCGACAGCCGAGCATGCCTCGAATAGATGAAGAACCACTCCCTAAAACCAAACAGAGGGTGATCGAGTTTAACATAAATGGGGGTGTTTCGTCCTTACGTATCATAGCGAGAAATGAGGACCAGACGAGACCTCGGAGAATGATTACATCAGCTGCCAACACAGAAGAGGGGAAGTGGTCTGTCAATCAGGCTCCCAAAAAGAAAGAGGCACCACTGAGAGTCGCATCCAGGACTCAGAAAAGAAGGATACAATGTGCCAAGGCCTTGCGTAAGATGCATCAGATATTGCATCTAATTTCTAACACCAAGGCAGCCAAAAATCATGAGATTCCTCAGTGTGCCATAGCCGAGGCTATCGAGCGGCCATTCGGCTCAGTTGCTCAAGGGCAATATTGCATGAAGGAGAGACGTCGGGTCAACCAGAGCTGGATGAACAGCCTACCGACAACCCGACGGAGGAACCCAAGCAAGAGAACGTGGCCCCGGATGGACCTCTAACTGAGGCATCCCACATATCATGCAGATGATTCAGTCAGAGGATCCCCGGCCGATCTTCATTTGTCTTCAGGAAATGGAAGATATGAGCTTCTGGTTAGCCGAATTGGATGAATGAGGTGACTCCATCCTCGATTTATTTAGCCATGACCTGGTGGATGAGATGTGGGCAGACATTGAAATGGTTAGCCTAATCCCATGTGAGTTCTGGGTCAGCCGCTCCGCGTTGGATAGCCTAGAAGGTGATGTTTGCGTAGAAAACGCATAATGGGCAACAATAGGCGATACCCAGGCTAGGGACACTTTGAGCACCGTATTTGGTGCACCTACAGAAGATATGGTTAACCACCTCAAACCCTTTTACATCAAGGCTTACATTAACGGTAAAATTATTAGTCAGGTGTTTGTCGACAATGGGGTTGTGCTGAATGTGATGTCGTTGCTTACCTTGAAGGATCTTAACAAAACAAAGGAGGATCTCATCCCAACTAACATGAAAATGGCTAACTTTATGGGAGAAGCCTCTGAAACATTGGGGATTTTAGTAGCAGAAATCACTGTAGGTCCTAAGACGGTCAGGTCTACCTTCTTTGTAATAGATGGCAAGCCGTCGTACACCATTCTGCTGGGCATGAACTGGATTCACACAAGCCGATGCCTTTCTTCTATAATGCATCAAAATCTCATCTCTTTGAAAGGAGACAAGATAGAAATCATCCCAACGGACGATAACCCGTTCTGACCAGGGGTTCAAAATGTAGAGATTGTCCTCTATTCACTCTATGTGGCTCCCATAGTCATCACGAAGCAGTATGAAGAAGGATCTTTAGAGTCCTGTAATCTTACCTCACGAGGGTTTGAAATAAAATAATTAGCCGAACCACGACTTACCTTGGAGGATTTAAATGGTTGAGAAAACCCAAATCATATGTGACCTGTGGCATCGGCTGACCACCCTAAGTTCTGAGGCAAGGATAGCCGAGGTATCGCACTTCGGGAACCACGACAATGAACCAACACTTGCAGCCGATGAAGATGAGTTGTTGATGGAACTTGAATCACCCATAAGAAGGGATATGCCTAGTTTTGAGTCTCATGATCCTTTGGAATATATCAACTTGGGAACTGAAGAAATCTCACGGCTAACACATATTAGTGGTTTGCTGAAAGAATAAGACAAACAAGGCATAATGGCCCTTCTACTGCAGTATAAAGATTATTTCGCATGGGATTATCATGAGATGTCTGGGCTGGCACGTACTTTGGTAGAACATAGATTGCTAATCAAGCAGGGTTTCAAATCCCAAAAATAGCCGCCCAGAAGGTATCACCCTCAGCTGATGCCTCAAATCAAAGCCGAGATCGAACGACTGTTGAAAGTCGGGTTTATCAGAACGGCTAAGTATGTGGAATGGTTGGCAAATGTCGTACCAATCAAGAAGAAGAATGGCAAGGTTCGGCTATGTATTGATTACAGGAACCTAAATCTAGCCACTCTTAAAGATGAGTAAGTCATGGTGAGAGCTGACATGCTAGTCGACTCAGCAGCCGCTAATGGTGTATTGACCTTCATGGATGGATACTCTAGATATAATCAGATATCGGTAGTCGGGGATGACATTCACAAAACCCCCTTCAGATGTCCAGGAGCGTTGGGAATTTATTAGTGGGTAGTTATGTCGTTTGGTCTGAAGAACGCTGGTGCCACTTATTAAATGGCAATGAACACCATCTTCCATGACTTGATCGGCAGGACTATAGAGGTTTACATCGATGATGTAGCAGTGAAGTCTAAGGACTTCAATGATCATTTAGCCGATCTTGAACAAGCATTAAAAAGAATGAGGATTCATAATCGCAAAATGAATCCAACCAAGTGCATGTTCGGAGTATCGGCTGGCAACTTCCTTGGCTTTTTGGTACACAAGAAAGCCATCGAGATAGATCGTAACAAAGCCAATGTAGTAATGTGATCCGCACCACCCAAGACAAAGAAGGAATTACAAAGCTTATTGGGAAAGATCAATTTCTTAAGGAGGTTCATAACTAACTCGGCTGGCAAGATGAAGGATTTCTCACCTTTGCTCAGACTTAAAGAGTCAGAATAGCTAGTATGAGGTCCAGAACAGCAAGAGGCCTTTGATCAAACTAAAAAGGCCTTAGCTACTTCCCTCGTATTGGTGCCTCTCGTGCCAGGGAAGCCATTGAAATTGTATATTTCGGCTGCAGAATTATCTATCGGTTGTTTGCTAGCACAGAGGCGATGATGGAACTGAAAGAGTGATTTATTATCTTAGCTGAATGTTCAACGATGCTGAAACTAGATATACTCATTTGGAGAAGTTTTGTCTGTCTTTGTTCTATGCTTGCACAAAACTCGAATATTATCTAATGCCTCACGTTAAATACGTTTTGTGCAAAGTTGATATTGTCCGGTACTTACTAAATAGACATGTCTTGCAAGGTCGATTAATGAAATGGGCCATCAAGCTTACCACGTTTTCTCTCGAGTATAGGCTACTCAGGGACGTCAAAGGCCAAGCAGTAGCCGATTTCTTGCCAGAACACCCTTGTGTAAACATGGAGGATCCATGTGCCCCTCATACTGCATGTATAGATATCGTACCTTGGGTACTAACCTTTGACGGGTCTAGAACCCAGAAAGGAGCCGGAGTCACGATAACAAATCCGAGAGATAAAACATGGAGGTTCTCCTATCGGCTAGATCCTGAATTGACAAACAACCAAGCCGAATATGATGCTCTCATCATGGGACTCAAACTCCTAGTTTCTATGAAAGCGAGGTGCATCGAGATCCGAGGAGACTCGCAGCTGGTGATCAAATAGCTGGCCGGGGAATATGACTGCAAAAACTCAAATTTGCTGGCCCGTCACAGGACGGCTAGCAGGTTGCTTAGTGGGTTCGCATCATCCGTGTTAAGTTATGTTCTCAGAGCCATGAATGTTGAGGCTAATGACTTAGCACAAGAAGCTTCAGGTTTTAGGAAGTCTCTACTCACCTTAGAGCACGATGAATTACCAGCCAAAGTGTTGGTCGTCGATCAAATCGACTCATGGAGGCAGTTACTAATTGACTACCTAAAAGATCCCTCCAGTTGCAAGGACCTCAAGGTTAAAAGAAGAGCCTTGAAATACGTGTTCATTGACGATGACCTCTATAAAAGGAGCGTGAACGGAGTACTACTCAAGTGCATTGCCAAAGCAGAGGCCTTGAGGGTCATGGGAGAGGTCCATAAAGGAGTATGTGGATCACACATAGCGAGGCCAACAATAAAGTGGTTGATCTACCGCCACGGCTATTATTGGCCTACTATAACGATGACTGTTTCCAGTATGCAAAAGGATGCGGAGAATGTCAGAAACATGGACTAATCCAACGGGTACCAGCCGAGTTGCTGCACCCAGTCGTAAAACCTTAGCCATTCAGAGGATGGGCTATGGACCTCATCGGCAAGATTCACTCAAAATGGCTAAAGGCCACAATTTCATTATCGTGGTTACCGATTACTTCACTAAATGGGTGGAGGCTCAGCCGATGAAGAGGGTTCATCAGACATATGCCATTCAGTTTATCCAATACCATATCATTTATAGATATAGTATCCCTGAGACGATTACCATCGATTAGGGGACGATGTTCACTGGTTCTAAGGTGGTAGCCTTTACTGAGAAATTCGGTATCAAGATTGTCACATCTTCGCCTTATTACGCACAGGCGAATGGGCAAGCCGAGATAGCCAACAAACTTATTGTGGACACAATTAAGTAAAAATGTGGAAGATAAACCAGGAATGTGGTATCTCACTCTGGATAAAGCCATTTGGGCTATCAGAAATTCTAAATCTACAGCTACCGGGACAACACCTTATCGGCTAACATATGGCCAAGATGCAGTGTTGCCGTTGGAAATTAATGTCAAATCCTTACGGTGGCCAAGCAGAACTCTTTAAGTTTAGAGAAGTATCAACATGCCATGCTAATGGAGTTAGACCAGCTAGATGAAGATCGACTGATGACCCTCAAGAAAATCAAAGCTAGTAAACGTAAAATGGCTAAAGCATACAACAAACATGTTAAACCTAAGAGGTTTGTCGAAGGGGACTTAGTTTGGAAAACCGTTTTGCCGATTGGGATGAAAGATCGTAAATTCAGCAAATGGTCACCAAATTGGGAAGGACTTTTTTTAGTAAGCCAATGGATCACCGGCAACGCATATCAACTAATAAACATGCATGACGAAGAAATGGACAAGAATGTAAACAACAAGTATCTAAAAAAGTACTATCATTCGATTTAGGGCATGCATGATTAAACGACAGCCACAAACTGACTGCCTGGTCGCACAAAATAAGTTAATTCCCTCCGACGAGAGATGTATAGCTAAATGACATCCACAGAACGGCGGCCCGGTCCCAAAATATAGAGAAAGCCATTTCTTTCACACGCTCGTATCGTAAGGTTGGTCGCACTGCTCAGGCGAAGAAACACCATCCTAAGTGGTCAAAGATAATGGTCCATCAAATCCGCGGGATTTATTCTAAATTTGCTCAAGAATGCTGAGAACAATGCTGAAGGTAAAAGGCTGGGATATGGATTCCCATATCCAAGTAAACCAAGCACAAAAACAGAGGCGTCGCACATACCCGAGCCCGGCGTTACAGCGGAAATCAAATTTCGATAGTGAGGCGGCATTAAAAGGACCCATGCGCCTCTATTTGACTTCTGTAACCAACTTCACTCGGTCCAACCAACCCGAATAATGAGCGACCTTAGTTGGCCAAGTACGAAGGTTAGCCAAACAGCGGCCGCCGGTGAACCAGTCACAAGTAGAAAGAAAGTCATGGTTTATCGGGCTGAGGTACTGAAACAAGAGAGAATCACCTTGATCCGGTCCACCGTACGGAGTCGAATTAGATGTTCATCAACGGAGGCCAAGGCAGGGGTCAGGTCACTATTGGCTAGAATGATTTTTCCTGATCTTCGAGATGAAAAAGATGAAGCCATGGTTTTCGACTATGAAAAGAGCTAAAGATTAGGTGAGAAACCTATGAGGGGATACCTTTCCTTAAATAACCTTCAGAGGCGCGGCTGAGATTATAATTCATTATTTTCAAAAGCACGACTGAAAATCATCAAAGCCAATTCGTGGTAATAGAGACGCCTCGGTTAAAGGGGAAACACATTTCAAGAAGTGATCATCATTGCATGCACTGGAGACGAGACGAGACATGCGCGGCTGTCAGACTGAAATGACGGCTACTTTCGGATACATCAACTCAAAAGTCACAATCGAGTTAATGTAGGGGGCAATTGTTAACACTCATAAGTAATTTAAGTGTTTAGCCGAATTCAGTGAACAACCGAACTATTCCAGAGCTGAATTTACTTCTAGCCCTCGACTACAAGAACTTCATCGGCTACTAAGGCATCTAGGCCGATTGTTAGTTAGAGGTACGACTAGGATCCACTCAGATGCAGACGCCTCAACGACCAAGTCAAAAGGGTTTCCGAACCCCTAGAAGCGGTAACGACCAACATCGACTAAAAGAAAGGGCCATTATCCGAGCAAGAGGAGTAGAGGGCGAGAAAATCGGCACCACCTCCCCCATAGTTGGCCATTGAACTTAGTGGGTTACGTGATGGCTGACATGGGGGGGGGGGGGGGGAAATCACGTTGTACAGTTTTTTTTCCTTTTTTGTACTATAAATAGGATCATTCTTTGTATATACACACACAATCAATCAATCAAACAACTCAATTTTTAGCTATATTTATCCTTTACTTTATTGTACTCAGATGCATTCATATTTCTTACCTCTTAGTCTACTCATACCACCGTCCTAACGCTTTCTGGAGTAGTTGGGGAACCCATTGCTGGAAATTAGAGTTCCGTTTCCAACCCAAATCGCTTTAGTTAAGGAATCAATTTGTCATCCGATTTTGTCAGCCGATAAAACGGCAAACATTTCGGAGGAGAACACTATGCAAAAAATCTGAACGAACCTTCTTAAAAATTGTGTTTGATTTTTTTGCCAATTCTAAAATATTTTGTTAGTGCTCCCTTTTCTTAAATACCCTAAGGCACTTTTTTTTCGAGAAGAAATGAACGGAGGAAAGTTGGAGATTTTTCAGAAAGAAGGTTGGTTATTTATAATTCTTTATATTTTTTATAAAACTTCTATATTATACATCAGCGGGTAAGAGAGGCGATATGAGAGAAGACTTACATGGTAGGGAATCAAACCCTCACCAATACAGTGAAAATTCATGTAGCTAATCAACTAAGTTATTAAGTTCTTTCCTTATTATAACAACAGCATACTCGGTGTAATATCACAAGTGAGATTTGGGGAGGGTTAAGTGTTGGAAATTTTACGGAAAATACTCAATCACGCACACTATATGAAATTCTTGAAAGCTTGAAGTGTGTCAAGGGACACTGTCCTTAAGGATGTTTCACCCGGTATAGGTGTATTTACAGGATTCAACAAGTTTTTCTAGTATAAAATTGTGGGTGAGAAGAGATCAAATGAACACAATGAAAGTTCAACGCCAGAGAGTTTGTTCAACGGCAAAAGAGAATTAATGGCCAATAATTAATACCAATAAATAAATGATAAATGATACTAATTAAGAGAAAGGATTTGTTATCAGAAACCACATACTAACGTCATGATTATTCCAATTGAAGTATTGGGGTAATGGTAGAATTGTATTAGAATAAAGGTGGGCAATCAAGGCCAGCAATGAATAAAGAATACGTTATGACTTATTTTTGAGATATAAGAATTATTTTTTTAACATAAAGTGTACGCAGACCTCATCTTACCCTAATTTTGGAAGATAGAGAGTATGTTTCATATTTCCTTATTATAAATTATTGGAAAATAAAAAAAGAATTATAAATGGGATGATAAATGAATTAAAAGAAAGTATTACTTAGAATTTAAATAATTTTCATCTGTCCTGTGGTAACCCTTTTTTTGTTTGGTCCAAATCCTTTAGTAATTCAATTAGCTATAACATTGTAATTGAGGCCAATTCTTCTTTTCGATTATTGCATCCTTACTTTCTGTGTAATCGTAAAGTTTACAAAACAATGACAAAGGAGGAGAAGATTAGATGGTTAGAACATATATTCAAAAGAGAATAATATTTTTTGTCAATGGGTTATTGATAAATTTTAGTTTTGATTTTATAATATACAACACAAAACACCTAACTTTCAATTAGTTAAAATATATGTTTTTGGTTTCTTTAGGTAGAAAATATGTTATATTTAGATTATTGTTAAAGGTATATCATCTTCAAATATAGAGCACAGTACAAATTTAACATAACACATGAAAATATATTCGATAAAATGATTAATAACTCTGAAAATTTATGAATATTCTCAAGTAAAGGGATCAAAAGTGACATTTCAAATAATTTAAGGTGAATTGTTCTTACTCAAATATCATAAGAACTATAATAAGAATTTATCAATAATCGAAGAAATAAAGTATTATTAGAAGAAAGTAATTGTCATGTTAATTCTTCCTAATTATCCTCCTGAAGTATCAAAACTATCATATTTACCTCCTGAAGTATCAAAACTATCATACTACCGATGTTAGAGAATCAACACCTCAGCGCATGTCCGGGACTGGATATTTGGAGTGTGGACAATATATGATGGGGGCCCAACATCGGGTAAACAACAAATAAGGATGGACCTGACTCTGATACCATGAGTGAAATTATGGGAAGAAAATATTTTCGAATTGCTTTGGTTTGCTTTCTTTGAGCCAAGTGTTTATTAGAAACAACCTCTCTATCTCTCGTGATAAAGGTAAGGTTAGCGTACACTCTACCCTCACGAAACCCCACTTGTGGGATTACACTGTGTATGTTGTTGTTGTTGTTGTTGAATTGTGTATCTTACATTATTACATTGAACCCTATTTATAGACACTGCATTCCAATCCTTTTCCATGTAAGATATTATATATAAATTCTATTCATATTCATATTCTAACGAGCATAATTTTTTTTGACCATTTATTGATATATGGCTTGAACCTTTTCTTGATGTTGTTGAAATTGTTGTCCTTCAGTTGCATATCAGTAATTTTCGACCATTTTCATTAGTAATTGGTTCGACCCTTTTCTTGTTAAGTGTAAATTTCTGCAAAGTTCTAGTCTTTTAGTTGCAATTCAGTAGCTTAAGATAAAAAATGGGAATTTCAACAATAACAATATCAACCTCGGATTGGGTATTTCACTTTCATGTCTTCTTTTTACCAATCATTGATATATAGCTTGACCTTTTTCTTGATGTTGTTGAAGTTGTTGTCTTTTGTTTCATATCAGTAGCTTTCTATCGTTTTCACTATTGGATATGTAAAACAGTACGAAAAGTAAATAAATATTACAAGTGTTCGAAAGAATAAACAAACAAGCCAGTGTTCAGAACTGCCGCAAGCTTGTTGAGTGTTGAATCTTGATAACCTGAAATCAAGAAACACGAAATCTGGATTGTTACAACTGTGGCTGAGTCGAGAGATGTCTCTCTATTTTTAAGACAAGATTGCCCCGTATATATGCTTTTACGTTAACGGGTAATAGTCTCCCAAGATAAAACATCAACTAATCAACACTACAAAGCAAATAGGTTGATTCTTGACGAAGAAAACAAACACGAAACGACTTACTAAAGAATGGAAAATAAGGAAGAGTTTTCTGTTTGTCCACACATTTCTGCTGCTCACGTTTTTTGACAGAATTTCAGTTGTTCTCTTTCTGTTTGTCTCTGTGTTGTATATCTTAGTCTCTGCAATTGAGCCAAAAGGCTCCAATGTATAGCATAAAGGGAGGGACTCCTCAACTGCCAAGTAATGGTTGTTAATGGCCATTAGTGAGAGAGTTAATCAGCCAAGTAATGGCTGATTTAATGTGCAACATAAAAGAGATGTTAGGGAAGAGTTAAGGTGCAGATTAATGGAGTTTTAACGCTCCAAAAATCAACTCAAACGGCAGGAAGAAACTTTCTGTCTTCCGTCGTTCCCAATTTCAGCTTTCCAGAAACCTCCAGGGACCAAACTGTAAATATTAAGCAATTTGGGATCCAAAGAGAAAATATCAGAAGAAGCTCAAATCCCAAGTCCCGAGACCCGAGCCCGGACGGGACGGGCAGCGGCGGCGCGCGTGTGGACTTAGCCTTGAACCCAAGCACATCTAGGTCATCCCTCCTTCAAACACATGGGTTACCCCTTGGGGTCCCAAACCCTTAGCCAATTTTGAGACTTATAAAGAGAACAATTCTTTCTTTTCCCACCGATGTGGTAGATTTGTCCCACACCATATTTCCATGCCACAAACACCTTACTTCGTGGACCAATATCTCTTTCATTTCTCAATGAAATTTGACAATTCTTAGCCCTATGGTCATCTACTCACTTAGTAGATTATGCACATGTGAAGAGACAAAGCCTCCAACATACGGAACCCTAGTGTTTAAGTCATTAAATACGGGTGGACGCACCTCCCCACCAAAGGCAAATTTCCAACAATCTCCTCTTGAAAGAGATTTTGGCGCACACACAAGGTGCCTACTTTCAGCAATCTTTCAGCGAAAAGATATTGCATCAGGAGAGGTAGCTTCCGCTTTGAACCTTCCCTAGTTGAATACCACCGGACTTACTTACTGCGCGGTGAACGTGATGTCTTGAACCGTCAGTGTTTAGTGTAAGCCAAGACAATGATACCAACACAATAACTCTCCTTATTCATTTTCTTCTTATTGTTTTGTCCGTTGTGGCCATGGACACACTTGGATTCTTAAGTGTGTTCATTTGAGGCGGCCTATCCTCGCACTCCTACATAGTATCCTGCTATACCCCACTTCACAAGTGTTAGAATCATTAAAAGTTTCTCCAACCTTAACCTCAACCGTTTGAGGATCGTTAAAGGTTTGAAAGCTTAACCTTTACCCACCATGCATGTAGCACTTTAATGTCTATAGCGGAAACAGCTTTGGATTCATGTTTCCCTACAGAAATCATCATTCGAAGTGTTCTTGCTTCCACCGAAGCGCTCAACTGAACCATTTTACAGCTTAGTTTTCCCATTGAACTAAATTCTTGGGATCTCCAGTCAGTATGGTTGGGTTACCACCGCAAAGGTTTGTATTATTTAGGTTTTAAGACCATTCCCCTAGACAAGCAGAACATTTGATCTCCTGGTAGTCCCTTAGTTAAAAGGGTCCGCTATATCATTTGATTAGTAATCAAGGAAGTGAAACCCATGATGATCAACTGCCATACGGTCTTATGTCTCCGACAGATCCTGACAGATATGTCCAGATGACGTCATCTGTGTCTTTCCTGACGCTGACCGGCTAACCACAGTGTATAACTGCTGAAGGCATAGGTTTCTCCCAATGAGGGACATCCTCTAAGGAGTCGTGAAGTTTCTCAACTTCTTTCATGCTTTGTATAAAGCGATAAACTCTGATTCCATCATGAATTGGCCAATACAAGTTTGCTTAGAGGATTTTTCAAGACCCACCATACACATTTACTTGTGGCTTTAGTGTTCTTCACATTTGATGTCTAGTTTCCATCATTGTGTTCTCCAAGAACCGCTGGACATCCAGAATACCATAATCCGTAGATATGTGAATATTTCAGATATCGTCATATCCGACTTAACGCCTTCTATCGATTATTTTCAGAATCACGAGTGAACCTTAGTTCAACTAATCTGCTTTGTAGGCCGATACCAGGTCGGTTGTAGTGTGTACAATACATTGAACAACATGTGACCTGCACATATCGCTTCTTGTCTTATGGGTGCACTATGATTTCAATTAGTTCTATGATTCATATCCATTGGTGGCTTCAACGAGACTGTCAATTATCTCACAACTGAGTTTGGAGTTAGACCAGTCCGTTAGATGCCTTAGAAATCCCAATTCCTAAGATGTCATATGTGATACCCATAACTTTTATTTCAATATAACTTCCACTCTCAGACTGTTGGTTTTCCAACTGTTGGCTTTCTAACTTCAGAGTCAATGTTTTTGTGGTCAGATTCATTATTTCTGTTTTATCTGAAACGTCCAGGACCAAAATATAAATATTTCAGGGACTAAAATGAAAGTTCAGGAAGAAGCCCAACAGTCCGGCAAACCAACTCTGATTCTCCCCTTCCAACTCTCCGGTTAGGAAGGTTGTTTCAACATCCATGTCACGCAAGACTGCAATGGCCCTGGATGTTAAGCTATTCACAGAGAAACACATGTACAAGTAGCCGAGGCCTTATACTCGACAGTAGATCCATCTACTTTGTACTCACTTTTGAGTATCCACTTTTACACAACCCAAAGGTTATTTTCCTGGAGAAAGATCAACTATTACACAAGTATGGTTCTATATGATAGAATCTATTTCTCTCTTTGTAGCTTCTTTCCAAAGCAGCGCTTCCGGAAGATGAAAATTATTTGTTAATTGTCCATGGTTCATTCTCAACCATACAAGCTAGAAGGCCTAGAACAAGTCTTTGTCCCCTCTTTGCTCCATCTTGGTTCAACATCTAGAATCCCTGAGTTCTGTAGATCTGGAATATTAAGTTCCGGATAGACAGCAACTTCCGAGTCCTATAGATACGGAACGTCTAGTTCCTGACAGTCAGGCCCTCGCGAGTTCTTGTTGACCTCGAGCAATAACTCATTTTTCCTTCTCAAGGAAAGTTATCCTCAAAGAATTCAGCATTCTTTGACACCAAGAGGCGATAAGCACTACTGTTATTTGCAGATCCAGTGGAAATGCAATTTACGGTCTTAGGTCTAACTTGACCTGTTTTGGTATTCCAACTTCCACCAAGCCACCCCACATCACAACATTTGTATGTGAGATCCTTTCTATGTCTCACACAGAGGGTTATCATTATCCTTATGCGTATTTTTGATGAGAATCGCATTAGTGATAAGGATCGCATTGCCCCACATAATTTGGGCGTACGACTTTGTGTTTGGCTAACATCGTTAGACTGAGGTGAGTAATGAGCAGTCACTTGATGAACGATGCTTCACATTCTCCCCCTCTATCACTACGAATTCCTCAATCCGTAGTCTTAGTTGATTTTCAACTTCTGCTTTATAGCGCTTATCCGTTTCAACAACTTCATCTTTGCTTTTCTACAAACAAAGGATGCAATACATTGTACCATCATCAATGAAAGTCACAAAGTACTTGTCTCCCCCCTCTGTTTTGTACAAACTTTAAATCACCCATGTTGGTGTGACTAAGTTCTAGAGGAGCGGTGTTTCTTTCGCTATTCCTTTGACGGAATGGAAAAATGATTTTGCCTCTCGTCTACCTCACATTCATTTTGAGAGTTTATGTCGACAGAAGGCAACAATCTCAACTTCGTTATCTTTTGAATGACTTTCTATTTAACGTGTCTTAATCTATAATGGCATAGATGCACGGATTACAAATATATAATTCATTTGGCTGCAGACATACTGTACCATTCTTAGTTCTAATAGACTTGTTGGACTAGTCTCAAACCAGCTTGACCAACAATGTCCCTTAAACCAAGTTTGGAACATGTATCACTTCCTTTTAGAGTAATCCCATTCCCTGAAGTCCTATTGAGGACAACCTCTCTAACCCATTCTACTTTAGAGGTGGCATTGCTTCACATGAACAACCTTTTGCCCGTGGTTAGGGCGTAATCGGATCATATGTGATCTGGATACTCTGGCCCACTCCAGTTCCTTTGCCAGACTAGGTGTCCAATTTCTTTTCTGCCTTTCCTTAGGCCTTCAGATCATTTAAGACCTGGAAAATCTAGCCCACCTTACCATGTGTCCATTACTTTTCTGCCTTTCCTTTGGCCTTCAGATCATTTAAGACCTGGAAACTCTGGCCCACCACACTAGGTGTCCATTACTTTTCCTATGAAATGAATTCTGGCCCCACTCCAGTCGCCCGTAGGCTTTGTATAACTTAGTGTCCAATATCATCCTATCAAAGGCTTTGTATGACTTAGTGTCCACTTCAGTCACTTCGTCGGACTTGTGATTATGCTGTTGAAGGCCTTCGAACTGAGTGTCCATTACTTTTCTGCAAATGCCATAAATATTAATCTCATTAATAATACGAATATGTTCAAGTACGTTTTGTCCCTAATATAGATTGTCTCTAGGACAAACATACTTTCAAACACTTAGATTAATTATTATGGACAATTCTCCAATATTGGTGGTTGTCTTTCATTAAAAACAATATATGTTTAGAGACTAATTCTCATCATTCATAATGAGTTAATTAACGTTTAATAAAAAAAAATACAGAAGTATAAGAGGGAATGGAATCTTGTCCACGTATCGTTCATGTAGAAAGGATATCAGAGTTATACCATAGATTGTGATGGGAGATTATGGTCATTGAAATTGCATGTTGCTTGGCAATCAATCTAAAATGCTTATGGTTTATGGTTACCTTATTTGATCCTCCAATATGGGATATATGCTCATATATTTGGTTCACCGAAAATACATACTTCTTACATAACTTATATAGCAATTATCGTTCACTGTTCAAACATTTATGCATGTTATTAAAATTTCAGAACATTGCATGATATATTAATTTTAGAGATTATACCATATTTTCGATCGTCAAATATTTTAAACTATAAATGGTTGATTAGAAGATCGTTGATGACACGTCGTGATTGGTCTAAAAAAGATTGTGCTAACTTTAACCATTATATACATATTACATGACGAGATCTTTGGCATAGTATAGCATATCTTGTACTCGTCCATACTAGCATGCATCCATATTCTTCATTACTTTCATTATTTTCAGACTTCATGTGTTCTTTTTGTGGTGTTTCTTGATCATTCATTTGCCTTATTTCTCATATTTCATTTATTCGATTAAGTTGAGTCTCGTATAGGAAATAAATTATCTCTCATCAAGTTTCTCGTGCTTTCGCTTATTTGATGATCATGACTTCTTATAATAAAAATTATCATATGTCCTTACAATGTCGCTCATTTCTAATTCATATATATTTTTTGTTGGATATTGTAAAGCAGTACGAAAAGTAAATAAATATTACAAGTGTTCGAAAGGACAAGCCAATATTCAGAACTGCCGCAAGCTTGTTGAGTGTTGAATCTTGATAACCAAAAATTAAAAAACACGAAATCCGGATTGTTACAACTGTGGCTGAGTCGAGAGATTGCTCTCTGTCTTTAAGACAAGATTACCCCATATATATGCTTTTACGTTAACGGGCAATAGTCTCCCAAGATAAAACAGCAACTAATCAACACTACAAAGCAAATAGGTTGATTCTGACGAAGAAAACAAACACGAAACGACTTGCTGAAGAATGGAAAAGGAAGGAAGAGTTTTCTGTTTGTCCACACGTTTCTGCTGCTCATATTTTTTGACAAAATTTCAGCTGTTCTCTTTCTATTTGTCTCTGTGTTGTATATCTTAGTCTCTGCAATTGAGCTAAAAGACTCCAATATATAGCATAAGGGGAGGGACTCCTCAACTACCAAGTAATGACAGTTTATGGCCAAGTAATGGTTGTTAATGATCATTAATGATGGAGTTAATCAGTCAAGTAATGACTGATTTAATGTGCAATATAAAGGAGCTGTTAGGGAGGAGTTAAGGTGCAGATTAATGGAATTTTAACGCTCCAAAAATCAACTCAAACGGCAAGCAGAAACTTTCTGCCTTCCGTCGTTCCCAATTTCAGCTTTCCAAAAACTCTAGGGACTAAACTATAAATATTAAGCAATTTGGGGTCTAAAGAGATAATATCAGAAGAAGCCCAAGTCCCAAGTCGCGCGTGTGGACTTAGCCTTGAACCCAAGCACATCTAGGTCCTCTCTCATTCAAACACATAGGTTACCCCTTGGGGTCCCAACCCCTTAGCCAATTTTGAGACTTATAAAGAGAACAATTCTTCATTTCCCACCGATGTGGTAGATTTGTCCCACACCATATTTTCATGCCTCAAACACCTTACTTCGTGGATCAATATCTCTTTCATTTCTCAATGAAATTTGACGATTTTTGGCCCTACGGTCATCTACTCACTTAGTAGATTATGCACGTGTGAAGAGACAAAACCTCCAACATACGGGACCCTAGTGTTTAAGTCATTAAATACGGGTGGACGCACCTCCCCACCAAAGACAAATTTACAACATTCATTAGTAACTGGTTCGACCCTTTTCTTGTTATAGTGTAAACTGTTGCAAAGTTCTATATTTATAGTTGCGATTTAGTAGCTTTAAATAGAAAATAGTGATTCCAACAATAACAACAACACCCTAGGTTGAATATTTCACTTATCTATCAAAAAATATGACAATTCATTGATATATAGCTTGGCCCTTTTCTTGATGTTGTTGAAATTATTGTTTTTTAGTAGCCTATCAATAGCTTTTAACCATTTTCATTAGTAACTGCTTCGACCCTTTTCTTGTTATAGTGAAAAATGCTGCAAAGTTCTAGACTTTTAGTTGCAATTCAGTAGCTTTAGACAGAAAATGGTGATTCCAACAATAACAGCAGTAACTCAGATTGGGTATTTTCCTTCAAGATCAAAAAATTTGACCTTTCATTAATATATAGCTTTACCCCTTTCTTGATGTTGTTGAAACTGTAGCCAAATTAGTGTTATTTAGTTGCATACTAGTAGCTTTCGACCATTCATTAATTACGAGCTCAACCCTTTTCTTGTTATAATGAAAGTTCTAGTCTTTTAGGTGAAAAGTCACCAGGCAGTATAGGAGTGCTTTCTCTGATCGGCGTTCCCCAGATCAGAACTGAAAGGACATACCAGCCCCCGAAGGATTCTCGGGCATTCCTTCATGTCGGGAGGAGGTACCGATTGGAGGAGAAGAAAAGGACAGCTTTCTTTCTTCCATTCCACTCTTGCTCCAATCCCAATAGGATAAATAGAGCTAGCACACAAGTATTGAAGAATCCATTTTTTCATTCTATTAAGGCTAGTATAGCGTCGGAAAAAAGGCTTGATTAGTTTCTTTTTCTAGGCATTCATTGATTTATGGATTCACCCTTTTTTTGTTATTGTTGAAATTTTTGTCCTTTAATTGCATATTATCAGTAGTTTTCGATCATTTTCATTAGTTACTAGCTCGATCCTTTTTTTGTTATAGTGAAAATTGATGTAAAATTCTAATTTTTTAGTTGCAATTCAATAGCTTTAGCCCTGTTCTTTGATATTTTCTCAGTAAATTGGTGATTTCAACTACAACAACAATAACTCAGGTTGGGTCTTTCACTTTAGTATTAAAAAATTTGACCATTCATTGATATGGGGCTTGACCCTTTTCTTCATGTTGTTGAAATTATTGTCCCTTTAGTTGCATATCAGTAGCTTTCGACCATTTTCACTAGTAACTGGTTCGATCCTTTTTTTGTTATGGTGTAAACTGCTGCACAGTTCTAGTCATTTAGTTGCAATTCAATATCTTTTCTTGACCATTCATTAATGTATAGCTAGACCCTTTTCTTGACATTGTTGAAATTATTGCCGAATCGTTGTCCTTTAGCTGCATATCAGTAGCTTTCGACCTATTCACTAATAACTGGCTTGGCCTTTTTCTATCTGATCTACCCAACCGGGGTAAGGCTTCTTATAAACAGACTTGTCCAAATGTTTCAGTTGGACGCCGAAATACCTCTGCATGGTATTAGCAATAATTTATGGGTTTATCAGTTGTGATGTCCCCTGTCGATTCTCGACTGGATTCGGTTGGTAGGCGTTCTGCACTGGCAGCCTCCATTCTGCATTTTGTTGGATAGGGTTTTGAAGGTTGTAGGTGGTATATTGGCCATTACCAACATGTAGGGTAATGCCCCATTACTGTTGTTAGGGTATGGCCACCAAAGCCTGCAACTTGAGCTCTTGGAACGACTAACGGAGCCTGAGGATAAATTGGAACAGTATTCCATGGCTGCTCTCCTCGGACGTCGGACGTTCTTAAAAAATCAACGCTTCCTGGAAGGTATGGACTGGGTACTGGCAATGACTGCTGGAATGGTATTCCACTGTAAACAGCGTCACCAGATAGCCGAGCTAAGTCATAGCCAGGGGTCATCGACTGCCAATTCGGCTGGCCAACATTCTTCGTCTGCATTGTAGGGTCGTTCATAGAAACGTATGGCATAACGGGCGGCAATCCAAAGTGTCCTGGAGCCTGGACTGGTCTCCGAGCCATGTTGATTTGCCCATACTGCAGACTCGCTTGGTCAAGTGGCACATTTTGCCCCCCAAGATTCGGCGACGACCATGCAGTATGCTGGTTGCCAGGCGATTGGGCTTGTGTTCCTAGGTGCGCTACCGGCTGCACCTGAGTAGGCACTAGCTGATGCACATGCGGCTGAGGAACAACACCGGGAGTCACGGTCTCATGCTGAACAGCACTGCTTGTAAGAGGGATGACAGAACTAGCCAAACATTCTCCTAAGTGCATTCGATTGGTTTCCATCTCCCCCGCTTGCTGAACCTCATTATGTACCATCGGCTTCACAATGTCAGCCAACTGTTAAAAAACATGGTACATAATATCGTGGATGCCGAAGTCGATCTATTGTTTAATAAAAGACGTGGTCTTTATGATTGGACCTTCAGATTGGCTAGATTCTTCCACAGCGTGGGTTGATGGAGGAAGTGGAGGGGTATGAACCGATGTAGGCATACCCGAGGAGGATGCTGGTTCGTTATTCCTTCTGGGAGAATTTTGTTTAGGATGTGGATTAGACTTGTGGTTCATTTTCTTACCGGACGTTAGGCGCATACGCCAAGAATGATCCTGACCTGGAGAATCAAACTTTGCTATTAATTCACCTATGGTCCTACTAGGCGTGCCAAATTTATTCTCCTACGAAATGTTTGTCGTTTTATCGGTTGACGAAATCGGATGATAAATTGATTCCTTAACTTAAGCGATTTGGGTTGGAAATGAAACTCTAATTTCCAGCAATAGGTTCCCCAACTACTCCAGAAAGCGTTAGGACGGTGATATGAGTAAACTAAGAGGTAAGAAATATGAATGCAGTCAAGTACAGTAAAGTAAATGATAAATAAAGTAAAGGATAAAGATAGATAAAAATTGAGTTATTTGATTGATTGGTTGTGTGTGTATATACAAAGAATGATCCTATTTATAGTACAAAAGAAAAAAAGAAAAAAATTGTACAGCGTGATCCCCCATGTCAGCCATCAAGTAACCTACTAAGTTCAATGGCCAACTATGGGGGAGGTGGTGCCGATTTTCTCGCCCTCCACTCATCTTGCTCGGATAATGACCATTTCTTTTAGTTGGTATTGGTCGTTACCGCTTTTAGGGGTTCGGAAACCCTTTTGACTTGGTCGTTGAGGAGTCTGCATCTGAGTAGGTCCCAGTCGTACCTCTAACTAACAACTCGGCTTAGATGCCTTAGTAGCCGATGAAGTTCTTAGTCGAAGGCTAGGAGTAAATTCGACTCTGAAATAGTTCGGTTGTCACTGAATTTGGCTAAACACTTAAATTACTTTTGAGTGTTAACACATAGCAATCACATATTTCTTGAAGTGCATATTCCCTCTATTTTGAGCATGATAATCTTTTGTTTAACATTTAGTTATAAAAAATAAAAAAGTAAAAAAGGCCAAATGTGTCAATGAACTTTGTAATGGTCCTAATTTGTCATCCGTCAATAATCGAGAAAAATACTCATGTTATAATATTGCTCCAAATATGCGCTTATTTTCCACCTCTAGTAGAACTCCATCGATATAACTTTAGCTTCTAAGTCATTTGCGACAATATTATGACAATCAAGTTAAGGTTATATTGGCTTGGCTGAGGTGGTCTTATGATGGAAGTAAAATGGTGATGGAGGGAAATGATAAAAATGAAGGTGTGAGATAGATCGTTTGATAGTATTTTTATGTGTTCTACATGTAATCGTTTTCGGTGTAAAGTGGTGGTGGAGTGAGGATAATCATCAAGTGGTGTTATTATGATGATAAATGGTGGCTGAGAAAAATAAAATTTGTAAAATTTTGCATAGTTCAAGAATAAATTTGACATTTTTCTTTGTGAAAAATTGTACATATGTTGAAAGTTTTCGTCTATGATAAATAAGGATGTATTTGAATCGATATCGCAATGGCAATGACATATATTTTACCCCAAATATTGACGAATGGCAAAATTGAACCATTTCACAAAGTTCAATGACATTCCTTAAAAAATGATGAGGAAACTTCTCATTCTTCATTGTGTTAACTTGTGAAGTATGAATCCAAGGTTAATATATACGGGAACTATGAAATTATGAAAGATGATATCGGTTGTGGTGTGATAGATAGAATATTTTTATTCTTAATTAAAAGTTTTGGACTCGAGTCCTAGGTATGAAAACAATCATGTTAGCGAGCGTTTCCACCTTAAATGTTCTTACGCGACGCGATTCTGATTTAAATAAGATAAAAATGAAGGTGTGAGATAGATCGTTTGATAGTATTTTTATGTGTTCTAAATATAAGTGTTTTCGGTGTAAAGTGATGGTGGTGGAGTGATGATAATCATCAAGCGGTGTTATTATGATGATAAATGGTGGCTGAGAAAAATAAAATTTGTAAAATTTTGCATAGTTCAGGAACAAATTTGATATTTTTCTTTGTGAAAGTGTACATATGTTGAAAGTTTTTGTCTATGATAAATAAGGATGTATTTGGATCGATATCACAATGACAATGACATATATTTTACCCCAAAAATTGACGAATGGCAAAATTGAACTATTTCACAAAGTTCAATGACATTCCTAAAAAAATGATGAGGAAACTTCTCATTCTTCATTGTGTTAACTTGTAAAGTATGAATCCAAGGTTAATATATAATGGAACTATGATATTATGAAAGATGATATCGGTTGTGGTGGATAGATAGAATTTTTTTTATTTTTAATTAAAAGTTAGGGACTCGAGTTCTAGGTATGAAAACAATCCTGTTAGAGAGCGTTTTCACCTTAAATACCCTGACGCGTGCGATTCTGAATTAATAAGATCTCCAATATAAATATCATTTACTTAGTGAAAACTAAAAAAATCTACAAAATTGACATTGAGCCTGTTTGTATTGTGAGACGATTATCAAAACTTCTTAAACTCTCTTTGGTTTTACTATGTCACGTGGGGTTGATCTTTAGCCTGTAATAATGTCGGATAAAAAAATATAGGCGAATTCATAATTTAATTTATTTATAATTGTCAAATGAAATGACATGTGTTGCCTTCTTTTTCTACTTGAAAATTTTCTTTTATTACAAAAAAAAATGGTTATACAGGCGATACTAACAATGACTCAATGAGTTGGCTTTTTTCTTATGTTAGTACATTTTCGTGAAAAATTATATAGTCAATTTTCTTATTCGGAATGAAGCATAGTTATTGTTGTAGTTGTTTGTGAGAAGTATTAGGATATTCACATAGTACTTATTATCTAATGTAATCAATTTTCATCTCATACAATGCATTCGAAATACCATAAACTACTCTATAGAGAAAATGTAGAAATAGACATTTTTCAGTAATTGGAAAATAGTGTAATTCTTTTGGAGTTTCAAAATTCAGAAGGAAATTTCAGGATAATAGTTTGAAGTTTTATTTGTGGAGTTTAAAACTTTAGAATAATGACAATTAATCAAAGACATGATCGAAAAGTAATAAATAAATATATATTTTTTCGGGGAGAAAATCATGTGGTGGTGAAGAAAAAAATATTCTAGAATAAATTTTGGACCCACACCCTTATTCTATGTGGGGAGGTTTCATTTTCAAAGTGAAAGAGAATAATTTCTTGATGAATTTTCATTAATATAATTAGTTTATATACATGATATACAGTAGTAATCCTATACTATAATTACAAAAATTAAATATTCACCTAACTAATACAAAATATTGCTACAATAATTACAAATATACAAAATCACTAATTATATCAAAAGAATATATTTGCATATATTCTATCACACACCCGCAGTCATAGCGGGCGGTTGTCGTACGCTGAAACTGTCCCTAAAATCTTCAAACAGAACTAAGGAAAGACCCTTAGTAAATATGTCAGCAATTTGATAACGTGAATGGACATGCAAGACACGTACTTGTCCACGAGCTACCTTTTCGCGAACAAAGTGAATATCCATCTCGATATGTTTAGTGCGCTGATGTTGTACAGGATTTTCCGAGAGATATATCGCACTAACATTATCGCAGTAGACCAAGGTAGCTTTCCGAATAGGAAAATGAAGCTCTAAAAGGAGGTTCCGCAACCAACAGGACTCAGACACCACATTGGCGACCCCTCGATATTCGACCTCCGCGCTAGAGCGCGACAAAGTAGCATGGCGTTTGGCCGACCAAGAGACCAAGTTATCACCAAGAAACATACAATACCCAGATGTCGAACGCCTGGTATATGGACATCCACCCCAATCAGCATCTATATACGATATGAGAGTAGATACCGATGATGGATATAAGTGTAAACCATAATCAAGAGTGCCCTGGATGTAGTGCACAATGCGTTTGAGAGCGTGCATGTGTTCTTCCCTCGGATCATGCATGAATAAACACACTGCTGCACTGCATAAGTAATATCAGGACTCGTAAACGTAAGATATTGAAGAGCCTCTGCAAGACTACGATAGTGGGAGGGATCTTCGTATGTTGTGCTAGAAGTAGCACTCAGCTTTGGTTTATGTCAACCGGAGTAGGAGATGACTTACATGCTGACATGTCAGCTCGTTCAATGATCTATACGGCATACTTCCTCTGAGATATAAATAGACCACCTGCATGACGAGTGACATTTATACCCAAAAAATAACTCAATGGCCCCAAGTCTTTCATAGCAAATTCTGAGCTGAGAAGAGATATGATAGACTTGCGCAGTTTATCAGAGAAAGCAATCAATTAATATCATCCACATATAACATAATATAGGTCATAAAAGTACCGTTACGGTAGACACATAATCTACAAATCTTTTGTACCAAGCCAGATGAGCCTATTTTAGGCCATACAAGGATTTCTTCAGCAAGCACACATGATTAGAATGAGCGGGGTCCCTGAAACCCAAAGGTTGATGCATGTATACAGTTCCCTTGGGTTCGCCATGTAAGAACGCATTTTTCACGTCCAGCTAATGAATGGGACATGCTTTTGAGAGAGCTAAACTGATAAAAGTGCGAATAGTTGCTGGTTTGACCACCAGACTAAATGTCTCTTCACAATCCACGCCAACCTGCTAAGTTTTGTCATCACCTACAAGACAAGCCTTATGCATCTCAAAACAACCATCAAATTTTTCCTGAGTAAAATCCACATAGAACGAACCACATTAACACCATGTGGACGGGGTACCAACTCCCACGTCTTATTTTCAATAAGAGCATTATATTCATCATTCATAGTCATTTTCCAATTCGGGTCACAAATGGTAGACACGGGGTTATGGGGTAGAGGAGATTTAGTACCAATAAAGTTGAGATTAAATTATCGCTTTAGTCTAAAAATACCTGTTGGCTGCGAGTAACTGGCCCTGGTCCCAGAATCGAAGTAGGCTAAGTTGTGTCAGGTTCGGGTTGGAGAGGCACTATGGGCTGAGGGTCAGGGGTGGCTGGGTTTTGTGTGGAAGTTGTTGGGCCAGCAGGCAGTGGGTCTGCTGGCTGAGGCTGCAGGCATGGAGTATTTGGGCCAGCAGGCAGTGAGAATTTAGGCCAACAGCCAGAAGTTGTAGACCCGGGGGGAATTGGGCCAGTAGACAGTGGGCCTGACTGCGCCAAATGATGGACCACATATGGTGATAGCCCATCATCTAAAAATTCATAGGACTTGGACGCAGAATTATGCAACATAGCAAACCGAAATTAAGTTTCATAAAAAATGACATGGCGACTAATGATAATTTTATTAGAGAATAAATCAAAACATTTGTAACCACAATGATTAGATGGGTAACCCAAAAACACATAAGCGGTAGAGCGGGCTTGAAGTTTGTTAATGGTAGTGGAGGGGAATATAATATAACATAAATACCCAAACACCCTTAGATAAGAATACAAATGGTCTTTTTGATAAAGAATTTTGAGTGGAGATTGATATGCTAATCCTTTGCTAGGGAGTATGTTAAGAAGTAAGTCGTCATTAGTAATGCATGATGCCAAAATGAAGGTGGTAATGATGCATGGGCTAGTAATGTACGAACAATATTATTAATGGTGCAGATTTTTCTCTCGACTATCCCATAACAGATGACGTATGTGGACATGAAAACCGAAAAGATATACCATTAACCCTACAAAATTCTCTAAATGGCCCATTATCAAATTCTCTTCTATTATCACATTGAATATTCTTAATTTCCCGTTCAAATTGAGTATGGATGAATGCTCTAAATGATAGGAATGTGGAATAAACAGAGACTTTTTAGATAACAGAAATGTCCACAAAAAATTAGAATAATCATCAAATAACAAAACATAATAACGGTGGCCCGAAGAGCTCAAAACGGGAGACGTTCAAAGATCACTATGAATAATATCAAATGGCAACATAGTACTAGAATTTGAGGTAACAAACGATAATTTAACATGTTTCCCAAGCGGACAAGGACAAAATTAGCACTACGAACGTTATTACACTCAATAAATTTATTATTTTTAAGGGAGGAAAAAACAGATGCTCCTGGATGACTCAGATGTGCATGCCATAAGGAAGGTGCAAAAGCGACAAATGCTGACGTGTGGCTTATTTTGTGGTGATAAGATAGAGATCGCTCTGACTATCACATCTCATTAGATGTATCCCCGTCCAGAAATCCTTCACAGAAACCGAGTTATCAGTTGTAAATTTTCGAACAGACACCAAATTTTTAATTAATTGAGGAGCATAAAGGATTTCAAGGCTAAAAGCGGATTTGGGGGAGACAAATTTGTGTGACCATAACCACGAATTGGAATTGAATGACCATTACTAATAATTATGCCATGATTTTTGCTCAAATTGAAATAAGACGAGAGATTACCTTGCGCGGATGTCATATGAGAAGTAGCACCCATATCCATGTACCAATTTGCATTCGGAAGATTTAGCCCAAGTGTATGCATCGTTGCCTCGATATCCGTGTGGGTTAGGGAAGCAGTTGGGCCCGTAGCAGCGAAAGCCTACTATGGTCGAGGCCCAAGCACGCCAGGATGTTGCCAGGCCGGATGTTGTCGAGGCCCAACTGGGGCATTCTGTTGCTGCTTCTTTCTACTGGGCCTGGCCCAGTTTGGTGTAGGGTAAGGGCAGGGCGGCATGGGCCACTGTCCACAGGCCCAAGGCAGGCCCCATGGCCACTACCCACAGGCCCAGGCCTGTTGCCAGAGGTGTTGTGGCCCAGCCCCCTGTTGACCGCCACCACTGCCACAACCGTTGCCACCGCGGCCACCACCCTTGCCACCGCCATGGTATTTGCCATAATTTGGACCCTTTTTGCCACCCCCGTTGTTACGGTTTTAACTATAATTTTCGGAAAATGATTTAAAGTCATCGGTTTCTCGGGACGTGGCCACCATCATGGCGGAATGGGCTTCGGTTGTAGCCTTTTTAGCTAATCCTGTTTTTTCTAGGGTGAGCATAAAACGTGTTTGGTTGAACGGTAGGAGATGATTGCTTTGGCGAAGAAAATTTCCAACCCCATTATACACCTCGGAGAGGACCACAACCATCTGAAGAACGAGACGATCATTTGTGATGGGCGCGCCGACGTTCTTGAGTTGATCCAAAAATTCCTTGAGCCTTTGACAATAGGCGGAGGCATTCGGAAAATCCCCATATTTATGTGAGAGAATTCTTGCTCAAGGGTTACGACACGAGAATTTTTGTTATCTTGGAATATATCACGCAACCTATTCCACGCTTTCATTGTCGTGGCATCGGGTTCGATAATTGTTTGTAAGAGGTCCGTAGAGATGATGGAATAAACTCATTGGAGGACCGTAGCATCAAGAGTTGCCCATAACTCTATTTCATCATCGATGGAAGTCACCTTCTCCTTTCCTTTTTCCGGTTTGATGATGTGATAGAGGACTCTATGAGACCTTGCGTGAATTTTTAAAAGTTCCGCCCACGTCGCGTGTTGGACGTTCTCCATTTCAAGGACGATAGGGATGATGTTCTTGATGTTGGAGACTGCAAGAGTAGGATGAAATGTATTCTTTGTGTTAGACATGATGGAGGAATAAGAGGAGAATTAGGGGGGTGGAAAAAAACTTGAAGGGAGGGACGACCGAGAGAGGGCAGGAGAAGTAGTAGGGAGAAGGAAAAATTTGTCCTAGACTACTGATACCATGAAAGAAAATAATCTCTTGATGATTTTTATTAATGTAATTAGCTTATATACATGATATACAATAGTAATACTAGGCTATAATTACGAAAGTCAAATATTCACCTAACTAATATAAAATATTACTATAATAATTACAATTATACAAAATCATTAATTATATCAAAAGAATATATTTGCATATATTATATCACAAAGTAACGCCTACCCAAACTGTAAAACTTAACTTCCTACCACAAACGAACAAAACAAAAGGCTAATATGACCAATTTTATTTCTCTAAGAATAGGTAAAAAAAAAAAATTGATTGTACAAAATAGAAACCATATGTACATGTGTTTTTGAGTTGAATAACATTTCTGGTAGAAAGCTCGTACCATTTAATTGGTCTAACTTGATGTTAATTTGGATCAGTCGAGCCCAAAGTAAATACCGAATACTATGTGGAAAAAAAGAAGAAGAGATAATGGATTAGAACTCTCCAAATTATTATGTTTATATTGGTTTCTTACTTAAATTATGTTTAATTTACATTACCATCTGAGCAATAACTTTCACCCTGATTTGACAGGTGGCAAAATGCATGTAACCACATCTTTAGAGGCGCGTGAGGGGCGAAAAAAGCTATCTATGTGGCTTTTATAACTGCTAATTAAGTAATGGACTAAACAAATAGAGGAAGGAGACAACAACAACCACCAAGTGAAATTCCAGAAAGTGGGGTCTGGGGAGAGTAGAGTGTACGCAGATTTTACCTACCATGGAAGGTAGAGATAGACCCTCAACATAAGGACAAGTTTAAAGTAGTATGAAAAATGAAATAATGAAAGCGAATAAGCCATGATAAAATAGATTGAAAGAAGGAGCAATAGCACCACAAATAAATAAGATAGTCGAAGTACAAGAAACAAAAAAGAACAGATAGTAGCAGAAATCAAAGAGCAAGAAACTACAAGAACAATAATAGGACTACTAGTATGAAAGGATAATCGAGACACGCTCAACTATCTACTAACATTCTGTTTACCCTAAAATAAGGTACAATTGAATTTGTTTGCGGTTTAAAGGATACGTGAATTGATTCGCTTAGAAAATAATATAAATGATCATGTAGAATTCTGCAGAAAGTCGTATTCGATGAAAGTCGTATGTACGGCTTGGAGGAAGATCTTTTATATCTTTCGAGATCTACCCTAGCTATAACTAAATAAGTTAAATGAATATGAAATGATAAAAGCAATAGGCTTAGCCTGAATTTGAGCTAGCTGGTATTTCTTGACTGAATTACTCCGAGCTTCTTGGAATAGATTGAACCCGAAGCAAAGAGTAAAAATAATGCTAAAAATGCTTAGAAATTGATTAATGAATTTGTTAAGCTGTAATTCGATGGTGGTATAATATAATGAGACCCTCTTCTTATACTAAAGTTATGACGCGTGTGATCCACAAATCGTGCCCCTAATATTAATGCTATAATAAAAGGCAATAAAATGTTATAAAGCCTAATAAAGGTTACTAAATGCAGGACGAATCTCGGAATCTTCTATAATGGTCGTATCTTGAATTGTTTCTTATCCAACTACAAATTTGTATCCCCGTGTTATGGCCGAAGTGTTATATTCGGTGATATCATGATTGAGTCCATCTACTAGCCATCTTTGACATGTGGTACTTACAAATTCTCCTAACTCTTGAAACCAAATTTTACCGTATACACCTTTTACTTTAATTTGTGTCCTCCATAACCTCTTATCTAAGGTCATGTCCTCGGTATTGGATTTGTGTCATGTGTTGTCTAATGACATTTCCCCAATACTTCTTCAGTCTACCTCTACTTCTCTTGAAATCATTCATAGCCAACCTTTCACATCTCCGCACTGGAACATCCGTACATCTCTTCTTCACATACCCAAACCATTTCAGTTTCGCTTCCCACATCTTGTCCTACACCAAGGCCACTCCCGCCTGTCCTGAGTATCTTCATTCCTAATCCTATCTCTTCTAGAATTCCCACACATCTATTGAAGCATCCACATTTCTGCAACTTTCATCTTCTGAACGTGAGAGTTCTTGACTGGACAACACTCCGCCCCATACAACATAGTCGATCTAACCACCACTTTGTAAATTTTGCCTTTTTTTGTTGGCATATTCTTATCACCCGGGACTCCAAATGCGAGTCTCCATTTCATCTATCATGCACCAATACGATGTGTGATATCATCGTCAATCTCCCAATTTCCTTGGATAACATGAAAAAAAACTTGTAATATATAGATATGTTCTTCAACGTCGTAAAGTATAATTTTTTTTATTCACGATATTTCATTCACACATTTCAACTTCAAAACACGATAACATCAAAGATTATAGATTGAGATCATTGTGAAATTGAACCAAATAATAACTGACATTTTTCAATTTCTCTACCAGCCAAAGAGCTCTGATAAATGAGACAAATGCAACGTCCCTTATGATTTTTTCTTTACCTTTTCTTATTTTCTTTTTAACTTCTAATTCTTTTTTACTTTAACTTTTTAAAAATTCAAATACACTTACATAGCATATAATGAGCAGGATTTAACACATGAAAGTTATAGTTTAGGAGTTAACATTAACTAGACATACTTTAAATATAAACTAATAAAAATGTGATAGTGTAGAGGATTTAGACATAATTTTAAGCATGGAACTAGTAAAAACTAAAAACATGATAGTTTAGAAGGTTGTTAGAGAATTGAAAAGGACTTATGGGCTTAAAGCAGCGGAAAATACATTTCATTCAGGCTTTGGCCCATTTACTATATCTCTGCTACTCTCACTCAACACTATATATTCACATTTCAGGATCAAACCCTAATTCACTCTACAACAAAAAAAAAAAAAAGAGCCTTAGCACCTTCTCCCAAAATGGCCACCACCGCAGCCGCCATCCCAACCACCACAATTCAAACCCTAGAAAATGATATGTCCACAGAAACCACCTCACTTCCCCTCCCCGCCGTCATGAAAGCACCAATCCGACCCGACGTCGTAACCTACGTCCACTCCAACATCTCCAAAAACGCCAGACAACCTTACGCCGTCTCCAAAAAAGCCGGTCATCAAACCTCAGCTGAGTCATGGGGTACCGGCCGAGCCGTATCACGTATCCCACGTGTCCCCGGTGGTGGAACCCACCGTGCTGGTCAAGGAGCTTTTGGTAACATGTGTCGTGGTGGACGTATGTTTGCTCCAACTAAGATCTGGCGTAGATGGCATAGGAAGATACCAGTGAATCAAAAACGATACGCTGTCGTTTCGGCGATTGCTGCTTCATCTGTACCTTCGTTAGTTATGGCACGTGGACATCGTATTGAATCGGTACCTGAGTTACCTCTAGTTGTATCTGATTCGATTGAAGGGATCGAAAAGACGAGTAATGCGATTAAGGCGTTGAAGCAGATTGGAGCGTATGGAGATGCGGAAAAGGCCAAGGATAGCCACGCTATTCGTCCTGGAAAGGGAAAAATGCGTAACCGTAGGTACATTTCGAGGAAAGGACCGTTGATTGTGTATGGAACTGAAGGTGCTAAGCTTGTTAAGTCATTTAGGAATATTCCTGGTGTTGAGATTTGCCACGTGGATCGGTTGAATTTGCTTAAGTTAGCTCCAGGTGGGACCGCCTTTTGCTTAAAATCAAATGCTTATATTATTGAGTGTTGGTTTAAAGTAGTAGTGATTGTAAATATATTTGTTGCATAAAGAACCATGTTATGTTAAGTAGTAGTAACAATTTCATGATTAATGAAATAAATGAATATTTGCCCATAGAATCATGTTAGGTAGTAATAAATAAAATGCTTATATTTTAGTGATGGCTTAAAGAAATAGTAATTGCAAATATATTTGTTGCAGATTGAGCTAGGCTATGTTAAGTAAGTAGTAACAATTCTATGATTAATGAAATAAAAATGGATATTTGCCCATAAGAGTCATGTTAAGTACTTAATAAATAAATAAAAATCAAATATTTGCTCATACAACACTCATACCCATTATAATCCCACTAGGTGAGTGTACGCAGACCTTACCCTTGTGAAATATTTGCTCATAGAATCATGTTAAGTTGGAGTAGATTACGCAGGAGTCCTAGATAATGGCTATGATTAATTGAGTAAATTTGGTCCTGCTGAAAATAATAATGATTCCAGCTTTGGGAAAATTACGCGGTCTATATTTTGTAAATATTTACGCCACATAACCCATACTTTGAGTTTGTTACATTATTTAGCCCATACTTGTGTGTAAACACCTTTTATACACTTTTTATAAGTTTGATACACTACATATAATGCCTTCCCCTAGGTATAATGTTGTATAATATTGTATAATGTTGTATATTGGGCTACTTGCTGTATATATTTTAAATTTACCGCTTTTTTGTGCTGTTTGAGGTGTGCTAGTATAATATCTGAATCTATTAGTACTGCACTGGACTGCATTTTGAAGTACTGTATTATTAATTTGCTTAAGCTTGTTCCAGGTGGTCATCTTGGTAGGTTTATTATCTGGACTAAATCTGCTTATGAGAAATTGGATGACATTTATGGTTCATTTGATAAGCCATCATTGAAGAAGAAGGGATATTTGTTGCCAAGGCCCAAAATGGTGAATGCTGATCTTGCAAGGATTATCAACTCTGATGAGGTGCAGTCTGTTGTTAGGCCAATTAAGAAGGATGTTAACAAGAGGGCAACTTTGAAGAAGAACCCATTGAAGAACCTGAATGTGTTATTGAAGCTCAATCCTTATGCTAAGACTGCTAGGAGGATGTCTCTTTTGGCTGAGGCGCAACATGTCAAGGCTAAGAAGGAGAAGCTCGACAAGAAGAGGCATACTATTACAAAGGTATAATAGAATTTTTGCTTTAATATTAAAGAACTAACTGCAAATAAATGACCATAGATTGTGTTAAATTAAGTAAAAAATCATGATTGATGAAATGAAAAAGCTAATATTTGCTCATAGAGTCATGTTAAGTATTGAAGTAGATTATGGAGGAGTCCTAAGTTATGGGTATGCTTGATTAAGTGAACAGTTTCTGCTGAAAATAATAATGATTCTGCTTTTGTGCTTGTATGGCTTGTGAGTATTAATTTCTGAATCTATTAGTACTGCACATGTTTCTATTTTCTATACACCCTTAGTATACACCCTTGGTGGTTCTTCCTAATTGTAGGAAATAGACCTATGTTCTTGCACACGGCGTACTCTATTATTAATTTGAATGTTTGATTGGTTGATGATATTTCACTTGGTTAGGTAGTGTTCCTATGTGACTTGAAGACTATTTAGTGATAAGTATATGGGAAGTTGTTACTTTCTCGGGCTTTTATCTAATGTCAAAGTGTTGGAGTGCAGCAAAAGTTTGAGGTGTGAAGTTATGTGGAACTGGTTTTGGCAATAATTCTGTAGTTTGTTTCAGTGTGGAAAGATTGTTAGATGCTTGTGATAAGAATAGGTATTTAGATAACATGGATGTTGCTTTAACACTGTAACAACTGTATTATTGGTGGATATATACGTAAGTGGTCAATTATATTTGATAAGTTGCTCTGTTAAGATTTTTGTAAAGGATATGCTGAAAAACTAATGAGATTATTGGTCCCTTGCCTTTGTACTGAAACTATTCGATCTTAGTTGTATCTAATTTTGTTTCCTCTCGAATGAATATTAGTGAAGCTGTATATGTAATTTGTGAGCTGCATCATGCATACGACTTGCACTGTTTTACTGATTCCATTTTTTCATTGCAGGAGGAAGCTTCAGCTATCAGGGGTGCAAGCCATTCGTGGTACAAGACTATGATCTCAGACTCTGACTATGCAGAATTTGACGTTTTCTCAAAATGGCTTGGAGTTTCTCAGTGAAGGGACTTTTCTTTTCTGAAAGCATGTTAGAAAGTATTTTGTTTACATGTTGGTTTAGTATGTTCTTTTGTTCTACTTCGATTGTCCAAGACATGAAAGAGATTGAGTGGGAGGAAAATCTCGGGCTTCTTGCCTGGCTTTTCCCTTCCTACATTTTAAATTTTGTTTTAAGCTGGAGTATTACTTTAAGAGGTATGGGATTAAGGATTTCTATGGAGGAGTTTGTTTTTGATGGTTTGTTTGCTAATTATTGCATGTGATTTATATTTCCTTCTGCTGCATTTAATAGTTTGGCTTTATTAAAATAATGTACCCGGTGCTTATATTCCTTGTACTACATAGCAACAACATACCCAGTGAAAGTCCCACAATGTGGGGATTCCTTCTACTTCATAGATGCAAATTAAATTGATTGGATCCTTTTATGATTGCTAATGGATCTGTGAGCTTAATAATGAGGATTTCATTAGTATTGATTATCTGTAGTTGCTTCAAGTTTGTGTTTGAACTTGTTGAATGATCTGGTATTGTTGTTATGGTGAGCATAACCAACTTCTCGTGAAGTAAGGAATTGATAAGGGTTCTGAGAAGTGTAGGGCTTGGATTAAATGGTAAAGTTGATGTCATGTGAGTAGGAGGTCACAGGTTCAAGTCGTGGAAATAGTCTCGGCAAGATAAGATTGTGTATCATAGACCAACTTGTTGAATGATCTGGTATTGTTGTTATGGTGAGCATAACCAACTTCTCGTGAAGTAAGGAATTGATAAGGGTTCTGAGAAGTGTAGGGCTTGGATTAAATGGTAAAGTTGATGTCATGTGAGTAGGAGGTCACAGGTTCAAGTCGTGGAAATAGTCTCGGCAAGATAAGATTGTGTATCATAGACCCTTATGGTTTGGCCTTTCATCGAACCCTGCACATAGCGGGAGCTTATTGCACCGGGCTGTTATTTTTTAAGGTTATGAGAAGTCATTCTGCATTCTCAGGCTAAAGTGAAAGTGGTGTCTTAAATTTTGCTCCTCTATGCCTTGGTGATAATTAAACCAAATAAAAATGGTGCGTGTAGGGGTTGATGCAACTGTGTCTTCACGAAGAAAATAGAGTATTGAGGCCTTCTGATATAGATTAACTTTTTCTTAGAGCTCTAGCTTGGACAAAAAGCAGTTTAAAGTTTAAACACTTATGTTTTGTTGAGTTGGCTGTTTACTTGGACATATTTCTCCTCGTCTTTCACTCTTGTGATTTTCTTCCCTAACTTAGGATTCATCCATGACTGCCCCTTGGAGATTTGTTCACTCAAATTATCCCCACTTCGCCCTAGTTTGAAGGATTGAAATTAAGTAATTGTATAGTTTAGGAGTATTTTTTTTTATCCCTTTTCCTTAGTTTAAATATAAAGCAACAATATAAACATACCTAGTGATATTTTATAACGTGGGTACGGGGAGGGTAGAGTGTACGCAGATCTTACTTCAAAACAATAAAAAGTAGTTGGGAAAAAATGAAACATTGAATAATATAATCGTTAGAAAGTAGGAAAGAATGTTGTTAAGAGACAAATATAGCTGTGATGCGAAGTGGACCATTTTGGGTTTGAGGTTTAACTGTAGTAGTTAAGGGTGTACATGGACCGGGTTTGTTCGAATTTTTTAAATATCAAACTAAACTATTTATGTCGGGTTTTAAAATTTATAAACCAAATCAAACCAACAAAAGTCGGGTTTTTCAATGTCATTTTTTCTTGGGTTTTTTGGGCATTTCGGATTTTTTTTACTGTTAATAGAAAGCACCTTACAACGACATCTACTTGATAGGTAAATATGAGGTAAATAAATGTCACACGTAATGCCATATCTCCCACTGTAATTGAAATGCAAGTAATGGAACATATACTATCAGTTACTTGATAAGTAAGGCTGTCTACTGGGCCGGGATCGGCCCGATCCCGACCCGGCTCTGACCCCCTATTTTTTTTTTAACGGTGTTGAGATTCGAAATCGGGACGGAATCTGAGCTCGTCCCTCCCGGACCCGTCCCGTCTCGATCCCGATCCCGATCCTCCCCTCCCCTTTTGCAAAACTAGCAAAACTAACAGCTGCAACAATGACCAAATTTAGATTTTGCCCGTTGTGCAACGGTTTCAACGGCCATTTTTGGCCCCTACCCCATAAACTTCCATACCCCCTTAATATTTATTTTTAACCCCTAAGTTAGTATATTTACACTTTAACTCAATTTTTCAACTATAAATACTTCATTTTCTTTTCATTTTATCTCACAAATCTTCCTACAATCTCTCTACAAGTCTACATTGCCTATTAAATATTTTATTTCATTTGCTCATTTGTATAATTGTATCAAAGTTAAAAAATTGGGACTGAAGTTGGCAACTAGCTTGAGGAGCATCCATCGAGCAAAATTTCAATTTTCAACCTCGATTACACATCGACGTTACGTCGGCGTTTGGTACATTTGTTCCTTCTTTAAATTATTATTGTTATTTATTTTAATTATCGCATTTAATTTCATTATCTTTAATTATTTATTTGCATAATTAAAATGGAATGATTTAGACGTACAATTATGGGTAAGGATAAGAGTGCTTCTTCTAGTAGGGGTAACAAGGACATGTGTACTTCTTCTAGGCATCCTATTCCTAGTCAGGATGATTTTGTAAATAATGGATCTTGGGTCTAACTCAACCCCAAAAGCTAGCTTGTAGGGTGAGGATTGTCCAAGTCCATATAAAGAGTCCATGTTTTCATTCCATTTCCGATGTGGGACTCTTAACACTCCCTCGCACGCCCAGACCTCGTTAATTGGAGTGTGAACAATATAATTTGGGGGCCCAACATCGGTGAACAAAGAATTGAAATGAGCCTGACTCTGATACCATGTAAATAATGGATCTTGGGCCTAACTCAACCCTAAAAGCTAGCTTGTAGGGTGAACATTATCCAAGTCCATATAAAGAGTCCATGATTCCATTCCATTTTCGATGTGGGACTCTTAACAGATTTGACTGATTACACTCATGTAGATGAAACTAGGGGTGGCCAGTGGGGCGGGACGGCCCGACCCCGTCCCGAGCCCGCTTAAAAAAACTAAATAAATAACGGGGGCGGGACTCGAACTCGGGACGGGACGATGTCTCGTCCCGCCGACCCGAGCCCACCCCGAGCCCGCCCGTCCCGACCCCGCCCGAGCCCGTCCCGACCCCGACCCCGCCCTTTTTTTTTCCCCTTTGCAAAAATGGTCGTTGCACCAACGACCATTTTAGATTATGGCCGTTCGCCAACGGCCATTTTAGCCCCCCCCCCCCCCCCCCCCCCCTTAATATTTATTTTTAACTCATAAGTTATTATATTTACACTTTAACCCAATTTTCAACTATAAATAACTCATTTTCTCTTCATCTTTCTCACAAATCTTCCTACAATCTCTCTAATTTCTCAATATATCTCTCTACAAGTCTACATTGTTTGCTAAATATTCAATTTTATTAATTCATTTGGGAATTGGGAGTGAAGTTGGCAACTAGCTTGAGGATCTTCCATCGAGCAAAGTTTTAATTTTCAACCTCTCGATTACACGTCGACGTTACGTCGGCGTTTGGTACATTCGTTCCTTTATTAAATTATTATTGTCTGTTTATTTTATATTTTTATTTAGCGCACTTAATTTTATTGTCTTTAATTATTTATTATCATAATTAAAATGGAATGATTAAAAGGTATGTTTAAGGGTAAGGGTAAGAGTGCTTCTTCTAGTAGGGCAACCAGGGCAAGGGTACTTCTTCTAGTCATCTTATTCCTACACAGGATGATTTTGTTGATACTCAACATTTTTCTACAATACCATTAGATTTAGACCAGGAGCTATTTTCTGAAACTCAAGAATACTTTAATTTATACGATGATCTAGATGATATACCCACTAATGTTGATGACAACACACCCACTAGTGCACCTTCAACTGAAATACCTCATATTCCCCATAGTATGAGACGAGGTCCAACAAAACGACCATTAAAATCGATGCATGGACATTTTTTGATAGGGACGTAGAGAATCAAGTAGCCATATGTAAATTTGTAGAAATGTTTTAAAATTTAAAACTGGAAAAGGTCACGGTGGGACGGGGGTTTAATTAGACACGTAGTAAGTGCTCATCCAGCTAGGTATGCCCAATACCAGGCTTCAAAACCGGGTGCGCAAACGCCCGCTCCATCGGGACAAGGTTCACATACTGATACTGTCCCGGATCAAGTACAGGGTCAAATTAACAATATGACGGGGGGAATTGCAGGCTCTAAATACAATAAACATAGAGATAGGGAAGCAATATCAAAATTAGTTGCTGTGGAGGGTTTGCCTTTTTCATTTCCTCATCTCCCGGTTTTATTCATTACATTAGAGATATATATAATCCTGCTTTTAACGATTTTCCTAGATCAACTGTTAAGAGAGATGTATTTAAATTCGCGCATGAATATCAACAATATTTACGTTTTTCATTATATCATTTTAATGGCAAAGTATCTATCACGTCTGATATAGGTCGTAGTACTAACGACCATGATTATTTAACTCGTAACTTGTCATTGGATAGATTATAAATGGTCTATGCAAAAACGTATTTTAGCGTATAGATATATAGATGATAGGCACACTTTGGTACTTTTATTGCGAAAATATTTATCAAGTGTGCGATTATTACGGAATTACCGATAAAATTATGACTATTACATTAGATAACGCTTCTAATAACAATTACGCAATTACAATGTTAAAAAATAGTTTAACTCCATCTTTTCCGACCATTTTCATATAAAATGTGTGTGCCATATATATAACTTAATTGTAAAGGATGATCTATCACTTTTTGAAGACATTCTAAGTAAAATACAATTTGCTATAAACTTTATTTTTAAAAGTAATAAAGTACAACGTAGAAAAGAATATAAAAAAACTTGTCACGATTGTGGACTACCTTATAGAAGAATTCCACAAGAAGTATCCACTAGGTGAAATTCTTTATACGAGCAACTACTTGTTGCTTATGACTATAAATTACCTATAACTTTATTTTTTAACTCTCATAATAAAAAGCTAGCTGATATGATTTTAGATAGTGATTGGGTAAAAATTTCCGAACTTATTGTATTTTTAGAGAAATTTTTTCAAGCAACAAAAGAATTTTCCGGTATATATTATCCTACTATTTCAACTATGTTATTTTATATAACTCTAATATTTTTATTACTTAGTGAATATATGGAAAAACCACCTTATAAGGCAGCTATTAAAAAAATGTTTGTCAAAATTAAAAAATATTTTATTCCTATTCCCTCTATTTATATTATTGGTTCTGTATTAAATCCTACTATTAAAATAGACGGTACTAAATCACTAATTGAAACTATTTACGATTGTATAGAAGTACTACCACCTCCAAGTCCCAAAAATCTAAATCACCCACCACCTATTGAACAAACTAAAGAAGAAGCGGTGTCTAGCGTAGAACACCAATGCAAAAATATATATAGATTTTATCAACAACAAAATGCTAGTAACTTACCGGCTTCCATACCATCTTCTTCATCTTCAACACAACCTCACAAAAGACATGCTTGTTTACGCGGCTAGTATTGAAAGCCTCGAAATAGAATGTGCGGCCGTACCTCAACTACTAACCAAATTAGCGAGTTGGATATTTTTGTTTTGCGGGGTTCTACCGTATCAAGAAGTTATCAATGAAGATGGACAAGAAGACTTGCTGAAATACTTGAGGGGGAATGAGAAGACCTTTCCGACACTTTCATGATGGCTCGAGATGTTTTGAACATTTAAGGGTCATCAACTGCGTCTGAAAGCGCTTTTTCTCGAGCGGATATCAAATAGGAGACCACAGACACTCATTGGCCGGAGAGAGCTTGGAAATTGCGGTATTATTCAGAGATTGGATACGAGCGGAGCGGAAAGGTACGGTCAACCGGAGATCAACGAAGAAGATGATGAAAACTACAACGAAATCTTAACCGAAGGTAGTGGAAGCGACGTGGATCAATTTGACCAACAAATATCAATTCCAACCGAAGAACCACATGAAATCATCAAGCAATTAGAACAGATTTTTTTGAGAATGTAATTTTTTTAATTGCAATTTTATTATGTAATTTGCAACTTTTGGACAACACCACAAAGTTGCAATTTAGATTTTAGACAATTGTATTTGTATTACAAAAAAATCACATGTCTATTAAATAATATAAGAGGCACAAAAACAGCCTTGAAATGTTTTTATTACACTATCTTGTTTTGTTTATTGAGTTTTTTTTTTATACATATGTTATTTTAAAAAAAAAAAAAAGGAAAACAAGACCGTACCCCGCCCCGAGCCCGACCCGACCCCGCCTTGCCCCCCGATACCGACGGGATCGGGATCGGGACGGGACTGGGCGGAGTCCCGCCGTACCCGACCCCGCTAGGCCCCGCTGACCCGACCCCGACCCTCTGGCTCGTCCCGCCCCGACCCCGCCAGACCCGGCCCGCCAGACCCGAGCCCGGCCCACTGTCCACCCTTAGATGAAACTGGGGTTTTAATGATATACCATTAGATGATGAGATATATTCTGCAACTGAACCAAACTTTAATTTAAACGATAATCTAGATGACATACCCACTAGTGCACCTCAACAACCTCAATCTCAGACTGAGTCTCAGCCTCAAACAGAAACTAAAACGCCTCATATTCCCCCTAGTATGAGTCGAAGCCCCACACAACAAAAATTAAAATCAGTTGCATGAGATTTTTTTGATAGGGACTAAGAGAATCAAGTAGTTAGATGTAAAAATGTTTATAAATTTAAAATCGAAAAAGGTCAGGGTGGGATGAGAGATTTATTGAGACATGTACAAGACTTTCACAAAGCTAGGTGGGATGAATACGAGGCTATAAAGTCGGGTGCGCCAATGAGTTGGGACAAGGTTCACATAGTGTTCCGGACCAAGTACATGGTCAAATTAACCCGACGACGGGGGAATTGTAGGTCCTAAATACGATAAACACAGAGATAGAGAAGTAATAGCAAAATTAGTTGCGGTGGAGGGTTTGCCTTTTGCATTTCCTTCATCTCCTGATTTTATTCATTACAGTAAAGAAATGTATAATCCCGCTTTTAACGATTTTCCTAGATCAACTGTTAGGAGAGACGTTTTTATATTTGCACATGAATATCAATAATATTTACGTTATGCATTATATCATTTACCTGACAAAATATCTATTTCTTCTGATATAGGCCATAGTACTAACGATAATGATTAGTTAACTGTAACATGTCATTGGATAGATCATAATTGGTCTACGCAAAAACGTATTTTAGCATATAGAGATATATTGATTATAGGCACACTGAAAAATTTATTGCACAAAATATTCATCAAGTTTGCGATTATTATGGTATAACTGACAAAATAATAACTGTTACGTTAGATAATGTTTCTTCTAATAATTATGTTGTGAGACTTTTAAAAGATATATTAACTTCATATTTTCCTAATTATTTTCATATAAAATGTGCGTGTCATATTTATAACTTAGTTGTAAAAAATGATATATCACTTTTTGAAGACATTCTTAATAAAGTATAATTTGCTATAAACTTTAGTTTTAAAAGTAATAGAATACAAAGAGAAAAAAATAAAAATAAAAATTTCACGATTGTGGATTACCTTATAGAAAAATTTACGAAGAAGTAACAATTATGTGGAATTCTTTATACGAACAACTACTTGTTGCTTATGATTATAGAAGACCTATAACTTTATTTTTTAACTCTCATAATCGAAATCCATTGATATGGTTGTAGATAACAATTGAGGAAAAATTTCAGAACTTATTGTATTTTTAGAAAAAAAATTTCAAGCAACTAAAAATTTTTCGGTATATATTATCCTACTATTTCAACTATGTTATTTTATATAGCTCTAATATTTTTGTTACTTAGTATAATATATGGAAAAATCATCTCATAAAGTACCCATTAAAAAATGTTTATCAAATTAAAAAAAATATTCTATCCCACTATTTATATTATTGATGTTGTATTAAATCTGACTATTAAAATAGACAGTTGTAAAACAATTATTGAAACGATTTATGATTATATAGCAATACTTCCACCTCCAACTGCAAAAAACTCAAATGAACAACCATCTAAGGAACCAACTAAAGTATAAATTTTGTCTAGCATACACGATGAATATGCAAAAAAGTATATATGCATTATCAACAAAAAAGTGTTAGCAACCAACAAACTAACTTCTATACCATATTTTTCTTCAATACAACCTTATAAAAGACATGTTGTTTCTGCGGTTAGTATTGAAAGCCTTAAAAATAAAATGTTTAGTGGGGTTCCACTGCTAATCAAGTTAGTGAGTTTGATGTTTTTGTTTTGCAGGGTGTTGTACCGTATCAAATAACTCTCAATGAAGAAGGACGTGAAGACCTGCTTAAATACTGGACGGAAAAGGAGAAGACATTTCTTACACTAACAAAGATGGCCCAAGATGTGTTGAACATTCAAGCATCATCAACAGCGTCTGAAAACGCTTTTTCTGCTGGAAGATTTCAAATAAAAGAGCACAAACACTTATTAGCGAGACACAACTTGGAGATTGCAATTTTATTCAGAAATTGGATACGAGCGGAGCGTAGAAGGTGTGGTCAACCAGAGATCAACGAAGAAAACGACGAAAACTACAATGAAATCTTATCCGACGGAGATGGAAGCGACGTCGAGCAATTTGACCAACAAATTCCAATTCCAACGTTAGAACCATAAAACATTGTGAAGAAAATAAAAAATGTGTTTATAACTATGTAATTTTTTTAATTATAATTTTACTATGTGATTTATAACCTTTGAACAACACAGAATTGCAATTTTAAAATTGTATTACAAAAAAAATTTATTTCTATTAAATAATATAAGAGGCACAAAAATAACATTTTGATATTTTTATTACACTATCTTGTTTAATTATTTAAGTGTTTATATTCACAATTTTTTTAAAATATAAGTGTTAAAAAAAAGAATCAAGGACCCGACCCGACCCCGCCAACACCAGTCCCCCTTTTCCGGCGTAACGAGGAACGAGACGGGACATCAGCCTATCCCGCCAGAGGACCAGTCCCGACCCTTTCCCCAGACCCGCCCCGCCTCGAACCCGGCCCACTGGCCACCCCTATTGATAAGTAAGGCATAAACAAAAACTAATATAGTTTCTTCCATAAATTAAAACAACTACAGTCGTAGACAAAATAGAATGTCGCAAAAACAAAAAATTTACCTTTGCTTGAGTATACTCTAAATCATTTAGACTATTACAGTTGAAGTTGTCTGAACTTTCAAGTAAACACAAGACAAATCCAACTACACACTCAGTGTTGGAAGCAATCTGCACATCTGGTTCTATTTTCTCATCTACAAAATGAAAAGTCAAATGACTTACTTTCACATATTTTTTTCAACTTTGGCTAAATATTATTCAAACACATACTAATAAAAAATTTAAAAAGTTACTATTTGAAAACTATTTCAAGTGAAATGTTATAAATAATAGATCTGCAAAACCTTATAGCTAATTAAGAAAAACAAAAGGTTTACAATGTAAAATGAGAGTTTCTGATTTTGAAAGTTAAAAGTCTTGTAGGGTTTCTGATTTTGAGAGGAAAAGCAAAGAGCTGATAGCAAATATGGTTTCTGATTTTGAGAGTTGGGCTTTTGTTAATTACTTAGATGGGCTTCAAAATTTATGGACCATTTCAAAAATGAAGTCCAAACATGAATGTAAAAATACAGAAATTATGAAAAACTTTTAAGAAAATATTTATAAATTACATTCTAATAAATATTTTTATATATAAAATAATTTTAAAATAATATGCATATAATTGGGTCGGTTTGGTTTCGATTTGACTTTTTTTTATAGTTAAAATCAAACCAAACCTATTATGGTCGGGTTTTTTTTCCAACCCCAAACCAAACCACTAGTCGATTTTTTTTCCGATTTGATTCGGTTTGCTGGTTTGATGCGATTTATCGATTTGCTTTGTACAGTAGTAGTTATGAATGATCAAAGAAGTCATTCAATGATCTGGACACAATATTAGAACTTAGAAGTGTAGATTTATTAAATGAACATTCAACTGTCTTTTCCAAAAAATAAAAGTTGAGCTGCCAAAGTCTTGGCCTCTATTTTCATGTTAAATTTGATATCTTTTTCAGTGTTTAAGGTTACGCTTATATTTGTTGTTGTCTGATTAACATTACTCGGCCATTTGCTAAATTATTCGAGATCCATGTTAGCTAATCAAACACCACTGTTATTTTTATTTTTCAAAATTTGATTTAGAACTGAAATTTGTCATGTAAGATTCATTAAATGGAAATGTGATCCCTGCAAGAACTTTTTTCATTCCTAGGAACTCGAACCCGAGATCATAATGAAGAACAAATGGATTATGTTTATTAAACAATAATCCTCAACAAAATGTAATTTCTTAAATTGCTTTTGCGTTAGCGAAATTATGCAATCATAGTTCTAATTTGCTAGCATAAAAGTTTAAAAATACCTCTCTCCAATTAACTTGTAAATATCCCTACAACGTTCTCGTGATGGTTCACGTTAAAAATCTCTTATCGATTATAACTTATCAGTCTCGAAGGCCCATTCTTAAATGTAATGAAATTGGTGCAAATCCAAAAGACAAATTATGTCTAATTTAACTTTGACGGTCCAATAAGTTGGAGATCCATGAAATTTATAATTAGGATTTTTAGTTGTATAGCCGGTCACAAAAATAATAACGATAAATGTATATCTTTTTTACATAATTAATATATATATATTTTATATATATTTAGCTAGTAGCTATAATTATTTTTGGCGAGTTGCTAGATATGTGACTCTCCCCTTATAATTCAGTTAAGAGATTTTTACACGGTAAGCCATCTCAAATCTAATTTCTTGTAGTTGTGATTCAAGTGAATGAAAAAGTAATGCCTATTTATTTAGATGAAATAGCGTGCACTAACCACTTTTTGTCCTTGTTCGTGAATGAAAGAAATAATCTCTTGATTATTTTCATTAATGAATGAGTATATATATAATTTACAATTTCCATAATATGGAAAATCCTATTCCTACTATACTCCCAAAATCTTATTCTATTTGTACAAGAATTATACAATTATGTTAAGTGTACAATGCTAATTAAATACAAAAACATATTACCAAATATAGCTCCAAACCGTGATATACTCGGCTATGTATACCATGTATATCACGGTCTCCAAATTGGCTTGTGTTTTCGTGATATAAACGGTATACACAAGGCATTGTATATGCCGTGTATACCGTGTATATCACGGTATACTTTCACACCCCCGCAATCATAGCGGGCGGTCGTCGTACGCTGAGACTGTCCCTAAAATCTTCAAATAGAACCGAGGGAAGATCCATAGTAAAGATATCTGCAATTTGATACATAGAAGGGATATGTAAGACACATACTTGTCCACAAGCTACCTTTTCTCGAACGAAGTGGATATCCATCTCGATATGTTTAGTGCGCTGATGTTGAACTGGATTACCAGAAAGATAGACTGCATTAATATTATCGCAATATACCAAGGTAGCTTTCTGAATGAGACAGTGAAGTTCTAAGAGAAGATTACGTAACCAACATGATTTAGAGACCACATTGGCTACCCCTCGATACTCGGCCTCTACACTGGAGCGTGACAATGTAGACTGTCGCTTTGCAGACCATGAGACCAAGTTATCACCAAGAAACATACAGTAACCAGACGTGGAACGTCTGGCATCCGGACAACCACCCCAATCAACATCTATATATGAGACAAGAGTAGAGACCGACGATGGGTATAGATGCAAGTCATAGTTAAGTGTTCCCTGAATGTATCGTATAATGCGTTTGAGCGCATTCATGTGCTCAATCTGAGGATCATGTATAAATAAACACACCGGCTGAACGACATAAGTAATGGCAGGTCTTGTGAAAGTAAGATATTGAAGGGCTTCTGCAAGACTGCGATAGTGTGTGGGATCCTCGTAAGGTGAGCTAGCCGCAGTACTTAACTTCGGTTTAGTATCCATCGGAGTAGAAGTAGACTTACAAGATGACATACCATTTCTCTCAATAATCTCTGCAGCATACTTCATTTGAAATAAAAGTAGAACACCTGAATGACGTGTGACAGCAATGCCCAAGAAATAACTCAAGGGTCCCAAGTCTTTCATGGTAAATTCAAAACTGAGAAGTGTCATGATAGACTTGCGCATATTATCAGATGAAGCAGTCAATATAATATCATCTACGTACAATAAAATGTATGCTAGAGAAGTACAACGATGATATATAAAAAGAGAATGATCAGACGGGCTGTGAGAAAATCCAATAGTGGATACATAATCTGCAAACCGCTTATACCAAACCCGTGGGGCCTACTTAAGCTCATACAAGGACTTCCTCAGCAAACAGACATGATGAGGACGATTAAGATCTCGAAAACCCAAGGGCTGATGCATAAAGACAATCTCCTTAAGATCACCGTGTAAGAAAGCATTATTTACATCCAACTGATGAATAAGCCATGCTTTGGAGAGAGCCAAACTAAGAACAATGCGAATGGTAGCCGGTTTGACCACCGGACTAAACGTCTCACCACAATCCACGCCAACCTGTTGACGGTTACCATCACCTACAAGACGAGTCTTATGACTCTCAAAGGAACCGTCAGAATTTTCTTTCTGAGTAAAAATCCACATAGACCGAATAATATTAATACCAGAGGGATGGGGTACTAACTTCGACGTCTTATTTTCAATAAGAGCATTATATTTATCAGGCATAGCCAATTTCCAATTTGGGGTCATGTAGTGCAGACACATGATTACGTGGTAGTGGGGATTTAGAGACATTAGAATTGAGACTAAAATGTTGTTTTGGTTTTAAAATGCCCATTTGACTATGAGTAACGGGCCCATGACTTGAGGTAGAATTGGGTGAATTTTGGGCATTGGGTGGGCTGGTGTCGGACCGGCCAGCAGGTAGTGGGCCTACTGGCCCAACAACTGAAATAGGGGTGGAACCAATGGACTGGACCACTGGAACAGTACCGAGATCGGTACTGGGCCGTGGTTCTGGCCTACTAGGCAGAGGCGATGGAACATCGGGAATTTGTGGGCCAGCAGGCAGTGGGTCTGCTGGCATATTTTGGTCACGAGATAAGTCCGATAAATGGTGGATAATATATGAGGAGATCTCGTCATCTAAAAAATTATACGAATTAGGCACGGGACTACCACTTTAGCAAATGGAAATTGGGTTTCATCAAAAATAATATGACGACTAATTATGATTTTATTAGACGATAAATCAAAACATTTGTAACCACGATGATTAGATGGATAACCCAAAAACACACAAGCGGTAGAACGGGCTTGAAATTTGTTAATTGTAGTTGACAGAAATAGTGGATAGCATAAACACCCAAAGACCGTAAGATGTGAATACGAAGGATTCTTATTATAGAGAATTTTAAGGGGAGATGCATATGCCAACCCTTTGGTAGGAAGTATGTTAAGGAGGTAAGTAGTCATTTGTAGAGCATGATGCCAAAAAGAAGGAGGTACGGAAGCATGAGCCAATAAAGTTTGGACAATATTATTAATGCTATGAATTTTCCATTCGGCTTTCCCATTTTGTGAGTACGTATGAGGACATGAGAAACGAAAAACTATGCCATTAGCATCACAAAATTTCCGAAACAACCCATTATCATATTCATTGCCATTATCATATTGAATATTTTATATTTCCCATTCGAATTGGGTACGGATGAATGCTCTAAATTTTAAGAATGGACCAAAGAACTTAGAACGTGAGATGTCCATCAATCGCTATGAATAATGTCAAAAGGCATCAAAGTACGACAAGTAGATGCTACAAATGATAATCTAACATGTTTTCCTCAAGAGACAGGTGGCGATCGTGAGTGGATAAAGATCTTCTCTACAATTGCATCTCATGAGATGTATCTCCGTTTTGAAATCCTTCACAGAAAACCCAAATGGATCAAAATTAACAGAAACCTAATTATCAGTGGTGAATTTTCGATAAGATACCAATTTTTTAATTAAGTTAGGGGAATGAAGGGTATTTTTCAAGACAACAGGTGGATGTGGGGGAGACAAATTTATGTGACCGTAACCACGAATAGGAATTGAGTTGCCATTACCAACAATAATGCTACGATTTTTTATCAAATTAAAATAAGACGAGAGAGTACCTTGGTCGGACGTCATGTGAGAAGTGGTGCCGGTGTCCATGTACCAATTTGAGTCTGGAGAATTTAATCCAAGTGTAAGCATGGCAATCTCAATATCGGTAGGTGTCGGGATCGGATTCGGGCCCACAGCAGTGAAGGTCTGCGGGGGCCGATGCCCAAGCAAACTGGTCTGCTGACCCAACCCAGAACGCTGCTGGTTGGTGCTGTAAGGACCCGAGAAGCTGGGCCTGTGATTAGGGCTGGATCGGAGCCCAATTACCCTGGAAATGACCGAGAGGGCACTAGGCGGGACTGAGCCACTGGCCGCTGGTCCAGGCCCACTGCCAAGGGGCCCAGGGCTGAGACCAGGCTGGATGGGCCCAGTACCCCGAGGCCCACTGCCTGCGTTGCCACTATTTCGCCCGCCGTTGTTTCTGCCGCCGCGATTTTTGCCATTATATTTACGATTTTGACCTTTCTTGCCGCTACCATTGTTGCGGTTTTAGCCCGAATTGTCAACAAACCATGAGAGTTATCGGATGAAGTCATCATTGCCACGGAACTTGCGCCAGTAGCAGCCTTTTTTGCCAAGCTGGCTTCTTCTAATGTGAGCATCGAACGAGCTTGATAAAAAGGTGGAAGCGGATTATTTTGACGGAGAAGAGTCCCAACGCCATTATAGGCCTCAGATAGACCTGCAACCATTTGTAGAACAAAATGATTATTGGTAACAGGCGCTCCAACGTTACGGAGTTGGTCTGCCAATTCCTTGAGCCGTTTACAATAAGCTGAAATATTTGGGAAATATTCCATGCTGACTTGTGAAAATTCATGCTCAAGGGTGACAACTCGGGAATGTTGGTTATCCTGAAATATATCACGCAATCTATTCCAAGTAGCCATAGCTGTAGTGTCTGGTTCAATGATCGTCTGTAAAAGGTCGGTAGAAATAATAGAGTAAATCCACTGAAGGACGTAGCATCAAGAGTCATCCATAACTGAGGATCCTACGCGGTGTAGGGACAGCAGGAGGAATTATGTGATGGAGGACTTGATGTGAGATTGCGTGAATTTTGAACAATTCTGCCCACATCACATATTGACGTTCTCCATCTCAAGAACATAGGGATGTGGTTCTTGATGTTGGAAATAGTAAGGGCAGGATGAAACTAGTTATTTGACGTAGACATAACGTAAGAATAATAGGTGAATGAGGGATTTGGAAGAAAATTTGGGAAAAGAGGAGGTAATGTTGCACGGATTCCAAGAATGGACACGAAAACCGAGGCATCGAAAGAGAGGAAATTCGGTAGAAGCACCTAGACTTCTGATACCATGAAAGAAATAATCCCTTGATTATTTTTATTAATGAATGAGTATATATACAATTTACAATTTCCATAATATGGAAAATCCTATTCCTACTCTACTCTCAAAACCCTATTCTATTTGTACAAGAATTCTACAATTATGGTAAATGTACAATGCTAATTAAATACAACAACATATTACCAAATATAGCTCCAAACCGTGATATACTCGGCTATGTATACCATGTATATCATGGTATCCAAATTGGCTTGTGTTTCCGTGATATACACGGTATACACAAGGCATTGTATATGCCGTGTATATCACGGTATACTTTCATTGAAAAATAGCCACTATTAAAGTTTCAAGTCTCATAGGTAAATTCCATGATAATATTTTGAAATTTTATTTGCGAAATTTAAAAGTATCTATTTTTCAATTACAAAGATTGAAAATTAAAGTTAGTAGTTCTGGCAATTAACGCGACACAATGATTTAACGGCTCATTAGGATAAGTGTAGATGAACAACATGGCCCATAGATATGTTGTGAAAGATTCTTGTCAAAAGTTTAATTTTATTTCACTTACAAAAATCACGAGTCATCCCTAACATTTAAAGGGTAAAATTTTGCAGTTTATCAATCAGTTATACGTACATTTTTTTTTCGTAAACAAAAAAATAATCATGAGTCTAGTGTCATAAGTGCCACAACACATAATGATAAAGACGAGTTTCGTTTAAACCCACAACACATGTATCGAAGGAAAAAAGGGGGGGAAAAGGACATCAATATTTTATAATTAATTTACTTATTTTGTTACCTTGATAATTTATGTCTGTAAAAAGGAGAGATTAGTAGAAGCAAAATGACACATATCATTATTAAATCAACTTATCTAATAAACTAGGGTGCATAATTTGTAAGACAGACATGAAAGATGCATAATTTTGATCCAATTCATACCAAAAAGCAAAATAAAATAAAATGCGTAGCTTGTTATTTATATGCAACGAGCAGAGTGATGAGCAAGTTGTAACAACATTTGCCTTCTCAATGAGATTTTATTCAATAGGTGAAGGCAAAAAATGTAATTGTTGATGTGGTAATGTATATTTGATGTTAGTGGTTTGTTGCTTCATGTCTTTGGTTCTTTAATTCAATCAGTTGGGAGACGTTGCAAATTGATAAAGGTGGACGAAAATTCACATCGTACCTGATGTAAAGGAATTGGTAATATTAATATAGGGTGTGACGACATCATACTAAACTCTGCAAAACATATATGAATATATTAAATTATTAATCACCCGTTCAGGAGCATTTTATAGGCTTTGCAACCTTCACAGAGCTGGTTGACAACCGTGAGCTGGTTGACAACCCTATAATTGACAACCGTATAGTTAGTCTCTCCCGCTCTTTGATAGACACATTTTTCGATTTTCACTTTCATTCACCGAATAACTTTAGGTCTTTATTTTATGCCTTATTCTTTCATGTGAATTCTCGATGTTTGAAAGAGTAGCGGCATGTGTCTCCGGCTCTGGTAGAACTTTATCTATAGCTAACCTAGACATCTTTACTTAAAGATAACTCGAGCAAGTACTCTTCTTCCGAAAGAAGAGTTGCTTACTTTACCACATTAATCACCTTAGCGCTAGAAGTTTCTAGCAATGGCCAACTACACAAAGGAATAATAATATATTGTAATTTCATATTCATTATATAAGAAATTATGAATCTGTTCTTAGTAGGGACAATTAGATTGAGATTATCAGGTCGGTTGAGGGTTGTAACACACCATATTCTGAATATAGTTAGTTCTTTTTTTATAACAGAATGAATAAAAATAGGTATAGGTCACCTTCTAACTAGTTCTCAAACACAATAGTACTTGAAGTTTTTTAGAATGTATAATTTTCTACCTAGCTTATATATAAAATTGGTGACTCTTTTACTTTATTAATGCATAAATAAGACACTATAGTTTTGATGAAAGGAAAAAAGTACTCTCCATCAATTAAATATTTTTTTTCACATTTCGAGGGTCAAATTACAGCAGTGGCTTACAAAACTTCCTTATTTATGTTGTATATACATAATTTCTAACATATCTACTATTTTTTTTATTTTTTATTTACAAAATGTCATATATTTTCACCAAGGAAATTAGTACTGATAAACCCAAGTAAATCAAATGAAACATATAATTTCGAATAGAGGCTCCAGAAATTAGAACCGTTACTCGATATTGAATAGTCGATAATTTAGTCACTTCACACACAAAAATAATAAACAAAATAAGTAAAAATAATAATGAAGGAACTGTATTCTAATATTGAGTTGTCAACTTTCACTTATGATTGTCTTGTTTCTTTTTAATCTCTTTTTTATGTCACATACAAGAAATGATGAGAACACAATTATGAAACAAAATTATTCGAATCAGACAATAGTAAATTTCAAGGGAAGAATAGAACTTGATTTGACGAGGACATGTATATTCAGCATATCACATCTTATAAATTAAAATTGAAATATTCCTTTGTGGACAAGAATTTGCAGCCGATTTTATTATATTATATATTGATAGTATAAATAACTTTGCATTATTTGTGTATTGACCCGTTACAACAATTTAATGATGTAAATCTTTTTTATACCGACAGAGGATAAGACTTATACTTTTATTTTGTTGCCTCAAGCACCGAAGAATTCCTTATTGACAAGTAATTACTAAAGTAAGAAAATATTGGCAGCATCCTAGCTAATTTAAAGGAGTTTAACATATCAAACCAGCACGCCACCGGTCACCGAACCAGCTCCCGTCATCATCGAGGATGACGATGAAGCCACAGATGAGGAGTCATTGGCTAAGAAACAAAAAACTTCAACTCCTCCACCAACACAACCGGCCCAAACTTTTGGCCAAGAAGATTTTGACCATTTCTTTGATGAAGTTAGAACTTCCTGCAAATCCGGCGTCCCAGTTGAACACCTCCGGATTTGCTCATTTAGTTATCCCCCAGAAATTTACCAAATTCATCCGAACTCCAAAGAATCACTCCAGCTCCTGGTCCAAACTCGTGACTGTCTTTCCAGCCCCGAGTGCGGATCCGAGGATAGTGAGAACTGCCACTCTTTCCTTCCCCGAAGATACTAATTTCTTGTCTCGTCCAGTTAGGGTTGCCAGTTATTTGAGGCCCCTAATATCGGAGTCCGATAGGGGGGAAATGAAGAATATCTCATAGGGCTGACAATTTCACCATGACCCGATGAATATCCGATCCACCCGACCCGATTATATGGACGAAAATCTGATAAAATACGAATTTTAATTGGGTGACGGATCGGGTCGAATTCGGGTGGACATACATCCAACCCACCACCCGACCCATCCATCCACCCATTTATAAATATTTTTTTAATGTACATATAGACTTTTAGTGGTGACTAAATGGACTCAAGTATTCAGGTCCTTTTCCTTTGCAATTACCAAGTTTGGGCTCATAAATATCACATTATTTATTTATCCAAATCAAAATAGAAATAGACATAATAGAGCAACGCATAGAGACTTTCTTCGGTTTCTTGGTTCTTCAGGTGGCTCTCGGCCAAGACCTCCCTCCCTGCCACCTAAGGTAAGTTTGTCATATACTTTGTGTTGATTAAAAATAGCTAACACATATATTAAGATCATTCAACTTGGAAAATTGTTAGATTTCAAGAAATCCCTTCTAGAACACCAAAACTCCAAAAGAGGGATTTTCAAGATTCACATATTTTCAGGTAATTCCAACTACTCGAACTAGTAATTTATGAGTATTTGAGAAGATTTTATCATTTATTTCCAGTTGTATTAATTGAAAGGTTGAATTATCAAACCCTAACTTATAACATGAATAGTATTTTTTTTTTTTAAATTGAGAAGATAATGGATAGTGATCAATGCTCTTTAGTGGTGAATTTATGACCCAAATGAACATAGTGATTCCATTGTTAGGATGATTTGAGGTGATTGAACATGGTATCACCTAAATTGGACAAATTTGGTAACTTTGAGAATTAGGCTTAACTGTTAGACACTTGGTTGATTAATTTAGTATCATTGTGATACTTAGTTGATGAATATGAGTTCGTTTGTGTAGATGTAAATATTTTGGCACTGCATTTTGGATTTTATCCATTTGGCCAATTATAATTTTATAATCAGTCATAATGAATATGCTTTCTAATTGTTTTTTTAATGTTAATGTATGACATCGATGTACACGGGAGATATTAGTGTTGACTTCAAGTCTGTCTCATTCTCCCTTCTCTGTTGTCTCCTGAAATCTTAGTTCCAATGTCTTCTCGTCTAACTACTCAACCATAACAAGGAGAGGGAGAAGAATAGATGGGATCATCACCTCTACGTCAGCCCAAGAGACTTAAATCAGAAAAATCGTGCCGATATCGAAGACTTACCGGAGAGTATGTCCTTAATTTTTTGAAGACTGACTTGAAGTATCCAAATTTGAGAAAAATTGCTAAAGATATATTAGCAATATCTGCATCAACAGTAGCTTCTGAGAGTGCTTTTAGTATGGGCGGTAGGGTGGTTAGTCCCCATCGTTCGAGCCTTCATGTCGATACAGTGGAAGCACTTATGTGCATGCAAAATTGGAGAGTATTCATGCAATATATATTTTTGATTTACATTCACTTGAACCATTTTTTTTAAAATTGATATGATGATAATTTATGAGTTCTGGTGGATTTTTTTAGAATATTCTTTTGATAATGCACACACATGTGCAACTATTTTGGATTATGCCGATGTGGGAGGTGATGGAAGCTCTACAAGTGAAGTCATTGATGTTAACTCGGTAAGCTAATCACATTTATTTCCTACAATAATTATTGCTTTAATAATGTTTTGTTTTTTATATGCTTTTATTTCATTAATGGCAGGATGGAGAGGACATAGATATGTGATTTAGAAAATGAATGGATCTTAGAGGATGTGCTATGAATACGGAAGACCTGATGGATTTTAATGTTTTAGTCTATTAAGATTGTCGCTAATTAGAAACTCAATTATTAGTATTATTAGAAGTGGCATGTAATTCGTCCTTTAAACTTTAGTTACTTCAGACTATTATTGGCTTTTGGCTTATTTTTGTTTTTGGTTACATGTTTGGAGCATAGACACGGCTTGTAAAAATAGTGTGATGATATTTATTTGATGTACTTTTTTTTTTTCATTTTACTAAGAATTTTAGGTGATTTTCTGATTGTGCTATAATTTTCATCCGCAAAGCACCCGATCCACCCGATTACCCGTGGATGATGGGTGGATCGAATGTGGATGAAGAAATAATATGGTGATGGATGGGTCGGGTGGTGGTTGGATGGTTGGCAGGTGGTTGTGGTTGGATGGTTGGCAGGTGGAGGTGGATTGAGCTCCACCCGATCCACCTCCGATCCATTGTCAGCCTTAATGTCTCATGGCAATGCCTTTTTAACGAGGGCATGCATGCATCAAAACATGTACGTATCACCCTTTCTTACTTCAAGTTATGCACTTAACTTCATTCTTTTAGGTTCTAACCTCGATTAGGCCCACATCCTTGCAAGCATTCGTTATAGTCAGTGAGGACTTCATCTGATGTATGGATGAAAATGAACACCTCAAAGGGCAGCTAGACGCCCAAGACAAAGAGATTCAGCACCTCAAAGGTCTTCCTTCAACAGAAAGAAGCTCAGCTGCAACAAACTGAAGATCTGCCCCCTATTAAGGCAGAACTAGACCGAGTCAAAGATGACTACCTACGAGCTGTGAATGACCTCGAACTTGTCATCGAAGAGAAGAAGGTCTTGGATGAGGAAAATAAAGAACTCTATGACAATGTCCAAGCCTTAACCCTAGAACTCAATGATCGAAAAGATTTTCTCAATGCCGAGGTCGATTGCCTCAATATCGAGCTTGCCGAGGTTAATGCGAAGCGAATTTCCAAACAGGCTGCTTTAGAGGTGGCTCAAGATCATGCCAACCAACAAGCTAGAATGATTGAAGAACTAAAAACGAGCTTGAGGCCTCCACCCAAAGGAATGCTGAAACTTTGACCCAACTTGCTCATGCCTTGGCTAAACGAGACCAAGCTCTGGCCGATGTGGAGGTCGAGGTTTCCCGGACAGAGCTAAAGACCGAGCACATAAAATAAAATGTCCAGATATTTACCTTAGAGCAGGCTCGAGATGGGATCGAGGACTTGTATACCAGGATTGCTGAGGCTAAGGTCATAGAGGACGAAGCCTTCCGCCTATTAAATAGTAATAGCACCGAGGAAGAGCCTGAAGAGTCCGAGTCCGAATCTAGCTGACCTATAGGCATTCGAGCCTTTGTATATATATTTTCTTTCTGCATGTTTTGTTGTAGCCAATTTCCGGCCTTCTTTATAAAGGAAGATGCTTCAATCTTTCTTTTGTCTTAATTATAATTTTCTCTATCTTTTAGTATTTATTGTTTCTTTCTTGTTTTGAATAACTTAGATAAATAAACCTTTAACCCGATTTGGGATAGTTACCTCCGATTTCATATTTTTATTTAAAAAATCCATCACTTAGTTTGTGTCAACTTCGGATGAAAGTTAATAACTTAATCAATCTTTGAATGCAAACTTTTAGTTTAGTTTTTTGTTTTCTTCATACCGGGCAATTCGTTCCGATTTTGGGTCATTTGATGACTAATTATAAGGATCTTATTTTATGCTTATGAATAAGACGTCTCTTATTCATTTTGGACATGAATGTTGGAGCTTTGTTTATTCCCAAATTTTTAGATGACTCAAGTGTCTTTAAGAATAGACTAGATTCATTTGATCCGGTGTCTTAAAGCATGCTTTTGGAACATTACTTAATTTTGCTCCGGATACTCTTATGACGATAGTCCCCAGTTAAGGAGTTTAACAAATTTGTTAGCTCGTAAGCCTGATGACTTTATCAATTGTCTGAAAGCAAGCATATGTAGATAAATGTTCGAGGTAAATTTCGATAAACTTTCGAGGCAAATTTCGGACAATGTGTAATTTCATTCAAATTTTGCTTCGATCAAACAATTGGGCAAGATTCATTCGATCTTGTTGCTTTTACATGATTTGTCATAACATTAACACCATTCTGGCAAGATTCATTTGATCTTTTAACCCTTACAAATGTTCACAACCCTACAATTTTAAGAAAACTTTGAATTTCTATTTCTTCGCAACTTCGGATTTCTTAACCTTCTTTTTCGAGGGTATAACAGAGTTAGAAAATTCAATTACTATTTGATTCGCACTACTGGACAATCCCCAATGTCTTTATCCAACTTTAACTATTTAGTAACACGCTTTACATTGTTACCTCATTAAAAACTTTACCAGGAAAACTCTTTTCGGGATAAAAATCATGCTAACGGGAAAAGAGTACAACACGTGTTTTAAGACCTAATTCTAACTCTGTTTGATCTTCGAGTGATGACTCTGACTATGTTCCTGCAATGGTTAGACACATCGAAACAAATAAAGTTTAAATAACTAACCATTTACATACCTTAACAGTGATATCACTTTAAGTGTGCAACGTTCCAGTTGTTTGACAACTTCTGACCGTCTTCGGCTTCCAGCTGGTACGAGTCTTTACCGGTTATTCCTGAAACTTTATAGGGACCTTCCCAGTTCGGGCCCAATTTCCATTCGTTGGGATTTTTGGTGTTGAGGGTTACCTTTTGTAGAACCAAGTCCCCCACATGAAAGTGCCTAAGATTAGACCTTCAGTTATAGTATCTTCCCATCATTTGCTTTTGGGCCACTAACCGTAGCAATGCTAACTCACAATGTTAATCCATTAAGTCAATCTTGACAGTCATAGCTTTGTTATTTGATTCTACAGTTGCATGGCTAAACCTTAAGCTCGGCTCACCAACTTCTACCAGAATTAGAGTTTATGCACCGTAAACCAAAGAAAACGGTATTTCACTGGTTCTGGACTTTGACGTTGTTCTATATGCTCACAACACCTCCAGTAAAATCTCTCTCCACTTGCCTTTTGACTCCTTTAGTCTCTTTCTTAGGTTTTGAATAATTGTTTTGTTTGTTGACTCCACTTTCCCATTTGCACTCGGATGATACGGAATCGACACTATCTTCTTGATTTCTAATCCTTCAAGAAAACCATTAACCTTCTTCCCAATGAACTGACGACCATTATCGCAAGTGATCTCCATTGATATGCCGAACCGGCAAATGATATGATCTCAAATGAAATCAAATGACTTGTTTTTCTTTAACCTTCTTGTAGGCCTTCGCTTCAACCCACATAGAAAAGTAATCAGTCATAAACAAAATAAAACGTACATTTCCGGGTGCCTATGTGAGTGGTCCCACAATACTCATACCCCATTTTATGAATAGCCATAGTGATAAAACTGGATACATTAGTTCTGCCAGTTGATGAATTATTAGTGCATGTCTTTGGCATTCACCACATTTTTGGATGAAGTTTTTTGTGTCTTCTTCCATTTAAGACCAATAGTACCTGATCCTAATCAATTTTTGGACCAATAATTTTGCTCCCGAATGATTGCCACAAGTCCCCTCGTGAACTTTGCGCATCACGTAATCAGTTTCCCCGGGTCCTAAGCACCTTGCTAAAGGACCATAAAAGGACTTTCGGCACAACTGACCATCAACCAGACAAAATCTAGCTGCTTTAGTATGAATTGCCCTTGACTCCTTCTGATCCATATGCAATTTTCCATCCCGAAGGTAATCTATGTATTTAATGCACCAATCCCAAGTCAAGCTTGTTGTATTTACTTCGGCATGACCACCATCAATCGCGGAGTTTAGTAGATGCACAATTGTTCCGGAATTAGACTCCTATGCTTCCACAGATGACCCCAAATTCGCCAAAGCATCTGCCTCATTGTTTTGCTCTAGTGAAACATGTTCCATGGTCCATTCTATGAATCGGTGCAATATCACTTAATTTTTTTCTAAGTATCTCTATATTGTTTCTTCTTTCACTTCTAACACATCGTTCACTTGATTAACAACCAGAAGTGAGTCACATTTTGCTTCAATGACCTCTGCTCCCAGACTCCTTGCCAATTCTAAGCCTCCAATCATAGCCTCATATTCGGCTTCATTGTTAGTAAATTTCACAGTTCTTATGGTCTGCCTAATAACATCGCCCGTAGGTATCTTAAGTATAACCCCGAATCAGGACTCTTTCACGTTTGAAGCTCCGTCTATGTACAATGTCTAGACCCCCAATGTTGCTTTCGAAGTTAATATAAGCTCTCTTTCCACCTCAGGAATCATCCCCTGTGTAAAATCTGCTATGAAGTCTGCTAAAATCTGAGACTTTATAGTTGTTCTTGTCTTATATTCTATATCATACCAACTAATTTCTACTGTCCATTTGGCTAACCTACCAGACAATTCATGTTTATGCGTTACATTTTTTAACGAATAAGTTGTTACTACGCGTATAGGGTGACATTGAAAATATAGTCTCAATTTTCTAGCAGCTGTTATTAATGCTAATGCCAATTTTTCTAAATGAGGATATCTAGTTTCCTCACTAGCTAGTGTTCTACTCACGTAATAAATAGAAAATTGTGTACCTTTCTCTTCTCGAACCAAAACTATACTTATAGCTTTCTCGGACACCGCTAGATACAGGAACAATTGTTCGTTTGCTTTTGGTTTACGCAATAATGGCGGACAATACAAGTACTTATTCAAATCCCTCAGAGCCTGCTGACATACGATGTCCACTTGAAGTCATTCTTCTTTTTTAACAAAGAGAAGAACCGATGACTTTTCTCAGAAGAACTAGAGATAAACATACTCAATGCGGCTATTCTTTCGATGAGTTTTTGCACTGCCTTCACACCCTCAAGTACCTCCGGAATCTCCTCAATAGCTTTAATCTTATCCGGATTGATCTCTATTCCTTGGTTTTGAAACCAAGAAATCCAAGAACTTACCTAAGCCAACTCCAAAAGCACACTTTTCTGGATTCAACTTCACGTTGTACTTTCGAAGTATGTCAGATATTTCCTGCAAATGCTTTAAATGGTCCTCTGCTTCCAGGGACTTAACTAACATATCATCAATATAAACCTCCATTGTGTTACCTATTTGGTCCTCGAACATGCGATTAACTAGGCATTGATATGCTACTCCGACATTTTTAAACCAAATGGCATTACATTATAGCAATAAGTCCCGTATCTAGTTATAAAAGAGGTTTTCTCTTGATCCTCCGGGTTCATCCTAATTTAGTTGTACCCGGAGTAAGCGTCAAGAAAATTCAGCATCTCATGCCCCGCCGTAGCATCAATCATTCAATCGATGTGTAGCAAATGAAAAGAATTTTTAGGCATACTTTATTCAAATCTTTAAAATATATGCATATTCTCAGTTTATTGTTTTTTTTAGGTATGACCAATACATTTGCTAACCAATCCGGGTACTCTACCTCCTGGATAAAACCTATACTTAAAAGCTTTATTACCTCGTCCTTGACGAACTTATGTTTAAAGTCTGCCATAGGCTTCCTCTTTTGCTTTACGGGGGGGGGGGGGGGAACTTGACTCCAAATTCAGTTTGTGAGTCGTAATCTCTGGTGGAATGCCTGTCAGTTCTAAGTGGGACTAGGTAAAGCAATCATCATTAGCTTTAAGAAATTCAATTAATTTAAGCCTGAGCTCTAGGGATAGGCCGGTGCCCAGTTATACCTTTCTATCCGGTAGATGCACGAACAAGACGACTTGCTCTAGTTCCTCTATAGTTGACTTCATGGCATTTGAACCATCTGGCAACACAAATGACCTCGGAACACGAAAGTAGTCTTCTTCTTTCTTGTAATTTATCTTTTCTTCCGCTTTTTTTTTGCGGACTCAGCGAGCCCAAACCCTATGATTGCTATTTAACTTCCTTGTCTTTACTCACGTCCTTCATTTCTTTGGGTGATTTTATCAATTCCTCTACAATGAATATTTCCCTTGCTGTCGGTAATTCCCATTGGATTGTCATAATTTCCTCCGGTGTTGGGAATATCAGCATCATGTGTTATGTAAAAGGTACAACCTTCATATCATGTATCCAAGGCATGCCGAATAGTGCGTTATACCTCATTTTTCTTTCAATGACATAGAACTTCGTTTGCCTAATTGTACCGGTTGCATTGATTGGAAGAGTGATTTCCCCCTTCGTAGTCTCATTTGTCATGTTAAAATTGTTTAGAACTTGGGTTGCCGGTACAATTTGATCCAACAACCCCAATTGCTCCACCACCTTCCACCGAATGATGTTAGTCGAGCTACCTACATCAATGAAAATTCTAAAATCCGTTTAATCTGAAATTTATTAATAAAAAAATAAATTACCATTGCATCATTGTGAGGTTGAATGATGCCCTCCACGTCTTCATCATTAAAAGAAATTATTTCCTCCGATATGTAATCTCTGGATCTTTTCTCCCGAATTATTGAAACTTTGGTGTTATTCGCAGTCATGATGGATCCCTTCGGGACATCCATCCCTCTGATAATCATGTTTATGATATGTTGAGGCTCAATCAGATCTTCTTGCTTGTTTGTTTCTCTATTCCTTTAGTTTCTCTTTGCTCGATCGCTTAAAAATTCGCGTAGGTTTCCATTTTTCAACAATCGCGCAACTTCATTCCTCAATTGGCGACAATCATCCGTTCGATGACCATGGGTTCCATGATAATCACAAATCAAACTTGGATCCCTCTGAGCCGGGTCTGTTCAGAGTGGTCTTGGCCATCTTGTTTCCTTAATATGCCAAATGGCCGAAACAAGCCCGGCCGCATCGACGTTGAAATTATATTCAGACAACCTAAGGCTTTCCATACTATTTGATGAAGATCTACCTGTATCATTTTTGAATTATAGACCCTTACTAATAGACCCTAGATTATTTCACCTGTCTCCTCTGTCCAATGGAAAGTTGTGATTGTTGTCACCCCCATCCGATTTGAAGTTCGAACTCTCCGGTTGCTCGTAGGGTTGATACCTATCTTTTGAAGATTTTGGCTCTGACTCTACTACCCTATTTAATTTATTAAAATTTTTGTTTTGTCATGCTGACCCAGGTGGGAGTTTGAGCTGATCATTCTCCACCCAAATTTTGGACTCGTACCTATTATGTATGTCTGCCCATGTTACCGTTGGGAACTCCAACAAGTTCTCCTTTATTTTAAAAAAGGCACTAGAGCTCTTAGGATTCAACCCCTTGGTGAAAGCTTCGGTTGCCCATTCATTAGGTACTGGATGAAGGAGCATTCATTTCTTTTGAAACCTTATCACGAACTCATGCAGTAATTATGTATCATTCTGTGTAATTTTGAATATATCCGCTTTTCTTGTTTGGACATTTCGGTCTCTGGCGTGTACCTTTATAAAAGCATTTACAAGCATTTCAAACGAGTTAATATAATGTTCAGGCGACATAGAATACCAGGTCATTGCTCCCTTGGACAGGGTTTCACCAAATTTCTTTAGTAACACTGATTCGATCTCATCCGGATGCATGTCATTATCCTTCACCGCACAAGTGTAAGACGTCATGTGCTCTTGTGGATCCATTGTTCCATTGTACTTCGGGTGATTGGGCATCTTAAACCTCTTCGGTATCAATTTTGGTGCTACACTCGGTGTAAATGGCAACATGATGTATCTTTTTGTGTCCGATCCCTTCAAAATCGGAGGCGCTCTGGGAATCTGATCTGCATGTGAATTATATGTTTCAACCTTCTTTTCATTAGTATCCACCCGCTTGGTCAAAGCTTGGATCAACCTCAAAACTTCCAAAGACTAATTAGTCCCCGATCCATTGCCATTTTCATCAACCCGATCCTCATCTCGACCTGAATTAACATTGCAGACAGGATGAGCTTCGCCCGTCGCACTTTCTCTGCTACTTTTATTTTGTAACTGGTATTTTCTAACGTGATCTTCTAGAGCCCTAGGGTGAGATCACGGGGTTGTTGCCATTCACTGGATCAACGGGTGGAATGCCATGGATTGGATCAACGGGTGGAATGTCGTCGTTGTTATTGACGTTGTTAACACCATTTTCACCGTTGTTGTTGTCATCATGGTTGCTAACCTCAACTTGAATGTCACTATCCATTCTGCAGTACTTAGTTTTAACCTGAAATTATAAAATCTCGAAAGAAACAAGTGAAATTTGAGTTTGAAAAAATCACCACTATTATCCTTAGCCCCACGGTGGGCGCCAAACTGTTTACCCCGAAAAAGATACAGTTGAATTTGTAAGTGATTTTAAGGATACGTGGATCGATTTGCAAATAAGTATAATAAAAATTAACAATAACTAAGCAAATACAAAAAAAAAACAAGTAAATTAGCCTGAAATAATATGATATTGATTGAAATTGTCCAATGATTTTGGTCCGATCCTTAGCTGATTTGCTTCGGGCTCGAGCCAACAATGAGAACCAAAAGCTGTAATTGCTGTAAATAAATCGTGCAAGTATGAATAATGAGAATGAGATATCATTCAAACATGAAGTTTGAGTTCCTTTTATAGCTATCATTATTAGACATTTATGTCTGAGAATCATTCCTTCATTGAATATAATTAAATGACAATAACACTCACTTAATGAACAAAGAGTAACGGCTGACGCCATATCCGGAAGGGAACGCGCTGAGCCTCTTCGATTTTCCATCAGGTATCACCTGGTCCGGTCACTACCCAATGCCACCTGATTCGGTCGCTATCCGGTCTTGCTTTGATACCCGGACTCACCTCGGTTCATTTCGCATCCGATGTTGAACATCGCTGTCTCCTTCGATTTCCATATCAAAACCATGCCACATGTCATGCCGATTTTCACCGTATACAAAGAGCCACCAAATCAAAAGAGGAAAATACTTCCTAGTTCTCTACGGAGTTTCCTATCCCGTGTCTGATATTAAGGCACCATGAAATTTGAGTCGTAAATATATTCGAAGGTATAAGTATTATTTTATCATGAAGAGGAAAAAAAAAAAAGAATTGATTAGGCAATCTTGGGAATGAACTTGGACATCCTTGGCCATATAATTAATATCCTTGAAATTGGTTCAATTCTTATATAAAATGACATAAAACATGTTTTCTCCAAGTGGAATGGCATTTTTAAGCCAAAAAATATTTACATAGTATGTATTTCCTCAAAGTCATTTTTATCTGTTGTTTAAAGTTTCGCACATACACATGAAAAATCATTTGATAATATCAACAAACGACTATACGAGTACTTAACTAAATTATGCCTATTTTTTCTCTAAATAAAATGATTAATTAATGACCCCGTGTCTTCTTAGAATGGTAAAGTTAGAAATAATTGACAAAAATAATAAAGCTTTCTTAATTTTCTAAACTGAGATATATTTTGACCAAAATAATTTAGTTAAAACCCAATAAAAATGACCGGAGATAGTATTTATTTGTTTACCTTTTGAAACTTTGACGGTAAATTCGAACTTATCTTAAAATTCCAAACCCTCTGTTTCAATTTATGTGAACCAGTTACTATTTAGGGAGTCTATGAGCTAGTTCTTTAATTACATTTTTTTAAATTATTTAAATTATAAATTATCATGACTTATAATACTTTTAATATAGTTTTTAAATATATAAATTTTATTATTAAAAACTTAAAAAATCTATGTCAAAATTTAAGGTCAAAGTTATAAAGTTTAACTCTCGTACTCCGAAAATGTGCACATAAATTGAAACGGATGAAATATATTTAGCTTCATACGGCAATTATTTTTTGTTACAACAAAAGTTCATTATTATTTGGCATTAAATTAAGTAATTAAAAAGCTTTCAGCAAACACAGGACACATAATAAACAAAAAAATTTCTTGTAATACTATTAATATTAGGTAAAGTGCTGTACAAGAACCGCCAAATCAAAGGACAAAATATTTTCATACCTAGTAAACATTCCAAGTTATAACAAACAAATAAGTTACTATATCCGTTTCAAAAAGTTTGTCTTATTTTTTATTTTAGTTTATTTTAAAAAGAATATTTCTTTTCTGTATTGCATCTCTTTTCAACTTTTCACATGGTATGTTTAAGACCACAAAATTAAATATTATTTTTGTACATTCAACACATCTTTAATTTAATATCACAAGATTCAAAAGTCTTTTCTATTTTCTTAAACTTGTGCCAAGTCAAACCAGAAAATATTTTTGAAACCCAGGGAGTATATATCATTGTTCACACTATATGAGAAATTCTTTATTAAGCAATCTTAGTGTTTTACACTTTGCATCGTTGACTTGATATTCTTGTAACATAGGATTGGTTCGATTCTTGTAGTATAAAATAAAGTAAATCAATGATGTGAAGTTACATTATTGACTTTTCTAAAACATATTTTTTCCAAGTGGATTCAACATTCCTAAGCCCAATACTACTACTCTATATAGTATCTACTTTAATTGTTCACCTTTTGAACCTTTGACTACAAGTTCTAGCTTACAACTGATTAGTTTCTTTTGATTTTTTCTTCTTCTTGCTTTTGTTTAATCATTTTTCTACCTCCAAATAGATGTATGAAAAAGAAAATAAAAATAAAAAGTTGTTGAATTCCTAACATTTAGTGGAAATTAGAGAGAAAAATTATGTTATACCGACAATTTGAAGAAAATGTATCTGGATTGCGGGGCATCGCAATAAATCTTATATATATGTTGGGAGATTTGCTCTATGGTACTTTATAAAGCAGTACGGGAAGTATTTAACTATTACAAGTATTCGAAAGGATAAACAAAGAATACAATATTGTCGACTAGAAATCTGAAAATTACAATATAACAACAAAACTGAAATTACGATTTTGTTGAAGACTGAAAAATGGAAACTGGTTTATGCTGAGTCGAGTGTAGCACTCTGTCCTTAAGACAATATTGCCCCGTATGTATCCTTTATACATCCTGGACAATTTGTCTCCCAAGATAAAACAGCAATGGAACCCTTGAGCAAAGGAAACTCAAGAGCTACCGTGAAGAATATTGAGTAACGAAATGATGCTTGGAAGTTGTAGGAAGAAGATTTTTTCTGGTTGTGTATTTTAGTGCATATCAAGTGTGCTCAACAATGGTGTAAGGGGGTGTTTATATAGGTGAAGGAGGGGCTGAAAAAGCGCCTCCATAATAGCCAAATAATGGCCATTATGGAGGTAGTAAAGTCACCAACATAAATGGTGAAAGACCAACTGTTTTGGCCATTATAGGAGGAGTAATTCAGCCAAAATAAATGGCTGAATTGAGAGCTTGGACGTTTCTGCTTTGACTGTCGAAATTCCAACTTTCGAAAAACTTCGGGGACCAAACGTACATCTTGAAACTTCAGGGACCAAACTGTACATCCGAAAGAATTCTCGGTCCAAACGCACATCTGAAACTTCGGGATCAAACTGTACTTCGGCAAAGTTTTCTGGCCCAAAAAGATAATATCGAGAGGCCCGCGGCCCACGGCCCGTGACCGTGAACCCGAGAACCGGAACTCGGAACCCGAACCGAACCGACCGGACGGGCGGGCGGCGGCGGCGCGCGTGTGGTCTTTACTTGAACCGAAGCACATCTAGGTCCTCCCTCCTTTAAACACATGGGATACCCCTTGGGGTCCCAAACCCCAAACCAATTTCGAATCTTATATACACAACAATTCTTTCTTCCTCTACCGATGAGAGAGAATTACACACAATACCACACTTTCCATGCTTCAAACACCTTACTTCGTGAACCAATATCTCTTTCATTTCTCAATGAAATTTGACGATTCTTGGCCCTACGGTTATCTACGTACTTAGTAGATCATGCATGTGTGAAGAACCGGATTCTCCAACATACGTAACACTAGTGTTTAAGCCGTTAAAGTTGGTCGGTCGCAACTCCCGCCAAAGGCTAATTTCCAACAATCCCCTCTTGAAAGAGATTTTGGCGCACTCACATGGTGTCTTTTCATTTCCAAAGCAATATTTCGGCGGACCGATGTTGCATAAGGAGAGGTAGCCTCGGCTTTGAACCTTCCATAGTTGAATACCATCGGACTTACTTACCGCGCGCGGTGAACGTGATGTCTTGAACCGTCGGTGTTTAGTGTAAGCCAAGACAACGGTACCAACACAACAAATTCCCTTACTCTCTTCTTCGTAATGTTTTGTCCGTTTTGGCCATGGACAACGTCTTGGATTCTTAAGTGCGTTCAATTTTAGGCGGCCCGTCCTCGCACTTAAATAGGTGGTCTCCTACAAGGTATCCCGCTATACCCCACTTCACAAGTGTTAGGAACCATTAAAAGTTTCCCAAAGACCTAACCTCAACCGTTGAGGATCATTACAGGTTTTGAAACCTTAACCTTTACCCATACTGCAGATAGCACTTAACGTCTATCGCGGAAACGGCTTTGGATTTGGTGTTTCTTTTCAGAAATCACTATCCGAAGTGCTCATGCTTCGACTGAAGCGATCAACTGAACCTTTACAACTTAGTTTTCCCATTGAACCAAATTACCGGGATCTCCGGTTCGTAAGGTTGGGTTTCCACCGTATTGGTTCGTATATTTTGGGTTTTAAGTCCATTCCCCTAGACAGCAGAACACTTGATCTCCGGTAGTCCCTTAGTTAGTAAATAAGGAAGTGACACCCGTGATGATCAACTGCCATACGGTCTTATGTCTCCGACAGATCGTGACAGATATGTCCAGACGCCGTCATCCGTGTCCTTCCTAAAGCCGACCGGCTAGCCACGATGTAGAACTGCGAAGGCACGGGTTTCTCCCAATAAGGGACGTCCTCTAATGAGTCGTGAAGTTACTCAACTTCTTTCATGCTTTGTATAAAGCGATAAACTCCGATACCATCATGAATCGGTCGATGCAAGTTTGCTTAGAGGATTTTCCAAGACCCACCATACACATTTACTTGTGACTTTGGTGTTCTTCGGAGATCGATGTCCGGTTGCATCACCGTGTTCTCTCGTAACCGCTGGACATCCGTAATACTATAATCCGTAGATAAGCGAATAATTCGTATATCGTCATATCCGACTTAACGCCTTCTATTGATCATGTATTAAGATCATCGGTGAACCTTAGTTCAACCGATCTATTTGTTGGACGATACCGGGTTGGTTGTAGTGTGTACAATACATTGAACTACACGTGACCCGAGCATATAGCTCCTTGTCTATGGGTGCACCATGATTCCAATCAGCTTCTATGATTCATATCTATTGGTGGCTTCAACGAGATCGTCAACTATCGACCGTCTCCGTTAGATGTCTTAGAAATCCAATTCCTAAGATGTCATCTCAGTGATACTCATATCTTTCATATCGAGACTTTGTTTCAATATGATTTTCACTCTAAGACCGTTGGTTTTCCAACTGTTGGCTTTCTAACTTCGTAGTCAATGTTTCGTGATCGATTCATTGTTTCGTTTTATCCGAGACTTTCGTGACCAAAATGTTAACATTTCGGGGACCAAAATGAAAGTTCGGGAAGAAGCCCAACAGTTCGGCAACCAATTCTCGATCCTCTTCTTCCAACTCTCCGCTTTGGAAGGTCGTTTCAACACCCATGCCATGTAAGATTACAATGGCCCTGGATGTGAAGCTACTCACGGGGAGCACTTTTTACAACCCAAAGGTTCTTTTCCCGGAGGAAGATTAACTATTACACGAGTATGGTTCTATATATGGAATCTATTTCTCTCTTTAGCTTCTTTCCAAAGCGGCGCTTTTGGAGATGACAATTATTTGTTAATTGTCCATGGTTCGTTCTCAACCATACAAGCTAGAAGGACCGGAACAAGTCTTTGCCCCTCTTTGCTCCGTCTTGGTTCAACATCTAGAATCCCCGAGTTCTGCAGATCCGGAATATTAAGTTCCGGATAGACAAAGAACTTTCGAGTCATGAAGATACGGAACGTCTAGTTCCGGACAGTCAGGCCCTCGCGGGTTCTTGTTAACCTTGAGCAATTACTCCTTTTTCCTTTTTCAAGGGAAGTTATGTCCAAAGAATTCAGCATTCTTTGACGCCAAGAGGCGATAAAAACTACTGTTATTTGCAGATCCAGTGGATATGCAATCTACAGTCTTAGGTATGAAACCACCCCACATCACAACATTTGTATGTGAGATCCTTTCCATGTCTCACACGGAGGGTTATCCTTATCCTTATGCGGAGTTCTGTTGAGAATCGCATTAGCGGTAAGGATCGCCTTGCCCCACATAATTTGGGAGTACGGCTTTGCGCTTGGCTAACACCGTTAGACTGAGGTGAGTAGTGAGCAGTCGTTTAATAAACGATGCTTCAAATTCTCCCCCTCTATTGCTACGAATTTTGCAATCCATAGGCATAGTTGATTTTCAACTTCAGCTTTGTAGCGCTTATCCGCTTCAACAACTTCATCTTTGCTTTTCAACAAACAAAGGATTCCATACGTTGTACCATCATCAATGAAGATCACAACGTACTTGTCTCCCCCCTCTATTTTGTATAAACTTCAAATCACCCAATTAGGTGTGACTAAGTTCTAGATGAGCGGTGCTTCTTTCGCTATTCCCTTGACGGAATTTGGAAAGGTGACTTTGCCTCTTCGTCTACCTCACATTCATTTTGAGGGTTTATGTCGACAGTAGGCAACAATCTCAACATCGTTAGCTTTTGAATGACTTGCTATTTAACGTGTCTTAATCTATGATGGAATAGATGCACGGATTACAAATATATCATTCAATTGGCTACAGACATCCTGTACCATTCTTAGTTATCACAGACCTGTTGGACTAGTCTCAAACCAGGTTTGACCAACAGCGTCCCTTTAACCAAGTTTGGGACATGTATCACCTCATTTTTGAGTGATCCCAATCCATGAAGTCCTATTGAAGACAACCTCTCCAACCCCTTCTACTTTAGAGGTGGTGTTGCTTCACATGAACAACCTCTTGCCCGTGGTTAGGGCGTAACCGGATCATATGTGATCTAGATACTCTGGCCTACTCCAGTTGCTTTGGCAGACTGAGTGTCCAATTTCTTTACTGCCTTTCTTTAGGCCTTCAGATCATTCAGGACCTGGAAACTCTGGCCCACCTTACTAGGTGTCCATTACTTTTCCTATGAAATGAATTTTGGCCCCACTCCAGTCGCCCGGAGGCTTTATATGACTGAGTGTCCAATATCATCATATCAAAGGAATTTTGGCCCACTCCAGTCGCCCGGAGGCTTTGTATGACTGAGTGTCCAATATCATCCTATCAAAGGAATTTTGGCCCACTCTAGTCGCCCGGAGGCTTTGTATGACTGAGTGTCCAATATCATCCTATGAAGGATCTTCTGTCAAATAGTATGACAGGCTCAACGTCTTTAGCTTTTAGTCTTCTTCCGTTATGATTGGTGCCCAGATAATTCTTGGCGCTTACTTAAGAGTGGTAAAAGTTTTCGCACAGTTAGTGGATCTTTCTCCATAGTATGTGCGACCATACTTTACACACTTTAGTAATTACACTTAAAAGAACGGATCTTCTTAAGTCGTTTACAAAATCCAATCTTTAAACGGAAAAGAAGATGAGATTAAACTTCTGATTTGTTAAAGCATAAGGAATATAAATTATTTTCATATTCCTCCTTACTTTAATCCATTTTTAATCAGACATCATTTAATCTTTATTCTTGACAAGTAAGAAAAATACTTATCATTTACTCTTTATTCTTGACAAGTAAGAAAAATACTTATCCCAATTTTTGGATTACGGCTCACTTTAGTCACTTCATCGATGAGTGTCCATTTCCTTCTCACCATTATTCGGATCCTTTGTCCGGGGACGAGATATAGGCCTTCTGCTACAAGATAGAATAACATCTTCGGTCTTCTCCTCTTGTCCCAGTTGACATCCTCGTGCTCTCGAGAGCGCTTGTTCCCACCGAGTCTTGGTAGCGGTGACACCATGAACACGTTCATCATCATCACTCTCTTCTACCGTAAAACCATTTCCATATCCGATTTGGTCACACAATTTTTGACCGACATCTTTCGAATACTAATAGTAATACAATACAAATATTGTCTTAAATTGTTGGGAGATTTGCTCTATGGTACTTTATAAAGCGAAGACGGGAAGTATTTAACTATTACAAGTATTCGAAAGGATAAACAAAGAATACAATATTGTCGACTAGAAATCTGAAAATTACAATATAACAACAAAAAGCTGAAATTACGATTTTGTTGAAGACCGAAAAATGGAAACTGGTTTATCTTTGAGTCGAGTGTAGCACTCATCCTTAAGACAATATTTCCCCGTATGTATCCTTTATACGTCCCGGACAATTTGTCTCCCAAGATAAAACAAGAATGGAACCCTTGAGCAAAGGAAACTCAAGAGCTACCGTGAAGAATATTGAGTAACGAAATGATGCTTGGAAGTTGTAGGAAGAAGATTTTTTCTCGGTTGTGTATTTTAGTGCATATCAAGTGTGCTCAACAATGGTGTAAGGGGGTGTTTATATAGGTGAAGGAGGGGCTGAAAAACTGCCTCCATAATAGCCAAATAATGGCCATTATGGAGGTAGTAAAGTCACCAACATAAATGGTGAAAGACCAACTGTTTTGGCCATTATAGGAGGAGTAATTCACCCAAAATAAATGGCAATTGAGAGCTTGGACGTTTCTGCTTTGATCGTCGAAATTCCAACTTTCGAAAAACTTCGGGGACCAAACTCGTACATCTTGAAACTTCGGGGACCAAACTGTACATCCGAAAGAATTCTGGTCCAAACTGCACATCCGAAACTTCGGGATCAAACTGTACTTCCGGCAAAGTTTTCTCGGCCCAAAAAGATAATATCGAAGGCCCACGCCCCACGGCCCACGGCCCACGGCCGCCGTGACCCGTGACCCGTGAACCCGAGAACCCGAGAACCCGGAACCCGGAACCCGGAACCCGGAACCCGGAACTCGGAACCCGGAACCCGGAACCGGAACCGGACCGGACGGGCGGGCGGCGGCGGCGCGCGTGTGGTCTTTACTTGAACCGAAGCACATCTAGGTCCTCCTCCTTTAAACACATGGGATACCCCTTGGGGTCCCAAACCCCAAACCAATTTCGAATCTTATATACACAACAATTCTTTCTTCCTCTACCGATGAGGGAGAATTACACACAATACCACACTTTCCATGCTTCAAACACCTTACTTCGTGAACCAATATCTCTTTCATTTCTCAATGAAATTTGACGATTCTTGGCCCTACGGTTATCTACGTACTTAGTACATCATGCATGTATGAAGAACCGGATTCTCCAACATACGTAACACTAGTGTTTAAGCCGTTAAAGTTGGTCGGTCGCAACTCCCGCCAAAGGCTAATTTCCAACAATCCCCTCTTGAAAGAGATTTTGGCGCACTCACATGGTGTCTTTTCATTTCCAAAGAATATTTCAGCGGACCGATGTTGCATAAGGAGAGGTAGCCTCGGCTTTGAACCTTCCATAGTTGAATACCATCGGACTTACTTACTCATGCGGTGAACGTGATATCTTGAACCGTCGGTGTTTAGTGTAAGCCAAGACAACGGTACCAACACAACAAATTCCCTTACTCTCTTCTTCGTAATGTTTTGTCCGTTTTGGCCATGGACAACGTCTTGGATTCTTAAGTGCGTTCAATTTTAGGCGGCCCGTCCTCGCACTTAAATAGGTGGTCTCCTACAAGGTATCCTGCTATACCCCACTTCACAAGTGTTAGGAACCATTAAAAGTTTCCCAAAGACCTAACCTCAACTCGTGAGGATCATTACGTGTTTTGAAACCTTAACCTTTACCCATACCGCAGATAGCACTTAACGTCTATCGCGGAACGGCTTTGGATTTGGTGTTTCTTTTCGAAATCACTATCCGAAGTGCTCATGCTTCGACCGAAGCGATCAACCGAACCTTTACAACTTAGTTTTCCCATTGAACCAAATTACCGGGATCTCCAGTTCGTAAGGTTGGGTTTCCACCGTATTGGTTCGTATATTTTGGGTTTTAAGTCCATTCCCCTAGACAGCGAGTAACACTTGATCTCCGGTAGTCCCTTAGTTAGTAAATAAGGAAGTGACACCCGTGATGATCAACTCGCCATACGGTCATATGTCTCCGACAGATCGTGACGATATGTCCGACGCCGTCATCCGTGTCCTTCCTAAAGCCGACCGGCTAGCCACGATGTGTAGAACCGCCGAAGGCACGGGTTTCTCCCAATAAGGGACGTCCTCTAATGAGTCGTGGATCCGCACCGTACATCCGAAAGAATTCTCGGTCCCAACCGCACATCTGAAACTTCTGGGATCAAAACTGTACTTCTGGCAAAGTTTTCTGGCCCAAAAAGATAATATCAGAAGGCCCACGGCCCGTGACCCGTGACCCGTGACCCGTGACCCGTGGCCCGTGACCCGTGACCCGTGACCCGTGACCCGTGAACCCGTGAACCCGAGAACCCGAGAACCCGGAACCCGGAACCCGAGAACCCGAAACCCGGAACCCGGAACCGGAACCGGACCGGACGGGCGGGCGGCGGCGGCGCGCGTGTGGTCTTTACTTGAACCGAAGCACATCTAGGTCCTCCCTCCTTTAAACACATGGGATACCCCTTGGGGTCCCAAACCCCAAACCAATTTCGAATCTTATATACACAACAATTCTTTCTTCCTCTACCGATGAGGGAGAATTACACACAATACCACACTTTCCATGCTTCAAACACCTTACTTCGTGAACCAATATCTCTTTCATTTCTCAATGAAATTTGACGATTCTTGGCCCTACGGTTATCTACGTACTTAGTACATCATGCATGTGTGAAGAACCGGATTCTCCAACATACGTAACACTAGTGTTTAAGCCGTTAAAGTTGGTCGGTCGCAACTCCCGCCAAAGGCTAATTTCCAACAATATATATATTGCAAAAACCTTTGGCAAGTCAGTGTGGTTGTCTACCACCTTTAACAAATATGTGTATTGACGTAGTCAGGTAGGCGACACTAATTCAATCACACTAAGGCCGGAGTCACATTCATAAAGAAATAGAAATAAGTAATATTTATTGTTTGTTTTCAACACAAGATTCTAATTCATGTAAATGAAGGGTTAGAATTTTGATCAAACCCACGTGGTAGTATCTTAGCAATTTATAAAATATTTAATAAAAATTAATTAAACTCAAGAAAAAAAAGGGAGAAAAGGTTTCTATAAGAAATATTCTTTTTTGATTATTGCCTTCCAAAGTTATAGTAAATATACTAAAAGTACAAGCATAATCCTAGGCTACAATTACGGTAAGTAATAATTAAAATATACATTTACCATATACATAATTATAACTAAATATTTTCCTATTCTATCACACCCCTGAAGTCGAAGCGGGACGTCGGCGTAGGCTGAGACTGTCCAGAAAGTCTTCAAATAAAACCAGCAGAAGACCTTTTGTAAAAATGTTGGCAATCTGATAATGTGACGGGACATCTAAGACACGTACTTGTCCACGAGCAACCTTTCAGAAAACAAAGTGAATATCCAACTCAATATGTTTAGTGCGTTGGTGGTGAACCGGATTCCCTGAGAGATAAATTGCACTAATATTATCACAATAAACCAATGTCGCCTTCGGAATCGGACAGTGGAGCTCTAAAAGAAGGTTCTGTAGCCAACAAGATTCAATCACCACATTGGCAACTCCGCGGTATTCTACTTCGGCACTGGATCTGGACAAGGTCGCTTGCCGTTTTGAGGACCAAGATACCAAATTATCACCAAGAAATACACAATAACCAGACGTGGATCGTCTGGTATCCGGACATCCACCCTAATCAGCATTTGTGTACGAAATAAGAGTGATTGTCGAAGACGAATATAAATGCAAGACATGATCGAGAGTGCCCTGAATATAACACATAATGCATTTGAGAGCATGCATGTGATCCTCCATCGGGTTATGCATGAATAGACAAACTTTTTGCACAACATAAGAGATGTCGGGCCTCGTGAAGGTGAGTTATTGCAAGGCCCCTGCAAGGCTGCAGTAATGTGATGGATCGACATACGGCTTGCTGGAAGAAGCACTCAACTTCGGTTTAGTATCAACCGGAGTGGCGGACGGCCTACACAATGACATGTCAGCTCGTTTAACGATCTCTTCTGCATACTTCTTTTGGGATAAAAATAAACCACCTGCATAACGTGTCACATCTATCCCCAAGAAGTAACTCGGTGGCCCTAGATCTTTCATTACAAACTCAGAGCCAAGAAGTGACATGATAGACTTACGAAGAGCATCATATGAGGCAGTTAATATAATATCATCCACATACAAAAGAATGTAAGCTAGATCATTACCCCGACGGTATATGAATAGAGAATGATCAGACCTGTTGTTAGAAAATCCAATGTGTGAAACATAATCCGCAAACCTCTTGTACCAGACCCTAGGAGCTTGTTTGAGCCCATACAGTGATTTCTTTAGTAGGCACACATGATTAGGATAAGTAGGGTCTTTGTACCCTATGGGTCGATACATATACAATGTAGCATTGAGTTCTCCATGCAGGAAGACATTTTTTATATCAAGCTGATGAAGCGGTCATGCCTTCGAAAGAGCCAGACTGAGTACCGTGCGGATAGTTGTCGGTTTGACCACTGGGTTGAAAGTCTCACCGCAATCCACACCAACATGTTGAGTATTTCCATCACCTACAAGACGGGCTTTATGTCTCTCAAATGTACCATCAGATTTTTCTTTATGACTAAAATCCACATAGACCGAATCACATTAACATCATGAGGACGGGGCACCAATCCCACGTCCTATTATTAATAAGAGCATTAAATTCATCACCCATAGCCATTTTCCAATTCGGGTCATTAAGGACCGACACATGATTACGTGGCAATGGTTACTTGGTAACATGAGTGTGAAGATCGTATTTTTTATTTGGCTTTAAAATCCCGTGTTGACTACGAGTGACTGGCCGTTGGGCTGGAATTGGATTTGGACCAGAAGTGGAGAACGGACTGCCGAGCAGTGACTGGACTGCCGGGAAGTGGGCCAGCAGTGGTTAGGCCGCTCGTGCCTGATGGTGGGCTGAGACCCAACAGACTGCCAGCCACTGGGCCTCTCAGCAGTGGGATGTCAGCGAGAGGCTCAATTGGGCTCGGTAATTGGGCCGAGACAATGAGAAAAATAGAGCTTGTTTGGTAGGTCAATTTATGGGTCCAAGATGGGGGTATGCTATCATCAAGAAATTCATAGGTATGAGGCACGGAACACTGCAATTTGGCAAAAGAGAAATTTGTTTCATCAAAAATTATGTGACGACTTACGATGTTTTTGTTAGAGGATAAGTCGTAACTTTTGTAACCACGATGATTTGACGGATATCTCAAAAAACACACGGAGTATACTGGGGTTGAAGTTCATTGATGGTAGTAGAAGGAAAGAGAGTATAACATAAGCACTCAAAACCCCATAAATGAGAGTATGATGGGTCCCTTAGGTATAAAATTATGAGTGGGGATTGGTAGGCTACTTGTTTGTTCGGAAGTATGTTTAGAAGATAGGTTGCCATTTGTAATGCATGATGCTAAAAGGATTGTGGGAGAGAGGCATGAGCAAGTAATGTTCTAACAACGTTGTTAATGGTTCGGATTTTTCTTTCTGCTTTTCCATTTTGAGATGATGTATGTGGACACGAGAGACAAAACGACAAACCATTAGTTTTGCAAAAATCTCAAAATGGCTCATTATCAAATTATCTACCATTATCACATTTAATATTTTCAATGTCCCATTTAAATTGAGTGCAAATGTATGCTCTAAAGGTGAGGAATGTGGAAACAACTTATGACTTTTTAGATAAAGGAAACATCTACAAAAAATTAGAGTAATCATCCAACAAAAGAAGATAATATCTATGACCCAAAGAACTCAAATCGGGAGATGTCCAAATATCACTATGGATAATATCAAAGTGCATAACAGTACGAGAATTAGAAGCAACAAAAGGCAACTTAACATGTTTTCCAAGAGAACAAGAGCGACAAATATGTGAATTACGAGTTCTAGTACACTCAATAAATTTATTTTGTCTAAGGAATGAAAAAACAAGTGCTCTTGGATGACCCAAACGTCCATGCCGTAAAGAAGGAGCCAAAACTGCAAAAATGGATGGTAATGTGGCTTGATGTGTGGTTGTGGTGATTAGATAAATCTCATCCCGACTATCACATCTCATTAGATGCATCACCTTCTAAAAATCCTTCACGGAAAACCCAAAAAGATCAAATTCAACAGAAACCCAATTATCAGTAGTAAATTTTCTAACTAAAATCAAGTTTTTAATTAATTGAAGAGCGTGAAGGACAATTTTTAAAGTTAACGGTGGATTCGGGGGAGACAAGTTTATAGTACCATAACCTCGAATTGGAATTGAATGACCATTTCCGATAATTATACCACGATTATCGCTCAAATTAAAATAGGATGAGAGATTACCTTGGGAGGACGTCATATAAGACGTTGCATCAGTGTTCATGTACCAATTTGCGTCGGGCGGATTAAGCCCAAGAGTATGCATCGCGGCCTCGATATCTATCAGGGTCACCATTGCCGAGTGGGCCTGCTGCCACTGGCTCGGCAGTGGCCCAAGAATTTCTCGGCTACTTTGGGTCACCGGCGAGACTTGGGCCCGGCCCGATTCTGGGCCGGATAGGGGCAGGGAGGCACGACCCAAGGCCACTGCTAGGCCCATGGTGCCGGCCCACTGCCCCACGGTACCTTCGGCTGCCACTGGGCTGGTGGTTGCTGTTGGCCGCCACTTCCGTCCTCCACCATGGCTGTGGCCGCCGCCCTTTCCCGCTGTTTTTGCCTCCATTACCGATATTTCGTCCCTTTTGGCCACGGTTTGGCAAATTTTCATATTGTGTAGAAGTATCCTCGGACGGAGTGGCAACCATGGAGGAATTCGACACGGTGGCTAACTTTTCAAAAAAATCTGCTTCTTTAAGAATGAGCATAGAGCGGGCTTGGTAAAACGATGGAAGAGAATTTCTTTGGCGGATGAGAGTACCCACTCCACTAAATGCGTTGGTGAGGTCGGCAAACAGTTGTAAAACAAGCTGATTGTTAGTTACCGGCGAGCCGACATTCTTGAGTTGGTCCAACAAAACCTTGAGTCGTTGACAATATGTGAATGCATTGGGAAAATCCGTCATATCGGTGGTGGAGAATTCTTGCTCAAGGATAACGTGCCGGGAATTTTTGTTGCCTTGGAATATGTCGCGTAAGCGATCCCAACCTCTATCGTCGTAGAGTCAGGTTCAATAATTGTATGCAGCAAATCGCTAGAAATAGTGGCATAAATCCATTGAAGAATTGTCGCATCGAGGGTTAACCATAATTCTCTTTCGTCGGCGATTTTTGGCACCTTCTCCTTTCCTTTTTCCGGCAGAATTATGTGATGAATAACCCGGTGGGATCGATAGTGAATCTTGAAGAGCTTCGCCTACATTGCATAATGGACGTTTTCCATCTCAAGAGTGATGGAAATATGGGATTTAATATTTGTAACTGTGAGGGCTAGATGAAAAGAGGATTTCGAGTCAGACATGGATGATGGGAGAATGATGGTGGTTGGCGGCAAAAGGAAAAGGGAGGGGGGCTGACGACACAAGGAAGTAGTGTTAGGATTTCAGGAATTTTTCCTAGTCTGCTGATAACATGTAAGAAATATTCTTCCTTGATTATTTCTTTCCAAAGTCATAGTACATATACTAAAAGTACAAGCATCATCCTAGACTACGATTATAATAAGTAATAACTAAAATATACATCTATCATATATAGAATATATATAATTATAAATAAATATAATTTTCCTATTCTATCAGTTTCTTATATGAAGAGCTTAACAAGATTATATTGTAGATAGAGAGACTAGGAAATGAGAAAAGTTGTTAGAAGAAATACATCTCAATAAACCTAAGCTTGAATTTTGTCTTATAAATAGTTGTTGTGAAAACCTAGCAAACGACTAAGCAAAGCATTATCTACGTATCTCATGCATTTCCTTTTCAAACTTGTCATTAGTTACTTGTATCACAATGCAATAACTTGTGGTGTATAATGACTGAATTTAGACGGGTCAAAATTGACTAAGTTAATAAATAAATAGATTATTAACCCACCCAAAGATTACTTATATGTTGAAATGCGTTGGGCCAAAATAGGCTTGACAATGGGTCATAATAAAATCCGTGCAATTCTTACTAAGTTTTATTTTTTGTATTTATTTTCTTATAATTTGTTTGAAGTTCCTAATATTTTTTTTTTATTATGATTATTTATGATATATTAAAAAAATATTATTTTAAAAATACTTAACAAGATTTCTCATGGATCAATTCAAACTACATATCAACCAAACTTTTAGATGGACTGGATTGGACAAATTTAAATAAACTGAAGTAATGAATAAGCGAGTCATTAACTCACCCAAACTTGTGCAAGTGAAATTATATTTTTTGGCTAGTTTTATTTAAGGCTGGCTAACGGGATGGGTCGACCCGGTCCCGACCCCGTTAAAAAAATAATAAATAAAACCGGTAACTGGACTCGAACCGGGACGGGACATGGGCTCGTCCTGCCCCAGTCCCGATTCGCCCGCCCCGGTCCCGCCCGATCCCTCCCATTTGTAAAAAATGGTCATTGCACAACGACCATTTTATATTTTGGTCGTTGTGCAACGACCATTTTTGGCCTCACCCCCCTACCCCTTAATATTTATTTTTAACCCCTAAGTTAATATATTTACACTTTAACCCAATTTCTCAACTATAAATACCTCATTTTCTCTTAATCTTTCTCACAAATCTTCCTACAATCTCTCTAATTTCTCAATCTATCTCTCTACAAGTCTACATTGTCTACTAAATATTAAATTTTATTTATTCATTTGTATAACTACATCAAAGTTCAAAAATTGAGAGTGAAGTTGGCAACTAGCTTGAGGATCATCCATCGAACAATTTCAATTTTCAACATCGATTGCATGTCGACGTTACGTCGACGTTTGGTACATTCGTTCCTTCTTTAAATTATTATGGTTACTTTATTTTAATTAGCGCACTTAATTTCATTATATTTAACTATTTATTAGCATAATTAAAATGAAAGGAATAAGAGGTATGTTTAAGGGTAAGGGTAAGGGTGCTTCTTCTAGTAGGGTTAACAAGGGCAGGGGTACTTCTTCTAGTCATATTATTCCTAGACATGATGATTTGGTTGAATACACACATATAGATCAAACTGAATTTTTTAATGATATACCATTAGAGTTAGACGATGAGATATTTTCTGCAACTCAACCATATTTTAATTTAGAAGATAATCTAGATGACACACCCACTAATCTAGATGACACACCCACTGGTACACCTCCAACTGGAACACCTCCTATTCCCCTAGTATGAGACGAGGCCCAATAAAATGAAAATTAAAATCAAATCCATGAATTTTGTTTTATAGGGACGAAGAAAATCAAGTAGTTAGATGTCAAATTTGTAAAAATGTTTATAAATTTAAAATGGAAAAAGATCAGGGTGGGACAGGAGGTTATTGAGACATGTACAAAATATTCACAAAGCTAGGTGGAACCAATACCTGACTGAAAAATCTAGTGCGCCAATGCGCTCTCAGTCGGGACAAGGTTCACATAATGTCCCGGACCAAGTACAAGGTCAAATTAACCCTATGATGGGAGAAATTGTAGGCCCTAAATACGATAAAACATAAAGATATGGAAGCAATAGCAAAATTAGTTGCGGTGGAGGGTTTGCCTTTTTCATTTACTTCCTCTCCTGATTTTATTCATTACATTAGAGATATGTATAATCCCGCTTTTAACGATTTTCCTAGATCAACTGTTAGGAGATATGTTTTTAAATTTGCACATGAATATCAACAGTATTTACGCTATTCATTATATCATTTTAATGGCAAAGTGGATCTCACTTCTGATATAGGTCGTAGTACGAACGTCCATGATTATTTAAGGGTAACATGATATTGGATAGATTATAAATGGTCTATGCAAAAATGTATTTTAGCATATAGATATATTGATGATAGGCACACTGGTACTTTTATTGCAGAAAATATTCATTCAGTTTGCGATTATTATGGTATAACTGATAAAATTATGACTATTACATTAGATAACACTTCTTCTAATAATTATGCTATTAGAATTTTAAAATATATTTTAACTCCATCTTTTTCAAATCATTTTCATATAAAATGTGTGTGCCATATTTATAACTTATTTGTAAAGGATGGTCTAACACTTTTTGAAGACATTCTTAATAAAATATAATTTTCTATAAACTTTATTTTTAGAAGTAATAGGATACAATGAAAAAAAGAATATAAATAAACTTGTCACGATTGTGGCCTACCTTATAGAAAAATTCCCGAAGAAGTAGCAACTAGGTGGAATTATTTATACGCACAACTACTTGTTGCTTATGATTATAGAAGACCTATAACTTTATTTTTTAACGCCCATAATCGAAATCCAACTGATATGATTGTAGATAACGATTGGAAAAAAAATTCAAAACTTACTGTATTTTTAGAGAAATTTTTTCAAGCAACAAAAGAATTTTCCGGTATATATTATCCTACTATTTCAACTATGTTATTTTATATAGCTCTAATATTTTTATTACTTAGTGAATATATGGAAAAATCAGCTTATAAGACACCTATTAAAAAATATTTATAAAATTTAAAAAATATTTTATTCCTATTCCCACTATTTATATTATTGGTGTTTTATTAAATCCGACTATTAAAATAGACTGGTGTAAAAACACTTATTGAAACTATTTATGATTGTATAGTAGTACTTCCACCTCCAACTCCAAAAAAATCGAAATGACTCACCACTTACGGAACAAACTAAAGAAGAAGTGTTGTCTAGCATACAATATGAATGCAAAAAAGTATATAGGCATTACCAACAAGAAAGTGCTAGCAACCAACCGGCTTTCATACCATATTCTTCTTCTTCAACACAACCTCAAAAAAGGCATGATGTTTTTGCGGCTAGTATTGAAAGTCTTAGACATAGAATGTATAGTGGTACCACTACTAATCAAGTTAGCGAGTTTGATATTTTTGTTTTGCAGGGTGTTGTACCGTACCAAGCAGTTCTCAATGAAGAAGGGCGTGAAGACTTGCTGAAAAAATTGGAGGGAGAATGAGAAGACCTTTCCGAACTGTCAAAGATGGTCCGAGATGTGTTGAATATTCAAGCGTCATCAACAACGTCTGAAAGCGCTTTTTCGGCCGGAAGATTTCAAATAGGAGAGCACATACACTCATTAGTTGGAGATAACTTGGAGATTGCAGTATTATTCAGAGATTGGATACGAGTGGAGCGTAGAAGGTGCGGTCAACCGGAGATCAACGAAGAAGACGACGAAAACTACAACGAAATCTTATCCTACGGAGGTGGAAGCGACGTCGAATAATTTGACCAACAAATTTCAATTCAAACCGAAGAACCACAAGATATTATAAAGAAACTAGAAAATGTGTTTTTAAATATGTAATTTTTTTAATTGTAATTTTACTATGTTATTTGCAACTTTCAACACCACAAAGTTTAATTTTGAAATTGTATTACAAAAAAATTATATTTCTATTAAATAATATAAGAGGCACAAAAACAGTCTTAAGATGTTTTTATCACACTATTTTGTTCAATTATTGATGTGTTTTATATGTTATTTTTTAAAATTAAGTACAAAAAAAATTTGAAAAACCCGATCCCGATCCAACCCCGTTCCGAAAGACCGGTCCCCTTTTCCGACAGAACCGGAAACGGGACGGGACATTGGCGGATCCCACCAGTCCCGCCGGGTCCCGTTCGACCGGGACCCGCCCCGCCCCCTAGTTTTATCACCCCCAACAACAATGTTGTTGTCTCTTGCTATTACGTAATATACTACTTAGTTTACCTGCTTTCTTAATATACTATGAATCTATCAACTATTTTAGTCTAAAATGATTAAAAGTAAACTTTAGATTTGTATTTCCCAACAAATTTTCCCTTATACAAAATGAACAACATTTCTTATTAGTCTAAACTTACGATAAACCAATTACTATCACTAATTTTCCAAAAAGGAGGCAAAAAAAACAATTAAAAAAAGAGTTTAATAGTATGAAAATTATGATACAATTAAATAAGAATATAACCACCGGTTAGTTAAATAATGTGGAAACAAGAAAATAACCACCGGTTAGTTAAATTTTTGTCACACAAGGTACCGCATTACATCGTCCTCCGGGGCATAGTCCAGTGGCAAAGCCTGGGTGCTATAAGGCGCTCTCATTCCCCGCAAGTGCATGTTGGGGAATTTGACGTCTCATTGATCGTTGTACGCTCCCGTAAAAGCGGCCACGGAGCACATCCCGCGATTTACACCGATAATAGTGTTGAAGGACCGTGCTATTACCTCCAGACGCGCCCGATATATTATCAAAAAAAAAAAAAAAAAAAAAAAAAAAGGTACCGCATTACATCCCTGTGAACCTCTCAGTGAATCGCTGGTCAATATGCCGTGACTGACGCGCCAGATATAGGAGCGTGTGTGCACCTTCTTGAATTAGGCAAGCAATTAACCCCTTAATAGTGTTTTTTTTCTTTTTCTTTTTCTGTTGTATAGTCATTTATTTCCTTTTTCTATTTTTTTACTATTTCTGTATAACATCACTACTGTCTTGTCACTTCACCTATGTCGTACAGCCCCATCATCCAGAGAACAATTATTATTATTAAAGTCAATATACATATGCAGTTATGCACCAACAGGAAATAGGTGAGAATTATTGATTTGCCATTAATTAGCTACTACAACAATAACATACCCAATGAAATTTCACAACGTGGGTATTGTTGGTTATTACAAAGGTTGCAGGAAACGGGAATTACAAGTGACTGCAAAGTAATTCAAAAACTAAAATTACAATACAAAAGAATAACAAACTACCGATCACCCGTATATCGCTCCCGGTATACGGGTGCACCAAGATTTTTATCAAGCTTTTGATTTGTATCCATTGGTGACGTTATCGGTGAACCGTCTAACATCTCAAACTTTCTCAAAACATCCTCGATGTAGTGAGACCGAGATAAGACCAAATCCGTCGGACGTCTTAGAGATTTTAATCCCTAAGATGACATCTCGCGATACCCATATCCTTCATGTCGAAGCATTGTTTCAACATGTTCTTAGTCTCTAGGATTACCCTAGGACTGCTTCATATGATTAACATGTCGTCTACATACAGGCATATCATAACAAATGAGTCAGAATTACCTTTCGTGTAAACACATTTATCACACTCATTAATGGCGAAACCCTTCGATAGTAGAGTACTATCAAATTTTTCGTGCCATTGCTTCGGGGCTTGTTTCAGCCCGTACAAAGACTTGACAAGTCGACAGACTTTCTTCTCTTGTCCTTGAACCACGTACCCCTCGGGTTGGTCCATATAAATTTCTTCTTCCAAATCACCGTTTAGGAAGGCTGTCTTGACAACGCCTGAACAATTGTCCTTGGTTCATCATTAACCATATAAGCTACAAAGTCAGGACCGAAGGATTTATCCTTCCTGGCCCTCTTACTTCGCCTTAGATCCATCTCTGGGGAGTCTCCAAGGTCAGAGAATCGGAACACTAGATTCCGGAGGTTCGCCACCTCGAGATTCGCTAGATCTGAACCATTCGGATCCGGCAACGATCAAGGACTCCCGGTTCTTGAGAGCTTTGTGCATAACTTCGTTTGAGAGAGGTTATGCCTTTTTCCTTTCAAGGAAATGTACTTTCAAATAATAGAGCATTCCTTGATTCCATTATTGTACCCTGGTGGATATATGGAATATCTGTCTTATGCACTAAGAAGCGATAAGCACTACTGTTATTTGCATATCCGATGAATATGCAATCTACAGTCTTAGGTCCAAACTTGACCTGCTTTGGCTTGGGTACTTTAATGGGTTTCTTTCCCTTCCATGATTCATATGGAGTTTTGTCCTTACCCTTATGTGGGACTCTGTTAAGAATCGTATTAGCGGTAAGGACGGCTTCTCCCCACATATTTTGGGAAAGATCGGAATTGATAATCAAGGCATTCATCATTTCCTTTAATGTGCGGTTCTTACGTTCCGCCACACCGTTTGATTGAGGTGAGTATGGAGCCGTCGTTTGATGAATAATGCCTTCTTGGGCACAGTATTCCTCAAACGGCGCTACATATTCTCCCCCTCTATCTCTACGAATGGATTTAATCTGTAGGCTAAGTTGATTCTCAACTTCTGCTTTGTAATGTCGGAACGCTTCAAAGGCTTCATCCTTACTTTTTAACAAGTAAAGGTAACAATACCTTGTGCTATCATCTATAAATGTCACAAAGTACTTGTTCCCCCTCTAGTTTGTGCAAACTTCAAATCACATATATCTGTGTGAATAAGTTCTAGAGGAGCGATATTCCTTTCGACGGATCGAAAAGGAAGCTTGGTGAGTTTTGCCTCTACGCACACCTCACACTTATGTTGAGGGTTTACGTCGATAGACGGCAACAACTCCATCTTTACCAGCCTTTGAATAGACTTGTAGTTAACATGTCCCAATCTATGATGCCATAAATTAGAAGACTCAAGCAAATAAGAAGAAGGTTCAACTTTATTTCCTTGACGCAATACATACATGGCATTCACTTTGAAGAGGCCTTCACAGACGAAGCCTCTTCCCATAAATGTGCCATTTTTAGTGAGTACAAACTTATTGGATTCAAATACTAGCCTAAAACCAGCATTAACCAATAAAGGTCCAGAAATTAAATTTCTTATAATCTCTGGGACGTGCATCACTTCCTTCAGAGTAAGTTCCTTGCCGGAAGTCATCTTCAGGACCATCTTTCCAACCCCAAGACGTCGGAAGAAGCGTTGTTGCCCATGAACGCTTCTTGTCGGCCGATCGGTGTGTACGTGGAGAAGGCATCTTTGTTGGAACAGATGTGCCTAGTAGCACCCGTGTCCATCCACCACGCATCGTCGATTCTCAACCAAGTTGGCTTCTAGCACCACTGCTGAGAATTCCTCGATCATGTCATCCAGGAGCGTGTCCTTGACGACGTTTGCTTGCACCTTGCCTTTAGACTTGGCTTTCTGCTGTTGCTCAGTCTTGAGCTTGCGGCATTCCTTGATCCTATGACCAGGTTTCCCACAGTGATGACAATTACCTCTGAACATCTCTGCTGCAGGGGCTTTCTTTGTCTTTACGGAACTTCCGCTTCTTGCTTGAGTTCCCTTTGGCCTCACCCCATTCGCCTTCGCCTCAACAGGTTGTCTACCCCTTGGCAAGGTCTTCTTATTATCTTCCTGGATTTGCAGTTTGATAACAAGCTCTTCAAAGTCATCTCCTTTGTCTTGAGTTTCAAGTAACTCATAAACTCATTCCACGAATGAGGTAACTTTTCAAACAGCGATGCAACCAAAAACTGCTCGTTTGGTTTCAGTCCTTCCAAATCCAGGTGATGTATAATCATCTGGAATTCCTGGACTTGGGACATCACTGTCTTACTGTCCACCATTTGGAATTTTAGAAATTTCCCAACGATGAACTTCTTAGTACCCGCATCTTGTGCGTTGTACTTCTTTTGCAGTTTATCCCACAACTCTTTGGCAGTGCCAACGGTGCAATAGACCGTGTAGAGAGGGTCTGCCGAGTAGTTTAGTATGTAGTTCTTACACATGAAATCGCTATGATTCCACGCATCTCGAACCATCTTCATGCCGTTAACGACATGGATACCAAGGCCCCCTTCACCTGTTTCAGCAGGCGAAGAGTCCATTTCATTTCCAGCTTGTGGAGGATCTTCCGTAAGGAACCGGGCCATGCCCATTACCGTTAAGTAGAACATCATCTTTTGCTGTGCATCTCTTAAATTCTGATCCCATGAATTTTTCAGGGCGATCATGGTGGTGTGAAGAAGCGGGTGGAGCTCCAGCAGTCGGGAAGGCAGCGGTGTTACTGCCTTGAACGATGAGCAGCGAGCGGTGAAGGCGGCGAGTTCACGCCTTGGGCAGTAGCGGCAATGGCGCGGAAGGCAGCAACGTTGCCTCGAGAGACATCAGCAGTAGCAGCAACATCGATCATATTTACAGCCATGTTATAGCAGTTACAGTGAACGAATATTGTCTTAAGTTTTTGGTTATTACAAAGGTTGCAGGAAACGGGAATTACAAGTAATTGCAAAGTAATTTAAGAACTGAAAATTACAATAGAACAACAAAACTGAAATTACAATTTTGTTGAAGAAAAAAAATTGGAAAAATGGAAAACTATTTTTGTTTGCTGAGTCGAGTGTGGCACTCTGTCCTTAAGACAATATTGCCCCGTATGTATCCTTTATACGTCCTGAATAATTTGTCTCCCAAGATAAAACAACAATGGAAACACTTGAGCAAAGAAAACTCAAGAGTTATCGTGAAGAATATTGAGTAATAAAATGATGCTTGGAAGTTGTAGGAAGAAACTGGTTTGCTTGTGTATTTTCGTGTATATCAAGTGTTGTAAGTGTATGTTAAGTGTGTTTCAACAATAGTGCAAGGGGTGTTTATATAGGTGAGGGAGGGACTGTTTTAACTGCCTCCATAACAACCATTATTGGCCAAATAATGGCCATTATGCAGGTAGTAAAGCCACCAAAATAAATGGTGGAAGACACCAACGGATTGGCCATTATAGGAGGAGTAATTCAGCCAAAATAAATGGTTGAATTGAGTGCTTGGCGTTTCTGCTTTGACCGTCCAAATTCTGACTTTCTGGAAACTTCAGGGACCAAACTGTACATCTTGAAACTTCATGGATCAAACTGTACATCTGAAAGAATTCTGGTCCAAACTGTACATATAAAACTTCTGGGATCAAACCGTACTTCGGCAAAGTTCTCTCGGCCCAAAAAGATAATATCGAAGACCCACGGCCGTGGCCCGTGACCCATGGCCGTGGCCCGTGGCCCGTGACCGTGACCGTGACCGAACCGGCGGCGGCGGCGGCGGCGCGCGCGTGGGGGCTTTCCTCGAACCGAAGCACATCTAGGTCCTCACTCCTTTAAACACATGGGATACCCATTGGGGTCCCAAACCCCAAACTAATTTTGAGTCTTATATACACAACAATTCTTTCTTCCTCTACCGATGAGGGAGAATTGAACACAATACCACACTTTCCATGCTTCAAACACCTCATTTCGTGGACCAATATCTCTTTCATTTCTCAATAAAATTTGATGATTCTTGGCCCTACGGTTATCTACGTACTTAGTAGATCATGCATGTGTGAAGAACCGGATTCTCCAACATACGTAACACTAGTGTTTAAGCCGTTAAAGTTGGTCGGTCGCAACTCCCGCCAAAGGCTAATTTCCAACAGGTATTGGGAGGATAAAGTGTACGCATATCTTACCTCTACCTTGGTAGGTAGAGCGGCTGTTTCTGAGAGACCCTCAGCTCAAGACAGAGCATAATCACAAGCAAAACAAGAGAATCAATCAGAAAATATTTAAAGCAGTATGAAAATGCTGGTATCAAAAGCTAATAGATCATGATAGCGCATTCTGAAAAGTAAGTAGTAACTAGCGCAAGTAAATAAGCTAAACAAAGTAGGACACATAGCAGCAGAAATCAAGCTACATGAGACTATAGAGCAATACTGCACCTATTAGTATGATAGGCTAAGCGGACCTACAATACTAACACTACAACTACTAGTTTGCAAGCGTAAGTAGGACTACGCTCGACTACATACTACCCTTCTACCTTAATCTGTGCCCTCCACAACCCTCTATCTAATGTCATGTCCTCAATAAGTTGCACCTGCGCCATATCTCGAATAATCACCTCTCCCCAATACTTCTTCAGCCTACCTCTACCCCTCCTGATCCCGTCCATAGCCAGCCTCTCACACCTCCGCACTGGGGCATTTGTCGAAGTGGTGGAACGAGCTTTCTATTAAAAGTTGCTAGGTGAATCCCTAAAGTAGATTAGTTCGATCAGCAAGACCCGTCTCCGTAGCATTGGAATCAATATTTTGCTTGGCATAGTTGCGGTACGACTTTCCTGGTCTATTTAACTAACTGAAGCTAGCCGAGATCTCTCCTCTGCACATATTCAAATCATCTCAACCTCATTTCCCGCATCTTATCCTCCACCGAGGCCGCTCCTACTCTGTCCCGGATATCATCATTTCTAATCATATCCCTCTTTGTATGCCCGCACATCTTTCTCAGCATCCTTATCTCTACAACTTTCTTCTTTTGGAAGTGCGAAGTCTTGATTGACCAACACTCCGCCCCATACAACATAGTCGGTCTAACCACCGCCCTATAGAACTTGCCTTTAAGTTTTTGTGGAACCTTTTTGTGGCATAAGACTCCAGATGCGAGTCTTCATTTCATCCACCCTGCCCCAATACGATGTGTGACATTGTCGTCAATCTCTCTATCCCCTTGGATAATAGGCCTGAGGTACTTGAAGCTTTCTTTCTTTGGAATGACCTGAGTATCAAGCCTCACCTCCACGCATGTCTCAAGGTCGCTCCCGTTACTGAACTTGCACTACAAGTATTCTGTCTTTGTCCTCTCAGCCTAGACCATTTAGATTCTAGAGTCTGTCTCCAAACCTCAAGCTTAGTGTTCACTCTGCTGCGAGTCTCATCATATAGGACTATATCTTTCCATTAATTAGCTAGAAGACTAAAAATGGTACTTTATCCGTCCCAAAAAGATTAGCTTAGTTTGACTTGACACAAAATTTAAGAAATAAAGAAAGACTTTTAAAATGTGTGGTCCAAAACAACTTTTAGATATTTATGCCCGTAAATGATCTCATAAAGTTAAATTATTTCTAAATATAGAAATGAGTCTATCTTTTTTAGACAAACTAATAAAGAAAGTAGATCAATCTTTTTGAGACGGGGGAGTAGTACTTATTATTAAGTCGATATCAAATTTAGTGATAAAAAGTACAATTAACCTGCGATATCTAGCAATATTTAGGCCCGTTTGGTCATGAAAATTTATCACCTTTTTTCGAAAAAAAATTCACTTTATTTGAAAAATAATGTTTGGTAATGAAAATTTCAAATACAACTTCAAGTTGTATTTGAAATTTGTGAAGTTGTATTTAAAATTTGAAAAACACCTATAATGTTGTTTTCACTTTTTAAACTTTCAATACATTCAAACAACGAATTATTATTCTTTGCAAAACCTATAACCAAATACAACTCCCTCTTTAACTCTAACTTAAAAATTCCAAATAAGATAAAAAAATATTTAATTTTCATGGTCTACCGTTAAATATAATATATTTTGAAGAAAGCTAATCTATGTGAGACTTTGTTTTTATTTATTTAAATGAATGGTGTGGTAGAAACATATATCAATATTAGTGGAGGTACAAGTATACTGTGAAATAGTTGTGCTCAATTTGTTCCGCACATCGTCAATTTAAAATAACAAAAGAGTCCTAAAAATTCTCTATATATAAGCTAGAGTTCAATTAGAACCCTCTGCAGTCCGGAGCCCTTCTTTAGGGGTGGAGGACGGCCAAGAGCAAGGAAGCATAGGCAATTTTCATTTTTTTCGACTTGTGAATGTTTTTAATAAAAAATGTGAAGAGAATCTTATATTTAATTAGTTATCAAAATCAAGAGTGTAAATAGCAAATTATATAAAAATAAATGCCTTCCATGAATAATGTGGATAGTTGAGAAAATGTAAATACAAGTAATAATTGGAGAAAGAATTACGTAGATATTTTCTATATAAATAAAATCTGGGAGTAAAGAACACGCGCCACCTATTAGTTATCATTGAAGCAAAACGAATTCGAAAAAAGAATCAGTATAACAACTAACAACCTCTCTTCTTTCTAAAAAGTCACAACTCACACAACTTCCTCCGACACGCAACAAATTATACATTTCTACCCCCCACCCCCACCCCCTACCCTCACCTTCCTTGAGAAAAGTCCTTTGTTATTTTTTCTGCCAGCGTAGTATGAAATTTTAAATAATTGAATTTTCTTACTATGCTTTCTTTCTTATATTTTATGTGATATTAGTACTGTCTGTTTTACAGTATATATTGCTAAAATTGTTATTAAATATAGAGAACTTGAACATGTAAATCTTAATCTTGAAAAAAAATTTAAATGTACATGTCTAGATATACACTAAATATTACTAAGTTTTGAAAAGCGCTCCCTGCGAATGATTTTTCTATACTCATGACTTGAATCCGAGATCTTTAATTAAGGGAGGAGCAACCTTCCGCCGCATCTTTGGTGGTTACACTAAAAATTAGTTAATAATATTGATTCTACTACAATAAAGGCCAAACTTTTCATATTCATTTTGAAAGTTTTTTTTTTAGAGAGTGTTATTTCTTTTAATGGATTAATTGGATCTGTATATGTAATTCAAAAGGAATGATGAGTGCACCGCCAGACGAGATAAGATACTTGTTGTGAGTGGTATTTTCCACTTTGTAATTGTAGAGTTTCAAATCTTACTTCATCGCCCACTATGTCTATTATGGAATAGCCTAGACAAGATGGAAAGTCTCTTACTGTGAGGCTTCCCTTCCTTCTCTACCAGTAAGTTAATAAGGTTGCTAAGCTGTTCACCGGGCATAGCTAGATGACAAATGAGAAAAACTTAAAATCCAGCTTTAGGCCTACAGCGTGAGTAGTCGAATTCTGATGGAAGCAATTTGCTCTCTTCTGGGATAAGATCTTGTAGGTGATATCAGTTGTTCTGTTCTCAAACTCTGGTCATTTAAGCACATTTCGCGATTTGCTGATAATAGTGCTGAGGGACCGGAACTACTATCTCTAGTAATAGTCGAATGTAAGCTCTGGATATATATATATATAAAAAAAATCGGTAAGCTTCTTGGTTTCAATAGCATGACACGTACAAAAATTAAGAACTTGAGTGAGATTAATAACGATCACTAACAAAGTTGGTTGACAAACATAATTTATGCACTGATGTTGATTCTAAATCGTCGCTTTCCTCAGAGTAATCCTATTTTGGCTAACATCCTATTTGTTGCTCCCGACCATACCTAGACAGCAACTTAATTGAGTACGTCATAATTAAAAAAGAAAGACTCGCCCTTATGGACAGAAATTTGAATTAATAAGACTAGTGATATTGGATAATATAATAATACTAATAATGTGACTACTTAATAATACACATAGTATTCCTTTAATTTCACTATATAAAATCTTGGAGGGAGGAGGGAGTATAATACGCACACACCCACACACAAAACGTTTCTCCATTGCCACTCTCTACTATAACCTCTTGTTCTCTCTCTATATATACATATACACATAGCCGGCCATTGCCCCCATTTAATTTCTTGATTAATTCTTCGTATTCGAGTTTATTGTTGTTCTTGTTACTATACTTAGGAAATGTTTGACCTCAATTTTTGTTTCGAGGAAGATGATAAAATGGAACCCTCATTTTCCGGTACATCAAATTCATCCATTATAAACATCGAAACAACATCAAGTACTACTGCCTGTAATAATGATGATGAGTTCATTTCAAACTCCGATCATCTCCTTAATGGATATACATTTGATATTATAAGAACTGATTACGTGGAAACCGAGTTTGTTGTGACTAAGGAGCTGTTCCCGTTAACCGGCGGTGGAGAAGCGGCGGCGGCGGTGGATCGGGAGAAGTGGTTGGATCTATCGGGTAATTACGGTGGTCCGATGGAGCAGAGGATTATTGTTGCGGAGCAACCAGCACAGCAGAGAGTACAACAACAGGTGAAGAAGAGTAGAAGAGGACCTAGGTCGAGGAGTTCTCAATATCGTGGTGTTACATTTTATCGAAGAACTGGTCGATGGGAATCTCACATCTGGTCAGTAATTCCTCCAATTTTATTTTTTTTGAAAATTTTATTGAGCTAAATTTAATTTCTACTCCTTCCGTCCCAATTTATGTGGTACAATTGTAATTTCGAGAGTTTGTGATTCCAAATATATAGGTAAATTTTAGTTCAAAAAACTTAAAGTTTCTATGTCCCAATAACGAAATTTGAATCTCGATATTACAACAGTGTCATATAAATTGAGACAGTGAGTAGGAGTAGTAGTTTACGAAAGGGATTTGTAATTGTTCTGTTGAAATACGGAGAAATATACAAAGTTATTGCTAGAAATGACTAACTGTAGTTTCTATGTTATAATATTATTCAGGGATTGCGGAAAACAAGTTTACTTGGGTAAGCAAATGTGCTTTATTTATATACTGCTTTGTTGATTTAAATGTTCGTTTCTACTTTGTTCATGAATTGTTTCTAAGTAACTACAGAAACAAGTTTTTTTGTGGTAAGCAAATGTGCTTATTATATACTGCTATGTTGACTTGCAATTTCTTTTCTAAGTACTTTGTTCATGAATTGTTTCTAAGTAACTAAAAGCTTCAATTGGACATTTTTTAACGAGAAATTTGAATCTTACAGGAGGATTTGACACTGCACATGCTGCTGCTAGGTACAACTTAACTGTAGTTAGAATGAGTTTTATTAGTTAAATGGCGGAAATTAGATTATTTTGATTGGGCTTGTGTTTTGTCTTGAGCCGAGGATTTTTCGGAAACAGCCGCTCTACCTACTAAGATAGAGTTAAAGGTCTGCATACACTCTACCCTCCTCGCAGACCCCACATTGTGGGATTTCACTGGGTATGTTGTTGTAAATTTCCCTATTAATTTCAGGGCTTATGATCGTGCTGCGATTAGATTTAGAGGACTCGATGCAGATATCAATTTCAATGTTAGTGATTATCACGATGATCTAAAGCAGGTTGGTGGATAGCTAATTATTGAACCACCTAAGTTTGAAATCTTTTTTCTCAGTTGGGAAACTGAATTTGATTACTGTTATTGTTTTGTGACTGGTATTTAGATGGTGAACTTTTCAAAGGAAGAGTTTGTGCACATACTTCGACGACAGAGCACTGGTTTCTCTAGAGGAAGTTCGAAATATAGGGGAGTCACGCTGCACAAATGTGGACGATGGGAAGCTCGGATGGGGCAGTTTCTCGGAAAGAAGTGAGTAACCAACCATTTATCTATATTATTGGTGGTATAGATGTTTAAAAGATTTCTATGTCATTATTATACTGATTTTTATATACTAGAGGGAATATTGTCTCATTGGATATATATGCCTGTAGGTATATCTATCTTGGACTGTTTGACAGCGAGATAGAAGCTGCAAGGTCCAATGATCGAAACTTAACTCTCCCTTCCGTTTTATGTCATGTCGTTTATGCTTTCATCACTGACTAGACTTGGTATTTTGCTGTTGTTCAGAGCGTATGATAAGGCTGCTATAAAATTAAACGGAAGGGAGGCAGTCACCAATTTTGAGCTAAGAACATATGAAGGGGAATTAAGTACTGCGGCTGATAATGGAGGTAGTATATTTAAGCTTTCCCAGTTTTTTTTTGCCTCTTTTTAGTCGTGTACTTTTTGTGTTGAACATCATATTTTTCAATTCGTATGCAGGTGCAAACCATAATCTGGATTTGAACTTGGGAATAGACCCCTCTGTTTTAGCTGATAATCAGCATGGCAACACGTTCCAGTGTGCCTCATTTGGTTTGCCTGAATATAGAGGAGCCATGGTAATTTTGAGTCGATGATTTTCATTCTGATTTTTTGAGTCATCTACTTATGAACAAAGGAAGATTGGTAATTTGTATTTTCATAAATAAGCAAGCATTCTTAATTGCACATCGTTTTGCAGAAGTCTCCTACCACAATGGGAAGTAAACTGCCTCATGGCCCTCTGCTCTGGAATGGAGTGAATACCAGTATATCTCCCACATTTCAGGTATATTCTTTGTCAAAATTGGCTGAACCATTTTGAATCATTCTTGAGTCATAACTGTAGCATTCATTGCCAAGTAGAATTCCTAGTTACATTGTGCTTATTTTAGTTTAATTGGTAATCTGAAATAAACACTATTCCTTAGGTAACTAGATAGGAAGCTAGTTATATCTCTATCTACTCGTGTTTCTTTATTGACTTAAACTACATAATTTTCAGTTATCTTTCATGACATCGTTAAGAGCATAACCTGTAGGCATATAATCAAAGGATACAAAAAATTTCCGTCTTATGTGTTTTCTTATCCGATAGCTTTAAGAAAACAAAATTGTTGCTGTCATGCAACTACTGTTTCTAACTAGCTGACAACTTAAGTAGTGTGAGAATTTGATCTGTAGATGATGATGCTTGTGCAGGGAACAACAATAGGGAAGGGTATGGAAGTTGATTCTTCACCAAACTGGACGGGCGAAGACCGACATCCTTATGGTGGGAGTCCTTCAGTGCCACTCTTCTCTACTGCAGCATCATCAGGATTCGTTAATTCAACAACAGCTGCTACTCATCTACCCTGCTTTTCTTCTGGACAATTATCTTACCATCACTTGCCAATATGAACTTCACACATTATTACTGCAGGAGCTGAAGTAGTTTGCTTTCTCTTCAACAAATATTATATATGTAGAACTCAATTGAATTCTAGTTTCCTTGGGAATGAGCCAGTGTGAAACTAGATAAATTTGCTGTACAAAAGTTTCAGAACAGCATTTTTACATTGTTTTGACAATTCAGACTATTATTGAGAATATTCATTTGGAGCTTCATGCTCAATCATGTTCTTTCATATTCTGCTAGCAAATAGTTTAAAGGAAGCATAGCACATTGATTCAGTTCATGGTATTTGCAAAGATTGTGAGTGCATTGAAGAATTGAATATCCATTATTTTACTTGTTACAAATTGAGTCAATCCTTGGTCGTTTAAATGTTCGTTCAATATATCGGCTAGTTGCTCCTATGACCCAGAGTGGTTTCTAGGGGTAGGGCATAGCCTCTCCTTGTAGTAGGTAGGTGTTTGTTTTTAGGACGGGTTCAAACTGGACTGATTGGGAGGAGGAAAAAAGTCCCCTCTTCCCAGGGATTCATCATTGGTTAGGGCTTCCAATCAAAACATGGGCATCCACTATTAAGAGGGAGCAGTAGATCATCGATTGAAGAGTCGTAATCCACAAATTGGTTTGTGCTCAGTTGGCGCTAAGTAAACTTGTGCCTCTATGGTTTTACCATATTATCGACTTTCGGATAATACAGTACATACGAGCGTAATGCGTGATATGTAGTTTAGACATTTTTAACGATCTTGTCGCGGACAAAAGGTTGATATTTTTTTGTGTGGACCTGCAAAGCCAAATGAGTGGGCATCAACATTTGGATATAATACCACGTGAAATAGTGAAAGTTTTGGTTCTGTTGCTTAGGTTCTAAAGAACAAGTACTACTACTAAAATAGCGCAATCCTAGTCTTTGCTTTTAAGAATCAAAGAGTAGTAGTACTGAGTACTAAAACAGCAAAACATAATACTACTAGTGAAAATAAGTTTGTCCTGATTTGTATACGTAAGCAAAAATGCCACCCCTACTTTTTTTGTACTTACCTTCCTGCTGGACTAATTATTTGCCTTGTGAAAGTAACTCTATGTCAACCTCAGGAGCCAAGATTTTTGTATTGGTTAAAGATATTTTAGTATTTTCTAACCTCAAAAAGAACGACATTGAAGTTGAGAATTACTTATTTAATTTTTCGATATGAATTTAGTTTTTAGTCATTAAATTAAATCATTTCTAATAAAAAACATGGAAAAAACTTGATAGTATCCCCTACTTTTGGGACAAAATCAAATACTCCTATAAGTACTTAAACTTATCATATACAACTTTGATTTATGTGGCCCGCACGAAAATATGTGTTTTTGCTGTGCTTAAAGCATTTGAGAAGTACTAAATAGCTCTGGGTGCAACTTGCAAGTGGTCCATTATCTTCTACCTTTTACATGCTTCTACGATTAAGGTGCTAAAACCTAAAATTAAGCATAATTAAGTAGATTTTTTTTTTTTTTAAAAAAAACAGTTCTCAATTCGAATCATTCTTTGAGCGGCGCTTGCACATTTTCATACCGAATGTAATCAGAAGCGGATTTAGAATTTAAACGTTATGAGTTCGAATTTAGAATTCTACAAGATTTGAAATATATTGATTATACTTATTTGGTGAATTAGGACCTCTTTTTTACGTCCTTATGTCCCTCCGTGTGGTGACATGGGACAAAAAAAAAGGAAAGAGGGGTGAGCTTTTTCTCGCTTTCGGCATAGAGGGCCACTAGTGCGAGGAGGTTCGCATGACGGGCTATTAGCTTAGTGACAACGCACCCTTAATAATTGTGTCGTTGTGCTTGGGCTGTGAGGACTCTCAGCCACATGATAGTTCAAATACTCATCGACTCCTAACCCTGAGATGTGGATCATAAAGGTACATAATCATGGCGTACTCCTCCCGTTCGAATCGGAGTTTGAAACCAAATTCCTCCTTAGGAGGATAGATGGGGTGATTCGGGTGAGATCTTATGTAGATTCAATTATCGATTCACTCGTGTGATCGGGGTAATATATATATATATATATATATATATATATATATATATATATATATATATATATATATATATATATATATAAAAGAATGGATTTTGGGTCTAACTCAACTCCAAAAGCTAGCTTGTAGGGTGATGATTGTCCAAGTTCATGTAAGGAGTCTATGTTCCCATTCTATATCCGATGTAAGACTCTTAACACTCCCCCGCATGCCCGACCTTGTTAACTGGAGCGTGGATAATATAATTTGGGGCCCAACATCGGTGAACGAAGAATTGGAATGGGCCTGACTATGATATCTATATATATATATATATATTTGAACCAAATTTAATGAGTTCGGATGAAAATAGTAAATAATACCTATAATCTCATCTTGTATTTAATTTTAGGTTTAAACTTTAAAGCACTTCTTTCCTATGTAGTTCCATTATTTTGAAATAATCAATTATTTTGATCACTATCACCATGTCAACTCAAGTACTACTCAAGTTTGGACACTTCCCTTGTGGATCCTTCATTCACACTTTGTACGGCGAGAGTGATTTTGGATTCATTTTGTTGCATTTGAAACACTCTCGCTCGATTCGATTTTGACTTGGCCAAACACTTTGAACCTTACACGGCAAATAGAGTGCATCATCCATAGCTACTTTTTAGTTATTTGGATCACATTGGCTAGTCGTAGTAGAGGTGTACTTCAAAATTTGAACATTATATTTTTGAGTTTTAAGTTTTACTGCCAACTCGACGGAGGTAGGAGCAAAGGTTCATCCTTTTAATAAAAAATTACAATGTGTATACAAGATTAAAATTATTTTTATATATATAACACATTTGATTTTTTTGATTTTTTTGATTTTTTTGTTTTTTTTTTGTGTGTTTACTTCTTTATATTTTGTGTTTTCTTTTAATTTGTATTTTGAACCTATTGCTTTAGTGAACTAATGCTTAAAAATATATATCAAAATTCTACTAAACCTCTATAAATATCGACTTTGTCAAGATGGCTATAAGATGATTTTTTTGATTTTTTTGTTTTTTTTTGTGTGTTTACTTCTTTATATTTTGAACCCTTTCGGTTAAAAATCTGACTTTGTCACTGCTCATTCATGGGTTTAATTTGTATTTATTGAGTAAATTCTTAAAACATATATAAACTCTGAGTCAAAACTATTGCATACACCCATAACTAGTGAACTAATGCTATAAGCGGATCTAGAAGTTTGGTTACGGGTTCACATGAACCATAGCTTTTGTCTAGATCCTCTATATATATTCAAAATTCTACTAAACCTCTATAAATATCTGATAATAAATTCAGTTATTATTGTAGTATTAACTTAAGATGGCTATAAGAATCATATCTTCAAATCCTGAATCCGCTTTTGTGATAACGAGACAAGGATGTTAAATTTTGTTTTACATGGAGTATATTTCAAGCAAACTCAATGCATTAAAAAGAAAAGTTTATGAGTTGTTTATGATTCAAACTCCAAGTACATCTTCTGTGGAATCAACTATCACGTCTAATTACCAGGGATGTCCAGCGGGCCGGGCCGGACCAATCCCGCTCCGGCCCGTCTCACTACCCGCCTCGACCCCTTAAAAAACAGGATGAAAAATGTCAGTATTAGGGTTTGAACTCGGGACGGGAGTAGGGCTCGTCCCGCCCGTCCCAATCCCGACTCATTACGCCCTTCGTCCCGACCCGCCCCGCCCCCCGCCCCCCCCCCCCCTTTGCAGAAACTAACGGTTGCACAAACGACCACTTTCGATTTTATTTTAACCCACATCTCATAAACCCCCTACCCCCTTAATATTTATTTTAACCCCTAAGTTAGTATATTTACATTTTAATCCTACTATTTCATCTATGTTATTTTATATAGCTCTATTATTTTTGTTACTTAATGAATATATGCAAAACCCAACTTATGCTCCATCTATTAAAAAATATTTTTAAAATTAAAAAAAACTTTTTTCATATTTCCACTATTTATTTTATTGATGATGTATTAAATCCTACTATTAAAGTAGACGGTTGTAAAACACTTGTTGAAACGATTTATGAAAGCTTAGAAATACTTCCAAGTTCAACAAACCTAACTGAAGAACCAACTAAAGAAGAAGTTATGTCTAACAAGCTTAGCAAATGTGCAAATAATCAACCAACTTCTTTATCATCTTCTTCTACTTCACTGCAACCTTATAAAAAATATGCGGTTTCTGCTTCAAGTATTCAAAGTCTTAGAAATAGAATGTATAATGATTCAAGTTTTTCACAAATTAGCGAGTTTGATGTTTATGTTTTGAAGGATGTTGTACCGTACGAATCAATTGTCAATGAAGATGGACGTGAAGACTTGCTGAAATACTGGAAGGAGAATGAGAAGACATTTCCGATACTATCAAAGATGGTCCGAGATGTATTGAATATTCAAGCGTCATCAATAGCTTCTGAAAGAGTTTTTTCTTCTGGAAGGTACAACTTGGAGATTGCAGTTTTATTCAGAGATTGGATTAGAGCGGAGCGTAGAAGGTGCGGTCAACCAGAGATCAACGAAGAAGACCACTACAACTACAACAAAATCTTATCTGAGGGAGCAGGAAGAGACATCGAACAATTTGACCAACAACTTCCAATTCCAACAGAAGATCCTCAAGAGATTGTGGGGAAATTAGAAAAGTTTCGTTCAATATATAATTTTTTTTTAACGGCAATTTTACTATGTGATTTGCAACTTTTGAACTACGAATCAAAGTTGCAATTTTGAAATTGTATTACAAAAAAATTATATTTTTATTAAATAATATAAGAAGCAAAAAAAAGTCTTGTGATATTTTAATTTCACTATCTTGTTCAATTATTTAAGTGTTAAAATATATATAAAAAAGTTCCCCAAATTCCCCTCTCGACCAGACCCGTCCCGTCCCTCCAAATCTCGTCCCCTCTGATAGCGGGATGTGGGACTGGACGAGACCACTTCCCGTCCCTATAATCCTGGCCCCCGTCCCGCCCGTCCAGGTCCCTACCCACCCCCGTCCCCCCAAATCCCATCCCTCCAAATCCTATATCGTCCCATCCCATCCCAATGGCCACCCCTACTAATTACTCCAAAGTCCAAGGAGAATGCTGTTTGCAACTCTAAATAGAGGCATCCTTATACAGTATTGTAATTGCCACAAGGAAGTTCTTTTGTCAGTCTTATCTAATTTCCCATCATGCTATTACTGTGTAGTGTGTACTGCTACTGCAGTAACCTATTGTTTCTACTGTTGTCTACCTACATTCATGTTACTGCTCAATTCTCATTTTCTGTCCTTTTCTTGGGCAATTTCTCCTTGGTATATAAATAAAAATATATTTTGTTTGTTTAATCCTTCAATATTCTCTACCAATTGGCCTGACTAATAATTTGGATTATCAACATAGGTTTTGATGGAATGGTAAGTATTCCTTCATTTTTAATCAGATGATTTGAGTTTGAGGCTTTGAGCCTTCTGGGTACAAGTCGACTTTGTAAGGGATGCCGAGACTTTTCGGCGTGAATCCGGATTTGATCGGGAGGAAAAAAGACTAATACTGTAATTTGGATTCGTGTTGTAGCTATAATGTTTGCACAGTCCAGAAAACAGATTGATGGCACATCACCGCTATACCAAACCTACACTAGGCATTCATAAGCAAAATACGCTAATAGAGTTTTTATAGCTAGGGAAAGAGGAGGGGGCCTGGTTTAGAACGTTATCACTACCATGAAAAATAACACTTTGTTGGTGAAATAGTCCAGAGGCATAAATTTATCCGACTACCATCATTACTAAAAAAAAAGATACACTACTTTTGTGACAGATTTTGCTACCAAATGTCAACTAATAGCAAAAAAGAATACTGCACATTTTGAATAGAAGTTCTAAAAAAGAAAACAATTTATCTTGAAACTCATAGTCAATGACTCAATTGGACAATTGATTGACAATTCGTGAGTAGGTGATCAGCCAAGGAGGTGATAGGTGTTTGGTCTATATTTGGAGATAGGACATTTCAATTTGCATATTATTATCTTTGATTTTATTGTATATTCCTTCCGTCTCAATTTGTTCGAAGGTTAATCAATTTTGGGAGTGTAACGATTTTTTTTGACTTAATTTTAAATATATATTCTTCAAAAATTTTATAATAAATTTTACATATTTAAAAACTATATAAAAAGTACTATAAGTCTGCATAATTTATTATTCGCAATATATGAAAAGAGTTTGAGAAAATCGTAGTAAAAAAAATAGTTGTTTGACTCTCGAAATTGATCAACCTTTAACAAATTGGGACGGAGAGAGTAGTAAAGTAAGAAAGTTTCTTTCAAAATAATATTTTCATGAAATATTTTTTTAATGCTTTATGTGGTTTCATGTGTAAATTTTATTTAAATCCACCTTTGAATCAATTTATATGTCATTATAAGGGTGGCCAGTGGGCCGGGACGGCCCGACCCCGTCCCGACCCCACCCCGGTCCCGCCACGACTCCGCTAAAAAAAAAAACGATGGCGGGCCTCGAACTCGGGACGGGACAATGTCTCGTCCCGCCAGACCCGAGCCCGCCCCAGGCCCGCCCGACCCGGCCCCGACCCCGTCCCGACCCCGACCCTGACCCCGCCCTTTTGTCACGACCCGACCTGACGGGCCGCGACTAACCGCCCTAGTGACGTCATTATACTAACCTGTCACACATAATCCAACTAACCCTTAATGAGTCCGAAATCCCGGCAAGATAACGTCGCAATAACAACATACGCCGGGGGTAGGCAAGCCGACAGGGCGCCTTTACCCCCGAATGCACCTCGTCTCCCGAGGAGTCACAACTAGCCAACACAACATAACAAGCAAACCGACAAGGCGCCACCGATAGTAACGTATATACATGGGAACACCCCGGCCACAGAATACAATAACATGACCGACCCAAACAGAGTCATAACCCTTACATACGTACAACCCACCACTGCCTACGTACCTCTATAAGAAGAAGAACGACATATGACGGGACAGGGCCCCGTCGTGCCCCTAAATACAACGAAGCTCTAAAGAGATTCGGTACCAACATGACAAAACTCGGATCAAAGGAGCTTTCCAACTCCTGCCGAGTAGGAACCTAGGCTCGAGGTTCACCAAATCCGAGAGCATGTACCGCGGCATGAAACGCAGCCCCCCCCGAGGAGAGGGGGGCGACGAAATAATGTACTGAGTATGTAAAACATGAAGTCGTAAAAGAGATCATAAGTAGCCAACGAAACACATGAGATCGGTATAAAAATCAGATCCAAATCCAACCGTGCCATAACAATAAAAGTTAGTTGCCTTATAAAAATGAGAGGCAAGTCAAGAAAACATGTATGCCTCGTCCATATACATATATATACTCGTAACGTAACCCGGCCCACTAATGCGGGACTCGGTGAATCATATCATAACCCGGCCCATGCCGGGACTCGGTAAATCATCTCTCATCTATGGATCCATCCTACGTAACCCGGCCCCCAGTGAGGGTCTCGGTGAACAATGCAAGGTGGTGCACGAATCGTAACCCGGCCCGGGACTCGGTGAGGTGAAGTAGTAACACTTAGCACGAGTAGATATCATGAGTGCCATGCAAGTAAAAATCATCATTTGACTCTCAATAAAATCATTACAATAATGTCATAATAAACTCTTTGCTGAAGAATCATAGGCACTTCTCATAACAATCCTCTTTAGGAATTAAACTATATAAGAATTAAGTACGTCCGCCGTACTTTCATTAAAGCATGCCAAAAGAAAGAAGTAAGGGTTTCACATACCTCTTAGACGAATTAATCGACTCAATATTAGTGTACGCCTCGTTTTAGAACTTCAACCTTGTTGTCGAATTTATCTAAGTTCCACGGGTCCTTGTAAGCCCCTATGAATGCTTATCTACATCATACGGATGATTTAAATCATAAACGACTCAACATACTAAAAACAGATTCTTAGGGATATTCTAACGAACATTTTGAAAGCGTAGAACCTATATTCCTCCTATTTCGAAATCTAAGTAGTGAAACATCCAACTCTATTAATCCTCCTTCTTATACTACTACAATCTCCAAAACAAGATCATAATTTCACATGCAAGCCCAAAGAACTCCCAATTACAGCAGTCCTAACGATACCCAACCCAAATTCGCATTTTCGACAATCGTCTTTAGAACTAATAGCAAGAATCAAGTCTAGAACTTGTACAAACTTAGAGAATAAAGAAGATTACCTCTCTTAAACGCAGTGACGAGTGTCGTCGAACTCGTCATCCCAACAAATTTCCGAAAGAAAACCGAAACGTAATCCCCAACATTGATTCACCCCTTTAATCCTTTCGCATTCAAGGTTTCTTGTTTAGCTTCGAGTTTCTAAGCTCGTTCTTGGCTTCGATTCTACTCGGAATCAAAGCCCGTAACACCTTGAGTTCTCCCTCGTTTTGGTTATATGGAAGCTCCCGAAAATCCCTAATTTTTGGTCAAAAATTTCGAAACCCATCAACCGAGCTTGCTCCCCTGTTGCTAGAAATGTGACCCTTTAATCCCTCCTGGGTTCTTGAAGAAGATGAAGGTTGAAGAAATGGAGTGAAGAAATGGAGAAAAAAAATGGAGAAGGAGGGCTTACGGTTGCTGTCGATCGATCGGTTTGGGGGCTTTGCCACCCCAAATCGTTTATAAAACTCCCTCTTACCAACTCCCACTATAAATTGTCCCCTTCCTAATTAATTAATCCCACAATTAATTTCCGGTCTCCAATTATTTAAGTCCCGACGATTACTAAAATCCTCTTATGTCAATATCATACTTCCCGTAATAAAATACCAGTCTATACTCTCTCCGGGATACACAATTATTTAACTCCATCGTCACACTTACTAAATCCCAAAATTATTTCGGGATCACGCCCTTTTATTTACTAATCCTCTTATTAATATACACAAGTACAACGAAATTTTCCCGGTCCGGTCTACTTACCTACGCTACGAGTTCAACCGCTATCCGAAAATACGGGGTGTTACATCCTTCCCCCTTAGAAACATTCGTCCTCGAATGTCGGTACGACATTTCTAACCTTTGACACCATACAAAAAGAATACACAAAGTGCTATTCCATTTCCTCAAAAACAAGGGGTACGACATTCGGGATTAATTCGACTATCTTATAAACTCGTGAGGAGATACATATCCATCCATAACTACTTCTAAAGAAATCGACTCAGCTTTCATATGCGAACCAAAATAAACACATGGTGACTACATTCCTTAAATTCAAACAATAGACAAAGGAGGTAGAAGGTCCTAATATCTAATTTTAGAGTTCTATACGCAACCTAGTTATTTATAAAAGCTCACACCTCAATACAATTAGCCATGCAACTCGTTTTTATACCATTGCGGTTGATTCTTTTATTGCACTTGTTTTTATTAGAGTGCAAAGAACACAACCGCTGATTTTTTTTTTTTTTTTTCTTCCTCTCGCCTGCATTTCACCTACAAATGTCTCAAAATAAAGGCAAGAACATGTGTTTGTGCAGGGCACAATTCCACCAAAATACAAAGCGGTGATTACGTAGCAAATAATAGCAAAACAACAAAGCAAAATAGCAATCAATGGTAGCCAAAACAAAGCAATGCTAAATAACAACAAAATGAGCTCAAATAACAGTCCAAACACCACCAAAGACAAAGCAATGCTAATATCAAGGAAAATGAGCTCAAATAACAATCAAGATATCACCAAGACAACAACTAAATACAAAGTGAGAACTCGCATCTAACAAAGAACAAAACAAAGAACTACAAAGGAGGTATAATGCAAAGAAAATTTGGTTCAATGCATCCACTACTTACCCCATGGCACAAGAACCCAAAGACCCTCACTCAGCTATACCTCACACAACACAAAGATAATGTCTTCCTATAGTATAGTATATGTCTTATCCTTGAGGAAAGGACAGCAGCTCATCAAGATCATGTACCGCAGAAAATATACTGCAGCACCTTGGATAAGAATGCAGCATTTTGTAATTAAAATAGAATGGCCCAAAATTTTTTGCAATAAGTCATACCCCAAAGTAAAGTGTAAATGGCTAAGGTATAGCAGTCTTCAAGGTCTAAAATTATCTCAAAATATGACAGTTCCACCTTAAACACACAAAGATTTATCACCTCAATCGCTAAAGCAAACCATAATTCGAATTCGTATTTCAAGAGCCACACCGCCTCTTAACAATGAATAAGATAACTAAGAGAGCACCACATGTTTGAAAACAGGACCTTTGAGACTGAAAAATGGCAGCAACATATGTGCCAACTGAGGCAATAATATGTGATTAAAGACCCACAGGACAAAGAAGAGTGGAACAAAACAAAGATCTAATCAAGCAGAATAAGACTAGTCTAAACATGCTAGACATTTCATAAACAAGCTGGTCCTTAGGCAACATAAAAACAAGTAACTAAATGCAACCTACTCTGTTAGGTGTGCGAAATGGGGCTTGACCATGTTGAGCCTCTATTCCAAGCATAACCAACTCGGCACCTTAATTAATACGATTCATTTACCAAGTTCAGGTCTAGATTGGTGGTGCCACTCACCTATGTACATGGCTATGTAAAGCCTAACATCGGGGAAAAAAACAACTCGAAATGCCAATACTAAGTCAAACACCCCTTTATACCATAGTTAATAGGCATCAAATACTTGCCGGTTAATCTTGCTTCAATACCTGCACCTAACCTACAATCACACCATATCCAGGGCCACAACAAATACCTTAAGAGGCTGCATACCAACAAGCTCATATAAGCGAATTACAGGTCCAGAGGAATTTTCTCGAATCACCCCTTTAAAGGCCATCATGCCGAAATTAGCCTAAGTTTATCATTTTAACTTGTTAGAGCACATGTCAACTAGCATAGTGGTTCTAAGCTTTTATTCCTACTTATACATGCACTTAACTAGGTGGATTGGTTTACACATTGGCAATGATAACATGGATACATGAATGGGTGCGAAATACTCTTTTCTAGGCATTCATAACATAACTTCAACATTCGACCACATAAAGTTCAAGTTACAAGAACATAGATACAACAAGTACATACCTAAGAAAACAAATTAGGAACTAAACTTCCCTTTGGACATATCACAACCTCTTGGGTTAGTGTTAAGCTCATAAAGTCCAACAATAAACTAAAATAAGTCCTTTGGTTAAAAAAAAAACTCCAGTTTATCTCACAGTACGCATCCATAGAAGTAACAAGATATTAATAGCACAGTCAGGACATCATGTAGTCATAATTGAAGCTAAACATGTCATTGGAGACCACATGTAGGCTACATCATTTCAAATTATTGGATACCACATGGAAAAACCAAAAACAGTAAGCCGACATATTCTCTAAGCTTATACTCAACCAAGGTTACTATTGTACTTATATGAAAAATGTAATAGAAGCCACACCGGTCTTTTTACTATAACCAACAAGTCATGGGTTACTCCTAACTTTAGGTTAGATTCATATCAAGTCGGAATTGTATCTAACAACACTAATCACTCCAAAATCAATCCAAACAAGGTTATTATCGCTTAACTTATGTATACAATAGTTTAAAAGTCATTTCATGATTCAACTAAAATTACACCAGACTATACAACAACCTTATCAATCAACATGCAAAATCCACATATTCCTTTTTGATTAATCCAACATATAACCATTTATTTAGGCATGCTTAGTCATGTCTTCTAACATACCCTCAAGTCGGTAAAGCAGGCTCGGAATCTAGGTAATATCCATAATTCACAATCATCACATAGGCTACCCTTTATCAATTCCCATCATAATTAACATCACATAACCTCAACCATATCAACACACTTAACCCATTCTCTTCTAGTTTTAAATTATCATATCGACGATATAAGACAAGTTTTGCTAAATAGGACAACTAATCTTGCTCTTAATTAGTGGCGCTTGTTTTAGGTAGATAATATGACCAAACGCCTTACAAATAGCCAAACGAGTTTCCAAAATAATATATCGGTCATCACATTAATTTAAATAACCCATACATGCTAAACCCAACTTCAATCCAACCTGCCAATCCATGTCATGCTAACCTCATCACTACTCACTTAATAACTTAACCAATTCGACGAGGCAAGGGAATGCACCTAGTTGAGGAACTACTCGATATTCATTCTTCATTCATCTTTTTTTTTTTCCAACATGTGAACTAGATACCCGTCAAAACTCAAATGATCTTATATTGTCTACCAACATTACATGAAAGGAGAAGGGGTAGACACACTCAAAAGCGGACATGGGAATAGGTGGACTTAACAGCTTGATTTAATCAACACATAGATACAAAATATGGGCATATACAATCAACTAACTGGATGCAGAGTTATGCACATAAGGAAGGGACAAGGTTATTTTAAATAGTTATGTCCAGATGGGTATTAGACCACCTAAGACTATTGGGACATGCCAAGGATAGGTATGACCCCTTTAACCAAAGAAAACATACACCAAATAGGCTCCTAAGCTATCCTTCGATCACGACAAAGACTTAAACAAGACACACATCCATTTCAAAGTCATTAGGTGATCCTATCCTAACTATAACAACATTCTTATGCTAAATCTTAGTTCCCTTATTATAGGCAGATAAATAAATAAATAAAACATTAAGCCCTTCACTCATTTAAACGGGTCATACAAGGTCAAATAACCCTTAAACTTAACAAGACAGCCACTTAACACACAAATAATCGTCACACAATACTCTAACAGTGTTTTCACCAACTGAACATGCTAGACATTAATAGAGTAGTCACAAGTAGCACAATATTCACATATATTTCATAATGCTTGGCATAATATATTCAAGGTTTAATAGTTAACTAAATAAGCAAACCGTTTATTGCAGTAGCAAGTCATTCCTGGAATTATGTAAGTACTCAATTTTCCACTCCCTTAAGCAACTATTGACAACATGTTTAGCATACGAATCTATTCCCTATTTAAGAGACAAAACGCAGGCTTGGGTTATTAGAACATTTTGCATTCTACATTAAGATACGCAAAGACAATTACGGGGGAAATCTTAATCAAACATAGAAGATATCTAGGCAAGTCTAATTAACTGTTTAGAGGTAGTCCCACTGAGCAAAATTGGCGAAGATAGGTCCTAACACAAGTGATTTATACTCAACCCACATACTGTACAGGGACATTAACAGACCACCCTAAGAAGTATGACCAAGACAGAATACATTTATACATAACATGGATAGCATAACTCATAAGAAAAGCTGGAACACATCAACTTAAACAGGGTAATATTACCACATGTAGAGGACCATCTATTCCTAAGCCCCATCCACAAGTAGGACAACCCGTTAACGACTATCAACTACCTGCTGAACAAATTTCAAGGACTTATCCGTACAACTTGCTCCGCAGACAACAAACCTTATATGTACAACAAGAATAGCGACTCCGCTTTTGGCATATCTCATATTCCTTTTCATATAACATAAGCATATCAAGGAGTCATCACAACTAATAGACTTCACACATACCATGTACTATAACCCAGATCAACCATAAAATATTTTACTCAAGAAGGCCTTGTATATCTAAGGTCTCAACGATTATCTAATATTCTAAGAGTCTCAAATATTCCATGTCCCAAACTTACATTATTTCTTCCCGTATACGAGTAAGGTAGGTTCTCATAACCTCGAATTCGTATTGCCCTTCTAGCGGTTGTCGCTTTCTTTGGAGGCATAGCTGTAACACATTAATACGTCAGAGAGGGAATAACCTAATAATATAGCTCTATCGCACGATCTTAGAGTAAGAAGAATAGAAACCAATCCTAAATGTCCTACCTCTCCTGCGTATAAGTATGGTGCACAACATACCCATACGCAAGACTCTACTAGACACGATCCGTAGACATTCCGAGGACTAACTGCTCTGATACCACTTTTGTCACGACCCGACCCGACGGGCCGCGACTAACCGCCCTAGTGACGTCATTATACTAACTCCGTCACACATAATCCAACTAACCCTTAATGAGTCCGAAATCCGGCAAGATAACGTCGCAATAACAACATACGCCAGTAGGGCAAGCCGACAGGTCGCTTTTACCCCCGAATGCACCTCGTCTCCCCGAGGAGTCACAACTAGCCAACACAACATAACAAGCAAACCGACAAGGCCGCCACCGTATAGTAACGTATATACATGGGAACACCCCAAAGACACGTAATACAATAACATGACCGACCCAAACAGAGTCATAACCCTTACATACGTACAACCCACCACCGTGCTTCTGCACCTCATAAGAAGAAGAACGACATATGACGGGACAGTGGCCCCGTCGTGCCCCTAAATACAACGAAGCTCTAAAGAGATTCGGTACCAACATGACAAAACTCGGATCAAAGGAGCTTTCCAACTCGCCGAGTAGGAACCTAGGCCCGAGGTTCACCAAATCGAGAGCATGTACCGCGGGCATGAAACGCAGCCCCCGAGGAAAGGGGGGTCGCACGAAATAATGTACCGAGTATGTAAAACATGAAGCCGTAAAAGAGATCATAAGTAGCCAACGAAACATGAGAGATCGATAAAAATCGTGATCCAAATCCAACTGTGCCATAACAATAAAAGTTAGTTGCCTTATAAAAATGAGAGGCAAGTCAAGAAAACATGTATGCCTGTCCATATACATATATATACCTGTAACGTAACCCGGCCCACTAATGCGGGGCTCGGTGAATCATATCATAACCCGGCCCATGCCGGGACTCGGTAAATCATCTCTCATCTATGGATCCATCCTACGTAACCCGGCCCCCTAGTGAGGGTCTCGGTGAACAATGCAAGGTGGTGCACGAATCGTAACCCGGCCCGGGACTCGGTGAGGTGAAGTAGTAACACTTAGCACGAGTAGATATCATGAGTGCCATGCAAGTAAAAATCATCATTTGACTCTCAATAAAATCATTACAATAATGTCATAATAAACTCTTTGTCAAGAATCATAGGCACTTCTCATAACAATCCTCTTTAGGAATTAAACTATATAAGAATTAAGTACGTCCGCCGTACTTTCATTAAAGCATGCCAAAAGAAAGAAGTAAGGGTTTCACATACCTCTTAGACGAATTAATCGACTCAATATTAGCGTACGCCTCGTTTTAGAACTTCAACCTTGTTGTCGAATTTATCTAAGTTCCACGGGTCCTTGTAAGCCCCTATGAATGCTTATCTACATCATACGGATAATTTAAATCATAAATGACTCAACATACTAAAAACAGATTCTTAGGGATATTCTAACGAACATTTTGAAAGCGTAGAACCTATATTCCTCCTATTTCGAAATCTAAGTAGTGAAACATCCAACTCTATTAATCCTCCTTCTTATACTACTACAATCTCCAAAACAAAGATCACAATTTCACATGCAAGCCCAAACTCCCAATTACAAGCAGTTCTAACGATACCCAACCCAAATTCGCATTTTCGACAATCGTCTTTAGAACTAATAGCAAGAATCAAGTCTAGAACTTGTACAAACTTAGAGAATAAAGAAGATTACCTCTCTTAAACGCAAAGGACGAGTGTCGTCGAACCTCATCATCCCAACAAATTCCGAAAGAAAACTCGAAATGTAATCCCCAACATTGATTCACCCCTAAATCCTTTCGCATTCAAGGTTTCTTGTTTAGCTTCGAGTTTCTAAGCTCGTTCTTGGCTTCGATTCTACTGGAATCAAAGCCCGAACACCTTGAGTTCTCCCTCGTTTTGGTTATATGGAAGCTCCCGAAAATCCCTAATTTTTGGTCAAAAATTTCGAAAACCCATCAACCGAGCTTGCTCCTGTTGCTAGAAATGTGACCCTTTAATCCCTCCCGGGTTCTTGAAGAAGATGAAGGTTGAAGAAATGGAGTGAAGAAATGGAGAAAAAAAAATGGAGAAGGAGGGCTTACGGTTGTCGTCGATCGATCGGTTTGGGGGCTTTGCCACCCCAAATCGTTTATAAAACTCCCTCTTACCAACTCCCACTATAAATTGTCCCCTTCCTAATTAATTAATCCCACAATTAATTTCCGGTCTCCAATTATTTAAGTCCCGACGATTACTAAAATCCTCTTATGTCAATATCATACTTCCCGTAATAAAATACCAAATATACTCTCTCCGGATACACAATTATTTAACTCCATCGTCACACTTACTAAATCCCAAAATTATTTCGGGATCACGCCCTTTTATTTACTAATCCTCTTATTAATATACACAAGTACAACGAAATTTTCCCGGGTCCGGGTCTACTTACCTACGCTACGAGTTCAACCGCTATCCGAAAATACGGGGTGTTACACCTTTGTCCCCCCTTTGCAAATATGGTCGTTGCACCAACGGCCATTTTAGATTTTGGTCGTTGGCCAACGGCCATTTTACGCCTCCCCCCTCCCCCAACCCCCTACCCCTTAATATTTATTTTAACCCATAAGTTTATATATTTACACTTTAACCCAATTTTCCAACTATAAATAACTCATTTTCTCTTCATCTTTCTCACAAATCTTCCTACAATCTCTCTAATCTCTCAATATATCTCTCTACAAGTCTACATCGCTTACTAAATATTCAATTTTATTTATTCATTTGGGAATTGGGAGTGAAGTTGGCAACTAGCTTGAGGATCTTCCATCGAGCAAAGTTTCAATTTTCAACCTCTCGATTACACGTCGACGTTACGTCGGCGTTTGGTACATTCGTTCCTTCATTAAATTATTATTGTCTGTTTATTTTATTTAGCGCACTTAATTTTATTGTCTTTAATTATTTATTATCATAATTAAAATGGAAGGATTAAAAGGTATGTTTAAGGGTAAGGGTAAGGGTGCTTCTTTCTAGTAGGAGCAACCAGGGCAAGGGTACTTCTTCTAGTCATCTTATTCCTACACATGATGATTTTGTTGATACTCAATATTTTCCTACAATACCATTAGATTTAGACGATGAGCTATTTTCTGGAACTCAAGAAGACTTTAATTTAGACGATGATCTAGATGATACACCCACTAATGTTGATGACAACACACCCACTAGTGTACCTTCAACTGAAATACCTCTTATTCCCCCTAGTATGAGACGAGGTCCAGCAAAACGACCATTAAAATCAGATGCATGGACATTTTTTGATAGGGACGTAGAGAATCAAGTAGCTATATGTAAAATTTGTAAAAAAAAATTAAAATTTAAAACTGGAAAAGATCACGGTTGGACGGGGGGTTTAATTAGACACGTAGTAAGTGCTCATCCAGCTAGGTATGCCCAATACCAGGCTTCAAAACCGGGTGCGCAAACGTCCGCTCCATTGGGACAAGGTTCACATACTGATACTGTCCCGGACTAAGTACATGGTCAAATTAACCCTATGACGGGGAGAATTGTAGGCTCTAAATACAATAAACATAGAGATAGGGAAGCAATATCAAAATTAGTTGATGTGGAGGGTTTGCCTTTTTCATTTCCTTCATCTCCCGATTTTATTCATTACATTAGAGATATATATATAATCCTGCTTTTAACGGTTTTCCTAGATCAACTGTTAAGAGAGATGCATTTAAATTCGCGCATGAATATCAACAATATTTACGTTTTTCATTATATCATTTTATTGGCAAAGTATCTATCACGTCAGATATAAGTCGTAGTACTAACTGCCATGATTATTTAACTGTAACTTGTCATTGGATAGATTGTAAATGGTCTATGCAAAAACGTATTTTAGCGTATAGATATATAGATGATAGGCACACTGGTACTTTTATTGCAGATAATATTTATCAAGTGTGCCATTATTACGGAATAACCGATAAAATTATGACTATTACATTAGATAGCGCTTCTTCTAACAATTACGCAATTACAATTTTAAAAAATAGTTTAACTCCATATAAATATTTATCCGACTATATATAACTTAATTGTAGATCATATATATTATGACTATAAAATTATGTATAAAATTATGACTATTACTTTATCCGACTATATATTTAACTCCATACAATTACGCAATTCCAGATCATTTTCATATAAAATGCGCGTGCCATATATATAACTTAATTGTAAAGGATGGTCTATCACTTTTTGAAGACATTCTTAGTAAAATACAATTTGCTATAAATTTATTTTTAAAAGTAATAAAGTACAACGTAGAAAAGAATATAAAAAAACTTGTCACGATTGTGGACTACCTTATAGAAAAATTCCACAAGAAGTATCCACTAGGTGGAATTCTTTATACGGGCAACTACTTGTTGCTTATGACTATAGAATACCTATAACTTTATTTTTTAACTCTCATAATAAAAATCCAGCTGATATGATTTTAGATAGTGATTGGGTAAAAATTTCTGAACTTATTGTATTTTTAGAGAAATTTTTTCAAGCAACAAAAGAATTTTCCGGTATATATTATCCTACTATTTCAACTATGTTGTTTTATATAACTCTAATATTTTTATTACTTATTGAATATATGGAAAAACCAGCTTATATGGCAGCTATTAAAAAAATGTTTACCAAAATAAAAAAATATTTTATTCCTATTCCCACTATTTATATTATTGGTTCTGTATTAAATCCGACTATTAAAATAGACGGTACTAAATCACTAATTGAAATTATTTACGATTGTATAGAAGTACTACCACCTCCAAGTCCCAAAAATCTAAATCACCCACCGCCTATTGAACAAACTAAAGAAGAAGTGTTGTCTAGCGTAGAAGACCAATGCAAAAAAATATATAGGTTTTATCAACAAGAAAATGCTAGTAACTTACCGGCTTCCATACCATCTTCTTCATCTTCAACACAACCTCACAAAAGACATGCTGTTTCTGCGGCTAGTATTAAAAGCCTCAGAAATAGAATGTGCGGCCGTACCTCTACTACTAACCAAATTAGCGAGTTGAATATTTTTATTTTGCAGGGTTCTGTACCGTATCAAGAAGTTATCAATGAAGATGGACATGAAGACTTGCTGAAATACTGGAGGGGGAATGAGAAGACCTTTCCGACACTTTCATTGATGGCCCGAGATGTTTTGAACATTCAAGCGTCATCAATCTGCGTCTCGAAAGCACTTTTTCTCGTCGGCAGATATCAAATAGGAGACCACGACACTCATTAGCCGGAGACGACTTGGAAATTGCGGTATTATTCAGAGATTGGATACGAGCGGAGCGGAAAAGATGCGGTCAACCGGAGATCAACGAAGAAGAAGATGAAAACTACAACGAAATCTTAACCGAATGTAGTGGAAGCGACGTGGATAAATTTGACCAACAAATACCAATTTCAACCGAAGAACCACAGGAAATCATCAAGCAATTAGAACATGTTTTTTTGAGAATGTAAATTTTTTTAATTGCAATTTTATTATGTAATTTGCAACTTTTGGACAACACCACAAAGTTGCAATTTAGATTTTAGACAATTGTATTTGTATTAAAAAAAAATCATATGTCTATTAAATAATATAAGAGGCACAAAAACAGCCTTGGGATGTTTTTATTACACTATCTTATTTTGTTTATTGAGTTTTTTTTATACATATGTTATTTAAAAAAAAAAAAAAGGAAAACCCGCCGGACCCCGCCCCGAGCCCGACCCCGACCTGATCCCGCCCCAATACCGACGGGATCGGGATCAGGACGGGACTGGAGCAAGTCCCGCCAGACCCGACCCCGACCCCGCCAGACCCGAGGCCGGCCCACTGGCCACCTAAGTTTATAGACATCAAATTTAAGAAAGAACAGATTTTTTTTAAAATTTTGTGGCCTTTAAAATGTTACTATAAAATTTGTGTGGCTATATATAAAAAGTTAAAGTATCTTTAAATTTAATAAGATGATATTATTTTGAAACAAATTATTAAGAAAATAATTTTATTATTTTTTGAACGAATGAAGTAGCATGACTTGATTTATAATGTCTTGCTTGCTGCCTCAATTTGATGTTTATTTTGCGGTTACTTTTCAAGTGGTATTTATCGATTGTACATAGACTTGATGTTTTTTCATAAATATTACTTATAGTCATTGAAAACAAAAACATTCCATGAAATGGTATTTGAATGTCACCACTTAGAGGTGTCTCTACAGTTGGATTCTATTTACTGCCCTTAGGAGGAGTATTTAGTAGATTTTTTTTACTTATAAATTACGATCATGAATTTATACGGGAAAAAGAAAATGGTAGGTACTCCATTTGTTCTAATTTATATGATATACTTTTCTTTTTAATCAATCCAAAAAAGAATGACACATTTCCTTATTTGATAATAATTTAACTTTAAACTTTACATTTTACGCAACGAGATGATCTGTAACCACACAAATATATTTGACTTGTTTTGGACTATTAGATTCAAAAGTCTTGTTTTATTTCTTAAACTCCATGCTCACTCAAACTACATCATATAAATTGGGACGGAAAGAGTAATTTTTTCATCTATCTAAGCTTTTGTGGGTAGAGTCAGCGGCGGATCCAAATTTTTCATTCACGGGTTGGAAAAAAAAATAACAAAAGCTAAACATAAAAAATAATATTTTCCTTAGAAATATAATCACGGACATTACAAAGAATTTTGAATATCCTGGACCGCTTGAGCTAACATTTTGCATTTGTTTCAAGGTAATTAAAATTTATATATGTACGTAAACCCAAAAAATCTATCCTATTAAAGTGTAATTTTTTATCGAGGTGTTTGGAGGAAGAGTCTCTCGCCCCCTAAATCCGTTCCTGGGTAGAGTTATCCGAAAAGCATGTACTCGATAGAATAATCCAGGTGCACATAAGTTAAATTGAATACCACTGCACACATTTCAGTCAAAACAAGCGCGTGGGCTAGTATAGTTTAAAAAGCAAAAAGACAATACTTTCATGGGAACTGGAGGGACAGTAAGGTTTTGTAGTAGGCCTTGTAGTACCCATAAATGGAAAGCCCATGAATACACATTATACCTTTATGGGCTGGGCCTTGAATAAACATGAATTTTAAGGTCCTGTCATATTAGTCCTTTTGTCTGAAATTTCACTTTTTATTTTAACATAAATTCTCAACAGTACACGTGAGTTTCCTTTAATGTTTTCTTTCCCCACAACCACAACCATCAGACTCATTAAATCCAATGATGCTAGGATGACACGTGGGTATAATTTTGCAGATTTCGCACTGTATCCGTCTTAGTTGGAGGGGGAGGGGGAGGGGGGAGGGTGGGGGGTATGGATATAATTTTGACGGATAGTAGGCGGGTATGGATATAATTTTGACGGATAGTAGGCGGGTATGAGTAGATGGTGGATTTGCAGTTATATCCGCATCCCCCGCCCGCATCCAGCCGCCCGCCCAAATCCACCCGCCCGCCTTATACCCGCCAATTATAATTTTATTTGTACAACTTTATATTTATCTAAAGCCCAAATAATTTGGCATACATAATTTTAGCAGCTCATAAACCCGATAATAATGAATTGGACAAAATGACAAATGAATTGATTACAAAATATGGCTGGAGGGTATAGGCGGGTATTGGCGGGTGACGGATATCCACTTAGGTGGTGGAGCGGGTGTGGATTTAGGAATATACCCGTCTAGGCGGATATGGATGTTGAAAATGTACCCACGGATAGGTGACGGGTATAAAATTTTCTGGCGGGTACGGGTGCGGGGGAGGGGTACCCGCACCCGCCCCGCCCAGCCCAATTGCCATCCCTATATGCTATTGGTAAATGGGCCTATGAGTTCACATAATCACTTTGGGCTGACAAGCATCAGAAGGGAATGGTCCATGGGCTTTTCTCTTTTCTCCACCGGTCCAAAAGGGAAATCAATAAAGAAACATTCTCTCAACTGTACATTAAGAGATGTTTGTATTTTGTATAATTGAAGTTTCTTTTGAAGTGTCATTTCTTGTTGTGGTTTCTTCTGGAGCAGTTGTACTCATTCTTGACTTGATAGTTGTTGTCTTTTGACAACTTTTTTATGGTTTTAATATTATGTAAGTATGGGGAATTGATGTTTTTTTACTGCAAGAAGAGATCCTTATATTCCGGACGTAGCTCTTATACCTCCAAAACCAATTATTCCAGAATCGGTGAAGACTTACTCTTATGAACCAATTGTTCCGAAATCGGTCAAAGCTCATTACTTCAGAATCAATTGTTACAACGATCATTATCTATAAATACTCTGATTTAATGGCGATATTTATTTTCTGAACGTTATGAGACGTTTCAGATTTCATTCATTATTCTCTGAACGTTAGAGACGTTTTAAATTTTAGCCTTTAGTACAAAATGTTGAAATATATATATATACCGGTAGAGACTTCATTTGTTGATACACAAAAAATTATATCTTCTTCTTCTTCAGAGTTCTTTTTCTTCTTCTGTTTCTGGGCAAAATACTTTGTGCAAACTCCAAACTTTCAGCCAATAGTGCAAGTGTCCCGAAGTGTTGTGGAACCTTGGGGAGCGATCGGGCTAAATGATTTGCACCTGAGTCGATCTGAATTCTCTTTCAAGGCAGTGACTTGCCACTACATAACTGTGATTTGATAAGTTGTTCTTACTGTTTTATTTATTTTTAATCAATATTATTCCTTATTTTACCAACAATTTGAAAGCGATTTATATAATATTGATAAGATGGCTATTTCGTTAAATAAAATCTTCCAGATTTTTTGAAACTTGAGCCTTTGAATGGAAACAATTTTAAATGTTGGTCTCAAAAGCTTTTAATTTTCTTTGAACAATTAGAAGTTGATTATATTTCGTTTGACGAACCAACTGTTGCTAATAATATTTCTAACACCACTGGTAGTTCTGCTGCTACCAGTACTACAACTGCTACAGTGGTTGTTGATGATCTGCTAAAAAGAAATTTTAAAAAGATAACAAAATTATTAGAGGACATTTGTTAAACCATATGACTAACCCTATGTTTGATTTATTTGTTACTAATAAATCTGCTAATAAAATTTGGGATAGTTTGGAAAAGAAATATGGTGCTAACGATACATGGAAGAAGAAGTATGTTGTTGGCCAATGATTAAGTTCCAAAGGGTTGACAATAAACCAATCATGGAACAGGTTCATAAGTATGAGAATTTAACTGTTGATGTTCTTACCGAGGGCACGAAGACGTGTGAGATTTTTCAGGCCAATGTTCTACTTGAAAAATTCTCACCGTCTTGGAGTGATTACCGAAACCAACTGAAGCATAAGAAGAAGAACTTGACTATTCAGGAATTGATCACTCACATGAGGACTGAGGAGGCAAACCGTCTTAAAGATAAGATGTAAGTTCTTTCCCTTAATTCTTCTAAAGCTAACCTTGTGGAAACTTTCGGTACTATTGTAAAAGACAGGTTTAAAGCCAAACAGAAGATAGTCCCAAAAAAGAGAAATGAAAAGAAGAAGAATCACTTCAACAAGTCAGAGAGTCAAATTCATAAGTCAGAGGGACCTTGCTGCGTTTGTGAGAAACTCGGTCATCGGACTGCCCAATGTTATCAAAGACAAGGGCAAAACTCAAAGCTGGGAGGACAAGGTGCTGCCCAAGCTAATGTTGCTATCGAAAATGAAGTAATTATTCCAGTAAGCATAGAGGCGAATCTGGTGACTAACAATGCAGATTGGGTGCTGGACACAGGCGCTTTAAGACATCTTTGCGCAAATAAGGTATTGTTCCATACCTTTGAGGAGTCCATTGATGGCGAGTGTGTCAACATGGGTAACTCAACTACTGCTTGAATTATGGGTAAAGAAAAAATCCTCCTTAAGTTAACTTCTGAAAAAATTCTAGCTTTGAACAATGTTCTGTATGTACCCTTCCCTTCGTAGAAATTTAGTTTCTGGAGCACTTATCAACAAAGCCGATCTTAAACTTATTTTTGAAGCTGATAAAATAATTATTTCTCATGGAGGAGACTTTGTTGGAAAGGAATATCTTAGTGGAGGTTTGTTTGTACTAAACATTGTACAAGAGTCTATTAATAAAAATGTTTCTAGTTCTGCTTATATTGTTGAGTCTGTTGATTTATGACATGGTAGACTAGGTCATGTTAATATTTCTTCTATTAAAAGACTTAGAAAAATGGATTTAATTCCTAAATAAAAAATTAATGAATTTTCTGAGTGTCTTGTGTGTGTAGAAGCAAAGCATGCTAAGAAATCATTTAAATCCGTTACTAGTAGAAAAACAGAATTGTTTGAACAAGTACATTCAGACTTAGCTGATTTCAAGAACATTGTTAGTAAAGGTGGAAAGAAGTATTACATTACTTTTGTTGATAATTGTTCTAGATACACTAAGGTATATCTTCTTAAGTCTAAAGATGAGACTAAAAGCATGTTCTTGAAATTCAAAGCAGAAGTAGAAAATCAATTATACAGGAAAATCAAGAGACTTAAATTTGATAGGGGCAGTGAATATAATACTAATACTCTAGAGACCTTTTGTAAGCAAAATGATATAATACATGAAGTTAGTGCTCCCTATACTCCCCAACAAAATGGTGTAGCTGAACGTAAAAATAGACCCCTCAATGAAATGATGAACTTTATGCTTTGAAGTTCGTGTCTATTTGACAACATGTGGGGTGAAGTCGTTTTGGCTGCATGTTATATTCTTAATAGAGTCCCTCATAAGAAGTTAGACAAGACTCTATATGAGTTGTGGAAAGGGTTTTTCCCTAACTTGAAATCTTTAAAAGTGTGGAAATGTTTGGCTAGGGTTGGTCTACCTGATTTTAAACGGGTAAATGTAGGATCTAAAACTTTTGACACTACCTTTATTGGTTATGCTCAAAATAGTGTTGCTTATAGATTTATGTCTTTGAATGATTATTATATTTGTGAATCTAGAGATGCAGAAGTTTTTGAGCATGTTTTTCCTTTGAAAAATGACGTGTCTAGTGATATGCAAAATAATGCTTCTACATCTGTATCTGTTAATTCTCATGTTGTGCCTTCTTCTATTGTTGTTAATAATGAGCATGAAATTAAACTTAGAATGAGTAAAAGACGTAGAATTGAGACTAGATTTGATCCTGATTTTATTACTGCATTTTTTACTGAGAATTGTGTTATTGATGTTTTAAATGATGAGTTAGTGTCTATCTACTTAATGGAAGAAGACTTGTGATAAAACAATGAGGTCAATTGATCAAAAGAGGCTATTAAAAGTGAATTAGATTCTATAGTTTCTAATCATACTTGGGACTTGCATGATTTACCTAAAGGTTCTAAACCCATAAGTATCAAGTGGATATTTAAGAAGAAATTGAGACATGATAGTACAATTGATAAATATAAGGCTAGACTTGTGATTAGGGATTTTAACCAAAAGAAAGGTGTTGATTACTTTGATACTTATTCTCATGTGACTAAAATAGCGATCATTAGAACTCTTATTGCCTTAGTCGCTATTCATAGTTTAGTAGTACACCAAATGAATGTTAAAACGATTTTTCTAAATGGTGATTTAGAAGAAGATATCTAAATGACTCAATCTAAGGGTTTTGTGGTCCCATGACATAAAGATAAAGTATGTATGTTGATGAAGTCCTTGTATGATTTAAAACATGCACCTAAGCAGTGGTATGGAAAATGTAACGATACATTAGTAGATGATGGTTTCGTTGTTAATACTTTAGATAACCGTGTTTATTCCAAAATGATAGGATCAAGTTGTGTGATTATATATTTATATGTGGATGACATGTTAATCTTTGGTCCTAATGTGAATGTTGTAAATGAGACTAAGAACTTTTTGTCTTCTAAATTTGAAATAAAAGACCTTGGAGAAGCACATATGATTTTAGAAATTAAAATCAAAAGAACTATTAATAATTTTTCTTTGTGTTCTCATTACATTTAAAAGATGTTGAAGAAATTTGATTGTTTTGATATTGCTCCACTGAAAACTCCTTATGATCCTAACATACATTTGAGAAAGAATAAAGAATTCAGTGTTTTTCAAATTGAATATGCTAAAATAATTGGGAGTGTAATATTTCTCATGAACTACACTCCGACTGATATTACTTATGCGGTTAATAAAAACCTCATTTCTTAATTTCTTTAAAAAAAATTATAATTTTGAGTATAATTGAGAGAAAGGCAAAAAGGGTATCTAAATTTTGGTCATTTTCATTAATGGTTTGATTCAAAATTCATGAATTTTCGTTTCTTGATTTTCCGGGTTCTTGATTTTTGGGTAAAAAAAGATTGATTTTTTCTACAATTTTGAACTTAATTGAGAAAAAGGGCAAAAGGGTATCTGAATTTTGTTCTTTTTCATTAATGGTTTGATTCAAAACTTAGTGAATTTACGTTTCTTGATTTTGGGGGTAAAAAAAAAGATTGAATTTTCTTACAATTTTTGGACTTAGTTGAGAAAAAGGGCAAAATGGCGTCTGAATTTTGCTCATTTTCATTGATGGTTTGATTTAAAAATTGCATATTTTAGTTTCTTGATTTATTGATTAAAAAAGATTGAATTTTGGACTTAATTTGAACAATGGGGCAAAAGGGTGTCTGAATTTTGCTCATTTTCATTAATATTTTGATTCGAAAATTGCAAATTTTAGTTTCTTGATTTGAGGTTAAAAAAGATTACAACTTTAGGCAATAAATTGAGAAAAAGGGGCAAAAGGGTGTCTAAATTTGTTCATTTCCATTAATATTTTGATTCAAAACTTGCAAATTTTAGTTTCTTGATTTTGAGGGTAAGAAAAAGATTGATTTTTTTATTAAAAAATGGGTAATATGGGAAGCAGTGGTTTAAACAGCCGTCGCCGGAGCAGTAGCCGGAGAAGCCACCCACCACCACCACCACCACAGCCAGAGATAAATGCAAACCGTTATGTTTTCGCGGCGGCGACACCTTACCCAACTCATCAATACCCACCAAACCCTAATGCACCACCTTATTATCAATACCCTGGTGGTTACTTTCCACCAGTGGCACCACCATTACCAGCTCCATATGATCATCATAGGATGGTGGACCCGGGTCATGCTAATTGGGTTAATGGGAGGTACCCGTGTGGACCTATGATGCCACCACCAGCACCATATGTGGAGCATCAAAAAGCTGTAACAATAAGCAATGATGTTATTTTGAAAAAAGAGACTTTAAGGATTGAGCCTGTTGAAGCTAACCCCGGCAAATATCTTGTGGCTTTCATTTTTGATGCTACTGTTCCTGGGAGGTAAAAAAATTGTCCCTTAGAAACGGCCTCTCTGCCTCTCCGAGGTAGGGGTAAGGTCTGCGTATACTCTACCCAGACCCCACTTCTTGTTGTTGTTGTTGCTTAGCATACTGGTTGGTTTGTTGTAGTTAATGTTTATTTTTCTATTTGAACTGCTTTGTTATTGCTTTATTTCCAAAAGATGAAAGTTGCGGAGATGAGGATGTTGAGATAGATGTGTGGGCATACGAGGAGAGATAAGATTAGAAATGATGATATCCGGGACAGAGTGGGGGTGGCCTCAGTGGAGGATAAGATACGGGAAGCAGGGTTGATATGATTCGGTCATGTGCAGTGGAGAGACACAGACGCCAATGCGGAGGTGTGAGAGGTTGACTATGGACGAGTTCAAGAGGGGTAGAGGTAGGCCGAAGAAGTATTGGGAGAGGTGATTAGACGGGATATGGCACAGATGCAACTTACTGAGGACATGACCTTAGATAGGGGGGTTGTGGAGGACACAAATTAGGGTAGAAGGGTAGTAGGTAGTTGAGCGTAGTTCTACTTATGCTTATAACCTGGTAGTTGTAGTGTTATTATTGTTGGTCTGCTTAGCCTATCATACTAGTAGGCGCAATATTGCTTTATAGTCCTCTGTCGTTTGATTTTTGCTGCTATGTGTCCTTTGTGTTCTTTAGTTATTTTTTTTATCATATTTACCTGCGTTAGTTACTACTTCTTTTTTCAGATTGCTCTATCATGACTTATTTGCTTTTATTACCATTATTTTCATATTGCTTTAAATTTCTTGTGCGAGTCTGACCGTTTCTTTTGCTTTGCTTGTACCTATGCTTTGTCTTGAGCCGAGGGCCTTTCGGAAACAACCGCTCTACCTACCAAGGTAAAGGTAAGGTCTGCGTACACTCTACCATCCCCCGACCCCACGTTGTGGGATTTCACTGGGTATGTTGTTGTTGTTGTTGTTTGAGCCGAGGGTGTATCGGAAACAACCTCTCTACCTCTCAAGGTAGGGGTAAGGTCTGCGTACACTCTACACTCCTCAGATCCCACTCGTGGGATTACACTGTGTATGTTGTTGTTATTGTTGTTTTTCTTTTCTATTGTCTGCTTTTTTTGTGAAATTTATGCAAATTGATGTTATATGGTACTATCTGTTTACTGATTTAGTTGAAGTGTATTAAAATGTGCAGTAGTAGTGCTTGTTTGTTCATAAAGTTGAAGTTAATTCTATATAGAAAAGCTATATGTCATAGTTATTATTTGTTAAAATAGCAAGTTTTTATACTACTTAGGGCACAATTACCCCATTTCGAATAGCTCAAGGGCAAAATTGACATTTTCCCCTTGTTTTGGAGCAATTGTTAGTAGGAAGGATTTGTTTGAACTATTTTGCTAGTTGGAGGGCATTTTTAAGCTAGTTTACTAACGGCGAGGACATTTTTGAGCCAAAAACGTAACGGGGTAAAGTTGACCTATTTCGGATAGTTCAGGGTATTTTTGACCCTTTATAATGACTGTTCCTGGGTGGTACTGCTTTATAATTAGAAAAAGAAGTCTTTTTTCTCTTTTACTGTCTGCTTGTTTGTGAAATTTATGCAATTGATGTTATATGGTACTATGTGTTTGACTGTTTCAATTGAAGTGTGTTCAAATAGGTGTAGTGGTATTAGTATTTGCTCATAAAGTTGAAGTTAATTCAATATTATGGGAGTTTCAATTTGGTACTTTTCCCTTGAATTCTTGAATTTGATTGTTTCATACAGGGTCAAAGTTAAAGTCTTTAACTTGATTTTGGTACTATATTAGTAGTATTGTAGAAATTTAATTAGTTAAATAATGGTTTGGAAGTTAGTTTGATATATAAGAAGGAGACTCTTAGGATTGAACCTGATGAAGCTAACCCTGGCAAGTATCTTGTGGCTTTCACTTTTGATGCTACTGTTCCTAGGAAGCAGTAGCAAATGTGCATGCATGAGAGACCTAAAAAGTCAAGATATGTAATAGAGATTCAATCTTTAATCAATATAGGACTCTTTCTTAGTGAAGTGGGAAGAAGAAGTGGTTTATAATTAAAATTGTCTTTTTTCTTTTCTTTTTTACTCTCTGCTTGTTTGTGAAGTTTATGCAAATTGATATCATATGGTACTATCTGTTTGACTGTTTCGATTGAAGTGTATTCAAATGTGTAGTGGTATTAGAACTTGTTCATAAAATTGAAACATAATCAATATAGAAAAGCTATATGTCATAGTTTTTTATTTGTTAAAATAGGAAGTTTTTATAGGACTACTTATATTCTTGTGTTGTTAGTACTATATTTCTCACATATTCAACCCTCCCAATTGTTTCTTAATAACAAGGGCAAAATTGCTCCATTTCGAATAGTTCAATGGAAAAATTGGCCCTTTCTCCCTTGTTTTGGAGCAACCTTTAGTAGGAGGTAATGCTTTATAATTAAAATTTGTCCTTTTTTCTATTTTTTTTTTCTATCTGCTTGTTTGTGAAATTTATGCAAATTGTTGTATGGGATCTGTATCAGTTGAAGTGTGTTCAAATCTGTGTAGGTCTATTTTTGCCTTACAAATCTGTTTGTTGTGACTCTTGTTTTTAGTAGTGTTTTTTGGAGTGACCATCAGTTTTTAAGTCCATTCGGTTAGTCGGACTAAAGTTGCTCTACTTTTATCAAAGTTAAGGGACTAAAGATACTCAAATTTATATTTGAAGGACCAAAATAGAACTACTCCGATAGATAAGGAACAATTTTGTCTAAAAACTCTGGTACTTGTTCATAAAATTGAAGTTAATTCTATATATGTGAGTTTCAGTTTGGTACCTTTTGTTTCTTGTAGGGTCAGAGTAAGGGTTTTAACTTGACTTTGGTACTATGTTACTATTGTGGAAAACATAGTGCAATAATGGTTTGGAAGTTAGTTTGTTATAAGAGTGGCCAGTGGGCCGGGCTCGGGTCTGGCGGGGTCGGGGTCGGGGCGGGACGGGAGAAGGGGCGGGGTCGGGTCGGCGGGCTCGGGGGTCGGGTCGGCGGGACCGGAGCAAGTCCCGTCCCGGTCCCAATCCCGATCCCGTCGGCTCGGGCGGGCGCGGGTCGGGGCGGGGTCGGGCTCGGGGCGGGATACGGCGGGTTTTCATTTTTTTTTTTTTTAAATTTTAAATAACATATGTATAAAAAAAACTCAATAAACAAAATAAGATAGTGTAATAAAAACATCCCAAAGGTCGTTTTTGTGCCTCTTATATTATTTAATAGACATATGATTTTTTTGTAATACAAATACAATTGTCTAAAATCTAAATTGCAACTTTGTGGTGTTGTCCAAAAGTTACAAATTACATAATAAAATTACAATTAAAAAAATTACATTCTCAAAAAAACATGTTCTAATTGCTTGATGATTTCATGTGGTTCTTCGGTTGGAATTGGTATTTGTTGGTCAAATTGATCCACGTCGCTTTCACTACCTTCGGTTAAGATTTCGTTGTAGTTTTCATCATCTTCTTCGTTGATCTCCGGTTGACCGCACCTTCTCCGCTCCGCTCGTATCCAATCTCTCGAATAATACCGCAATTTCCAAACTCGTCTCCGCTAATGAGTGTCTCGTGGTCTCCTATTTGATATCTCGCTCGCGAGAAAAGCGCTTTCGAGACGCGGTTGACGACGCTTGAATGTTCAAAACATCTCGAGCCATCAATGAAAGTGTCGGAAAGGTCTTCTCATTCCCCTCCAAAGTATTTCAAAGAAGTCTTCATGTCCATCTTCATTGATAACTTCTTGATACGGTACGTAACCCCGTAAAACAAAAATATCCAACTCGCTAATTTGGTTAGTAGTAGAGGTACGACCGCACATTCTATTTACGAGGCTTTCAATACTAGCCGCAGAAACAACATGTCTTTTGTGAGGTTGTATTGAAGATGAAGAAGATGGTATGGAAGTCGGTAAGTTACTAGCATTTTCTTGTTGATAAAATCTATATATATTTTTGCATTGGTGTTCTACGCTAGACAATACTTCTTCTTTAGTTTGTTCAATAGGTGGTGGGTGATTTAGATTTTTGGGACTTGGAGGTGGTAGTACTTCTATACAATCGTAAATAGTTTCAATTAGTGATTTAGTACCGTCTATTTTAATAGTAGGATTTAATACGAACCAATAATATAAATAGAGGGAATAGGAATAAAATATTTTTTTATTTTGAGAAACATTTTTTTAATAGTTGCCTTATAAGCTTGATTTTTCATATATTCACTAAGTAATAAAAATATTAGAGTTATATAAAATAACATAGTTGAAATAGTAGGATAATATATACCGGAAAATTCTTTTGTTGCTTGAAAAAATTTCTCTAAAAATACAATAAGTTCGGAGATTTTTTCCCAATCACTATCTAAAATCATATCAGCTGGCTTTTTATTATGAGAGTTAAAAAATAAAGTTATAGGTAATTTATAGTCATAAGCAACAAGTAGTTGCTCGTATAAAGAATTTCACCTAGTGGATACTTCTTGTGGAATTTTTCTAAAAGGTAGTCCACAATCATGAAAAAAAAAATTATATTCTTTTCTACGTTGTACTTTAATACTTTTAAAAATAAAGTTTATAGCAAATTGTATTTTACTAAGAATGTCTTCAAAAAGTGATAGACCATCCTTTACAATTAAGTTATATATATGGCACACACATTTTATATGAAAATGGTCTGGAAAAGAAGGAGTTAAACTATTTTTTAAAATTGTAATTGCGTAATTGTTATTAGAAGCGTTATCTAATGTAATAGTCATAATTTTATCGGTAATTCCGTAATAATCGCACACTTGATAAATATTTTCCGCAATAAAAGTACCGCAGTGTGCCTATCATCTATATATCTATACGCTAAAATACGTTTTTGCATAGACCATTTATAATCTATCCAATGACAAGTTACGCTTAAATAATCATGGCCGTTAGTACTACGACCTATATCGACGTGATGGATACTTTGTCATTAAAATGATATAATGAAAAACGTAAATATTGTTGATATTCATGCGCGAATTTAAATACATCTCTCTTAACAGCTGATCTAGGAAAACCGTTAAAAACAGGATTATATATATCTCTAATGTAATGAATAAAACCGGGAGATGAAGGAAATGAAAAAGGCAAACCCTCCACAAAGAACTAATTTTGATATTGCTTCCCTATCTCTATGTTTATTGTATTTAGAGCCTACAATTCCCCCGTCATAGGGTTAATTTGACCACTGTACTTGGTCCGGACGATATCGATATGTGAACCTTGTCCCGATGGAGCGGGCGTTTGCGCACCCGGTTTTGAAGCCCGGTATTGGGCATACCTAGCCGGATGAGCACTTACTACGTGTCTAATTAAACCCCCGTCCCACCGTGACCTTTTTCGAGTTTTAAATTTTAAAACATTTTTACAAATTTTACATATGGCTACTTGATTCTCTACGTCCCTATCAAAAAATGTCCATGCATCGATTTTAATGGTCGTTTTTTGGACCTCGTCTCATACTAGGGGGAATAGGAGGTATTTCGGTTGAAGGTGCACTAGTGGGTGTGTTGTCATCAACATTAGTGGGTATATCATCTAGATCATCGTCTAAATTAAAGTCTTCTTGAGTTCCGAAAATAGCTCCTGGTCTAAATCTAATGGTATTGTAGGAAAATGTTGAGTATCAACAAAATCATCCCGTGTAGGAATAAGATGACTAGAAGAAGTACCCTTGCCCTGGTTGCCCCTACTAGAAGAAGCACCCTTACCCTTACCCTTAAACATACCTTTTAATCCTTCCATTTTAATTATGATAATAAATAAATAAATAAATAATTAAAGACAATAAAATTAAGTGATCTAAACTAAATAAACAGACAATAATAATTTAATGAAGGAACGAATGTACCAAACGCCGACGTAACGTCGACGTGTAATCGAGAGGTTGAAAATTGAAACTTTGCTCGATGGAAGATCCTCATGCTAGTTGCCAACTTCACTACCAATTCCCAAATGAATAAATAAAATTGAATATTTAGCAAACAATGTAGACTTGTAGAGAGATATATTGAGAAATTAGAGAGATTGTAGGAAGATTTGTGAGAAAGATGAAGAGAAAATGAGTTATTTATAGTTGAAAAATTGGGTTAAAGTGTAACTATAATAACTTATGGGTTAAAAATAAATATTAAGGGGTAGGGGGTTGGGGGAGGGGGGGGGGGGCTAAAATGGCCGTTGGTCAACGGCCATAATCTAAAATGGTCGTTGGTGCAACGGCCATTTTTGCAAAGGGACGGAGTCGGGGCGGGGTCGGGTCTCGCGGGACGAGACATCGTCCCGTCCCGAGTTCGAGTCCCGCCCCCGTAATTTTTTTTTTTTTTTTTTGGCGGGGTCGGGGTCGGGTTGTCCCGGCCCACTGGCCAGCCCTAGTTTGATATATAAAAATTTGTCTTTTTTCCCTTTTTCTTGTCTGCTTGTTTGTGAAATTTATGGAAATTGATGTTATATGGGATCTGTGTCAGTTGAAGACACTTGAAGTCTATTCAAATATGTGTAGTGGTATTAGTGTTCGATAAAATTGAAATAAATTCGATATATCCAAGTTTCAATTTGGTACCTTTCCCTTGGATTCTTTAATTTAATATTGTTTCTTACATGGTGAGAGTTAAAAGACTTTAACTTGACTTGGTGCTATGTTAGTATTGTGGAAAACATAGTTAAATAATGGCTTGGAAGTTAAGTCTGATATATAAGAAATAAATTCAATATGTGGGAGTTTCAATTTGGTACCTTTCCCTTGAATTCTTTGATTTTATTGTTTCTTACCGGCCTTGAATTTGATATCATGAATTATGCACTTTGTTTGTCTACTTTGCTTGGACTTGTGCTTTATCTTGAGCCGATGGTCTCTCGGAAACAACCGCTCTACCTACCAAGATAGAGGTAAGGTCTGTGTACACTCTACCCTCCCCAGACCCCACATTGTGTAATTTCACTAGGTATATTGTTGTTGTTAGTAGATTGAGTAGATATATTCATAGTCCCGGTAATGAACATTGAACTGCTCTTCATCGTTTGTTAAGGTACTTGAGAGGTACTATGGATTGGTGTTTGCATTTTAATAAATTTCCTGTTGTTTTAGAAGGTTTTTGTGATGTAAACTGGGAAACTGATAATGATGAAGTTAGATCCACCAGTGGCTATGTGTTTACTTTGGGTGCAAGTGCTATTTCATGGAAGTCTTCCAAACAGACTTGTAGAGCACGTTCTACCATGTAGTCTGAGTTTATTACTCTTGAGCTAGCAGGGCAAGAAGCTGAGTGGTTGAGAAACCTTTTGACATATATACCATTGTGGGAAAGACAATCTTCACCAGTCTCCTTACATTGTGATTTACAAGCAGCGATTAAAATTGCAAAGAACAGTGTGTACAATGGTAAAATGAGACATATTCGCATCAAATATGGTATGGTTAAACAACTGTTGAAGCATGGTTTATTTCCTTGGATTATGTAAGGTCCGAAAGAAATTTAGTGGATCCTTTAACCAAGGGTTTAGCAAGGAAGATGATCCTTGAAACGTCGAGAGGGATGGGGCTAAAGCCTACAGATTGAGGTAATATGGTGAATACCCATTTGTGATCAAACGAAACCATATAGGTCATCAATATATATATTACATTTTCTATCCTTATGGCGTGTGGTAGTGTTTATAAGATTGAGTTTAATTGCTTTCAATGATTTCATAGCCTTAAGGTGGTCTATGTTGATATAGATTTGATGGGATCACCTCGTGAGTGTAAAGGTGTGATCGCCTTTTATGAAAGACTTAGGTCGTCTTTCTAGAGCGCTCATTAGACCCAAGGTGTGTGTGCATGACCATAAATGCACTTTGTTGTATCACGAAATTTGCATAAATTAAAGGATATAGTATGTGTTGTGGGGTCTCAACTTATGTCCAATCAGTTCAAGAGTACTTCACTTTTTGAATATTAATTGTTGCCTCATTTCACTACGTGTTAATTCAAATCGAAAGATATTAACACTTACGTATATGTTCCTTCCTATTGCCCAAAATTCATTTATATTCTTCACTTTTGCATTAGTGGGGGATCGTCGGTGTTATACATCTATTTACATTACTCTTTTATTACAGGTAATGCAAAGCCAAAGAATCTTTGTGGGTCTCTTTTCAATATGTCTGTCTTGACCTCTTGTGAAATGCTCTTTCTACCATATTGGTGGTGGAAAATCCTTTCTTCCACCTTATATTGAAATATACATTATTGGGTGGGTAAATGGGCTAGAACAAGAGAGGGGCCTCACGCACATGAGAGCTGAGCTTCGTAGGCAAAACAAGTCGATTTGCCCCCCCCCTCTGCGCGAGGCATATGTGAGGCCTAATTCAATTCCAATTTTACAAAATATTACTTTGCTATTTTTGAGCTTACCCGAAATTGTCTAAATTCATGCTTCCTAATTAAAGTCCGGGTGTAGCTCTCATACCCGGACGTAACTCTTATACCTCTAGAACCAATTGTCCCAAAACCGGTCATGACTTACTCTTCCGGAACTAATTTTCACGGAACCGGTCAAAGTTTATTACTTCAGAATCAATTGTTGCAACGATCATTATCCATAAATACTCCAACTTAATGGCGATCTTTATTTTCTGAACGTTATGAGACGTTTCAGATTTCATTCATTATTCTCTGAACATTAGAGACATTTTAGTTTCAGCCTTTACTACAAAACGTTGAAATCTATCTATATATATACCGGTATAGACTTCATTTGTTGATACATAGAAAATTATATCTTCTTCTTCAGAGTTCTTTTTCCTTCTTTTTCTGGGCAATATACTTTGTGCAAACTCCAAAGTTTCAGCCACTAGTGTAAGTGTCCGGAAGTGTTGTGGAAACTTAGAGAGCGATCGGGCTAAACGATTTGCACCTGAGTCGATCCGAAATTGCTTTCAACGCAGTGGCTTACTACGACACAGTTGTGATTCGATAAGTTGTTCTTACTGTTTTATTTATTTTTAATCAATATTGTTCCTTATTTTACCAACAATTATGTTCAACCAAACTATTATGCTGAATTACACAAATTATACGAATCGTCACAATCCATCGCTAATCCATTGTTAATAGGATTAGCGACAGACTTTTTGCCGTTTAGCGACAAAAGTTCATTGCTAGTTCCTTATAGATAGTATCTTCGTGATGGAAGTGTATAAAGTAAATAGACTTATGATTAATATATATTACACTATTGAGAAATTTTAACCTACAATGACAAGGTAATTATTATTTTTACTAGGTTATCAAATACTTATATTTATAATTACGTTATAAGTGATGTGATTATGTAAATATGATTTTTAGCGATAATGTATAAAACTTAATCTCATCTGTTTTATGTGCGCCCAAATTCAGATTTGCAGATGCAAAGTAAGTCTGTGGTGAGAAAGTTGTTTCAATGGTCTCTGGTGAAAGAAATAATCCCCTTGATTATTTTCATTGATTGAAAGAGTATATATATAATTTACATATTTTCATAATAGGAGAATCTTATTCCTATTCTACTCCTAAAACCTTATTCTACTTGGACATTAACTATACAATTATGGTAATACAAATATTATAGTAAGTGTACAATACTAATTATACCACAACATTACCTAAACTAGGAAACTAAAACCTTACCTAAACTATATAACATATACACGGTATTACAACAAAATCGAGAGCCAAATATACATAATATACATGTGTATATTATGTATATTTAACACACCCTCGCAGTCATGGCGGGCGGTATTCGAACGCTGAGTTTGTCCCTAAAATCTTCAAAAAGGACCAAAGGAAGACCCTTTGTAAAGATGTCGGCAATTTGATACCTGGACGGGACATGGCAGACGCGAACTTGACCACGAGCAACCTTTTCACTAACAAAGTGAATGTCCATCTCGATATGTTTAGTGCGCTGGTGCTGAACCGGATTATCAGAAAGGTAGATGACACTAATATTATCACAATAAATCAAGGTCGCTTTCTAAATGGGACAATGAAGCTCTAACAGCAAATTACGTAACCAACATGATTCAGAGACCACATTAGCTACCCCTCGATACTCGGTCTCTGCACTGGAACGGGATAAAGTCGACTGACGCTTCGCAGACCATGATACCAAGTTATTACCAAGAAAAATACAATAGCCAGACGTTGACCGTCAGGTGTCCGGACAGCCACCCCAATCAGCATCTGTATACGAGACAAATGTTGACGTTGATGAAGGATATAAATGCAAGCCATAGTCAAGCGTACCCTGAATATACCAAAGGATGCATTTGAGCGCATTCATGTGCTCAACTCAGGGATCATGCATAAACAAACACACCTGCTGTACGAAATACGTAATATCTGGTCTTGTGAATGTAAGTTACTGAAGGGCCCCTGCAAGACTGCGATAGCGAGTCGGATCCTCGTATGGTGCGCCGGCCACAACCCCAAGTTTGGGCTTAGTATCAACTAGAGTGGAAATGGACTTACATGATGACATCCCAGCCCTCTCAATGATCTCAACTGCATACTTCCGCTGGGATAAGAACAACCCACCTGCATGACGAGTGACAACAGTCCCTAAAAAATAACTCAAGGGCCCCAAGTCTTTCATAGCAAACTCTAAGCTGAGCATTGTCATGATAGACTGGCGTAAGACATCGGTAGAGGCAATCAAAATAATATCATCCACATATAACAGTATATAGGCCAAGGACGAACCACGACGATATATGAACAAGGAATTATCCGACCTACTGTGAGTGAACCCAATAGTCAAAACATAGTCGGCAAACCTCTTATACCAGGCCCGTGGAGACTACTTAAGCCCATATAAGGACTTCTTCAACAAACATACATGATGAGGATGTTTGGGATCCCTAAATCCCAAAGGCTGATGCATATAGACTGTTTTCTTAAGATCACCATGTAGAAAAACATTCTTCACATCTAACTAATGAATAGAACATGCTTTCGAAAGAGCCAAGTTGAGTACAATGCGAATGGTAGCCGGCTTGACCACTGGACTAAACGTCTCCCATAATCCACACCAACCTGCTGAGTCTTACCATCACCCACAAGCCGAGCCTTATGTTGTGCAAACGAACCGTCTGAATTGTCCTTATGAGCAAAAATTCACATAGACCTAATAATATTAATACCAGATGGACGGGGCACCAACTCCCACGTCTTATTATCAATAAGAGCATTATATTCATCGGTCATAGCAATTTTCCAATTCGGGTCATTTAATGTAGACACAAGATTACGGGGTAAGGGTGATTTAAGAGCATCCGAATGTAAATTAAAATGCATTTTAAGTTTAAAAATACCCCGTTGACTACGAGTGACTGGTCTATGACTCGAGGAAGAAGTGGGCGAAATTTGGGATGCCCGGTGGGGAATACCCAACCCTAGAAGGCGCTCCGGCACGCAGCCCTTCACCACATCAATAACTCGGTCAAGTGAGTTACAGACAGAGTTCGAACCGAATTCTTTCTGGTTAAAGAATCTCTTTCTAGTTGCTCTGGAACAATTAGGAGATTCTCTAGAAAAAATACGGGGTTCTGCTTCTGGTCTCGCTTATGGGGTCAAATCAATACGTTCTAAGAAGAAAGATTGGAATATCAATCACATTCTGATCAACAACTTGGAGGTATGGCTGAGTGGCTTTAAGACATTGGTTTGCTAAATCGACATACAAGAAGATTGTATCATGGGTTCGAATTCCATTTCCTCCGGTACGGAAATGAAACGGGCGGGCAAAATTATGTGAGAGAAAGAACCTCTTGATTTTTGTTCAAGAATGAAATCTTATTGGAACTGTCCATATCCGGTTCATCCTTCGGAACCATATCACATCCCAGATCTGATGAAATAGGATGAATTGAGACGGTATTTTGTAAATACGTAATTATCTTGAATATATTAACCATTTCTTTATTTTTTTGCTGGACTCGGTACGGACTGGCCAGCAGGAAGCAGAAACAGTGGCGGATGCTGGAACTGGACCAATTCTAGTATTGGGCTGGACTGGCCCAATTGTTGAAACTGGCCCAGTGAAAAAACTGGGCAGATGGGGTTGTGACGGACCAGTAAGACCAGCGGGCAGTGGGCCCGCTGGAGGATTTGGGTGCGGAATATGTCCAAAAAATGGTGAACAATATACGGAGATATATCATCATCCAAAAAATTATACGAACTGGGCACGGGATTACTAACCTTAGAAAACGGAAACTGGGATTCATAAAAAATGACATGACGACTAATGATGATTTTATTAGAGGATAAATCAAAACATTTTTAACCACGATGATTAGACGAAACCCTCAAAAACACACACGGAGTAGACCGGGCCTGAAGTTTTTTAATTATGGTGGACGGAAATAACGGATAACATAAGCACCCAAAGACCCTAAAATGTGAATACGAAGGAATCTTATTATATAAAATATGAAGGGGGGAGGAATATGTCAAACCTTTGGAAGGAAGAACGTTTAGGAGATATGTAGCCATTTGTAGAGCATGATGCCAAAAAGACGGGCGTACGAAAGCATGAATCAATAAAGTGCAGACAATGTTATTAATGGTACGAATTTTGCGTTCGGCTTTTCCATTTTGTGAAGACGTATGAGGGCAAGAAAAATGAAAATTGATCCCATTAGTGGCACAAAACTCCCGAAATACCTCGTTGTCATATTCTCTGTCATTATCACATTGAATATTTTTTTATTTCTCGTTCGAATTGGGTTCTAATGAAAGCTCTAAATTTTAAGAAGATGGAAAAAATTTGAGATTTTTTCGCTATCGAAAAGTCCATAAAATTTAGAATAATCATTCAAAAAAAGAACATAATATTGATGACCCACATAACTAAGAACAGGAGATGTCCATAAGTCGCTATGAATAATATCAAATGGCTTTAAAGTATGAGAAGTAGAGTTTACAAACGACAACCTAACAATTTTTCCTAAAGAACAAGAATGACAATTCGGAGTACTACGCGTACCCTTACATGAAATAAAATTATTTTTAACTAAGGAAGACAAAATAGACGACCCCGGATGACCAAGACGAGCATGCCACAAGGAAGGAGCAAGGGTTGCAAATGCTGACGGCAAGGCTTGACTCGATAGACTGGAACTTGGCGTGATAGGATAAAGATCTCCCCTACTATCACACCTCATGAGAAGACTCCCCGTCTTGAAATCCTTCACAGAGAAACCAAATAGATCAAATTCAATAGAAACGGAATTGTCAGTGATGAATTTACGAACAGACACTAAGTTTTTAATCAATTTGGGGGCATGTAGGGTATTTTTTCAAGATAAGGGGTGGATGGGGAAGAGACAAAGTTTTATGACTATAACCACGAATTGGTATAGAATTACCATTACCAACAATGATGCCACGAGAGTTGCTCAAATTGGAATAAGACGAGAGTGTACCTGAATCGGATGTCATGTGGGTAGTGGCACCGGTGTCCATATACCAATTTTGGTCCGGAGGATTTAATCCAAGCGTGTGCATTGCGGCATCAATGTCGATAGAAGTGGGGGCCACTGCGTGATGGGCCTGCGGGGGCCGAGGCCAAGTACCCATACTTGATGCCTCGGCCTAGAGAGAGTACCAAAATTGGGCCCCTGCATGTTGGGCCTCTGCTGCTGCTGGCCGGCCCACTGCCAGTGAGGCTGCATCGCTAGGCTGTCACTGTTTGGCCCAAACTATGGGGCCTACTGCCACTGCATATGGGCCAACTGCGGGGCCCAAAACTGCCCCGAGGGGCACCACCGCCGCCACCACTGTTTCGGCTGCCGCCATTGTTGCCGCCGCGATTCTTGACATTATTTTCTTATTTCCTCCCTTTATGCCGCCACCGTTGTTGCGGTTTTGGCCCTAGTTGTTGGGACTGGTAAGATGAACTGTGGATTCGGTCATCATAACCACAGGACTAGTACCGGTAGCCGTCTTTTTAGCCATGCCCGCTTCTTCGAGTGTAAGTATAGAACAAGCTTGATAAAATTGTGAAAGTGGATTGCTTTGACGCAAAAGTGTGCCAACACTACTATAGGCCTCGGAGAGGCCTGAAACCATTTGGAGGATCAATTGATCATTTCGAAACCGGCGCAGCAACGTTGCAGAGTTGGTTGGCCAATTCCTTTAATCTTTTGCAATAAGCCGAAACGTTAGGAAAATCTTTCATATTGACGTGGGAGAAATCTTGCTCAAGTGTAACAGCTCTCGAATTTTGATTATCTTGAAATATATCCCGTAGTCTATCCCAAGTTGCTTGCGCCGTTACGTCAGGTTCAATAATCGTTTGCAAAAGATCGGTAGAAATTGTGGAATATATCCACTGAAGGACGGTGGCATCCATAGTCGTCCACAACTTAAGATCATCCTCGTGTCTTGGCACCTCCGTATCCTCAGGAGCCGCGGGGATTATGTGATGGATGATTTGATGCGACCGTGCGTGAATTTTAAACAGTTCGGCCCACGTCGCATATTGAACGTTTTCTATTTCAAGAACAAGAGAGATGTTATTCTTGATGTTAGAAACTGTAAGGGCAGGATGAAACGTGTTCCGGGATGTAGACATATTGATAGAACAATATGTGATTGAGGGATTTGGAAGAAAAATTTGGGAAGAGAGGATAGACCGTCAGCACGAATTCCAAGGAGGAGGGGCTCGAAAATCGATGTAGTTGGACGGAAATTAGGAGGACTTTTGAGTGAGGATTTTAAGACCTAGACTTCTGATACCATGAAAGAAATATTCCCCTTGATTATTTTCATTGATTGAAATAGTATATATATACAATTTACATATTTCCATAATAGGAGAATCCTATTCATATTCTACTCCTAAAACCTTATTCTACTTGGACACTAACTATACAACTATGGTAATACAAATATTATAGTAAGTGTACAATACTAATTACACCACAACATTACCTAAACTAGGAGACTAAAACCTTACCTAAACTATATACCATATACACGGTATTACAACAAAACCGAGAGCCAAATATACATAATATACACATGTATATTGTGTGTATATTATGTATATTTAACACCCGGAGATATATCTGGTTCAATCCAAATTTTTATATGTATACTAGGAGTATGTATCAAAACTTTATTTATGAAGGTTTAAGACCAACTTTTTCTATATTATATGAATTGAAGAATATTTTCTGGCTTGAGTCTTGTAATCATGCAACTTCTGTACTGATATGTTAATGTTGCTGCTTACTGTTGATTATTATAGTATGATGATATGACTTGTTTGATTATTATAGTATGATGATATGACTGGTCTAATTCTGCATTTTTCATTTTCGTCCCCAGTATATAATTTGATTCTTTTGGCAAGGACGACTTTTCAAATTATATACCCGTTAGTCTAATAAGTTAATTTTGGCCTTTAAAAATGGTTGTATGATTTTTCTATTGTTGCGTGTAAATTAACCCATTTAACTGGACTGACGAGATGGAGTTTAAATAGTAAAATGGTTATTTATGCAAATGTGCTGTTTCAGATGGCAGTTTCTCGTGCAGATTTCCCTTCAAAGGCACTGGTCTTTAATATTTTCCCCTCAAATTATTGGTCTTTAATTTTTTGCCTTTGGTTTAAAAAAGAAGCTAAAAGTACCCCGAGGTCCTAGGTTCGAACCCCGCTCAAAATCAAAAACTAAAAAAAGATAACAAGGCAGAATTTGAATTTCGCAAGGCATAGTTTGCCTGCAAAGCCTTCAAGCATAAGATAAACTCTGTCTTAAGACATTAAGACAGAGTTTGTATTATTTCTGAAGGCAGTTTAATTTTTGACTGAGTTGGGTTCGAACCCAGAACTCATAAATTTTTAGGCGAAGACCAAAAATTAAAGATTTTCAATTTGAGGGGAAAAATAAAGACCACCCTGAAACTTATAGACTAGTCTCCAAGCGAGTTCTCAAAGGCTGAACTTCTTAACTAGGGACCATAAATTAGACCTTCAACACAATATCCTAGAGTTTATAAATTTGAAATCCAGGATACTATCTTGATTTAATTTAATTTCAATTAATTTGGAAATGATGACTAATGAGCATTATAAAAGTAGTTATTTGGTAGGGGTGAGCACGGACACAGGGTACCCAGATACCCGACCGGAACCGACACTAACGGGTAGGTTCCGGGTAGATATATTATAATAACGGATAGGGTCCGGGTAGTAAAATTAGGAACCGATCAATGTCGGGTCCGGTTCCGGTTTCGGAAAATAGAGACAGGGTACCGGACCGGAACCGATACTCCGAACCTATAAAATATTAAATATTTTTACTTTTTTTAGAAACATTTGGACCACTTTTAACTTTCTCCAAAATTGTTTGTTGCACGCCTACACATTGATTTTCCCCATCCCAATACGTAAATATTTTAGTTTTTTCACCCCTTTATTCTAGAATGCTCTTTGTGCCATAAGAGAAAACACCCAAAACTCTCTCAATAACAATGACGTTTTAGCTACACCACCGAGCTTCATCGTCGTCGTTGTTGAAGTTTTCTCTCAGGCACTTTCATCGTTGTCGTCATTGAAGCTTCACCTTTGCCTCTTTCTCTCCCTTGGTTGTGTTCACGTCATTCCTAAAATGCATATGGGTTCATATCTAACTCTTTAATTTCTTTTTAATAGCATATGCTTCTGTTCTATTTCAGGCGATACTCATCTTCAATTTGTATTACTTTTTTATTTGAAATGTAAATCTATTTTTAAAATTTGTGTATATTTTTGTAGTTGTGAAGATGAAATTTAGGGATTTACTAGCATGATAAAGCTTTTCTTTTGTATCGAAGAGCTTATGAACACGAAAATAAGTTTAATTCAGATATTTTCAAATTTATTTTGAAATCAACACGTTCAATTAATTGTCAAATTTGGCTTGCAATTTTAGGTTTTGGTTACATAATTAGCTTTTCTACAATGAATAAGTTTTCTAAAACTTCTTATAAGGATACTAAAAACTCGATTGCCAGGCTAAAAAACTACTTGATGAAATTATTTTAGAACTCTTTTTTATTCTCATAGGCTTAAAAATTGTTGCTTAATTTGTGTTTTTTATTTACAGGGTACCCGGGAACCTACCCGGACCCGCAGGGTCCGGGTAGGTTCCGGGTAATGATTGCTACGGGTAGGTTTCGGGTAGTAAATTTAGGAACCGATATTTTATCGGGTAGGGTCCGGGTAGTTAAAAAATGTTAGGGTACCCGGACCCGCTCACCCCTATTATTTGGCAATTTCCTCCAAATAAATACGTAGGTATTATGGGCCAGAACTTTAAAAGATGCACCTTGCTGGACATCAAAGTGGGCCTCAGGATTTTGGGCTTGTGAATTTACAACGTGCTAGCTCTCATCCCCTAAAGGGCCCACTAATCCTTATAATTGGTTAGACATTGAGGTAGATTGGATGCAATTAACAATTAACACCAAGAGTGGTTATAGTTTGGCCCCAGCCCCCTTTTAAGGGTCATGATATTTGGTGTGAGAGGTTGGTTATGGACGGTTTCAGAAGAGGTAGGGTAGATCGAAGAAGTATTGCGAAGAGGTGATTAGAAAGGATATGACGCAGTTACGACTTACCGAGGACATGACCTTAGATAGGAGGCTATGTAGGACTCAGATTAAAGTAGAAGGTTAGTGGTAGTCTCGCTTATCCTTTCATATTAGTAGTCGCAGTATTGCTCTATAGTTTAATGTGCTTTGATTTCTGCGAATATTTGATATTTCTTGTACTTCGATTATCTTATTTTATCTATGGTAGCTACTGTCTCTTTTTCAAACGGCTTTATCTTGGCTTAGTTATTTTCGTTATTTCCATTTTCATACTGCTTTGAATTTATTGTCCTTATCTGATCTCTTTCTATGGTTTCTCTTGAGCCGAGGGTCTTTCGGAAATAGTCTTCCTACCTTGATAAGGTAAGGTCTGCGTACACTATACCCTCTCCAGACCACACATTGTTGTTATTGTTGTTGTTGATATTTGGCAGATCGATCAAAAATAATTCAGCCACTAGTTAAATATATAAAAAAAAATATTAACTAATAAATAAATATATATTTTTATCGATTATATTTTGATGGACGGTTATACAAGTAGAGATTCCTTTTTAAAAATACACACTTGTATCTCTTATGTTGAATTTTCTTAACTTTTTCGTGCGTTTATTTCATTATATTTTGAATCTCCTTCGTAAAAATTTCAGCTCAGTCACTATATGTATGTGAATATAATTTGTAAAAATTAATAGTGTACCGTGTTTTCGATAACGTTATTTAACATTTATCCTCTTTTAAAATTATTTTGCACGTCTACCAACTTTTTAATAACTTCTGACATGCATAACTGAAGTCAGATAAAATATTTGAAGTTCATGCATTATGGTTGAACTTCAGGTAAAATTGAACGAATCCAGTCCTATATGGCTGAAGTTCAGTTGAAAATGGTTGAAGTACAGTCGTATATGTTTGCAAATCAAGCAAAAATAAATGAATTTCAATTGTAGGTGCCTTAACTTCAATCATATGAAATTTCAGACATCTTATCTAAAGTTCACCGCATATTTGAAATTATTCATAAAGAAAGAAATTAATAAGTTTTTCCTTACTACGGTCTACGAGTATGAGTTAAATGATGATTGTCTTCACTTCGCCATATAATCAACATGTTTTAATCGACTTCAATGGGTGTCTTGACCCTCTGTAGTCAAAAGTGCTCCATTAACACAAGAGTTGAAGTCCAATTACAAAAATATCTACAATAAAATTAATGCCACTACATACAAATAGTAAACGGCCCCCTCTAGGATTTTTTCTTCTTTCTTTTTGGGACAGGACTTCAACTAAAAACTTTTTAGTTTGGATTTGACAAAATACTAACTTATGTATTAAGAGGACATTTTGGTGCACTAAACTTTTAAATAAAATGTTTTTTTATGATCAATTACAATTTAAATTTATCAAAAAAATTATCATTTTAGTAAGAGCTTTCCATATAACTCTAAAAGAAACTTCTATTTTACGAGTCCAAAAAAGGGGTTTTATTTTATGGAGGAAAAATAAACGTCTTTTTGGTATGAATTTAGAAGTTGCTATTATTTGGATTTTAAAATGTTTGTCGTTACACACATACTTAGAGATTAAGGAATACATACGTAGAAAATTGTGGATATTCAAGTTGATAAGCTGGTAAAGCAAAAAAGCAGATGAAAGAGAAACAAAAGAGAATATTAGTTTTTCTTTCTTTATGTAAAGTGATAAAAAAAAAAGGTTTCAGTTACACTTTGATAGCTAAAAAGGTAGTAATAAAGGAAGTTTGTCTTAGTGAAAAAGTGCTTAATAATTTTGCATTATTATTAACAGTTTCTCATCACTTTCATTTTCAAAGCATTAGTTGTGAATAACATGTTCTTGCTTAGAAGTTTCATCCAATATGATGAATATTAGTTTTCTTTTGCTTTCCCTTTTGCATATGTGAAAAGGTGACAACATAAACAATGAACAAAATTACACAATTCAACCACGATTAAGTCAAACATGTTGGCCAGTGGATCCTAAACTTTTAGTTTGTGAATTCTGCATTCTAAAAAGACATGATAAATTGATACATACTCAATAGATTTCTTAACATAAATATAGGATTTTGGAGAAAGTTATGTTATGTGAAATGTGTAACTAGAACTCTAGCTACTCCAACTTCAACTTGGACCTTTTGGGACATCTTTGACTTATAGATTTATTTAGAATTTGTCCAAAAAAGAAAGTTTATTTTATTTTGAAGGAAAATATATTATCCAACAAGTCATTTGGTGAACTGACAAAATTATGCATGGATTAGAACATTGAGATTAATAATCCCTAGATTGTTTAGAACTAGTGCTTTGTTCTAGGATATATATTGCATTATTTAAAACATGTGATTGGTTTGAAATTGGATAGACTTTGAATAAACTTTTATTTTTAGTATTCAATTGAAGACTATGAAAAGGGCTTTTGAGGGCGTAACATTATCATCTTGATAACTTTATCAAGATACAGCTAATCCACATATTATCATTCCACATCAAAATGTGAGATAAATAATATTAGATTTTGTTACATAATTTATATCGGTATTAGCTAATACCGTGTGATCAAACGGTTGGAAATTTACTAATGTGGAATTAAGTTTATCCCGTTATTTATTGTTGGAATATGTAAAGCAACAACGGGAATAGTAAATAACTATTACAGTGATCGAAAGGATAAACAACAATTAGGACAACAACAAGTTGTCAATATCTTGATCTTGAATGAAAATTCAAATATAGACCTTGTATTCGGAAATACAAGAACATGAACTGCTACACTTGTAGCTTGTAGATCCGCCGAGAATATGAACGGTTAGAGTCCTTCGTTTGTTAAGTTAACACCTGAAACACTTAGCAACCAATTAGATAAACCACAACACCACCGGCTGAGTCGAGAGATGGCTCTCTGTCTTTAAGACAATATTGCCCCCGTATATATGCTTTACGGAAGTGTGGACAATAGTCTCCCAAGATGAAACAACAAACTATCAAGTGTGCAAAGCCTACACAAATGATCTCAGCGAAGAACACGAATAATGAAGATTGCTAAGAGAAGGATTGCTATCAGAAAAATCTGATTTCTTTGTGGTGTTGTGAACTTATTTTTCTGTTCATATATGTTCATCTCTTCTTCTATAGAATTGAGCCAAGGCTTCAATTTATAGGTGTGCAAGATGGCCTCTTCAAATGCCCCACAATGACAATCAATTGCCATATAATTGATGACATTTAACCCCCCAAGTAATGCAACAACATAATGGTCCAAGTAATGGCCATTATTGGGTGGATTCAAGGCCATTGAAACCCCCTTAACAACCAAGACTTTTGGGATTCCGTCGACCACTCACTGCCCACGAAGCGCCGCGGCTCTGCCATGTTAGAGCCGCGGCGCTAATTCAACCAGAAAGTCGACGAAACTTACTGCCAGTCATACGCCATGGCGCTCCGGCGCCGAGCGCCGCAACCCTTTTCTAACTCGTTCCATCTTACACCTCGCACAATCCTTCCTTCGTTTACCAACGTGGAACACTTGTTATTTAGCAAATAACCATCCATCATTCTATGTCTCAAACATTTCACTTACGTACCAATATCTCTTTTATTAACGAAATTTACGATACTTGGCACTAAGATTGCACGTGTGTGGAAACGATATTTCCGACGTGTGGGGCCCAATTATTTGAGTCATAAATAACGGGATAAACTTAATTCCACATTAGTAAATTTCCAACAATCCCCTCTTGAAAGAGATTTGGCGCACACACAACGTGCATACTTTCAGCAATCTTTCAGCCAAAAGATATTGCATCAGGAGAGGTAGCTTCCGCTTTGAACCTTCCCTAGTTGAATACCATCGGACTTACTTATTGCACGGTGAACGAGATGTCTTGAACCTCCAGTGTTTAATGTAAGCCAAGACAACGGTACCAACACAATACCTCCCATTTATTCATTTCTTCTTTTGTTCTGTCCATTGTAGTCGTGGACACATTTAGATTCTTAAGTGCGTTCCTTTGAGACGGCCTGTCCTCGCACTTAAATAGGTGATCTCCTACAAGGTATCCTGCAATACCCCACTTCACAAGTGTTAGGAATCATTAAGAGTTTCCCCAACCTTAACCTCAACCGTTTGAGGATCATTAAAGGTTTGGAAGCTTAACCTTTACCCACCATGCAGGTAGCACTTTAATGTCTATCGCAGGAACGACTTTGGATTCATGTTTCTTAACAGAAATCATAATCCGAAGTGCTATTGCTTCTATCGAAACGCTCAACTGATCCTTTTCCAGCTTAGTTTTCCCATTGAACCAAATTCTTGGGATCTTCAGTCAGTATGGTTGGGTTACCACCGCAAAGGTTCGTATTGTTTGGGTTTTTAAGCCCATTCCCCTAGACAGGCAGAACTCTTGATCTTTGGGTAGTCCCTTAGTTAAAAGGTCCGATACATCTTTTGATTAGTAATCAAGAAAGTGCCACCCATAATGATCAACTGCCATACGGTCTCATGTCTCCGACAGATATGTCCAGACGCCGTCATCCGTGCCTTTCCTGAAGCCAACCAGCTAGCCACAGTGTATAACTGTTGAAGTCACGAGTTTCTCCTAATAAGGGACGTCCTCTAAGGAGTCGTGAAGTTACTCAACTTCTTTCATGCTTTGTTTAAAGCGATAAATTCTGATTTTATCATGAATCGGCCGATACAAGTTTGCTTAGAGGATTTTCCATGACCCACCATACATATTTACTTGTGGCTTTGGTCTTCTTCATATCTGATGTCCAGTTCGCATCACTGTGTTCTCCCAGAACCGTTGGACATCCAAAATACCATAATCCGTAGATAAGCGAATATTACAGATATTGTCATATCTGACTTAACGCCTTCTATCGATCATTTCCAGAATCATGAGTGAACCTTAGTTTAACTGATCTGCTTTTTAGGCCGATACCAGGTCGGTTGTAGTGTGTACAATACATTGAACTACATGTGACCTGCATATTTCGCTTCTTGTATATGGGTGCACCATGATTCCAATCAGTTATATGATTCATATCCATTGGTGGCTTCAACGTTACTGTCACAACTGAGTTTGGAGTTAGACCAGCCCGTTAGATGTCTTAGAAATCCAATTCATAAGATGTCATCTGTGATACCATATCTTTTGTTTCAATATAATTTCCACTTTCAGACTGTTGGTTTTCCAACTGTTGGCTTTCTAACTTCAAGTCAATGTTTCTGTTGTCAGATTCATTATTTCTGTTTTATCTGAAACTTCTAGGACCAAAATGTAAACATTTCAGGGACCAAAATGAAAGTTCAGGAAGAAGTCCAACAGTCCAGCAAACCAACTCTGATCCTCTCCTTCCAACTCTCCGGTTAGGAAGGTTGTTTCGGCATCCATGCCACGCAAGACTGCAATGGCCCTGGATATTAAGCTATTCATAGGGGAGCACATGTACAAGTAGCCGAGACCTTATACTCATTAATAGATCCATCTACTTTGTACTCAATTTTGAGTATCCACTTTTACAACCCAAAAGTTCTTTTTTCGGAGGAAGGTCAACCATTACACTAGTATGGTTCTATATAATGGAATCTATGACAATTCTCTGTTGATTGTCCATGGTTCATTCTCAACCATACAAGCTAGAAGGCCTGGAACAAGTCTTTGTCCCCTCTTTGCTCCATCTCGGTTCAACATCTAGAATCCCTGAATTCTGTAGATCTAGAATATTAAGTTTCGGATAATCAGCAACTTCCGAGTCCTGTAAAAATGAAATGTCTAGTTCCGAACAGTCAGGACCTCGTGGGTTCTTGTTAACCTCGAGCAATTACTTCTTTTTGCTTCTCAAGGAAAGTTATCTTCAAAGAATTCAGCATTATTTGACACCACGATGTGATAAGCACTATTGTTATTTGCAGATCCAGTGATATACAATTTACAGTCTTAGGTCCAACCAGACATGTTTCGGTATTCCAACCTCACCAAGCCACCCCACATCACAATATTTATATGTGAGATCATTTCCATGTTTCACACGGAGAGTTATCCTTATCCTAATGCGTAGTTCTATTGAGAATCGCATTAGCGGTAAGGATCGCATGAACGATGCTTCACATTCTACCCCTCTATCACTACGAATTCCTCAATCCGTAGGCTTAGTTGATCTTCAACTTCTGTTTTGTAGCGCTTATCCGCTTCAACAACTTCATCTTTGCTTTTCTCAAACAAATGATGCAATACGTTGTACCATCATCAATGAAGGTCACAAAGTACTTTTTCCCCCCTCTATTTCGTATAAACTTCAAATCACCCATGTAGGTGTGACTAAGTTCTAGAGGAGCGGTGCTTCTTTTGCTATTCCTTTGACGGAATGAAAAGGTGATTTTGCCTATTCGCCTACCTCACATTCATTTTGAGGGTTTATGTCGACAGAAGGCAACAATCTCAACCTTGTTAGCTTTTGAATGACTTTCAATTTAACATGTCTTAATCTATGATGGCATAGATGCACGGATTACAAATATATCATTCATCTAGCTACAGACATTCTGTACCATTCTTAGTTATTACAGACCTATTAGACTAGTCCCCAAACCGATTGACCAACAACGTCCCTTACACCATGTTTGGAACATGTATCACCTCCTTTTGGAGTGATCCCATTCCCTGAAGTCCTATTAAGGACAACCTCTCCAACCCCTTCTACTTTAGAGGTGGCGTTGCTTCATATGAACAACCTCTTGCCCGTGGTTAGTGCGTAACCGGATCATAAGTGATCTGTATACTCTGGCCTACTCTAGTTACTTTGGAAGACTGAGTGTCCAATTACTTTTCTGCCTTTATTTTGGCTTCAGATCATTTAAGACGTGGAAAACTCTAGCCCACCTCACTAGGTGTCCATTACTTTTCTATCAACTGAATTCTGGCCCACTCCAGTCGCCCATAGGCTTTGTACGACTGAGTGTCCAATACCATCTTATCAAATGTATTCTGGCCCACTCCATTCGCCTGTAGGCTTTGTACGACTGAGTGTCCATTATCATTCTATCAAATGAATGATCTTCTGTCAAATAGTGTAACAAGTTCAACGTCTTAAGATAAGCCATTATCTTTTAGTCTTCTTCCCTTGTGATTGGTGCCCACGGAAGTCCCTGGCGCTTACTTAAGAGTGGTAACTGTTTTCGCACAGTCAGTGGATCTCTCTCCTTCGTATGTGCAAACATACTTTACACACTTTTAATAATTACACCCAAAAGAATGGATCTTTTAAGTTTTGTTTAAAAATAGTCCAATCTTTAACCGGGAAGGAAGGAGATTCAATATATGATTTTAGAGTGTAGGGAATATAAGTTTTTAATGAAAAACACTTTCATATTCCCAGACTCGCTTTACACACTTTTATTCAGATATTAACCAAACAAATATATAGATAAGGAAGAATTATTAACTTAGACCTTTTGGATTCTGGCCCACTTCAGTCAGACTGAGTGTCCACATCCTCCTTACCATAATTTGGATCCTTTATCTGGGACAGATATAGGACTTTTGCTATATGATAGAACATCATCTTCAGCCTTCTCCTCTTGTCTCAGTTGACATCATCAGCCTCTCGTGGGCGCTTGTTTCCACCACCCTCGGGAGCGGTGACACCAAGTCATCCTTGCTCTTTAGCCGTACTAGCATGACTATCAGTAGTATCTTGAAGCTCAACATCAGATCCAGAGATCCCTCATTTGACGAAAACAGATTTGTAACTGTCATCAAAGAGAGAACCATAACTAGGCCCAATCTTGAAAGCACGGTTGTTGTTTGAACTGTTATCAAAACTGTCAACAGAACTATTTTCAAGAAGAAAACCACAACCAGATTTGGTCACACACTTGTCGACCAACATCTTTCGAATCACTAATACAAATCTTGTCTTAAAATTGTTGGAATATGTAAAGCAATAACGGAAATAGTAAATAACTATTACAGTGATCGAAAGGATAAACAACAATTAGGACAATAACAAGTTGTCAATTTCTTGATCTTGAATGAAACTTCAAATATTGAACTTGTATTCGAAAATACAAGAACATGAACTGCTACACTTGTGGCTTGTAGATCCGCTGAGAATACGAACGGTTAGAGTCTTTCGTTTGTTAAGTTAACACCTAAAACACTTAGCAACCAATTAGATAAATCACAACACCACCGGCTGAGTCGAGAGATAGCTCTCTGTCTTTAAGACAATATTGCCCCCGTATATAGGCTTTACGGAAGTGTGAACAATAGTCTCCCAATATGAAACAACAAACTATCAAGTGTGCAAAGCCTACACAAATGATTTCAGTGAAGAACACGAATAATGAAGATTGCAAATAGAAGGATTACTATCAGGAAAATCTGATTTCTTTGTGGTGTTGTGAACTTGTTTTTCTGTTCATATGTTCATATATGTTCATCTCTTCTTCTATAGAATTGAGCCAAGGCTTCAATTTATAGGTGTGCAAGATGGCCTCTTCAAATGACCCACAATGGCAATCAATTGACATGTAATGGATGACATTTAACCCCCAAATAATGCATCAACATAATGGTCCAAGTAATGGCCATTATTGGGTGGATTCAAGGCTATTGAAACCCCCTCAACAGCTAAGACTTTTGTTGGAAATGATATTTCCGACGTGTGAGGCCTAATTGTTCGAGTCATAATTAACGGAATAAACTTAATTCCACATTAGTAAATTTCCAACATTTATGACTTGAACAGTTGGGCCCCGCATGTCGGAAATATCGTTTTCACACACGTGCAATCTTAGTGCCAAGTATCGTAAATTTCATTAATGAAAGAGATATTGGTACATAAGTGAAATGTTTGAGACATAGAATGATGAATGGTTATTGGATGAATAACAAGTGTTCCAGGTTGGTAAACGAAGGAATGATTGTGCGAGGTGTAAGATGGAATGGGTCGGAAAGGGCCGCTGAGCCGAGATGGGCCGCAGCGCCTCCCAGATTGGGCCGCAGCGCCGGAGTGCCGCGCCCCCCCTTGTAGCGCCGCGACGCTTATTCCCATTTTAGTCTCTGGAGCCGCGACGCTAAATGCTGCAGCGCCGCGGCCCTTCCCAAAAAGTGAGTGCTCGACGGAAGTCCAAAAGTTTGGCTGATTATGGAGAGGTTTGGGAGCATTAACTTGCCAGTTTTTCCTCCATAACTAAGCCATTATTTGGCTGCATTAGTTGGTGGTTTAAAGGGCCATTACATGGCATTTAAATGACCATTACATGGGCACTTGAAGGGACCATCTTGCACACCTATAAATTGAGGCCTTTGGCTCAATTCTATAGAGGACCATGAACAGAAAAATAAGTTAACAACACCACAAAGAGATCAAATTTTCCTGATAACAATCCTTCTCTTAGAAATCTTCATTATTCGTGTTCTTCGCTGAGATCATTTGTGTAGGCTTTGCACACTTGATAGTTTGTTGTTTCATTTTGTGAGACTATTGTTCACACTTCCGTAAAGCCTATATACGGGGGCAATATTGTCTTAAAGACAGAGAGCTATCTCTCGACTCAGCCGGTGGTGTTGTGGTTTATCTAATTGGTTGCTAAGTGTTTTAGGTGTTAACTTAACAAACAAAATACTCTAACCGTTCATATTCTCAGCGGATCTACAAGCCACAAGTGTAGCAAGTTCATGTTCTTGTATTTTCGAATACAAGTTCTATATTTGAAGTTTCATTCAAGATCAGATATTGACAACTTGTTGTTGTCCTCATTGTTGTTTATTCTTTCGATCACTGTAATAGTTATTTATTATTCCTGTTGTTGCTTTACATATTCCAATAATTTTAAGACAAGATTTGTATTAGTGATTCGAAAGATGTTGGTCGACAAGTGTGTGACCAAATCTGGCAGTGGGAATATGAAAGTGTTTTCATTAAAAACTTATATTCCCTACACTCTAAAATTAGATATTGAATCTCATTCCTTCCCGGTTAAAGATTGGACTATTGTAAATAAAACTTAAAAGATCTGTTCTTTTGGATGTAATTATTAAAAGTGGGTAAATTATGTTCACACATACGAAGGAGAGAGATCCACTGACTGTACGAAAACTGTTACCACTCTTAAGTAAGCGCCAGGGATTTCCCTGGGCACCAATCACAAGGGAAGAAGACTAAAAGATAATGACTTATCTTTAAGACATTGAACATGTCACACTATTTGACAGAAGATCCTTCATTTGATAGGATGATATTGGACACTCAGTCGTACAAAGCCTACGGACAACTGGAGTGGGCTAGAATACATTTGATAAGATGATATTGGACACTCAGTCGTACAAAGCCTCAGTTGACAGAAAAGTAATGGACACCTAGTGAGGTGGCCCAAAGTTTCCAGGTCTTAAATGATATGAAGGCCAAAAGAAAGGCAAAAAAGAAATTGGACACTCAGTCTGCCAAAGCAACTGGAGTGGGCCAGAGTATCCAGATCACATATGATCCGGTTACGCCCTAACTACGGGCAAGAGGTTGTTCATATGAAGCAACGCCACCTCTAAAGTAGAAGGGTTGGAGAGGTTGTCCTCAATAGGACTTCACGGAATAGGATCACTCTAAAAGGAGGTGATACATGTCCCAAACTTGGTTTAAGGGACGTTGTTGGTCAAGCTGGTTTGGGGACTAGTCCAACAGGTCTGTAATAACTAAGAATGGTACACAATGTCAGTAGCTAAATGAATGATATATTTATAATCTGTGCATCTATGCCATCATAGATTAAGACACGTTAAATAGAAAGTCATTCAAAAGCTAACAAGGTTGAGATTGTTGCCTTCTGTCGGCATAAACACCTCAAAATGAATGTGAGGTAGGCGAAGAGGCAAAATCACATTTCCATTCCGTCAAAGGAATAACGAAAGAAGCACCGCTCCTCTTGAACTTAGTCACACCTACATGGGTTATTTGAAGTTTATACAAAATAGATGGGGAAGACAAGTACTTTGTGACCTTCATTAGTGATGGTACAACGTATTGCATCATTTGTTTGTTGAAAAGCAAAGATGAAGTTGTTGAAGTGGATAAGTGCTACAGAGCAGAAGTTAAAGATCAACTAAGCCTACGGATTGAGGAATTCGTAAAGATAGAGGGGGAGAATGTGAAGCATCGTTTATCAAATGACTGTTCATTACTCACCTCAGTCTAACAGTGTTAGAAAATGCAAAGCCATACGCCCAAAATATGTGGGGCAAGGCGATCCTTACCGCTAATGTGATTCTCAACAGAACTACGCATAAGGATAAGGATAACCCTCCGTGTGAAACATGGAAAGGATCCCACCTACAAATGTTGTGTTGTGGGATGACTTGGTAGAGGTTGGAATACAGAAACAGTTAAGTTGGACCTAAGACTGTAAATTGCATATCCACTAGATCTATAAATAACAGTAGTGCTTATCGCCTCTTGGTGTCAAAGAATGCTGAATTCTTTGAGGATAACTTTCCTTGAGAAGGAAAAAGAAGTAATAACTCAATGTTAACAAGAACCCGCGAGTGCCTGACTGTCCGTTATCAGACGGTCCAAAGCTACAGGACTCGGAAGTTGCTGATTATCCAAAACTTAATGTTCCAGATCTGCAGAACTCAGGGATTCTAGATGTTGAACCAAGATGGAGCAAAGATGGGACAAAGACTTGTTCCAAGCCTTCTAGCTTGTATGGTTGAAAATGAACTATGTACAATTAACAAAGAATTGTCATCTCCTGAAGCGCTGCTTTGAAAAGAAGCTACAGAGAGAGAAATATATTCCATCATATAGAACCATACTTGTGTAATGGTTGACCTACCTCCGGAAAAAGAACCTTTGGGTTGTAAAAGTGGATACTCAAAATTGAGTACAAAGTAGATAGATCTACTGACAAGTATAAGGCCTCAGCTACTTGTACATGTGCTCCCCTGTGAATAGCTTAATATCCAGGGCCATTGCAGTCTTGCGTGACATGGATGTTGAAATAACCTTCCTAATCGGAGAGTTAGAAGGGGAGGATCAAAGTTGGTTTGTTGGACTGTTGGGATTCTTCCTGAACTTTTATTATGGTCCCTGAAATGTTTCCATTTTGGTCCTAGAAGTTTAAGATAAAACAGAAACAATGAATATGACAACAGAAATATTGACTCTAAAGTTAGAAAGCCAACAGTTTGAAAGTGGAAGTCATATTGAAACAAAAGTCTCGATATGAAAGATATGGGTATCACAAATGACATCTTAGGAATTGGGATTTCTAAGACATCTAACGGACTGGTCTAACTCCAAATTCAGTTGTGACAGTCTCGTTGAAGCCACCAATGGATATGAATCATATAACTGATCGGAATCATGGTGCACCCATATACAAGGAGCGATATGTGCAGGTCACATGTAGTTCAATGTATTGTACACACTACAACCGACCTGGTATCGACCTACAAAGCAGATCAGTTGAACTAAGGTTCACTCGTGATTCTGGAAATGATCGATAAAAGGCGTTAAGTCGAATATGACAATATCTTAAATATTCGCTTATCTACGGATTATGGTATTCTGGATGTCTAGCAGTTTTGGGAGAACACAATGATGCAAACTGTACATCAAATATAAAGAACACCAAAGCCACAAGTAAATATGTATGGTGGGACTTGGAAAATCCTCTAAGCAAACTTGCATAGGCCGATTCATGATGGAATCGGAGTTTATCTCTTTAAACAAAGCATGAAGGAAGTTGAGTAACTTCACGACTCCTTAGAGGATGACCCTTATTAGGAGAAACCCGTGCCTTCAACAGTTATACATTGTGGCTAGCTGGTCGGCTTTAGGAAGGGCACAGATGACAGCGTCTAGATATATCTGTCGGAGACATAAGACCGTATGGCAGTTGATCATCACGGGTGTCACTTCCTTGATTACTAATCAAATGATATAGCGGACCCTTTAACTAAGGGACTACCCGAATATCAAAAGTTTTGCCTGTCTATGGGAATAGGCTTAAAAACCCAAACAATACAAACGTTTGCGGTGGTAACCCAACCATACTGACTGAAGATCCCAAGAATTTGGTTCAATGGGAAAACTAAGCTGCAAAATGTTCAGTTGAGCGCTTTGGTGGAAGCAAGAGCACTTCAGATTATGATTTATGTTTAAGAAACATGAATCCAAAGCCGTTCCCGTGATAAACACTAAAATGCTACCTACATGGTGGGTAAAGTTTAAGCTTCCAAACCTTTAACAATTCTCAAACGGTTGAGGTTAAGGTTGGGGTAACTTTTAATGATTTCTAACACTTGTGAAGTGTGGTATAGCAGGATACCTTGTAGGAGATCACCTATTTAAGTGCGAGGATAGGTCACCTCGAATGAACACACTTAAGAATCCAAGTGTGTCCACGGCCACAAAGGACAGAACAAAAGAAGAAACGTTTAAAGGGGAGGTATTATGTTGGTACCGTTGTCTTGGCGCGGACAGGACAGGTCGCCTTGACGCTAATTCCCATTTTAGTCTTTGGAGGTGCGGTGCCGCGGCTCTAAATGCTGCAGCGCCGCGGCGCTTCCCAGGCAGTGAGTGCTCGACGGAAGTCCAAAAGTTTAGCTGATTATGGAGAGGTTTTGGAGCATTAAATGGGCACTTGAAGGGACCATCTTGCACACCTATAAATTGAGGCCTTTGGATCAATTCTATAGAGGACCATGAACAGAAAAATAAGTTAACAACACCACAAAGAGATCAGATTTTCCTGATATCAATCCTTCTCTTAGCAATCTTCATTATTCGTGTTCTTCGCTAGGATTATTTTTGTAGGCTTTGCACACTTGATAGTTTATTGTTTCATCTTGGGAGACATTGTCCACACTTCTGTAAAGCCTATATACGGGGGCAATCTTGTCTTAAAGATAGAGAGTCATCTCTCGACTCAACCGGTGGTGTTGTGTTTATCTAATTGGTTGCTAAGTGTTTCAGGTGTTAACTTAACAGACGAAGGACTTTAACCGTTCGTATTCTCAGCGGATCTACAAGCCACAAGTGTAGCAGTTCATGTTTTTGTATTCCCGAATACAAGTTCTATATTTGAAGTTTCATTCAAGATCAAGATATTGACAACTTGTTGTTGTCCTCATTGTTGTTTATCCTTTCGATCACTGTAATAGTTATTTACTATTCCCGTTGTTGCTTTACATATTCCAACACAAACATTGAATAAATGTTACCATAAAGTTCATATCAGGACTAGATATCGTAAAAAAAAATGCTCGGTGCACTAAGTTCCCGCTATGCGCGGGGTCCGGGGAAGGGCTGGACCATAATGGTCTATTATACGCAGTCTTATCTCACATTTCTACAAGAGGTTGTTTCCACAGCTTGAACTCATGACCTCCTAGTCACATGACAACAACTTTACCAGTTACTCTGGAAGGATAATCCCAATAAAATGGAGTATTATTTTTGATTAAATTATGTGAAATACAAGTTTTTTCATAGTTTGCAAGTTCACGATTATATTAAGGATGACCTATTTGTTTGACCGAGAAATCTCTTAAGTACCTATTAAGTGCTTAAAAGTATGGCTAACATTTTTTCAAATTTAATTATTAGATTTGAAAGCGACTTGTAATAAAATAATGAATAATGAGGATTAAGGGCGAAGACTCCTTAATCATGACAGCGCATTCTGAAAAAGAAAGAAGCAATAACTAATGCAAGTAAATAAGACAAACAAAATACACATAGAAGTATAAATCAAACGACAATGGATTATAAGACAATATGATAGGCTAAGCGAGCCTACAATAATAATACTACAACTACCAGTTTGTAAGCGTAGGTAGGACTGCGCTGGACTACCTACTATCCTTCTACCCTAATACGTGTCCTTCATAACCCTCTATCCAAGGTCATGTCCTCAGTGAGTTGCACCTGCGCCATATCCCGTCTAATCACATCTCCCTAATACTTCCTCGGCCTACCTCTACCTCTCATGTACCCGTCCATAGCCAACCTTTCACACCTCTGCATTGGAGCATTTATGTCTCTCCTCTGCACGTGTCTGACCATCTCAACCTAGCTTCTCGCATCTTATCCTCCACCAAGGCCGCTCTCACTGTCCCTGATATCATCATTTCTAATTTTATCCCTCATTGTATGCCCACACATCCATCTTAGAATCCTCATCGCCACAACTTTCATCTTTTGGGTATGCGAAGTCTTGACCGGCCAACACTCCGCCCCATACAACATGGTCGGTCTAACCACCACCCTATAGAACTTGTCTTTAAGTTTTGGTGGAACTTTTTTATCGCACAATACTCTAGATGCGAGCCTTCATTTCATCCACCCTGTCCCAATATGATGTGTGACATCGTCATCAATCTCTCCATTTCCGGGATGAAAATCACATCCGAATAAGAAATCAAACTAGTCCTGAATCCTGATTAATTCCAGAGGTCAGAAATTTTGATAAAATAAGTGATGGAGCATGTCCCTATATATTAAAAACAATTTGTGTATTATATTTTGTGCAAATAACAACATGCAATCACACTACTTTATATACAACATCACAAAAAAAGAAACAATAACAACAACAATAACATTTCCAATGTAATCTCACGAATGAGATCTGGGGAGGGTAGAGTATACGCAGACCTTACTTCTACCTTAGCATGTAGAAAGAATATTTTCGATAGACCCTCGATTCAAGTAAAGTAGAAATAAAATTCAGATAGCAAAATTTTTTTAATAAAAGAGAAAACAAGTAGTAACAAAAAACATAAACAAAATAGATGGAAAAGAAATTTGAGATGAAACAAATGGTCATGCGTATGCTTGCAATTATAGGACCCTACTGTCCAGGGGTAGTGACATAAATAAATTTTTTATTGAGGAGATTCAAAATATACAAAAACAAGCACATGCGAATAGAGGTATGATCTGATGAATAGGGTCAATTCACTCTTAATTAAAGATTTCGGGTTCGAATATGACGACGAAAAATTCCTTAATACAAAGTGTTTTCTCCTTTAATAATCTTATGCGATGCGAATCTAAGGAGCCGTTTGCAGATGATTTGAAAGCAGTGATTTGAAATAATAATGATTTGAAGTTGAAGTTTTGTTTGGACATGCAATTTGCATTTCTTAAGTTGTATTTTTTTCACATTGACATAAAAACCCCACAAGTTGTGAAAACCATCAAAATTTTCCTAATTCTTATGCAATCTTACCAAATGAGCAAGTCATAGTTCATAACAAAATTAATACGCGGCTAGAAGGCCTTTCTAAAAAATAAAACATCAATTGATCGAACTTTAGTTCAATAAAAAGAAAAATTGAACATGAATAGTAATGTAACTACTCTTTAATATAATCTTCTCATATGGTATGGACAATCTCTTCACATTGAGCATCCATTTCCCGATCAAAATTTATTTTTACTATTTGCTTTAGAATTTTAAGTCATGGCAGGGAAGAAATTGAGTTCCAATTGAAAAAGAATTTCATCTTGGACAACTATATCCAATACAATATAAAATCGATCAATTATATATATATCTATATATATATATATATATTTCTACTAACTTATTAATCATTTTTTACAAAATATAAACTTATGAGTCAAGTTTTATATTTTAATTTTTTTTGAAATCATGTTATGGAATCCCAAATCACACTTTTTGGATGATTTGGGATTTCAATTCGTGACATGGAGTTGAAGTCAAAATTATGTCCAAATTGCATAAACAAATGGTGATCTGAAATCAAATTATGAAATCATGATTTGAAATCGCATGGCCAAACGCCTACAAAATCAATTGAATCAATAGGTATCGAATGCATGATGATTATACCCAAAACAAATAGAACCCTATTTCGGGGAGAGGGTGGGATGTAGGGGTATTCACAATTTGGTTAAAAACTTATCCAGGCCGAAAATTGAACCAAACACATTAAATAAATCAATTATTGTTTGGTTTTGATTTGGTTTGGTTTTAAATTTTAAAAAACCGATAATATTTGGTTTGGTTTTACTAAAAACAAACCGAAGAAAAAATTGAACCAAATCGATAAATTATAGTATACATAAAATTTATAATTTCATATATACAATATATTGATTTTTATAAATAATTTTAGATACATTGTATACCTTTTGATTAAAATGTTATTCATCATCAATAGGCTAATGAAATTTACACTTTAAGCTCATTTCATAAAATAAAAGTCATGAATCTAAACTCATTAATTTTAAAAAATAACTATGAGATTTACCTATAATTGTTTTTTGTATTTCTTGTAAACTTTATTCACTTGATTAAAGTTTATAAATCTTAAGATATTTTCCTAGTCTAAGAAAATTGTAGCCGCCAAAATAAAAGATTAATAACGGATTATAAGTCGAAAAAGATGAAAAAATCTTTTCTAGTTGCAGGAAAAATCACGAAAGTGAGAAATATCATTAGGTTTCATAAAAACCGAATAAACCGAACCAAGCCGAAAACAACCAAACCGTTGGATGTGAATTATATTTGATTTGGTTTAGTTTTAATAATTAAAAAATCGACTTAATTGATTTGGTTTTGATTTTAATCAAAAACTGATCCAAACCGACCCATGAACACCCCTAGTGGGATGTAATGGGAAGGAGTCTCTTTTTTCACATAGTTTTCAGGATGATTAAGTTGGCAGGACCCCAAAAGTTATTTTGTAAGTGGCAGGGCCCTCATTTTCTTTTTCAGTTATTTTCACCCAAGAAATTTACTAATGAGCTGATTAGCAAACACACAGAGGTATTTGTGTATTTTAAAAACTTTGGGATTAAGTTTTAAACTAACAAAAATCTAAGAATTTAGGCTCCAACTGATCGATCATCCTCACTGTCATCTTCACTCCCCCAAATCCCATTGTTTGATCTTTCCGCTTTTCGATAATACAAAAAACCTTGAGGAAAACATAGATGTTATTTGAAGTTCTTCAATATCCCCTTCTTCAATTTTCTTAGAAAGCTGTGATTTCAAGATTTACATTAACTTGAAGAGATATATAGGTATGGAACCCTAATTTTTTATTTTTTTATTTTTTTATTTTTTCGATATTGATTTGTAATATTTCTTTTTTTGTCCACAATTTTGGTTATATTCATGGCTAGGACGAAATATCCCGATGATACGAAGAGTACAAAGTCTATTAAGAAAGATAAATAAAAAAAATAAGACATCTGTTCGGAAAGGTAAATCATTGGTGGAGTATGCTGAAAATAACAGACAACATAAAAAAGTACTGAGATTGGAGGATGAAGAAGAAGACTTGCTGCGTAATTTCATCACTAAACGAAAGAAGAATTCTAATAAATGAATAGTAAAAGAAGAGAATGGTGATGTTCATGAAGAAGAAATTGTTGAAGAAAAAAATGGTGATGTTCATGAAGAAGAAGAAGTAGTAATAGAAAACAGTGTTCAAGATGAAGGGGAAGATAATGATGATGAAGAAGAAGAAAAAAATAACGATGATGAAGAATAAGAATATGACAATGATGATGAAGAATAAGAAGGGGAGGAGGATGAATAAGAAGAGGAGGAAGAAAAGGATGATGAAGAAGACGAACAACAAGAACAACAACAAGAAGAAGTAGTAGTAGAAGAAGAAAACAATGTTAATGAGATAGTCATAAATCTCGCAAGGTATGGATTGACCACATGGAGGGTTAAGTTTGGTGGTAATTTTCCTGGCAAGATCTTAGTAAAGTCTAGGATGTCAGTTTTTTTCGAATTGATACAAATTATTAGAGCTTAAGGACTTACCGAATATTTTGAAAAATCTTATTTTGGCCACTTCATGTCATTGTAAACTCTATGGAATGAATTTAATAAAAAATTTACTCATTCTCTTTTTCTTCGTCAAGTTACGGAGAACAAGAAGAAGCATGAGATGTGATTCATAGTGGAGTGCCCTATTATTTTGGATTGATAGAGTTTACACTGATCACATGTTTGAATTGCGGAGCTTTTCCCAGTGAAAAAATGAGGAAGACCATTTTCTCAAAAGGTGTGAGCTTTTTAAATAAATTAAGAAAACTTACCGAAAATACGAGGTTGATCACTGGCACGCTGCTTAAATTGGTTCAAGAAGAAGGTACATTGACCGATTTAGAGAAGCATAAGATTGTAATTGTTGTATTTGTCCATACCATCTTGTTGGTTCGCAATGTTGTGTTTTTTTATATAAGAAGTGGATCACCATGGTGCATAGTATTAGTTTCTTTGAAAAATTTACATAGGCAAGGAATGATTCAACCTGACCTTTGAATATTTGACGAAGTCGGACATTCGCAAGATATATCGAGTATCTTGTCAACAAAAGCAACCACCACAGTATGCTCTTTATGGCTACCCTTGGGCATTCATTATAAGTATTTTATAATGAATCAATATGAAGATTATATTATTATAGATTAGTGATTGCTATCTTAATGCTTATTCTACTTATTTATTTACTATAGCCACGGGCATACGAAGCTATGTCATTTGTTGAGAAAACTGTTGCCTTATCTAAACAACGTCTTTTGTCAATTCCAAAGATTTTGAGATGGCGAACGAAGGAGAAGCCCGAACATGTTGATCATTTCAGAAATGTAACTGAGTGGGCGGTAATGCTATGACCTTATTAATATATTAGCTTGGGTTGATGATTGCCAATTATGATTTAATCTGTTGTTGTTTTTGTTTACTTGAGGTGGTGAGACTTTTTCTATACCCCGATGATGCGGAGAAGTGTAAGAAGTACATTAAAATCTTATAGATTATGACGATTAAGTATCGGACCCGAATATTAATGTCCTAAAGAGGGAGATTGGTGATACACGTCAATTTCGCATGAAAATGGAACTTGCATCTGGTTCTGGACACGAAGACCAAGTTGAAGATCAAGATCTTAGAGGAAGGGCAAAAGAGACGTGTGGCCATTGTGGTCATGGGCCAAGTGTCATTGCAAATAGATTGACATCAATTGATGATGAACTAGTTGTCATTCGCAAATTGCTGGAGACAAAACTAAGAAGGGGTTCTAACAATGTTTCTTCTTCAGTTAGGTCCAGTAGGAAGAGGATCCCGAAGGCATTGCGATTTGCCAAAGCTAAGAAGATCAAAGATAATGTCAACTTCTGTGACGTTCAAGTTAGTTAGTAGAAACTGTTATGGTCTATTATCAATTTATATGTTATTCACTTCTGTTAATTTTGAATCAGTAAATGCTCTTGATGGTTCTCCTTTGAGTCATTCTGACCATGTTAAAATGATGGTTCTTCTAGTCATTTGCCTGATCAAGTTGCTAATGCTAGTTGCAAGACTCTTTCTTTGACTGATTTTGCCCACGTCCACGATGATGATGGCCATTCTAGTCATTTGTCTTATCAAGTTGATGATGTTAGTTGCAAAACTCTTTCTTCTAGTCCTTTGCATGTTCAAGTTGATGATGCTAGTTGCAAGACTCTTCCAGGTGAGGTTGTTGATTCTGCTGTTGATAGTGAAAATTGATCACTTGATGAAAAAAATTATTGATGTCTTAGCACAGATACATGGCGAGGATGAGATTGAAGAGTTTGGAGATGCTGCTCAAAATGGTGATGCACCAGTTATTATAACGAATATTTTGTGTAGTATGTATAGTGGTGAAAATAATTTATCTAACAATTTACCTAAGGAACCTGTTATTATAACGGATGTTTTGTCTACTGAGTCTAGTGTTAAATTTTCCTAAGGAATCTGTTAATATAATGATTTTTTTTATCTATGTGGTGAAATAAAATTTTCTAACAATTTGCCTAATGAATCTGGTATTATAACGGATGTTTTGTCTAATGAGTCTAGTGTTAAATTTTTCTAACAATTTGCCTAAGGAACATGTTATTATAACGGATGTTTTGTCTACTGAGTTTAGTGGTGAAATAAATTTTCTTAATAATTTTCATAATGAAGTCGTTATTATAACGAATGTTTTAGCTAGTGAGTTTAGTGTTAAATTTGCCTAATAATGTTTCTAATGTAGTAGTTATTGTAAATTTCAAACATATGCAAACATAAGAACTGTCAACAACAAAAAAATAAAACATAAACTTTAATATTCATATATCAATACTTAAATTTTCATATATTTAACAAAAAATGCTCATACTGCCATTCAATACATTAAAATGTAAACATGAGGAAGGGAGTTGGGGGGATGATCAAATCATCCATTTCAATTCCTGCCAAAAGGCATAGGGCCCTTAGCATGCGAGCAATGCACCTGATGTTCATCTCCTAACGTTCAACATCCTCGTTGATACGTTGTACTAGGCGATTCAAATAAGCTATTATATTGAGATATTCAGGACAAACGATTCGGTTGTTTCTCATTGGCGTCACTTTGGAACAAGTGAGAAGAGGAAGATAAAAATTGCAAGTGAGAAGAGTAAGAGGTGTGGCTGTTCAATTTATAGGAGTGAAAATGTGTTGTTTCGTGCTTTAGTCATCAATTACGTAGATTGATGAAGTGACCAATCAAATCATAACGTTTTACGAAGTGATTTGACTAGGGGAAGACGAACAACTGAAGTCTATTAATAATCTTTTTCTTGAATATTAAGTTTCATATGATAATAATATAATATAATTATTAATGTAAGATTTAAGTTAAATATCACTTTAATTTATTAAAATTTAAAATGGTGACTAAAAATATGTTAAAAGGCATGAAATCGGTGACTTGATATATTAATTATTAGAAATAATGTGTAATTACACATTAACCACAACATAAGTACACTTCAAACATTAGACAACTTTGTATAAACTTATAATGTTGATATTAATATCTATGGTTTTTGTAATATTTCAACAATAATGATTTATTTTTATGATATTTCAACAATAATGATGTTTTAGATCATGTAAAAACAAAATACCATGAGATTACTGTTTTGATAATCATGTGTTTGAATTAAAAAATATAATTTATGTATTAATTTGGAGTTTTGTGTTTGTGATCTTGACTATTCCAATAGACTGTTTGTCTGGATACAATAAATTTATCTACACGCCTACTCTAAATAATCATTGCATATATTAATATGAGTACACGCCTTTCAGATCACAAAACACATAATCAAGTAGTTTGTATCAACTACTATCAATATCCACATCTTGATAAGCTTAAAAGGTAAATACCAAAATTTAATTATGTAGACTAAACTTAATTTTAAATACCAACATATTTGAATTATTGGGATAAATTATAATAGCGTGTATTAAAATCCAAATATAGTCTATTAGAATACACACTTATGAAACCTCTCATAATAAGGTGTTGCTTCACGTAAATGTGTCTTGTTCGGGTTAAATCTTTAAAGCAATAGTCCTTATGGTGTAGTAGAATCCAAATACAGTCTATTAGAATACATAATTCTGAAATCTCTCCTAATAAGGTGTTGCTTCACGTAAAGGTGTCTTGTTCGAGTTAAATCATTTAAGCAATATTCCTTATGGTGTAGTAAAATCCAAATACATTCTATTAGAATACATACTTCTGAAACCTCTCCTAATAAGGTGTTGCTTCACGTAAATGTGTCTTTTCACCTTTCAAGGTGCCCTTTCGGTTTCATAAATATCATGTTTCACGAATTGTAGTGACATTCACAATTACCCTTCTTCACGTATTTCATTAATTAAAAGACCAGACGACAAATTCGATATGAATCAAAGGAACGACTTACCAAATGGTGTATTAAATAGACTATTAAATGGCACAGCTCCAGCACCCCCGGGCTATGCAGAACGAATGATAAGCCGCTTATTATGGGATTTTGCATATCTAGAAACTGACATAAAAGATATAAATTATGAGATCAACCGCTGCAATGCTAGAGATTAGGGTTATGATGGACGGTTGAAAAAACTCAACAAGGCCGTCAGAAGAATAGAGAGGATACCAACTATACTTCTTGAAGGAAAGAGGACAGACTCTTGCAGAATTCAACAGTCCTCCGTAGTCTCTCCCTCCTATTGCAAATTTCAACAGCCCTGTCAATTCTCCCTCTCATGTCTAATTAGTTTTTCAAGTATATAGCACAATTACTATTCTCCCCCATATGTAATCATTCACAGTATATTAATATTAATGATAATATTGTCTATTACTATTTCATATTACTTCCAGTTTTTAATATAAATTTATTTTGCCCATGCTAGTGGTCAGTTTGCATATCGTTTAGTTTGAAATCTAAATATTAAATATTTGTAGTTATAATAAACGTAAAAGCGGTGTAGTGATAAATTTGATGATTGGTCCAGTTTGATATCTAAATATTAAATAACGACAATTCTAATATCCGTAAAGGCAATCTAATGATCAGTTTGTCTATAATCGATTCTAAATATGTAACATGTAATATAACAGAAACACTAAATAGTTCGATTAATTTAATATCTTGCAATACAATAGAAGTTTCAAGTTCACAACACAACACAACACAACACAACACAACACAACAAATTCAAGAAGTTCAAATTAAAAAAATCAGAACAAAACATAAAAGATTAGTACAACAACTTGAAGGAAAATAAATAAGTCTCTATTGTGTGACAAAGCTTTTAGGTAGGTGGTCTTCTTGTGGCCATATTGTCTGCACATTGAGCATTTATATCTCATCTTCCTGAATATAGATGTTTCCCCGGAATTCATAGTGTGACTTTGACATCTTTTCGCGATCGATGATTTATTTTCATGAAAGCTAGTATGAATGCATTTATAAATGCCTTTGTGATTATTGATGTTTGCCCACGAAAAATATATGTGTCATCGATAAGGCTTTGACTGAGCTGTGTTGTAACATACTCTAATGAGCCATATTTGTTGAAATCAATGAAAAAATCGTCGTCATTTTCTTAATAAGGATTATTCTTGAATTCTTCAACAAATAAAGATGGTGGTGATGGGGTGATGTTGCCGCCGTGACATTTGAACCCACAACAGAACTCCCAGCCACATTTATTCTTAGAATGGGCCTAGAACCATCACAAGCAATATCAAGAAGATACAGACGGACATGATAATCCGTCTTTATGAATGCATGAGTAATTTTTTCCTAGTAGACGCAACACTAATCGTATAACTAATCCTCACGTCGTTGGGCGAACATTTTAGCTGACCACTTTCAATGACGCTTTCAACCAACTGTTTATATGTACATGGCCTTTAAATTTCAATTGGTACTGTCACCTTTGTTCTCGAATGTCAAATCCAGCAATCTGAAGTCTCCACCCATTCAGCATAATATTTTACGCCTACTACAATATCATCCTCCATAACAAATAAACTAGACTAATAAAAGAACGGCTCGTCTAAAATAACATCAACTAGACTAATAAAATAACAGCTCATCTAAAATAACGTTAGTTAAATAAATCTTCTACAATTGAGCTGATTAAACAAGAAATAACTGAAAAAGTTGATTAAATTTTTTCTACAGATCTGTAGAACCACAAAATTAAATCCTCACAAATGCACAAGCAATTGAACTAATAAATTCTTGATCAATTTCGATGATTTGAATGAAAATTACTAGAACAAAAATTGAGATATCTGAGCAGGCCTAATAGAGGGAGATGAGGGCGATGAATCCGAGAAAGACGAATGTGCAACACCGAATATGAGCAATTTTACAGTAAGAAAAGAGCTTGAGGAAGGGAACTAATGGCGGCAGACGTGAAGAAGAAGTAGTAGTTGGCCATCTGGTTTTTTTGCCATTTTGAAAAAAATATTAATAATTTGATTAAAATAAAAGTGTATTATTTAAAACTTGTGGGCTGATTTTAAAGTTGGGAAATAGTTTTTATTTTATTATTTTATTTCTTATATCATTGGACTAAATTGTATATTTTTAAACTTAGGGACTTAATTTAACGCTCTATAACTTTTTTCCACTTAATTAGCCTTAATTTAGAAAAGAGTCCTCCCACTTAATAATTAAAACTTTTTGTCCAATTCCTAAAAATATTATCTTTGGGCCATGTTGTCATAATATAGTCCAACTTAAGCCTGCCATGCTGTAGGTCCCATTTGACATTTTCCTTTCCCTTTCAGTAGCATATCAGATGCAATTACTCTTATAACTTGTCTTCACATTTTTCTGTCAAGCAAATTAAACAAAATAAAAACAATAAAACTAATAGGAAATGAACCGTTCTCTCTCTTTTTCTTATAGTACTTATTTTCAAAGATAAATTGACATTATTAAAAATTAAAACCTCACAAAATGAAAAAAATAACATTTTTTTTAAAAATAGATTAAAACAAGCAAACACACAAATCGAAATGAAAGTAATTTTTTTAAAATCAAATTTGTCATAAGTAATAACATATGGTAATGTGGTACAACTAGGTATGACAAATGAGTCGTTTGGGCTGAAGTTGGGCGGGTCAAGATGGACTGAATTAATAGATGGGTTAATGACCAACCCGTTGGGCTAAATGATGGGTCATAATCCAACTTGCTCAACTTGACCCATTACCTTTACAAATTTCAAACTTACCTTCTATGATGTTATTTTATTTTGTATGATATTTGATTTTTCCATATCTTTATTTTAAAAAATAAGATTAATATTTTTAAGAATTTTTTTATTTTTTATTTTTTATAAAAATATAAAATAATGGGTGGGAGGGCATGGGGCAATGGGCGGGGGCTGAGAGGGGGGTAGCGGGGTAAGAAAAGTTTCTCATTTTTTATAATTTTTTTGTATAAGTAAAATAAATATATAAAGTAAAAACTTCGGGGGGTTGGCGGGGGGGAGGGGATGGGGTAAGCAAATTTTTCTCATTTTTTATAAAAAGTTTATAAAAGTAAAATAAATATACAAAATAGAAAATTTGAGGGGTGGGTGGGGAGGGCGGGGGTAGTGGGGGGAGGTTGGATGATGGGGTATGAAAAAATTTCTCATTTTTTAATAAAATTATATATATAAGTAAAATAAAAACTTTGGGTGTGGTGTGGGAGGACAGGGGGATTGGGGGAAGAAAAATTTTCATATTTTTAATAATTTTTTTATAAAAATAAAAAAATATGAAATAGAAATTTGAGGATGGAGTAGGGCATGGGGTGGAGGAGGTAAGAAAAAAAATTCATATTTTTAATATATATTTTTTATAAAAGTAAAGAAATATGAAATAGAAATTTGAGGATGGGGGTAGGGCATGGGGTGGAGGGGTCACCTCATACGGCTCCTCGGAGGTCACAAATAAATCTATGGGCCCTTTACTATTCTTTATCTTGATATGTTTGTCAGATAGAGTCAAAATCTATCCTAAGGTACCAAATTAGACTAATGGAATTCTGTCTGCTATATTTAAAACTAATAAATAAGTGCTTAATGTTTTTATAAAAGTAACAAAAATATGAAATAGAAATTTGAGGATGGGGTAGGGCAATGGGGTGGGGGTGGAGGGGGTAAGTGTGGGTAGGATGGGGAGGGAGGGGTTGAGGAGTGTCCACATGAGTTCGTTGAGGTGTTTACACAGGCATGTGGTCCTCTTTTATATTCTGTCGAGAGTTCGGATTGGTTCACCTAAGTAGAACGAAAAGAAGGAATTGGAAAAGAAAAGGGGAGTTATTGTGAAGCCTAGAAAGGTGGAAGCGAAAAATCGCTTATACAGGCCGTGTAAGTCCATTCTAGTCTACCTTTAGCACCTATGGGCAACGAGTGGGAAGGAGCCTTGACTTGATCATTGTACAAATGCTTAAGGCTCCTTGTGGCTACGGCCACAACTATCATATAAGACAAGACTTGGAGGTAAGAAAAAAATTCATATTTTTTTATAAATTGTTTATAAAAGTAAAAAATATATATAAAATAAAAATTTGAAAATGGGATAAGGCGGGAGGTGGGGGTAGAGGTGGGTAGGGGTGGGTGGAATAGGCAAGGTAGGGGCAGAGATGTGAGGGTGGTTTAATGCTTGGGTGGGGGTTGGTGTAGGGGAGGGAGTAGGGTGGATGGATAGTGTGGTGGTTGATTGGGGTGCGTTGATGTATTTTTATTGTTCCGAAATAATAAATGAATTTTTAAATAATTATTTATAAACAAAAATCTTAATTTAGAGTGAAGCTCTAATAGTTAAGATTGAACATTTCGTAGGTCAAGTTTGGACATCATCATGAGTTCATTTGAATTGCTGATTTATGATGGGTCAACTTGCGTTAGCCCAAACCAACCCATCATCAAAATTACTCTTGTCCAAACCCATGAAACATTGGACGGGTCATTTAGATTTGGGTTAATTTTGACACCCCTAGGTACAACCTCTAATTTTATTTGAGATTAAAACAAAATCCAAGTAACAACGCAATATGTGACGTTAGAACTAAACTTTACGAAATATAATGTACTCCATTATTTTCCTTAAACTAGATAAACATAAGCAGCAAAAAAAAAAAAAAAAAAAAAAAAGAAAAGATAAAAAGTGGTACCTGACAAGTGATAATGCTTCCAACTTAACTTAGCACTTAGCAGTAATAGACTCCTTCCCACACTCTAAATAAATAAAAACTCCATTTTTATACATTCTAATATTCTATCAATCTTTTTCTCTCCCTCTCTCTCAACATTTATACTCAATTTGTTATTAATTTAAGAAGAAAAAAAACATTCCCTTTCACTCCCACACTCCCACTTTCACTCCAGAAACATATGTCAATCATATAACACTGCGTAGTTAGTTCATTTATTAATCTTATATGTTTTGTTCTTGTTTTTCCCTTTTTCATTTCTTGATAATATATGCTCAACTTTTTAGCTCAGTCTTTCTTGATGTTCCCATCTACATAGTTCTTTTGCTCCTTTTTTTCATCAAATAACAAGATTTAGAGTAATGGGTTCTAGGTTTTTCATCTTCTTTATTTTTCTTCTTATAAATGGAAGCAAAGCACAACCAGGTAATAACCATTTTGCTTAAATTTGTATGCATATATTTTTTTTATGTTAATATGTTTTGTGGGGTTCTAGATCTACTGTTCTTTGCATTTTCATAGTTCTTGCAATCTTGGATAGACTACTTTCTTTTGAGCCGAGGTTCTGTCGGAAATATCCTATCTAGCCCACAAAGTGTAAGGTATGCGGACATCCTGCCCTCCCATACCTCACTTATGTTGTTGTTGTTCATGGGTTGTACCTTTTTTTTAGAAATAAATGTTCTGATTTTCTTGTTTTTATTTGCTTTAAATGGCTTGTCTTTATGTTCATATTGTACTTCTGTATAGTGTATCTGCTGAAAGATGTGATTTTTAAGGCATTTTAGTCCTATTGCTTTATGGTTTTGATGATGCAAATTTTTCTCATCTCTTGAAAATGTGTTTTACTAATGTTATGCTTTTGGTGCTTAGTTTTCTTGAAAAATCTGGACCATAAGCTAGAGAGAATTATTAAGACATGAAATGAATTTCAACTTTTTGGGGATTGTTTTTATGTAAAGGGCATGAAGTAGATGGTTCAGTTCTCATTCTGTATTTAAAGCTTTACTTATGGGTGAGAGATGAAAGAATTGGTGGAAATATTCATGCTTTGCTAATATATTCATGTTTGCTAATAAACCTCCTCTCTACAACAACGTCATTTGTTTGATAATTTTTGGCTGCTAGAGCGAAATGCTGTTATAGAGAACATATAATATGACATAACATGGAAGATCGGTACCACGGAAAATATGGTTGTTATAGTGAAATGTTGTTATAGAGGATAATTGTTTTAGAGAGGTCTGACTGTATTTCGAATTGTGAAACAGGTTTTGTAAGTTTAGATTGTGGAGGCAAAGACAACTTCACAGATGAACTTGGTATAGAATGGACTCCCGATAATCAAATGATTAGCGGAGATATAGCTAATATCTCTGTAGCAAATGAGACGAGGACACAATATATGGCCTTGAGATACTTTCCAGCCGATAACAGAAAGTATTGCTATACACTTAATGTGATTCCCAGAAACAGGTACCTTGTAAGAGCAACTTTTCTATATGGAAACTTTGATGAGAACAATGTTTACCCAAAGTTTGACATCTCACTTGGGGCAACTCATTGGGCTACAATAGTAATTTCTGATGCTAATACAATGGAGTACCAAGAGTTAATATTTCTAGCCAAGGAACCTTCCGTAAGTGTCTGTTTATCCAATGCAACTACTGGCCAGCTCTTCATTTCGACACTTGAGCTCCGACATTTTAATGGTTCAATATATTTGACTGATTATGAGAACGAGTTTTTCATGAGCGTTTCTGCAAGGATAAATTTTGGTGCTCAGAGTGATGATCCCGTCAGGTATATTTCAGTTCTTCACGTTCTTGTATATTTTTAGAATATGATAGCTATTGACATCTTTGAATTGAAATAAACAGTCTTAAGCTCTGTCCCTAACATGCTCTTTTTTTTTTTTTTTTTGATAAAGGTCCCTAGCATGATCTTCTTCTGGCTTATTGTTTTGGGCTTTTTCATTTTTGGCCTGTCAGCCAAAATTAATTACGGGCGCTAGCCTAAATATACAAAACATATACACTGGTTATGTATATGATATCTATATTACATGTATATTTATGAATACTATATGTAAATTTTTACTTAATATACAAAACATATCAATTTTCCGGCTATTATTTTTTAGAGCGGTCCAAAAATGTATTTATCCCTATTGTGTTTTTGTTCGATGACTCCGAAATCTCAATTTGCCCTTAATGTCCTTATTCTCCTAGGTACCCTGATGACCCATTTGATAGAATATGGGCGTCTGACACCATAAAAAAAGCCAACTACCTTGTTGATGTTGCTGCTGGTACTGAAAGAGTTTCAACCAAAATGCCAATTGATGTGAACACTGTAAATGGTGAAATGCCACCTCAAAAAGCAATGCAAACTGCTGTAGTAGGAAGAAATGGATCGTTAACTTATCGTCTGAATCTCGATGGTTTCCCTGGTTTTGGTTGGGCATTTACTTATTTTGCTGAAATTGAGGATTTGGATCCTAGTGATGCTAGAAAATTCCGGTTGGTCCTCCCTGGAGCTCCTGATATCAGCAAACCTGTAGTTAATATCCAAGAGAACGCCCATGGGAAATATCGTTTGTATGAGCCAGGCTATTTCAACTTATCCTTACCCTTTGTATTATCTTTTCGTTTCGGGAAGACATCTGACTCCACCATGGGGCCTCTCTTGAATGCTATGGAAATAAACAGATATGTGAAAAGAACTGATGGCTCTTTAGATGGTAAAAACATGTCTTTCTTTGAACACACCTTTGTTTGTTAGTTTCAAGATCTAATTAGGCATGTCTATTACTCTTTCCATGAGTTGCAGGACCATTTATTTCCAGTTTAATCTCGCATTACTCCTCTGCCAATTGGACAAACGAAGGTGGTGACCCATGCTTACCGGTCCCATGGTCCTGGATCCGTTGTGACTCAGATATCAGACCGAGAATAACATCAATGTAAGCTCATTACTTTATCTCTTTATGCTAATAGCTTGTTTGGCCAAGCATCTAAAATCAGTTGATTTTGATAAGTGTTTTTTAAAGAATGTACTTTTGGGGAAAACTATTTTTTTTGCTTCTAAAAACTTCTTCACCTATTCAAAAGCATTTTTTCTTCTCCTAGAAGCTTGGCCAAACACCTCAAATTTGAAAAAAAAAAAGCACTTTTGGCCTTGGAGAAGCTTGGCCAAACAGGCTATAAGTATCATTTTGCCACTTTCTGCACTTTACCTATGGAAAAATTCTTGCATGTAACTTTCTAGTTTTCTCTTTACGTCTTTCGTGCAACCTGAAGCGATGAGCTAATGGTTCATAACTGTCACCTTTGGCAGTAAATTGTCTGGGCAAAATTTGACTGGAAATATTCCGTTGGAATTGACAAAATTGAGCGGCTTAGTTGAGCTGTAAGTCATAATATCGTTCTCTTAAATGTACCTTTCTTCCTTTTCTGCTGCTGTATAATCAATATGCACCCGTGGTCCTAATGCAGCTGGCTGGATGGGAATTCACTGACTGGTCCAATACCCGATTTTAGTGGATGTCCTAACTTACAGATAATGTGAATCGAGCTGCCTTTTTCAATTCATCTTTTTCAGCTATTCTTTTAAACACATGGAGTGGTGAATCTAATCATTATGCTTCTTGCAGACATCTTGAGAACAATCAGTTGAGTGGACAGCTTCCTTCCACCTTAGAAGACCTAGCAAATTTGAAAGAACTGTAAGCAGCAGAATTATCTTTGTAACAATTTCTTAGGCTCCACTTGCATCCCTTTCTCTTATTTTAGTTTTACAGTCGCATGTCCTCTAGTAAAGTTTTCTTCTCCTTCTTGATGAAAATGATGATTGCAGGTACGTGCAGAACAACATGCTAACTGGAAGTGTGCCATCTGCTCTTCTTGATAATGGTGTGATTTTGAAGTGGGTATCATTTCTGTGTCAAGTCTCAAGTTCGTCTGATAATCATGCTGCCTTTCTGAATTGTTTTTCTGTTTCTTTACTAAATCTGTTGAATATTCTGCATTCTCCTCAGCTATACTGGAAACATTAATCTTCGCAAAGGAGAAAGCAATCGGAGCCGTAAGAAAATTATCATAGGGTCATCAGTAGGTGCTTCTGCTCTTCTTCTTGCTACCATTGCCTCTTGCATACTACTGCAAAAAGGGAAAAAAAGCTCTCCTAAGCAAGGTCTGGTGAATACTTAATTATGTCATATTCATTATGCATAAAAAATAGGTGCGGCTCACATTATCTTTCTGCTTCTATTTTAGGCCACATCGAAATGAAATTACCTCCTCAAAGGTTTGTCTCCTCCTTGGGAGATGCTGCAACAGAAGCAGCACACTGCTTTACATTAGCTGAACTTGAAGAAGCGACCAAGAACTTTGAGAAAAAGGTTGGATCAGGGGGATTTGGAGTTGTATACTATGGGAAATTGAAGGACGAGAAGGAAATTGCTGTCAAAGTTCTTACAAATAATTCCTTTCAGGGAAAGCGAGAGTTCTCAAATGAGGTAATAGGTGGATGTTCCTATTATACTCTAGAAACTTGCACACTGCCGTGACATGTTTATTTATGCTTTAAAAGTCTGCATAGCATCTCAATATTATCTGGTGAATGATATTAAATTTACCCAACTCCATATTTTCAATATACTATGAAATATGTATGAACGAAAGGAGAGAGAATTTCGTCTGGTTAAATTGGACAAAATGCAGTTTATTTCCCCTCCTATCTCTTAAATATTATTCCCCTGGGATACCCTATACCAAGAGTTGAGTGTGCAATTTGCATGGAATCTATCTTTCAACTTCAAACTAGTAAGTGGGGTTACATAAATCTGCAAAGTGACAAATTGCTGAACTTCATTTGGGTGAAGTTGAAAAAACTGAGTTTTGAAGTTGAAGTTAATTTGAGTGTGTTTGGACATGAATTTCATTTGGAGAATAGCTAGAAGTTTGTCAGTGAAAACCACTATTTCATTTGATTTACTCCCCAAACCAGATTCTCAAACTTCAAATTCTCTATTTCAAGTTGAAGTTGAAATAATGAACAAAACTGTAAACAAACATTGATTTGCAAATAATATTTCATTGACTAGAACTTGATAAACTGTTCCGCAGTGCTACAATTTATTTTCCTTTACATGGTGCAATCTTAGATTTGATGCAAATTAGAACAACCATTTCCAGTTTATATGTGGCAAATTTACAATTTCCATTCCGAGTGAGGGTTTTACTTCTGTGAAAGAATGAGTAGAGTTTCACTGCATTAATTATTATGGTTTCCCTGGATACTTAAAATGTGAATGCATGATATTTGACACAGGTCGCTCTGCTTTCAAGAATACATCACAGAAACCTTGTACAGTTTCTGGGATTTTGTCAGGAAGATGGGAAGAGTATCCTTGTGTACGAATTCATGCATATGGGGACTCTTAAAGAACACCTCTACGGTAAGTTCATTTCTTACTTTGATTACAGTAAGTTCTAACCTGAATCATGCTTAATGTGTTTAAACATTGGCAGGTCCTCAAATACCTGATCGAAGTATTAATTGGATCAGGCGCCTTGAGATTGCTGAAGATGCTGCAAAAGGTTTGTAAGAAGGGCTTTTTCATTTTTGGCTCGTCGGCCGAAAATAATGAAGGGCCTAGCTAAAATATACAAATCTATACACTCTGTATATTATATGTATACTTTGTGTAAACAATATGTGTATTATATGTATATTTATACTTATACAAAAGCTATACATTTGCTGACTGGTATTCTTTTGAGAGGTCCAAAAATGTAATTATCCCTTGTAAGAAAGGAAGAATTATTTTGGATTAGACGAGAAGGATCTTTATACATTCACTGTACTTTTGCTTGTTTCAGGGATCGAATATCTGCACACGGGATGTGTCCCATCCATCATCCACAGAGATGTGAAAACTAGCAATATTCTGCTTGACAAGAATATGAGAGCAAAGGTTTCAGATTTTGGTCTCTCCAAACTTGCAGTAGATGGAGCTTCTCATGTGTCAAGTATAGTCCGTGGAACTGTAGGATATCTGGATCCCGAGTATGCATTCTTCTCTGGAACTTTGAAGTTTTTATTTACCATACAATTCCAAGCTTTAACCGCATTTTTATTCCACAAATATTTTGTTGCTATGTGTACTCTTAATTTGTTGGAATGATCAAATTTTTTCCGTCTCTCACGATCTCCTATTAACAAGAATGACAAGGTTCTATCTATGAATCATAATGATGCGAACAAAGCTAAATGCTACCTGTAACCTTATTCCCGACTTGAATTATGTACCTGAGTTTCCAAGCCATGGTAAATTATGTTGAACGCTCACAAATTCTACTTGAAGTTCGGTGGCTAGTGCTCCCAAAATTGTCTTTTCCTAATAAGTTATATGTTCTTCAGGACTTGTATATTGACTCTTTTAATTCAATGTCTGCACAGATATTACATTTCCCAGCAGTTGACAGACAAAAGTGACGTTTACAGTTTTGGCGTCATTCTCTTGGAGCTAATATCTGGTCAAGAAGCAATATCTAATGAAAAATTTGGTGTCAATTGCCGTAATATAGTCCAATGGGTAAGATCAATTATTGATCATATGTATCTTTTATAACAATATGCTAGCGAATTGTAACCTTAGTACTTTCTCCCTTCAAGAGAAGTTGATATCTTCTTGCTTCTGAAATAGTCCTATATTATGTATTTATTATTCTGATTGGATGTGCCAATCTTATACATTCTTAATTTGTTTAGTTTCTTCTAACAATTTAGTTGGAACATCTGAATTATTTATATTGACAAATGACACCTGCATAATCAGTGCATTGTGGGAACGGATTTAATCTATTGAACTTTGCTATAAAGTTGGATGCCTTCTTAGACATTTGCTGGACTGATTTTAATATTTTGTGCTAATAATGATCTAGGCGAAACTACACATCGAAAGTGGGGACATTCAGGGTATTATCGACCCCGCTTTACACAATGACTATGACATCCAATCAATTTGGAAGATAGCTGAGAAAGCTTTGATGTGTGTCCAACCCCATGGGAGCATGAGACCGTCGATCTCAGAAGTTATCAAGGAAATTCAGGATGCAATTGCAATCGAAAGAGGCGCAGAAGCAGTAAGGGAAGGTAGTTCAGATGATATATCCAGGCACTCGATGCATTCCTCCCTACACGCGGGTTCAATGGACTTAGGTGCAAGTGATCATTACTTGTCCATCGATGAGTCTATCACGAGACCAACAGCTCGATAAGTTTTTGTTCATACGACTGTAGGATTTTGTTCATATAATAGACCATTAATTTGTGTTATTTCCAATTCATTTTGTCCTATTCACAGTTGATGTAATTGACATTTGGTTAGAAACAAAACATTGTTTACGCTATGTAAAGGCAAGTTTTTGAGCCCATTGTTATTTTCTCACATTTTTTGCTAGAACCAAGAGAAAAAAGTGTAAGCAATTCTTTACTTCTATTGCCCTTATGATAGAAATTTTTATTGTTAAAATCATTTGAGTGGCTGCAGACCTTGCTGAGGGCCTGCACCTCTGGTTACCATCAAGTTAATGGTACATCCATTTCAGTTAGAATTAATGATCTTTGAAAATACCATCAAGGGTATAGCTAGTTCAAGATCCAAATGAATCTGTGTATACATATAATATATACATGTCCCTTTTTTCCGAACATGTATGATATATGAATAGTTCAATGTAAGGAAAAATGGACTCCCTAGGAACAAGGAAGTTATAAGTAATAAAAACTATTTATCATCTGGGAGAGGGAGCATCAATCTGATTGATATTTTCTTTTGTGTGTGTGCGCAAGTGTTTTTTTTTGTTTTGTTGTTGTTGAGCTTTAACAGTTTTTATGTAAATGCACGAACATTAAATGGTAAATGCTGGCTTGGGAGTTTTGGTTGATTGGTAAGCAATGTGAAGTTCTTAATGAAAGGGGTTAATAGGAGAAAATGATGTGGACGGAGTTACTTGGTACTTGTGTTGGTTGGAGATAACACATGTTCAATGAAATAGTTGAGGTGCGTAGCTTTGTACTCGTGTTGATACGAAGTAGCACGCACTCGATGAAGCAACTTGGAGGGTGTTTGGATTAGCTTATTTTAAGTGCTTATTGGCTTTTAAGCATTTTTCTAGTTTTTGTAGTGTTTGACGATGAAAAAAGTGTTTTAAAGCATCTACTTTTAGACATGAAAAGTACAAAAATAAGCCAAAGTAAAAAGTTGGGTTTACCAATTTATGGCTTTTAGCTCTTAGCTTATAAACTACTTTTTAAAAGCCAATTCAAACACCCTCTTAGTGGTTGTGTTAGTGGGAGGTAGCACATGCGAAGTAGCTGATGTGTGTATCTTAGTAATTGTGTAGCTGAGGTGCGCAACTTGGTACTTGTATTGATGGGAGATAGCACGTGCTCGATAAGTAGCAAAATTGTGCAGCATGGTACTCATGTTGATGAGAGGTAGCACATGCTCAATGAAGTAGTTGAGGTACGTAACTTGGTACTGGTGTTGGTGGAAGGTGTGTATTCGATAAAATAGCTAATTGTGCAACTTGATACTTATGTTGGTAGGAGATAGCGTGTACTCGTTGAAGTAACCGAGGTACGCAAAAGCTTGTCCAAACACCCCTATTAAAGGAAGAGGTCTCATGTGAGGGAATATGCTGGTAGAATGAAAGTCCAAACACAATAGGCCAATAGTTGTAGTGGATTGCTCACTACTCCAAGTATTATTGATCAATGCTTGGCACCATGTCCTACCTTTGCTACTGCTTATAATTGCTTTGCTACAGTGTTGTACTACAATGCTGATTATGAGACCTGCCATTTCTGCTAGTTGAATACTTCAGCACCACAATGGAGAAGACTAGTCAATGTACAGTCTTTTTGTTGCAAAATTACATTATAAAAAAATATGTGATGTATCTACTTAGCCGAATGGATATGATTTAAAAAAAGTTGTCGTTGGTATCATATCTATCTATCTATATATATATATATATATATATATTATTTTATAAGTATGAATATAAATATTGGTTGATCAAAATATGTTGGAAATTTACTAATGTGGAATTAAGTATATCCCATTATTTATGATTCAAACAATTGGGGCCCCGCACGTCGGAAACGTCGTTTCCACACACGTGTACACGTAGTGCCAAATATCGCAAGTTTCAATAGTGAAAGAGATATTGGTACATATGTAATACGTTTGAGACATAAAATGATGGACGGTTATTGGTCAAATGACAAAGTATTCTACGTTGGTAAACGAAGGAAGAAGTGTAAGATGAAACGAGTCGGAAATCGCCGCGGAGCCGTGAGGGCCGCGGCGCAACACCGTCGGATCCGCGGCGCCGGAGCGCCTCCCAGGCAGCGCCGCGACGCTAATTGGGTGGCCAGTCACTGGAGCCGCGACGCTTTGGAGGTAGAATGCTGCGACGGGAAGTTGGAAAGTTCTGACCTTTGGGCTGGTTTTGGAGCATTGAATCTCTATTACTTGGCACATGAATTCAGCCATTATTTGGATGAATGTAACCCCTCAATAAGTGTCATTACATTGGCTATTGAAGACCATTAGTTGGCTAGTTGAGGGGTCATCTCCTTACACTATAAATTGAGGCCTTTGGCTCAATTGTTCAACACATAATTTTTGAATTCATCTTCTTCCTCTCTAGAAAGTTTACTATACTCAAAGTTCTTCAAGAGTAACACTTGAGTTTCCTTTGCTAAATTGTTAAGTTGCTGTTGTATCTTGGGAGACTATTGCCCGACAACGTAAAATGAGATATACGGGGCAATCTTGTCTTAAAGACAGAGTGCCATCACTTGACTCAGCAAATCACACAAGGAGTTTGTTTCGTTCTTGATTTCCGGTTTTGTTGTAATCTTTAGTTTATCCTTTCTAGCAATTGTAATATTTACTTACTTTCCCTGCTATTGTTGTATCCCACAATTTTAAGACAAGATTTGCTGTAAGTGCTTAGAAAGATGACTGGAAGAGAACAACTCACTTCTGATTCTCCTACTGCTGCTACTCAAGACAACACCTATGCCTTCCCCACTGCTCAAGGCACACCCAATGCCTTTCCGGTTGCTCAAGGCTCATCAAACGCCTTTTCTGTTGCTCAAGGGAACGATGTCGTTCCTCCACCCGCTGGATTCCACCATGAACGCCCAGAAAAGTTCATGGGCTCCAACTTTAAGAGATGACAACAGAAGATGTTTTTCTATCTGACTGGTATGGGAATGGCTCATTTCCTAACAGAAGATCCTCCACAAGATGGAGATGAAATGGACCCTTCGCCTATTGAAACGGCTGAAGGGGGCCAATGTATCCATGTCATTAATGGCATGAAGATGGTTCTTGATGCATGGAGTCATAGTGATTTCATGTGTAATAACTATATTTTGAACTGCTTGTCAGACCCTCTCTACACGGTGTATTGCATTGTAGGCACTGCCAAAGAGCTGTGGGAAAAACTGCAAAAGAAGTACAACGCTCAAGATGTAGGTACTAAGAAATTCATCGTTGGGAAATTTCTGAAATTTCAAATGGTGGATAGTAAAACAGTGATGTCCCAAGTCCAGGAACTTCAAATGATTCTACATCACATGGGGGTAGGAAAGGTAGTCATGAAGTTGACTTCTGGAAATGAGCTCACTCTGAAGGAGGTGATGCATGTCCCGGAGATTAGAAGAAATTTAATTTCAGATCATTTATTGGTTAATGTTGGTTTTAGGCTAGTGTTTGAGTCCAATAAATTTGTAATCACCAAGAATGGAACGTTTGTGGGAAAGGGCTTCATCTGTGAAGGTCTCTTCAAAGTTAATGCCATGTCTGTATTACGTGCAAGCAATAATATTAAAGCTTCTTCTTACTTGCTTGAGTCCTCTAATTTATGGCATCATAGATTAGGACATGTGAACTATAAGTCCATCCAAAGGTTGGTAAAGTTGTAGTTGTTGCCGTCTATCGACGTAAACCCTCAACATAAGTGTGAGGTGTGCGTAGAGGCAAAACTCACAAAGATTCTTTTTTGATCCGTCGAAATGAATACCGCTCCTCTAGAACTTATTCACACAGATATATGTGATTTGAAGTTTGCACAAACTAGGGGGAACAAGTACTTTGTGACATTCATTGATGATAGCACAAGGTATTATTACCTTTACTTGTTGAAAAGTAAAGATGAAGCCTTTGAAGCGTTTCGACGTTACAAAGCAGAAGTTGAGAACCAACTAAGCATATAGATTAAATCCATTCGTAGCGATAGAGGGGGAGAATACGTATCGCCATTTGAGGAATATTGTGCCCAATCAGGCATTGTTCATCAAACGACGGCTCCATACTCACCTCAGTCGAACGGTGTGGCGGAACGTAAGAACCACACATTGAAGAAAATGATGAATGCCTTGCTCATCAACTCCGGTCTTCCCCAAAATATGTGGGGAGAAGCTGTCCTTACCGCTAATACGGGTAAGGACAAAACTCCATATGAATCATAAAAGGAAAAGAAACCCACCTATAAATATTTAAAGATGTGGGGTTGTTTGGCAAAGGTCGAAGTACCCAAGCCAAAGCAGGTCAAGATTGAGCCTAAGACTGTAGATTGCATTTTCATCGGATATGCAAATAACAGTAGTGCTTATCGCTTCTTAGTGCATAAGTCAGATATTCCAGATATCCATGGGGGTACAATTATGGAATCAAGGAATGCTCAGTTCTTTGAGGATACATTTCCTAGAAAGGAAAAAGACATAACCTCTCGCAAACAAAGTTATGAACAAAGCTCTCAAGAACTGGGAGTTGTTGACTGCTCGGATCTAGATGGTTCAGATTTAGTGGACTTCGAAGTGGTTGAATATCCGGAATCTAGTGTTCCAGATTCTCAGAACTTGGAGACTCCAGAGATGGAACCAAGGCGAAGTAAAAGGGCCAGGAAGAATAAATCATTCGGTCCTGACTTTGTAGCTTATATGGTTGATGACGAATCAAGGATAATTGCTGAGGCATTGTCAACTCTAGAGGCACCACTCTGGAAAAAAAGCTATTGATAGTGAAATAGACTCCATCTTGCATAACCATACTTGAGAGTTGGTTGATCTTCCTCCGAAAAATAAATCGTTGGGTTATAAGTGGATACTCAAACGAAAGTATAAATCTGATGGGTCTATAGATAAGTACAAGGACATGTTGGTAGTCAAGAGCTATCGATAGAAGGAAGGCCTTGACTATTTTGACACATACTCCCCGGTGTCTAGGATGACGTCTATACGAGTATTCATTGCGATCACAGCGTTGCGAGACCTTGAGATACATCAAATGGATGTCAAGACAGCCTTCCTAAATGGTGATTTAGAAGAAGAAGTTTATATGGAACAACCCGATGGGTATGTGGTTCCAAGGCAAGAGAAGAAAGTCTATCGGCTTGTCAAATCTCTGTACGGGCTGAAATAAGCCCCGAAGCAATGGCATGAAAAATTTGATAGTACTCTACTATCGAAGGGTTTCTCCATTAATGAGTGTGACAAATATGTCTACATGAAAGGTAATTCTGACTCATTTTTTCATGATATGCCTGTATGTAGATGACATGTTGATCACATGAAGCAGTCCTAGCTTGGTTCTAGAGACTAAGAACATGTTGAAACAATGCTTCGACATGAAGGATATGGGTATCACAGATGTCATCTTAGGGATAAAGATCTCTAAGACGTCTGACGGACTGGTCTTATCTCAGTTTAACTACATCGAGGATGTGTTGAGAAAGTTCGAGATGTTTGACAGTTCGCCTATGAAGTCACCAATGGATATAAATCAAAAGCTTGATAAAAATCATGGTGCACCCGTATGCCAGGAGCAATATGCACAGGTGATTAGGAGTTTGATGTACAAAACAAATTGCACCCAACTGATATTGCTTATGCAGTCAACACGTTGGCTAGGTTTACCCGTAATTAGAGTAATGATCATTGGAAGACGTTGAATAGGGTACTATGATACCTGAAATACACGTTAACTTACGGGTTGCATATTCGAGATATCCAACTGTATTAGAGGGGTACAGTGATGCAAACTTGATATATGATATAGAGAACACCAAGTCCACTAGTGGGTATGTATTTAAAATTGATGGTGGGGCTGTGTCTTGGAAATCCTCTAAGCAACTTGCATCGCCCGATCTACGATGTAATTAGAGTTTATCGATTTAGACAAAGCAAGAGAAGAAGCTGAGTGGCTTCACGACTTCTTAGAGGATGTTCCTTATTGGGACAAACCGTACCTTCTGTAATGATCCACTGTGACAGTCAGTCGGTTCTAGAAAGGGCACAGAGTTCTATGTACAATGGAAAGTCTCATCATATTCGACGGAGATATAAGACCGTTAGGCAGCTGATCACCACGGGTATCATATCCATTAATTACATAAAATCAAAGGATAACATAGCGGACCCACTAACAAAGGGCTTATCCAAAGATCAGATGTTCTGCCTGTCTAGGGGAATGGGCTTAAAACCCAAGGTATAAGGACCAATACGGTGGTAACCCAACCTTATTGACTGGAGATCCCAGGAATTAGGTTCAATGGGAAAACTAAGTTGTAAAGGTTCAATTGAGCGTTTCGGTGGAAGCATGAGCACTTCAGATGGTGATTTCTGTAAAGGAACATTAATCCAAAGTCGTTCCGCGATAGACGTTAAGTGCTATATGCAGTGTGGGTAAAGGTTAAGTTTCCAAAACCTTTAATGATCCTCACCGGTTGAGGTTAGGTTTGGAGAAACTTTTAATGGTTCCTAACACTTGTAAAGTGGGGTATAGCAGAATACCTTGTAGGAGACCACCTATTTAAGTGCGAGGACATGCCGCCTCAAATGAACGCACTTAAGAATCCAAGAAGTGTCCACGTCCACAACGGATAAAACATTACGAAGAACAGAGTAAGAGACGTTGTTGTGTTGGTACCGTTGACTTGGCTTACACTAAACACTGATGGTTCAAGACATCGCGTTCACCGCACAGTAAGTAAGTATGATGGTATTCAACTAAGGAAGGTTCAAAGCGGAAGCTACCTATCCTGATACAACATCGGTCTGCTGAAAAATTACTGGAAAAGGCACCGCCAAAATCTCTTTCAAGAGGAAATTGTTGGAAATTTACTAATGTGGAATTAAGTATATCCCATTAATTTATGACTCGAACAATTGGGGCCCGTACATCGGAAACGTCGTTTCCACACACGTGCACACGTAGTGCCAAGTATCGCAAATTTCATTAGTGAAAGAGATATTGGTACGTATGTAATACGTTTGAGACATAGAATTATGGACGGTTATTGGCCAAATAACAAAGTATTCCACGTTGGTAAACGAAGAAAGAAGTGTACGAAGTGTAAGATGAAACGAGTCAGAAATCGCCGCGGAGCCGTGAAGGGCCGCGGCGCCGGAGCACCTCCCGGCGGCGCGCGATGCTAATTGGGTGGCCGATCACTGGGCCGGAGCGCGGCGCGCGACGCTAATTCACAGAGCCGCGTCACTTCGGAGGCAGAATGCTGCTACGGAAAGTTGGAAAGTTCTGACCTTTGAGCTGGTTTTGGAGCATTGAATCTCCATTACTTGGCACATGAATTCAGCCATTATTTGGCTGAATGTAACCCCTCAATAAGTGTCATTACATTGGCTATTGAAGGTCATTAGTTGGCTAGTTGAGGGGTCATCTCCTTACACTATAAATTGAGGCCTTTGACTCAATTGTTGAACATTACACTTAGAAAATACTACAGAATTTTTGAATTCATCTTCTTCCTCTCTAGCAAGTTTACTATACTCAAAGTTCTTCAAGAGTAACACTTGAGTTTCCTTTGCTTAATTGTTAAGTTGTTGTTGTATCTTGGGAGACTATTGCCCGATAACGTAAAAGGAGATATATGGGGCAATCTTGTCTTAAAGACAGAGTGTCATCACTCGACTCAGCAATCACACAAGGAGTTTGTTTCGTTCTTGATTTCCAGTTTTGTTGTAATATTTAGTTTATCCTTTCTAGCAATTGTAATATTTACTTACTTCCCGTTCCCTGCTATTATTGTATCCCACAAATTTTTTTTTAAATATTGAACGACTTTTATACCCTTAATGAGCTCTAATACTATTTCTTTTTAACATACTTCTTAAAAAAAAAATTAAAACTATAAACCTAAAAGAACATTAGAAATATTCTTTAGGGACAATTCTATTACTACTAGGAAGTAGGAACTAACTATTTCATTAAGTAGATTAAGAACTTATTTATTTAAGTTAGAAAATCACATCTACTAATATATATACTCCTTTGCACAAGAATAAGTAATAATTATTAGACCATATTTTAATAGGCTCAGGTGTTCTTGGTTTACCTTTTATATCTTATGTTTGATCTTAAAAATAAAATAAGTCATTAAACTAAAGTATTTATTTCAAGACAACGAGTAAACAAAATATAAAAATGTCGAATAAAATTGTAATTTTGAGAATTTTATCCAATATCTAGGGTTTGGAATTTCTAATTAACTAATAACATAATATTACTAAATTAAGCTACATAATAAATTCGGATGAGTCAGTTACTTATGTGTTAGGTTTAATATTTACATGGGCCAATAAATCAATTGCACATATTTAATTAAAGTCATACGTATGACATCTTATAATTTCATTAAAATGAGGGACATTTTTAGCTGTAAGGGCATTTGGGGTCCAATAGATGGAAGGAATGACAATTTTAACCTGAGAACTAACATTAAGGACAATAGAAGTCCAATAGGTGAAATTAGGGACTTTTTTTACCCTTTCCATTCCGCATTTAATGGCATTGCACGTAGGTACAAAAGGTGTGAAATGTTGATTCAATAATACTGGTAGAGTTTTATGCCCATCAATATTATATTATTTTTGTAAGAAAATTATTTCTGGACAAAATTGGAATACTCGATAATTATTTTTAGAATATAAATAAGTTGAAAGTTTATTATTTTAAGTACGCATTTCATAGTATTTGACGCAAGTTATATTCGTGCAAAGCACGAACATAGAGATTAGTAATACTAAAAGTGGGGAGCTTCTGCATTCAAAGTTGTATTACGATTTTTCCCTGGTTTAAATTAATTATAATGGGAATAAAACATAGAACATCTAATATAAAAATATTAAATAGTAATATTATAATTACATTGAGGCTAAAAACATTTAGAGCATTAAATTATTTCATACATTGATGAAATCTTTAAACTACAAAAAATAAAAAAGTTAAATTAGTAAATACAAACGTGGGAGTCAAAGTAATTAGTACATCAATTATAATCAAAAACCGTTTCTCATATCAGCCCAAGAAAACTAATAGGTACACATTAAATTGTTGTTGAATTAACTTTTCCGTTGAAGAAAACCACCAGACACTTAAATAAGTTTTGATCAAACTTTTACTTGTATAAAGTGAACTTTGATATCAATTGGAAGAGTCTGCTACTAACTCAAGTACGTTCATTTTCATTTTTGTTATTTTCTAAGCATTCATGAAATTATATATTCGTGTTTATGGAATTTTTGGCTAGAAAATACTTTATACTATTGTTTATGATTTTTTTTTTTACCTTCATAGGGTTAAGTGTAAATACTAGATGTGGGTAAGTATTTACCATTATTTAGTACCGTGAAATAGTGCCCTTGATTACATTTTTGTGCTAACCACATAGCAGTAACAAATGATATATCAGGCATTTGATAATTTATTATCATATTTGGTGTGGAGGAAATTTTGTTTGAATCCCATTGAAAGTTGAACAATTTTATTATACCTTGAAAATTCGATTTTATTCCCACAAGAATTGCTATATTTCTGAGTAATTTCAACTAAAAAATATTAGAAATTTAACTATGTGAGATTGAGTTTTTCCCGTCTTTAGTGACTTAAACATGTGGGCCCCGCATGTCGGAAACATTGTTTCTTCGCACATGCCTAATCTACTAAATGAGTAGATGATATTAGTGCCAAGTATCGTCAAATTTCGTTAAGAAATGAAAGAGATATTGGTACACAAAGTAAGGTGTTTGAGACATGAATAGATGGATTGTTTTGGCCAAATAACAAATCTACCACATAGGTAGAAGATGGAAGGATTGAGCACTATATAAACTATGGGTGGCCAGTGGGCCGGGCTCGGGTCAGCGGGCCGGGTGCAGCGGGGTCGGGGTCGGGGTCGGGGCGGGACGATCCGGGGGTCGGGATCGGGACTAGCGGGCCTAGCGGGGTCGGGTGCGGGCGGGACTGCTCCGGTCCCGTCCCGTCCCGATCCGTCGGTATCGGGCGGGCGGGCTCGGGTCGGGGCGGGGCGGGGTCGGGTTTTCCTTTTTTTTTTTTTAAATAACATATGTATAAAAAAAACTCAATAAATAAAACAAGATAGTGTAATAAAAACATCCCAAAATTTGTTTTTGTGCCTCTTATATTATTTAATAGACATATGATTTTTTTGTAATACAAATACAATTGTCTAAAATCTAAATTGCAACTTTATGGTGTTGTCCAAAAGTTGCAAATTACATAATAAAATTGCAATTAAAAAAATTACATTTTCAAAAAAATCATTCTAATTGCTTGATGATTTCATGTGGTTCTTCGGTTGGAATAGGTATTTGTTGGTCAAATTGATCCACGTCGCTTCCACTACCTTCGGTTAAGATTTCGTTGTAGTTTTCATCATCTTCTTCGTTGATCTCCGGTTGACCGCACCTTCTCCGCTCCGCTCGTATCCAATCTCGAAAAATACTTTTGCAATTTCCAAGTGTCTCCCGACCAATGAGTGTCGTGGTCTCCTATTTGATATCTGCGCCCTGAGAAAAGCGCTTTCGACGCGATTGATGACGCTTGAATGTTCAAAACATCTCGAGCCATCAATGAAAGTGTCGGAAAGGTCTTCTCATTCCCCCTCCAAGATATTTCGACAAGTCTTCTTGTCCATCTTCATTGATAACTTCTTGATACGGTACAGAACCACGCAAAACAAAAATATCCAACTCGCTAATTTGGTTAGTAGAGGTACGGCCGCACATTCTATTTACGAGGCTTTCAATACTAGCCGCGAAACAACATGTCTTTTGTGAGGTTGTGTTGAAGATGAAGAAGATGGTATGGTAGCCGGTACGTTACTAGCATTTTCTTGTTGATAAAATCTATATATATTTTTGCGGTGGTGTTCTACGCTATTCAACACTTCTTCTTTAGTTTGTTCAATAGGTGGTGGGTGATTTAGATTTTTGGGACTTGGAGGTGGTAGTACTTCTATACAATCGTAAATAGTTTCAATTAGTGATTTAGTACCGTCTATTTTAATAGTAGGATTTAATACAGAACCAATAATATAAATAGAAGGAATAGGAATAAAATATTTTTTTATTTTGACAAACATTTTTTTAATAGCTGCCTTATAAGCTGGTTTTTCCATATATTCACTAAGTAATAAAAATATTAGAGTTATATAAAATAACATAGTTGAAATAGTAGGATAATATATACCGGAAAATTCAACAAGTAGTTGCTCGTATAAAGAATTCCACCTAGTGGATACTTCTTGTGGAATTCTTCTAAAAGGTAGTCCACAATCATGACAAATTTTTTTATATTCTTTTCTACGTTGTACTTTATTACTTTTAAAAATAAAGTTTATAGCAAATTGTATTTTACTAAGAATGTCTTCAAAAAGTGATAGACCATCCTTTACAATTAAGTTATATATATGGCACGCGCATTTTATATGAAAATGGTCTGGAAAAGATGGAGCTAAACTATTTTTTAACATTGTAATTGCGTAATTGTTATTAGAAGCGTTATCTAATGTAATAGTCATAATTTTATCGGTAATTCCGTAATAATCGCACACTTGATAAATATTTTCTGCAATAAAAGTACCGGTGTGCCTATCATCTATATATCTATACGCTAAAATACGTTTTTGCATAGACCATTTATAATCTATCCAATGACAAGTTACGAGTTAAATAATCATGGCCGTTAGTACTACGACCTATATCGACGTGATAGATACTTTGCCATTAAAATGATATAATGAAAAACGTAAATATTGTTGATATTCATGCGCAAATTTAAATACATCTCTCTTAACGAGTTGACCTAGGAAAACCGTTAAAAGCGAGGATTATATATATCTCTAATGTAATGAATAAAACCGGAGATGAAGGAAATGAAAAAGGCAAACCCTCCACAACTAATTTTGATATTGCTTCCCTATCTCTATGTTTGTTGTATTTAGAGCCTACAATTCCCCCACATAGGGTTAATTTGACCATGTACTTGGTCGGGACGATATCGGTATGTGAACCTTGTCCCGATGGAGCGGCCGTTTGCGCACCCGGTTTTGAAGCCTGGTATTGGGCATACCTAGGCGGATGAGCACTTACTACGTGTCTAATTAAACCCCCCGTCCCACCGTGACCTTTTCCGATTTTAAATTTTAAAACATTTTTACAAATTTTACATATGGCTACTTGATTCTCTACGTCCCTATCAAAAAATGTCCATGCATCTGATTTTAATGGTCGTTTTGCTTGGACCTCGTCTCATACTAGGGGGAATAGGAGGTATTTCGGTTGAAGGTGCACTAGTGGGCGTGTTGTCATCAATATTAGTGGGTGTATCGTCTAGATCATCGTCTAAATTAAAGTCTTCTTGAGTTCCGAAAAATAACTCCTCGTCTAAATCTAATGGTATTGTAGGAAAATGTTGAGTATCAACAAAATCATCCTGTGTAGGAATAAGATGACTAGAAGAAGTACCCTTGCCCTGGTTGCCTCTACTAGAAGAAGCACCCTTACCACTTACCCTTAAACATACCTTTTAATCCTTCCATTTTAATTATGATAATAAATAATTAAAGACAATAAAATTAAGTGCGCTAAATAAAATAAACAGAGACAATAATAATTTAATGAAGGAACGAATGTACCAAACGCCGACGTAACGTCGACGTGTAATCGAGAGGTTGAAAATTGAAACTTTGCTCGATGGAAGATCCTCAAGCTAGTTGCCAACTTCACTCCCAATTCCCAAATGAATTAATAAAATTGAATATTTAGCAAACAATGTAGAGAGATATATTGAGAAATTAGAGAGATTGTAGGAAGATTTGTGAGAAAGATGAAGAGAAAATGAGTTATTTATAGTTGAAAAATTGGGTTAAAGTGTAAATATAATAACTTATGGGTTAAAAATATATATTAAGGGGTAGGGGGGGTTGGGGGAGGGGGGGGCCTAAAATGGCCGTTGTGCCATAATCTAAAATGGCCGTTGGTGCAACGGTTATTTTTGCAAAGGGGTTTAAGGGTCGGGGTCGGGGTCGGGACGGGCTCGGGGCGGGCTCGGGTCCGGCGGGCACAGGGCGTGCTCGGGTACGGCGGGACGAGACATCGTCCCGTCCCGAGTTCGAGTCCCGCCCCGTTAAATTTTTTTTTTTTTTTTTTTTTTAGAGCGGGGTCGGGTCGGGACCGGGGCGGGGTCGGGCCGGGGTCGGGTCGTCCCGGCCCACTGGCCAGCCTTAATATAAACTCTATTTTGGAGTAAGGGTTTGGGACCCCAAGGGCTAACCCATGTGTTAAAAAGAGGGAGGACCTAGGTGAGCTTGGTTCGGGGCTAAGCCCCACACACGCCGCCCGTCCGGCTCGGGCCACGGGCTTTCTTCCGGAATTTTCTTTTTGGTCCCTGAAGATTTTGAAAACATTGCAACGGTTCAAAAGATTTCAGAAACGTTGCAACGACTCTCCTCTTCACCTATAAATTGAACATTACTGTTCAGTTTAAACACACAATAAAAACTCTTCTGTTCAGTTCGAAATACAGAGAATCTACAGAAACAGAAACACACTTAAATCCTCTCATATTCAGCAGTCTGTTCTATATTTATTTTCTTCGCTAGAATCAACTTTACTTGCTTTGTTTTGTTGATTATTGCTATTTTATCTTGGAACTCTATTGTCCATTACCGTAAAAGCATCTATATAGGGCAATTTTGTCTTAAAGAAAGAGAGTCATCTCTCGACTCAATTTTTCTTCTTGTTTAACCTTTCTGACACCATTTTTACCTACAGTTTAAGACAATTTTTTTTTAGTGTTCGAATGATGTCTGTTTCAAACTTTGTGGTGTTGAGAGTAAAATTTCTGAGTGTTCGAAAGATGTTTGTTTCAAACTTTGATTTTGCTGCTGCTACTCAAGGGAATGTTGTTGTCCCTGCTCCTGCCAGTTTCCAAGGAGAACGTCCAGAAAAATTTTTGGGTACAAATTTCAAGAGATGGCGACAAAAGATGTTGTTCTATCTTACTACGTTGAACCTGTCACGCTTTCTGACAGAAGATCCTCCTTCTGGTAGGGATGCAATAGACACTCAGTCTAACACAATGGTTGAAGTGGGCGAAGATATCCAGGTCACAAATGCCCTGAAGTTAACTCTGGATGCCTGGAATAATAGTGATTTCATGTGTAAAAACTGCATTCTGAATGGTCTGTCGGACACACTCTATACAGTGTATTGCACCGTGAAGACGACAAATGAGTTGTGGGAAAAACTCGAGAAAAAGCATAGCGCACAGGATGCGGGTACTAAGAATTTCATCGTTGGAAAGTTTCTGAAATTTCAAATGGTGGATGGTAATCAGTGATGTCTCAAATCCAGGAGTTTCAAATGATTCTTCATCATCTGGATTTGGAAGGAATGAAGCCAAATGAGCAGTTTCTGGTTGCGTCTTTGATTGAGAAATTGCCTCTCTCATGGAACGAGTTCGTGAGTTATCTCAAACTAAAGACAAAAGAAATGGGGTTTGAAGATCTTATTGTCAATCTGCAAATACAAGAGGATAATAAAAGAACTATATCTAAGGGAAAGAAGCCAATGGAGGCAAAGGCGAATCTAGTTGATTCGAAGGGAAATGCCATCAAAAAGCGCAAGTCCAGGGAGACGGCAAAAGCCAAACGATGGAGAAGTTTAAAGGAAACTGCCATCACTGTAGAAAGTCTAGCCATATGATTAAAGAGTGCCGCAAATTGAGGCGAGAACAGAAGGAAAAAGCCAAGAACAAAGGCAAGGCCAAGGATAACATTGTGCAGGACAAGGATGATCCTTCGAACCTTGACGACATGATTGTGGATTTCTCGGTTGTAGTGTTGGAGGCAAATCTGGTGGAGAATCCAAGGCAATGGTGGATAGACACGGGTGCAACCCATCACATCTGCTCTGACAAGAGTGCATTCTCCTCATACCCCCCAATCTCGGGCAAAAGAGATGTTCATGGGCAACGACGCTACCTCAGAAGTGCAAAGGGTTGGAAATGTTGTCCTCAAAATGACTTCAGGCAAAGAACTTACTCTGAAAGAAGTGATGCACGTCCCTGACATCCGCAAGAGCTTGGTTTCAGGGCCACTGTTGCTTAAGGCTGGCTTTAGACTAGTTTTTGAGTCAAACAAATTTGTAATAACTAAGAATGATATATTTGTAGGAAGGGGCTTCGCATGTGACGACCTATTCAAAATGAATATTATGTCTGTAATCCGTTCATCTAATGAAATAAAGCCTTCTACCTACTTGCTTGAATCCTCTAATTTATGGCATTATAGATTAGGACACGTTAACTACAAATCCATTCAAAAGTCAGTAAAGTTGGAATTGTTGCCTTGCCTCGACATAAACCCTCAACATAAATGTGAGGTATGCGTAGAAGCAAAATTAACCAAATCATCTTTCCATTCAGTCAAAAGAAACACCGCTCCTCTAGAACTTATTCACACTGACATATGTGATTTAAAGTTTGTGCAAACTAGAGGCTAGAACAAGTACTTTGTGACTTTCATTGATGATAGTACAAGGTATTTTTATGTTAACTTGTTGAAAAGTAAAGATGAAGCGTTTGAAGCATTTAAATGTTACAAAGCAGAAGTTGAAAATCAACTAAACTTACGGATTAAGGCAATTCGTAGTGATAGATGGGGAGAATATGTAGCACTGTTTGAAGAATATTGTGCTTAATTCGACATTGTTCATCAAATGACCGCTCCTTACTCGCCAAAGTCTAACGGTATTGCCGAGCACAAAAATCGTACGTTAAAGGAAATGATGAATGCTTTACTTTTCAATTCCGGTTTAGCCCAAAACATGTGGGGAGAAATGATTCTTACCGCTAATACAATTCTCAATAGAGTTCCACATAAGCGTAAGGATAAAACTCCATATGAATCATGGAAAAGAAAGAAACTCACTTATAAATATTTGAAAGTGTGGGGCTGTTTGGCAAAGGTCGAAGTACCTAAACCAAAATAGGTCAAAATTAGACCTAAGACTGTAGATTGCATATTCATCAGATATGCAAATAACAGTAGTGCTTATCGCTTCTTAATGTATAAATCGGAGATACCTGATATCCACGAGGGTACGATCATGGAATCAATGAATGCTGAATTCTTTGAACAGATCTTTCCTAGAAAAGAAAAATAAATAATTTCACGAAGACGAAGTTATGAACAAAATGCTCAAAATCAACAAGATCTGGTAGTTTCTGATTATCCGAAACTAGACGTTCCAGATCTACAAGACTCAGAAGTTACTAACTATCCGAAACTTAATGTTCCAGACCTACAGAACTTAGGGGTTCCAGAGGTTGAACCAAGATGGAGCAAAATGGCCAAAAAGGATAAAACCTTTGGTCCAGACTTTCTAACCTATATGGTTGAAAATGAACCGAGGACAATTAAAAAAACATTGTCAACTCCAGAAGTATCGCTTTGGAAAGAATCTATAGAAAGCGAAATAGATTCCATCATGCAAAACCATACTTGAGAAATGGTTGACCTTCTTCCGGAAAGCAAACCTTTGGGTTGCAAGTGGATACTCAAAAGAAAGTACAAAGCAAATGGAACTATTGACAAATATAAGGCCAGATTAGTAGTCAAAGGCTACAGACAAAAGGAAGGCCTCGATTACTTCGACAAATACTCCCACGTGTCTAGATTAATGTCCATAAGGGTATTCATAGCCATATCAGCTTTACGTGACCTTGAGATACATCAAATGAATGTTAATACAACCTTCCTAAATGGAGAGTTGGAAGAGGAAATATACATGGAACAACCCGAGGGGTATGTGATTCCAGGACAAGAAATGAAAGTATGTCGACTTGTTAAGTCTCTGTACGGACTCAAACAAACCCCGAAACAATGGCATGAAAAGTTTGACAATACTTTATTATCAAAAGGTTTCTCCATAAATGAATGTGATAAATGTATCTATATAAGAGGAAACTCTGACTCATTTGTCATGGTATGCATTTACGTTGATGACATGCTCATCACCTGAAGTAGTCTAAACTTGATTCTGGAAACCAAAAATATGTTGAAATAATGTTTCAACATGAAGGATATGAGTATTGCAGATGTAACCTTAGGAATTAAGATTTCTAAGACATTTGACGGACTTGTTTTATCTCAATCTCATTATATTGAAGATGTTTTGAGGAAATTTGAATGTATTTGACAATCCCCCTATGAAGTCACCAATGGATATGAATCATAGAATTGATAAGAATCGTGGTGCACTCGTATCCCAAGAGCGATATGCGCAGGTCATTGGTAGCTTAATGTACATTAAAAACTGCATCCGACCCGATATCGCTTATCCAGTCAATAAGTTGGCTAGGTTTACTCGTAATCCTGGAAATGATCATTGGAAGGCGTTAAATCGGATACTATGATATATGAAATATTCGTTGACTTACGGATTACATTATTCAAGATATCCAGCCGTATTGGAATGATACAATGATGCAAACTGGATATCGGACATAAAGAACACTAAATCCACTAGTGGGTATGTTTTCGCAATTGATGGTGGGGCTGTGTCTTGGAAGTCCTCTAAGCAAACATGCATCGCCCGATCCACGATAAAATCAGAGTTTATTGCTTTGAATAAAGTAGGAGAAGAAGCATAATGGCTTCACGACGTCTTAGAGGATATCCCTTGTTGGGATAAACCCGTACTTTCGGTGATGATTCATTGTGACAACCAATCGACTTTAGGAAGGGCACAAAATAGTATGTACAACGGCAAGTCTAGACATATTCGTTGGAGATATAAGACTGTTAGGCAGTTGATAACCACGGGTGTCATTTCCATTGATTACGTCAAAATAAGGATAATATAACGGATCCATTAACTAAAGGCCTACCCAAAGATCAAATGTTCTGCATGTCTAGGGGAATGAACTTAAAATCCAAACAATAAGAATCTTTATGGTGGAAACCCAACCTTACTGACTGGAGATCCCAAGAATTTAGTTCAATGGACAACGAAACTGTAGAGGTTCAGTTTTAGCGCTTCACTTGAAGCAAGAGCACTTCGGATTATTATTCTTTAAAGAAATATAATTCCAAAGTTGTTCCTACGATAGACATTAAATGCTACCTGCATAATGGTAAATGATAAGTTTATAAAACTTTTAATGATTCCTAACACTTGCGAGTGGGGTATAGCAGAATACCTTATAGGAGATCACCTATTTAAGTGCGAAGACATGCCGCTTCAAATATATGCACTTAAGAATTCAAGAGTTGTCCATGGCCACAACGGACAAAACTATAAGAAGAAATGAATAAGGGGAGTTATTGTGTTGATATCATTGTCTTGATTTACACTAAACACTGCCGGTTCAAGACATCACGTTAATCGCGCAGTAAGTAAATCCGATGGGAATCGACTAAGGAAGGTTCAAAGCCGAAAACTACATTTCCTGATGCAATATCTTTCCGCTGAAAGATTGCTGAACTTTGACACCCTATGTGCACCAATTCTCTTTCAAGAGGGGATTATTGGAAATTTAACTATGTGGGATTGAGTTTTTCCCATTTTTAGAGACTTAAACACGTGGGTCTCGCATGTTGGAAACATCGTTTCTTCGCACATGCCTATTCTACTAAATGAGTAGATGATATTAGTGCCAAGTATCGTCAAATTTCGTTAAGAAATGAAAGAAATATTGGTACACAAAGTAAGGTGTTTGAGACATGAATATATGAATTGTTTTGGCCAAATAACAAATCTCCCACATAGGTAGAAGATGGAAGGATTTAGCAATATATAAACTCTATTTTGGAGTAAGGGTTTGGGACCCCAAGGGGTAACCCATGTGTTAAGAAGATGGAGGACCTAGGTGAGCTTGGTTCGGGGCTAAGCCCCACACGCGCCGCCCGCCCGTCCGGCTCGGGCCACGGGCCACGGGCCACGGGGTTTCTTCCGGAATTTTTTTTTGGTCCCTGAAGATTTCGGGAACGTTGCAACGGTTTGGAAGATTTCAATAACGTTGCAACGACTCTCCTCTTCACCTATAAATTGAACATTACTGTTCAGTTTAATCACACAACAAAAGCTCTTCTGTTCTGTTTGAAATACAAAGAATCTACAGAAACAGAAACACACTTAAATCCTCTCCTATTCAGCAGTTTGTTCTATATTTATTTTCTTCGCTAGAATCAACTTTACTTGCTTTGTATTGTTGATTGTTGTTGTTTTATCTTGGAAGACTATTGTCCATTACCGTATACGGGGCAATTTTATCTTAAAGAAAGTGTCATCTCAGCTTTTCTTCTTGTTTAACTTTTCTGACACCATTTTTATCTAAAAAACATACAAAATAGTAAATTATCCTTTAGAATACAAGAATACATTGTATTAGGACCACATAAAAGTTTTATAATACGTAGAGTTCTGAAGAAAATTAACTGTTTAACCAGGCTGTCGAAAATGCAAAAGTTTTTAATTTTTTTTGGTAATTTTTGTTTAACGCGTTACATTGTGGCAAAAGTAATTTTCAATTTCAATATAAAGCTTTTAAAAATTTGACCTCACATTTCAATCTCTTTTGAGTTTACAGGAAAAAAGCTATGGTCGAGCATAAGACTGAACGAAGAAGATCCGCACGTAATAGCCATTTCCTCATCTTATATTTATGGTTAATGTTTATTTCACGTGCATTGGAGTTCCATTTTGCTTGGGGCTTTTGTTTCCATGCACAATTAAATTATTGGACTGAAGTAATTGGGTTTTAATTCTTAATCGTATATTACTTGCATTCAGTACTTTTTAGCAAGATTTTTTACGGGAAGTATTAGGTAACATATAAATGTATTGCACCTAAAAACATCAAAATGAAATTCATTATTCATTATCTACCAAACTAAATTTAGTTATTCAATTTGCTCTAATCATTTATTGGTCAACAAAGAAGTTATTCAAATTGCATGACTGTAAATTTTAGCTTGTATTTTTTATTTTTATTTTTGTTACTCATTACACTATATTTTTAATGTAACTCAATTGTAAACAACTTGCTTGGGACACACGTGTCCAGAAACTAGTTATGAAAAAAATGGTAAGGCAGTGAGTGTTATTTTTTAATTCAAATCCAAGTAGTCCATGTTTTGAATATTATAATCATCTCATGGCTGATAAAATTGAATAATTATAATTGGCACAACGATTTCTGGCACAACTGAGAGGGTATAATAGTAACTTCACATGTTTTTTTTGAGGGCAACTTTATCTCTTTATTTTTTTCTATGACAAAAATACCCTTTGCTGTTAAAAAATAGAACGAAATTTGAAAATTCCCTCTCTCACCTTAGGCTAATTATGAGTAACCCTTCCCAGTAAATATATTAATATGGCGTGTACGCCTACACCCTACTTTTAGGTCTACTTTATATATTTTTCAGTAAATATAGTAGGTGTATAATACATTATGAATATATGTACATACGGTATATGGCTTCTATCGGACGTTATATATTGAAGAGTATTACAAATTGGCTATATACATACGATATTTAGCCACTCGTTTTCTCTCTCACTTCATTCTTCTACATCTTTCCTCTCCTTTAGTTTTTGAAACCCTATTTTTTCAAGTTATTTTTAAGGGAAGAAATCAAAGAATATATGAAGAGTGGCATGAATGTGAAACAATGGTAAGTGAATTCCGCGTAAACTGATACAAAAAGTATGCTGCTTATGAAGAAGCTGGGAAAGCTTTCAAAAAATGGATACTTCAAAATGAAACTGGGGAATCATCTGGGGTGAGGAACCATCCGTTAATGATGAAAGTGTATCTAGGCTAGCATATTTTTGGCTGGCATTGTAGTTGGATTGAATTTGTCCCAAAAATGCTTAAAAGATATAGCCTATATCATTTTATTAGTATGGATGATTATTTTTTATTTTGTCAAGTTATATAATTTTGTTTAATTTTTTGTTGAACTCCATATTGCTATTTCTTGCGTTACTCTGATTTAATTTAGTCATAAGAAAAACATTCCGACTAGACAGAACTATTTAGTCATGAAAAAATACATTCTAATTAGCAAGAACAAATGACAAGTCATATAATAACTTAAAATAAAATAAAACTACATTGATATTCAATCTAGTTTATTTAAGAAATAAAGTTGTCTTTGGTTAGAGTCGGTCAAGATTTAAACTCTACAGGTTTAACATTGAAGATTTTTACCGTCGAACTCATTGTATTTTTAAATTAGGGATCTAAACATACTATTTATTTATAATTTTAGTCTATCTTTACACAAATTTATGTTTCGTGTAAAAGTATTGAATTCAGATGAATGTGATGTCATACTGTTGCATCCGCCTCTGCCATCGGTAGGGAGACTAGACTTTATCCCAAAGTGAAACTTCACGGCATAAATTAGGATTAAGATATGACAACAAACAAAAATGTTGAAGCTATCTTGACCTACCTATAAAAAACATGTTTGAAAGGATGGGGATTGGGGCTATTGATCCGGAAAGACTAGATAAAATTGCTATTGAGTCTCCAATAATCGCCTCAAAATTCGGATTAATCGAGTCTTAAATCAAATATCAAATATAGAGTGAGAAATTAAAAAGAATTCGTTTGAGATTTTAAATTATTGATCGCAGAGGACTACTACACTCACTCTATTCTTGTGTACTATTAATAGTTCTAACTACACCAAGACGTTTTTAATAAACCAAAGTAATTCAACAAGATACTTTTTGAAAGTATATTTATGTTTTAGAGACAATCTGTATTAGAACAAATGTACTTTATACACATTCATATTATTATTAATGGAGATTAATATTTTGGCATTTGCAATTATTGAATTATTATTTGATTGTTTGTAATTATTCATTAATGTGCATCCCTTGAGCTTACGTTGTCATTAATAGAGTGAAATATTAATGATAGAGCGTAACTCTTAAAATAGCCTTGCCTAATGATCATCGAGAATGAGATATCAATGATATGTGATAAGTCGACATGTGGTCTGCATCACATCCTTAGATGATGTAGTATGTCTCACGTGCTACGAGTAATGGTTACTCGTGATGGACACATGAATACTTTGGAAGTATTGGTATACCCTGCTGATATACTGTTTGTTATACTTGTCTAAAGTACGATCAGCGTGTGGGAGATAGAAGTCCTTAGACTTGAGGTCAATACGCGCCTTGTCAATAAAGTAATGTACTTTGATCCCGTCCTAAGCTCAAATGCCTTATAGGTTGAGATACGACTTGTATTGAGTACATTACGATGTGCATTGAAGGTGGTAGTTGAGCCAAAATTAGGATTCATTCCTCGGATGTATATTCTAGAGAACACTCGAATTCTCAGTAATATTAGGTTGACTAAGTCGTTGGCCAACGCAATAGACATATTTAGAATATGGTCTAGTTGTCAACTAATATAGGTGAGATACAATGATTAAGCCATTTGGATAGACACTTGACAAATCCTAAGCTTGATCGGGTGTGTCGTGAATGAAAAGATTTTATCTTACCACATAAAGGTTAAGTTTACTGGATTCGTGTAAACGTACTTCACATATTGAGTTCGTCTTCCGGCGCCGTCTAGGAGTTCCGTGTAGACCTTAATTTGATTAATGTCGTTATGAGAAGGCATGTAGGGTCACACTATGTCGATTGTCCGTTTCGATCTAAGGATGTATTGAGAGAGTAATTAAAATGTTCGATTTGGAATCGAGACATTTAAATGAATAATGATTATTTTAATTAAGTCAAAATTGGATTTTGGATTTAATTAAGAATGCACGAAAAAATAAAGTCGAGCGCCGCGACGCCCATACCCTAGGGACGCGGCGCAGTGCAGGCGCATGCCGAGCGCCGTGGCGCCCATACCCTAAGGCCGCGGCGCCTCTGCCTTGATTTTTGGGCCAGGCCCAAGGTCAAATCCTAATCCGGTTTTGACCTATTTTTCAACTATGAATAGAGGCATTCACCTCATTATTCTACACACAAATTCTGAAAAACATTCTAAGCCTTAGAGACTTAGAATCAAATACTCTCAACCTTTGCCGGATTTCCTAGATTTCTGAAAGAGAAGTACATTGAAGCTTGGAGCTTGCAATCGGAGGGGCAACCGCGTGTGCACCTTATAGTAGATAAAGATTTCAGATAATACTAACTTGTAAGTAAATATTTTATGTTACAAGTTTCATTGTTGGATAACCATACCAGAATTATTGTTAGGGTAAGTAAGAAACAAAACTTTTAAACTTCCGCTGTGCCTTACTTATGTGTTTTGAACCCAACAAAATCCTACACTTTTTTCATAAAAACCAACACAATATTCTCCAAGAACATTTTCTTAAACGTAATCCCCACACACAAGTTTTACCTAAAATTAGTTTTAAAAAACTTTCCCCAAAATTATGTAAAAAAAATATCACATTTTCGTACTCTAGACCAGGAAAAAACCATAAGGAAGGCTTCAACACGCAATCATTAATATTTTTTTTGTTTCTGTTGAAGTGTGTAATAATTTTATCTTAAGTTATTAGAGAAAACACATTTTTTATTATTAAACTAGTGAATTTGACCGCGTTTCGCGCGGTAGTAAATTTAAAAATGATCTTTTATAAATTACTTCGAGATAAATGAGATCATTTGTTTTGCTTAGACCCAATTTTTTTTCTTATTAACAAATTATATAATTATAAGATGCAACGCCATTGAAAACGATCAGAAATAAAGGTATACATATAATGATATTTTTGGGTTGGTTGTGCCAAGTCAAGAAGGTAAATGCAACTTCATAAAAGAGTAGATAAAATAGTTGAAAGTGGTAACCTTCTTATATTTCTGAAAGCTAAGTAGTATTCTCTTTAATTACACACAAATAAATGATGTTAAGCATAGTATTGACTCTCAATTATATGTAACTAAAATTAAAACATTGGAGTACCTGAATGACTATGCTACCACACATAATTCTATATGATACAATATAACTATTGTAAAATAATGACTTTCTTTTTAGTTGAACTTCTAAACTTGCAGAGATGAATAATGCATGGAACACATTTAAAAGATGAGGAAGTCGATCTTCTTTCTTCATGTTTATCAATTGCCATGTAGAATCCAGTTTCAAATACTTTGTAGTTGTTATGCAATTTTGTGTTCACCTTCTTGTTATAGAATTAAATATGAACAAACTACAAGAAGACAAAGAGTTTTTAAACATGTAATGTTTAATTTATCTTTTTTCACTTTGGTTTGAAAGTCATTGTGGGTAAACACTTTAAATAGAAAAAGAGAACCCTCTGATCATTCATTTTCCTAAACGTCTTCCTCATTTAATATTTTTTAAACATAGCGCAATTAATCATAATTAAGAGAGTTAAGAAGTGACTTTTGAATTTTTTTAATTTAACACATATATAAATGGGGGGAAATAGAAAAAATGCCAAAAAATAAAGGAAAAAAATAATTGTTCTTGGCCAGAGAGGGAAAAAGATCTATTACCATAACTATTTTTCGCAAATATTAATTTTTTCTCCATAAATCAGTATTATTCTAGCAATTTCTAGATATACTAAAGAGTATTATAAAGATCATAAAGGAGAATAAAAATAGCAGCATACCTTGTATCAAATGTCATTTTCGATGAAGAAGCGGAGGCTTGGTGCAAGAGACAAGCGTGATTTATTTTTATTTTTGTGGAGCACCTAAATTGAGGATTTTGAAGGTAAAAGTGTAAAATCTAAGGAAAAGAAAAAATCAAAAACCTGATCAATAAATGGTGCCATATCATCTTTCCAAAAACATCACTTATTCTTATAAAAATAATTAGGACGTTCATGCCAACAATAACATAAATAGAAAATATGAATAAAAAAAATTAAAAAGGTGAAAAAAGATAATTGTATTTTTTGGCCCAAGAAAAGTGTCATGTCACTCTCCTATGCCTAGTTTTATAATATATATGGATATAGATGGTAGTATATTTTCCTAGAATTATTTAGCTTGCACATAAAAATTATCTAAGCAACAAAGTATATATATTTTAATTTTCATATATAAAAATTCTAGACTAAACTAAAAGGTATGATGATCATTCTACAATTTTGTGTCACGAATAAACTGAAAAAGAAGATCAACAATAGAAGTTCTATAACATAATAATTTAAAGGGTGTAAAAAATTAAACATTCTAAAATATATTCATATAATAAAAGTACCATGACACTCACTCACTTGCTAAAATAAATATTTGAGTACCTGATATGGGAATAGTTCCTTATCCGTCAACATTTTCTTCATTTTTTGCTTTTGATCTCCTCCTCAGTTCTATAGTTTTGTGTTTTTGATTTCCTCATCTATTCTACAACACTCTCCATTTATTGGAATGAGAATACCATACTGGTGTATTTTAATTAGATGTCATAACTTACATATTAAATTAGAAATTATGAAATTAATTACATACTAATTAAGAGTAGAAGTTATGAAGATGAAGGGGTGTGAGTTATGGAGATGACTTTTTAAATTATAATAAAATAATTAAAAATGATATAAAAAACTAAAAAAAGAAGAAAAAAGATAAATTAAATCCTTGACCATAGAAGGTGCCACATAGAATCATCTATTACTAGCTTTATATTATATATAGATTATATTCTCAACACCTACGACCAAATTTCAAGAAGACAATTCACTGATCAAATTGTCACCATCTAACTTGTAGTATCAAGAGTTAAAGTTTTAATAATCTGATCTTACTAGGTTTTGTTTGTTTTCACTTAATGAATGTATGAATATAAATAATTCAAGATTTATCTTATTGAATATATTTGTTTCTCTTGCAACCACTTATTTGCTTTGAATAGTGATGATTTATTCAAATTTGTATCACTTTTTATAACTATTCTATTCACGATAGGTGCACAACCATCACAATTATTTTTCATTGCACACTCACCATAATCAACCATAATCAGCACCTTTATTTCTTGTCATTATTATACAATCACCTCCGCCATTACCCATTTCCATCACCATCACCAGGAATCACCATCACTAATTAGTTACAATTGTCACCATTCATCACCTTACAATTAACATCAATAATCACCGCTATCATTACTTGCCACTTACAATAGCCTTTATACTGCACTTCATCAAACAAATACTTTTTACAATATCATATAACAATTACAATTTTTTTTATTTTTTTGTGAAATATCATATCTAATCACTACTGCAATTTATTCTTCTTATGTTGTGTTATTGTTGCTTCAACCACTACAATTTATTGATCTTTTAAATTTGTATATTCATCCAGAGAGAAAAAATTGCATTGGTAATACATGATATTGCACATTACATGATGTTTGGTACCCGCTTTGAGGCCAATTAAATTCGAAGTGAAAATTTCACATTGAAACAAAGCGCTACCTAACAAAGGTGACTTCGTATCCGAAAAAACTCGAATCCTAAACCTCGGAGAGATAAGGATAAAGAGATATTTGCATTCAAATATTGAGAAAATAGGAGTAAATAATTTCCATTACCCAATACTCCCTAAATTTTAAATATGATATTACTACCTATATTTTACAATAATTAGATGTGTATGAATGGGACTGACCCACCTACCAAACAACACAATGTAGAAGAATCCTGATGCTTCCCCCGAGTTCCTCCAATCCACCTTTTGATTTGTGACATGTGTCACTAAATAAAATTCACGGTCCAGATTTTTATCTAATAATTCATTATATCGCATAGGATTAGACCCATTATCTTCTTCTTTGTGTGCCCTTATTTATTTATTTATTTTTTTCTCCTTATGAAGTGTGATAATTGATGCACACTCCACTTTAACTCCGTTCAGAATCAGTAATATATGTTCAAAGTTCAAACTTTAACTAATGTAATAATGTATGAATTTCTAATATTAACACATGAAAAAAATATAAAGGCTGAGCGGAGTTTATTTATAGAGCTAGTTTTAATTTAAGATTACACCAAAAGAAAGAAGCAAAAGGCAAGCCAAAAGAATAATCTTTCGTTTTTATCAGTATTGGGAATAATATTTCCAATTTTCCCATCTGTGTTTGAAGTTATATTTAGAAGAGGAATCTGGGCCGTTAATTTTATTAAGTGACACGTGTCACAAATCAAAGGTGGACTGGAGGAACTTGAGGGACGCAGCACTGGAGGGGAGCCGGCTCCAAGAATCCGAACACATGTACTTTCCCTTTTTATATTATAAAAAATTGTGAAATTTCATGAGTTAAAGATGAACCAACTCTATTTATAGGTCAATCAAACGTGAAAAACTTAAAAATATTTTTCTTTGTATCAAAGACACCCTCATATATTTTATTAGTTTCAAAATATTTATTAGAAAATAATGTCTTCTTCCATTTTTTAATAACTTTTTAATTTTAATTTTTCACATTGCAGATTGAAGACCTCAAAATTAAAAAATATTTAATATATTTTATTTAAAATTATAAGATTTTTTTTTTTTTAAATTTTTTAAACTTTATGATAAATTAAAATCAAACAAATATTTTTAAACGTAGAGAATATTAACATTAGATGTGTAATATAATCCGAAATGGGACCGACCCACACACATTATATAGAAGAATCCGTATACATGTGGAAAGAATGAAGACTTATATTATTTTTTTCGTATTAATTTATGCGATATTATTTAATTTGATATTAAATATAAAAAGAAAGATAAATTTTTAAAATGTATAATTTAAAATAAATCTTATATAAATATGTAATTGTAAATTATTTTATAAAAGTTAATTTTTTTTAAAATATAAAAAAGTGATATTTTTTTGATAGATTATTGAAAGGGAATGATATAAAATTGTGAAATTTCAGAGTATTAAAGAAGAACGAACGGTGTTGATAGGGCAAAACCGAAAAGTCTGCCCTCATCTCAGTCGTCTCCCGTCTCCACTCTTCTCCAACGTCCGATCCTCTTCTCCTTCAATCCCTCCATTCCCTTAAACATATCCCCAGGTAGGCAGTCCCATTTCAAATAATTCACTTTCTCTCTCTACCTCTTTCTCTCTCTACCATGTCAAAATTAGGGTTTTATTTTCCTTTACTTCTAACTATGTGTAGTGTTACTCAGGTTTTGCGTAATCCATACTTTTATTTATGTATTATTATTATTATTATTATTATTATTATTATTATTATTATTATTATTATTATTATTATTATTGCTTCCTTTGTTCTGTCATCATATTTTTCTTAAATTTATGCATCCTACAAAGTAAAGTTAAGATCTTACCCTATGCAGACTTCACTTAGTTGTTGTTCTAATTCATATTTTTTGTTGTTGTTGTTTTTGTAAGGTATGGCGGATGGACAAGGTTCGTCTAGGTCACCAGCGAGTCCTAACGGAGGTGGTAGTCATGAGAGCGGTGGGGATCAAAGCCCTAGGTCATCTAATGTACGTGAACAGGATAGGTTTTTACCTATTGCGAATATCAGTCGAATTATGAAGAAGGCGCTACCTGCTAATGGTAAAATTGCTAAGGATGCTAAGGAGACTGTTCAGGAATGTGTTTCTGAATTCATTAGCTTCATCACCAGCGAGTATGTCTAAAAATTCCTTGTATTTCCTCGCTTTGTTTGTTTTGGTTTATGAATTGTGAATCATGCCTTTTTACAGTTTTTTTTTCCGGTTTATGATTATGAATTCTGAATCATGCCTTTTTACAGTTTATTTTGGTTTATGAATTCTTAATCATGCCTTTTTACTAGGGTTAACTCAACCGTGAAAAGTAGTTCAATAAGTTAAGATTGGCCAAGATCATATAAAGAGTTCAAATTCCCTTCCCATTGTCAATGTGTGGGATTCAACACCCCCCATTCCTAGGATGAGATACTATAGCGTGGACAATATAAGATGGGGCCTGTAGTTCAATAAGGATTGCCCACATATAAAGCAAATTCCCTTCCCATTGTCAATGTGTGGGATTCAACACCCCCCATTCCTAGGATGAGATACTATAGCGTGGACAATATAAGATGGGGCCTGGGACGCCCGACATCGGTAAACTTGATACCAAGTTAAAAGGTTGGACTTTGGGCCTAACTCAACCCCAAAAGCCAACTCAAGAGTAGGATTGTTCAAGACCATATAACAAGTATTGCGAATGTGGGACTCAAAACTTCCAAAGCTGTCTGAAAAGAAAATTATTGATTATTGGAATGGATTTAATGATTCATTTAGTGTACACCAAATTAGTTTGGTATTAAGTTGTAGTTGGTTAAATTTTGATTCATAAATGCTGCTGGATGTGTTAAAAATCTTATCTTTTGCCTATTACGTATTTGATTGATTGATTACGATCCCTTTTTCCTACCTGGCGACTATTAGATTGACGCTATCTTTAGGAGTGCATCTTTTTATTGTTATTGAACATGATTGCTTTATTGAACTATTGTAAGTTTATTCATTAATGCTGTCAGTTGTATTAAAAGTTTAAAATCTTTTTCTTGTGTCTATTATGTATTTTGATTGATTTATTACGACCCATTTTCCGTTCCTGGTGACTATTGGATTGCAAGGATCAAATGAATTCGAAAGAATTGAATAGGTTAATCGCTGAAGACAAGAACAAGTGAATCTAGTTTTGAGAGCCTGCCTTACTGACGTTATCTTAAAGAGTGCATATTTTGATTGTTAATGAACATGATTGCTTTAGTGAACTATTTTGATTAGTATTGTCCCATTACAAAAGGGCTCCATCTTGGTTTAGTGTATGTTGATTTTGGTGTCTGGATATGCTATAGACTGTAGATGATGTTCACTCTTGTTGTATTCCTGCTTTTTCGTTTTTCTTTGGGAGAAATTTATATTTTCAGTGCGGTACCGTTGATTTCCTTGACAATATTGTTTGTTTCCTGATGGAATTGTAGGGCTAGTGACAAGTGCCAGAGAGAGAAAAGAAAGACTATCAATGGTGACGATTTGCTATGGGCAATGGCAACTCTTGGGTTTGAAGATTATATTGAACCACTCAAGGTGTATCTCGCTCGGTACAGAGAGGTAATGATCCTATGTTTCTGATTCAGCTTTTCCCTGTGACTCTTCTCTCGGTGGAGTATAAATTGATGGATTTATTTTTGTGTTTGGTGGGATGCCTGTTGGATGAATGGATTGTTGCAGATAGAGGTAAGTGATTGTCTAATATAATGTCTTTATTGTCATTTCCATTTCTTTTCTTTTCTTTTGCTGTGGGAGCAACTGATTCATTTGTTAGGGTGACACAAAGGGATCGACAAAGGCTGCTGATGGCTCTACCAAGAGAGATGGGATGCAACCTTGTCCTAATTCACAGGTACTCTTTCACGTTCTCATTTGTCTTGTTTGGCGTCTCAAATTGCTCAAGGGAATTTATAGTACAACGTCCATTAATTTGCTACTCCATCATATTGTTACAGCTTGCACATCAAGGTTCATTCTCCCAAGGAATGAATTACGGGAACTCTCAGGTAATTTTTCCTGTGTATTCATGAAGTTTAATTGCTGCATGTCATCTTTCAGAGTGCTTCACTATGCATCGAAGTCTCAATCTTCCCTTCGTTTATCGGCAAGTATTGTTTGTCTTAACCACAAAGTGGTGGATTGACCATGATTCAAAATCCCCGCAGAGACGAGAAATGCTAGTGGATTTCTTTTCATCGGTCTAAGTCTTGTTTGGCAAAGTTAACCGGTATGTGTGCTGGTTGGAGGTAGAAGTATTCGTTAGATTAGTCAGTCCAGACACCACTGTTAGGGGGGGAAATCATGTAAAGGTTGAAAATGAGAAGAGTGTTTTTAAGATTTTTCAATTTATCAACTTCTTTCCAATCATAAGAAAATTGACCATTTAGTAACTGTTGCAGCGAAATATAGTGACAAATGCTATTACTGATTCCTACTTATGAAAAAGATGGTAAGGCGATGAGTGTTATTTCTTTGTTTAAATCCTAGAAGTCCGTGCTTTGAATATTATAATCATCCAAAGACTGATAAAATTATACAAGGGATAGTAGGTGAGGTCTCTGTATATTTTCTTATAAGACCTGGGTCTTCATGTGATTTCACAACTTCAAAAGATGCCAAGAGTTTTTCCAAACTGCAGAAGATATAATCATAATTTATTCATTATGGCGTAGGAAAAAAAAAACTTCTTGAAGAGTAAAAACGAAAAAGAAAAAGTAAAATGAGGCAAATCCTTAGATGATATAAAAGAAGGGTAATATGTATAGCCTTTTTGCACATAGGTTCTGACTTCTTCCTATTAACACCAGTGCAAGTAACTAGTTTGGAGCAGAGCCCAATATTTCTTTCAGCTTTATGATGATCATACATATTGCTTAAAGGGCTTCTTTCTTGTGTTATGTCAGAATTTGCTCGATAGGTATAGGAGGGATGGAATGTGCGACTGTCGTTTTACATGTCAAGTCAGTTGTGGACTAAGTGGGAGATGGTACAGTTTTATTAAGTACTTCTACCTAGATATATGTCATGACTTGGAAGACATTGTGCTTCACTTGGGTATCGGTGACCACCATATAGTTAGAAGCCGTCTTCACTTTGTTGGCTTCTAAAAAGGACAATCCCCTTTTTCCAGACCTCCCAGAAGAAGAGTTGTCGGCGCTCCAATTGGAAATTGAAAAAAAAAGTATGGCCTTCAGCGAAACAAATCTCTGGCGAGAAGCCTATAAATACTCCTGGGTGACCGATAGCGAAGTAGTACCTCCACTACTGAAGAGAAAAAGACAATAACTCTATACAATAACAAGCCGAAGAAGGCGAAGAAAGCGAAAGATAGAAGAAAATACCATAGACCAAAACCTGATGAATAAGAGCAAAAACATGTCTCAGCAACACAAAACGAGGGTTTCGAGTACAAGTACCGTGAGGGAAAGGTGAAAAGAACCCTATTTAGGGAGTGCAATAGAGAACCTGAGATCCGATGCGAACAATCAGTCGAAGGAGCGGAGCTTAGAGCCTTTACTTTATGTAAAGCGCACTCACTCTAACGGCGTACCTTTTGCATGATGGGTCAGCGAGGAAATGGGAACAGCGGCTTAAGCCATTAGGTGTAGGCGCTTTCCAGAGGTGGAATCTTCCCGAATACGTGCCTTCACCTCATTGAAGGTTTAGAAGCAAAACATTGTTCACATGTTGCTTGAGTTTGAAACAAATTATAAGGGATCAAGTACTTGATCCATTCCATAGATAATGGTTATCTGCACTGGGAGGGGAAAGTTGCTTGTTACTCCCTCTGTTTTGTTTAAATGGAGGTGCTTGACTATGCACAAGGTGTCATGTGCATGCTTTCTCTGAAAGCTTGCCAGCCTTAGAAGCTTGTCAGTCTTTCTCTTTGACCTGCCCTCCATTGTGGACATCACAATATAAAATGTAACGAAGGCAGTAGTCCTCACTTCTTTGCATGTCTGTGTGCGGAATTGTCATGTTTTCAGTTTTGCCACTTGAAATGGATTGCCCTTACTTCTGCCCTTGTTCTCCTTTTTATTATTTGTTAGTCTGGAGGGATGTTAGTCTGGAGGGAGGGATGACTTGAGGCCTACTATGACTTGATCAGTTATAGGAGAGAAGTAAAAATATCTCATTAACATGCTTCTTCTGTAGTACAATTGCCTGTTAACATTAATAGCTGGATGAACTAGTACAAATAAGGAAAGTTTAGCCAAAATTTTAGGATAGGCAAGATTGATAGCTCCTGCCACTGTTTTTTTGAACACTAAGGTTGTTGCTTAACGAGTAAATTCTACTTAATTGCTTGTACACGTCATGTTAGGATGACAATAGAAGCCTGTGTGCACAAGAGATAGAAGGACAGAGCGCTGCCTTTTGAGAATTCAACATACATGAAAAGGAGGGGAGCGGATGGGTGTTTAACGGCTATTTGGTCGCAATGGTAGTTGATACATTGATTGTTCAAATCCCACCAACCTGATACCTATTTCTCTTGAAATTGCCTTTTGCTGCAGGGTCAGCATATGATGGTTCCAATGCAAGGCACAGATTAAAATCCGATCTTCTTTGCTCTGTCTGAGATGGTTGGACTTAAAAAACATTTTCTATATATAGATCCTCTGCTCTAAGCTCTGTATCATGGTTGATTGATTTTAGTGCTCTGCAGTCAGGGCCATGTCATATTTAAGTTTGTAAATTTAGGAGATGTTCAAGAATATAGACCTGATTGTTTGTAGTAATAATGAGAACCATTACCTAGTATTTTATTTTTACCTCATAGCACAATTGCAGGATGTTGATCCTCTTTGGATGAAGTTAGATATTGCCTTTTTCTTTGTCTTTTTAAGGCTGTATTCCCAAAAATTGGTAATGTGGTAGGTCCTCCACTAATCTGCTTTTTGGGTAAATGTTGATATGATTGACGAGTTTGGTTGAAGTCTGCTAATCAGCACTGTCAGTTCGAGATGACATTTGAGACAGAGTGATGTCTCCTATTTTGTCCTTTTTAAAAATAATATTTATCTTTTAAATTTGAAATTTAACTTAAACTTCTCATTTTATTTTTAATAGCTATGTTAATTCTGTGACATGATAAAGATCACTAGTTTTAGACATTTTATGGTCAGACATATTATTGGCATGTTTAAAATTGCAAGTTTCAAAAGTTTCCTTGAAGACAATTTTTAGATATTTTTAGCTAATACTTGAATTCAAAGACACTAATGTTTCGTATATATACTTCACATTTATATAAATATCACTCCATTTATTTCGATTTATGTTTTAAAAATGAACGTGACTTGTTAGATTTAGCATTAACTATTTAATTCCAACATTTCTAGTAGCATGTGAAGAGCACAAGATTTTAGAGCATTTTAATACATTATATTATGTACATCCTTGAAGAGTTTAAACTCTATATTTAGTCAAACTAAAACACAGAATGAAATTGAGATAGTAATATTTTAGTTCGTTTCGAAAGTTAGTTGCATCGTCATTACACTTCAATAGTCACCATTTCTTTAGGTGTTCCATTGAGTTTGAAATTCCTTTTGGTAGAATCTATTATGGCATTGGCATTGATAATAATGTTAACCCGAATTGGAGCCAGATTAAAACTCAGGCAAACCAGCAAAGCCATAAAGAGGACTAGAGTTCGTTTCATCTTTTCTCTTAAGAGAGTGACTGAAAATTTCTGTGATCTGGAAATCAATCTAATCAGGAAAAGAAAGTCAAAAAGAACTAACACTACTAATACAAAACTCACCTTTCGATGATCTAGTCATTTTTTGTGTATGATATTACATAAAACAACCTACAGGAGTAGTATAGCAAAACTAAAGAACACAAGCAACACAGTAATAGCGATTAAGTTTGTAAGAATGATGAGTGAACACGAATGTACACACTCACCTGTGATGGCAACAATTGCAGGAACTAACCAGTGAGTAGTTACAAGCACAGACATGTCAATCTGCAGTAAAGTAAAATGAGACATTCTTATCTTCTGGCGTTTAGACTAGACATTGAAAAAAGAAAATGAACTGAAGAAATATTTCAAATATTTGAAAAGTTATTTCTGTTTGGCCATAAATTATTTCACTATCTGCAAATACTGGTGAGTGGTGAAGGTAGTCCTAAGAAACCATGCTAAATGGCCATCCCGATAAGATTGTTTGAGTATTTCTAGTGAAATCACAAAACTTCAACTTTTTCCTAATGAACTATATGCCCAAAAATAAAAATGTATATGTAAATATATTTCTAACTGTGTTTGGACATGATTTGGTTGAAATTTGAAAACACAAAAAGAGTATTTTAAGTGACATGAATATCACTTGAAAAAAGATTTGACGTTTTGCGAGTGGAAACTTGAAATAGAGAAGTTGAAGTTTAAATAACTCCAAAAACATGTTAACAGGTGTGTCTACTGTAGATACCTGTTGGATGAATGGATTGTTGCAGATGGAGGTAAGTGAATGTCTAATATAATGTCTTTATTTTCATCCATTTCTTTTCTTCATTTATCGGCAAAGGCTGCTGATGGCTCTACTAAGAGAGATGGGATGCAACTTGGTCCTAATTCAAAGGTACTCTCTCGCGTTCTCTTTTGTCTTGTTTGGCGTCTCAAATTGCTTAAGGGAATTTTTAGTACAACGTCCGTTAATTTGCTACTCCATCATATTAATAACAGCTTGCTCATCAAGGTTCATTATCCCAAGGAATGAATTATGGGAACTGTCAGGTAATTTTTTCCTGTGTATTCATGAAGTTTAATTACTGCATGTCATCGTTCAGAATGCTTCACTATGCATCGAAGTCTTAATCTTCACCTGTTATATGGGGAAATATTGTTTGTCTTAACCACAAAACTGGTAGATTGACCAATGATTTAAAATCCCAGCAGAGACGAGAAACACTAGGTGATTTCTTTTCATCGATAGGTAGAAGTATCCGGTAGATTAGTTAGTCCGGACACCACTTTTAGGAACATGTACATCTTGAAAATGAGGAGTGCTTTAAGATTTTTCAATTTATCAAAGTTCTTTCCAATCATAAGAAAATTGACCCTTCAGAAACTGTTGCAGAGAAATATTACTGACATACTATTACTGGTTCCTAGTTATTATGAACAAGATGGTAAGGCTCGGTCGGGACCTCCAAGATTTCTCCAAGCTTCGACTCATCTAACTCAAAGTCAGTCCCATTTACCGACACAACAAGAGTGCAGTCATAAGTGTAGCAGATGTTTGCATAGAACTCGGCCACCTCTGCTACATATACACTTGGTGCCAGTGGTACAAAATGATGAGCCCATTTTTGGAACTCAGCGATCTCAAGCAGTTCTTTCATGCCAAACCTCTCCGCAATTTCAGTCTCAAACACCCTCCCCAACACCTTTTGACTCTGCAAAGTCTCCTTTATTTCCTTCTCATTATGAGCAACACTTTTTCCAACTTTTTGTTTCTTTGAGGAACCGAGTTCCTCACTGTTACTACTCTTCCTCCTCCAAAGAGGTCGAGTTTCACACACCTCTTTGTCAGATTTGTCACCCTCATCATCAGTGACAATCTGTTCTACACTCTTCTTTTTCTACTCTTTCTTCTTTCTTGAATTTTTTCATTCAAGTGGAGAATGTTCCACCTCTTCTTCAACAACATCATCATCAACCACGATATCTGCATCAACCAAGATGTCCTCATCAATTAGCCTTCTTGTCCCTGTTTGAGTTTTTGTCCTTTTAGTACCCTTTGCTTTGTTTGCCTTTAATGAAGATTCTAAAGTGTCCTTTGCAGCCCTTTTACTCTATTTGGTAGGGTTTGTTTAGGGAATACTTTTCTTCGCTTTGGATACATGCTTCTCCTTGCGCTCTTCAACAACAGATGCCCTTCTACGCTTAAAACGTAGGGGCACATTATCCTCATCAAACTCAGTAGTAGGGCCAGTAGGACCAGGTTCTTTCTCAGGTGACAATTCTCCCAGGCACAAGAATAGTGGACACTGGTTCAGGACTAACATCCAAATCCAAGTTAACCCTACAAGAACCTGGTGTCTCATCTCATATAGGAGTTGTCTTGAGTGCTAATGACTCAAACTCTCCCTAGGGTGAGAGACCAGGTCCCTCATTCATTTTTCGTTCTAACTGCACAGACCTAAACCACAAATCACCAAGAACTCCCTCACTATTTTTCATGGCTTGCAAAGTATCAGTTAAAATCTCAAAATTATCCATAATCTCAACCTCACTATCCAAGATATTTGACCTACCCTTACCCGCTTCAGAAATAGATCCATCTAACTCCATGGATGACTCATTTAACCCTTTACCACCATCAAATGGAAGGGGTTACCTTTTTGTGCAATGGTGTCTTCAACACTGACTTGGTTGACACCTTCGTCCATTTCTTTTGCAATACTAGAAACTCCACTCTCTCGCATGTCACCGGTGACCCAGTTTTCGTTCACTTGGCCTTGTACCCATGTTTTCTCAACCAGTTGGCTTGTAACCTCGATTTCATCATCCTTTTTCTCGAGTTCCTCTGTGTATTGAAAGAACTTTGATACAAACATAGTTTTCCCACTACCAACAGAGTCAAGTTTTTCAATATGGCCGAAAATCGAAGGCGGGGTACAAATTTTCTTGGAGTTTGGCTTTTGAGAGTTCTAGAAGGACCAATAATGGGGGATTTTAGGGAAGTGACAGTAGAGTTTTTATCGATGGAGATTGGGAGTTTTGGGGATGAAGTAGGAGGGATGGGTTCCGATGGTGTTAGAATGGGATTCGTTTCAGCCATATTAGGAGTGATTGGTTCTTGGTTAGACATGGTAGATTTAGGATGAAGACGGAATGTAGAGGGTTGAGAGAACTGGAGAGAGAAAGAGAGAGTAAAGTTTAAGTTTTCAATTTAAGTGAGGATAGAGAGAGATGAGAGGATTGGTATTTAAAAAGGGAAAGTAATGGTTGGATCGGGTTGTGAGGGAACTGGTCGGGTCGGTTCAGAGAAGGTGTACCATTTGAAAAGATATTTTGAATTTAAAGAGGAAACGGTTTTGATGACCTGTCACTTTAAATAATTCAAATTCATACGAGTACTGAAGAGACTACTAACCTAAGTCATAGGGACCAGGTCCCTTGACAATTTTCTTGAAAATTTCAGGCAAAAACTCTGATATATGCAATGTCACTTATGCTTGTGTTGTCCTGAAACTGCCATGCGTGTATACCTGTAACAATATAAGAGTGAGTTAGATGCCACCGAGAAACACTTTTTAGCATTTAACCTTTCCTCTTAACATAGCCAATCATTGAGGGAACTTGTGAGGGACCAACCAGTTGAGCTTGATCAAGCCCAACTCCAAGCGATTTCTTTCAAAGTGCTCCTTACTTAGTGTCTTGGTGAAAATGTCAGCAACGTGGTCTTTTGTCTTGCAGAACTTCATACAGATCAAACCCTTTTCAACATTGTCCCTTAGGAAATAGTGTCTGACATCAATGTGCTTGGTCATTTGTGTTGCACTAGATTTTTTTCCATGTTAAGTGCACTTGTATTATCACACAACAAGGGCACACAGTCAGTACACACACCAAAATCCTCAATCTATTGTTTGATCCATAACAATTGAGCATAGCAGGAGGCAACAATCACGTACTCAGCTTCACCGGTAGAGAGAGCCACAAAATTTTGTTTCTTAGTACCCCAAGAGATCAAGCATAATCCCAAAAATGTGCCATTCAAATGCGCTCTTCCGATCCACTAAATATCCAGCTTAATCAACATTAGCATATCCAACCAAGTCAAAATTATCTCCCGAGGGATAGAAGAGGACAGTTCCGACATCCCTTTGAGATACCTCAAAATTCTTTTTGAGGCCTTCAAATCAGATTCTTTTGGACTTGATGGGAACCTTACACACAACTCAAGATTGCAAAGAAGATGAAATAAAGAATCCTAGAATTCGGGGGGGGGGGGGGAATGGGTGGGTTATGAGTTATTTTGGTCAAATGAACTGAGTCTTTAAATTAATCTTAGGGTCTCCACGTGTATATTTTAGAAAAGGGGGGGGGGGGGGGACATTAACACATATTTGAACCAAAATTATAATGATTGGGGTATTTATAACTCAATAGTATAACATAGGGTAAAATATGAGTAATATTTGAAAGTAGCAAGGTAAAATATGACCATTTTCCAAAATTTAAGTCTCTTAGCTTTTTCAACAACGTTCCTAATCAAACTAAGACATATTAAAAATAAAACAGAGGGAGTAATATTTTAATTCATTTAGAAAGCTTTGATTTTACACTTCAATCCTCATCATTTCCTTTAGGTGTTCCATTGAGTTTGAAATTCTTTTTTCAAAATCCATTATGAGACTACAACAACAACATACCCAGTGTAATCCCACGAGTGGGCGAATCCATTATGAGATTCACCCCAAATTTAGACGGATGAAAAATTATCTGGCAACCCATCAAAGCCATACTAGAGTTCATTTGATCTTAGCTCTTGGAGAGGCTGAAAATTTCTTTGATTTTTCTCCATCTAGAAATCAATCTAATCAAGGACAAAAACTGTTAAAAATAACTACACTACTAATACAAAACTAGGGATGGCAACAGATCGGATCTGGACCGGATCCTACTAGATCTAGATCCAGATCTATTTTTCACACCTGAATTCAGATCCGGATCTAGATCCATCGGGTCCATAAAAATCATATCCATATCCGAATCCATTGGATCCACATGTAAAAAAAATTCCTTGCTAAGAATTTTTTTTTGAACAGACAAACGATTTTTACTTAGCTAACAATTTACTGTGTTTCAATTTTAAAATATTCATATGAGATATTTTGTTCGTTGTCTCGTTTTGATTGTGAGTTATTAATTGAAAATGTTGGACAATGACAATAGTTGTGAAAAATGCTGATTAGTATTTTCACAATGCAGAACTTACATGTGCTTGGAATCTTCACAAATGAAGTGAATATAATTTTAACTACTTGTCTATGGAGATGTTAATCATTCACTAATATAACATTGATTTTATTATCGAAATTACCTCTTTATTTTTTTGTTTTTGAGTTAACGCGGGATAAATTAAACTTGTTTTGAGAATTAAACTTGCAAGGATGTGCTTAGCAATTTTAAGAAAATACTTATAAAATTACATTCTATGTTATGAATATATTTAATAAAAAACGGATTCACGAGTGGAATCTGGACCGGATACGGATCTCAAATACAAGATCCAGATCTAGATCCAGATCCGATCCGTCATAAATGGATCCAGGTCCGATCCGGATCCATCGGGTCCAAATTTTGAAGATCCATATCCTATAAAATGGATCTGGATCCACCGGATCCGGGATCCAATGCCATCTCTATACAAAACTCACCTTTCAATGATCTAGTCTATTTTTATATGATATTACATAAAACAACCTACATGAGTATAGTAAAAACTAAAGAACACAACCCAAGTAAAAAATAGGGCTATAAATTAGTAAACCGACCCGAACCAGAACCTCTCCTTCTCCTCTGACGCTTTTGCATGCGCCAGAATAAGATCAATAGACCTAACAATAATACCGATAAGTTCGTAAGAATGGTGAGTCATGAGTGAACAAGATAAACTTTCAGATTTATCTTCTAACAGTCAGTACACACTCACCTGTGATGGCAACAATGGCAGGAACTAACCAATGAGTAGCTACAAGCACAGGCATGTCAATCTGCCAAAAAGTAAAATGAGACATTCTTATCTTCTGGCTTTTGGACAATATTTTGTTGAAGTTGAAAAAAGAGTGAGCTGAAAAATATTTCAAATATTTGAAAAGTTGTACCCATTTGACCCTAAATTACTATTTGCAAATATTAAAGTTCAGTATTTGAGATGCTGGTGAAGGTAGTCACGAAAACCAAGCTAAATGGCTATCCTGATAAGAAGATGAAGACTTGTTCGAGGAGTATTTCACTCATAAAAATTCAACTTTTTCCTAATGAACTTCATGTCCAAAAATATTAGACCCCGTGTAGATAATACATTAAATGTGCTTGGACATGTTTTGGTTGAAATTTGAAGAAATAAAAAGTGTATTTTAAGTGACATGAATTTCACTTGGCTATTTTTTTGGAAGTTTCATGAGTGGAAACTTGAAATAGAGAAGCGGAAGTTTGAAAAATTCCTAAAACATATTTTTCAAACTTCAAATTCTTTGTTCAAGTTGAAGTTGATAAAATGAACCAAATTGATAGGCAAACACTTATTTGAAAGAAAAAAAAATGAAATTTTTTTGCACGGACAAACTCCAATGAATCAAATTTTAGAAACAAATGCCACCAAAAGTTACTTACATCATCTCTGTAAAAGAAGCCCCAGTACGCATTTCCAGGAGAGTCAACATCCTTCTGAGTCGTGTTAGATGTTACAGAAACAGGTGTGTCTACTGTCGAATTTAAACCTCTACCCAAGTCAATGACATGATAGCCAGGTAGCTTACGGTTCCTTCCTCGGACCTGTAAATTGTAACCCTTAGTTCCCCATACTTCAAACCTGGAGTCAAGCCCGCATAACAACTCCTTTCCAACAACTCTAGAATAAGTAGAAAAATTCACATCCGTTCTACGGGTTGGTAGCTGGTTCTTATCAACATATAATGGTTTCTCCTGTCTAACTGAATCTGAAAAAAGCATAGGATCTTTTATATTCCTACTTGTAAAATCTAGCATTTTCTTCAATAGTCCATAACAATTGGTAACCATATGGCTGCTGTCCAAGCAGTTAGAGTCCCCGTATACTGCAATTCGACCCCCGCCAACCTCCAAAAGACCAAGAATAGGTGTATCTGTCTGCATTCATTAAAATAAATTGCAAGTCAGATTGGCAGCTCAGCCACCACCTAAAGAATATTGAAAAAAGCACAGTGTCGTTAGCATAAGGGTTCTCGTTGGAGTAAAATGAACTTCTCTTCCAGTATTACTTTGTGCTACTCAAAGAATGTGATACCAAAAATGTATTCATCAAAGATAACTGATAAGTGAAGAATATTCCTTACTAACACCATCCCCTAAAACAGCAGTATATTTATACACACATTTTTATTTTCCACGATACTCCAACTTCACTTTTAAACAGAGGATTTAAAAGATAAACATGAAAAAAGGCAACTTCCTGGAGTGTCAGCTTTTATTTAAGTGGAATGTTTATTATCATAACAATTACTCCCTCCAATCTAAATTATGTGACATAGTTTGAATTGGTACGGAGTTTAAGAAAGAAATGAAGACTTTTGAAACTTGTGGCCTTAAACGTGCCATAACATTTGTGTGGTTATAAAAACTTCTCATGAGGGATAAAATGGGAAGTATAAAGTCAATTATTTCCATATTTAGAAGTGTGTCATTCTTTTTTTAACAGACTAAAAAGGAAAGTGTGTCACATAAACTGGAACTGAGGGAGTAGTTGATTAGGATTTAGGAGAACTGCTATCTCACTACAGAGTATACTCTTTCCCATGTTTCATTAGAGAGATAACAGACTGCACTAGATTAGACCACCTTATCTCCAATTAATTTCAAGTACTAGAGCCTCATGGAGATGCCCAGTATTCTGGAATAAGCAAAAAGAGAAAAGATCAAATGTCAACTATCTGCTTTAGTAGTGGCAAGTGGTAACAAAACTAAATTATGAACAGCCTTCAACTCACCTTAGTCATGCCAGACAAAAGGATATTCTGAGTGGCCCCACTCTCTGAGCTATCCATGAAAGGGAAGCTGTGCAAGTATCCACCTCTTGGGAACTTCAGAATATCAGTCCCAGATGCATAACGACTCTGTTCACCATTGAGGACAAAATCTCCATTCAGAATTTTATTCCCAAATGCAATCCCAAAGGAAGCCAAAAGATCATTTAAGGCAGGAACATTGGAACCTCCAGTAACGGGGGTCCACCAGCTACGCGTATTGTCATCAAAAAACCTCATCTTTACCATTGTGTCCACATTGTACCAGTCGGCAAATACAACTACACTTAGACCTGAATTACCGACATCATCTCTCAATTTCTTGATCTCTTCAGGGAAGTACTCATCCTCAAGATCCACCAAAAGAAGTGTACCATACTGGCGAGCATCAAAGCATGTAAGAGGAGAGCCAAGAGTCTCAATATAGTATCCCGCATCACTTAGCGTGTCAAACATTATGTGGAAATTTGTGTGCAGATGATCCCCATGCCAGTCAAGAATGTCGTTCCGAACGTCTAAGGAGTCCATTGGAATATAACCAGGCGGATACTTGATACTGTGAAATTGATCCCACAATATCCGCACAGATCTTGGTGGAGTAGGAACCACTTTCAATTTCAATTGAAGGACACAAGTACTACTTCGACGACTCTTCTCACCTGGAGCTGGTGGGCTGTAGATCTTTACAGTTACATTACCTTCAATTACCCCTGAAAACTGAGCCCCTTCTTCTTTGATTTGCATATGCAGTGCAAGATAACCAGTCCAGGGCCAAATCACATCTGAATAAGTAAAATGGATGCTGAGAAGGTTGCCTTCCTCACCAAAAGGATGCCATGTAGGCGGGCTTTCGACATAACCAATTACAGCCATCCCATTTAAAATAGTGGCGTTAAATATGACTGGCATGGCACCAGCATAAAGTGGTTGACGACAAAATGGCCAAGAGTACGGGCAGTCAGTGTAATCAAGAACACCTGGGAAAACGCTTGCTCGAGGTTTATAGCTCATCAAAATTTCAAAGGACTCCAACCTGTCATTAGAGTTAAACGTTGAGAAGAACATCAATGTGCATTGATTTGGGGTTCAAACTACAAGCATCAATAAGAAACTCACAAATTAACCCTGCCTGCACCCTGCTCGTATATGTTGGGACCAGGAAGCTTTGCAGCCCCCTCAACCAGCGCTTGTTTGACACTAGCTGGATTCAGAATGTCCTTCCGCTTGTTTTCAGGAATTACGCTAACAAGAAGGCATACTATACCAGCAACTACAGGACTCGCCACGCTGGTGCCAGATAAGCTTTTACAACCCGTACTAATTTTGGATCCCATTATCTCACGCCCATATGCAACAATGTCAGGCTTTACACGACCATAACTGTCAAGAAAAGATTTGTGGTTACAAGTCTATGAATTGACTAGACAAGTATAATTTCATTCATATTTACACAGCCTTGTCAGAAGGTGCAAGTAGTGTAGCACACATTGAGGATAAAATGAGAAAAGGTCACTTGAGATGATTTGGAGGAGTCTTGCGTTGACCCTTAAATGCACCGGTCCATATTTGTGAAACCATAGTGAGTGGAAGTGTTAAAAGAGGATGAGGTAGACCTAAGATTACATGGAAGGGAGTTGTCCTAAAGGATCTACCTACAAGCTTTTGGAATCAACCAGACTTAGTGGGGTCTGAGGAGGGTAGGACGTACGCAGACCTGACCTCGACCTGGGGTAGAGAGGTTGTTTCCGATAGACCCTCGGCTCAAAAGGAAAGTAGTAGATGCAGGATTGCAAGGAAAATAAGACAACAAAATATCTAGATATAAAACAAAAGGGAGCAACACATAGTAATACACACATAAAGAGTAAGGATCTACGCTATACCTAAACAATATGACTAAAAAGGGAGAAGAGGAGAAAGAAGAGGCTAGCCCCGTGCCTCTCCCACACAATGCGACAAAAACTCAACTACCCACTAACTTTCTACCATTATTCTCGACCTCCAAATCTTCCTATCTAAGGTCATAGCCGATACATATTAGTTTGAAATATATTCTAGTCATGTTAACATGTTTATTTTAGGTCCTATGCTTTTAGGAGTCTTTTAACCTTAATAGAGATTCTTACGCTAGTAGGAATTCTTTGGGAGTTCAATGGGTTTGAGACAAGGGGACCCCCTCTTACCGATGCTTTTTATTCTATTTATGGAAGCTCTAAGTAGGATGATGGATAGAGCTGTTTTGGGTGGTTATTTGAAGGGTTTCAATGCGGCAGTAGGAGGTGCAGGGACAGTATCGGTGTCCCACATGTTGTTTGTGGATGATACCTTGATTTTTCGTGATGCAGATAAGACCCAGCTGGATTATTTAGGCCAAGTTCTCACTTGGTTTCAGGGGGTTTATGGCCTTAAAATTAATTTGAGGAAGTGGGAGATTATTCCTGTTGGGGAGGTGAATGACATTGGATCGCTCACTCAAGTCTTGGAGTACCGTTAGGTGCGTCGAACAAGGATCATATGGTGTGGAACCATATTATTCAGAGGGTCCAAAAGAGACTAATAGGGTGGCAAAAAAGATATTGTCAAAGGGCGGAAAGGAAATGCTTGTCAAGAGTACTTTATCGAGCATCCCCACTTACTATATATCTTTGTTTCATGCTTCGTCTTCGGTTATTGAAAAGTTGGAAAGGTTTCAGGGAGACTTCCTATGGGATGCGGCAAATGGAGAACGGATGTATCACCTGGTGCGGTGGGAGACCGTCACTTCTCCTAAAAATTGGGGAGGTCTTGGAATTAAAGATTTGAAAGTGTTTAATAAAGCTTTATTGGGCATGTGGCTTTGGAGGTTTGGGGTGAAGGGGGTGATAGTTCATAAATATGAGGTTATGGAAGGGGATGGAGAACTAAAGATATCAATTTGCATTTCGATTGTGGTTTGTGGAGGAATATCATGAACGGCTGGGATTATTTTTGGAAAAATATCTCATTTAGGGTTGGAGACGGGACAAGTATGTTTTTGGGGACATAGATGGTGTGGGGATTTTTTAGTGAAAGACGAATTCCGGAGTTTGTACAAAATATCCTGCCAAAAGAGACTTGTCAATCCAACAAATTAGGGGGACACAAAGCGGAGTATCTTTTTGGGACTTGAGATTTAGAAGGGAATTTCAAGATTGGGAGGTGGTTGAGTTTCAAAGATTGCTAGCCTTACTTCATAGGAAAATCAATCCAATTGATAATTACAACGTTTGGAGGTGGGGTCCGAAAAATAACGGAATGTTCTCTGTGAAGTCCTTTTATGAGAAACTATTGATTGGGGAGGAGATGGCTTTTCCTGTATTCAATAAGGATTCCAAGGGTGCCGAGGAAGGTGTGCTTCTTCACTTGGCTAGCTAGCTATGAGAGGAGTGATCTTTACAGCGGAAAATCTTATAAAGCGAAAGATCGTCTGCGTCAATTGGTGTTGCATGTGTAAGGAAACGAGGGAGGACGTAGATCATCTTCTATTACACTGTGGGCTAACCATAAGGCTATGATGAGATATGTTTAGGTGGTTTGGTACTCTTGGGCAATGCGTAAAACCGTGAAAGATTTGATGTTCAGTGGGAAGAGCGGAAGAAAGAAGAGAAGACAAAGGGCTTGGAACGTGGTTCCACTAGCTTTATAGCATGTTTGGCCAAGCTTTTGAGAGGCCAAAAGTGTTTTTTTTTTTTAAAAAGTGCTTATTTTTAAAAAGTGAGGTGTTTGGCCAAGCTTTTGGAAGAAAATAAGTGTTTTTGGGGAGTAGTAGAAGCAGTTTTTCAGAAGCTAAAAATATAGCTTTTCCCTAAAAGCGCTTATGAGAAAATACACTTAGAAGCACTTTTAAAAGCTTGGCCAAACATTAATTATTGCTCAAAAGTGTTTTTGAAATTAATTGGCCAAATATAAATCGATTCTCACCAAAAGTACTTAGCTGATTTTAGAAGGTTGGCCAAACATGCTATTAATGTGGGTAGTTTGGAGGGAGACAAATATGAGAGCTTTTGAAAGTGAGGAGTCGAGTTTCTCTCAATTAAGGAGCAGTCTATGTTCCCTTATATTCTTTTAGATGTGAAAAGAAAGTTCCTTGTATTGATGATTGGGTGGAGTTTGTAGAGAATCATATCCTTTGGTAGATTCTTTACCTTTTGGTACGCCCAATTTGGTCATAAATGTTTATGAATGAAAATATATTAGCTTGATAAAAAAAAGAATTTCTAATATGTTTCACTTTTATTTTTCTTTTGTATACGTTAGATGACGAATTTAAATGGGGAACATGGTCAATGAAGATCCATATAGCTGACCCCAACTTATTTGGTAATAAGGCATAGTTGTTATATTTACATATTATCTTTCTCTTTTTCTTTTTTCCCCCTTGGAGAGGAAAAATTTGCCGAAAGTGGGCAATCTGCACTATATATTCATCCACAACTCTTTTGCCATATAGCATCAAACTTTTTCCATGACCAAGAAACATTACAAGCATGGACACAGAGAGCTCATAGACTGCATATTCTGTTTTAAAAGAATAGTTGATCTTCAAGGAATATGTAACACTTTGTAAATTCGGATTAGGTGTGAATGTGTTAAATGAGTATTAATGTGACATTTTAGGCATGTGAAGTACTATCGGGATGAGTTTGGGTAGAAATAGTTATTTTGGAATAAAGACGAGTAGTGAGTTGTTCAAGATTCGATAGAATCGGCTAAATTTATGACAGGTAAAACATGAAAGTTGTAGATCTTTGAAATACCTTTCTAACAGTATATGATGGAGGCCGAACGGAGCTCTGTAGAAGAAGTTATGTGCGTTACAAAAACACTGCGCAGAAACTGATACGGGTCACCCACGATGGCCACGCGTCGCGCGTGGGAGCGCGTGCAGTGGCCCTGCGTCGCGGGCAAATCAAAAAGGTAATCCTTTCCCCTTCTAATCATTTATAGTTGTGAATTGATGAGTTCTTGGGAGATAAGTTCATGGGTTTGATAAAGAGAATCATATGAACTATGGTAGGGTTTTGGATTGTTGACTTAGAATTGTTATAATCAGAGAGGGACCTGGTCTACTATCTATTCTCTCAGTACATCGTACAGTCAACAGTTAACAACAGCTGTAAAGTTGCACTGTTCACTGCCACAAGTACAACAGCACTGTTGCGGCATGCTCAAGGTCAAACAAGGGGATGAGTAGTCCCTATCTCATCCCACATGCTCCCCAATATATATAAAACATGTTCCAACGTTTTACTCGTCACTTGAAAACCTAGAATCACATTAAAGTGTAGCCGCCACAAGATTTTCCAAGTTTTCAAGAACAAAGTTGTCCACAAACTAAAGGACCAGATCCCGACAACTGAAGATGTCCATGTCCTTTAGTTTGTTTTGAGCTTTTGTCTTTTGTTGTAATCCTACACTACTTTTAAGAAGTGTTATGGTAGGATAGATTTCAACCTTTGTTGGTTTGTCTTCATGGCTAGAGTTAGTCAAGGTTTGTAGCTTTACAATATATGTATTGTGAAGAGGCTTACAATATAGGTATTGTAAGGGGTGAGCGATTAAGAGTTTAATTCATAGGTTGTAATCTGAAGTTGTTCGGTTAGTGAAGTTGGAAATCCTACTTGGTATGTTGTGATTTTTAATCCCTTGAGCAAAGAGTTTTTCACGTAAATATCTTGTGTTATTTACTTACTTCTTTGTTTGAGGGAACTGTTCGGTGGATCCTTTGTTTCTATCAATTGGTATCAGAGCAGGTGCTTTCTAAAAGGTTAACACCTAGAAAGAAGTTATTTAATGGTTGCTCCACCAAACCTAGAGGAAGGACAATCAACTACCAGACCCTTCACACATTTCTCTCTCCTCACCTAAACCGGTAGCTCCTACTTTACTCTCTCTCACACACAAACCAGTTTTCTCAACCTTCTAAGTTCCATCACCAAACCAAAATTCACCATGTCTAATCACGAATCAAACACTCCTAACATGGCTGAAAGAACTTCCACTCCAACACCATCAGAACCCATTCTTCCTACTTCTCCCCCAAACTCCCAAGCTCCACAGACTAAAATCCCACCGTCACTTCCTTAAAATCCCCAATTATAGGTCCATCTAGCACTCACAAAAGTCAAACTCCCCGAAAATTTGTACCCTCCGGACAAATTGAAAAGCCCAACTCCGTTGGTAGTGAGCACACTATGTCAGTGTCAAAATTCTTCAAGAACATAGAGGAAATGGAAGAAAATAACGAGGAAATTGAGGTTACAAGTCAACCAGTCACAAAACACAGGGGTACAAGGTCAGGTGCACGACAACCGGGTCACCGGTGACATGCAAGGAAGTGGGGCTGTTAGTACTGCAATGGACAAAATAGTCAACGAGGTCTGTGTTGAAAATTCTACGGCATCCCAAGGTAACCCCTTTCCATCTGAGAGTAGTAAATGAGTCATCCATGGAGTTGGATGGGTGTATTTCTGAGGCGGAAAATGGTAGGTCAAATATCTTGCATAGTAAGGTTGAGATTATGGCAGATTTTGAGATTTTAGCCGAGACTTTGCGAGGCCATAAAAAATAATGAGGGATTGTTGGTAGTTTGGAGTCTGGGTCTGTGCAGTTAGCAGGGGAAATGAAGGAGGGACCTGGTCCTCAGCCCAAGCGGAGTCTGAGTCATCAGCGCTCAAGACAACTCCTATCTGGGATAAGACACCAGGCTCCTCCAGAGTCAATTTGGATCTAGTTGTTAACCTGAAGTTGTGTCTATGATTGTTGTGATGTTGGGGGAACTGTTCCCTGAGAAAGGACCTGGTCATTCTGGTCCTACTACTGAGTCTGAGGAGGATGAGAGGCCTCTAAGTTTTAGGCGTAGAAGGGCTTCTGCGGTTGAAAAAGCCAAAGAAAAGGACCGTGCCCACCATTCCAACAACAGCCCCTAGAACCAGGCAACGTAAACAAGTTGCAAAGGTTGCTCTGGACTCTGTATTGAAGGCGAGTAAAGCCAAGGGTACTAAGCATACTCGGATCAAGCAAGGTCAACCAAATTGCGTGATGAGGATGTTTTGGTTTATGCGGATGTTGAGATATCTGATGGTGATGATGTTGTGGAAGGGGAATATGAGAAGATGAATTCAAAGAAGAAGGTGGAGGGAAGAAAGAGTGTGGAGCGGGTCCCTGATGATGAGAGGGAAAAATCCACCAAAGAGGGATGAGTCACTCGACCTCGTTCCTCAAAGAAGAGAAAAAGTAGCACCAGTGAGGAACCTGGCCCCTCCAAGAAATAAAGAATTAGCAAAAGTGCTACTCAACTTGATACTGCAATTGCTGATAGAAAGTGTTGTTGGGGAGGGTGTGTGATACTGCAATTGCTGATAAATTCGACATGAAAGAATTGCTTGAGATGATTGAGTTCCAAAATGGAGTCACATGTTTGTCCCATCGGCACCAGGTGTTTATGAGGCTGAGGTGACTAAGTTTTATGTCGACCTCTATTACACAGACGATCGCACACTTGTTGTGTTCGTAAATGAAACTAAGTTTGAGTTCGATGAAAAGACATTTGGGGAAATTTTGGAGGTGCCTACTGATGGAATTAAGACTGTGGATGTGAGGCCTCTGATGAATTCAAAGGTGTGATTGCTAAAAGAGCGGATTCTGCTATAAAGGTGAGGCTCCTCAAAAAGGAGCTCAAACCTGAGTACCAGCTTCTATTTGAATTGGTTAACAAGGTGTTGTTGCCAAGAGTTGAAGGTCGCACCATTGCTTCTGTGGCAGACCTGGTCCTTCTTGAGGCCTTGTCAAACTTCCAATCCATCAGTTTACCATCCATTATGATTGAGCACATTATTAAGGTGGTGAATGCACGGGAAGGTCGATATGGACTTCCATATGGGTTCCTCCTTACCAAGGTACTAGTCCACTTCCAAGTCAAAACTGGTAAGGCTACCATGGGCACTAAGAAACACATGTTCACCATGGCGACTTTGGAGGAATGCGAGTGTGTGCCTAAGGAAAGGCGATGTTAGTACCTCCACTATTTCTACTCTGATTGAGGCACAAGAGGTGGCAACTGCAGAAATTCAGAGGCTTAAAGCTGAGAATGCTCTTCTCCAAGCCAGGCTGTCTGAGAAGACACGAAAACCTGGTTCTCATGGCGATTTGGAGGTTGCAAACGCTGAGATTGTGAGGTTGCGGGTTGAAAATGAGCGGTTAAAGCAAAAGGTTAATGGCCTTCGTGATCAGATGCTCCAAGATCAACATACCAACAGTGAGCGTGTTGATCGGCTTCTTAAGGCTCTTACCCATCATCTTTAATCTCCTATCTAGACCACTCATCCTTGTTTTACAGACCTGGTCCTTCCTCCTCATTAAGTCAAGCTCTTGTTTTGTGATCCCTGTTCTGTTATGTTTTGGCACTAATGACAATTTTAACTTCCATGCATTGTATTGTCCTGGCTACTATTTTTTATAACAACTAATCTTAATTGGACATTTACTCTGTTTTGTGCATTACTATCTTGCTTGTTCATGTTTCTGCTCATGTTGTGTCGCCCCAATGGCTCCGAGTTAATGTTACTGAACTTCTTTTTTACTTGTACCGCTAATTGTTCTATCTAATAATGCCAAAAGGGGGAAAGTACTTGAGAAGGAATTGAGGCTGTGATGAAGGGGAAGTTAAGGGGATAAAATCTTGTTGCTATTCAAAACATGTTATGCTTTGAAAGATTGGTCTGTTTCACAGGGAGAACAAGTGGGTAACCTGGTTCTCAGGGGGAATATCAATTCTGAGTTTGTCATCATCAAAAAAGGAGAAATTGATAAACTACGTTACATTTTATGTTTGATGATTTGCCAAACTGTTGAAGAACCAGAGAGGGACCTCGTCTGATATCTGTTCTCTCAGTACATCGTACCGTCAACAGTAACAACGGTAAAGCTGCACTGTTCACTGCCACAAGTACAACAGCACTGCTGCGGCATGCTCGAGGTTAATCAAGGGGATGAGATAGGGACTACTCATCCCACATGCTCCCCAATATATATACAACATGTTCCAATGTTTTACTCATCACTTGAAAACCTAGAATTACATTAAAGTGTAGCCGCCACAAGATTCTCCATGTGTTCAAGAACAAAGTTGTCCACAAACTGAAGGACCAGATCCCGACAACTGAAGATGTCCATGTCCTTTAGTTTGTTTTGAGACTGTCTTTTGTTCTTTATTATAATCCTACACTACTTTTAAGAAGTGTTATGGTAGGATAGATTTCAACCTGTGCTGGTTTGTCTTCTTGGCTAGAGTTGGTCAAGGTTTGTAGCTGTGAGAAATTATGGGAGAATTTATTATTGAATTGTTGTATCTACATGATTACACTGAGTCTTATTTATAGACACTACATTACAATCTTTTTCCTAGTAGGATACTATATATGAAATCATATTCCTATTCTAACACTCCCCTCAAGCTAGTGCATACAAGTCATATGTACCGAACTTGTTACAGATGTAATTAATACGAGGATGACTGAGTGACTTGGTGAAAATATCCGCAAGCTGATCACTCGACTTTCCAAATTTAATAACAATATCTCCGGAGAGTATCTTTTCCCTTACAAAGTGACGGTCAATCTCAATGTGCTTAGTCCTCTCATGAAATACCGGATTTGATGCGATATGAACGGTCGCTTTGTTATCACACACAAGTTCCATTTGACTGATTTCTCCAAATTTTAGTTATCTGAGCAACTGCTTAATCAAAACTAGCTCACAAGTTGCTACAGTCATTGCTCGATATTCTGATTCAGCACTAGATCGAGCAACGATACTCTATTTCTTACTCTTCCAGGACACCAAATTACCTCCTATTAACACACAATATCTAGATGTAGAACATCTATCAGAGGGTGATCCTGCATAATCAGCGTCTGTATATCCAACGATCTGCTCATGGCCTCGATCTTCGAAAAGCAGTCTTTGACCTGGGGCTGACTTATATCATAGAATGCGGATAACTGCATCCCAATGACTATCACAGGAAGAATCCATAAACTGACTTACAACACTCACAGGAAATGAAATGTCAGGTCTAGTCACTGTGAGATAATTCAACTTACCAACCAACCGCCTATATCTTCCAAGATCACGGAGTGGCTCCCCTTGTCCTGATAAGAGTTTAGCATTCGGATCCATAGGAGTGTCAATGGGTTTACATCCCATCATTCCTATCTCTTCAAGAATGTCTAAGGCATACTTGCTTTGCGAAATAACAATACCTGAGGTGGATTGGGCAACCTCAATACCTAGAAAATACTTTAGTCTCCTGAGATGATCTCAGCCTGAAAATGTTGAAAGAGATGTTGCTTTAAATTAGTGATACCATTAACATTGTCAGTTATAACGATATCGTCAACATAAACCACCAAATAAATACTCATATTTGGAGCAGAATGTCGATAAAACACAAAATGATCTGCTTCACTGCGAGTCATACCAAACTCCTAAATTACTGTACTGAATTTACCAAACCAAGCTCGAGGAGACTGTTTTAGACCATAAAGTGACGGACGCAATCGACACACCAGATTAGACTCTCCTGAGCAATAAAACCGGGTGGTTGCTCCATATAAACTTCCTCCTCAAGATCACCATGGAGAAAAGCATTCTTAATGTCCAACTGATAAAAAGGTCAATGGCGGACATCAACCATGGATAGAAAAAGACGAACATATGCTGTTTTAGCCACGGGAGAGAAAGTATCACCGTAATCAAGTCCAAATATCTGTGTATACCCTTTCACAACAAGGCGAGCCTTAAGCCAATCAAATTGGCCATCCGGACCAACTTTGACTACATAAATCCAACAACAACCAACAGTAGATTTACCTGAAGGGAGACGAACAAGCTCCCAAGTACCACTCATATGTAAAGCAGACATCTCGTCGATCATAACTTGTCGCCATCCGAGATGAGAAGGGGCTTCAGTTGTAGACTTAGGAACGGGAACAGAGGACAATGATGATACAAAGGCATAATGAGATGATCATAGACGATGATAACTTAAAAGGGTATAATGTGGATTAGTGTTACGAGTGGACCGTTTACCTTTCCGAAGTGCAATCGGCTGATCAAAAGGAGACAAGTCCACAGTAGGTGCAGGTCCGATGCAGGACACGAATCATCTGGATCTGATGTTGGGTCTGATGCTGGACGCGATCGACGATGATAAGTCAAAAGGGGTGGCACTGTGACTGGAGATGTAGAAGTAACTGTAGATTCCTCAAAGGTCGGTGTAGGTAAAACCTGAGGTACATGTAAGACCTCAGAGATATCATGATGATCAGAAGGAGACCTAAAGTAAGGTTGAGACTCAAAAAATGACATCGGCAGACATAAGATATCGACGGAGATCAGGTGAGAAGCATTGATACCCCTTTTTGAACTCGAGAATAACCAAGAAATACACATTTAAGAAAGCGATGGGCTAATTTATCTATCCCCGGAGCTAGGTTATGCACAAAACATGTGCTCCCAAAAACACGAGGAAGAGAGTATAGAGATGATTGAGGATATATTATGAAATATGGAATCTGATTCTGAATAGAAGACGAGGGCATTCGATTAATTAAATGACAAGCTATGAGGACTGCATCGCCCCAAAAACGCAGCGGAACATAAGATTCAATGAGAAGAGTGCGAGCAGTCTCAATGAGATGTATATTCTTCCTTTATGCTACCCCGTTCCGCTGAAGGGTGTACAAACAAGATATTTGATGAATAATTCCTTGGTGAGTCATAAACTGCTGAAACTAGGAGGATTTGTATTCTAAGGCATTATCACTTTGAAAAGTACGAATAGAAACACCAAATTGATTTTGGATTTTAACACAAAAACTCTTGAATATAGAGAATAACTCAGAACGATCTTTCATTAAGAATAACCAAGTGCATCTGGAAAAATCGTCAATGAAACTAACAAAATAACGAAATCCTAAAGGTGAACTGACTACTAGGACCCCAAATATCATAATGAACTATTGAAAAAATAGACTCAGCACGACTCTCAGCACTACGTGGAAAGGTAGTGCGAGTGTGTTTCCCAAGTTGACACGATTCACAATCTAATTTGAACAGACTAGACAAACTAGGCACCATCTTTTGTAGCTTGGACAGACTCGGGTGTCCCAATCGTTTATGGATTAAGTCTGGAGGATCTGTAACTAGACCTGCTATGGAGGATTTACGAGTAGAGGTAAGGTAGTAGAGGCCTTGTGATTCATATCCTACGCTAATCGTCTGTCCCGTACTGCAGTCCTGCATAATAAAAGAATCATCAAGAAATAGTATGGCACAATTTAAGGAATGAGTCAAACGACTGACCGATGCAAGATTAAAAGGACAACCAGGGACATAGAGAACAGAACTTAGAGTGACCGAAGATATGGGTTTAGCTTGCCCAACTCCTTTTGCTTTTGTTTGGATCCCATTAGCTAAAGTAATAGTGGAAAGAGACGGTGAATGCTTAATATCCGACAAAAGTGATTTATCAAAAGAAATATGATCAGAAGCGCCAGAGTCTACAACCCACAATCTGGCGGTATTAGATTGTGCGACTGAGGCTGCTTGTGGAGATGTATGTTTACTTGGTCGATACTGAAAGTACTCATTATATTCTTCTTCGAATAAATAAACTCGTTGGTTACCTGTAGTGACATTCTGAGCAATATGAGCATTCTTGGGTGGTCGACCATGCAGAGAATAGCATACTTCACGAGCATTTCCATACATACTACAATAACTACACTTAGGTCGAGATCGGCATACTTCACGAATGTGTCCAAGCCTTTTACAATAACTATACTTAGGTCTAGATCTTCCAAAACGACCTCTTTTTCGTCGAATTTTAGACTGTAATGTTTGATTTTCTGATCTCCTTATTAAGGATTTTGAAATAATAATAGGACTTGAATTTCCAACTCCAGTATTTTTGGAATTAAAAACATCAAATCTGAGAGACATGGCTCAAATCTTTAAGAAAAATTGAGCAAAAGAAAAGTACGAAGCTTCTGCCTTGAAGGGACTCGCTGGGGTGATTAAATAGGTTCCAGAAGCTAAATAGGGCAGGAATTCACCGGAAAAACTCAGATTTCGCCGGAAAATAATTTGACTGCGCTGGAAACCTAATCCGGCGATTGAAACCTGCAAAATTTGGTAAAGGACTGCTTGGGAAGGCTGAGTCGACTTCAATTGAACAGGAACACACTAAAAAAATGGCCGGAAATTAAGTAAATTGCGCTAGAAAGTCGATATGGTCACTGAGAAATGCTCGAAAACAGGAAACAAAATAATGGGTAGGGTCGGAATAATGAGGCAACCCTACTGGAAAAATAATCTACCGGAAAAGTGGTCGGAAAACACCGCACGCACTGGCGCATGGAGCGCGTGACGCCGGAAATCAGTTATGTTGGTGGCGCATGAGAGCGTGTGAGTAACCCTACCGCAACAGAATTTTCTGGGTAAGTTAGCACGAAGATTCCGACCGTAATGGTGGTACTAGTATATGGACAGTACCCCTGGAACGTGTCGGAATTGCGGAACTATGGTGGTTTTGCCGGAAAAGTGCTCGGCAATTGAGTTTTTTTTTTGTATTTTTATTCTTATTTTCTCACCAATGCTCTGATATCATGTGAGAAATTATGAGACAATATATTATTGAATTGTTGTATCTACATGATTTCACTGAGCCCTATTTCTAGACACTACATTACAATCCTTTTCCTAGTAGGATACTATATATGAAATCCTATTCCTATTCTAACAGTAGCTTTACAATATAGGTATTGTGAAGAGGCTTACAATATAGGTATTGTAAGGGATGAGGGATTAAGAGTTTAATTCCTAGGTTGCAATAGATTACAATCTGAAGTTACCCGGTTAGTGAAGTTGGAAATCCTACTTGGTAGGTCGTGGTTTTTAATCCCTTGAGCAAAGAGTTTTCCACGTAAATATCTTGTGTTATTTACTTACTACTTTGTTTGAGGGAACAGATAGAGAACTTGGTTCTCTATACTGTTTGGTGGATCCTTAGTTTCTATCCATGATGAAGAATGGTGTTAATTCTATCTAATTGAGATTGTAGAATCACCTAGAAGTAATAGAATGAGAATTGGGTGAAGAGAACACCATTAATGGAAGTTGTGGAGCTTTATGCTCATCAAGGGTTTGATAAAATGCCTAGATAGTCAAAACATGAGTATCATCACTAATATTGATTCCCTTTGACATGTATTGCCATAGATTAAAGTCGAAAGGAGTGACGAACGTTGTATTATGCTTAAACGCCGGAATTGAGGTATGTAGATCTTCTATCCACGTGTGGGAACATCACTATTCTTCCCCACGCCACGTTAATTCATGAAACCTTATTTCTACTCAGAGTTAGAGAATTATATTCCAGTTCATGAAATACCTCAGATACAAGTTAATTATATATATATATATTGTCATGCTCAATCATATCTCAGATAATTGTATTCATGTGTATTATTACGATTGTCATGAACCTGCCCGTAATTCATGTATGATCGTGTTATCTTTTCCATGAGCTCTCAGATATTAGTTATGAACTCAGATTGTTCCACTCCCAAGGATTTTTACATGTTTTCATGTCTCAAGAATTATACACATAAACTTATACAGATTTTCATGAAAAGTTATTTATGTATATATGTTATAAACTATATTATGGTTCTTGCTTTGAAAATCATGGGCATAGATGCCACTTATATTCATGTTCAGTATTTTTAGGAGTAGCATAGGTTTACCGAGAACTACATATGCCAGCGTAGGGTAAGGATCGCTCCGCTCAGTTAGGACGTTGCCTTCAGACTATTGATTGGATCCTTTCATGTCATGTTCATGTCTTAGACCCCGGAAAGATATGGGATTGCTCTGCTGGTCGAGCCAGGTACCAGAATACACGTACTCACGTGGTGATTTCATGTTGTCGATTATACTAAGGCTCTCCAACTTAAAATGATTTACCATATTTTATTATATATTCATGCCAGATATTATACATGCTCATGCTCAGGTTACAGCTTCAGTTTCAGTTCCTATTATTTCATATGCCTTGCTTATTCATTCAATTGTTTTACATACGAGTACAATTCAAATGTACTTACACCCCTTTTGCCCGGGGCCTGTACTTCACGGTGCAAGTACGGAGTTTCATGACGACGGATCAATTTGCTAGAATTTCCACGTATCAGCTATTAGTGAGCCTCATTTCATTCGGGGTGTAAGTTAAATTATTCTATATGTCATGCTATGCAGTAAAGGTATGCCAGGGCCCTGTCCTTGTCTTGGTAAATAGTTTTTAGCAGTCAGACTCAAGTTTAGAGGTTTCATGGACTAGTCTAGCATATCGTGTCAGTTATTCAGACTTATTATGTTTTCAGATTATTTCCGCAATTATATTTTCAGACTATTATTTACAGTATTCAGTTTTACAAGTTTTTAAATTATTATTTCATGCTTTTGATGCCCATGTTGATTCAGCAAGCCATGTGGTTCGCTCGGTCACATGCAACCAGGCACCGAGTTCCGTGTTACGCCCAGGCCATGGTTCGGGCGTGACTGAATATGCAGTTCTTTTATTTCCTTTCCTCCATAAATGAGGCTTCCACGTCCATTCGCACCTAAACTCTATACCTGCTCACGCGTAGAATGGTGAAACTATTTCCAAGAGGACAGGGAAAACTAATTCTAAGGAACCTATACTCGAGGCATATTATAGATAAGCAAAGAAGGAAGAAGTGATACCCATGAGGAAGCTCCCAGGTACTCATGCCACGAGAAGAAAAAGAGGCTATATGATCACTGTAATCAATGCCACCAACACCAATAACATCACTTTGATCTGCTGGATTATTTAGAGTACCATACAATGGTCCGTCATTCCCAATTGCTGAAACCATGATAATATTGTTTGCTGTAAGTTCCCAAACCTAAAAATAGGTCACATGTCATCAATATAAAACTAAAGCATCCATCACTACTGCTTATTCAGTATTCATGCTGACAATAATGGTAAATTCAACAATATCACAATCTTTACAACTCAGAGTCTTTATTATTAAATTGCATCCTAAGTAAAAATGTTACACTCATGCTTGAGACCACCATGAACATGGTGCAGTTTCCATAATTAATAGAAACGTGCGCAGAATCAGCTCAGGAAGGGTGCTACTCTAACTAAAAAAGGGCCAAGCAGGTAAAGACAAACAGTATTCACATATGCAATTTGCACTTGCATCAATATTCATGGAAGCTAACTAAGTAAGATCGGAAGCTACTAATTCTTATTGGATCTTGGTTCTCCTTAATAGCAGTGTCTATCCACTTCAGTCTTACATGCACTATGTCAAGCAGCAGTGGAAACATATCATTCACATGCTGATAGTTGAAACCAAACTTCTAATAACTCTGAGACGACCAATGGCACAAAATCTAAACCAGGCAATTACATCGATTAATGCAGCAGCAGATGCATTCATTGCAGGAGACTAAGACATGCCCCAAGCATCACACCATTTTACAGGTACTAGCTCCATTTGTGTTTCACATGGGTAGTTTGAATGGGAGCAGATTAGAATTTAATTTGACATGTACATCAATTATCACATTGGTTGTAAGAGAAACATTAAAGTTGTTCAATAGCCATAGATAGGGAAAATTGTGCCAACAAAATCTAAATTTGAATTGTTAAACGATCTTGAAAATATGTTCCTTTACTGATTTGAAGTCTTGATCGATGTGGAAAAGGGTAGCCCGGTGCACTAAGCTCCCACTATGCGCGGGGTCCGGGGAAGGGCCGGACCACAAGGGTGTATAAATTACTAGAGAAGTGCGTCAAACATTTTTACATGCCCCGAATAGAAAGTGCAGTTTGGATTGTGACAAAGAGGGTACTAAAAGAACCAAAAGATTGATGACCTCACCTTTTCCACAAAAGGGAGATCTAAATAATCAGGCCCACCAATACTCAAATTTAACACATCCATATTGGTTGCAATTGCATAATTGAATGCATCAAGAAACCATGACGTGTAAGAGACCTGCAATGAGCTGAAGACACAATTATCATAACCTTGACAGGAATTTTCAAAATTAATACAAGATGGTTTATCTTTTTTCTTTTCGGGTTAGTAATACAACAAGATCCATCTTTTTTACTAAAGATCCGGTTTTAGGACACTTTATGACAATATTAACCAAAGCCCAATAGAGTTGAGCAAATTAGAACTTTTACTCGGTCCAGCTGAACCAACTTCTTTCACACCAGAAGAACGAGATCTGGAGGAACAACCCCAACAGTTTGGAAGATATCTTGACTCTTGAGAAAAGGGTTTTAGCACTGGTGTATCTTAGATACAAGTTTCTTAGGGCTTCAGAAAAGGATACAAGCCATGTGTACATATCTAGGTCTTCCCAAGTTTGAGGAGTCAAAAAGCAACAAAGTTTGTCTTAGCTTGTTAAACAGTGTGTTACCCTCATTCAAAGAGAAAGAAAAGTAAATGAGCCAGAACAATTCTTGATTTTGCAAATTAAATATAAGTAAATAAGTAATTTGCAAAAATTATAGCAACTAAATACTGAGAGGGCTTGATTTTTAATCATTGGGAAACCATTAGCAGCATCAAACTCCCATGAACATCAATCCAGGCTAATAGAGACACAAAATCATTGATATTAAGTCTCTGCCTGCATACATGGTTAAGAGTATATATGTTTTTTTAAAAGAACATGGTTAGATACCATTACAGAATTGGATGTCGAAAGATAAAAATCCATTACCTGTGCATCTGTGAAAACACGGAAAGCATATATTTCTGTGTCAGGAGCAAAACCAAGACATTCTTCATCCTGACCAGCAATGACACCAGCCACAAATGTCCCATGTCCTAGATTGTCATTCAGTGTATCTTCATTGGTCCAATTTGTGCGTTCCTGAAATATATCATGTATCAACCCGTGTATACCAGTAAAGGGTCTTAAGTCAACCTTGTGTATAATGGTGATAGGGAAAAGATGGCACCCAAAGATGTATATTAACTATATATATATATATATATATATATATATATATATATATATATTCACTCAAACAACATTAAATTGAAATTAATCATTTCTTTGATACAAACAAATAGAAAGAAAACAAAAAGTACATACCTTAATATTGCGGAAATGAGGGTGATCAACCCGTATACCTGTGTCAAAAATAGCCATTTTAACTTTAGCACCAGTATACCCTCTCGACCAGAGTGAATCTGCCCCAAAAAGGGATGTGACTTGAGATTTCTACAAAATGAAATGCAAAGGAGACAAAATAAAGTTTATCAAGACACAAGTAGTAAAGAAAAGCTTAACCTTAGTTTCAAATGCAAAGGAGACAAAATAAAGTTTATCAAGACACAAGTAGTAAAGAAAAGCTTAACCTTAGTTTCTTTTAGAAGTGCTGCCAGCAACAACAATCAAGTAAAACTATCCATTTTACAACTAATTCTTTACCATTGTACCCAAATAAAAAGAAACTAATAGAAGGGAGAAGTAAAACATCAAAAGGCTTAATCTCAGCACTTCTCCCTCCTAAGATACCCAATGGAGCACAGAAATCTCACCCTATATTTGTTAAGCAATTCGAGTTTGAAATAGATGTTTTATGAAGCAAGTATATGCAGCCCAATTTTAATTTTCAACATTCTTCTTAATGGAAATACCTAATTGACCTGATAATTAACATTCCCTAGAACCCACCTCATGTTTATGCATGTTCTTTTAACAAGATATCTACTTGCATTTAAAACCTTAGTTTCTGCCCAGAAGGTCCTTCAAAGAGCCAAACTATAGACAAAACAGCAGGGTGAAGACTGTTGACAACATAGGTACGCATAAACATGCACCTAAATAAAAGGACGTCTTCTTTCTTTATAAATGAACCTACACATATATCTTAGCAAGAAACAACTTTTCACCACAGAAGTCGTATATCAGTGGACAGCGATATGCAATTATTCATAAGGGGTCTATCCTTTAACAGAACTCCAAAACAAAGTGTCACAAATAAACTACTATAAGTATCCAATAGGATAAGCCAAAGTATCATTAGAAAAAGGAATTTAAAGCAGAAAGTTCCAACTATTCAGTTTCAGGCGAATCTCTCCCCCTCTCCCTTTTCCCTTTTCCCTTCTCGCACCAAAAACATACATTCACTGGTTGGTCTTCAGCAGAGAAACTCCAGAAGAAATAATCAGGTGGACATATATACTGTTTTATTTCACGTTTAATTTTTTAGGACAGCCTCATCACTTTAGCTACCGCAAGGACAGACGTATAAAGCAACTATGTTAAAAAAAAGTACAATAGTAAAAAGAGCAAACTATAAGGTTGTAAGAATCTCCAGAATATACACGGCTACCTCTCCAGAAAAAGTAAAGCTCAAAAAAAACATAGGGTCTCTAACCCGAGGCATTTGGGTTGTAAAACAGCGGAGAACTATTCATAAGATTCTATTGCAGCAATCACTTCAAATGTCAGCTCTTTGACCCTTCCGTCAAATCCTTAGAAAGACAAATTCTCTTCTGTGAATTTATAATGCTTTCGACTTCACACATAATGCCAATTGTAGAAGAACAGATCATGATAAGACTCGAAAAAAATATAAAGATAACATGAAAATAAATTAAAGAAGAGATTAATTTCCCCAGCACATATACCATGCAACATATTTCAATCATGAGAAATTATAGCAGAATGTATTCCAACACTGAGGGCTAGCCTTGGTGCAACATCCAAGTTGCTCTATTTGTGACCTTTTCATGTCACGACTTCGAGGTGTAGAAAAAAACTCTTTGCTGAAATGCGAGGAGAGACCTGCGTACATATACGCCCACTCTGCCTCTACCCTTGCATTACTCAGGGAGCATTTCGTGCATGGCTAAGCCCTTTAACATATTGTTACAGCCAAAGCTAGCAGAAAATCCACATGTAACAAAATATAAACTCATCAAAGTCGTACCTGCATAAGTAGCTGTCTTTTCCAACTAATCGTCATGTTACTTGTGTTGGCCACTGCATAGCTTTGATCTTCGCTGAAGGACATAGCTGTAAAAATCTTTCCAGTCCTCTTATTCTCATCAATAAAAGCCCCAATCTTTTCATTCTTCTCTTCAAGAACAACCCTTTGATAGCTCAAATCCAAAGAAACATCCTTCAAAAGAACCAATTTTCTGAACTTTTCCAACAGAAGTTCTTTCACAGACTCCTCAATTGCCACCAACCCAAAGTCTGTAGGAAACTTTGCGGCAGGATTTTTTCTCTCAATCCATTCCCACCCTTTAAATTTCACATTATTTTGTAGATAATTACGAAGATCTTCAGCTACCTTATAATGATGGAATCGAACAATATAGTTTCTGCTATAGGATTGTTGCCTCCGGTGGTGTTGGTAGTCATGAGGGCCAGCAGTAGTATATGGCTCGGATTCTGTTGATATAGTCAATGCAAGGGTTTGGTTTTGAGGGCTCCTCAAGAGGGGAAAGGAAATAGAAGGATACAAGCGGAGGAGAGTATACGAGAGAAGGAGGGAGATAAGAGAAAGTGTGAAGACTGATCTTTGAGGAGTTTGGGGCATGTTACAAGAATGAAGTATCCCTCATCAAACAAAGCACAGAGGGGAGAATAAAGAATTTCCCCTGTACTCAAACAAATCAAAATCCTCGTTTAGAATAGCAATCGTCCCGAGTCACAATTGTTTGCTTTAATGGAGAACGAAAGATCCCAATTGACTGAAACCTATACTCCTCTGCAAAGCATGGTCAGCCTTTAACTGACAGTAAAATGTCCGTTTTAACCAGTAAATCACAACCGTATGATAAATACAAGCTGCTTTCCTGTCTAAAATACTTGAGATCCTGCCCTCTTCATGGCTGAAGAGAAATATCACATTAGTTTGAAACAATTTCAACAAGGAAAATTAAAATGCATATGGTAATGGAGTGCAAATTCAAGACCAAGTGGTTTATTGAAAAAAAGAAACTAATTTTGTCCACCAAGGGTATCTAGACAACCTTTTCTCATATTAAGGATATCTTACTGACTTAGCACGTGTGAAAAGCTTGCCTTTTTGCTATATGGAACTGTAAAGCAACTAGATTCACTAATAAACATTTCTTAAAGCGTAATGTCTCTGATATTTCAAACCTCCACCAAAATGTTGAGGAAGAAAACAAGATTTCCACCAAAATGACATAGTGTAAATTGGAAAACAAAAGCCATAATCTGAAATGTAATTTCACCAAATGTCTAGACTTCTTTGTCAATTAAATTGCCTCAAATAAGCGACCTGGATATTCACGAAAGCTCGAGCATTTCAGTCCAACATAAGAAAAAAGACTATTTTGGAATATAGTCCATAATTAGGTACATGGACTACTTTTTTATAATTAGTAATAAATCCAAGAAACCAAATATTCATAAAAAATTAATTGTCATATTTTTCCACCCTAACTCTTGATAAAATTTCTCTCTCGAACTCTCACGGTCTCTCTCTTTTACTTTCCAAGAGCAAAGGCCAGACTTCACCCAATAACCAACTCAAAAATAATTGACTACCACAATTATCAGACAAGAAATGATGCCAACACAAACAATTTAGCAGCAGTAACTAATGAATTCAAAAATAACCCGCTAAATGTCAATCAACTATATCTCAATCCCAAACTAGTTAAGGTTACTCCACTACATTTGAGCCCAATATATATCATATTTTTTTTAATTTGGAGTTAGCTATATGAATCTAGCTATCTACCCAAGGTAGAAGCAAGTTCTGTGTACACTCTACCCTCTCCAGATCTCACATTGTGGGATTTCACTGGGTATGTTGTTGTTGGAGTTAGCTATATGAATCTAGCTAACTAACCAAGGTAGAAGTAAGTCTGTGTACACTATACCCTCTCCAGATCTCACATTGTGAGATTTCACTGGGTATGTTGTTGTCGTTGTTGGAGTTAGCTATATGAATCTAGGTCAATTTATGAATTCATTCTCAAAAAGATCATTTTTTATTCAGAGACTCCCAAAAACTAAATTTGCAGCACCTGATCAACTGTTACAAAATTTGGTTTAAGATATGCATATATCAAGCACAATACAATACAATCTGATCATATAAACCCAAAATAAATAAAATGAGATTCAAATGGTAATGAAGAAAACCTCAAGAATCACAATTGGGCGATTGAAACGAATATGTTTGTATTGTAAATCAATCCAATCCAATCCAATTTCCCCTCGAAAATATAGATAGTTTGATTTTTCCGGTGACCGGAAACGGTGACGGAATATACGAAACGGTCGGGAAATGGGGATTTGAATCGCTGCTTTGTTCTGTTAGCTCTATTTTCGTATGTAGTGAAAAAATCCGAATTATCAGAAATCATTTACCTGCAAATCCTTAGCAAAAAACTTAGTTCTATTTTTTCATAGAAATATATTTGTTCAAGATGGGCTCCAAAAGATGTTGATGGTAAATGAGAAAGATTAGTTCCTTAGAAAAAACGAAAGTGGATTTGCATTGATATACATAGGAATTATATAAGAAAAAGACTTTGACATCTCGAAAACTAGAAAGTCATTTAACATTCTGAAATATTCTAGTGGTTGTCGCAAGAATGACGTTATAGCTTCTGCAAAAGTGCCTTCAAGAATATTCGTATACTTTTTCAAAAGAATTTCAAATTGTAGCATGATTCGCCTAGCTAGATGTCATGGATTGACTCACATTTGTATACGATGTAACATTGGAATTTAGATTATCTTCGTCAAATAAAAATATACAATGTCATTCATTAGTAATTGGGTTTATTTATGTCATTGTGATCAAAATTGCTCATTCATAGACTCGTGGGATATCGAACACGAGTCTATACTAATTAAGTAATGGGTTCACAATATTCAAAGTGATAATTATGAACAACTACGAGGTTATATCCTTAAAATATAGAAGTTCTAGACTTTTCATGAACTAGGGCATAATCTCTATATCTTGAGAAGTTTGTAGTAATCTTGATGAACGAGGCGTGGAGATGATTAATAAAGTTCCCACACATAGAGAGTTAGCCTCACATAACTGTAATCGCTCCTAGCAACGAACTATGTTATTTTATGATGAAGAATGCTCCAAACCCTAGCTTGAATTACTTGTGAATAATTTCATTGCTAATCCTATATTTTAGTTAGAGGATCATGTTACTAATCATGATTCAATGCTAGAATTACTAAGGAATCGTTAGGAGCGAACTTACCTTGTTGTGGGAGGTCAAGAGGAGAGAAAAATGCTCTTGAGAGGGTTTTCTACGAGGTTGGTCGAGTTGGTGAATGATTTTTCGGACTAAGTGTTATATTAAAAGGATGAGATTTTTGTCTCACTGAGAGAGGTCCATAGCGATGTGTTGTCTCACTCTGGGCTTTGCTGGGCGAGCTCGCCAGTCCATTTTACACTTAGACGAATTTTTACGTTTTTTGACTTTGCTGACAACGTTCAGTAAATATGCCATAACTCATAGCACAAAGCTTCGATTGAGCTCCACAATATATGGTTGGAAAGGTATTTCAAATATATACAACTTTCATATTTATGTTTTCTCAAATTCCAAATGTATTTGCACGAAATCAGGCTGGAAGTTAGACTTATCATAAACTTAGTCGATTCTATTGAACCTTATGCACCTCACTATTCGTCTTGATTTCAAACAAACTATTTTCACCTAAAATCATCCCGATGGGACTTCATATGGATAAAATGTCTCATTAATAATCATTTAACACATCCACACCTAATTCAGATTTACGGAGTGTTACGTTACCTCTTGGGATCGTTCGTCCTCGAATGATGGGTCTTAGTTCTCATGGTCGAACTTGCACGCCTTAAGTATATTTTGCGTGAGTTCTGGACTGAATGTTTACTGAACTAAGTGACTTACCAGATTGAACGAATACAGACTGAATAATACTGAACTAAATGAGTAGCTAAATATAACATCCCAGAATTTTGGACAATGATTTGAGCACCTAAGCGTAATAAGTAGACTCGGGCCTTAGGGATTTTATGTGATATCACGTGTGCTAATAAAGAGACTCGAATATAAAAGGATTAAACCCCAAAATAATTTTGGATGTAAAAAGTGTGACGACGGAAAGCGAAAATAAATTTGGTGTGTGCATGAAGAGGTTATGGACTAGTGTCATATTACAAAATTGTGACATTGAGGATATGAAGGATTTATAAATCACTAAGATTTAAGTGAATTGAGATCACATAATTAATTATGTGTGTGATTGATAAATTATATGGAGGCAGATCACTTAATTAACTAAGTGGGGTGACACGTTGATTGTAATGTGGCATTGATTTAGACCTCTCCACCGCCAAGATTAGGCTGGTGGAAGACAACATGATGAGTCATCATTAAGTGCACTAAGGCATAATTTAAAAGGGAATCTATACTTTGGCAAAGAAGCAGCATGGAAACATTCAGCAAACTTTTAACATTTCAATTGTGAGCCTTTTGATTCGTTGGTGTAAAACCAAAGAAGTAGTCCCTTCATTTTCGGTCACTTAGAAAACAAAATTGTCCTTTTTCATTATTTCAAATTCGATGGGTGATATCTTGGAAATTAATGGCTGTAATTCGTAGTTAGCATGGGCAACAAAGGTTAGCAAAAAAAATGTGTAGCAAACTGTTGGAGTTCATATTTTCAATTGAGAAATTATTTGAAGAGTTGGTAATTGAGATATGTTAAGGCAAATTATTTCTTTTTTTTTGCATGTTCCATGTAACGAAATATAACCGTGATATTGCTCCATAATTTATTCTACTCCTAGTAGTTAAGAATATTCATGTTATTAATTTCATATGTTAAAAGCATGTCTAAATACGTTCTTAAGTCCTTATTGAGGCATACAGAAAAGATGTTGATATTTACAGTGTTAGCTGAAGGTACAAGGAAATTATGTCATTCATGATATTTTATTGTGATTCATGCATTTTCATTTGCATTGCATTCATATTTTACCCAAGACCGTATATTGGGGACAGGAAACGAAAAACGCAGACCACCTGATCAACTGGGATATGATAATGATAAAGCCTGTGTGGCTTAATGAAGGAAGATGCCTGATTAAGGGTCAATATATATATATATATATATATATATATATTATATATATATATATATATATATATATATATATATATGTTGTAGGGAGGAAGATGCCCTTGTGTGGCCAGTATATATGTATTTACCGCATTATGCATGATATTTAGACATATTATTCCCACAGAGACTGACATGAAATGATGCCCACAGATGTTGTTATGGTAAGGAAAATGCCCGATGAGGCCAATGAATATGGATACTGCATTGTGCATAAAATGTAGGCATATGTATTAGGACCCTCAGAGGCATTTACTGCCGGTCAGTTATTTCTGTTTCAGTTGTTGTTATATCCTTGTTATACTATTGTTCATGCCTGACATACTCAGTACATCAGTCGTACTGACGTCCCTTTTGTTGGGGGACGATGTGTTTCATGCCCGCGGTTCAGTTAAAGAGGGTGACGGTTCACGCTAGTAGGTTGCTGGTTCAGCTGATGTTGGAGTACTTTATTTGTTTCAGAGTTGCAGTCTGGTCGTGGTATAGTATTTTTGCATCCGTATATGAGTATGATGGGGTCCTGTCCCGTCCTTGTGATGTCACATATTCTTTAGAGGCTTGTAGATAGGTGTCCTGTGGTTAGTTGGCCTTGTCGGCCTTGGTATGGGTATGTATATATGAAAATTGGATTTCTGGTTAAGATTTCTATAATATTTTTCAGCATAGTCCGTATTTAATTATGATTAGGTGTTGGATGTACGATTGGTGGTACCCGTCGGGTGGGATCTGGGTGCCTATCGCGGCCCTTCGGTTTTGGGTCGTGACAAACTTGGTATCAGAGCATGTCTATCCTAGGGAGTCTACAAGTCGTGTCTAGTAGAGTCTTGTTTATGAGTATATTGTGCACCATACTTATAAACATGAGGCTATTTGACATTTAAGGATAGTTTCTATTCTTTCATCTCGTAAATCGTGCAGTAGAGCTGAATTTTAAGAATTCGAGTTTGACTCGCGCCTTATACCATTTCAATAATGTCGGTTACCAAAAAGACTTCGGTTAGTTTGTACTCGTAGCCAGTAAATGAGCAATTTCTACCAAGACTGTTGATACGCCAGAAGGGCAGTATTATTATTAAAATTCGAGATTATGAGAAGTTGGCTCACTCATATACGGAAGATAGAAGAAATGATGCAAGCCTGGAAAGCAAAATATTTAGTAAGGTAAATGAAGTACTAAGTATCGAAACGCAGGAGATTGTAAGGATTTTTCTTTGTAGACTTTATCATATTTACGATTACAGCAGTACCTTCTTCCAAAAAGATTATGATTAGCATGGAGATTGAAGTTGGATTGAGTGTAAATACGAGTGTTATGATGACCATTGAGGACGAGAAGTATGGCACATTCAAAGGATAGTGGTAGGGAATATGAAAACAATTAATGGAATGATATGATTAAGTATCAAGACAAAAATGTTTTCCGTTTAGTGACGAATAGAATGAAGAATTACAACAATAAGGATAAAGGTGAAGGAGGTTATGGTTATAAATGTCTCACAAGGGTATGATCATTCTAGAATGGCGTAAGGATCAATGGTGGATGAGAGACAGAAGGAACTCTTCGGTCAAAAGTGGCGATTCTCGGGTGTTCAGGAAGGGAGTATAAAAGGTATGATGTAGTGATGTATGAAGGTATTTGTATTCGATGGTTACGCGACAAGGATCAGATATGTCACCCCAACATTCGAGGACGAATTTTTCTAAGGGGGGAAATATGTAACATCCCAGAATTTTGGACAATGATTTGAGCACCTAAGCGTAATAAGTAGACTTGGGCCTCGGGGATTTTATGTGATATCACGTGTGCTAATAAAGAGATTAGAATATAAAAGGATTAAACCCCAAAATAATTTTTGACTTAAGAAGTGTGACGACGGAAAACGGAAATAAATTTGGTGTGTGCATGAAGAGGTTATGGACTAATGTCATATTACAAAATTATGATATTAAGGATATGAAGGTTTTATAAATCACCAAGATTTAAGTGAATTGAGATCACATAATTAATTATGTGTGTGATTGATAAATTATACGGAGGCAGGTCACTTAATTAATTAAGTGGGGTGACACATTGATTGTAATGTGGCATTGATTTAGGCCTCTCCACCGCCAAGATTAGGCTGGTGGAAGACAACATGATGAGCCATCATCAAGTGCACTAAGGCATCATTTAAAAGGGAATCTATACTTTGGCAAAGAAGCAGCATGGAACCATTCAGCAAACTTTAACATTTCAATTGTGAGCCTTTCGATTCTTTGGTGTAAAACCAAAGAAGCAGTCCCTTCATTTTCGGTCACTTAGAAAACAAAATTGTCCCTTTTCATTATTTCAAATTCGATGGTGATGCCTTGGAAATTAATGGTCGTAATTCGTAGTTATCATGGGCAACAAATGTTAGCAAAAAAAAACGTGTAGCAAACTGTTGGAGTTCATGTTTTCAATTGAGAAATTATTTGAAGAGTTGGTAATCGAGGTATGTTAAGGAAGATTATTTCTTTCTTTTGACATGTTCATGTAACGAAATATAACCGTGATATTGCTCCATAATTTATTCTACTCCTAGTAGTTAAGAATATTTATGTTATTAATTCATATGTTAAAAGCATGTCTAAATATGTTCCTAAGTCCTTATTGAGGCATATAGAAAAGATGTTGATTTTTACAGTGTTAGCTAAAGGTATAAGGAAATTATGTCATTCAGGATATTTTATTATGATTCATGCATTTTCATTTGCATTGCATTCATGTTTTACCCAAGACCGTATATTGGGGACAGGAAACGGAAAACGCAGACCACCTGATCAGCTGGGATATGATAAAGCATATGTGGCTTAATGAAAAAAGATGCTTGTTTAAGGGCCTATATATATATATATATATTGTGGGAGGAAGATGCCCTTGTGTGGCCAGTATATATGTATTTACCGCATTATGCATGATATTTAGACATATTATTCCCACATATGCCGACATGAAATGATGCCCACAGATGTTGTTATGGTAAGGAAAATGCCCGATGAGGCCAATGAATATGGATACTGCATTGTGCATAAAATGTAGGCATATGTATTAGGACCCTCAGATGCATTTACTGTTGGTCAGTTATTTCTGTTTCAGTTGTTGTTATATCCCTGTTATACTATTGTTCATGCCTGACATACTCAGTACATCAGTCGTACTGACGTCCCTTTTGTTGGGGGACGATGTGTTTCATGCCCGCAGGTTCAGTTAAAGAGGGTGACGGTTCACGCTAGTAGGTTGTTGGTTCAACTGATGTTGGAGTACTCTATTTGTTTCAGAGTTGCAGTCTGGTCGTGGTATAGTATTTTTGCATCCGTATATGGGTATGGCGGGGTCCTGTCCCGTCCTTGTGATGTCACGTATTCTTTAGAGGCTTGTAGACAGGTGTCCTGTGATTAGTTGTCATGTGTGGCCTTGTCGGCCTTGGTATGGGTATGTATATATGAAAATTGGATTTCTGGTTAAGATTTTCTATAATATTTTTTGGCTTAGTCCGTATTTAATTATGATTAGGTGTTGGATGTACGATTGGTGGTACCCGACGGGTCAGATCTGGGTGCCCATCGTGGCCTACGGTTTTGGGTCATGACACTAAATGAGTACCGAACTGAATGAATGCTAAATTAAGTAGATACTAGACTAAATGAATACTGAACTGCACGAATATTTGAGTGTCGACTGACATGAATAACTGAGTACTGAGATGACATGAATATCTGAGTGCTAAACTGGCATTTATATCTGAGTACTGAACATTAATGTTATAATATGAGATCTGAATACTGGAAATGTGGATGTTATAACATGACATTGAGTGTACGACAACCATCTCTGGTGGTAATTTTAACTCGTATGCCGATGGACCGACCCCGCATAGAGTCATGTATGGTCTAATTATATTTGGGACTAAGATTTCATTTCTTCTTAAATTGCTTGACGATCATTCTACTCAATTCTTCTTTCTTACACACACGAATCATACTCCTGATGGTGACTATATTATTTTTCCCTTACTACATAACTGAGTTTCTTCATATCCCACACTAACTCTTCGGGTTTCAAATATTCAATTGGACTTACTGACGACTTATTCATCTCTCCCTTAGACCAAAGGTTAAGGTCTTATACTTACAGATCCTTCTCTCTTGTTAGGATCCAACTAACTTTCCTAAACTTATAAAATTCTTCATACTTTACGTTACAAACTACTCATCTTTAAACTCCTTTCTGAGTAATATCCATTTCTGAAAAAACTGAATTACTTACATAGACTAGGAACTAATGTACTTTTAACTATCATACAAAATCTTAGTGACTTAACTTTGCTCCCACTGTCAATCTTAGGGTCTCCTTTCTAATAACTCTTAAAGCTATTTTTTTGTAGTTTGCTCCCTTACGGCTAGCTGATTTCTTCTTCCACTAATCACTATACTTTGAATTTTAACTTAAACCTTTTGGATACCGATACATATTCGGGTGTATTCAAGTTGTCACCCACTCACTAGTGTTCTTCTAACAAAGGAAATCAAATCGTACCTCTAATAGTTTTGTTGAAACCATCAATTCATTTTTCATAGTGAAGACATAATCTTATGACTTATACACTCTTCATAATCCTAAACTCTCCTTAATTAGCTTTTACTTTTTCCTAACTAGGAACTTGTTCACACCGCTATACTTGGCTTACTACCTCTAATCGTCGTCTATATCTGCTCAAAGCATACTCACTATTTTTCTACTAATCACATGCTAGCGTCATATTTTCTTATTTTGTTCTGAACAACCAAAGCGAAGCATAAGGTTATTTCTAACTTCCCCTCGCCAGATGACCCTATTCTACGATCGTATAATATCATTTTCTGAACTATAGTCATGAATCACACTTAGGAAAATTACGTCTCTCTTAAAGGAAATTGAAATACCTAACCCCGAACTTTCTATACACTTCAACAACATATCAAGCTATACATATCTGGAGTGAACACTTAATCACATAACCTAAGAGGGAACTTTTACATCTTCTTATCTCATAATAATATTTGCTTCTTATAGTAACTTACTAACGTAGTACTTTCTAGTTCTGATCTAGCTAAACTTAAACGAACCAACACCATTTCCAGAAATTTAATATCGTTTGCTTCTAGTTCTCATGTCATACACTATCTCTTTTTTTTCCTGTGCATGGGTTATACGAAAAATATAGTTCTTCCGAAAACTCTAGATATTTTAGGATTATAGGTAATTTTCCCTAGGCGCCTTTCCATTTCAAACCATGGCAAGCAATTTATGGTCGTTGTGGCTAAAATCATTACATCTTACCTTATGGGGTCTCTTGTGGACTTAGCTCTCTTGCTAAATTCCTTGTCTTTCTCTTTTTGTGATTTCTCCTCTTCTTTCATTCTGTCCTCATTACCTCCGATGCTCTATTTTATTGATGGGCAATCCTTTAGATAGTGACCCGGTTGGACACACTCAAAGCACCCATAAATGCCTGAACGGCAGACCCCTTGGTGTCTTCTATCACACTTGTTCCAGGTAGGATTCTGAAAACTTTTTTTCTCACACTGGCATGAGCTGGAACACCAGTGGTAAATGGACCCAGCCTTGATGACCTATTGTCGAAGAACTGTCTAATTCAAACTTCCTAAGTCTGAGAGACCACATCTAGGGTTGCATGAATAGTAGCCCTTGGGATCGTAGTTGTCTTTCTCTTATCAGACATTTTCTGAAAGGAACGTAATACGCACGAGTTAGAAGAATTTCTGAAGTCATGGTTCTAATTGCACGATCTAGAGTATGAAAGAAGTGAAACAATCCTGAATGTCTTGGTGGTCAATTGTTCATATGAGTGGCATACACACACATATAAAAGTGACCCCACTGGACACGGCTTCATAGACTCTCTAAGACACTTAAACCTAGTGCTCTGATATCAAGCTTTGTCATGCCCCGAACTATGGCTTGGACGTAACACGGCACTCGGTGCCTAGCTTCATGTGACCGAGCGAACCAACTGGTTGTCTAAATCAATATGTGATATCAAAACATACTAAAAGAGGAATTAAACTAGCACATATTGATGCACTAAAAGTCTGACTGAATAATCATTAAGTGCGGAAAATACTGAATAAGTTTGAACATAGTAAAAGTGCCAACACAACAAACATGAAAGTCTGATAAACTCTGTCTAACCATTACTTTATTCTATGAAGCCTCTAAAGAGTACTAAAATACTAAATGTTTGTCGGGACAAGGCCCCAACATACCTGACTGTCTGTAATAAACTTTAAGGACTACAAAATAAATGATAAGGCCCCGTAAGACTAGGGCTCACTAACTCAGCTGATACCATAGATCCTAGCGTGCATGTAACACCCCGTACATTCGGGCGGCGGTTTGAACATCTAGACGTATGCAAATAGAGAGCCTAGTATATAAAATGATGTGATCCCGAATTAATTTAGGACTTACCAAGTGAGACAACAATGATCCGGCTAATTGACAACAATGATCGGCTAATTAACAACAATGTTCGGCTAAGTTATAGAGTAGAGTGGGGGACCCGATTAAGTGGGAATATTTACATGTAGCATTTAAATGGTGAGTCATTGTGTTGGTTATGTGTGATTTCATAAAAGAGACACTTTAGCAAATTAATATTTCTATTTAATTAAGGGCAGCATTCCACGTTTTAGCACATAAGATTAAGATAAAATTTTAAGTGGTGACTAATTAGTTAGGTGTGTAATTGATTAAGTAGGAGATTAACATGAATGTCTAATTAATTGGAATTATGGATTAATGTGGACATTTCCACATGGCATCATGGAAGCAAGCTCTAAGTGACTAAACATTTATATGTAAGTGGTGTCAACTTTTGGGGGTCGGTGTGATTATTATTATGAAAACAAGTGGGGCCCACAACCCACTAGAGAAGAGTCATGAAGGTCTATTTGGTTAGAAGAAGTAGTGAAATGGAAGAGACCAAAATTATGCTGCAGATAAAGGCAAGAATTGCCAAGGACGAAATAGTAAGTAAAATGGAAGAGATCATTTTGGAATTGGAGAATTTTCTCAAAGACATAAATGTTGCAGCAACTTTACTTGATGAATTAATCCCAAGAACATTAAGGAGATTCCAAGATTAACAAGTAAAGAAGGTCAAGTTCATTGACGATGGTAGAGTCAACACATGTATGTTAAGGCAACTCATTTTTTTCTTTTGGCATGTTCCATGTAACGTAAACGTAAACGTGATGTTGTTCCATAAATTATTATGCTCTTAGTAGCCGAGGATGTTCCTATTATTGATTCATATGTTAAAAGCATGTCTAAATATGTTCATAAATCCTTATTGAGGTATATGAGAAAGATGTTAAGGTACAAGACTCAATGTTAGCCGAAGGTACAAGGATATTATGTCACCTGATAAGTTCATAATGTTTTATTATCATTCATGCATTTTATTCATGTATTACCCTGGATCATATATTGGGGATGGAAAACGGGATACGCAGACCACCTGATCAGTTGGGATATGGAAATGAAATGATGCCCACAAAGGCCGAAATGATATTATACCCACAGAGGCTGTTATGAAAAGGAAGATGTCTGATGAAGGGCCAATGTATATATATGTATGTTATGGGAAGAAAGATGCCCGATGAGGCCAATATTTATATGTATACCGCATTTGCATTGTGCATGACATTTAGGCATATGTATTAGGGCCCTCAGAGGCATTCACTACTGGTCAGCTATTTTTGTTGGCTGTTGCTATCGGTTGTTGCTGTCAGCTATTTTTGTCGGCTATTTATGTCGGATGTTTCTATTTCAGATTACTTTTGTGTCTATGTTATACTATTCTTCATGTTTGATATACTCGGTACATCAGTCGTACTAATGTCCCTTTTGTCGGGGGACACTGTGTTTCACGCCCGCAGGCTCAGGTAAACAACAGGACGGTTCGCACTAGTAGGTTGCTAGTTCAGCTGATATTGGAGCACTCTACATGTTTCAGAGTTGCAGTTTGATCATGGTATGATGTTTTGCTTATACATATGGATATGGCGGGGCCCTGTCCCGACCTTGTGATATCGTGTATTCTTTAGAGGCTTGTAGACAGTTGTCCTATGTATAGTAGTCATGTATGGCCATGTCGGCCTTGATGTGTGCATCAGCAGGATATTTAGCGATGGTCCTTGTGGCCATGATTGATTACGGTTTGCTGGTAAATATGTGAAGAGTGGTGCTCGGCAGGTAAGGGCTGGGTGCCCATTATGGCCCTCCGATTTGGGTCGTGACAAACTTGGTATTAGAGCAGGGCTGTCATAGGGAGTCTGCAAGCCGTGTCTAGTAGAGTCTTGTTTATGAGTGTGTTGCGCACCACACTTATAAACAAGAGGCTGCAAGACATTTAGGAATGGTTTCCATTCTTTCATATCATAGATCGTGCAGTAGAGCTGAGTCTTAAGAATTCGAGTTTAACTCGTGCCTGATACTATTTCAGTAATGCCGTTCACTAAAAAGACTTCGGTTAGTTCATATTTATAGTCAGTAAATGAGTGACTTCTACCAAACGATGGATATGTCAGAAGGGCAGTATTATGTTCAAAACTTGAGATTGTGAGGAATTGTCTCACTCATATAAGGAAGAGATAATGCAAGTCTGGAAAGCAAAATGGTTGCTTTGGGATACAAGAAAAAAAGAGTAAGTAAAGGAAGTACTAAGCATCGGAACGCAGAAGATTGTAAGGATTTTCTCTGTAGACCTTATCGTGTTTATGATTACTGAAATGCTTTCTTCCAGTAGGATTGTGATTAGCATGGAGATTGAAGTTGGATTGAGTGTAAATACGAGTAGTATTCTCTCTATTGGGACAGATCCGTCAAGGATTTGAGTAAGTTGTTCTCCCAGGTATCGACGAATCTAGTAGTACCGGAGGAGCTGAGGGAAGCTTAGCTCACGTACCATCAGTCCTACCACTGGCTCCATCTGATAAGGATGTAAGGAGGCCGACGCAACTATTGAATCAATTAGTTACCTCTCAGATACGACTTCATCCTAGAGCATTTGATGGAGATGGGCTCTTGAGGGGTCAGAGAGTTTATTAGTCAGGGATCGACGATATTTAAAGGGTTCAAATATGCTAATATCTCTGGGACAAAGTTGTAAAGGTCGAGTGAGACCGCCCCGATCGTTATTTAGTCAGTGTGGTCGAGCATATGCCGGATTGTGCCGCAGGGGGTTGGTTTAGGGTAGCAGCCATGGCCACATCATTCCGAATTATCCAAAGTTGATGCGCAAAGGTAAGGATATGATGATTATGGGTTGTACAGATGAAAAGCAGGAGACATAATTGGAAGGTTTAGCAGGTTATGAAAATCTACATGTTTTACAGTGACTCATGTTGATTAGAATGTGGGAATATGTTATGTACGTGTGACCTAAACTGTAATATCTTACCTAGAATGGATTGGGGATTGTCTCGGGGTATCATTAACGAGAATGGACTGCCATAACTGAATCGTCTGAAGAGTGACCATCATTAAATTTAAGAAGATCACGTAAAGTGACGTACACTGAATAGTGAGCCTAAGTCATATATAAGGATCGAGTTATCCATGATAGTGGAAAGGGACATAAGACTCTTGACCTTGCATAAAGGGCGATACCACATATTATTGAGAATTACATGTATTAATGTTAGTTAGTTAAGGTATGCTATAGGTATTGAACTGGTAAGGTCTTCAGCTTCATTGGGCAGCATGTTACAATTCTAAATAACCTCTAGATAATAATAGCTTGTTAGGGGCAAATGAGGACGAAAATTATGGAACAATCAAATAATGGTGGTAGGAAATATGAAAACAGTTAATAAGTATGAATGGAATGGTATGATCAAGTATCAAGGCAGAAATGTTTTTTGATCAACAGAAGGAAGGATTTCGACAAGAAGGATAAATGTGAATGAAATTATGGTTATGCAGGTTTCACAAAGGTATGATTACTCCAGAACAGCGCAAGGACCAATGGCAAAGGAAGGATTGTAAGAACTCTTCGGCAAGGTGACGAACCTATGATGTTCAGGAAGATAAGATGAGAAATACTTTGAGATAAGAGACCCCCCTAAGGCAACTTGAAGTGGAAACGTAAAGGTAGGATGAATGGGCACTTGGTCGTTAGGAAATCTAATAATGATAAGACAAGAAATCTTGACAAGTCATTGGATCATGTAACACCATTGATTGGATCTAAACATATGCCTTCATACCTCTCAGAAAGTATATAAACGGAAGTAACAATGAGTGAAGCTCGAGATTAGCACCTAAATAAGTGAAAATGGGCCAATGACGCCTAGGGACACAAGGTAGACAGTAATAATATATGTCAAGAGATAATGACATTATAAGAAAGATAAAATAGCAGGCAAATACAGATGTCTGTGAGCATTTCTAAACTGACCAAAGGTTCTACGAGATAGATAAAGTAATGATTTTACAGCTTAACGAGACCAAGGAAATCTTTTCCCAAAAGCGCCATTGACAGAAAGTCTTAACCATGAGGCATGTGAGGGAATTTGAATCTAAGTATAATGATGAGGTTTGGATATAGTAGGCCAACATCATGTAATGCAAATTCTTCAGAATCTTCCACGTACTGAATAAGGAAATAAGTTAACAACTCACTATTTTAGGGGTAGTAACGCCAAGGATTGGAATCATGAGCAATATTTGAGATTGTGTACGTGTACCATAATACTTTAGAATTAGAAAGATTACAACAAGTAAGAAAATGAGTGAACAAGTGTCAAAAGAAGTAAGGAAATGAAGTTGTCTATAATTACGAGTAGTGAGAAATTACAGAGATTCCTTTCAGATCATGAATGAGAGTTAACCGCGATGATACGCGCACTCCAGATTCGATAAAATTGTCCATAAAGTGTTTTATGATTGAGATACTAAAAATACAAGAATTTTCAACACACCAGTTAGTAAACAAAGCTAAGTTTACAATAGAATCATTTACCCACAAGCGGCTTGACTAATGCGAGGACGAAAGAGAAATTGACCTAAGGGAATGCATTAGTTAGTTAAGTGGGAGTCTAATTGGAGGATTCAGATAGTGATAGTCCTATGACTCAGAATACACCAGGGTCATCCCTCATACTAAGAGAAAAGGGAACGTCATGATGAAGATCCCATTTTTAGAGAAGACCGGGAAAGATATTTAACCAAAAGAGAATCGTAACCTTTGAGCATAATGGGAGAGAGACCCCAAGTGGAAGGTCCATTTGTGTATTCTCAATGTAACAAGATTATGAGATAAGATTATGACGGAGGTCTATTGCTCACGATATTCCATTTACCATGGATCTACTAAGACGTATCATGATCTCAAAGGTATGTATTGGTGGAGCTACATGAAGAGGAACATTTGAGAGATTTTAGCTCAGTATCTTAATTGTCAGTAAGTAAAAAAAATTGAGCACCAATGTAACATCCCGTACTTTCGGGTTACGATTTAAATGGCTAAGCGTATATAAAATCACTAGGCATGTGTAAATAGACCCGAGCGTTGAGAATTAAAAGGATTAAAACCCGAAATAATTTTGGATGTAAGAAGTGTGACAACGGGGATCGAAAATAATAGTTGAATATGCCTAAAGAGGTTATGAACTAGTGTCATATCACAAAATTATGACACTGCGTATATGAAGGTCTTATAAGTTATTAAGATTTAAATGAATTGGGATCACAAAATTAATTATGTGTGTGATTGATAAATTATTCTGAGTGACCGTGCATGTTAAAGTAAGGTGGCATTAAGTGTTTGTGATGACCAAGCACATAAGTTGCCATTGATCGACACATGGCAAGAGAAAATGTGTCAAAATGATTAGACTTTGATATTCATTCTATGCTTTACCATTAATCCAAAACAGAAAACATATAGGCCTTCTCTTTTCGTGCACAAGAATAAGCAACCAATACTTCTTTTTCTTTTAAAAGCAACCAGTACGTCATTTTCTTTTAAAAGGTAACCAGTACTTCATTTTTTTATTAGGAAAAGGAAACTTTGCATTCACTTCGTGTAATTGTAAGGAATTGTGTACAAAGGTATGTTAAGATAAATAATTTCTTTCTTTTGACATGTTCCATGTAACAAAATATAACCGTGATATTGTTCCATAATTTATTCTACTCCTAGTAGTTAAGAATATTCATATTATTGATTCATATGCTAAAAGCATGTCTAAATATGTTCCTAAGTCCTTATTGAGGCATACGGAAAAGATGTTGATATTCACAGTATTAGCCAAAGGGGCAAGGATATTATTGTCATCCGACAAATTCAGAAAATATTTTATTGTCATTCATGCACTTTCATTTGCATCATAGTATATATTATCTTGGACCCATTTGTGTTATGCACACTACTATATGATAAATAATATATATATGTAGGGGATATGGGGAAAAGGAAAGGAATTATATACGCACACCACCTGCAGCTGGTACAGACTATCACGTAAAGAAAGAGTCCTATGAGGCCAAAATGATGTGATGCCCATGTGTGGCCGATATAACCTGATGCCCACATAGGCGGTTATGGAAAGGAAGAGCCCATGTATGGCCAATATATATATGTATACCGCATTTGCATCATGCATACATTCATTAACCATTATATGGTATGATGTCTATAGAGGTTGTTATGGTAAGGAAGATGCCGATGAGGCCGATGTATATGTATACCGCATTGTGCATAACATTTAGGCATATGTCTTAGGACCCTCAGAGATAATTATTGTTGGTCGTGTCTATGGGTATGTTATGCAACATACATATAAACAAGAGGCTGCTTGACATTTAGGAATGGTTTCCTTTCTTTCATCTCATAAATCGTGCAGTAGAGCTGGGTCATAAGTATTTCATTCTTAATCCATTTCGTATTTATAATTTCAGCGATGCCTACAACAAAGAAGAAGTTCAAGAGTATGAGGACATTGGATACGGCTGCGGGCGAAGGTACCAGCCGATTGCCACCCGTTAGCGAGGGCCAGAGTGAGACTCTCGGTACGACCTCTTCATATGATTCTCCCAGATCACCACTATCAGGGGAGATTAGTGGAGCGGCAGTACCCCTAGTCCCTTCACCAGATATCCCAGCTGAGGATCTTGATATGCGGAGTGCGGTACAGTTACTGACACGATTGGTAGCCGCTCAGGCCCAACGTCGGGTCCCCGGTTCTTCTGATAGAGCTGCTAGCGCAAGAGCTTGGGATTTCATCAATCTAGACCCTCCGCTATTCACAAGAACAGACTTGAACACGGACCCACAAAATTTTCTGGATCTGGTACAGCGCACTTTGCGGGTGATGGATACTAGCGATACCGAGTCGGTAAAGTTTGCTTCTTATAGACTGCGGGATGTCGCAGTAACCTGGTATGAAATATGAGAGCAATCTAGTGGACCTCGTGCTGCGCCAGTAGGATGGGGGGTGTTTTTAGAGGCTTTCTTACAACATTTTCTACCAGTCGAGCTTCGACGGACCAGACAGGACAGGTTCATACGTCTTGAACAGGGCAGCATGAGTGTTCGAGAATATAGCTTGCAGTTTAATTCCTTGGCTCGATATGCTCTTACAATTATAGCTGAAATGAGTGATCGGGTACACAGGTTCGTTATTGGCTTAGGGCCACACTTGGTCAACGAGTGTACTACGACTTCTTTAAATCCAGATATGGATATTACTCGCATCCAGGATTATGCACAGAACCTGGAGGATCGCAAGAGGCAACAGCGGGTCGATCGAGAGCGTGATAGGGGCTAACATAAAATGGCTCAGTTTGTAAGTGGCGTGATGGACTTCGGAGGCAGGCCTAGGCCACAACCTTATAGAAGACCGTCTTACCCAGCAACCAGCGCATCATTGACATCTTCAAGATCGAGGGCTGATCGATATATTCAAATGAGACCAGGCCAGAGTTCACAAACATCATGATCTTATTATAGAGGGAATTCTATGCAGATAAGGTCATTGTTGGCTCGATGTAGGCAGTGGTGGGACCCATGTGGGGTCGTGTCAACACGAGGAAAGTGTATGCTATTCTTGTGGGGAGCATGGTCATATAGTGTGAAATTATCTGACAAAAGATGAAGGTGTTAGAGCTAGCCGATCGGATCTGCAGCAGCTTCATCCCAATCAGTACGCCCGTTAGGGCAGAGTCACAGACATTACCTGGTCGAGGCAGAGGAAGGGGCCAGAATCGTACTTATGTACTGATGGGACGACAGGATCATGAGTCATCACCTGATGTCATTACAGGTATGTTATCGGTCCTTTCACATAATGTGTACGCGTTGTTAGATCCAAGCTCAAATTTATCATATATTACTCATTTCGTTGCCTATAAATTTTGTATGGATCCTGAGTTGATAAGGGATCCATTTGTGGTATCTACACCGGTTGGTGAATCGGTAATCGCTAGACGGGTCTATCAAAATTGTGCAGTATTAGCTTGTAGTCATCAGACCCTAGCAGATTTAATGGAATTAGAAATGGTTGACTTCGATGTTATTATATGCATGGATTGGTTAGCCTCATGCTACGCTAATGTTGACTGCTGAACAAAGATTGTTAGATTCCAATTTCTAGGCAAGCCAGTCCTTGAATGGAAAGGTAATACGGCAACGCCAAAAGGTAGGTTTATTTCATACCTTAAGGGAAGAAAGATGATCTCCAAAGGGTATATATACCATCATGTTCGGGCAAGGGATGTCGATGCTGAACTACCTAGTTCTCAATCAATTTCGATGGTCAATAAATTTCTTGATGTATTCCCAAACGAACTTCCTGGCCTTCCTCCTGAAAGGGAAATTGAGTTCGGTATAGATGTATTGCTAGACACTCAACCGATATTTATTCCTCCTTATAGAATGGCCCCAGCTGAATTGAATGAGCAATTAAATGATTTACTCGAGAAAGGCTTTATTAGGCCTAGCATATCTCATTGGGGCACACCGGTATTGTTCGTACGAAAGAAATATGGCTCATTACGGATGTGTATCTACTATCGGCAGCTAAATAAAGTTACTACCAAGAACAAGTAACCTCTTCCCCGAGTTGACGATTTGTTTGATCAGTTACAAGGTGCGAGATGTTTCTAAAAAATTGACCTAAGGTCGGGGTACCATCAGCTAAAGGTTAAGGAGAAGGATATTCCGGAGATGGCCTTCAGGACAAGGTATGGGCACTTTGAATTCCTAGTAATGTCATTTGGACTTACAAATACACCGGCAACATTTATGGATCTAATAAACAACATGTTCCGCCCATTCTTGGACGTATTTGTGATAGTACTTATAGATGATATTCTGGTTTACTCTCACTCAGAAATAGAGCATGTGGATCACTTACAAATAATACTACAAACGCTCCGAGACCATAAGTTGTATGCAAAGCTATCCAAATGTGAGTTTTGGCTGAAGTCAGTGGCTTTTCTTGGTCATGTAGTGTCAGACGAGGGTATAAGGGTTGACACTCAGAAGATTGAAGCCGTGAAGAGTTGGTCGAGGCCTATGACTCCAACAGAGGTTCGCAGCTTTTTGGGATTAGTCGACTATTATAGAAGGTTTGTAGAAGGATTTTCTACCATATCAGCACCACTAACGAAGTTAACACAAAGGCTATAAAATTCCAGTGGTCCGATGATTGTGAGCAGAGTTTCCAGGAGTTAAATGATAGATTAACATCGGCACTAGTCTTTACTCTCCCAGAGGGTCCAGAATGTTATGTTGTGTATTGTGATGCCTCAGGAGCAGGTTTAGGATGTGTGCTAATACAGCATGGTAAAGTGATTGCCTATGCTTCAAGGCAATTGAGAAAACATGAGAAGAACTATCCGACACATAATTTAGAGTTGGCTGTAGTAGTCTATGCACTGAAGATTTAGCGGAACTATTTATATGGTGTTCATGTAGACATTTTTACAGATCACAAGAGTCTGCAATACATATTCAAACAAAAGGAGCTGAATTTGAGACAAAGAAGATAGCTTGAATTATTGAAGTATTATGATGTAGACATCTTATATCACCCTGGCAAAGCTAATGTTATAGCAAACGCGCTCAGCCGTAAGTCAATGGTCAGTTTGATGCCAGTGCAAGTCAAAATGAATGAATTGGTGAGAGAGCTCCATCAGTTAGATAGTTTGGGAGTCTGACTAGTGGATTCGGAGGATGGTGGGTTTGTGGTCCAGAATGTGTCAAAATCATCCCTTATATCAGAAATTAAGGAACGTCAATGGGAATACCCTAGTTTGAAGAATATAAGAGAGAGCATTCAATAGAAGAAGACCACGACCTTGAGATTGACGAACATGGAACTCTCAGGCACTATAGCCGTCTATGTGTTCCAAATATAGCAGGATTGTGGGATAGGATTATGACGGAGATTCATTATTCACGGTATTCTATTCTTCCAGGATCAACTAAAATGTATCATGATCTCATGAGTATTTATTGGTGGAATGACATGAAGAAGAGTGTGGCAGAGTTTGTAGCTCAATGCCCCAATTGTCAGCAGGTAAAAATAGAACACCAAAAGCCTGGTGGCTTGACTCAGAACATCAAGATTTCGATATGGAAATGGGAAATGATTAATATGGACTTTATTACGGGATTACCTCGTTCCTATCAGAAATTTGATTATATTTGGGTAATTGTTGATAGACTGACCAAATCAGCTCATTTCTTACCGATGAAAACTACCTACACTGCCAAAAATTACGCGAAGTTATATATTAAGGAGGTCGTTTGACTTTATGGCGTGCCTATCTCTATTATATCTGACCGAGGTGCTCAATTTACAACTAACTTCTGGAAATCATTTTAGAAAGGGTTAGGCACCCGAGTTAATTTAAGTACGGCTTTCCATCCTCAGACAGATGGTCAAGCTGAGCGAACGATTCAAATACTCGAGGATATGTTACGAGCTTGTGTGTTGGACTTTAAGGGAAGTTGGGATGATCACTTACCTCTTATTGAGTTGGCATACCATAACAACTACCACACCATTATTAAAATGGCTCCATATGAGGCCTTGTACGGACGAAGATGTAGATCTCATATTGGATGGTTTGAGGTAGGCGAATCAGAGTTATTTGGACCTTACTTAGTACATCAAGCCGTATAAAAGGTGAAGCTTAATCCAAGAGCGATTATTAACGGCTCAGAGTCGTCAGAAGTCATACGTAGATGTACGATGGCGAGACTTAGAATTTCAGGTAAACGACTGAGTATTTTTGAAGATTTTGTTGATAAAGGGTATAATGAGATTCGGGAAGAAAGGAAAGGTTAGTCCAAGGTATATTGGGCCATATCGTATAATCCAAAGAATCGGTCAGGTAGCATATGAATTGGACTTACCTTCAGAATTGGAATTTGTTCATCCAGTCTTCCATGTTTCCATGTTGAGAGCCTGTGTTGGAGATCCTTCTCGGATTGTACCGATTGATGATGTGAAGGTTACAGAGGATCTATCATATGTAGAAGTTCCTGTTGCTATCCTAGATCGACAAGTCCACAAGCTGAGGACTAAGGAAGTAGCTTCTGTAAAAGTTTTGTGGTGAAATAGGAACGTGGAAGAGATGACGTGGGAGGCGGAAGAGGAAATGATGCACAAGTATCCATACATGTTCTAGACCAACGCCGAAGTTCTGAAATGAGCATAAGGTGAGCTCTATCTCATGGTATTATAATTAATGCTTGAAGACCATGAGAGGTCTGATGTAGTGATATATGAAGGTAGTTATATTTTTGGGCTACATAACGGGGATTAGATATGTTACCCCAACATTCGAGGATGAATATTTCTAAGGGGGGAAAGATGTAACATCCCGTACTTTCGGGTTACAATTTAAATGGCTAAGTGTATATAAAATCGCTAGCCATGTGTAAATAGACCCGAGCGTTGGGATTTTTTTTGTCATATTTACGTATGCTAGTAAAGAGATTAGTATATAAAATGATTAAACCCCGAAATAATTTTGGATGTAAGAAGTGTGACGACGGGGATCAAAAATAATAGTTGAATATCCCTAAAGAGGTTATGAACTAGTGTCATATCACAAAATTATGACACTGCGTATATGAAGGTCTTATAAGTTATTAAGATTTAAATGAATTGGGATCACAAAATTAATTATGTGTGTGATTGATAAATTATTCTGAGTGACCGTGCATGTTAAAGTAAGGTGGCATTAAGTGTGTGATGACCAAGCACATAAGTTGCCATTGATTGACACATGGCAAGAGAAAATGTGTCAAAATGATTAGACTTTGATATTCATTCTATGCTTTACCATTAATCCAAAACAGAAAACATATGAGGCCTTCTCTTTTCGTGCACAAGAATAAGCAACCAATACTTCTTTTTCTTTTAAAAGCAACCAGTACGTCATTTTCTTTTAAAAGGTAACCAGTACTTCATTTTTTTATTAGGAAAAGGAAACTTTGCATTCACTTCGTGTAATTGTAAGGAATTGTGTACAAAGGTATGTTAAGATAAATTATTTCTTTTTTTGACATGTTCCATGTAACAAAATATAACCGTGATATTGTTCCATAATTTATTCTACTCCTAGTAGTTAAGAATATTCATATTATTGATTCATATGCTAAAAGCATGTCTAAATATGTTCCTAAGTCCTTATTGAGGCATACGGAAAAGATGTTGATATTCACAGTATTAGCCAAAGGGGCAAGGATATTATTGTCATCCGACAAATTCAAAAAATATTTTATTGTCATTCATGCACTTTCATTTGCATCATAGTATATATTATCCTGGACCCATTTGTGCTATGCACACTACTATATGATAAATAATATATATATGTAGGGGATATGGGGAAAGGGAAAGGCGTTATATACGCACACCACCTACAGCTGGTATAAACTATCACGTAAAGAAAGAGTCCTATGAGGCCAAAATGATGTGATGCCCATGTGTGGCCGATATAACCTGATGCCCACATAGGCGGTTATGGACAGGAAGAGCCCATGTGTGTCCAATATATATATGTATACCGCATTTGCATCATGCATACATTCATTAACCATTATATGGTATGATGTCTATAGAGGTTGTTATGGTAAGGAAGATGCCGATGAGGCCGATGTATATGTATACCGCATTGTGCATAACATTTAGGCATGTGTATTAGGACCCTCAGAGATAATTATTGTTGGTCAGTTGTTTCTGTTTCAGTTTATTGTTATATCCATGTTATGTTATTATTCATGTTTGACATACTCAGTACATCAGTCGTACTGACGTCCCTTTTGTCGGGGGACACTGCGTTTCATACCCGCAGGTTCACATAGGCAGGGTGACGGTTCACGTTAGTTGATTGTGGATCCATCGGATTTTTGGAGCACTCCCCTTGTTCAGAGTGTTGGTCTAATTTCGGTACGATATATTTTTGCTTGCATATATGGGTATGGCGGGGCCCTATCCCGACCTTTAATACTGCTACTCTTAGAGGCTTGTAAATAGGTATCTTGTGGATATTGGTCTTGTATGGCCTTGTCGGCCTTGGTATGGGTACTTATATACATATGTTGGCTTTCTGTATAAAGATCTCATAAAGTTTTCTTTTGACTTAGTCCGTAATTAATGATGATTAGGTGGTAAATATACGATTAGTGGTACCTGGCAGGTGGGATCCGGTGCCCATCGCGACCCTCCGGTTTGGGTCATGACAAACTTGGTATCAGAGCATGTCTGTCCTAGGGAGTCTACAAGTCGTGTCTAGTAGAGTATGTTTATGGGTATGTTATGCAACATGCATATAAACAAGAGGCTGCTTGGCATTTAGGAATGGTTTCCTTTCTTTCATCTCATAAATCGTGCAGTAGAGCTGAGTCATAAGTATTTCATTCCTAATCCATTTCGTATTTATAATTTCAGCGAAGCCTACAACAAAGAAGAAGTTCAAGAGTATGAGGACATTGGATACGGCTGCGGGCGAAGGTACCAGCCGATTGCCACCCGTTAGCGAGGGCCAGAGTGAGACTCTCGGTACGACCTCTTCATATGATTCCCCCAGATCACCACCATCAGGGGAGATTAGTGGAGCGGCAGTACCCCTAGTCCCTCCACCAGATATCCCAACTAAGGATCTTGATATGCGGAGTGCGGTACAGTTACTGACACGATTGGTAGCCGTTCAGGCCCAACATCAGGTTCCCAGTCCTTCTGATAGAGTTGCTAACGCAAGAGCTTGGGATTTCATCAATCTAGACGCATCATGATCTCAAAGGTATGTATTGGTGGAGCTACATGAAGAGGAACATTTGAGAGATTTTAGCTCAGTATCTTAATTATCAGTAAGTAAAAAAAAATTGAGCACCAATGTAACATCCCGTACTTTCGGGTTACGATTTAAATGGCTAAGCGTATAAAAATCGCTAGGCATGTGTAAATAGACCCGAGCGTTGAGAATTTTTTTGTCATATTTACGTATGCTAGTAAAGACATTAGTATATAAAAGGATTAAACCCCGAAATAATTTTGGACGTAAGAAGTGTGACGACGGGGATCGAAAATAATAGTTGAAACTCCCTAAAGAGGTTATGAAATTATGACACTGAGTATATGAAGGTCTTATAAGTTATTAAGATTTAAATGAAATGGGATCACAAAATTAATTATGTGTGAGATTGATAAATTATTCTGAGGCAGGTCACTTAATTAAATTAAGTGAATGTGCATGTTAAAGTAAGGTGGCATTAAGTGGTTGTGATGACCAATCACATAAGTTGCCATTGATCGACACATGACAAGAGAAAATGTGTCAAAATGATTAGACTTTGATATTCATTCTATGCTTTACCATTAATCCAAAACAAAAAACATATGAGGCCTTCTCTTTTCGTGCACAAGAATAAGCAACCAGTACTTCTTTTTCTTTTAAAAGCAAGCAGTACTTCATTTTCTTTTAAAAAGTAACAAGTACTTCATTTTTTGATTAGGAAAAGGAAACTTTGCAATCACTTCGTGTAATTGTAAGGAATTGTGTACAACGGTATGTTAAGATAAATTATTTCTTTCTTTTGGCATGTTCCATGTAACAAAATATAACCGTGATATTGTTCCATAATTTATTCTACTCCTAGTAGTTAAGAATATTCATATTATTGATTCATATGCTAAAATCATGTCTAAATATGTTCCTAAGTCCTTATTGAGGCATACAGAAAAGATGTTGATATTCACAGTATTAGCCAAAGGGGCAAGGATATTATTGTCATCCGACAAATTCAGAAAATATTTTATTGTCATTCATGCACTTTCATTTGCATCATAGTATATATTATCCTGGACCCATTTGTGCTATGCACACTACTATATGGTAAATAATATATATATGAAGGGGATATGGGGAAAGGGAAAGGCGTTATATACGCACACCACCTGCAGCTGGTACAAACTATCACGTAAAGAAAGAGTCCTATGAGGCTAAAATGATGTGATGCCCATGTGTGGCTGATATAACCTGATGCCCACATAGGCGGTTATGGACAGGAAGAGCCCATGTATGGCCAATATATATATGTATACCGCATTTTCATCATGCATACATTCATTAACCATTATATGGTATGATGTCTATAGAGGCTGTTATGGTAAGGAAGATGCCGATGAGGCCGATGTATATGTATACCACATTGTGCATAACATTTAGGCATATGTATTAGGACCCTCAGAGATAATTATTTTTGGTCAGTTGTTCCTGTTTCAGTTTATTGTTATATCCCTGTTATGTTATTATTCATGTCTGACATACTCAGTATATCAGTCGTACTGACGTCCATTTTGTCAAGGGACGCTGCGTTTATACCCGCAGGTTCACATAGGCAGAGTAACGGTTAACGTTAGTTGATTGCAGATCCAATGGGTTTTGGAGCACTCACCTTGTTCGGAGTGTTGGTCTAATTTCGATACGGTACATTTTTGTTTGTATCTATGGGTATGGCGGGGCCCTGTCCCGACCTTTGATGTTGTTACTCTTAGAGGCTTGTCGACGGGTATCCTGTGGATAGTGGTCATGTATGGCCTTGTCGGCCTTGGTATGGGTACTTATAAACATATGTTGGCTTTCTGTATAAAGATCTCACGAAGTTTTCTTTCGGGTTAGTCCGTAATTAATGATGATTAGGTGGTAAATATACGATTAGCGGTACCGGCTGATGGGATCCGGGTGCCCGTCGTAGCCCTCCGGTTTGGGTCATGACAACCAAAATCTGACGGCTTGACTCAGAACATTGAGACCCCGATGTGGAAATGGGAAAATTTTAATATGGATTTCATTACGGGTTTACCTCTCTCTTATTATAAGTTTGATTCTATTTAGGTGATTGTTGATAGACTAACCAAATCAGCTAAATTCCTGGCAATCAAAGCTATCTACACAGCCGAGGTCTACGCAAAGTTGTACGCCTTCATGGTATGCTTATTTATATTATATCTGATAGAGGTATGCAGTTCATAGTTAATTTTTGGAGATCATTTCAAAAAGGGTTTGGACACTCAAGTTAATATTAGCACAACTTTCCACCCTCAGATAGATGGGCAGGCCGAGCGTACGATTCAAACATTTGAAGACATACTACGAGCTTGCGTATTGGAATTTAAGGGAAGTTGGGATGATCATTTACCCCTTATTGAATTTGCGTACGATAACGGTGATCATGCTAGCAGTAAAATGGCTCTATATGAGGCTTTATGTGAACGGAGATGTAGATCTCCTATCGGATGGTTTGAGGTAGGCGAATCAGAGTTATTTGGACCTGACTTAGTACACCAAGACATAGAGAAAGTGAAACTAATCCAAGAACGACTGTTAACCGCTCAGAGTCGTCAGAAATCATATTCAGATGTACGACGACGAGACTTAGAGTTTCATGTAAATGATTGGGTCTTATTGAAAATCTCTCCGAAAAAATGTGTAATGAGATTTGGAAAAAAGGGAAAGCTCAGCCCAAGGTATATAAGACCATATCGCATAATTCAAAGAATCGGTCAAGTAGCGTACGAGTTGGACTTATCTTCGAAGATAGAGTTTGTTCATCCGGTTTTCCATATTTCTATGTTGAGATCATGTATTGGAGATCCTTCCCAAGTTGTACCGATTGACGATGTGAAGATTACAGAGGATTTATCATATGAAGAGGTTCCTATTGCTATCTTAGATCGACAAGTCCGTAAGTTGAGGACTAAAGAAGTAGCCTCCGCGAAAGTTCTTTGGTGGAATAAAAACATAGAAGAAATGACACGGGAGGAGGAAGAGTAGATGAAAAAAATATATCCATACCTATTTTAGACCAACGCCGAGGTTCTGAGAAAAGTATAAGGTGGATTCTACTTCTTAATGCTTAAGGACCAAGAAAGGTCTGATGTAATGATGTATGTTATATTATATGCCCCGTGAAGCAACAAATGTATTTTCTGGCTACGTGACGAGGATTAGATATGTCACCCCAACATTCGAGGATGAATGTTTCTAAGGGGGAGAGGATGTAACACTTCGTACTTTCGCGCGGTGGTTTGAACATCTAGACGTATGCAAATAGAAAGCCTAGTATATAAAATGATGTGATCCCGAATTAATTTAGGACTTACCAAGTGGGACAACAATGATTGGCTAATTGACAACAAAGATTGGCTAATTAACAACAATGATCAGCTGAGTTATATAGTAGAGTAGGGGACCAGATTAAGTGGGAATATTTACGTGTAGCATTTAAATGGTGAGTCACTGTGTTGGTTACGTATGATTTCATAAAGGAGACACTTTAGCAAATTAATATTGCTATTTAATTACGGGCAGCATTCTACGTTTTGGCACATAAGATTAAGATAAAATTTTAAGTGGTGACTAATTAGTTAGGTGTGTAATTGATTAAGTAGGAGATTAACGTGAATGTCTAATTAATTGAGATTATGGATTAATGTGGACATTTCCACATGACATCATGGGAGCAAGCTCTAAGTGACTAAATATTTATATGTAAGTGGTGTCAACTTTTGGGGTCGGTGTGATTATTATTAGGAAAACAAGTGGGCACATAACCCACTAGAGAAGAGTCATGAAGGTCTATTTGGTTAGAAGTAGTGAAATGGATGAAACCAAAAAATTATGCTGCAGATAAAGGCAAGAATTTCCAAGGACGAAATAGTAAGTAAAATGGAAGAGATCATTTTGGAATTGGAGAATTTTCTCAAAGACATAAATGTTGCAGCAACTTTACTTGATGAATTAATCCCAAGAACATTAAGGAGATTCCAAGATTAACAAGTAAAGAAGGTCAAGTTCATTGACGATGGTAGAGTCGACACAGGTATGTTAAGGCAACTCATTTTTTTCTTTTGGCATGTTCCATGTAACGAAACGTAAACGTGATATTGTTCCATAAATTATTCTGCTCTTAGTAGCCGAGGATGTTCTGTTATTGATTTTTATGTTAAAAGCATGTCTAAATATGTTCATAAATCCTTATTGAGGTATATGAGAAAGATGTTAAGGTACAAGACTCAAATGTTAGCCGAAGGTACAAGGATATTATGTCACCCGATAAGTTCAGAATGTTTTATTGTCATTCATGCATTTTATTCATGTATTACCTTGGATCATATATTGGGGATGGGAAACGGGATACGTAGACCACCTGATCAGCTGGGATATGAAAATGAAATGATGCCCACAGAGCTCGAAATGATATGATGCCCACAGAGGCTGTTATGAAAAGGAAGATGCCTGATGAAGGGCCAATGTATATGTATGTATGTTATGGGAAGAAAGATGCCTGATGAGGACAATATTTATATGTATACCGCATTTGCATTGTGCATGACATTTAGGCATATGTATTAGGGCCCTCAGAGGTATTCTCTATTGGTCGGTTCTGTCGGCTGTTGCTGTCATCTGTTTCTGTCTGTTGTTTCTATTTCAGATTACTTTTGTATCTCTGTTATACTATTCTTCATGCTTGACATACTCAGTACATCAGTCGTACTGACGTTCCTTTTGTCGGGGGACGTTGCGTTTCATGCCCGTAGGCTCAGGTAAACAATGAGATGTTTCGCCCTAGTAGGTTGCTGGTTCAGCTGATATTGGAGCACTCTACTTGTTTCAGAGTTGCAGTCTGATCGTGGTATGATGTTTGCATATGCATATGGATATGGCGGGGCCCTGTCCCGACCTCGTGATGTCCTGTATTCTTTAAAGGCTTGTAGACGGTTGTCATGTGTATAGTAGTCATGTATGGTCATGTCGGCCTTGATGTGTGCGTCAGCAGGATATTTGGCGACGGTCCTTGTGGCCATGATTATTAATATCTCAAAAAATGCACCATGTTTCATAATATGGTGGGTGGCATCATCCACTACCAGGCTATGTATCATAATGCACCATGGTTCATAACATGACGGGCAACATCATCCACTGCCAGACTATACATCATAATGCACCATAGTTCATAACACGGCGGGCAGCATCATCTACTGCTAGGCTATATATCATATTATCATGCACCATGCTTTATAACATGGCGGGTAGCATCATCCACTACCAGGCTATATATCATATCATCATGCACCATGCTTCATAACATGGCGGGTAGCATCATCCACTACCAGACTATGTACGTAACTGTAGTTCTAACATGGATCTTTAGATTCATACTGTAACACTGTTATGGGATATTGAGAGTTTCTATACTGAGACATGAAATCATAATGAGGTGCTTACATGCAGTACTGACTATTTACTAATGAAAAACAGCTTTTGTTACCGATCAAAAACACTTTTTTTTTTTTCTAAAAACTTGGAAATACCTTAACTTTTTAAAATAATCACTTTTGGCTTCCCAGCTTGGCCAAACAAGCATTTAATCTCGTTGATTTTGGTGAATTTGAGAATGATAATGGATTGTTGAGATAAGTGCTTATAATATTGACAGGACTGCATATAGAACTGGCTTGGTGTTGTTTAATGGGTAACCGGGGGCATAAAAGAACTGAAGTTGTCGATGAACCGCTCTGTCGATAAACGAGCGTGTGTAGCACTCAACCGAATTCGAGCGAGCACTTCCAACTCGGCGGCTTCATACTACAATGAGTTCAATACAAGAAAGCCACCACGATGCTGATGTCGACACGTCATCATCATCAACTTCGGGGTCGAGTGAAGGTGAAAAGGATTCTGCCTATGGATTTTGTGAATCCGATAATAGTTACAGGGACTATTACAGGCGGCAATCGCTAGGCAATCGGGGAAAATTCGAAGGAGTTTTGTCAAGTTTGGGCAAGGAATCTGACGAATCAGTCCTGTTGATTGCTCTTACGGAGCTATGTGAAATTTTATCTTTTTCTCCTGATAGTTCGATGTCAAACTTAATGACGGATTCGTACTCTCCCGTTCTTGTAAGATTGGCTAGACATGAGAGCAATCCTGATATAATGCTATTAGCTATCAGGGCAATGACTTATTTATGTGAAGTTCATCCTCGTTCTTCGGCCTACCTTGTTAATCATGACTCAGTTCCTGCCCTTTGTCGAAGACTAATGACCATTGAGTACTTGGACGTGGCTGAACAGGTATGCTGAAATCGTTTCAATAATTCATCTTTTTTTTTGTTAAATTGAAGAGTAGAAAGTTTTTTAGGTGGATTCATGTGATTGATTTTTTTTTGATAACTCTTGTTACTGGATTTTTTTCTCTTCTACTTAGTGTTTGCAAGCACTAGAGAAGATCTCATATGAGCAACCAATTGTGCGTTTTCAAGCTGGGGCTATCATGGCCGTTTTAAGTTATATTGATTTCTTTTCGACAAGTGTGCAGGTAAAGCAATTAACATTAATAATCTGTTGTTGATAAACTGATGACATTGAAGGTTGAAAAGTTGATCTTCTTCTCTTTGTTTCTTTTTTATCTGTCGCAGAGGAAGGCACTCTCAGCTGTCGTAAATATCTGTAAAAAGCTTCCCTCCGGATGTCCTTCACCTTTAATGAAAGCAGTTCCGGTTTTGTGCAGTCTTCTTCTATACGAGGATAGACAGGTACATTATAATTTGTTGAAAATTGTTCCTAATACTGATTCCTCTTAATTAATCAGTGTTACAATTTTATAACATGTGAAATAGTTGTTGTAAATTTGTCTTTGGTGGGGAGGTGCGTCCACCTATATTTAATGATTTAAATACTAGGGTTCCGCATGTTGGAGGCTTTGTCTCTTCACACGTGCATAATCTACTAAGTGAGTAGATGACCGTATGACCAATGATCGTCAAATTTCGTTAAGAAATGAAAGAGATATTGATCCATGAAGTAAGGTGTTTGAGGCATGAAAATATGGTGTGGAACAAATCTACCACATCAGTGGGAAAATGAAGAATTGTTTTCTTTATAAGTCTCAAAATTGGCTAAGGATTTGGGACCCCAAGGGGTAACCCATGTGTTTGAAGGAGGGAGGACCTAGATGTGCTTGGGTTCGAGGCTAAGTCCACACGCGCGCCGCCTCCCGTCCGGTCCGGGCTCGGGTCTCGAGGCTTGGGCTACTTCTGATATTATCTTTTTGGACCCCAAACTGTTTAGTATTTACAGTTTGGTCCCTGGAGTTTCAGGAAGCAGACAGAAAGCCAACAATTTTGGCATTAAACTTTTGAAACGTTTTGCACTTACTACAAAACGTTTCTAGCCATGAATACCCATGATTATACCTCTTAAAGGGCCTCTTTATCACCTCTCCTCTTCCTAAACACTATTTAACCTTCTGAAACAAATTTGAGAAAGAGAAATAGAGAAGAGAGAGGACGAAAAACAAGTAAAAATCTGCCCAAAAACTGAGCAACAAAAACAGAAACTCTTTCTTCCTTTTTCCTCTAAATCAGCAAGTCGTTTCGTGTTCGTTTTCTTCTTCATAATCAACCTATTTGCTTTGTAGTGTTGATTAGTTGTTGTTTTATCTTGGGAGACTATTGCCCGCTAATGTAAAAGCATATATACGGGGCAATCTTGTCTTAAAGACAGAGAGTCATCTCTCGACTCAGCCACAGTTGTAACAATCCAGATTTAGTGTTTCTTGATTTCAGGTTATCAAGATTCAAGACTCAACAAGCTTGCGGCAGTTCTCAATTTTGGTTGTTTATTCATCCTTTCGAACACTTGTAATATTTATTTACTTCCCGTATTGCTTTACATATCCAACAATGGTGTCCTCGTCTTTCATCTTGTTGAGAGTGTAGCAACTTGCTTGATTAAAATAGTTGAGCGGGTATGCCACTCTTCTGATATGTTGGATCAAATATGCAAACACGGACTGGTTCAGCAAGTCACACATCTCATACAGTTGAATGCTCGAACAACAGTTAGCCAATCAGTTTATGTTGTAAGACATCAGATATGAATAATATGCCTTGTCTACATTCTTCATTGCATTGGTTTATAAGTAATTTTTTATTTTTTCATGTTAGGATTTAATTGGTTACTTCTCAAACTGGCTGCTGGCTCTATTGTGGCTGTCAGGACTCTCTTTGAACTTAACATCAGCCACATATTAAAGGACATTTTATCCACTTATGACTTCTCGATCGGGGTACTTTCTACTCTGATGGTTGTTGGAAATTTGCCTTTGGCGGGGAGATGCGTCCACCCATCTTTGATGAATTAAACACTAGTGTTCCGCATGTTGGAGACCTTGTCTCTTCGCACATGCATGATCTACGAAGTGAGTAGATGACCGTAGGGCCAAGAATCGTCAAATTTCGTTGAGAAATGAAAGAGATACGGTCCACGAAGTAAGGTGTTTAAGGCATGTAAATGTGGTGTGGGACAAATCTACCACATCGGTGGGAATAGGAAGAATTGCTCTCTATATAAGTCTCTAATTGGTAAAGTGTTTGGGACCCCAAGGGGTATCCCATGTGTTTAAAGGAGGGAAGACCTAGATGTGCTTGGTATCATGGCTAAGCCCACACGCGCGCCGCCGCCGTCCGCCCGTCCCGTCTGGTCCGGTCCGGTCTCGGACTCGGGTCACGGGTCACGGGTCGTGGGCTGTGGGCTGTAGGGACTTTCTGATATTATCTTTTTGGACCAGAGAACTCTGTCAAATGTACAGTTTGATCCCTGAAGTTTCATATGTACAGTTTGGACCAAAATTCTTTCATATGTACGATTTGGTCCCCGAAGTTTCAATATTTACAGCTTTGGTCCCAAGAGTTTCGAAAGCTTTCGCCTACCGTTGGATCAAGTTTTAGAGCATTAACCAGCCATTATTTGGCTGATTAATTCCTCCATTAACAGCCCATTACTTGGGCGATGGAGCGACCTCTTTCAATGGCCTTAATAGCCATTACTTGGGCATTTTAATGGCCTCACTTAATGGCCATTACAGCCTTATTTTTGGCAGTTGAACATCCCCTCTTGCATGCTATATATTGAGTAGTTGTTGGCTCAATTACGGACTGCACAACATGCTGAAAATCGGCTGAAATCGGCAGAAAACCAAAAACAGAGACACAAAAACACAAAAAAAACGAGACATCAATTCAAAGACGGAAAAAATGAAAAAACGATCACGAAACGATGCATTTTCGGTGAGAAAAATAGCACGAAACGATGGATCGAAATTCAACAAAACAATGACTGAAAAAAAGTGACCAAACCCTCACGTATACACATGATATACACTACGAGAAAACACTATATACACAGAGACAAAAGAGAAGAGTAAAGAGGAACTCTTCCTTTTTTATTCCATATCTTCAGCAAGTCGAGTCATATTTATTTTCTTCGTCAGGCTCAACCTATTGGCTTTGTAGTGTTGAGATTATAGTGTTGTTTTATCTTGGGAGACTATTGCCCGCTAACGTAAAAGCATATATACGGGGTAATCTTGTCTTAAGGATAGAGGGCTATCCTCGACTCAACACACAACGTTGTAACCATCCAGATTTAGTTGTTTCTTGATTTCAGGATATCAAGATTCAAGACACAACTAACTTGCGGCAGTTCTCAACATTGGCTTTACAAGGTGATCAAGATTCAAGACACAACACACATGCGGCAGTTTTGAAGATTGACCATTTATCTATCCTTTCGAACATTTGTAATAGTTATTACTTTCCGTACTGCTTTATAAAGTACAATAAAGAACCAAAAACTTAAGACAAGATTGTATTGTATTACTATTAGTGTTCGAAAGATGTCGATCAAAAGTTGTGTGACCAAATCAGGATATGGCTGTGGTTTTCTACTTGAAAACAGTGATGATGATGTTGTTGAAGTTCAACATGTTCATGGTGTCACCGCTCCCGAGAGTAGTGGCAACAAGCGCTCACGAGAGGCTGAGGATGTCAATTGGGATAAGAGGAGAAGGCTGAAGATGTGGTTCTAACTTGCAGCAGAAGGCGTATATCTGTCCCAGATGAAGAATTCAAAATTGGGATAAGTATTTTCTTACTTGTCAATAATAAAGATTAAATGATGTCTGATTAAAAATGGATTAAAGTACTTTAAAAATCAGAAGTTTAATCTCTTCTTCTTTCCCGTTTAAAAATTGGATTTTGTAAACGACTTAAAAAGATCCGTTCTTTTAAGTGTAATGATTAAAAGTGTGTAAAGTACGTTCGCACATACGAGGGAGAAAGATCCACTGACTGTGCGAAAACTGTTACCACTTTTAAGTAAGCGCCAAGAATTATCTGGGCACCAATCATAACAGAAGAAGTCTAAAAGTTAAAGACGTTGAGCCTATCACACTATTTGGCAGAAGATCCTTCATAGGATGATATTGGACACTCAGTCATACAAAGCCTCCGGGCGACTTGAGTGGGCCAAAATTCCTTTGATATGATGATATTGGACACTCAGTCATATAAAGCCTCCGGGCGACTGGAGTGGGGCCAGAATTCATTTCACAGGAAAAGTAATGGACACCTAGTAAGGTGGGCCAGAGTTTCCAGGTCTCAAATGATCTGAAGGCCTAAAGAAAGGCAGAAAAGAAATTGGACACTCAGTATGCCAAAGCAACTGGAGTGGGCCAGAGTATCTAGATCACATATGATCCGGTTACGCCCTAACCACGGGCAAGAGGTTGTTCATGTGAAGCAACGCCACCTCTAAATTAGAAGGGGTTGGAGAGGTTGTCCTCAATAGGACTTCAGGGAATGGGATCACTCTAAGATGAGGTGATACATGTCCCAAACTTGGTTTAAGGGACGTTGTTGGTCAAACTGGTTTGAGACTAGTCCAACAGTCCGTAATAACTAAGAATGGTACCAAGACGTCTGTAGCCAAATGAATGATATATTTGTAATCCGTGCATCTATGCCATCATAGATTAAGACACGTTAAATAGCAAGTCATTCAAAAGCTAACGATGTTGAGATTGTTGCCTTCTTCGACATAAACCCTCAAAATAAATGTGAGGTAGATGAAGAGGCAAAATCACCTTTCCAAATTCCGTCAAGGGAATAGCGAAAGAAGCACCGCTCATCTAGAACTTAATCACACCTACATGGGTGATTTGAAGTTTATACAAAATAGAGGGGGGAGACAAGTACGTTGTGACCTTTATTGATGATGGTACAACGTATGGAATCCTTTGTTTGTTGAAAAGCAAAGATGAAGTTGTTGAAGCGGATAAGCGCTACAAAGCAGAAGTTGAAAATCAACTAAGTCTATGGATTGCGAAATTCGTAGTGATAGAGGGGGAGAATGTGAAGCATCGTTCATTAAAACGATTGTTCATTTCTCACCTCAATCCAACGGTGTTAGCCAAGCGCAAAGTCATACGCCCAAATTATGTGGGGTGGCTTGGTAAAAGTTGGAATACTATAACAGGTCAAGTTGTACCTAAGACTGTAGATTGCATATCCACTGGATCTGCAAATAACAGTAGTGTTGATCGCCTCTTGGCGTCAAAGAATGCTGAATTCTTTGAAGATAACTTTCCTTGTAAAAGGAAAAAGGAGTAATTGCTCAAGGTTAACAAGAACCCGCGAGGGCCTGACTTTCCGGAACTAGACGTTCCGTATCTACAGGACTCGAAAGTTGCTGGCTATCCGGAACTTAATATTCTAGATCTACAGAACTCAGGGATTCTAGATGTTGAACCGAGAAGGAGCAAAGAGGGGACAAAGACTTGTTCCATACCTTCTAGCTTGTATGGTTGAGAACGAATCATGGACAATTAAACAAAGAATTGTCATCTCCAAAAGCACTGCTTTGGAAATAAGCTAAAGAGAGAAATAGATTCCATCATATAGTACCATACGTGTGTAATGGTTGATCTTCCTCCGGGAAAAGAACCTTTGGGTTGTAAAATGTGCTCCCCTATGAGTAGCTTCACATCCAGGGCCATTGTAGTCTTACGTGGCATGGATGTTGAAACAACCTTCCCAACCGGAGAGTTGGAAGAAGAGAATCAGAGTTGTTTTTCTGGACTGTTGGGCTTCTTCCTGAACTTTCATTTTGGTCCCCGAACTTTTACATTTTGGTCCCGAAAGTTTCGGATAAAACAAAAACAATGAATCGACCACGAAACATTGACTCGAAATTAGAAAGCCAACAGTTGGAGAACCAAAAGTCTGAAAATAAAAATCATATTGAAACAAAGTCTCGATATGAAAGATATGGGTATCACAGATGACATCTTACGAATTGGATTTCTAAGACATTTAACGGATCGGTCGATAGTTGACAGCTCGTTTGAAGCCACCAATGGATATGAATCATAGAATTGATTGGAATCATGGTGCACCCATAGACAAGGAGCGATATGCACGGGTCATGTGTAGTTCAATGTATTGTACACACTACAACCGACCTGGTATCGTCCTACAAACAGATCAGTTGAACTCAGGTTCACTGATGATCTTAATACATGATCAATAGAAAGGCGTTAAGTCGGATGTGACGATATCTGCATTATTCGCTCATCTACGGATTATAGTATTCTGGATGTCCAGTGGTTCTGGGAGAACACAGTGATGCAAACTGGATATCAGATCTGAAGAACACCAAATCCACAAGTAAATGTGTATGGTGGGTCTTAGAAAAACCTCTAAGAAAACTTGCATCGACCGATTCATGATGGAATCAGAGTTTATCGCTTTATACAAAGCATGAAAGAAGTTGAGTAACTTCATGACTCCTTAGAGGACGTCCCTTATTGGGAGAAACCCGTGTCTTCAACAATTATACACTGTGGCTAGCCGGTCGGCTTCAGGAAGGACACGATGACGGCGTCTGGGCATATCTGTCAGGAGACATAAGACCATATGGCAGTTGATCATCACGGGTGTCACTTCAAGTGTTCTTCCTGTCTAGGGGAATGGGCGTAAAACCCAAACAATACGAACCTTTGCGGTGGAAACCCAACCATACTGATTGGAGATCCCAAGAATTTGGTTCAATGGGAAAACTAAGCGGCAAAAGGTTCAGTTGAGCACTGACGGTTCAAGACATCACGTTCACCGCGCAGTAAGTAAGTCCGATGGTTTCAACTAGGGAAGGTTCAAAGCGAAAGCTACCTCTCCTGATGCAATATCTTTTTCGATGAAAGATTGCTGAAATGTAGGCACCTTGTGCGTGCGCCACAATTTCTCTTTCATAGAGGGGGTTGTTGGAAATTTGCCTTTGGCGGGGAGATGCGTCCACCCATCTTTGATGAATTAAACACTAGTGTTCCGCATGTTGGAGACCTTGTCTCTTCGCGCATGCATGATCTACGAAGTGAGTAGATGACCGTAGGGCCAAGAATCGTCAAATTTCGTTGAGAAATGAAAGAGATACTGGTCCACGAAGTAAGGTGTTTAAGGCATGTAAATGTGGTGTGGGACAAATCTACCACATCGGTGGGAATAGAAGAATTGCTCTCTATATAAGTCTCTAATTGGTAAAGTGTTTGGGACCCCAAGGGGTATCCCATGTGTTTAAAGGAGGAAAGACCTAGATGTGCTTGGGTTCATGGCTAAGACCACACGCGCGCCGCCGCCGCCGCCCGTCCCGTCTGGTCCGGTCTCGGTCTCGGGTCACGGGTCACGGGTCGTGGGCTGTGGGCTGTGGGACCTTTTTGATATTATCTTTTTGGACCAGAGAACTCTGCCAAATGTACGCTTGATCCCCGAAGTTTCATATGTACGCTTGGACCGAATTCTTTCATATGTACGCTTGTCCCCGAAGTTTCAATATTTACGAGTTTGGTCCCCGAGTTTCGGAAAGCTTTCGCCTATCGTTGGATGTTTTACGGTGCATTAACCAGCCATTATTTGGCTGATTAATTCCTCCATTAACGACCCATTACTTAGGCGATGGCGACCTCTTTCAATGGCCTTAATAGCCATTACTTGGGCATTTTAATGGCCTCCTTAATGGCCATTACAGCCTTGTTTTTGGCGTTGAACAGCCCCTCTTGCATGCTATATATTGAGTAGTTGTTGGCTCAATTCGGGATCGCACAACAGTGCTGAAAATCGGCTGAAATCAGCAATAAACGGACCAAAAACAGGCAGCAAAAACACAAAAAACAGACATCAATTCAAAGATGGAAAAACTGAAAAAACGATCACGAAACAATGCATTTTCGGTGAGAAAAATAGCACGAAACAAAGGATGAAATTCAAGAAAACAAAGGATCGAAAAACATGACCAAACCCTCACGTATACACACGATATACACTACGAGAGAAACACTATATACACGAGAGACAAAAGAAAGAGTAAAGAGGAACTCTTCCTTCCTATCCATATCTTCAGCAAGTCGAGTCATATTTGTTTTCTTCGAGAGGCTCAACCTATTGGCTTTGTAGTGTTGAGATTATAGTGTTGTTTTATCTTGGGAGACTATTGACCGCTAACGTAAAAGCATATATACGGGACAATCTTGTCTTAAGGATAGAGGGCTATCCTCGACTCAACACACAACGTTGTAACCATCCAGATTTAGTTGTTTCTTGATTTCAGGATATCAAGATTCAAGACACAACAAACTTGCGGCAGTTCTCAACATTGGCTTTACAAGGTGATCAAGATTCAAGACACAACACACATGCGGCAGTTTTGAAGATTGACCATTTATCTATCCTTTCGAACATTTGTAATAGTTATTACTTCTCGTACTGCTTTATAAAGTACAATAGAGAACCAACAATGGTTGATGGGCATTATAATCAGGTCTTAGCTTTATAAAGTTTTCTTATTCTTTTAATTGTTGATCGTGATGTTACTTTAGTTGGAATTCTATATCGCGTCTATAGATGAAACTAGAGTTGTAGCATAGAAGTGATCCCCCGAAAGGGAATTGTGATGTTACTTTCGATGAAATAGTGCAAATTAAGTACAATTTCCTTTAGTTTAGTATTGTTTAATATCAGCATATGTTCCATTTATTTCTTCCTTTATGGGGTTGCAGCAATTTCATCTATTGGTAAAAATGCCTTCAATTACTTAAGCATTTGAAGCCTTTCTTGTTTTGTCTTTTTTCCTCAGGTAGACGAAGTTCTCAAGTTGTTGAATGAACTTCTTCCTCCCATATCCAGAGAGCAGAATATCCAACTAGCTGCAGACAAAGAATACTTTTTCAATAATCACCCTGCTCTTCTGCATAAATTTGGCTTTGATTTACTTCCTGTGCTAATCCATGTGGTTATTCTTATATGTGGTATCTAAATTAGCTCGCTCTAGTTTCTATCATTCTTTCTTCCCCTGACTTTTTTTAAATCATCAAACAGGAGGTCAATTCTGGTGTAAATTTATATGCTTGTTATGGCTGTCTATCTGTTATCAATAAGTTAGTCTATTTCAGCAAATCTGACATGCTTGGATTTCTTCAAAATACTAACATTTCAAGGTGAGATGCTTTCATTTAGTCTATGTTTTAAGCAAAAGCTTAGGGCGTGTTTGGTATGGGGGAATTCATTTTCTGAAAATGTTTTTCAACTTTTCCATGTTTGGTTGGTCAAAATTTATGGAAAATATTTTCTCTAGGAAAATAAGTTCCTTAAAATTGAGGAAGATGACTTCCGTAAGGGAAGTAGGGAGAACAAGTTCCATAAGTGACTTCCCAAGTTCATTGTCCACTTCCCAACCACCCAATGCCCCCAGCCCCCACCACTTGACCATTTCACCCCTAACCCCTGTTCCCCGCCCATGACCCCCACCCCCATTCCCACCACCATCGTGTTTTTCTAGATTACATATAAATGCTCTTGGGATAATATAATTTTTCTTACTTACCAAACACTAGAAAATAAGTAAGAAACCGAAACTTTTTTCCAAGAAAACATTTTCCATGGATTTTTTTTCCTTTTTCCATCATACCAAACACACCCTTAATATCTCTTTTTATTAGTCTAAACTGACTTCTCTTACAACTTCTTAGCAGGAGTTTTTACTCGCAAAGATCCTCATGTTCCGATACTAGTCCTTCAGATTGTTGATAAGCTTCTAGAGAAGTTCTGCCTTTCTCATTAATACAAATATATATAGTGTGTAAAATGTAGAATCCTAATACAATAAGGATCATATTTCTACCATAATTATACAACACCAATAATTACAAAATATATGGTGAATATTCTACTAATATTCACTAATACACCCCCGCAGTCGGAGCGGGAGGAGGCCGGACGCTGAGACTGGATCTGAAGTCGAGGAATAGTTGTCTAGGTAGTCCTTTAGTGAAGATATCCACATATTGATATGAAAATGGCACATGCAACACCTTAACATGTCCTATAGCAACCTTTTCACGAACAAAATGTATATCCATCTCAATGTGTTTGGTTCGCTGATGCTGAACCGGATTATGGAATAAATAAACGGTGGATATGTTATCACAGTATAGTAAAGATGCCTTACACAAGGGACATTGGAGCTCCAAAAGAAGGTTTCGGAGCCAGCAGATCTTAGCAACAACTTGTGCAACGCCTCTATATTCTTCTTCTGCACTCGAACGGGATAGGGTGGCTTGCCTCTTGGCAGACCATGAAATGAGATTATCCCCTAAGAACACACAATAGCCAGAAGTGGAGCATCGCGTGTCCGGACAGCCTGCCCAATCTGCATCCGTGTATGATAACAACTTGGTCGGTGTAGAGGGTATAGATGCAATCCATAAACGCCTGAAATTTGGCCCAAAATTGGATTCCAGAACTTGGGCTGTTAGGCTGCCAGAGGTTGGGCCGCGGCTGCTGACTGCATGTCCCTGAATGCTGGGTAGTGCTGTGTCGACGCTGCCATGAAAATATATATATATATATATATATACTTTTTCCGGGTAAAGGACAAAACTTCTGATTGTTCTCGGGTAAAGGAAAAAAGCAGACAATAAGTTTTGTGCTTCTGACAAGTTGGGCGAAAAAAAAAAAGAAAAAAACATTGTTCTCGGGTAAAGAAAAAAGAAGACAAAGCACTATTCTCTGGTAAAGAAAAAAGAAAGCAGGCAATAGGTTCTGACAGGTTGGGCGAAAAGACAAAGCACCGTGCTTCTTCTTGGGTAATTGAAGAAAGAAAGCAAAGAAAAAAAATTGTGTCAGCAGCCGGTTGAGGAAACGGAGGTGAGGCTGCGGGTGAAAGAAAGAAATAGGGTTTAGGTTTTGGCTCTTGATACCATGTAAGAATGTATTAATCTCCCTTGGGAGTCTTTCTCATTAATACAAATATATATAGTGTGTACAATGTAGAATCCTAATACAATAAGGATCCTATTTCTACCATAATTATACAACACCAATAATTACAAAATATATGGTGAATATTCTACTAATATTCACTAATAATCAGGACCAATTACTTTGCAACAGACTTGATGAACCCCGAATTAGGAATAACCGATGTTCTTCAAAAGCTGAAGACTCTTTCTTCTGCGTTAACTGATCTGGTTCACAAATTTAGTAGCAGCATTGAAGACTTTTACCCTGTTTTGAATCAAATTATGTCAGAGTTAAATGGAAATAACGCCATTTCCACGTTCAAGTTCATTGAGAGTGGAGTTGTAAAGTCTCTAGTGAATTACCTCTCCAATGGCCAATACTTGGGGCGAAAGGTAGATGGTGATGGTTCAGTAAATCAGCTGTATATTGTAGAAAAGAGATTTGAGCTGTTTGGTAGATTACTTTGTATAATTATGTCCCGCCTCTGGAAGACTCCGCTTTTCTAGCTTTGATAAGGAGATTGCACAGTGCACTTTGCTCTGTGGAAAACTTCCCAGTCATCTTAAGTCATGCATCTAAGCTACGAACTCATATGCTACTATCCCATATGGGCGTTGTACTTCATATCCTTGTCTGAAGGTCCAGTTTGTGAAGGGAGAGAGGGAGTCATCACTTGGTGATTATACGGAGAGTGGTGAATGTAGATCCTTTTTCGCCTTTGGAAACAATTGAGGGATACTTGTGGCCAAAAGTGAGAAGGAAAAGTGAAAAGAAAAGTGAGTCACCATCTCGTGTATCGCAAAATGTAGGCATGTCTCAAGATAAAAATCCAGGACCCATGGAATCAGACACCACTTCCACCAATGCCCATGAAACGCAGGTTTGTTTATTAAAATTTTGCTTGTACCAGTTGGTTCTCAATTTATTATTTTTGAACTTCCTATCTAATGGCAATGAGCTTCCTCATTCAAAGTTCATATGGTTCTCTTTCGGGAGGTGAAGCATAACTTACAATTATCCGTTGAAGTGGAAACTGTGGATGTAGAACAAACAAAGAGTGATTCAATGGATATTTCAGATGTTAATGCAGTAAGTCTTTTCCTTCGTCCTAACATTTTTAAAAAGTTATTTCTTATGTATTTTTGAGTATGTCCCCAATTCTTGCTTTGCAATGGGTGACATTGTAATATCTTTTTCTATATTATGCTTTGAATTGCCACATAATCTTATTGACTATGCCCTGATATTATGTTTGCGCTGCTGCCTTGTAGGAGTCTTTGGAGAAAGGAAGAATAAATTCGTTCGAAGATGATAGTAGCAAAAGTTTAGAGTGTAGTGGATGTTGTGATGATGAAGATGTTGCACCTAAATTGATATTCTACCTGGAGGTGCAGCAGTTGAACCACAAGTACACAGGGTGACCTACAGAAGAATTGTGAGACATAAACCAGGATGTCCTCAGAATTGCAAACACGCCGTACATTCTACTCAATCTGAACCGATCGACGTGCTAGCGGACATTTATTTTGAATTCGATAATTTTTGAAAAAACATTTCGACATATTTATTTATTTTATTTTTATGAGAATCAATCCTACTACCTACAACATGGTGGCAGCATACCCCATCTTTCTCTAGCATGTTTGGTTCTGAAATGGTTGATCTTGAGAAATCAAGTCCAACTTATGACATCTTATTTCTTCTTAGAAGTTTGGAAGGCCTGAACAGGTTCAGTTTTCATCTTGGGTCTCGTACAAAAATATGTTCTTTTGCAGAAGGAAAGGCCATCGATTTTGGTGATATAAAGGTCAACACAAATTCGGATCTCCCTCAGAATAATGAATTTGCAAACACTAAATTGACAGAGAAACTAGAACTGCAAATGAGTAATCCTTTAGGTGGCATGCCACCTTGGTGTGGACAGTTGGTTAATTCATGCCTCTTTTTGTTTAGTTTCTAAGCAAGATGCAAGTATTTCCGCCTTGCAGCATTTTGCTGACCGCCAATTCAGCCTGTATCAACGTCTCATAATACGACAGCTGGCATGAGTGGTTGCCGGAAAACAATCTTAGTTCATCGAAGTAGAATTTTGGATTCTGCAAGGCAGATGATGGACCTCCATGCGGATCAGAAGGTTGTTATTGAGGTGGAATATAGTGATGAGGTTGGTACTGGTCTTGGTCCGACATTGGAATTCTTTACCTTGGTGAGTCATGAGTTCCAGAAGATTGGGCAAGGGATGTGGAGAGGGATCATATGGCTAATGGAAGCGTGAGTGTAGAGGACGAATCTGGAATTATTTTCTCTCCTCTTGGTCTGTTCCCTCGCCCATGGTCACCTTCATCCCATTCATTAAGTGGCCTAGAGTTCCCTGAAGTGCTGAAAAAGTTTGTGCTTCTGGGCCAGATAGTTGCAAAGGCTCTCCAAGATGGCAGGGTTTTGGATCTTCGGTTATCCAAAGCATTTTACAAGCTTGTTCTTGGGAAGTGTTAGAATAGGAATAAGATTTCATATATAGTATCCTACTAGGAAAATGATTGTAATGTAGAATAGGAATATGATTTCATATATAGTATCCTACTAGAAAAATGATTGTAATGGAGTGTTCATAAATAGAGTTCAGTGTAATCATATAGATACAACAATTCAATAATATATTTTCTCTCATAATTTCTCACATAGTATCAGAGTTTCTACGATCTTGGTAGAGAATCAAAGAGCTTCCGCTGCCGGCGGACGGCACTAGTCAATGTGTGTCGCCGGTCTGGCCAAAGATAATGGTAGAGTGAAGATTGTAGAGAACTTTCAGATACTTCTAAATAAAATATTCTCCTTCAAATAGAATATTATCACCGGAAAAAAAAAGTAGGCATGAATAGTGCCGCGTGAACAGTGTCGCGTGAACATTGTTTTTCTGCAGTGAATAGTAATTTCAGTGTGAACATTTACCAGATTCTGATCATCGAAACTAGGGTTCCGACGATTCCAGGCTATTTCGGGCCATTCTTTTAAGAATTGTTTTTACTGTCAGGATCGCGCAGAGATTCTGAGCTAACCCATACCACTTTCTTCGAGATTCAACAACTTTTCCGGCATAATTCTTTTTCCCGTAGGGTCGTGCCATCATTCCGATTCTACCCACAAAATACCCTCACTGTCCCGTGTCTCAATTCCGGCTACTGTTTTGCGTCCCGTAGGATCGTGCCATCATTCCGATCCAACCCACAAAATACCATCACAATCGCGTGCCTCAATTCCAGCGACTGTTTTGCGACCTTCTCTGCCAGAGCATTAGTAAGAAAGTATCCGCTGTGCAATATTCCAGTGAAGATTCGGAAAAAAAATCATCACCGCGCATAATTTTTCCGGTAGCTGCTAGTGTCACATCTCTATCCAGTGGTGTTGTGCAGAATCCGACACCACCGTAACATAGATCAGGTTCAAGCTAGTGAGAGACTAATTATTGTGCAAATTTCCAATAATTTCCAGGAAATCAAATCAGTCACTGTGCAATATTTTCGGTGACAACATAGTTGTCCGCTACAAAATTACTTTCGGGTAGTGTTGCGCAAATTCCAACACCACCACGAGGTAGATCAGTCTCTTCCGACCAAAGTCCAGTCAGCGGCTCCGACAAATACCCACTCACGCGCCACCACGTGCCGCTCGAAGTGCTAGCTTCGGTTAGCGCGTCAGATCCATGCGCCGAGCATGCACCTTTTTCCGGCCAGATCCAAGCACCACGCATGCACCTTTTTTCAGTCAGATTTCGGTGATTTTCTTTTTGGGTTGTGTTCGCTAGATTTCATCCATCTTTCAAGACAGATTTTGCCATGTCTCTCGGTTTTGATATATTTAACTCCAAAAACACGGGAATTGAAAGTTCTAGTCCTATGATTACTTTAAAATCCTTCAGGAGGAGATCAGAAAATCGCACATCACAGTCCATGAAAAAGCCACGAGGAGGAGGTCTCCGTGGAAGATCTCGACCTAGGTGTAGTTATTGTAATAAGCTTGGACACATTCGTGAAGTATGCTATTCTCTCCATTGTGACCTTAAGGAGGAAGTTTATATGGAGCAGCCACCTGATTTTGTTGCTCAGTGAGAGTCTAACCTGATGTGTCGATTGTGTCGATCACTTTATGGTCCGAAACAGTCTCCCATAGCCTGGTTTGGAAAATTCAGCACAGTAATTCATGAGTTTGGCATGACTCGTACTAAATATCTCAACAGATTGAAGTATTTTCTAGGTATTGAGGTTGCTCAATCCAGATCTGGTATACTCTCCGGTGATATTATTACAAAATTTGTGAAGTCAAGTGATCAGCCTGCAGATATTTTCACCAAGTCCCTCATTGATCCTCGTATTAATACATTTGTAACAAGCTCGGTACATATGACTTGTATGCATCAGCTTGAGGGGGAGTGTTAGAATAGGAATAGAATTTCATATATAGTATCTTACTAGGAAAATGATTGTAATGTAGAATAGGAATGCGATTTCATATATAGTATCCTACTATGAAAAGGATTCTAATTGAGTGTCTATAAATAGAGCTCAGTGTAATCATGTAGATACAACAATTCAATAATATATTTTCTCCCATAATTTCTCACAGAAAGGTACGCTCCGTGTTTTAGTAGGCATCTTAAGTAGGGGTGTCAAATGGGTGGGTAAAGTTGCTTGGCCTGAAATGGGGTTGGGATAAAATGGGCTACAAAGCAGGCCCTAACCCAACCCACCCAATTCTCACTAAGTTTTAATTTCTTTGTATGATCTTTTATAAAATTTTAAGTATCGAATAAAACTACTTTGTCCCTTTATTATTGATATATATGAGGTCAGGCTAGAACTTATTATCAACGAGCAAGAAAACGCATCAAACTTACGAAAGCAGAAAAAAATAAAAGACCATTGTTTTTCTCAATCTTAGAACGGTTCCTTATTTCAAGTTCCGCTCAACTCTCTTGAGCTGTGTCAAAACAACCAGATGCAGAACAATGCCACCAGTCAGTTCACCCAGCCAAACTAAACTGATTAGGTGAAGCCGAGTGAACATGGAATGCACGAATTCTCAAGGTAGCATAGCCGGCACTCTCCTCTTGCACACGGGGCAAGTGTTCTCGAGCTTGTTCCACTCTTTGCTGCAACCAACATGGTATAAATGGCCACAATCAGTTTTCCCAAGTTCTTTCCTATCGAAATACCCATCCAAGTTGGTGCAGCTTGGATGCGTATTTGGACGGGGGAGAAGTAGGAAAATTCGATTGTGGCCATTTATACCATGTTAGTTTGTTAGTTGCATCAAAGAGTGGAACAAGCTAGAGAACACTTGGCCCGTGTGCAATAGGAGAGTGTTGGCTATGATACCTTGAGAATTCATGCATTCCATGTTCAGTTGGCTTCAACTAATCAGTTTAGTTTGGGCTGGGAGAATTGGCATCTCTGCTTGTTTTGACACAACTCAAGAGAGTTGAGCGGAACTTGAAAATAAGGAACCGTTCTGAGATTGAGAAAAACAATGGCCTTTTATTTTTTTGCTTTTGTAAGTTTGATGTGTTTTCTTGCTTTCCGTTCATAATAAGTTTTAGCTGAACATAACTTAGAGCTCATGTTGCATATTTTGAGTGGCTGATGTCCGGCAGATTTGGTTATTATGATATGTTCTGCAGACTTTGGTTACTGCTGCTACTTCATTTGGTTCTTGATATAATTACGGATCTATATAGTCCAGTTTGGTAGGTTTTGTGCACTGGATTGTTTGCCCATTAATATTGATATGCATATATGTGTATGTACTAACTACATAATATATAGGTATACACATGCATGCAAAATTTTCTGCAAGTTTTGAATGCCTCTTTAGATGGTGCTACTGCTTCATTTAGGATGTGATATATTTGCTGAATTTATTATCTTAGTTTCCAGAACTGTGTGCTTTCTATGAATACACTTAACTACATAATTGTAAGGAAACACATGCATGCTCATTGTTATTAGCATGTAGTAGTATCTAATAGCTATGTACTCTTTCATCCCAAATTGTTTTTCCTTTTCACCTTTCTACAAGTAAATCTTCTACTCCAAAAAATGCCCTTAAATTTTAGGCGGATTAGGAACGAAGATATACGGGGAGTGGCCTTCGTGGTAGACAAGATGCTGGAAGCGAGACTGAGATGGTTCGGACATGTGAAGAGGAGGAGCATATATGCTCCCGTGAGGAAGTGCAAGAGGTTGGAATTGATAGGTCTAAGGAGAGGTAGAGGTAGACCGAGGAAGTATTAGGGAAGGTGATTAGACAGGACATGACACATCTTCAGGTCACCGAGGACATGACCCTAAATAGGAGAGCATGGAGGTCAAGGTTAGGGTAGAAGGTTAGTAGGTAGTTGAACTATTTCTCAATTTTCTTTGGGAGAGCATGATTCTAGTTTAGAGCACCTTATCTGCTCCCTCTTCTCCTTATCAGTATTATTATTCTATCAATATCTTACTCTTCAATGTTATTACTACTATTTTTTCTTTTACTTTGGTTATTTTTACTATTTTTGCTGTCAATACTTTTTTTTTTTCTTCAATTTTTCATCATAACTTTTTTACTCTTGTATTTTTCAAACCTGTTTTGAAAAACGCTTTTCTTGAGTATTGGAAACATCCCCACAGAAAGGTAGGGGTAAGATCTGCGTACACCCCCACCTTCCCCAGACCCCACTTGTGGAATCATACTGTGTATGTTGTTGTTGCTATATATGACATATCAAATTTAAAAAATATCTTTTTAAAAATATTTTGACAAGGTTTCTAGGGGTGAATTTGTGCTACATAGCTGCCCAATTTTAAGATGGACTGAGCTAATAAATGGGCGGATCATGTTTGCATGTGCTAATTTTGCCACCCTTACTTGTTAGTTCTAGTTGTTGAAATTTCCTTATGTTCTCTTCTTTTTGTAGGAACTCACTGTGTATAGCAACAACAGTGAATTCCAGGCTCTTGTTGAAAGAAAAAGACATCTGGAATCACGTCGTGAGGGAAAATCATCGTTAGACCTTGAACTTAATTTCCGGAATATGAAAATTAGTGATGTTTGTCTTGACTATGCTCTTCCTGGCTATCCAGTTGATGCCTAATATTTTGTGAATTCTAACAGGCTAATCTTGAAGTTGATGACTTGTTTCTAAATTAGAGGAATATGTTTTACTCATTGTCGATGCTACTTTAAATTCTGGAAGTTTTATGCATTTTCTTCCTCGACTGCTGATTAGAGAATAAAATAGGATCTTTATCCACCTTTTGTTCTTTTCTATTGAAATATTTAAATATTGGGTTGTATGTAAGGAAAGTATCCAGAAAAGTATTATCTTAAAGTTTATTCAACTTCATCTGTATTTGAAATACTACACCACTGTTATTTTTTCTTATAAAAATGGCAGTATTTTGGAGCTACTTCATCAAATTAAATAATCAGTTATTCCACATATCTTATATTGCCATAAGATTTGATTTTTATTCTAAAAGCAGTTAGCAGGTTACTCATTTTTCCTTCGTCATCTTAAATGTTGTTGGTTCCTCAGGTTTTCACTGAAGATGAATTAGAGCGACTATTGTGCGGAGAGTGCGGATTTTGGAATGTAAGTTTTGTTATCTGAGAAGCTGATGGATATAACTTAAAATCAATCTCCTTTTTTTTTTTTTTATCGATTATCATTGTTTTGGGCAGTCCAATGAGCTTCTGGATCACATCAAGTTTGACCATGGGTACACTGGCAATAGTCCTCCAGTTATAAATGTTTGTACATCCCTATCTTCTTATAGCCCGTTTGGTTAAGCCTTCTAAAATCTGCTTATTTAGAAGTGTTTTATGAAAAAATATTTTTGGAAACTAGCAGTTTGTGTTTGACTAATCATTTGAAAAATACTTTTGCCAATATCATCGCATTAATTTGTGCTTGACAAAAGTTTCAAAAGTGTTTCTGGAAAAAACTATTTTTTTAGCTGATACTACTCAAAAGCACTTATTTTCCCCTAAATCTTTGTCAAACACCTCAACTTCTAAAATAAGCACTTTTGGCTTACCAAAAACTTGGTCAATCAGACTATTTTTGATTCTTTAATGGAACCAATTGCTACTAATGACAATTAACTTCCTGCAAATTTGTAGTTACTTCAAATTATGAGGGAGTTTGACAGCAAGCAACAGAAAGCGTTCCTGCAGTTTGTGACTGGTGCACCTAGACTGCCTCCAGGAGGTCTGTCATCTCTTAGCCCAAAGTTAACAATTGTTGGAAAGGTACTTACAGTAGATTGCCTGAGTGCATAATGAGCCAAACAATGTCCGTATTATTATAAATAATGGGATAATTACATTTTTGGATCGCTCTAAAACACAATAGGTGGTAAATGTATATGTTGTATATTAAGTATATATATACATATAATATACAGAAGCAGTGCATAAGTTTTGTAATGGTGAGTGCCCGTAATTGATTTTGGACGATGGGCCAAAGATGAAAAAAGTCCTATTATTATGTTATATCCTGCTCTAATTCGAGCTCTTTTGGTTTGTCGCAGACTTGCAGTGGTTGGGTCGATGAAGACCTGCCAAGTGTGATGACATGTGCCAATTATCTCAAGCTACCGTCTTACTCTTCAAAAGTCGACTCCTTTCTCTTTCACTCCTTGTGTGAGGTCTCCTTTCTTTATTATTTGACAAAAGAAATAACTTTTTTTCCCGTTAATTTTGGAGGAGAAAATGAAGGAAAAGTTATTATATGCCATAACGGAAGGATAAGGCTCATTCTATCTTTCATAAGGTTCCCTGGCTTGGTCAATCAGGTACATAGCTTGTGAATAATATAGTTCAGAGTAGGTGGTGGCAATGTACATTCGTGACTTAGAAGATCGTGGCAGCGGGTGGTTTGTGGAGTTGAAGGAGAGCTGATTACTGCTGCTGCACTGACTAAACATGGTGGATTGGTGGTTGTGCAAACATCAATGGTTTATTAGCATCATAATAAGTAGATAGTCCAGTTCTTAAAGGTAAATTGAACAGTGAAAAGTTCTTTGGGGATGTTTTAAGCTTGGTTTAGTTAGTTTTTGGTACATATAAACTATGTACAGAAACAGTTGCAGACATACATATTATTTAAGGTCAGTTTGATGGAAAGATGAAAGTGAAATAAGGTTATTTTGCTTATCCTGTTTCGTCTTCTTTTGTTTCGTTTTGTTCTCTTCTTGAACTTACAAACTCCTAAACTCAATATTTGTCGGAAATGCACATCTCGAGCTCGCTCAAGTGGATGTTCCTGCTGATCTTGATTTTACAAATTGTTAGCTTTTGACTTTCCATACGGAGTCTGGCACTTTCTTGTCTGCTCTGTCCTTATGGTGTCGCTCTTTCTTTCCCTTTTCTTGATCAAATTTTTTTTTGGGACGTACTATCGGTATAAAGGTTACAATTTAGGCATTCTAAGGACAGGTTACAACAACAACAACATACTCAGTGAAATTCCATTACTTGCGGTCTGGGAAAGGGTAGAGTGTACGCAGACCTTACCTCTACCTTGGTAGGTTGGGCGGTTGTTTCCGATAGACCCTCGGCTCAAGACAAAGCATAATCACAAACAAAGCAAGCAAAGCAAGAGAAACGGTCAGACTCAGACATGAAATTAAAGCAGTATGAACATGCTGATAACAAAATCGAATACGTCATGGTAGCGCATTCTAACAAAAGGAAGCAGTATCTAACGCAACTAAATAAGATAAACAAAGTACACTAAAGAACACATTTTGTAAGCGTAAGTAGGACTACGCTCGACTATAAGTGTGATAGGCTAATCGGGCCTACAGTAATAACACTACAACTATCATTTTGTAAGCGTAAGTAGGACTACGCTCGACTACCTACTACCCTTCTACCCTAATCCGTGTCCTCCACAACCCCCTATCTAAGGTCATGTCCTTAGTAAGTTGCACCTGTGTCATATCCCGTCTAATCACCTCTCCCAAATATTTCTTCGGCCTACCTCTACCCCTCCTGAACCCGTCCATAGCAAACCTCTCACACCTCCGCACTAGGGTATCTGTGTCTTTTCTCTGCACATGCCCGAACCATCTCAACCTCGCTTCTCGCATCTTGTCCTCTACCGAGGCCACTCCCACTTTGTCCCGGATATCATCATGTATAATCCTATCTCTCATTGTATGCCCACACATCCATCTCAGCATCCTCATCTCCGCAACTTTCATCTTTTATATGTGCGAAGTCTTGACTGGCCAACACTCTGCCTCATACAACATAGTCGGTCTAACCACCACCCTATAGAACTTACTTTTAAGTTTTGATGGAACCTTTTTGTTGCACAAAACTCCAGATGCGAGCCTCCATTTCATCCACTCTGCCCCAATACGATGTGTGACATCGTCATCAATCTCTCCATTCTCTTGGATAATAGACCCTAGGTACTTGAAGCTTCCTTTCTTTGGAATGACCTGAGTACCAAGCTTCACATCCACGTCTGTCTCAGGGTCACTCCCGTTGTAGAACTTGCACTCCAAATATTCCTGTCTTGGTCTTACTCAACCTGAACCCTTTATACTCTAGAGTCTGTCTCCAAACCTCCAATTTGGCGTTCACTCTGCTGCGAGTCTCATCAACTAGGACTATGTCGTCTACGAATAACATACACCATAGTACCTCCCTTTGGATTTGTCGCGTCAGTCCGTCCATCACCAAGGAAAATAGGAATGGGCTAATAGTTGATCCCTGGTGCAGCCCAATCATCACTGGAAAGTGCTCTGAGTCTCCTCCTATTGTCCATACCTTAGCCTTGGCTCTATCATACATATCCTTGATCGCCCTAGTGTACGCCACATGTACACCTCTAACCTCAAAACATCTCCATAAAACCTCCCTAGGGACTTTGTCGTATGCCTTCTCGAGGTCGATGAAAATCATATGTAAGTTTCTCTTCCTCTCCCTATAATGCTCCACCAACCTCCTAATAAGATGAATGGCTTCAGTAGTCGAACGCCCGGCATGAATCCAAACTAGTTCTCGAAAATAGACACGCCTCTCCTCACCCTCATCTCCACGACCCTTTTCCAAACTTTCATAGTGTGGCTCAGCAGCTTGATACCTCTATAGTTGTTGCAACTCTGGATATCACATTTGTTTTTGTACAAGGGAATCATTGTACTCCACCTCCATTCTTCATACATTCTTGCCGTCTTAAAAATGACGTTAAATAACTCAGTCAACCACTCCAAACCTACCTTGCATGCGCTCTTCCAAAATTCAACATAGATCTTATCAGGATCGGTCGCTCGTCCCCTGCGCATCCTGCGAACAACACCCTTAACCTTAATGCTTTTACAATACCCAAAATTCCGGTACCTACCAGAATGCTCCAGATCTCCTAGCACAATGTCTCCATCTCCTTTTTCGTTCAAGGGTTTATGGAAATAAGATTGCCACCTCCGCTTAATATGTTACTGTCCTCGTCCTTGATGCACCTCACGTGATCCAAGTCATGGGCCCTCCTTTCCCTTGACTTGGCTAGTCTGTACAACTTCTTATCCCCACCCTTTTCCTCTAATTTCACATACAGGCGTTCAAAATCTGCTGTAACCGCTAGCTTTGTCTCCTTCCTCGCCATCTTATACAGTTCCCTATTCAAAGGGAAGGTTATGACATAAAAAAATCACATTTGGAAAGAGTTGACTTTTCCCCTTGCAATGGGTTTCTAGATCTCCTTAAGTGATCTTGATCCCGAAATTGCAAGATATTTATTGCAATTGGTAGGACTACAAGAAAATATACTTTGGTCCAAGGCTAAGACCAGAATCAGTAAAATTTAAAGGGAAGTCTTGGCGTAATTGAAAAAGTTGTTGTCATGTGATCAGGAGGTGACAGGTTCGAGTCATGAAAACAACATCTTGTAAAAATGTAGGGTAAAATTGCGTACAATAGATGTGCTTGTGGTCCGATCTTTCCCCAGATCCCGCACATAGCAAAAGCTTAGTGTTGGTGGCTACCTTTCTTTTTATGAATGGAACTGTTACTTTTTTCAGGTCTTGTTGTTGCTGTATATTGTTTGAGATGCAAGATCCTTATTCTACCAAATATGTTATCTATTTCTCCACTAGCCCTTAAACAGAACAGTAACAAGATTGATCTTAGGAAAGCAAATCATTAAAAATATTTAATTTAAGCTTATATCTTACTTTCTCTGTCCGATTTTATGTTACATTCTATTTTGGCATGTCTAAAAAAGTGATTTATATCTTTTTTAGAAAATATTTATTTTATAATTTTTATTTTATCTTTGATGGCATAACTTGTTGATACATTCTTCACCACTCATTTAAAATGGGACGAAGATAGTACTTTATATCACATCTACCCAATTACAATTTTCTTAACAGGTAAAATTAGAAAATCTAACTTACATGTAAGTATTAGAGTGGGTTAGAGTCACATATTTATTGAGGAGTGGACTAGTAGTTTGCTTATATAGACTTAAACAATCATTTCCTTAAAAGCTAACTTATTAGGGAAGGATTGCCCAATTCTATATAAGCAAATCACTATTCCACTCCCCAATAAATGTAGAACTCTAACCCACTCTAACAGTAAAAAATATGGTTCCAACACTTAGATTTATTCTTTCATCATGTCAGTCACACTCTCATTTAATATTGATAGCCCAAAAAATGTCTTAATCTAAACATGCTCCAAGTTGATTGCATCGTCCATCCACACTCACAAAATGAACAAAAAATATCTTCCTCTTCTAGAAATTTTTATTTTTATTTTCAAAAAAAAAGGGAAAGTAGAAGGGTCACCCTATAAATGTTTGGCACCTTATCATCATTTCCTATTTTAACTGTTTTAGTACCAAAAATTATTTTTAGGACGTAAAACATATCAGCTACTTATACTCAATTAAGTAAACGGATTTTGATGTCAACCACTCTCAATTTATCCATCTTGATAATCCGAAAATGTCTTAGAGCCGGTTTGGTCAAGCAGTTTTGAGGCCAAAATCTTTTCTTTTTTTTTGAGAAAAAGCATATTTTTTTTATATTTAAAATGTTTGGCCAATTATTAAATTTCTTTTAAGTAGAAGCAGAATTAGTTTTTCTGCGATTGGCAGACAGAAATGTTTTTTTCAAGACAAATATCTCTATCATAAATATATATTTATCAAATATATCCCTCATTGATACATTAATTTATAATTAATAATCCTTTGTTTTATGTTGATATTAATATCAATATTTAATATTCTTTTATTTATCAATGTATTATATTACTTGAAATCTTAATATGTACTTTTAAATTTTAATTAATAAAAGTACAATTTAACTAAAGTCTTTCACGTAGAATAATTTCTCTCTATAAAATAATCTTAATAGTAAACGTTCATTCATATTTTTTCCGTAATTTGACACTTAAAAGCACTTTTTCTAAAATTAGTCAAACACAATTTACTTATCAAAATCACTTTCAAATGAATTAGCCAAACATAAATTGCTTCTCACCAAAAATATTTTTTGGAAAGCACTTTTAATAAAACACTTCTCAAAATATACTTCCTCCATCCCAATTTATGTGATATAGTTTGACTGGACATAAAGTTTAAGAAATAAAGGAAGACTTTTGAATCTTGTGGTCTAAAACAAACTAAAAATATTTGTGTGGTTATAGATGATCTCGTTAAGCGTAAAATGTAAAGTTTAAAGTTAAGTTATTGTTAAATAAGGAAATGTATCATTCTTTTTTAAATAAACTAAAAATAAAAATATATCACATAAATTGGAATAGAGAAGTATCATTTTTAGCCATCAAACATGTTCTTCACCTAGAATGCTCCAAGTTGATGGCACCTTCCATCCACACTCCAAAAAGTACAACAAAAAAAAAAACAGTCTCATGTAATAAGCTCCTGCTATGCGCGGGGTTTGAAAAAGAATCGGATCATAAGAGTCTTTTGTACGCAGTTTTACCTTATATTTCTGCTAAAGATTATTTTTAAGACTTAAATTATGATCATCTGATCACATTACATCAAATTTATCAGTTATTCTAAGAATTTCATTCGCTCGAGAAAAGTACAAAAAGAAGAAAATATCCCCTTCTCGTGGAAATTTTTATAAAAATAGAAACCAAGAAAACAGAAAATAAAAGGAAAAGTACAAGAGCCACCCACTAAACATATTACGTAGTTCATCCCTTCTCCACCCAAAACCTCCTTAGCCCCCGAAAGCATATGGAGTATCTCTCCACCATTGCCCAAATTTGAAACATTTCTTCCCAAATGTACTAAGAATTATTCATGACAACTTTACTATCCCCCACCCTTCATTCACCCTCTCCCACCTCCAGTTCACCATCTTTATCTTCTCCATTTCCCTTTTCCCAAAATCTTCTCTTTAACTCCTTTTCCTCTTCCACTATCACTTGTAAAGCTACTAATAGCTCATTTCAACCACAACCCACTTCAAATTCTTCCTTAATAACCTCAAAGAACACATTTTTAGCCTCACCTGACAATACACTTTTGACCCTTTTGCAACAGAGAAAAACTGATGAAGCTTGGTTGTACTACACCAAGAATCTTGAAAATCAAGAACTACCTAACCCCACTTGCCTTAGCCGTTTAGTTTCACAATTATCTTATCAAAATTCCACCGTTGGACTCCGCCGTGCTCAGTCCATTATACAGCGGCTCCGCCATGAACGGCAGCTCCACCGCCTCGATGCTAATTCCCTTGGCCTTCTTGCTAGTGCTGCAGCTAAAGGTGAGCATGTTTTTTTTAAAAAAAATTGGGATAATTGCACTTTTGGTCCCTAAGTTATTAGTATACTCTGCTTTTGGTCCCTGTGATATACTACTACAACAACAACCCGCTGTGGTCCTACAAGTGGGGTCTGGGTGGTTAGAGTGTCCTTACCCCTCTCTTCCTAGGCTGTTTCCGAAAGACCTCCCCTAAAAAAAAAAGTGGGGAAAAAGGCAATAGCAACAAGCATAAACAACAAGAACATAATAATCTAAAAAAATCTAAAAATATAACAATCGAGATTAAAGAAACAACAAGAAGTACTTGTGAAGTACTATTCAGCATATTTAACCTTCAATTAATTGAAATGTGTGTTGTTGGTCCCTTTATATAGAAAATATGTCATATTTGACTATTTATAGAATTATATTACCGTCAAATATAAAGTAACAGTACAAATTTAACATAGCACATGAGTAATTAAGTGGTAGATCGGTTAATATGTATGATAAATTTATGAATATTCACAAGCAAATGAATCAAAAGTGCATAATTCAACTAATTGAAGGTTTGATGTGCTTAAACTATATATTATAGGGACTAAAATAAGAATTTACCAATAGCCAAGGGACCAAAAGTGCTATTAACCCTTTTATTTTTTATTTTGGGATAATTGCAATTTCAGTCCCTCGATTATTGATGAGTTTTGATTTTGATACTTGTAATATTTGACTAAACGCATTTAACTTTCAAGTGAAACGTGTGTGTTTGGTCCCTTATATAAGCAACGTGTGATTTTTAGACTATTTCTCGAACAATGTTACTCTCAAATATAGTGTACCATTACAAATTTAACAAAATACATTGATAATTTAATGGTTTAACACTTAATAATTCATTAAACTTTTGAAGATTTGCAGTCAAAGGGATCCCTTTTATTTATTTATTTATTTTAATTTTCTTACTTTTCTATTTTTTTATTAGGTGGGCATGTTCTTTATGCATCTTCTATTATTAAGTCCATGTTGAAATCTGGCTATCTTCCTCATGTTAAAGCTTGGAGTTCTGTCATTAGCCGTCTTGCTTCGTCTGGTGATGATGGTCCAATGGAGGCTTTAAAGCTTTTTAGTGCTGTTACTAAAAGGGTTCGTAGGTTTACTGATCTTGATTTGGTTAAACATTCGCGACCGGATACGGCCGCGTATAATGCTGTGTTGAATGCTTGTGCTAATATTGGTGATAAAAATATGTTCTTGGAGCTGTTTGATGAAATGGGTGTGTTTAATTGTGAGCCAGATGTTTTGACTTATAATGTTATGATTAAGCTCTGTGCAAGGGGTGATAGGAAGGATTTGCTTGTTTTTGTATTGGAAAGGATACTTGAGAAGGGAATTCCTTTGTGTATGTCAACATTTCAGTCTCTTGTTGCTGCTTATGTTGGTTTTGGTGATTTGGTAATTGCTGAAAAAGTGGTCCAAGCAATGAGGGAAGGAAGGAAGGATCTTTGCAAGATTCTAAGACAGGCGAACGTGGAAGAATTGTGTTCGAATGACACCGATGTGTTTGCTAAGTTGCTTCCGAATTCTGTTAATTCGAGAGATAATGAGCCACCGGAGTTGTCTCGAGTGTTTGAACCGAATTCTAGGATGTATACAACTTTAATGAAAGGTTATATGAATGCAGGCCGTGTTACAGATATGGTGAGAATGTTAGAGGCAATGAGACATCTAGCGGATAGTGAGAGCCACCCGGACCATGTCACTTACACAACGGTTATTTCTGCGTTTGTGAAGCAAGGTTTAATGGATAGGGCACGGGAGGTGCTAGCCGAGATGGTAAGAATCGGTGTGCCTGCTAATAGAGTTACGTACAATGTTTTAATCAAAGGGTATTGCCAGCAGCTGCATATTGACAGGGCAGAAGAGCTGATTAAGGAGATGATTGATACTGGAATAGAGCCCGATGTGGTTTCCTATAACACGATTATCGATGGATGTATACTGGTAGATGACAGTGCAGGAGCTCTTTCATACTTCAATGAGATGCGAGCGAGAGGTATTGCTCCGACCAAAGTAAGCTACACTACTTTGATGAAAGCTTTTGCCTCCTCCGGTCAGGCTAAGCTAGCTAACAAGGTGTTTGACGAGATGCTTAAAGACCCTCGAGTGAAGGTCGATTTGGTCGCTTGGAACATGTTGGTAGACACATACTCTAAGCTAGGAAAAGTTGAGGAAGCAAAGAGTGTGATTGAGAGGATGAAAGAAAACGGATTCTACCCAAATGTAGCCACTTATGGCAGTCTTGCAAATGCAATTGCTTTGGCTAGGAAGCCAGGAGAAGCGCTTTTGCTTTGGAATGAGATAAAGCATAGGTGCGGGATGGGAAATGGAGACGAGTCGAATCCTTCTTCGGGTATCCCACCATTGGAACCTGATGAAGGACTATTAGATACTTTGGCAGATATATGTGTCCGGGCAGCTTTCTTCAGGAAAGCTTTGGAGATTGTTGCTTGCATGGAGCAACATGGGATACCACCAAATAAGACAAAGTTTACTAGGATCTATGTCGAGATGCATTCGAGGATGTTTACCAGTAAGCATGCATCACAAGCTAGACAGGACAGGAGAAAGGAGCGAAAACGAGCAGCTGAGGCATTCAAGTTCTGGTTAGGATTGCCCAACTCCTATTACGGAAGCGAGTGGCGCCTTGATTCAGTAATCGATGATGATTACAGATCTGATTAATTGAAGAAGAAATGGATCAGGTTATAAAACATAGATATTATACTTGAATATAGATTTGAAAGTTTGTTGTGTTATACAATTGAACAATCTGATACAGCTTTCCACTCAATTCTATTATAGTTGGACGGCAGGACTTTAATGTAATGAAGTCCTGATTTAACCACAGTGTATTCCATCTATGATCAACAGCAATTATACTTTTATGTGCTACTAGGTGTATACAATTACAAGAGATCAAGTTACAATACCTATCCATGTTCAGTACTTCCATTTCAAACTTGCATGATATGATTCATGTTTAACTTAGCATCATATGGTTCTTGTTCTAGCTTCTGGCGCAGGTAGAAACTCAAGTCAATAAGAGGCTAGATTTCCTATTGGTTATTCGATTTCTAGCTCTTTTGTTGGAGAACGGTTAAAGAACCACCCTGGTGTTCTTTCCACCGTATTCATGAATGTCTAGGAGTTCACAAAATCTTCATCAATTTTATTTGCTCAACTCATGCTGAAATATAAAAAACTGGAACTGGAACTACAACATAGCAATAACGTAAACATTGATATCAAGGGCACCTGCTATTACATGTTAAGTTCTTCAGAATCACCAAAAGGTCACATATAACTATTTACATGAAAAGAACAGATTAATACATTAAGCCGAAATGGCACGACTCTCTTTCCACAAAATAGTGTGTAATGACATACAACTACTGGAAAACAAACAAAGTGATGCATGATTTAATTGTGGCTTTAGTGTTAGTGCCATTCGACTATCCTCTTGACCTTGATGTTTATGAATAAGATGATGATAGCACCTGCATTAAGATGATTCAAGATGTCAGTTAAAGAGCATTTTTGCACGATGGTAAGAGCCCAAAAATTGATACAAAGAGTTATATTTCAACATTAGCGTGGACAACTTAACAGGAAATTGATAGCTAAAAAGGTGAGGATAGTGAATGAGTAAAGATAATCGGATTGAGGACAAAACTATAAAAATTGTTCTTCTGGTATTCAAAGGCAAGGATTTATAGAGAATAAATTATGCTTTTGGTACCTAGTTTATAGGATGCCCAGTTCTTTTTTTTTTTTTTTTTAAAAAAAACTGAACTGCGTACAAGATGATGTTAAAACTACGTGCAAAAATGACAACTTAACGTATTACTATTTTTTTTTTTTTTTGATGGAAAACTCACGTACTATCTTGTACATGACTCATTTATCATCTAAAGATCATTTTTAGATGAAATAAAACCCATCAATTGACACCGAAGTCTACCCTTACCTCTGAGTATGGTAATAGAGTATAGTTGTCTTTTTGTTTTAACAATTTTTAAGATAATTTTATTTCTTATAATCTATATATAAAACAAAATCAAAGTGGCTATTTAACACACCTGTGAACTAATTGGTTGAAATTATTCCATTTTACACAAATAAATAAAACAAGAGACCACAAATATTACTACATATAAGAAGACTTAAAATTATAGGCATATTAGAGGCAAGGATAGATTTAAAATAGAGTAATATGTTTTATTCCCTTTAAAGATGATTTATGAATAAGAAACAGATCATGCGCAAAAAATATGTACGACCTTTTCCATAAAAAAATTGATACGTTTAAATGGATATTCCTCTTATAAACGTAATTTTAAAGTTAAATTATTGTGTGCACGTTTCAAAAAAGTATCAACCCTATGAACTTGGTTCCCAATGCACAATTTGGTTATCTGGCAAAATATAAAGCATCACAATACCTGATATGTCTTGGGACCCTTCTTTAGTAAATAACCAACACTATTAAGATTATCCACGAATGTGTCAATATCTGGAACCCTTAATCCAATCCAATCTGCCAGGCTATATATTTCCTGAAAAATAAATACTCTTATTAGGATTTTTCCCATTCTTGACTTTGCATTTTGCCATAAAATATACAGTGACGAGAAAGATGGCTTACAGAAATTGAAAAGCAATCCTTTTGCTGCAATTCTGACTGCTTATGCAAGGCACTCAAAAACCGCTTTGCTTCTTTCTGCTGACTCATTCCCCCACTCCGTCCAAAATCCACAAATCCATGCTCGTCAACATACTTATCATATAATGATTCTTTCATTATTTCCACAACATCCTGAAAATAGAGAATACATGATTTGAGGGCATCCTTATAGAGACATTCAATGATCAAGATTATTGCAAGTCTGGAATGATTTTGGAAAAATGAGTGTAAATAGCAAAAGGTTGTCTACAAACTGTATCAGAAATGAGAAACTCCAGAGACAATTAATTTACCAGAGCATCTTGCTCAGTTATCTCTTCTCTTAGATCCACTCTAGCTCGAGCTTCTGCCAACCTTACCAAGCTCTCTAATTGCCTTGCTGTTATTGGTGTACCATCACCGGACGTATTATGATCCCTCAACTTCAAGTAAAACTTCTGCAAGATGTCTGCTGCTGGTTTTGTCATCCTTGCACCAAATGACAAGATAAATAAACATTTGAAAAAATAGCTAAAACTTTCAAACATCAACGAGAGCACATTTAACAACCTAGGAGATATATAAGTTCTTGCATAAGCAATGTATTTACGCAGAAGCGGGCCCGGCAACGGAACAAAATCACTGTCTTTCTTGGGGTCAAGTCTCAGCCTTGCAACTAAAGAACCCTGCTTTATATTCATGTCAATTTCTCTAACATCCAGCGAGGCTGCAAAGAAAAATAAAGAGCAATTTGTATAAAAATATTTCCCGCTGAGATAGTGGTTGGTAAAGGGCAAACCTGGACATAACCGTTTTGCGACTGGTGGCTGCTCTACACTTTTTGCATGAAGCTGACAAGCAAAAGCTTTAAATCATGCAATTTTTCACAAGAATAAGCTCTAAATGATAACCATATAACTGCATCAACTGATAAATTTTAATCAAGTTGTATTGCATGTCGACATGCATGAAAGGAAAAGACCTTTTCCTCAAAATAGCTCAAGAAAATGATCCTAAAAGCAGCAGGTCAAGTGACAGGATCATTTTTGTTGGTCAATGATCACCTAATCTTTTTTTTCCAATGATCACCTAATCTTACCACAAAAAAAAACAAGGATAGCATCACCGAGCTATCTCCATTGAATCAAACAAATCAAGCCCCTCCTGTTATTCAGCTTGCCTGCCCTCAATTGAACTGTTAACATGCTAAATAGCTCATATAGAACTCCACTGTTGTTATCTCAGTGATTCCAGAAAGTGTTTGAACTAGTTACTACACATAAAACACACCACCTCGTTTCCCGTGATGACTAACAAATGGAGAGTGCTCCTGTCCTTCTAATCTCAGGTTCACTTTTAACAAGTGAATCTAAAATATTAATAGGTCGTATTTTATTCATAATTCCACTATCAAGTTTAAGCCAATGCAAGATAATTTTTCATGACATCAGAAACCCCAACTATAATGCAATACGAGTGAATTTAGATAGTGTTTCATACTGGTCAAGCAGAAAACGTAAAGAAATTGATTACATACATCTGATGGTGTCAAAAACGAATTGTTTACTGCAGCAAGAATTGTCTCGGTATAGGAAACAAGATTCGAGGAGCGATGTTGACAGTTGAATATTTCTTACTAAGTTGACGAATTTTCCAATTTGAACGAATGTTTGCAGAAAGGAGTGAGGACACTTACTGACATAATGTGCTCAGATAGTCGCTTGTCCAGCACCTCATCAGGTTTATCAAGTAATATGAAAACCAAATCAAATCGTGAAAGCAAAGCACCACTCATCTTCAAGTTCTCGTTCACAGTTTTTGCACGGCTGCAACAAAATTTTTACACGTTACCACCACAGATTAATAGATTTTAAAAGACCAATATGATAATGCAAGTATTCCCGTGATCTAAGTTTACATAATTATATGAGATAGATTCTGCATTTTTCTTCTTTCTCCGCTTTTTTGTTTCAATCTTCTTTCTTCTCCTTCTTCTGTGTGTTACACTTCTAACCACCGGTCCATCCCACAGCTCCTTTTCTCCCTTCATTTTTTTCTTCTTATTCTAGTCTTCTTAGTTACCTCACCCCCACCTCATGTTCTATACTATCAGTCTAGTTCAACTTATCCTCAATACTTTCTCTCCCACCTAATTGAACCTTCCAACCTTTTTCCTTCTCTTCTTTTTCTTATTCCCCCTCCTATTACCATGCCATCTGGAAACCACCTTCCTCTTTTTCTCCTCCTTTCCTCCTTACCTAGTTTCCATTCTTCTTCATTACCCCATCTTATTTTTTTCTCTTCATCTCCTCCATCCATTCCATAGGCCTAGTCTTGCCCCTGCTCAATTCTACTGCTTTGTTTTCTATTCTCAGTTGTTGTTCATCAAGCTTCCAATCATGCAAGCTACTCTTTTTTTCTTTGTATTATATCTCCCGTGTTGTGCATCAAGCTACCAATTATGTCACTTCTGTTTTTGCTTTTGTTTTCTTTTCTCCGGTATTGTACATTAAACTGCTATTTACACCCTTACCAATAAGCATATCTTGATCACATGGGACTTGAAAAGGAAATAGATATAATAGGTTGAATAGGACCAAAAATAAGCATTAAACTAGCAACTAACCAAATATGCAAAACTATGAAGAGCTTGGTGCTCTTTCAGCAATGAGTTTTGTGATCTAAAGACATCAGTTTTTGAGTGCAAATAGCAGGGGAAACTTTTCTGAAGTTGTGTAACGGGAAGCTAATCACTGGTCTCTGCAGATTCCTTTCATGGTTTTAGAAAAGATATGGAGATCAAAAGTCCCCTAAAACATATGTTTTTGTTGGGTGCTAGACGATGATGCATGCATTACTCAGATATATTTGCAGAAAAGAGCAAATGCTTTGTGTAGTGAGAAGGTGGAGGGCAGTAGTCATCTGTTTATGCATTGTTCTGTAGCTAGACAACATAGGAACTTCTTTTCTTTAAACATTTTTGGGATAAAATGGGTGATACCACTGTCTGTTAAGGAGCTCTCCAGCAGCTGAATAGGCTGCAAATGATAAAGAACTGAGGAAGATGTGGAGAACAACTCCAGCATGTGTCTATGGAAAGAAAGGAACCAGAGATGCGAAATTACTGCTTTATATATGTTAAAATGTAAGTGTTTATGTTTGGTAGCTCTCTAGTGTAACCTAAGAAATGTATATAAGGAGGATAGCTTGACTTCTTGTATGTGCAGATACCCCCTCTTTTGTAATGTCAAGCATTATCTAGTGCTTGGCTGCTTTGTCAATAATTCTTTGGTTACATAACCAAAAAGGTGATTTAAAGGCATCAATTATCATTCAACCAATCATCCATAACATTCGAATAATTAGCATGAGTAAGTTTTTCATAATACTTGTAGTGGCCACCAACAGGGTTTGCTGCCGCTAAAACAGATGTTCGCGCTGACAAACTTGCAACAAGTCCTGCCTTTGCAACAGAGACGCACTGTTGTTCCATAGCCTCGAATAGGGCCTAATGTCATGACAAAATAATTATGTCCTGATCCCAAGTGTGAAGTACCAGTTGACAGTAATAACTCGTTTAACTAAAAAGACCTGATGTTCAGCCGACATTTTGTCAAACTCGTCAATGCAACATAATCCACGATCTGCAAGAACCATGGCACCTAACCATGCCCAAAAGAAACAAAAACAGTATAATTAAGCAGCATTTTGGGACTCAGATGATTACTATAAGCAATAACTAAAGGTGTAATTTCTCTTGAACTTAAAAAAGGATATAAGAAAAGGGGGGAAAAGGAATAGATAGGAATCTTTATGTCTTTTACAATGAGAAACACCAAATATTCATTTTAGTTTCCCTATGTGTTCCCTTTTGAAAGACATTGCTTTAAATATAACCTTCTGCAAAAAGATACATTTTTTTTTTAATTGGTGGATTTCCCAATCGTAGTATTCCCGCACTAAAAGAAAAAGAGACCATTACCTGCTTCAAATGCATAGTCACCGGTCAAAGGATCCTTGACAACAGCAACAGTAAGGCCAGCATTAGTTGTTGCATTACCACAAATATATATGCCACGAGGAGAAATGGAAGCAGCCGCTTGAAGTAGTTGACTTTTACCCAACCCAGGATCACCTAATAACGTAGAAACCAGCTCTTATCGAGTTAGATTATACAATTATGTGACATATTCACATAAACGGATAAACCTGACATCTGAATAGATATTTAGCTTGATAAATATGCTAAGTTATAAACTAACCCGCTTTCCCAAATTTATTTCCAGCAGGACAAAATGAAGGCAAGCTAGTTAGTCACATACCGACAATTATTACGTGGATATCTCCTCTCACAGGAACCTTATTCTGATCCATGGAATGCTTCCGCACACCACCAAATAAAGCTAATGTAATTCCCGCTACACAAAAAAAAAAAAGGAACAAGAAAAAGAGGAAAAAGGATCAAGCTATTTACATACCCGTAGAATGACCACTTCAAACAGTTCATGGAAACAAAAGAAATTCCACCAAACACAATGTTAGCAAAACAAAGGAAGAAATGTGACAGTGTTTCATTGTGTGTGTGCCCAGTGATTATGTATACCTTTAACAAGCTCGTGACCGTAGATCGAGGGGCAAATAGATTGAAGTATTTGCCGGAAGACATCAGAACCGTGTTCTTCAGAAAACTTAACAATGAACTCCAAATCCTTTGGAGAGAATGAGTATAAATCAAATAGCTCTGTAGCTCTAGCATTAGAGTTATCTTGTGAACCCTCAGGTGTTGACTGAGACTTCGAGTTTGTAATAGAAACTACTTCTAAGTACAAATAATAAAGTCCTTGATTCTTGCCTTTTGACTTTCCTGCATTTACCAAGGTTCGCAAACAGTTAACAGCTAACATGTATAACTAAAAAAGTACATAGCAGCAAATCAAAAGCATAACTTTTGACCCAGTCATCAACAACATCTGCAACATTTTTTGATGAAGTAAGTTGATAATATTAAAAGGGCATCAACAAGATGCAAAGATTACAAAAGAAAGAGTATGTCAGCTAATTTACAGACAGAAAACTATTATAAAACTAGGGAGCTGACAAACTCCAAAAGCTGGTCAGTTCTATTTACAGAAGAAAGATTAACCCAGCTAAAGAGATTGACCAAACATCTCCTCTTTGGGTTACATGTTGAAGTTGTATTTTCCCCAGTGCAGCAGGAAGATTGGTACAATGATTTTTCTCTCTCCCAGATATCAGTTCAGGCAAAGGCATTAGCTCTGATTTTTGGCTCAAAGAAGGGTGCTAAAACATAACTAATTTGAATTTCAATTTATTACAAGGCACTCTATCAATATATCATATTGAATGAACGAAAATTCCCTTTTGTTATATGCAACAAAATTATGGAGAGCTCATAAGTTACTTGATCTAATCAATATGCATTTTGAATGGACAAGTATATTTTAAACCTTCTTTCCTAAATAATAGCTCATTTCACAAGAAGGATATCTGGAGACTCTGAATGGTCACTGGATTGACATTTGCTTCAAAGGTTTAGATGTCATCCATCCAAGACTTGGAGCAAACACGGAGGATCAGAAGAAGCATTCATACTTGATGCATTATTAGAAATTTCAGAAAATGCATTATCATATGTTGCTGGTACTTAATAACTATATCCAAACTAAAAGATAAGAGCATATAAAAAGGTACTGCGTTTAGATTCAATAATGTTGATGATATTACTAGTCTACATCAGCTATAAGGCCTATAATTGAATATGATGTTTATTTCATTTCAGTCAGGAGCATGAGTTTGAAGCACGTGACTCAAAAATTTATATTCTTAAATGAAATTAAGGGACTCATGCATGAAAAGCAACGGTCAGCACACTTCATCAACTTTCTCCTAAATGCCTCCTTTATATACTTAATTCAAACGGGGAACCATATGTTACACTCCAATAAAAAGAAGGCTATCTTTGATATTCACATATATAACTAACTTAATGGAGAAAATCAGATGTAACACACTTTTTGCTGCGCTAAAACAAAAATAGACTTACATTTAAGGCTCTTAAACGAAGTCTGCTTTCATTTCTCAAGAGCTATATCACAGATGCACTCACTTCTCGCTACGTATGCACACACACACAACATATATAATTATATGTATCCTCATCTTGGGCAAGAGATGTAATGGAAGGAAAATATTTAGGAGGATCGAAAAATGTGCTCGTTAGATGCAGCAATCTACACTCATGAGTATGAGACTTTTGTTAGGGAAACACATTCAGATTGTTTGTAAAAAAAAAAGGGGGGGAAAGGCTCACAAGAAACTGGATAAGTATCTTCATTTGTTTTATAGGTGGAGGAAAGACATTCCTGCTATCCAAAGTCCAAACACATATATGTCGTGTCCTCTATAAAATCATTTACCTCCTCCAATATCCATGTAATTGTTAATCACCCTAATAATACCAGTGACAGTCACAATATCTCCAGGGATGCATGCATCCACAAGATCTTCAGTTAGTTCACATTCAACAGTTCGAGGTACCCGCCCCTCTTCATGATGTTCAGATTTCAACAGCTCCTGAATTCTAGAACATAGATAATTTATAAGATAATAAATGAATGATAAAACAGCTAGGTGAGAAGAATAATAATAGAATAATAGTAACGAAATATTCAGTTATATGTTTAACTCAAATAGTATGATATATAAAGATGTTGAAGTACGGACATCAAAAGACAGCAAAGTAGAGGAATTTACCTTATTTTCTGGAAGTCTATAATTCGAGCTGTAGACCTTATGGGATTAAAAGTCCTGCATTTGCAACCATGCAATTCACATACTGGTGGAGGTGAAAATTTTCCATCTGGAAAGTCACGAGTAATACTGGTTCCGCACTTAGTACAAGCAAAACTCATTTGCATTACCAGAGGCTTGACTGTGCTGACTTTTACCACTGTACCACGTACAGAGACAAGCCTATCTATCATGTGAAAATATCATATTAAGAATATAAGCAGCATTAAACTAATTGATCGATAAAGAGTAAATTTAAAGTTGAATATCATTTTTACCAATATAAGCAGCTTTTAGGTTCTTCAATGCAATCATTGATTGAGGGTAGTTGTGGAGACGGATATTTATCTTCACAAAATCATCAAAAGTTTCATCCCCCGATTTCATAAAGAAAGCCTGCTAGCATCAGGAACACAACGATACAATTAAGATAAAACAATATAAATATGTGGAAAAAAATGAATTTCATAAATGTAAATGGATTACCTTGTGTAATGCAGCACTCATACACAATAGCGCATCTTTAGATTTACTCTCTAAAATTGCATAAAATTCTTGGAGCTCACAAAGTTTTCGGAATTGCTGAAAGTCCAGTGGCAATATGAACGTGCCATCAACCTCCTTCACCTAGACTTAATAATTTAGTGCCATTCTTTAAACCTTTAGCTTAAAATTCAAATAACCATAATTATCCAGCAATTGAAACAAACTTGAACAATAATATTTTACAATAGTTTCAGCAAATCAGCCATTTCCTTTACTACTAGTACCATATTATGCCATAATTGACAGATATAGACTCCACCGGATAAAGTTTTTCATTCGAATACTTCAAACGAAAAACATCAAATAATGTAAGAAAGCCCTCCAAGAAAAGAAACAATAGCTTAGATGTAGACCAAACTTTCTGAAATAGCAAAAGAATCCTTCTGTTCAAAAACTTGTTGGACTTTGTTAGTACATCACAAGTAGTACGTGGCATCATCCTCCTTCACCAATACTTAATACTTCAATATCAGTCTTTGACCTTCAATTTCAATTAGTAATAATTATGGTTATCCAGCGGTTGGAAATAGCTTCGAAGAAGAATTGTTACATTAAAAATAGTAAATCCGCAATTTTCCTTTTACTACAAGCAAGGGCGGACCTAGCCTATCATGTATGGGTTCACGTGAACCCAAGTAGCTTCTTTGTATTAATAAATCCACAAAATATTTATAAACATTTGACTGCGAACCCAGTTATTATTATATACAATATCTTAAGGTCATTTTAGAAACCCATAAACTTCAAATCTTGGATACACCTCTTACTACAAGTAAGGGTGATCTAGCCTATCAAATATGGGTTCACGTGAACCAAGTAGCTACTTTGTATTAATAAATCCACTAAATATTTATAAATATTTGACTGTGAACCCAGTTATTATTATTTATTAACTTAATGTCATTGTAGGAACTCATAAACTTCAAATCCTGGATCCGTGTCTTACTACAAGTATCAACTTCGCCTTTATTCACAATCACCGATACAAACTCCAATTATCAAAGTTTATCATATGAAAACATTAAATGCACAAACAGTTTAGCAGAGCCAAAAACCCTGAGCAAATAGCAAATACTCTTACTGCAAGTATCAACTTCGCCTTTATTCACAGTCACAGATACATACTCCAATTGTCAAAGCTCACCATACAAAAACATTAAATGCAGAAACAGTTCAGCAGAGTAAAAAAAACACTGTTAAAAAGCAAAATACTCGGAATATGGAGAACAACGGCCAACTCATCTGATTTTCTGGGTGAATTCGAACAGCCATTTCCCAATTGTTTGAAATAAAACATCAATTTGTACAACACATTACAGCTTTCTCTTAAACACTTTGTAAAGATATGGCACCTGGGCCTAACTCAACCCCAAAAGCTAGCTCATGAGGGGAGTATTTCCCAAGTCCATATAAGCAAACCACTGGTCCATTCCTCAACCAATGTGGGACTCTAACCCACTCTAACACACTTTCAGCTCTAATTTTGCAATATTCCTTTTACTACAAGCAGGGGCTGACCTAACCTATCAGCTACTTTGTACTAATAAATCCACAAAATATTATATACTATATTTGACTGTGACCCTGTTATTACTACTATATACTTTACTTAACTTATGGTCATTATAGGAACTCATATACGCGTCTTAATACAAGTATGAACTTCGCCTATATTCACAGTCACAGATACAGACTCCAATCATCAAAGTTCATCATATGAAAACATTAAATGCAGAAAACAGTTTAGCAGAGTCAAAAACCTGGGACAACAACAACATACCCAGTGTAATCCCACGAAGTGGGGTCTGAAGAGTTAGAGTGTACGTAGACCTTACAACTACCCTAAAAAGGGTAGAGAGATTGTTTCCGATAGACCCTCAGCTCAGAAGAAAGCAATAACAAAGCATGTCAAATAACAGCAACTACAACAAAACGTATATTAAGCGAAGAACAAAAATAGTAAATAATAACAAATATCGAATGACTAATACTACAACGGTCAACTCATCTGATTTCCCGAGCTCATATCAATTCGTACTACACTACAATTTTATTTTAAATTAGAAGTATTCGAAAGTTTATACTCGAAGAACAAAAATTGTTCGACTATCCAAAGTTATTGTAGCGTGTCTTCGAGAGCTAACCTGAGAAACGAATTGTTCACCGGAAGGAGTAGAGAAGAAGCGAACAAGCTCAGAAGATAGGCGGAATTGGGGATCACCGACATGGAAATCGATACCGGGGAAATAGATAGACAATGTATTAGTGAGACAGGTAGGCTTCATTAATCGCTGTTGAATCTTCCCGTTGTTCATCACCATTTCTCCGCTCATGGGATGGGGATGGCGATGGCGATGGCGATGGCGATGGCGATGGCGATGGCGATGATGGCGATGGCGAGAGGGGAAAAAGGTTCACGCTGTTTTGGCTCTTTATCGGGCCAGCTTATAAATGTAGCCAAGTCCAAAGTCCAAACTAGTTTTTTCACGTAACTGTCCTATAGCTATCTTTGGTATTAAAATTAGCAATACTTTTGGGAAGTATTTAGATTTTCCTCTTTTAAATAAGCATCTAAGTATGCTGACTATCAATCTATCATTGATAATATAAAAAACAAGCTAGCCAATTGGAAAATCAAGTTTCTAAATATTGCTTAAAGGATTACTCTTGCTAAAACTATCTGTTAAGAGCCCACATCGGATATGAAATGAAAATATGACTGCGGGTTAGATTATATTTTACACTATACCTTTAGAAATAGAAGAAATAGAAGAGCTATGTCTTAGAACTGCTCAATCGAAAAACATAGCACTTCTAGGTAGTCTAGCTTGGCGAATTTTGAATAACCAACACACTCTTTGGTCCACCCTCCTAGCTAGGAAATACGCTAATATTACCTCTAAAACTACTACTTCATTCATTTGAAAATCTCTATTCAAAGGATGGGAGGTCTGTTGGCAACCAACCAAGAAAACCAAATTAGATCTTTGGAATAGTAGATGGATTCCTAATAATGGTACACTTAGATATTATATTCAAGGTCCTTTAAATTCTTCCGATATAAAGTGCTCCATTAAGGACCTTAATCAGGAAGGTATATGGAACCTCTCGTCTCTCATTTGAGCTACCTCTTGAGGTAATTAATAGAATTCAATCCATCTCCCTCCCTACCTTTACCTGATAGTTCTTCTGATCAGGCCCATTTGGTGTCCTAATGAAAAAATGACTAACTTCTCTACTAAGTCTTGTTATAATCTGATAGGCAAACCAATAGTTAACCATAGTAGGAATTTCACGTGAATTTGGAATCTTCCTTGCCCTAACAAAATTCCTCTTATGGCTTTGCTATCATCATAGAATCCCTAGTCGAGTTTGGTTAAAACACATAGGTATTAATATAGATGAATTATGTCCTGTCTGTAGACTAGAAAATGAATCTACTCTTCATATATTCATGGAATGTCCCTCTGTATATTGATAGTGAATATATTTCCATGTATTCACTGTACATTTTATAATATTTTAGTGTAATTATGTAAAGTAGAGATTCTTATTCCATTAGAATTACAATTGTACACACTATATATATTGTATTAATGAAAGGACTCCACTCAAGGGAGATTTACACTATTCTTCATGGTATCAAGAGCCAAAAATTCCTCCCTATCCTAAACCCTATACTCGGCCACCCCCTCCCCTCCTACCCCTTTCTCCTTTTTTTCAAACGCCAAACCCTAGCATAACAGCCGATATACACCCTGTATATGGCTGATATTCCCTAAACTGCCGCAATATTCAACTCGTATACAACCTCCATCAGCCAATATACATCTCTTATACGGCTGATATTGCCCGATATACCACTCGTATACGTCCTGAATCTCCCCCCCCCCCCCCTCTCTCTTAACGTAGTTCCGGCAGCCCCCATGGCGTCACCCGCGGCCCACATAGCTTCTCCTGCTTTGTCTTCCTCAATACCAGACGTCACCAATCCTCCTCTCTCTTCCAACCCCAACACCTTTCATCCGGCTTTCGCCGTAACCAATATCAAGAACTTCATCCCGTTGATTCTTGATCAAGAGGATGGACAATATGCGTCGTGGGTTAAACTTTTTCAAATTCATGCATGTGCTTTCAACGTGCTTGACCACATTGATACTACATTTCCCCGCCCACCCGACATCGACAACACGACGTGGAAACGACTTGACGCTATCGTCAAGCAGTGAATCTATGGCATTATCTCCAAGGATTTGCTTCATACTATTATGAAGATCGGAGCTTCAGCTCAAGAGTTATGGACACGGTTGGAGGAAATTTTTCAAGACAACAAACATACAAGTGACGTGTATCTTGAGGAGCAATTCAACAGCACCCGTCTTGAAAATTTATAAATATGGCTGACTACTGCAAACAATTAAAATTGATTGTCGACCAATTATCTAATATGGGTACGCCAATTTCTGACAAAAAAATGGTTCCGCAGTTGATTAATAGTTTACCGAAAGGTGAATACGACATACTTACAACGATGATCCAACAGGCTGATCCCCTACCGAGTTTCAACAAAGTGTGGTCCCAATTGCTATTAGAGGAGATGCGACGAGCTAAACAAGACGAACACAACCCCAAGGCATTGGTGGTTGACGCCCCCGTGACAACCACCGACCAACCATTGCACTCCGACCACCACCCGCCGTAGAACAACTACGATGGCGGTAGAGGCCGAGGCCGCGGAGTTGGCCGGGGAGGCAAAGGAAAAAGCCGAGGGGGATGGGCCAACATTGCCAGTCATCCACAACAGGCCCAGCACCCAACATAGTGGGTCGGCCCACTACCCTGGCAACTATCCGGAAACTAGGCCAGCATTTTTCCAACAGTCGCAGCCCAACTACAACAGTGGCAACAACTGCGGCCCAGCATCTCAACTAGTTCCTTTTCATCCATACCATAGTTACAAACATGGCAAAGGAACAACTTATGATGGCTCCAAGGTCAGATTTCTTCTTAGCCCAATTTACCACTCATGTGGATTATTCTTGCCAAGTCTCAATACGTCTTTTGAATTCCATCTAGAGAAGAAGTCTTTGCGATAATTCCTTGATGATGCAACAACTAAACAACATGTGCTGAAATATTTCATCAGCTGCATCACAGAACACACAGGTAGGAGGTACATGAATAACAAACTTAAGTAACGTGTCAACAATAGCCAATCTTCCCCACAAAGCTAACCAAACTATAAAGTTGTGTCTAGGATGCACATTATGATGCATTGTAAGACTCACTTTAGGAAAGGGTGGTATCATTGACACATACATCTTTTTAATAGAGAACTTGGATTGATACACAACTAAGGCAAGCCTTCTTTGTGGATCACCCTATAGTGATAGTGCTTGCATGCAGTGGCGGATTATGGTAGGAGCGGAGGGGAGCTGTGGCCCCTCTAAAAAAACTCAAAATTTTTAATTTTTTTTATATATACTACTCACAATTTAAATCCTAAATCCCGTCACTTTCTCGGCGGCACCAGCGACTCACGAACTCACACTCGCAGCACGACTCCACTCTCTCACAATTTATTTCTCTCCACTCGTCTCTCCATCCCTGGTAATACTTAACTGCAGAAGATTTATTTATTTATTTATTTGGGTCTCTTTTTCTTCTACAAAACATAAATCTAGTATGCCTTGGATGCATAGTTGCTTCATAAGCAATTACAGGTTGTTTCCAATATACATGATATGAGTTTTAATGGGTAATTCTTGATATGAGTTTCTTTTAAATCAACAAAAGATTACAACTTTAGGTTTGTTTCGTCATATACGAGGCAATTTTGGGCTTATGGGAGTGGAATTAACAGATTAAGGCTTTAAAAGCCGAATTTCTCTGACTTAGTTCTGTTTTCAGATTTAGATGTTATCTTTGATAATTGATTTATGTATTTTTTAGGAGTGGTACGATGGTCAAACTTAAGAAAATTGATGTATTTTTCAAGAGGAAAGCTTCCAACAAAGATGAAAATTGTATAGCTTCAACATCGACACTTGAAAAGCACCATTCCGATGATCAAACGGTTCAACTGGATGAGCAACTTTGCAAAATTCAAAAAGTCACCATGGATGAATTTGATGTCAATTGTTTAGAACGTGACCCTGGAAAGCGTCCCCAAATTTGGAAATATCAAGTGAATTGAAGAGATGAAGTTCGAAGAGCTTATCTATCAATGTTAAGTTGAAAAGTATCCCCTCAATAGAGATAAGCATCCAAGACGATTTCAAGCATCTTGGTTCAAAATTTTCCCTTCATGGCTAGAGTACTCACCGACTAATGATGTTGCTTATTGTTTGCTTTGTTACTTGTTCAGTAAAACGCCAAGTGGTCATCCCGGAGCTAATGTCTTTACTAGAAAAGGATTTAAAGCATGGAAAAAGATCAATGCTGGGAAGAGTTGTGCTTTGCTTAATCATACTGATGAGAGTCCGTGTTCATCTCACAATAATGCATTGAAATCTTCTCAAGACTTGATCAATCAATCTATGCACATCACATTAATGATTTCAAGTCTTTAAAAGAACGAAGGGCATCACTTTAATTCTAAATACGTCTTTCCTTTTATATATTATATTTTTATTGTATTAATGTTATTTTGAATCTTTGATAAAATTATATTTTGTTCTTATAAATTTCAATTATAATATTTTAGTTAGTAATTACCACTCCCCTTAATATTTTGGGCAAGTTCCGCCACTGCTTGCATCATAAATTTTTTGGCTTCAAGTATTTTTCTTACTACCCAAGTAGCATTATTAGGGATAGTGCATGTTTCCATAGGGTTGTTTTCATATAGTATATCTGGACCCACTTTATCCACAAACATTCTTTCTTTTCATAAATAACCCAGAGATATTTTATAATTGCAGCTTTGTTCCACAAGCATAAGTTCATTACATTTTGCCCTTTTGCTGCCCTTGGAAGTATAGCTGGCCAGTGGGCCGGGCTCGGGACTGGCGGGCCAGGTTTGGCGGGATCGAGTCGGGGCGGGAAAGGTGAAGGGGGCGGGATTGGGGCTGGTCGGGTCAGGCAAGATCGGGTTTGGCTGGATTTGCCGAAGTCCCGTACCGATCCCGATCCCGTCGGAATCAGGTCGGGCGGGGTCGGGTCGGAGGCGGGATCGGGATCCCGGTGGTTTTTCCTTTTTTTTTTGTATAAAAAACTCAATAATTAAACAAGACAAGATAGTGTAATAAAAACATCCCAAGACTGTTTTTGTGCCTCTTATATTATTTAATAGACATGATTTTTTTGTAATACAAATACAATTATCGAAATTGCAACTTTGTGGTGTTGTCCAAAAGTTGCAAATTACATAATAAAATTGCAATTAAAAAAATTACATTCTTAAAAAAACCTGTTCTAGTTTCTTGATAACTTCATGTGGTTCTTCGGTTGGAATTGGTATTTGTTGGTCAAATTGATCCACGTCGCTTCCACTACCTTCGGATAAGATTTCGTTGTAGTTTTCGTCTTCTTCTTCGTTTATCTCCGGTTGACCGCACCTTCTCCACTCCGCTCGTATCCAATCTTTGAATAATACTACAATCTCCAAGCTATCTCCGGCTAATGAGTGTATGTGTTCTCCTATTTGGTATCTGCCGGCAGAAAAAACACTTTCAGTCGCAGATGATAACGCTTGAATGTTCAAAACATCTCGGGTCATCATTGAAAGTGTCGGAAAGGTCATTTCATTCCCCCTCCAGTATTTCAGCAAGTCTTCACGTCCTTCTTCATTGAGAACTGCTTGGTACGGTACAAAACCCTGCAAAACAAAAATATCAAACTCACTAATTTGGTTAGTAGCGGTACGACCGCACATTCTATTTCTGAGGCTTTCAATACTAGCCGCAGAAACAACATGTCTTTTGTGAGGTTGTGTTGAAGAAGAAGATGATGATATGGAAGCCGGTAGGTTACTAGCACTTTCTTGTTGGTAAAACCTATATACTTTTTTGCATTGGTCTTCTACGCTAGACAACACTTCTTCTTTAGTTTGTTCAATAGGTGATGGGTGATTTGGATTTTTGGGACTTAGAGGTGGTAGTACTTCTATACAATCGTAAATAGTTTCAATAAGTGATTTAGTACCGTCTATTTTAATAGTCGGATTTAATACAACATCAATAATATAAATAGTGGGAATATGAATAAAATATTTTTTTATTTTGATAAACATTTTTTTAATAAGTGCCATATAAGCTGGTTTTTCCATATATTCACTAAGTAATAAAAATATTAGAGCTATATAAAACAACATAGTTGAAATAGTAGGATAATATATACCGGAAAATTCTTTTGTTGCTTGAAAAAATTTCTCTAAAAATACAATAAGTTCTGAAATTTTTACCCAATCGCTATCTACAACCATATAAGTTGAATTTTGATTATGAGAGTTAAAAAATAAAGTTATAGGTTTTCTATAGTCATAAGCAACAAGTAGTTGCTCGTATAAAGAATTCCACCTAGTGGGTACTTCTTCTGGAATTTTTCTATAAGGTAGTTGGCAATCGTGACAAGTTTTTTTATATTCTTTTCTTCGTTATATTCTATTATTTTTAAAAATAAAGTTTATAGCAAATTGTATTTTACTAAAAGTGATAGACCATCCTTTACAATTAAGTTATATATATTGCACGCACATTTTATATGAAAATGATCTGGAAAAGATGGAGTTAAACTATTTTTTAAAATTGTAATAGCGTAATTGTTAGAAGAAGCGTTATCTAATGTAATAGTCATAATTTTATCGGTTATTCCGTAATAATCGCACATTTGATAATTTTTTCTGCAATAAAATTACCAGTGTGCCTATCATCTATATATCTATATGCTAAGATACGTTTTTGCATAGACCATTTATAATCTATCCAATGACAAGTTACCGTTAAATAATCATGGTCGTTAGTACTACGGCCTATATCAGAAGTGATAGCCACTTTGCCATTAAAATTATATAATGAATAACGTAAATACTGTTTATATTCATGTGCAAATTTAAATACATCTCTATTAACAGTTGATCTAGGAAAATCGTTAAAATCAGGATTATACAAATCTCTAATGTAATGAATAAAACCGGGAGATGAAGGAAATGAAAAAGGCAAACCCTCCACAGCAACTAAATTTGCTATTGCTTCCCTATCTCTATGTTTATTGTATTTAGGGCCTACAATTCCCCTGTCATATGGTTAATTTGACCCTGTACTTGATCCGGGACAATATCAGTATGTGAACCTTGTCCCGATGGAGCGGGCGTTTGCGCACCCGATTTTGAAGCCTCGGATTGGGCATACCTAGCTGGATGAGCCCTTACTACGTGTCTCATTAAACCCCCCGTTCCACCGTGACCTTTTCCAGTTTTAAATTTTAAAACATCTTTACAAAATTTACATCTAGCTACTTGATTCTCTACGTCCCTATAAAAAAATATTCATGCATCTGATTTTAATGGTCGTTTTGTTGGACCTCGTCTCATACTAGGGTGAATATAAGGTATTTCAATTGAAGGTGCACTAGTGGGTATGTTGTCATCAACATTAGTGGGTATATCATCTAGATTATCGTCTAAATTAAAGTCTTCTTGAGTTTCAGAAAATAGCTCATCGTCTAAATCTAATGGTATTGTAGGAAAATGTTCAGTATCAACAAAATCATCCTGTGTAGGAATATGATGACTAGAAGAAGTACCCTTGCCCTTGTTGCCCTTACTAGAAGAAGCCTGACCCCTACCCGTATGCATACGTTTAAATCCTTCAATTATAAATTTATAATTATACTAATAAATAATTAAAGTAAATGAAATTAAGTGCGCTAAATAAAATAAACAGACAATAATAATTTAATGAAGGAACGAATGTACCAAACGCCGACGTAACGTCGACGTGTAATCGAGAGGTTGAAAATTGAAACTTTGCTCGATGGAAGATCCTCAAGCTAGTTGCCAACTTCACTCCCAATTCCCAAATGAATAAATAAAATTGAATATTTAGTAGACAATGTAGACTTGTAGAGAGATAGATTGAGAGATTAGAGAGATTGTAGGAAGATTTGTGAGAAAGATGAAGAGAAAATGAGGTATTTATAGTTGAAAAATTGGGTTAAAGTGTAAATATAATAACTTATGGGTTAAAAATAAATATTAAGGGGGTAGAGGGGTTGGGGGAGGGGTGAGGCCAAATATGGCCATTGCACAACGGCCAAAATGTAAAATGGTCGTTGGTGCAACGGTTATTTTTGCAAAAGGGGGGATTTCGGGCAGGATCGGGTCGGGACCGGGGCGGGATCGGGATTGGGCCGGGACAGGCGGGACTGGGGCGGGCCCGGCCGGGATGAGACATTGTCCCGTCCCGGTTCGAGTCCCGATACCGCAATATTTTTTTTTAACTATTCGGGTTCTGGCCGGGACTGGGCCGACCCGGCCCACTTGCCAGCCTTACTTGGAAGACAAGTCTTAGCCCAAGACACAGAGGTCTTCTTTGATATAGTTGCATCTCCGGTCCAAAAAAAAGACCTACATAAGCGGTCAATCATTTTCATAATTCTCTTAGGCAATATGCATTATTACTTTTAAATGCTAGTATGCACGACCTAACTCTAATATAAATAGAGATTTTCACTTGATTGTAACACATTATGAATTTGATAAGAAAACAAGCATATTATCTAACGTTTGCTATGAGATCTTATAGCTCTTTGCCTAACTTTTAAGCTGCAAAACATAACCAAGTTCCCAGCGTGGACACTCAAAGCTCATGGCGTCTTTGGGGATTAAGGCTATTCCGTTTAATTTTTCATTTGCTAATCTTTGTGTTTGCACTATTTTCCTTGCTTGCTTCTTATTAAATTTGGTCATATTTGATACTCCTATTGAGTTTAAGTTTTGAATGAAATTACCTTTAATAAAGAAGTTTTATTTTCAAAATAAAATTTTGAACATAAATTTATTTAAAGTTAATCGGACCCATCAAAGAAAAAATGGCCTTTTGCATGTCACGACAAATAATGACACGTGTCGTTTCAAAGATCGATCAACTCAAACAACAGTCCTTTATACATTCACGCAAATTGAAATAGCATCATTTTTTTAATAACATTAATTTTCGATCAGTTCACTAATTCTACACATATCTGTCACCTTCCCCCCGCATCAGCAGTTATGTAACTGTGTCTACAAAGGCTATATTATTTTATTTTTCATTTTCATTTTTAAATTTTTTTCCCGCTGATGTATGTATATGTGTGTGTATAATTATGTGTTGTGTATTTGTTAGGATTTCTTCATGTCGGCAAAATCCGATCATATTGACTTAAACCGGCGAGATTAATGCTTTGGCGAGAAACGAAGCAAATGGTGTTATTATTGATCAATCAGGAAATGAAAATGAAACCCTAATTAATCGAAGTGATCAGGGTTTTGATGGGGTTAGGGTTTTTGGAGAAGGTAATGAGGTTGGTGAGGGTTTAAGAGTGAAATTAGAAGGTTTACATGGGGAATTGATTAGGATTCATGTGATCTCGAAGTTGTTAATGATTTGGCGAGAAACGAGGCAAATGGTGTTGGTATTGATCAATCTGGAAATGAAAATGAAACCCTAATGCAGAATCGAAGTGATCAGGGTTTAATTGGTGAATCTGTCGTCGATGGTGTTAGGGTTTTTGGAGAAGGTCATATTGGTGAGTGCAAATGGAAGGTTTAGATGTTGAAGTTGATTTAGGTTCAGGCGATCTCGAAAATCAAACGGGGTTTTTGGGATACGATGGGCTTGATGGTGAACTCGTGGTTGATCTGAGGGGATTTTCACATCTAGCCGGAGAGGGGAATGCAGTCGATAAAACGGACATGCAAGAGGTATTAGGTGGGAAAAATGAATATGTATCTGATGGTATAACAGTCAACAATGATTCCAATGTGATTGATATCAATGGGTATCAAGACGAATTAAACGAAAAACGGCTGATAGAAGTTGTTGGGCCCAATGTTCTCGTTCCAGAGAGACGAGGGGATAAGGAGAGAATGGAAGAGGATGGAAATTTTTCGTGTCCGATTTAGTATGGGGTAAGGTGAGGAGTCATCCATGGTGGCCTGGGCAGATATTTGAGCCTTCTGCTGCATCAGACAAAGCGATGAAATACTTTAAAAAAGACAGCTATCTGATAGCTTATTTTGGTGACCAGACATTTGCATGGATTGAAGCATCTAGCATTAAGCCATTTAGAATGTATTTCTCTCAAATGGAGAAACAGAGCAATTCAGAACGCTTTTGTCACGCGGTGGACTGTGCTCTAGATGAGGTTGCTAGACGGGTTGAGTTTGGGCTGGTCTGCCCATGTTTGCAGGAGGAGACCCGGGGAAAAATGAAATCTCAGATTGCTGTGAATGCTGGTATCCAGAAAGAGTCAAGCACGAGAATCGGATGTGACATTTTTTCGGATGAAACCTCACTTAATGCTACCAAACTTGTTAGAACGCTGAAGTCAGTAGCTGCAGCTCCACATTCAGGGTTCGACAGATTGTCATTTGTGTTGGCAAAAGCTCAATTGGCAGCCTTTAACCGCTGGAAGGGTTATTATCAGCTCCCAGTAATAGAAGAATTTAGTGATTTGTTGGAGAGTGATAGTGATGTTGAATCACTGCTTGCAAAGAAAGATGCTAGTGATGTGGCATCGGAGGGAAATTCTGACGTCCAAGGTACTTCCTCTTCAAAGCGTCCTTGACGCTCGGGAGTTGATGAGCACCTTAGTAAAAAGAAGAAATCAATGTCCATTTTGATGTATGGGAGCAGTTCAGGCATACCAAATGATCAGAAGAAATCTAGAGGGAGAACTGTGCAAATGAGGAAGTCTGTTTCTTCGGAGAAGAGACATTTGGCATTTGATTCTTTGCCTAGTGATTTGAACGCAAAAAGAAGGAAAAATATGTTGTTACCAAGCAGTGGAAAAGCAGCAAAGCCAATTCTCAAGTCTACTGACAGGAACTCCGGAAGAAGGACTAATGAGCATAATGAGAAGTTAAGAAATGTTGGTTTTGGAGATTCAGTACTTGGTCTCGTGAAACCTGAAGGGGAACAGTTGACTCCAGAAGAGTTTCCTTCTCCAACAGAAATGCTCTCAAAGCTCTATTCGGCTGCCAGGGATCCCATGAATGCATATAGTATTTTGATGTCACAAGCTGGTTTGTTCTGTGATTATAGGAATTTAACTTGCTCAGAAACTACTGAGTCAGGAGACCACACAAAGATGACAGAAGAGCATATAGGAAAAAGTTCATCCAACTCAGCGTCTGCTGAAACTTTGTCACTAGAAGGTATTGAGGACTCGTATTGGACTGATAGGATTATTCAATGCAACCCCGAAGATCAGGTGTTATTTGATCCGGAGGTCCAAATTCAAGAGGATTTTCCTAATGCTGAATGGGAGAATTCTCCAAACTTGGACAATAAACAAGAAGTATGCGGCTTTGTTGGGAATTCAGAAAGAGAAAGTCTATCTGATCTTGTGAATGGAAATTCTGAATACTCCCCAACTGCACTGATTCTAAACTTTTCAGATTTAGAATCGGTTCCTCCCATAGCAGATCTAAACATAATATTTAGTCAGTATGACCCACTTTATGAATCTGAGACTGAACTTATTCACAAGAGCAAACTAGCAAAACTTGTTTTCAAGAGGCGCGATGATGCCGAAACTGCTTTTAGCAAGTCAGGGAAATTTAGTATTTTTGGACCATCACTCATCAGTTACCACCTAGAGTATCACCATCACCACGCAAAGCATCTTGTACCTCAAAACGTAAAAGGAAGTATGCAGCATCTATAAAAGTGAATGGAGTGTTCGTAACTGAAGTTACATGAATTCTTCATTAGGTGTTTTGCTGGATTTTTCGTGTACGGATTATATAGTGAACTTTTGGTGGCTATGTTAATATGAAAACTTGTTGCACATAGTTGAAGTTAATTGCTGACTGTTTTGTCCAGTTAGAACGTTTTAGATAGTAGAAAAGTAGTCTGGAAATAATTCATTTATTTGTGATTGACTACGAATTTTGTATCAACAAATTCCTTTGCCCAGAAATATAATATATGTTGGCAGCTAGTCATCTTACAGTATACTTGATGAATTGGTTTTGACAGTTTGTATTTTTTTGTATTTATGAATGTTGATGCACTGGATGGTTATATTGGTAGTGATTGCTTTCACTACATCGATTGCTAAAGTAAGAGAGAAACCATGTTTGGCCTTAAGAGTGTAAGAGGAGTTTTTTTTCCCACCTGGTGTCCGGTACCCGCATTGGTGCTCGACTATATCCGGATTCGGGCTGGGTAGAACCCATTTCTGGGGAAGCGCACCCTGCCAAGAATTTTTCCATACGCAGGGCTTGAACTCCAGATCTCTGGTTAAGGGACAAGTAGTTTCATCCACTGCACCACATCCTTTGGTGGTGTGTAAGAGGAGTTACTTGAGATATATAGAAGATGCTATTGAAGTTGTAATTGATTGTCCTCTGTTAGCTGTTATGTCTAGGTACTAGACACAGGTTTAGGGTAATATTGATTTTCTGTGTCTGGTCAAGTATCTGAAGTCTAGTTTGATGTTTTTCCTTTGGTTCATTCCGGTCTGATTGGCTTCACCCTCAGCAGATTGTGTTGTCGCCCTCCATCTTCTACCTGAATTACCTAGTATTACAGCGCTCAAATAGCTTTGATTTTAAATGCTGTTTTACTAGAAGGCTACTGAAAAAGATCATTCACCTTAAATCAGAGGTTTCGGGTTCGAACCTAGGTGATTCAAGTAGATGGAGGGGGGACAACACAATCTGCTCAATTAGTTGTAATTGTAAATGCTGTTTTACTAAGGCTACTGAAAAAGTTCCCCTTCACCCTTAAACCAGAGGTATCGGGTTTGAATCTGAGGGGACAACACAATCTGCTCAATTAGTTGAAATTGTAAATGCTGTTTTACTAAGGCTACTGGAAAAGTTCCTCTTCACCCTTAAATCAGAGGTATCAAATTTGAATCTGGTAGAGAGTGCTTGTCCCTTTAATGAGTGTTGCGCAACGCAACTTTGAATAAGTCGGGTTAGTGAGTGACACACATTTTTATGTGTGTTCTAACTAAAATGATGCTTGGAACACCATCAATAGATTACCTCAAAAAGCTAACTTCCTTGGTATTTCACGCAACTTTGAATAAGTCGGGTTAGTGAGTGACACACATAAACTAATTAAAATGATGCTTGGAACACCATCAATAGATTACCTCACAAAAAAGCTAACTTCCTTTTTATTTCAAGCATTTCCAGTTTACTTTGATGCCTCTATAACTTAGCATGATTGAATGGTTTGCTCTTTCGGAGGAGTAATGATAAGGAGAAACACACAGGGCATTTTAGTCTACAACAAATGGAACTAATTAAGGCTAATAGATAAAAGAAACGAAATGAAAAATATGTATTTACATGTAGAATCTCTATTTATCGCACGAGAAAGATAAATTAGTGGTTCTGTAAATCAACACAAGGTAAAAGTCAAATGAAAGCATGAACTAAAGTTGGTTATGAATTCGAAGTTTAATAGAGGTGTATCTTATTTGGATTCCGTATTTGTGAAGATTTTCTTTATATAAAAGACTTGTCGGTATTCTAATTTTGCGTCAAACAAAGTTCATTTAACATTGCATCGTAGTTGTTAAACTAAGGTCATAGTACTCACTTTTCAATTTATATGACAAAGTTTAATTGAGCACAAAATTCAAAGAAAAAAGTAAAATAATTGAAATTTATGGTCTTAAATAAGAATAGGTCATATTTGGGTTATCAATATTATCACACGGATTCAATATATGATATGACATGCTCAACAGATTTTTTCGTAATATTTGCTCAATCTATATCTCATGTAACATATAGGCATCCGTTATATCTTTGCCATTTTTGGACGTTATGTTATCAAATGTAGCTGGTGCTCTATAAACCCGTTTTGGTTGATATCCGTCTTTCATTTTATGCTTTGGTATTCTTAAACGTTTTCTTTTAACAAAATAATATAAATTAGATATGTGGCTTACAAATAAGGGTTAAAATTTGGTGTATTATATCTAACTAAATAATTAATCTTAAGAATTAGCAAATTAAAAATGCATACACTTAATCATGGTTAAGTGTCAAAAGTGTATATGCAAGATATATGTTTTATATTTTCTGGTTTGGTTTAACACTCGATTTGAATACATTTTTACCATTAAAACACACATATATTCATATATAGAGAAAACTCATAATATTCTCTGTTCAACTTTTATGTGTTTAAGTTTTGCAATTGATCTAACTTGTTGGTCCTAAAGAGACAATCTTATGGTGAAGTTTCACAATTTAAACATATACAAATTATGATATTCTCGATTTATAACTTTTACGTATAAGTTTTTCAGTTGATCTAAGTTATTAGTCCTAAAGAAATAATTTTATAAAAATTCACATGTGAAATTATAGTGTACAAGTTTGCTCCCAGACGGTCTCACAATAATTATTGTCTGTAAAAAGTGAAATTAATAATTCTAAAAGTAAGACATGTTAGTTAAAAGGCAAGTGTAATGGCCCGAATTATTAGTTTGAAAAAAATTAAAGTAATTGTTTTCTCAAATTTGTACTTTAATTGTACGCTCGTACACATCAACATTTTTACAACAACAACAATAACATATCCAATAAAATCACACAATGTGGAGTTTGGAAGGGTAGATTGTACGATGTTTTCGAAAGACCCCTACTCAAGAGAGAACATAAATGGAGTTAAGATAAGAACAAGAAATTCAAAGCACTATAAAAATAAAAATAACGAAAGCGATTAACTCATGATAAAATATTTTGGAAAAGAAATAATAGCTACCACAAATAAAATAAAATAATCAAAATACAAGAAATAACAAATAGCAATAGAAATTAAAGCACAAAAAATTATAAAATAATAATGCGACTACTAATAATAATAAAGTATAAGCGTTCTACCTAATCCGAGTCCTCTGAAATCTCCTATTTCAAAATTAAGATATGTACCACATTTATGATTTATTTAGGGCCAAACGGCTAGCAAATTATTAAATTTCATTTTTCATTTCCCAATTCTTGAAAAACCGCCTGTTTAGCAGTTCAAAAAAAAAAAAAAACCCCTTTTCCTCTATAGCGCTCCCAATTCTATCATTGAACTTTTTCTCAGTACACCCTTTATCTTTCTTTACCTATCATTCTTAGCTTAGATTTTGTACTTTTGGGTTCACTAAATGTTGATGGAAGAGAGTGAAAAGATGGATCTTGAAGTAAATGATCTTAGTCTTATTGATTTCTCATCAGAAAATGATAATCTTATTGGAAATTCATCTTCCCCACTACCTTCTTGGGGTCTTGAAGAATACCCATCTTCAGGTTCTTGTTTTTAGATGTTGGTTTTGTCAAGACCTAATTTTTACTATCTGATTCTTGATCTAGTCTTGAAACTGTGAAAACTGGAATTATCTTGTACCCTTTTTCTTTTTTAATGAATTAAGTTCTTCAGTTCTGGATTTTGTCTACTTTATTTCTAGTTTATGATTCTTTATTTTTAGTATTTGAACTATAGACTGAAAAGATTAGTTTTCAAAAAAAAAAAAAAACTGAAAAGATTAGCTTTTTCTTAACAAGATCTGGAAAAAAATTGAGTTTTTCTCACACCCTTTTTTGCTGTTTAATGTGATTTCCTTTGAAAGAAATTGAAGGAATGAATGAGCTAATAGAAAAAGTGATTTAATAGCTTCAGGCTGATGTACATTTTCTTAGAGTTTATTTATTTGGGTTTCATGCATGTTTATTCCTTGAACTTCTGAGCCAAGGGAGGGGGAGTACTTATGAGAGATTTAGACATGCTTTTTTGAGATTTTCATAGTAGTTTTGTTGTAAAAGAGGTAATCTTTTAATCCTAATTGATTGATGGATCATGAATTAAAGAGCTCTGAGAATGCTTTTTTCTTTAATGTATTTGGTATGTCTCTGAATTATACAACAACAACATACCCAGTATAATCCCACGAGTGGGATCTGGGAGGTAGAGTGTACGCATACCTTACCCCTACCTTGGGAGGTAGGGAGGCTATTTCCGAATTATAATCACTTAATTTGGAACTGGAACTGACCAGCTCATTTAACTCATAAATTCAAAGGATGTTGACTTTTGTGAAGCAGCAAGTGGAGATTCTCATGTAGAGAGCTGGATGAGGGAAAACACTTACATCCATATCCCGACCCTGCTATAATTATGCCCGTGTGATCTTACTTCGTTCAACTCTATTGGGTTCTCTCCTTGTAGAAGGAACTCTGTAACTGAAAGTCCTTAAAGAATAGCTAGCGTTATTGTTTCCTGACGGAGATTTAGATTGGCTAAACTTTCTCGACTTTAAAAACTCAAAGAGTGAATCTTTTTCAGTCTACTCGTTTTTTTCCGACAATTTATTAGAGCTAGAAGCACTTTTTTTTGCTTATGCTGCTGAATTTCATTTCTCTTTTCATCCGAGTTCAGACAGTGTTACTCAGACACATCTGCATACACGACATGATACATCGTGTGTAAATTAGTTTTGTTTTCTGTTGTTTAACAAATCAGACTGAGGCTAGAATCTTGGTGTTTTCAGGAGCGACTAATATTGAAGAGGAAATGGACATGGCTTGTCGAGGTAACAATGACGAGCAGTTCCCTCAGCTGCATGAGTCAAAGGAACCTGAAAAGGCCAGAAGAAAAGGAAAGGTCAATTTACGCAAAAGTTTAGCTTGGGATAGTGCTTTCCTTACAGATGCAGGTAGCTTTTGGCTATAGTTTCTATTAAGGGGGATTTATTTATCTAACTAATCCTCTATTGCAAAGTCAAGCTTACAAACAACATTTTCAGGTGTGCTTGATGCTGAGGAGTTGTCCAGCATGATTAAGGGAGGTGATAAACAATCTTTACCTATGATTGAGGAAGATGTGCGACAATCTTTTGATTCGATCTCATCGTTGGAAAGTGATAATTTGACACTAGAACATATTGAAGCTGAGTTATTTGGAGATATAAGAGCTTCAATCCAAAAGGTGACCATTCCAAGTAGTGGGGATGTATCTGCAAAGACTGATAATGGAGCTAATTCTTGTAAGTTAATAGTATACTAGTTGTTTTAAATAGGCCAAGTTTAAGGAACTGCTGTCATTATGCATATTGCATCTAGAAAAAAAGTACCTTTTTGTGGCATTTCCCTTCATTGTTGTGAATCTCCTGTTTCCATCATGCTCTCTCTCTCCCCCCCCCCCCTTTCCCAGTCTTTTCAGTGCCAACCATGAAATTGTGCATCTATGCGACTTTCCTTCATGTTTTTGTAAAAGCATAACTTCAGTAAGAAATTCATCTTTGCCATATTACCAGCATGCATCTCTGCAGTGCATTGCATCTAAAGGGCTTTAATAGGATTCTTCAGCAGTCAATGATCATCTACTGGTATCTTGCATCCTAATCTATTTTTTTCAAAGAAGCCTCCTACTTGCCAAGTTCACCTCAGTCACAACATCTACTTTGAGTTGACGTGGGATGTCTATGGTTGAATATCTCATAACCTTAACAACTTTTTGTCCAGCTACCACTTCACAGAACCACTTATCCCATAGAATATACACTAGTGATAGACCCCTGCCACATTTACGAGCTTGCCATTTTGGAAAAGTAGTCTAGTCAGGATTCAGACAAAGAAATATGTGCTATTAGCTAGTACTATTTGTGGAAGAAGTCTTTGTATGTAGGCAGGATATTAAAGGTTTAATGGGACAAATGAGTACTTTGTTTTCAGGACCATAGAGGCATATATGTACAAGGACTTACTGAGATGGGGAGTAGGTTTAGAAGGAGAGTTTTAGGCTTAGCTTGAAGGAGATCAACAGCCCACCATGCAAGTTGAAGTGTAAACTAGTTTAATACGTAAAATATTTTGATTATAAACTTGTTTATTCTCACGAAGCTGTAATGTACGTTATTGTTAATCTTTTGATTTATCAAAAACGGATTGTGCATGTAGGTTGAAAAAACAGAAGTACAAGAATTTGTAGGATGTTTAGTCATGCAACTCAGAGGATACTATAGAAATAGTTAAGAATGTGTGGAGTGTTAGTTTCCCCTCTCAATGTCGTCCTTTTGTTCGATTGAAATATTTTCCCATTTTTTTCTCACTGGGACTGGAGGGGTGCTATGTTGCTCGGACTCTTCAAAAGTGTCGTCGGGGTGTGTCAGATCCTCTAGTGCCTTTTTGGAGGATCCGACACAGGTGCTGCAGCATTTTCGAGAGTCCGAGCAACATAGGAGGGGTACATGTATTTGGAAGTGGGAGTGGGGGAAGGGTTACTTCTGTAGGGTCGGATTTCTTTTGAGGTGAAGTTTCAATCATTCTTAAAGATATGCATATTTCTCGCAAGTTATTCCAGTCTAATGTTGAACTTTTTACAGCTGCAAAGAAAGTGGATCTCGCTTCAAAAGATACGGTAAGTTTAATTTTGTAGAGTTGACATCTGAAAATTTAGTCACTTTTCTGTAGTTCTCAACAAGTACCGTCCATATTCTCAAATGTCAGATGAAGCCAAAACTTGCTCCAAAAAGAATCATTGGAGCACAAGCTGGGATACCAAGAAGTCAGCCAAAGCAAATTACAGGAACACAGAGATTGGGTAAAGGGTTGAACCAGGATAAGGCACAGGTCACACAGGCATGTAATTTGTCTTTGAAGTTCCATTTCTTTTACTTATATGCACTCTGCAGTTTCCCATATCTTCATTTCTATAGTTAGTTAAAAGAAATACCTTATATTTAAAGAAAAAATTATCACTCTTCTTTAAATTTCTCTTTCTTGAATCTACTAGCCGTAAGCTTTAAGTATCTTTCTCTCATTTGTTTGATCAGCAAAAGCACTGGGACTTTTGATATTTTACTGACATTGTTTTATGTTGTTTAATGAAGTCAATCAGTAGAACTACAAGTGGAGCATCACTAAAGCCGCCAAAAATTAGCACAAAGTTGCAACCTGTTTCTGCATCCAAAAGGGCTTCTTTGGATATCACACGAGTCAAAACAGATAATGACAGCACGAAAACTAGTTCAGGTAAGTGGTAAAAAAAATTGTTAAATTTAGATTAATTTCTTCAGTAAAGGATGAGTAAAAGCTGTCTCCGCTCCATAAAAAGTATTTCGTTAGGTTGTGTATACTTTGTATGTATAGCTTGTAATAATTTCTTAAACATCTTTTCTGACCTTGATAGTTTTAATGGGAAATTGCAGCTTCTGTTAGAGGGGCTCAGGCAGCAAAAGCATCCGCCTCAAAGAAAGCTAGTAGGGTGTTGCCCAAACCTACTTTGTCAATGAAGCAATCTTCTGTGGGATCTTCACCTGCAATGAAAATACATGCAACAAGATCTTCAAGTGATAGCTCTGGAAGTACTTCATCCGGCAAGACAGCTAAATCTTCAATTCCCGTAGCGAGGAGAAAGGTTGATAGCAAACCTATTGCTCAACCTTCTGCAAGTGCGAAACTCAAAACCCCTTCAAAAGTAGCATTGAAGAGTAAACTACCATCTGGGAATTCTGCTGTCTCGGCTTATCTGATGTCTTCTAAGATCAACTCGAGCATATCGCCTGCTAGTTCTATTAGTGACTGGTCTTCAATAACATCATCATCTTCTGCTACCATCAACCAAAGGTCAAGCAAGTTAAGGACTAGTTTTGACACCAACTCCTGCAGATCATTTGATAGCGACACCTCAACTTTGGATCTGAAGAATCATTCAAGTGATCAGACATCAGATAAGCTCGAAATTTTCCCTAGAGAAAGTTTAAATCAAGCAGGCACAGTTTCTCGTCCAGCCTCTATGATGAAACCATCAGGATTGCGCATGCCATCCCCAAAGATGGGTTACTTTGACGGGGTTAGTTTAGTGTTCTACTTATATGGATCTATTTTCATGTCCTTCAATTAGAAATAGTTGACATGATGACAGCATCTAGTATAATGATGATAAGATCATTACCAAGTGTAAAGAATATAAGTTTATTTAAGTCTTGATTTTCTTTGTGTAGAAAAAAAAATGATTACCAAGTGGTGGAGAACTTTCATGTATTAACAGCTTCGCAAAACTATCTTACGCCAACTGTAATAAAAATGATTTTCATGCAGGTAAAGGCAGTCCGCACTCCTAATGGTACTCAGTCCAGTTCGTCTGCTGCACTACCCAAGAACGAAGCTATCATCTGTAGTCCGAAAGGAAACTCAAACAGCAAAGCTAAGAGTGTAAAAGTTCCACTTAGGGCAACCAGAAAGCCTGAAACTCTGAAGCACGTCTCTCCTGTATCTTCTTCAGACAAGTCAAATGTTTCAGATAATCATGCTGGTGCTGCACTGCCCAAAACTGAAGCTACCATCTGTAGCCCAAAAGGAAACTCAAATACGAAAGCTAAGTGTGTAAGAGTTCCTCTCAGGGCAAATAGAAAGCCTGAAACTCTGAAGCACCTCTCTCCTGTATCTTCTTCAGACAAGTCAAATGTTTCAGATAATCACTCTGATGCTTCAAGTGATATTACTCTTATTTCTGAGTTATCTCTTGAAGTTCATCATGAAATAATTGGAGCAGATACTTCAAAAAATGTGGATGTTGTGGTTGAAGAACCTGATCCCTTTGAACACGTTCAAAGTGCTGGTTTGGTTGCTTCTAAGAGTGAAAACAAAGGCATAGCAAGTACTTTACACAATGAGGAAGTTGTGGCTGAAGGACCTGATACAGTTGAGCATGTTGCAGATGATGGTTTGGTCGCAATTAAGAGTGAAAACCAAATAATAGCAAACACTTTGAAAAATAAGGAGGTTGTGGCGGAAGGACCTGACACAGTTGAACACGTAGCAGATGATGGTTTGGTTGCAAATAAGAGTGAAAACGAAGTCATTGTGAACAATGATACAGTCCTAATTAAGAGTGAAAGCCAAAGCATATTGAACAATAAGGAAGTTGTGGCTGAAGGACCTGATGCAGTTGAACACGTTGTAGGTGATGGTTTGGCTGTGATAGAGAGTGAAAACCAAGTCATTGTGAACAATGATACAAATGTGATTAAGGGTGAAAACCAAAGGATAGAGGAAGTTGTGGCTGATGAACCTGGTGCAGTTGAACATGTTGCAGGTGATGGTTTGGTTGCAAATAAGAGTGAAAACGAAGTCATTGTGAACAATGATACAAATGTGATTAAGAGTGAATATCAAAGAATACAGGAAATTGTGGCCGACGAAGCTGACACAGTTGAATACGTTGCAGGTGATGGTTCAGTTGCAATTGAGAGTGAAAACCAAAGAATGGAGGAAGTTGTGGCCGATGAACCTGACGCAGTTGAACACGTTGCTGGTGATGGTTTGGTTGCAATTAAGAGTGAAAACCAAGTCATTTTGAACAAGGATACAAATGTGATTAAGAGTGAAAACCAAAGAATAGAGGAACTTGTGGCCGATGAACTTGACGCAGTTGAATACATCGCAGGTGATTGTTCGATTGCAATTAAGAGTGAAAACCAAGTTATTGTGAACAATGATCTGAATGTGATTCAGAGTGAATAGAGGAAGTTGTGGCTGATGAATCTGACGCAGTTGAACACGCTGCAGGTGATGGCTTGGTTGTGATTAAGAGTGAAAATCAGAGTGTTTTGAACAATGATATGGTTGCTGGTCTGGATACTATCAAGAATATTGACATCAGGACTGCTGAGGTTACTATTAGTGAAAACATTAGACAGTGTCAAACAGAGGATGGAGATGGAGAAGGTGTTCAGTGCAATGTTAATTATAATTTGGACGTGCCTAGACAGATGAATGAGATGAACCTGGAGGATAATGTAAATGGTGACTTCAAAAATACCAAGATTGATCATGTTGAGAGAGAATATGACTCAACTTTCACGGGTGCTGAAACAATGCCACAGTGCCAAACAAAGAATGAAGGTAGAGTAGATGTCAAAGACGATTTGAATACTCTCGAGGAAACAAATGCAGAGAAAAATGTGTGTGCAAATCAAGCGGACCAACTAAACAGCCAGGTAGAAGAAGTCAGCACAACCCCATTTTCCATTAAGGTCGAATCTTTAATGCATAGATTAGCCTATTTGTCACTAAATACTCCTGCGACAGCAATTAGAAGGATACCCTTTGCTGTCAAGAATTCTTCCGGTGATTGTCTTGATTTTTGTTAAGGAGCTGGCCAGATAGTTAGGAAGACTGATTTAGATTTGCCTTCTGTTGAAATTGATCATAAAGAAAACAACAATTTATGAAGATTGCCAAGCATGTTTCATTACAAGGTAAAAGATGTGTTTCTATTCTGATATTATGACTTCTAATAGTCTTAGAATTGCATTTTTATCATGAAAATATCTTTTTCTTTCTCCCAGATGTAGTGTAACTTTTCTGAAAACCTGAATCTTTTAACTTGTTTTGCTTCTTATAAGATGTGCTAATTGTGCATAAACTTTGATGTTCAGATATTGTTAGTTGTTCAAGAACAAGGCTAGTTTTGGCAGGAGGCAAACGCATCACGATTGTATAGCGCTTTGGAAGGGTTTATCTGATGCATGATTGTTTCGCGTTGAGCTAAAAGATCAAGGTTTCTGAGAGCATGTCTGCCCAAGTACTGATTTATGTATTTACATGAATGTAAAATCTTGAAGTCTTTCTATGTAAGATTTAAGTCAACCTCAATAGATGCAATTGTCTTAGCTTTATATATATTTTTTGTTGTTGAGGTTTTTCATTATCCACTTCAAAAAGAGAGAAGCTAAGTATTTTTTACTCTAAATAAAGTTTCTATCAGTAAACTCGTCTTTTGCTACTCTCACTAGCAATGTCTAAAAAATGCGATATTTTTTTAAACAGCGTTGCCTATATTTTTATTATCATGCTGCATCAAAGGGGTAAAGAAAGAACCAGAAGCTAAAAGAAGCAATTGTATATGTATACATATATACATGTACATGTACATGTACATGTATGTATATGTACATGTGTATATATATATATATATATATATTCACTAGATGAAAATATGAGTCCATAAATTGCTTATAGCATGATCTAGGTTCAAATTTCTCCTCCCAAAAATGAAGTGATATGTTAACACTAGAAGTTGAAAGTAAAATAAAACTTGAGGTGATAAAACATTTTTTTTTACTTTGACTCTTCTAGTTAAATTGCTTGATTTGTTATAATTATCAAATGTATGCTAGTATTTTTCATTAATCAGGCAGATCATATCAACAATTTTATTGTGATTTTTGTAATTAAATTGCTTCATCTGTTATAAATACCGAATACTGGTAGGTATTTCCAACTGATCATAGCAAAGTTTCGTTCAAAAGTATATGAAGTTGTACTCATACAGAAAGAAAAACGAGTCTCTTAGCTTTTTGATCGTTTTGTTTTCTAGTCGTAGTTGGCCGCATAGAGCACTTTTACAAGCAAAAAACAGGTTTCTTAAATACAGCCGCGGACCTAAAATTAATTGAGGGGTTCAATATATAAAGAAGTAAAACACAAAGAAGCTAAGAGGATGGTAAAAACTTACACACATCGGGTGTTTACACCAAATCAATGAATGTATGACATGAGGATGGTAAAAACTTACCCACACCGTATGTTTACACCAAATCAATGAATGTATGACGTGTTTGAATATATGCAACTATCACTTAACCATGGGTTAGTATTTACCCTAAAGGGATTCACCATCTATATATACATAAAAAAAAATTAACCTTATATATAATGGTGTAATTTTTTACCGAAAGGTGTTCGAATGAACCCTCTTGCTCACACTCGGCTCTGCAACAGCTTAAATACACCATGTTAAGAACTTACCTGACCGATTTCACAAGAGGTCGAATCCACTGTCTGCTATATTTACCTATTCACCATTCTTGGTTACCACAGGTGATTTGTCGGGAAGTAATTAGATAATAAGAGATAAATTAATAATATTATGGTATAACAATAGTCACCTTTTTCAGAAAATATTTTTCACCAGAAAGCCGTAATGTGCTCCATTAATATAAAATTATTTCAGATGAAATCACATAACATGAAGTCTAGGGAGGGTAGAGTGTACGCAGACCTTATAAGTAAAATTTCAGCAAAGGATACCATTTAATAAAATTATTATTTTTAATATATATTTTCCAAAGAGTACAGTCGGAAAATATTTTCAAAGAACATTATTAAGAAGAATATTTTGCATATTTCTCCATGAACAATAACTTCGATGATACCAAACATCCAGTTCAATTAGCAGCCAAAGATTTAGATAAATCTTGATAAGCATTGAACAGACTAACTTGCACCAAGTATTTATTTTCTTCCAACGACATTCGATACCAATTTTAGATACCTCAACACCAAATTACCAACCCAATTTAACCAAGTCGAATTGATGATCAGAATGCATACAGGAAAAAAACACAGAATCAACTAGACACCACATTTTAGTTGGAAGACACATAACATTAATGAACCAAAATTCCAGTACACTATATAATTAATAGTACTAGTTCACATAGTAATAACTCAAATACAGCTAAAAATCCATTGCACGCTCGACAGTATCTTGGGAAAAAAAAGAAAGAGGTAAATTAAGATCTTGGCTTCTCCTTCTTCTCCTTGAAGAGAGCTAGAAGAGAGACACCAGAAACCTTCACCACCTTGAACCTAACACCGGGAATATCTCCCACGGCGTGACCCTTACGACCAAATCCAGCAATCAACACTTCATCCTGCAAAATCAAGAAATCAAAGTCAGTACATTTTAAGGGATAATTTCATTTTTGAACAGCTCTAAGAAATAATAGTTCGCAAATGTATGTCTTGTATATTGAGTATAAAATATACATATTATATACGTAGTCAGTGTACATGTTTTGTATATTTCAGCTAGCGCCCGTTATTAATTTTGGCTGACACGCCGAAAATGAAGAAGTCACCCAGAAACATGAAAACACTCTTCACGTGTAAGCGCATGAAAGATACTTGAAATAGACAAAAGGACTCACATTTTCTTCGATGTAGTTCAAGCAACCATCGTTAGGGACAAAAGCAGCAATCTTTTTCCCGTTCTTGATGAGCTGAACCCTAGCACATTTACGAATAGCAGAATTTGGCTGTTTAGCCTCAATACCTCTGCAAGCGCCATTTCAACAATTGAAAGGTTAGATACAATTTACATGTCTGAAGATAACAGCAGAAAAATAAGAGTAAAAATTTAACCTACATCTTCTCAAGCACAATGCCTTTTGCATGGGAAGAACCAGCAAATGGCTTCTTCCATTCGTTACCAAGATGCGACTTCTTGTAAGACTTGTCGGCCCACCTTTGCCTTCTGCGGTGGGACTTCAGCTTGCGACCAGCTCCCATTCCACGTGTCTTCCTGTTATTTTATCCATGTCAGGAGTTATTTAGTAGAAATACTCTACGACTATGCTTCTCATTTAAGATGTTACTCAACATTTGGATGACAAATCGTATGAAATATATCAGAATTGTAGAATTTTATACGTAACTATCTTCTTCTCATACACCCAGTCATGAGAGTAGCTTAGAATTCAATCCTCTTAACTCGAGAAGTAAATCGAATCCATATCGGTTATAGTCCTAATTTTGTTCAAAAACTTAGGGATTATTCACCTTGTAGCGTCATTTCCTTAATAAAGTTGCTTTCATCAATAAGAAAGAAAACCAATAAAAGTCTGTCAATTTCATCTGCCACGAGCTCGTGCACACCTGGTGTCCCAATCAATTTTTATAGAATAAGGGCGGCGGACAAACTATCTTGCGCACACATCATCTATTCCACCACCGGGTACCCACCCCCCAACCACCAAGATCCATAATACATAAACTTTACATGAACCAATCAATTAACTACACCTCAGTACCAGATTAGTTGGTCGGGTATATAAATCCACATCGTCAATACCCAACTTTGTGGGATTTCACTGGGTATGTTGTTGTCAATTCCCCAACACTTTCAGGTCCATTTCTTTCCAGCCATTACAAATTACAACTATCTACTTCTAGCTATCGTATAATGCCAATTCCTTAAACATTCAGCAACTTGATAAACATTTACATCATATTATGCACGAAACGGTATATAACCAACATCAAAATAGCTCCCTTAAGCTAACTAACTATCAAGTTCATTTTTCAAACAAACAATTAACTACACCTCAACCTCAGATTAGTTGGGGGTCATGTATACAAATCCATTTTATCCATTTCCCTCTATTTAAATGTCAATTTTTTTCCAGCCATTACAAATTACAACTATCTACCATATAATCTCAAAAAAGGGCAGCCCGGTGCACTAAGCTCCGCTATGTGCGGGGTACGGGGAAGGGGCGGAGCACAAGCGTTTATTGTATTGTATAGAGCCTTAACTGCAAGAGACTGTTTACACGGCTTGAAAGCCGTGACCTACAGGTCACATGGTAGCAACTTTAACAGCTACCATATAATCTCAATTAACTATAAATAAATAAATAAAATTCAAACGAACGACATTAGACCCACACCCAAATTAAACAAAAAAAGTTCATTTTTGAGTTAACAGTTTACTCCTACATGAACAATTATCATAACTACAAATTTGGTTTTAAAAAAAGAACTGAATTTAAAAATTCTGCACAAGAGAAATAATATATTTAGGCCATAACATTCAAAGGAAAATAGAGAGATTAGTTCATACCCCATGATTGCTAAGTGAAGAGTGCTCCGATTTGAGAGGTAATAGCCGCCTAATAGAAAACCCTAACCTAAAGAACAGCTTTATTGTACTTGTATGGAAAGAGGGCTTTGATTTGGGCTGCTAAAATTCTTTGGATCCATATATTTAGGCCCAAAGACGAGTTGGTTATAAAAACGGGTCATTTGCACTTTTTTCCTATTTTGTGTTGGTCTTTAATTTTTGTCCCTCAAAGCAAATAACTTTTAACCGGGAATAAACTTATATTTTCGCATCATAATATCCTACAAGGTGTGCTTTACATCCTTAAAGAACTTATACCCCGCTAGGCATAAGTTCGATTTTGAAGGGAGAAAATTAAAGATCAGCCCATTTGAAGGGAAAATATTAAAGACCAACCCATTTAAATTACAAATCGTGCAATTTTATCATAACTATCGGGGATAAATTTCATAAATAATCACTTTCTAGCCCCTCTAAGTGAAAAATAGTCATTATCATGAAATTTAAGGGTATTCTGATGGGTTTGATATGAAAGATATAGGAGACTCAAAGTCTCTTCTGGAGGTTAGAGATGAGATCGTAAAGAATTTTGGAGCCTAGTGCAAGTATTCATTGAATTTATTGTCAAAAGATGTCTTTCTGCGAGCAGATTGGAATAAGATTTAAAGTAGAAATTCTATTAATTAATACTCGATTATTTAATAAACTCTTTTAGATAATATTTTTGGTCGGTCCCTACTCAGGGATAACGTGCTAAATTAATAATTCGCTAAAGTTATAAGATAATACATTTTTGATTACTCATATAGACCCCATGTAAAATATAAATTAATAATTCCTTATATACAACATAATACATGAGTGATTTATGAAGATTTCTTGAAAAATGACTCAATTGTTTTTTATTTTTTGTTGAAATCAATGTCACATTGAATCTCATCTCTAATTTTTCTTATCATTGTAAGAACTTCTGGTGTTGTTTTCTCAAAGCTCAACAAGAAATTATTCAATGTGATTGACGCTTTAATAACCTCGTTTCGTGAAGGGGGCTCTACTGTAGAACTTACATCATCATCTTCATCACCTTTATCAGCTCTCAATTATTTCTTCATCAGTCAACAACTGTGCAACTACATTTTCTTCTGGGTAGTTAAGGACATGTTCGACATCCATTGTTTGTGTTAGCATGATTTGATCTTGTGTTTATATAAAAAATATTTTTTAATATCCATAAAGTAGTAGTACATTGAACACAAGAAGCATAATAAAGTGGGAGACTGAAGGTGATTCATTTGATATAGTACATTGAACAATAATGAAGTGGAAGATTGAAGGGTGTTTGTAAATTGAGTATTTCATTATAAATTTATCTATAAATTGATAAAGTATTAATGAATATATAAATTAATAATTATTAATTTATCAATTAATTAATATCTCTTTTAATTAATAAATTTTGGTAGTCCCAAGAGCATTAATTTATAGAGTTTCTACTGTATCATTCTAAGTGGTCGTCACCTTCTCATCGACTATCACCGTCGCCGAGAATGGCATAGTAACAAAGCTTTGTCGTGTCATATACCCTTTTAGTAGCTATCCACACAAGCATATGATGTTTAAGTGTAAATAAAGGTTAAGAACTAAAAATCTGAAGGCTTGACCCTTTGTAAACATCACGATCAATGACGTATATGCCTTTATTATAGAAGCTATATGGTAATTGAAAAAATCGAAGAATAATATTTTCTTTCTTCTCAAGTACTACAATATTTGGGTCTTATTATAGGTAACATCTATTCCTAATCTTACCAAAACGTGAAATTTGAAACTTCATTACTGTGACTAGCTTAGAAAGACCGGATCACAGGACTAGAAAGTACCTAATGGATATTTTTACCACTCTATATGCCTCTTATTCAATGAACGGATTATCAACCTTTATGTTTGATTTTTTTTTTTGTTGTATTTTGATTATATTAAAATAACAAGACTGCGGTATTTTTTTATTTTTATTCTAGAAATCGTTGATACTTCTCTTTTATTTTATGAGATCCTTGTTATTCAGTCACTATCGAATACTACTGGTTTGTTTAAAAGTTTCTTAATTAGCCATTATAATAGGGATCGAAAATGACAGCGCGTCATACGAAAGCTAATAATTGCAAACATTTAATAATAGATCAGAAACAAAAAGAACTATACCAAAAAGACATAATATTTTAATAGGGTTTGACCAATTGACCTACATATGAGAAACCTAATATAAAAGCATAAAAAATCTATAGAGAGGAAAAATCTCCCCTAAACAAAATTCTCTAAATGACTGCATTGTGGATGTTGTTGTGTTGTGTATGAGAAGAAAATATCTCATATTTATAGAAGTCCAAAACTTCTCCAAGAAAAGGGTTACTCAAATATGGAAGATTTATATATTTTTTTTTGGTAAAATTAAAATCAATTATCTGAAGGAAAGGTAAAATACAAATATGGTAAGAAAATCAGGGCAAAACCCTAACAAATCTCCACTTTTGACATGGATTTTCTGGACAAAACCTGATCCGCCTTCTTCGCATAATTTTCATCACATTGCTGCTCGTCATGGTTAAAAATAAAGTTAAAAATATTATGGGTTAAAAATTAGTTTAAAAAATATTTTTCTTTATTTTTAAAGATGCAACAGCAGGGATGTTGAAAATATGGCTAAAAATTCTTCTCCACATGTAGTATTCTGGGCAAAATCTTCATTATCGTGAAATTGATAGCAACGTGATTTGAGCCGGCTGCCTTGAGCTTGTCTTCAACCCGTTGAATCGTTGACTGAATCATTGGCTCTGATACCACTTGTTGGGATCGAAAAAGACAGCACGTCATGCGGAAGCTAATAATTACAAACCTTTAACGATAAATCGGAAACAAAGAGAACTATACCAAAAAGACATAATATTTTAATAGGGTTTGACCAATTGACCTACATATGAGAAACATAATATAAAAATATAAAAAATTTATTGAGAGAAAAATCTTCTTCTAAACAAATTTTGTTAACGACTACATTGTGGATATTGTTGTGTTGTGTATGAGAAGAAAAAATCTCCTATTTATAGAAGTAAAAAACTTCTCCACCATTACAAAATTTATATTTTTTTTTTGGAAAATTAAAATCAATTATGGTAAATTATTTGCCCCGAAGGAAAGGAAAATACAAATATGATAAGAAAATCAAGGCAAAACCCTAACACCATTATAAGAGGTTACATGGTATAGTAATTTGACTTTTAACTAGCATGTCATAGCTACACATACTGTACTACTATAACATACTCGGTATAACTCCATAAGTGGAGTACGAGGAGGGTAGGATGTACGCAAACTTTACCTCGATTTTTGTGGGGTAAAGAAGCTATTTAGAATAGACTTTAGTTGAATGATGTCATAGGTACAGATAAACCTTGTTTAATCAAACTAAGTAGATACTGGTAGACTACCAAAGGTTGTAATGGAGTGGTACTGGTAACTATTCCTCCATTATTAATCATAGATCTCGGTTCGAGCTTGATAATAGAATCATCTTCCTGTAGGCAACGATTCTCCTTGAGAATAGAATTGTATTATAAGGCACAATTTCTCTGCAAAATAGTCATAGTAGCTTCTCCTCTTACTAGTTGTATGTATTGGCTGGACATTAGCATTTATAACTTTTTTTTTTTAAAACGGGAGATACATAAAACTCCCTAAATTTGTCTCAGTTTTTCCATTACGACATTTAACTTTGTAGGAATCTTATTACCCCGTACAGTTCATCCCATGCATGCATTGTGGAATTCATTCACATAGCCATCTTTAACATGAAAATCTTAACACGAATGCAAGTTCTACCATTAATCATCAGTCTTAGCCTCATTACACTTTCAGAATATCTGAAAATACCAACTGCCATGCAAACTGAAAATTTTGAAGAGAATGAAGTTCTTACTATTCCTAGACAAACCTACCAATATCGGCAGGTAAGAAAGTACAAGTTTCATCAATTTCCAAACAGCTATACAAAAATCCGCAAAAGAGATTAATTCCACGAAGGCCATCAGCTCAGCAATAGTCCTGAGAAGGAAAATTAGTAGATTTATTAACAAATACTGAAAAAATGTTTACACGATCAAGATTACACAAACAATTGTGAAAGCAACCTGCACGATACCGCCTTTTTTCACTTCTGACCCTTTTTCAATAAAAACCCGATCTTCTTCAGCATGTTATTTTTCTTCTTTGGCGAGTCATCATCCAAGTCGTCCACTAAGAGTGGAGAACCAAGCTTTCCACCAATAGTATGGTAGTCTAAAGAACCTGTTCTCTCGACATATTTCCCGTTATTATTTCCAGTTGAAAGCATAGATGTGGCTGCTTCAGCAGCTTTCCTCCATTGATCGCATTGCACTTTTAACCTCCTTAGCTCGGTTTCCATCTCCGAGTTTGCAGCCTGTACTGCATCCAATTCCTCAGTGACACGTGTCACCTTTTTGCTGCTTTTATCTGCTTCGTCGGTCAAATCTCGCAACTTCATCAGCGCCTCTCGTTCTGCATTTTTCGCTTCTTCTACTAAAGCAAGTGCCTCGTCACTAACTTTAGTACTATCCGATTCCTTATTTTCTATTTCTGACTTCAAATGCTCGTTCTCCTCCATAAGACTCTGCAACTCGGTCTCTTTGTCTAATAAATGTGCTCTCCAATCTCCTACAATTGACTCCGATATTTTCAGTTGAGCGGCTAATTCAAACTCTTTATCAGCTGACTGCATTTGCTCAACATGCAGACTCAGTTGAGCTTCTTTGTTTATCAGTTGTTCTTTCAACTCTTCCATTTCGGATTTTGTTTCGTTTAATTTTGCCTCCCATTCAGCCTCTCTATGAGTGGATTCGGATTTTGTGCGCTCTACCAGTTCATGTGCACTTCGTATCTGCAAGGTGCTTTGGATGTATTCTTCCTGATACTTCCTCTCAGAATCCTCCAAAGCAGCTCTTAGTTGACTTACCTCAACTTGGATATTACTCAGCTCAATATTTAGTTTATCAGCTTCTATGTTAACGACGTTTCCTTCTAGTGGACCAGACTGGAGTTTGCTGACAAGTTCCTCCAATGAAGCAACTCGATCCTTTGATTTTTCCAACTCCAAAGACAAGGTCCTGCAAGTAGAGGTGGCAAAATTAGCCCATAAAAACATGACACGCCCAACCCGTCTAAGTTTGGGCTGGTCATTGACCCTCCCATTTATTAGCTTAGCCCCTCAAAAAATTGGCTTGATAAGTAGCCCAAATTGACCCGTGAGTAATTTTGTCAAATATTTTCAAAAAGTCATTTTTATTTGATACGTTATATATAGCCATAATAAAGAAAATACTAGTTTTGTTAGGACTTAGGTACTAAAAAATTTTAAAAGAACAAACCAAGTAATTAAAACTTAGCAAGAATTGGGCAGTTTTGGATGTTGGGTTATGACCGGCTTTTAGGCCAAGTAACTTTTGTTCGGGTTCTTATTTGACACTCCTACCTGCAAGCCTCCATTGCTTTCAGACCTTCCGAACGTAGAGTATCCTCGGTCATCTTGGCGACTTCCAGCTGCATCTGAGCTTTGCTCACTTCTTCAAGCAAACAAGCCTCAGATTCCTTGCTATCATTAAGCTGGTCTCTCAGTTTCTCTACCAATGTAAGGGTCTTTGTAAGTTCAATCCTTAAGCTTTGTATTTCATTATATGCTGACTCAGCGTGGTGAGCTTGAGCAGCTTCAGAATCAGAAACTCGGTCCAGCTGAATTTTAAGTTTCTGAATTTCATTAATGGCAGAAGCCAAAGAAGCAGAGTCCAGCTCATGCTGCTTCTGGATAGCCTCGAGCTCGGATTGCCATGCTCGGTCTCGATCCAGTGAGATTTTTCGCAGCTCTAACAGTCGAGCTTCCTCTGAATCAGAGAGCTCAAGCAGTTCCTTCTTAGAGTCCTCGAGCTTTTCTGACATGACTGCTAGCTGCTTTTTAGCTTCATCAGCATCCTGTTGAGCCTTTTTCTTCAGTGATTCAGAAGAACTGAGTTGGTCCTTGGCCTTTTTTAGCTCATCTTGGAGTTGAACAAGCTGCGTTTCCATGTCAGATGCTTTGCCAGGACGCTTCTTCTGGGTTGTCAAATAAGAGTAATGTGCATCAGAATAATATTAGGTACCTTTAACCACAAAAGCACGAACAATTAGAAACAGAAACAAGTTGCCCCGGTTGTGCACTTTTTTTTTGTTGATAAAACGCGGTGCCCAAGCTAGCTTGTGCGCACCTTGACTAATTCCACCGGGTACCTGCTTACTCCTCCGAGCACAGGTACCGAGTAACTCTGTCCACCAAGACATAGACAGACGGGAAGAAATCACCTAGTGATTTTGCCTCCACTGAGATTTGAACATGAGACCACATGGTTCTCAACCCACCATACCCTTTGGGTGCGCCAAAGGATTATGCACATACTGAGAGAAGATAACTAGCTAAATCACTTTTAGTGGATTTAAAATGCTAAACCATGTATGGAAATGATAACGACTAGTTTGTTAAGTATGAAACAAAGAGCAAGGATCAAAAGCTTAAGGGAGGTAAAGGAATATGTTCCCTTCATTGTATTCATCAATAATGTACAATATATATAGTAGTACAAGAATATTTAAACTAGGTAACTAATCAACCTAATTACAATAGGAAATATAATTCTACCTAAAATAGGAAACCTAATTACAATAGGAATACCATTCTACCTAAAATAAGAGATATACAATTAATGAAAGAATATTCGGAAAATATTCTATTACACCCCCGCAATCAAAGCGGGATGTTCACGAACACTGAGACTGACTCGAAAATCATCAAATAGTATACGCAGAAGTCTTTTGGTGAAGATGTCAGCAATATGATATCTGGAAGGAACATGAAGGACACGAACTTGACCACGAGCCACTCTTTTGCGAACGAAATGAATGTCCATCTCAATGTGTTTAGTGCGCTGAGGTTGGATGGGATTGCCAGAAAGATATATCGCACTAATATTATCGCAGTAGACTAGTGTTGCCTTTTGAACCGGGCAGTGAAGCTTAAGTAGAAGGTTACAGACCCAACAAAACTCATAGACGACGTTAGCGACACCTCTGTACTCTGCTTCGACACTGGATCGGGATAGTGTAGGTTGCCTTTTGGAAGACCAAGACAATAGGTTATCTCCGAGGAAAACGCAGTAACCAGACGTGGAGCGTCGGGTGTCAGGACATCCACCCTAGTTAGCATCAGAATAAGCAGTGAGATCAGTGAGCGAGGACATTATAGATGTAATCCGAAGTGAAGTATACCTTGGACGTATCGTAAAATACGTTTGAGGGCATGCATGTGTAGGCAGATTTGTTGCACGACATAGGATATGTAAGGTCTCGTGAATGTGAGGTACTGCAAGGCCCCAGCCAAGCTACAATAGTGAGTCGGGTCTGAATATGAGGGCCGGAATCAGCCCTGAGCTTGAAATTAGTGTCTACTGGCGTGTGGGATGGTTTGCAAGATGTCATGCATGCACGGTCAATGATCTCTTCGGTGTACTTCTAACACAGAAATAGGCCGCCAGAATGTCGAGTGACAAAGATGCCAAAGAAATAACTCAAGGGACCCAGATCCTTCATATCAAACTCAGAGGAAAAGAGAGACATAATGGACCGATGGAAAGCATCAAATGATATGGTGAGGATGATGTCATCAACATATAATAATAGGTAAGCCATGTTTGTACCCTTGTTGTAGATGAATAGGGAATGATCAGATCTGTAGTGTGAAAAAACGATAGAGGAGACATAATCGGTGAACCACTGGTACCATGCTCGAGGAGCCTGTTTCACTCCATAGAGCAATTTCCGCAACAGACATATAATACAGATGAATAGGATCCGTGAAACCCACAGGCTGATGCATATATACCGTTTCATGAAGATCCCCATGTAAGAAGACATTTTTGACATCAAGCTGATGAATGGGCCAAGACTTAGATAAAGCAATGCTGAGGACGGTCCGGATGGTTACGGGCTTTACGACTGGGCTGAACGTTTCATCACAGTATACTCCCACCTGTTGAGACCTGCCATCACCTACAAGACAAGCCTTGTACCTCTCAAAAGAAACACCAGATTTCTTTTTATGTCTAAAAATCCACATAGAACGAATAATGTTAGTATCAGGTGGACGGGGTACTAGGTCCCACGTCTTATTATCAATAAGAGCATTATATTCGTTAATTATGCGGCTTTCCAATTAGGGTCGGATAAGGTATCCTTCGGATTTCGAGGGACAGGGAAGGGACAACTAAAACTGATAGGTTAAACAACCGTTTAGCTTTATGAATTTCGTGCATGGCACGGGTTTCCATGCTCCGAGAGCGTGTCTCAGGACGTGGGATGGGGTGTGGGGGAGGGGTGTGCCGCGGGACCGCCGGGAAGAGAAGGAAGGGCAGGGGTGGCGGGACGGACTGGCTGATGCTCGATTTGCCAAGAGGTGGCTGCGGAATCACCCTGAGGCTGTTGTTCCGGGCCACCGTCGGCAGAACCGGATGGGTTGTGTGTCCCGGACTGTCCGAGATTAAATTCTTAATGAGTTTAGGGGCATGGAGGACATTTTTAAGATTAGTGGTGGATGTGGTGGGGATAAGGATGAATGACCAAAATCGCGAATGGGAATGTCTTGTCCACTACCAACAATAATATTCCGATTTAAATTACTCAAATTGGAATAAGATGAGAGAGTACCTTGTGATGCTGTCATGTGAGATGTGTCGCCTGTGTCCATATACCAATTTTCGTCTGGAGCATTGAGTGACATTTTGTTCATAGATGCCTCAATGTCAATCGGTGCATAAGTTGAGGGCGGGGGGGTCTGTGCTGTGTAGGCCTATTGGGGACATGAGCCGAGTATGTCAGGGTGGGCCTGTCGGTTCTGAGGTGGAGTACACGAGGATGTCGGATACGGGCCAAGAGGAGAGGCCCATGATGGTGGGGGCCACGCGGCCCACAACGGGTAGGCAGCCTACGGCGAAGGCTGCTGCCACTGCCGTGGTCGCTGATGGTTGTTTCCTGCCGACGGGGACTGCTCCTTCCCGCCGTCGTTGTTGCCGCCCTTGCAAGATTGCCTGCTCCGGCGATTGTTGCGGGTGGATGCAAGCTGATGCGGGTCCTCAGGCCGGCGGTTCTGGTTGCCGGAGTTGGAGGCCCTGCCATCGGCGGAGGGCCCGACGGTGGTGGTGAGGGCGGCGTCGGCAATGCTAGTCTGAGTGGTGCTGCGCTTGATTTTCCAGGTTTCCTCAAGAATAAGCTTTTGAACGGGCCTCATAAAATGGAGGTAACGACGTACATTGCTGAAGGATGGTGGCAACACCGTCATAGGATTCGTTCAAGCCTGCAATAAGTTGCATGACCAATCGCTGATTAGTGACTGATGCGCCGATGTTGGAGAGTTGGTCGGCAAGCATCTTGAGTTCTTGACAATATGCAGACACATTTGGAAAATCGTCTTTGAACTGATTTTCAAGGTATAACGCTCATTGAGTTTTGTTGTCGTGGAAAATACTTTCCAAACGTTCCCATGTTTGGCGGGCAGTGGCATTGGTCTCAATGATGGAGTGCAACAGATCATTAGAGATTGTGTCGTATATCCACGGGAGGACGGCTGCGTCCAAACGAGACCAGAGTGCATCATCAGAAGTCGAAGCCGAGGGTAGGTCTGTGGACTTCATGTAGGAGGGATGACGTGGTCAATAACTTCGTAAACACGACAATGGATCTTAAAAGCTCCGCCCACGAGGAGTATTGACCCTTTTCCATTTCAAGGGTGATAGGGATGAAGTTTTTTATGTTGTTTATTGCAAGTGCAAGATGGAATTTGGTTTTGTCAGCTATGGAAGATGAAATTTAGGAAAAGGGAGAGAGAATGGCTGGAAAAAAAAACACTAGTGTTCCGTGTGGTGGCGGCCGAGAGCTATGGTCAGCGGCAGTGGAGTTATTTTCAGGCTACTGATACCATAAAGGAATATGTTCCCTTCATTATATTGATCAATAATGTACAATATATATAGTAGTACAAGAATATTTAAACTAGGTAACTAATCAACCTAATTACAATAGGAAATATAATTCTACCTAAAATAGGAGACCTAATTACAATAGGAATACAATTCTACCTAAAATAAGAGATATATAATTAATGAAAGAATATTCAGGAAATATTCTATTAGGAGGTCATATTTTACCTAGTCCTAGTTGACATAACTAGTGATAGACCTTCAAATAAAAGCTTTCTTCTTATCTTTGAGTAATACCATAGATATTGTGACAGAAAGGAATAATTCACTCGAACCAACTAGTCATAAAAAACATGTAAAAGTTTTGACATTCCAAGCATAGTCATAAAAGCCATTGAAAAAGTTTTGAAAATCCGAGCTCAACACATAACTCAAGTACCTCTATCACTGGACTCCGTGGTGACTGGCGACTGACAACTTTCGGAATCCTATCTTTAGACGTCCTGTTTGCTGGATTTGGAGACAAAACAGAATCAGCATCGGACCCTGGAGTCTTGAGCTTTCGAGTTGTCTTCAACGTAGCAGCAGATGTCCTTTGAGGCACCTCCACAGAAACAGTCCTTCAGCAACATAGAACAAGATAGTCAAACAAATATTGCAGGCAATAACTTAGTTCTCAAAAGACATAGACTACTACAGGCTCGCAGATAAGTACAAAAGATTTTTTAATAATGAATATCCATTTTTGGGGCCTTTTTCATTTTCGGCCTGTCGGCCAAAATTAATTACGGTCTCTAACCAAATATATAAAACCTATACACTAATTATGCAATATGTATATCATATGTATATTTATACTTAAAATACAAAACCTATTCATTTGCTGGCTATTAATATTTTGAGCAGTCCAAAAATGTAATTATCCTTTTTCTTTTTTGCACAATACACCAAATGTTTTGGAGAAAACTTTAACCACTGGGTTCTTTTAGAACACAACAATCTTAAATCTGTTCCATTTGTACTGCCAATATGTTACAGAAGTTTAACTATGACACTTCTTAAGATGATCACGCATAGTAATGCTTTAATTTTCTTCTTGAAGAGCCCCATCACATAATTTCTTTCCTCAAACAGAAAAATTGAATCTGCCACTCTTCAACCTCGATAGAATGTGAATTTCACGTTAAAATACAGTTATAAGCATTTCGAGAATAGTTTCTTCAATAAGTTAACACTATTAATTCTTGCTTAAAGGACCACCGAGTTCTAGACAAACACCTTCCTCCGACTTAGTGGCCACGGACTAGGAACGAATGCACTAAAAACTAGGAGATAATTTAATCTGAAAACCTATATAGATTAAGAATTAACCTTAATAACCGTCCACTCAACTGCTTAAAACTAAAAATAGCCAGCGGATGTATAATAGATATACAATCCATTTAAAATATGTGTGTAACCGTGTATAATCTATGCCGGCTAGAAAAAGTAAACACTTACTCCGGCCGGTTATTTGTGTAAAAATCCCGATTTAGTTGAAACACTCTTGAACTGATAAATTTATCTACATTTACCAAATGAACAACAAACCAATGTTCTGCTCTCATGAAGAGGGAATAAGACTTTCCTTAAGAAGCAAGGCATTTGAATTGTTTGCGAAAGATCAACAGAGATGCAAAATGGGAGGTCATAACTCATAAAACAACCTGAATGAATTTTAGAAATAATAATACCTTCCTTTTGGTGTCTGCATATTAATTTCCTCTCAGCGGCAAAATGTAGAAATGAGAAACTGAATGAGCTTTGTACAAAAGGCCACCTGACCCACAACACAAAAGAGGATTCCCTGGCTGAGAAAGAAATTATGATATATGTACATATGCAAAAGACAAATCATGAATCTGTAAACTTTAAACAAACATTCAAATTGGAAATCAAGTTAAACAAACAACATTGTCCCTTCAAAGAAACTCCAGATAAATTAAAACTACCTCCACTCCACCAACCAAACAACAACATACCCAACGTAGTCCCACAAGTGGGGTCTGGGGGTAGGATGTACGCAGAACTTACCTCTATCTTTGTGGGGTAGAGAGGTTGTTTCCGGTAGACCCTAGGCTCGGAAAAAAGAAACCAAAAAAAGGAAAGGAAAAAAAAAGACAATGGAGAAAAAGGAAAAAAAAAGTTGTGAACAAGTAGTATCATTGCTTAAGCCATTTATCCACTTTTTTCTTTTTCTTTATCTTTACTCCTGTTCTCTACATTGTCTAGAAATAACATCTTTGGGACAACATGGAGCATAAGAAAATGACATTTGAAATCATATTGCAACAAATATCTCAAAAGTGGACAGAAAACATAGTAATCACCAAAGACCTTTGAGACATAATAAGATGAAATGGTTCCTAAACTTAGGAATCTTTCTTATTTTATATTACTTCAAAACACATCTGAACTAAAGAACCAATAGGTTGCTTAAATTTAGGAAAAAAAGATAGAAATAAACCCAAAAATAGAAACAAGGAAGAAATAAAGGAAAACATTTCTTTTTTAACTAAACAACATTTGTATAAGGATAAGCAAGAAAAGACAATTCGAACCCGTGAAGATATTGCAAAGAGACAACAAATGCAACATCAAAATAGGACATTGTGCTGGGAGACCTAGAGCAATCTGGTAGATACCGGGATTTTGGGTATTGTAGAAGCATTAAGGTTGAGGAGGTTAAGGGTGATGTTCGCAGGATGCGGATGGGACGAGCGATCGGGCCTGATGAGATCCCAGTTGAATTTTGGAAGAGCGCAGGCAGGTCAGATTTAGAGTGGCTGACGGAGTTGTTTAACGTCATTTTTAAGACGGCGAGAATACCCGAAGAATGGAGGTGGAGTACAATGATTCCTTTGTACAAGAACAAGGTGATATCCAGAGTTGCAACAACTATAGAGGTATCAAGTTGCTAAGTCGCACTATGAAAGTAAAGTTTGGAAAAGTGTCGTGGAGATGAGGGTGAGAAGAGACGTGTCTATTTCCGAGAATCATTTTGGATTCATGCCGGGGCGTTCGACTACAAAAGCCATTCATCTTATTAGGAGGTTGGTGGAGCAGTATTGGAAGAAGAAAAGAGACTTACACATGGTTTTCATCGACCTCGAGAAGGCATACGACAAAGTCCCTAGGGAGCTTCTATGGAGATGTTTGGAGGTTAGAGATGTACTTGTGGCGTACACTAAGACGATCAAGGGTATGTATGATGGAGCCAAGACCAGGGTACGATTAGTAGGAGGGGACTCAGAGCACTTCCCAGTGACGGTGGGGCTGCACCAGGGATCAACTCTTAGTCCATTCTTATTTGCCTTGGTGATGGATGGACTGACGCGACAAATCCAAGGGGAGGTGTCATGATGTATGTTATTCGCAGACGACATAGTCCTGATTGATGAGACTCACAGCGGAGTGAACGCTAAGCTTGAGGTTTGGGGACAGACTCTGGAGTCTAAAGGATTCAAATTGAGTAGGACCAAGACAGAATATTTGGAGTGCAAGTTCAGCAACGGGAGCGGCCTCGAGACAGGCGTGGAGGTGAGGTTTGGTACTCAGGTCATTCCGAAGAAAGGAAGCTTCAATTACCTCGGGTCTATTATCCAAGGAAATTGAGAGATTGATGACGATGTCACACATTGTATTGGAGCAGGGTGGATGAAATGGAGGCTCGCATCTGGAGTCTTGTGCGATAAAAATGTGCCATCAAAACTTAAAGGCAAGTTCTATAGGGTGGTGGTTAGACTGACTATGTTGTATGGGACGGAGTGTTGGCTAGTCAAGACTTCGCACATCCAAAAGATAAAAGTTGCGGAGATGAGGATGTTGAGATGGATGTGTGGGCATACAATAAGAGATATGATTAGAAATGATGATATCCGAGACAGAGTGGGAGTGGCCTCGGCGAAGGAAAAGATGCGGAAAGCGAGGTTGAGATAGTTCAGGCATGTGCAGAGGAGAGACACAAATGCCCAGTGCGGAGGTGTGAGAGGTTGGCTATGGACGGGTTCCAGAGGGGTAGAGGTAGCCAAAGAAGTATTGGGGAGAGGTGATTAGACGGGATATGACGCAAGTGCAACTTACTGAGGACATGACCTTAGATAGGGGATTGTGGTGGATACAAATTAGGGGAGAAGAGTAGTAGGTAGTCGAGCATAGTCCTACTTACGCTTACAAACTGGTAGTGTAGTGCTATTATTGTAGGCCCGCTTAGCCTATCACACTAGTAGGCGCGGTATTGCTTTATAGTATCGTTTGATTTATGCTGCTATGTGTTCTTTAATGTACTTTGTTTATCCTATTTACATGCGTTAGTTACTGCTTCTTTTCACAGAATGCGCTACCATTGCTTATTCGCTTTTGATACCGGCATTTTCATACTGCTTTAAATTTCTTGTACGGGTCAGACCGTTTCTCTTGCTTTGCATGTGCTTATGCTTTGTCTTGAGCCGAGGGGCTCTCGAAAACAACCACTCTACCTACCAAGGCAGAGGTAAGGTCTGCGTACACTCTACCCTCCCCAGACCCCACGTTGTGGGATTTCACTGGATATGTTGTTGTTGTAACCCAAAGTCCACAGCAGAAAATCATTTTTTCAATAAGAAGAAAGTTAGTTGGGCTTTGGGTACTTAATCCAATTTTCTTAAACTAAGCTTCAATTTTTATCTTTCTATTACTTCCATTTTTGGGTAAGGTTATATAGATCTAAAGAAACTAAAAACACTTCATTTTCCTCTCTAAATAGGCCAAAAACCAAAAGAAGAACTAGAAATCACTTTGAATCCAAAAACTCATCCTACATTGTAAAACTAAACCAATATTTACTCAAAGACATAAACTTTATTAAAAATAAAACCAACCCACATGAGAAAATCAATGCTATAAGCAAATACAGCAACACTAAACTCATGAAAACATGAAAAAGATTCAAACTTTACTAAAAGAATAACAATAACACATCTCTGACAGTACTTCTACATAAAATAAATGCACTATCTTTAGATTACCAGAAAGATAAACTCAACAACAACACACCCAGTGTATTCCGCACAAGTGGGGTCTGAGGATAGAGTGTACGCAAACGTTAACCTGTCTCACGGAGATAGAGATGTTTCCGAAAGACACAAGAAAGATAAACTCAGGTTTTACTGTAAAAAACACAAACCAACAGCTAATATTTCCACACACACACAAAAAAAAAAAAAAAACTCACAGCTCCAAGAAGTACACTTGAATGAGGAGAAAGAAACCAAAAACTCATCCCACATTGTAAAAACCAAACCAATATTTCCTCAAAGACATAAACTTTATCAAAAACAAAACCAACCCACATGAGAAAATCAATGGTTTAAGCAATTACAGTAACACTAACCCCACGAAAACATGAAAAAGATTCAAACTTTAAAGAAAGAACATCTATAGTACCTATACAGGTAAATGAACAGTCTTTTATAAATTACCAGAAAGATCTCAGTCTAGTGAAACTCAAAATTTTCTTGTGAAACCAAAAACAAGTCATTACTATGTATATATATTTTTCAAAATAAATAGAAAAACTCACTCAAACTCCAAGAAAAGAAGTACCCTTAAAAGAGGTTAAAGAAAGTAAGGTGAAGAGCTCAAGATTATGCTTACAATAAGCCCTGAGAAGGAGAGTAATAGTTTCAACTCAGCTGTATGCAGTTTCCCAAGAAACACACACACTAACTATTTCTCTTTTTCCTTTCTGTGTCTTTTACTTCCTTTGTAGTTATGTTTTGGGAGAAAATGATAAATATGGTGTTTGAGGGTACATTCGAAATGGTGGTTTGAATATGTATTGAATAAATTTTACTATTATTTTTTAAGTTTATCAAAAGTCAATATATTTAGTCTCGCTAAATATTTACTAAAAAGTCTATTATTAGATTTGACAAAAATTATAAAAAGAATGACGAGAACTCATATTTAGAGATATAACTTTTATTATTTTAATTTATTTTTAAAGTCTGTTATTTTTTTTTGAAATGTAATTTCTTCTATTTTTATATTTTTACTGATTAATGCAGTTTTTTGTGTTTCATATTTGAATATTTGATAGAAATTTCTTGATGTTCATGGTTAAAAAAATTCACCATTTTCGTCAAATTAAATGAATATAAATTATTAAATATTTAGCAGATATTAAAAATATTAAATTTGATAAATTTAAAAATAAAATTATTTAATGCATATTTTAAAAACTATTTTGATCCAATCTCGAACATAAGGGATATCTTTAATGTTCTCTTCTTTCAACCAAAAAAGGAAATAGAAACAAGGGACAAAGTGCTGGATTTTAATGCCCACGCTCGAGAAACACGCGCTTGGTCACGCTCTGCTAGATGTTTGTGGGGCCCCTTAAGGAACAGGGTTAGTTAATGAGTCCGCTCCTCTCTCTCAAATTTCCAATGTCTTTTACCAAAAACCAAACACATATTGGATTAGATTCCCTCTTGTTTTCTAGTCCATATAGTATTTGATTTTTGACAGTAACTCTACTTTCAAACTTTTTACTAACTTGTTTTTGTACTTTGTTGGTCAAGAAAATTGTTTTTGGTCTATTCAAAATTGACAGTGAGAAGTATATGCATACTTGCACAATCATAGTAGTGCAAGTATAAGTGACTTTATCACAGTTTTTTTTTTTTTTTTTTTTTTTGAGGATAGCAGTTTCTTTGTTAGTAAACTTTATTTAGACGCTCGAACTATAATCTATTTTAATTAAGTACATAATTAATTTATTCAAGAAATAAGCTTTTCATTTTTCCGGAGCACCCGCCCGTAGGTTTTAGTAGACATCGATACAATTTTAGAATGTTATAACTCATAAGGCAATGAGAGGGAGTATATTAAGAACCAAAATCCCACCTGAAGAACCTTTAGGTTCCAACCGATGCGATGACGGTTTTAACCACTTTCTCGGCCTTCTCTCATGACTTTCTGGTTCCAAAAAGTATTCCCCGACATTGATACTATGGGCTCCCCATATTTGCTTATTACTTTCGATATGAGTGAGGATTCAATTGCAGCATTAAGTAAGGAATTGAAGCCTTGGAGGAAATCAAGACTGAAATTTTGGAAAATACTTACCCATCCCGGGTGTATGCACCAAATTATGAATTTCATATACAAAAGCATATATTATTAGAACAACTCATAATTCGAGTGTTTAAATTAAATTTACTGACAAATTTACAAAATATCGAAGTATTCAACATTTTTTATATTCATCAAAAGTTATGATGAAGTGGTAAGGACAATCCATTACTAATCAAAATATTGAGTTTAAATATAGAAATAAAATCGTCCCGGTAAGAAATACTTTATCCCTCAAAATAAAACTTTTCAATGCAAATATAAATTAATTGTGAATTTATCACATCTTAATCCTGAGAACGGAATCACCTTTAAGTTGCACCATTTTAGTTTCATTTAGATTAATTAGATTTAACTTCAAATTAGGTAAGTGACCTAAGGAAATTATTGTCAATTATTTTGGTGAGGAAAATTAGGAGTCTAAAGAGCTAGGATATGACCGTATATAACATTTCCATTTTATTTGATTATAAAGATTTGTTGGAAATTTGTCTTTGGCGGGAGTTGCGTCCGACCAACTTTAACGACTTAAACACTAGTGTTACGCATGTTGGAGAATCCGGTTCTTCACACGTGCATGATCTACTAAGTAAGTAGATAACCGTAGGGCCAATGATCGTCAAATTTCGTTGAGAAATGAAAGAGATATTGGTCTACGAAGTGAGGTGTTTGAAGCATGGAAAAGTGTGGTATTGAGATCAATTCTCCCTCATCGGTGGAGGAAGAAAGAATTGTTTTGTTTATAAGTCTCAAAGTTGGCTTGGGGTTTGGGACCCCAAGGGGTATCCCATGTGTTTAAAGGAGGGAGGACCTAGATGTGCTTCGGTTCGAGGAAAGCCCACACGCGCGCCGTCGTCGCCCGTCCGGTCCGGGTCCAGTCTCACGGGTCGTGGGCTGTGCTTCTTCTGATATTATCCTTTTGGACCAGAGAACTTTGACATATGTACAGTTTGATCCCTGAAGTTTATTATGTACAGTTTGGACCAAAATTCTTTCATATGTACAGTTTGGTCCATGAAGTTTTAATATGTACAGTTTGATCCCTGAAGTTTCAAAAAAGTCAGAATTGGACAGAGATCAGAAACGTCCACCATCACTCAATTCAGCCATTTATTTTGGCTGAATTACTCTTACTAAATGGTCAATCCGTTGCACATCTTCACCATTTATTTTGGAGGAATTACTACCTCCATAATTGTCATTACTTGGCCAGTAATGGCACTTATAGAGGCAATTCATCAGCCTCCCCTTCAACTATATAAAGACCCCATTTGTCACCATTGTTGAGCTACACTTTACACTTAACACAAACAGAAACGAATTCAGTCTTCCTACAATCTTCCAAGCATCATTTCATTACTCAAAATTCTTCACGGTAGTACTTGAGTTTCCTTTGCTCAATTGTTCATTTGCTGTTTTATCTTGGGAGACAATTGTCCAGGACGTAGAAAGGATACATACTGGGCAATATTGTCTTAAAGACAGAGTGCAAACACTCGACTCAGCATACCACAAACAGTTCCAGTTTGTTTCTTTGTAATTTCAGTTTGTTATTGAATTGTAATTTCAATTCTTGTAATACTTAGCAATTATTTGTAATTTCCGTTTCTGCACCTTTGTAACCAACAAGATTGAGGAAACAAGAAATACAATCTATATATCTTTTATTTATTTGCAATAATTTCTTGACTTATATAGTTCATTTCATTTAATAGAGAGAAGAGGGGCTTTGGAATGATAAAATTAGATGATGCACCATAATGGGATTAGAGGGTCGTTTTGTTCGAGGGCATTAGGCGGGTTTAGGGGTGAGCGGGTCCGGGTACCTTAACATTTTTGAACTACCCGGTAAAAGATCGGTTCCTAAATTTACAGGGTCCGGGTAGGTTCCCGGGTACCCTGTAAATATAAAAACACAAATTAAGCAACAGTTTTTTAGCCTATGAGAATCAAAAAGAGTTCTAAAATAATTTCATCCAGTGGTTTTTTAGTCTTCAATCGGAGTTTTTAGTACCCTTATAAGAAGTTTTAGAAAACTTATTCATTGTAGAAAAGCTAATTCTGTAACCAAAACCTAAAATTGCAAGCCAAATTTGACACTAGATTAATTGAACGTGTTGATTTCAAAATAAATTTGGAAATATCTGAATTAAACTTATTTTCGTGTTCATAAGCTCTTCGATACAAAAGAAAAGCTTTTTTATACTAGTAAATCCCTAAATTTCATCTTCACGGCTACAATAATATACACAAATTTTAAAAATAGATTTACATTTCAAATCAAAAAGTAATACAAATTGAAGATGAATATCGCCTGAAATAGAACAGAAGCATAAGATATTAAAAAGAAATTGAAGAGTTAGATATGAACACATATGCATTTTAAGAACGACGTGAACACAACCAAGGGAGAGAAAGAGGCAAAGGTAAAGCTTCAACGACGATAACGATGAAAGTACCTGAGAGAAAACTTCAACAACGGCGACGATGAAGCTCGGTGGTGTAGCTAAAACGCCATTGTTATTGAGAGAGTTTTGGATGTTGTCTCTTAGAGCACAAAGAGCATTCTAAAATAAAGGGGTGAAAAAGCTGAAATATTTGCGTCTTGGGGTGGGGAAAATCAATGTGCAGGCGTGCAACAAACAATTTTGGAGAAAGTTAAAAGTGGTCCAAATGTTTCTAAAAAAAGTAAAAATATTTAATATTTTATAGGTTCCGGCTATCGGTTCCAGTTCCGGGTACCCTGTCCCTATTTGCCGGACCCGACATTGATCCGTTCCTAATTTTACTACCCGGACTCTATCCGTTATTATAATATATCTACCCGGAACCTACCCGTTAGTATCGGTTCCGGTCGGGTATCTGGGTACCCTGTACCCGTGCTCACCCCTAGGCGGGTTACAGAGATTAAATTTATCTTGTGTTTGATTGCAGGTATTAACTAAAATTGGTATTAAATTCAAAACTATAATCAACATAACTTATCCCATATAAAAAGTGGGATAAGTTATCGAGGTTATAATCCTGGTTTCTATTTCAAAATGTACTCTTGAGATATCCGAATTTCAAACCAAATGTCCCTAAGTGCATCCGTTGAAAATGGCAAAAATTGTCCATTATGTTTGAACGTAAATATAAAAGAGTTCATTATTATTTTTTTTAGCAGTTTTGATCTTTTAAATTTATCAAAAAAGAAAACTTCTGATTTTATCAATTATTTAACATTTTTTTTTATTAATGCAAAGAAATAATCCCTTGATTATTTTCATTGATTGAAAGACTATTTATACAAGTTACATATTTCCATAATAAGAGAATCATATTCCTATTTTATTCCTAAAATCTTATTTTACTTGGATACTAAATATACATTTATGGTAATACAATTATTATGGTAAGTGTACAATACTAATTACATTACAACATTACCTAAACTAGGATACTAAATATATACCCAATTACACGGTACAAAGGGGAGGAAAACCGAGAGCCAGCCGAGAGAATAATATACACAATATACACATGTATATTGTGTGTATATTTAACACACCCCCGAAGTCATAGTGGGCGGTCTTCGAACGCTGAGACCGTCCCTAAAATCTTCAAAAAGGATCGAGCGAAGACCCTTTGTAAAGATGTATGTAATTTGATAGCTTGACGGGACATGACAGACGCGTACCTGACCACGAGCAACCTTTTCGCGGACAAAGTGAATGTCCATCTCGATATGCTTAGTGCGTTGGTGCTGAACCGGATTACCAGAAAGGTAGATGACACTAACATTATCGCAATAAACCAAGGTTGCCTTCTGAATGATACAATGAAGCTCCAAAAGTAAATTACGTAACCAACATGATTCCGAGACCACATTAGCTACCTCACGATATTCATCCTCGGCACTTGAGCGGGATAGAGTCGACTGACACTCGCAGACCAAGAGACCAAGTTGTTGCCAAGGAACATACAATAGCCAGACGTAGAATGTCTGGTGTTTGGACAGCTACCCCAATCAGCATCCGTATACGAGACAAGTATGGACGTCGAGGAAGGATATAAATGCAAACCATAGTCAAGTGTACCATGAATATACCGAATGATGCATTTGAGTGCATTCATGTGCTCAATTCTGAGATCATGCATGAACAAACACACCTGCTGGACATCATATGTAATATCCGATCTCGTAAAGGTAAGATACTGAAGGGCCCCTGCAAGACTGCGATAGCGGGTCGAATCCTCGTAGGGTACACCGGCCACGACACTAAGCTTGGGCTTAGTATCAACTGGAGTGGAATTGGACTTACAGGATGACATCCCAGCCCTCTCGATGATCTCAAATATACTTCTGTTGAGATAAGAACAACCCATCGGAATGACGAGTAACAACAATCCCTTAAAAGTAACTCAAGGGCTCCAATTATTTCATAGCAAACTCAGAGCTGAGCATGGTCATGATAGACTGGCGTAAGGCATTGGAAGAGGCAGTCAAGATAATATCATCCACATATAATAGAATGTAGGCCGAGGACGAACCACGACGGTAGATGAACAAGGAATTATCCGACATACTATGAGTGAACCCAATAGTCGAAACATAGTTTGCAAACCTCGTATACCAGGCCCGTGGAGACTGCTTAAGCCCATATAAGGACTTCTTCAATAAACAGACATGATGCGGATGTTTTGGATCCCTGAATCCCAAAGGTTGATGCATATAAACTGTTTCCTTGAGATCCTCATGGAGGAAAGCATTCTTTACATCTAACTGATGAATAGTCCATGCTTTCGAAAGAGCTAAGCTGAGCACAGTGCGAATGGTAGCCGACTTGACCACCGGACTAAACGTCTCACCACAATTCACACCAACCTGCTGAGTCTTACCATCGCCCACAAGCCACGCCTTATGTCAGGTAAATGACCCATCTGAATTTTCCTTATGAGCAAAAATCCACATAGACCTAATAATATTAACACCAGATGGACGGGGCACCAACTCCCACGTCTTATTATCAATAAGAGCATTATATTCATCGGTCATAACAATTTTCCAATTCGGGTCATTTAATATAGACACATGATTTCGGGGTAAGGGTGATTTAAGAACATTCGAATGTAAATTAAAATGTCTTTTTGGTGTAAAAATCCTCCGTTGACTACGGGTGACTGGTCCATGACTCGGGGCAGGGGCGGGTGGATTTTGGGAATTTTCGGGATTCGGGACGGACTTGCCAGCAGGTAGTGGGCCTGCTGGCCCAGATCGGGAACTGAAACCGAGAACTTGGCCAATACTGGACCCAGAAACAGTACATGGAACTGGGCCAGAACTGGGTAGAACGAATGACCCAGTTGCTGGACCCAGATTTAAAGACGACATAGTGTGGGGAGTACCAGCGGGCAGTGGCACTGTTGGAGAATTTTGGGTATGGGATACGTCCAAAAAATGATGAGTAATATACGGGGATATACTATCATCCAAAAAATTATACGAACTAGGCACGGGAGTATTAACTTTAGCAAATGGAAATTGGGTTTCATCAAAAATTACATGGCGATTAATGATGATTTTATTGTAGGATAAATCAAAGTATTTGTAACCACGATGATTAGACGGAAAATCCAAAAACACACACGGAGTAGACCAGGCCTGAAGTTTGTTAATTGTGGTGGACGGGAATAACGGATAACACAAACACCCAAACACCCGAAGATGTGAATATGAAGGAATTTTATTATATAAAATTTGAAGGGGGGAAGAATATGTCAAACCTTTGGAAGGAATTATGTTAAGGAGATAGGTAGTCATTTGTAGAGCATGATGCCAAAAAAATGAGGGTACGGAAGCATGAATTAATAAAGTTCGGACAATGTTATTTATGGAACGAATTTTGCGTTCGGCTTTCCCATTTTGTGAAGACGTATAAGGACAAGAAAAATGAAAATTGATCCCATTATTAGCACAGAATTCCCGAAACACCCCATTGTCATATTCTTTGCCATTATCACACTGAATATTTTTTATTTCTCGTTCGAATTGGGTTCTAATGAATGCTTTAATTTTAAGAAGATGGAAAAACTTGAGATTTTGTCGCTATCGGAAACGTCCATAAAAACTTAGAATAATCATCCAAAAAAGAACATAATACCGATGACCCACAGAACTAAGAATCGGAGACGTCCATAAGTCGCTATGAATAATATCAAATGACATTAACGTATGAGAATTGGAGTCTACAAATGGCAACTTAACATTTTTTTCCTAAAGAACAAGACTGACAATTTGGAGTATTACTCGTACCCTTACATGAAATAAAACTATTTTTAGCTAATGATGACAAAATAGATGATCCCGGATGACCAAGACAAGTATGCCATAAGGAAGGAGAAATGACTGCAAAGGCGGATGACAGATCTTGACTCGATGTACCGGAACTGGGGGTGATAGGATAAAGATCTCCCCTACTATCACACCTCATGAGAGGACTCCCCATCTTGAAATCCTTCACAGAGAAACAAAATAGATCAAATTCAATAGAAATGGAATTGTCAGTAGTGAATTTACGGACAAAGACTAAGTTTTTAATCAATTTGGGGGCATGTAGGGTATTTTTCAAGATAAGAGGTGGATGAGGGGGAGATAAAGATTTATGACCATAATCACGAATTGGAATAGAATTATCATTACCAACAATTATGCCGCGAGGGTTGCTTAAATTGGAATAAAACGAGAGCGTACCTGAATCGGATGTCATGTGGGTAGTGGCACCGGTGTCCATACCAATTTGGGTCCGGAGGATTTAAACCAAGCGTGTGCATTGCGGCTTCGATGTCTGTAGACGTGGGTGCCGCTGTGTGATGGGCCTGCGGGGGCCGAAGCCCAAGCACCCCTGCTTGCTGCCTCGGCCCAGATTGCTGACTGTACGTGGACCAGGTCGAATTGGGCTGGACTGTGTCGCTGGGCGACCCACGCCGCCGGGCGAAAACTGGTTGGGCCTAAACTGCTGTTGTGGGGAAAACTGGCTGGGGCCAAACTGCTGATGTGAGGCCCACTGCCACTACATAGGGCCCCACTATGGGGCCCAAAACTGCTCCTGCTGCTGACCACCGCGAGGACCTCCACCGCCACCACCATTCTGTCGGCTGCCGCCATTGTTGCCGTTGCGGTTCTTGTCATTATTTTTCTTATTTCCACCCTTTTTGCCGCCACTGTTGTTACGGTTTTGACCCGAGTTATTGGAACCGGTAGGATACACCGTGGACTCGGTCATCATGACTACGGGACTAGCACCAGTAGCTGCTCATTTTGCCATGCCTGCTTCTTCGAGTGTAAGCATAGACCGAGCCTGATAAAATTACGGAAGCGTATTGCTTTGCCGAAGAAGTGTTCCCACACCACTATAGGCCTCGGAGAGGCCGGAAACCATTGGGAGGACCAAACAATCGTTTGAAACTGGCGCGCCAACGTTGCGAAGTTGGTCAGCCGATTCCTTTAATCTTTTGCACTAAGCCGAAACATTAGGGGAATCTTCTAAATTAACGTGGGAGAAATCCTGCTCAAGGGTAACAACTCTAGAATTTTAATTATCTTGGAATATATCACGCAGTCTATCCCAAGTCGTCTGTGCCGTAGCGTCAGGCTCAATAATTATTTGCAAAATGTCGGTAGAAATTGTGGAATATATCCACTGAAGGACGGTAGTATCAAAAGTCATCCACAACTTAGGATCATCCTCGCATTTTGGCACCTCCGTATCCTTAGGAGCCGCGGGGATTATGTGATGGATGACTTGATGCGATCGTGCGTGAATTTTGAATAGTTCGGCCCACGTCGCATATTGGACGCTTTCTATTTCAAGAACAAGAGGGATGTTATTCTTGATGTTAGAAACTGTAAGGGCATGATGCAATGTGTTCCGGGATGTAGACATATTGATAGAGCAACATGTGATTGAGGGATTTTTGGAGAAAAATTGGGGAAGTAGAGGTACCGTCGGAATCAACCAATCCGAGAACAAGTTGCGGAAAAACTTTGGTCTCGGCTTTGTGCACTAGTTGGTCGACGGCCAGGAGGAAGAAAAGGGGGAGAGAATTTTAAGACCTAGACTTAAAATATAATGGTAAGTGTACAATATAATACTCTTATTGATAATAAGACGTGGGAGTTGGTGCCCCGTCCATCTGGTATTAATATTATTAGGTCTATGTGGATTTTTGCTCATAAGGAAAATTCAGATGGGTCATTTGCCCGACATAAGGCGCGGCTTGTGGGCGATGGTAAGACTCAGTAGGTTGGTGTGGATTGTGGTGAGACGTTTAGTCCGGTGGTTAAGCCGGCTACCATTCGCACTGTGCTCAGCTTAGCTCTTTCGAAGGCATGGCCTATTCATCAGTTAGATGTAAAGAATGTTTTCCTCCATGGAGATCTCAACGAAACAATCTATATGCATCAGCCTTTGAGATTCAGGGATCCTAAACATCCGCATCATGTCTGTTTGTTGAAGAAGTCCTTATATGGGCTTAAGCAGTCTCCACGGGCCTGGTATACGAGGTTTGCAGACTATGTTTCGACTATTGGGTTCACTCACAACAGGTCAGATAATTCCTTGTTCATCTACCGTATTTGTTCGCCCTTGGTTAGGTAATGTTGTAATGTAATTAGTATTGTACACTTACCATAATAATTGTATTACCATAAATGTATATTTAGTATCCAAGTAGAATAAGGTTTTAAGAATAGAATAGGAATAAGATTCTCCTATTATGGAAATATGTAACTTGTATAAATAGTATTTCAATCAATGAAAATAATCAAGGGATTATTTCTTTCATGGTATCAGAGCGGCTACCGTGCTATTAGATAGAACACACTTTTAATATTTGATTATATTCTCAACACGCCCCCTCACGTGCTGGCCTGATTTTTTTCATGGTCCAAGCACGTGGAAATTCTTTTTGAGAATGGGTGACGGTGATGTTCGATCCTAAGACCTTTAACCTGGCTTTGATACAATATTGAAGTGTATGACTATCTGATCTAAAAGCTTAAGCTGTTTGATAGAACACACTTTTAATAGTTGATTATATTCTCAACAGTTAAAACTTAACCGGGTTCCTATCAAGGAAGATTTCATTTTCAGAGTTCAAACGCAAGGAGTTTGGACAATTACTTGGCACCCAAAAATATAGGCAAAGTCGGATTTAAAATTTATGAATTTAGAATTCTAATTATTTCAAGTTATCAGATTTTAAGTTAATAATTTATACATATTAAATAAAAATTTAAAATAAATATAAAATTTGTATGAAAGCTAATGAATTTGGACAAACATGTAAGCCATACGCTAGCTCCGGTCCAAAAGTCCTACTATGGCAAACAAACCAAAATAGGATAAAAATGATGGTCAAAACAACATTAAAATGAAACATTTGCATGTGTCAACAACAATCAGTGTTTGTAAAAGTGTCTTATTAACTCAACAAGTTGCTAACTAAATTATGCATTGCTTTTGAACTTTGATGGCCCAATATTAATAGCAATTGATTTTTCCAAAAGTTAAACACATAATTGCTTGTTGCTTTCAATCTAAGTAAAGTTTAAGGATTTGATAGCAACTTTTTGTTGGTTATTTTTGCTCTATGGTACTTTATAAAGCAGTACGGGAAGTATATAACTATTACAAGTATTCGAAAGGATAAACAAAGATTCAATAATTCATCTAGAAATCTGAAAATTACAATAGAACCACAAAACTGAAATTACAATTTTGTTGAAGACGGAAATATGGAAACTGTTTTTGCTGAGTCGAGTGTGGCACTCTGTCCTTAAGACAATATTGCCCCGTATGTATCCTTTATACGTCCTGGACAATTTGTCTCCCAAGATAAAACAACAATGGAACACTTGAGCAAAGGAAACTCAAATGCTACCGTGAAGAATATTGAGTAACGAAATGATGCTTGGAAGTTGTAGGAAGAAAACTGTTTTGGTTGTGTATTTTCGTGTGTTGTATGAACTGTTATTCTTAGTCATATATGTTCCTCAACAATGGTGTAAGGGGGTGTTTATATAGGTGAGGGAGGGGACTGAAAAACTGCCTCCATAATAGCCAAATAATGGCCATTATGGAGGTAGTAAAGTCACCAACATAAATGGTGAAAGACCAACGGATTTGGCCATTATAGGAGGAGTAAAGTTCTCTGGCCCACAGCCCACATGAACCCGAGAACCCAGAACCCGGAACCGGACCGGACGGGCGGCGGCGGCGCGCGTGTGGTCTTTCCTTGAACCGAAGAACATCTAGGTCCTCCCTCCTTTAAACACATGGGATACCCCTTGGGGTCCCAAACCCCAAACCAATTTCGAGTCTTATATACACAACTATTCTTTCTTCCTCTACCGATGAGGGAGAATTGAACACAATACCACACTTTCCATGCTTCAAACACCTTACTTCGTGGACCAATATCTCTTTCATTTCTCAATGAAATTTGACGATTCTTGGCCCTACGGTTATCTACGTACTTAGTAGATCATGCATGTGTGAAGAACCGGATTCTCCAACATACGTAACACTAGTGTTTAAGCCGTTAAAGTTGGTCGGTCGCAACTCCCGCCAAAGGCTAATTTCCAACACTTTTCTCATTCATATTTCTTTTTCACTTCATTCTTGCAAATATCACGAAGTATATTGCATGATCTAACATGATTAACATTTATCTTGAATAAAAACAAATTCTGTAATTTACTTACATGGACACGAAATTCTAAAACTATGAGTTCTATCTTTTATGCAGCTGGATATTTTAAATCATGTTTTTCGATCATTTGTACAAAGATTTATTTAATTTATCTCTCCGGTTAAAGAGTGAGCAATTCTAAAATTATTAATCTAATTGTTACAAATTGCATAAAGCTAAAAGCACCTCCTTTCAAGCTATTCGATAAACATATACACAAATATTCGAATATATGGTGGTGTAATGTATTAAACATTTCAAAATAGAACGGACGAAAGCTATAAAGAGGTTAATGTTGGGATCGAAATAATCAGGGCTTAATGCGAAAGTAAATAATTGCAAACTTTAAATGACGATAAATCAGATAAGAAAGAAAAACTATAAAAAGACTTATGATATAGGTACGGTCAATTGACTTACATATGATAAAACTAATATATAAATATCTAAAGCTATTGAGAGAAAAATCTCTTCCTAAACAAGATTCATTTAAAGACTACATTGGGGATGTTATTGTGTTGTGTCTGAGAATAAAAAGTATTCTATTTATAGAAGTCCAAAACTTCTCCTACAAGAAAATGATAAATATAAAGAGTCCTTTTCTACAAAGAAATCATTTTCCACTAAGAAATTCTTTTTGAAGTAAAACATAATTATGGTAGAATCAAAATAAGGTAGGAAATTCAGGACAAACCCTAACAGTTAATTTGTGGAGACCTTTAAATTTCACACTTTTTTTGCAACTTTCTTTTTGCCTAATATTATGATTATGAGTTTAATTTATACAACTATAGAGAATATGTACGTCATTTTGACCTTCCACCAATTCATTGAAAGATTAAACCGGAATTGTACGTAGTTGACTAGTTGTATAATCGTACTACAATAATTTAAAACTTAAAAAATACATACTTATGACTAATTAACTACCCTCATTTTAAGAAATGGATCATAAGGTACGTTAGACAATTTATTTCAAGAAATAAGCAAAAAAAGTAATTCTGCATTTACAATTGTTCCTTTAATATTCACATTCAATCCAAGGCAACCCTTCGATATCATTTACAATACTGTTTACTGTTTGAAGATTCTACAAAGCCGGCTTTAAATAACTAGAAATCTCAAATTCAAGTCGTGAACATATTCAAATTAGTAAGGCTTGTAGGTTCGAATATCAAATGATTAAGTTGGAAAAAAGTCAAATACATACATTTTAAAAAATGAGTTTCTTTAAGACCCTAAATTTGCAACTTTGTTTAAGACTCGTATAATCATTGTTATTTGCAAATATTTTCAAGATGTGTGTGGATTTATAATTGCTATTATATGCTATACTCTCTCAAATATGTATTAGAAGTAAGGGCGGAGTCGCAACAAAAATTAGGGGTTGGGGTTCGAAAGAATCTAGTAGCTTTAATTTAAACCATATATTTATATTAAAATATATGTTAATATGTATAAATAATGTATCCCAAATGCACTAAGCAAAAGAGTTGTGGTTCCAAACCTATAAATTTACTTGAAATCCTACCTCTGCTTCTGATTATAAGCATGCTTAACTTATATACTTTTGATGTCTTAATTTGTTTTGGTATGGTTATTAAGGTAAGAGTAATTTTGTCAAATTTAAGTGTAGATATTTCAGTAAGATAGATAGTGATCCAGGCCAGCGCCAAAGAAAGAAGGGGCACAAGCAAGTGCAAGAATCAAAGCAGGACAAGATCAAAGAGCTTAGACATCAAGCAAGCGAGAAAGGGCTTAGGTTATGACTTGATCCAATAAAGTCAGGACACATTTCTATTTAAAAGAAATGGTGCTCGATGAAAGGATCCATAATACAATTATTATTTCGAGTAAATTGATCAAATTTAGGACTATAAATAACTATTTTCATCTAAGTTTGTGCGTAATTAGTCGTTATTAGAAAGAATAGACAAAAGGACTACATTATTTAAATCTTGACAAACTAACTGACAATGAAGCATAACTTAACAAGATATTCATTAGGCACATGCATGCATATTCTCTTATATTATAAGAATTTACAAAAAGAAAAAGTAGTTCAGAACTAATTATATCCTAAAGGTCTATGATTTCATGCATAAATAAAAAAAATCACATCTTCACAAACCTAACCTTTATTAAGATAATACAATTTCCAGATTAGATTAGAGAGTTTACAGATAGTGAATTGGCTGTTAAGAGGGCCCATTTTACTTTCTATTTGTTGGTTTTGGGGGTAATATTTGTAGGTTTTTGTTGGGTTGTACGCATCGGATATTGAAAACTTGTTTCAAATCCAACAAATGTAGAACTGTTTGACTATATGGTAATTTAAAACCGTAAACGTAAGACTTGAATGATACTTACATGTTTACAATATCTGAAATCTTTATCAACTATGGGTGCGCACGCGAATGCCCTTTCGATTGCAAGCTCCAAGCTTCAATGTAATCCTCCTTTGGAAAGCTAGGAAATCCGACAGAGGTTTGAGAGAATGTTTTGATTATGAGTCTCTAAGACTTAGAATAATGATATGAAAATCAAGTGTAATGAATAATGAAGTGTACATCTATATTTATAGGTGAAAATTAGGTCAAACCGGATTAGGGTTTGACCTTGGGCCTGACCCAAAACTCGAGGCGGATTAGGTCACCACGCCGGTGGCGCTGCGGCCTAGGCCAGTGGGCCCGTGGTGTTGTGTCCCTACGGTGCGGGCCCCGCGACGCTGACGTGGCCCTACACCACCTAATTTTATTTTTCAGCACATTCTTAATTAAATCCAAAATCTAATTTTGACTTAATTAAAACAATTATCATTCATTTAAATATCTCGATTCTAAATCGAATATTTAATACTCTCTCAATACATCATTAGATCGAAAGGACAATCGACATAGTGTGACCCTACATGCCTTCACATATCGACACTAATCAAATTAAGGTTTGCGCGGAACTCCTAGACGGCGCCGCAAGACGAACTTAATATGTGAAGTACATTTACATGAATCCAGTAAACTTAACCTCTATGTGGTAAGATAAAATCATTTCATTCACAACACACTCGATCAAGCTTAGGATTTGCCAAGTGTCTATCCAAATGGTTTGATCATTATATCTCATCTATAGTTGACAACTAGACCATATTCTAAATATGTCTATTGCGTTGGCCAACGACTTAATCAACATAATATCACTGAGAATCTGAGTGTTCTCTCGAATATACATTCGAGGAATGAATCCTAATCTTGGCTCAGCTACCACCTTTAATCCACATAGTAATGTACTCAATACAAACCGTATCTCAACCTATAAGGCATTTGAGCTTAGGACATGATCAAAGTATATTACTCTGTGACCTCAAGTGTAAGGACTTCTATCTCCCACACGCTGATCATACTTTAGACAAGTATAACAAACAATATATCAGCAGGGTATACCAATACTTCCAAAATATCCATGTGTCCATCACGAGTAGTAAGTACTCGTAGCATGTGAGACATACTACATCCTCTAAGGATGTGATGCAGACCACATGTCGACTTAATATCCCATTCTCGATGATCATTAGTCGAGGCTATTTTAAGAGTTACGTTATAATATTAATATATCACATTATTAATAACAATGTAACATCTAGGGATGTATATTGTAAAATATTATAAACAATCAACTAATAATTCATATAATTGCAGATGCCAAAATATTAATCTCCATTAATAATAATACGAACGTGTATAAAGTACATTAATCCTAATACGGATTGTCTCTAGGACATACATATACTTTCAATCTCCCACTTGGCCTAGAGCCAATCTCCAACATATCTAATGCCCATATTCTCAAAATGACCATTATGCTTGACTAAGCTTAATGGTTTAGTGAATGGGTCAGCTAGATTATCGTCTGTGAGAACATAGTATAATCTAATCTCTTCAGTCTCCACTATCTCCCTGAGTATGTAGTACTTCCTTGGTACATGTTTGTTTCTGTTTGTTGATCTTGGTTCCTTAGCATGTGCAATCGCACCAGTGTTGTCACAATAAATAGTTATTGGACAACTGGCACTCGGAACTACCCTTAGTTCCTTCAGGAACTCAGAAATCACGACAACTTCTTTACCAGCTTCCAATTCAGCAATGTACTCAGCTTCTGTTGTCGAATCGGCAGTTGTAACTTGTTTGGAACTTTTCCAGCTCACTGCTCCACCATTGAAAATAAACGTGTACCCAAACTGAGATTTAAAGTCATTAAGATCCGTATGGAAGCTAGCATCAGTGTACCCAGTAACAACTAGCTTTTCTTCCCCACCATAGATGAAGAAGTAATATTTAGTTCGTCTAAGATACTTAAGAATACTCTTGACTGCTTTTCAGTGTTCTTCTCCAGGATTCTGCTGGAATTTGCAAGTCATACTAAGTGTAAAGACCACATTTGGCCTTGTACATGTCATGGCATACATGATCGATCCTATGCCCGAAGAATATGAGATCCTCTTCATGCGTTCAAGTTCTATAGCATTAGAAGGACTGTCCTTCTTAGATAACTTGATGCCTTGTCCCATAGGTAGACCGTCCTTCTTGGAATTTTCCATAGAAAAATGTCTAAGAACTTTATCTATGTATACTGACTGTGACAACCCCAATAATCTGATAGGTCTATCTCTATAGATCCTAATTCCCATAATGTAGCAGGCTTTACCTAAATCCTTCATCATGAAGGTACTGGACAACCACTCCTTGACTGACTACAAGAGAGTCTTATTTTCTCCCATTATCAATATGTCATCTACATATAAAATAATGAATGCAATACTCTCATCCTTGCATTTAGTATAAACACATGGATCATCTTTGCTTCTGACGAAATCAAATGACTTGATTAGCCTTGTCAAAGCAAATGTTCCAACTCCCCGAGGTTTGCTTAAGCCCATAAATGGACTTTTGTAGCTTGTATACAACATTTGGTTTGGACTCGAGCGAAAAACCTCAGGTTGTTTCATACACACCTCCTCAACTAGATTACCATTAAGGAAAGCGGTTTTGACGTCCATCTGCCAAATGTCATAGTCATAATATGCAGCTATTACAAGCAAAATCCGAATGGACTTAATCTTAGAAACATGTGAAAAAAGGTTTCATCATAATCGACCCCAAGCCGTTGATTATAACCTTTAGCTACCAACCTTACTTTATAAGTCTATATATTTCCAAATGCATCGATCTTCTTCTTGAAGACCCATTTTCATCCTATGGGTTTAACCTCAGCTGGCAAATCAATCAAGTTCCACACTTGATTGATGTACATAGACTCCATCTCAAATTTAATAGCTTTTTGCCATCTCTTTGAATCAATGTCCAACATTGCTTCGCTATAGGTTGTATGCTTATTGTTATCGGAAATATCTATCTCACTATGTGTTTCCACAAGTAGATTTAGTTTTTTAGGAGGACGATAAGTCCTAGTGGACCTACGGAGTTGATTGTTTTGCAGTTCAATGCTTGGTATGTTCTGACTGTGAGAGAGTTCTTGTGTGTTGGATAATCCACTAACTTGAGAGCTTTCAGGAATATCATTTTCATGTATTTCCTGAATGGGAGGAGGTACAACCATTGCATCTACTCTCAAAGGCTGTGTAGGAGGATCTTGCATTTCTGCATTGTTCCTCGTAACACTCACACTGGCCGAAGGGCGTGAAATACCCAATCTTCGCCAAATACTCCCACTGAATTATTGCCTTGGTCATTTGGCAAGGATTCAATATCTATGTTATCTTGCGGTTCTCAAATTTCTTCAAGTCTATCTCTGTACAACTATGTTCCTTGTAGACATATTCTTCTTCAAGGAAAGTTTGTTTCTGGAAACAATGACCTTACGTTCTCCAGGAAGATAGAAGTAGTATCCCTTAGTTTCCTTTGGATACCACACGAAGTAACATTTCTCACTTTTAGATTCCAACTTATCAGTGAGCATCTTCTTAACATATGCAGGGCACCCCAGAGTCTCATATGTTTAAGAGCTGGCTTCTTGCCACACCATATCTCATAGGGTGACTTTTCTACTGACTTGGAAAGAACCTTGTTCAGAACATATATTGAGGTTTGTATAGCATGTCCCTAAAGCTATGTCGGTAGAGCTGAGAAGCTCATCATGGATCGAACCATATCCAATAAGGTTCGATTTCTCCCTTCGGCAGCACCATTCATCTGTGGTGTTCCACGAGGTGTCCACTCTGATTGGACTCCATGCAACTTTAAGTAATCTAGAAAATCCTTGCTCAAGTATTCACCTCCTCGATCCGTTTTAAGGTCTTGATACTTGTTGCAAGTTGCTTCTCTACTTCCGACTTGTATACTTTGAACTTTTCAAAAGCCTCAGATTTATGTCTCATAAGATACACATATCCATACCTTGTGAAGTTGTCAGTAAAAGTGATGAGGTATGGGAAACCTCCTTTAGCTTGAGTCGAAAATGTCCCACATACATTATTATGGACCAACTCAAACACCTCCTTGGCTCACACACCTTTACCAGAAAGTGGCTTATTGGTCATCTTTCCTCTCAAGCAAGATTCACAGTTACCATAATACTTCAAGTCAAATGGTTGGAGGTAGTCTAACTTCCTCAACCTTGCTATCCTTGATTCGTTGATATGACCAAGTCTGCAATGCCATAGGTAGGTAGAGTTTCTATTACTTATCTTAGCTCATTTATTTTGTATATTGAATATTTCCCGACTACAGTTTAGTGTATATAATCGATCCACAAGAGGAGCAGTTCCATATATAACATTATCAAAAACAAGACTTGACTGTCATTATAAATATATGAGAAAAAACCCTCCATGTCCAAAACAGGGATAGAAATGATATTCCTCGCTAACGAGGGTACATAGTAACAATCATTTAACACTAGACAATAGCTAAAAGGCAAATTTAATCTATAAGTTCCTACGCGCTCAACATCTACTCGTGCTCCATTTCCAACGCGTAGGTCTACCTCACTTGGTCCAACCTTCCTGCTATCACTTAGCCCCTGCACATTCGTACAAATGTGTGAGCTACAAACGGTATCCAATACCTAGGAATGAGAGTTATTTATAGACATATTTATTTCAATGACGTACATACCTTGTCCACCAGAGGTAGAAGCACCTGGTGCTTTTCCTCTTCCTGGTGCAGTGCAGTCCTTCTTCCAATGCCCCTTCTTGTTGCAGTTGAGGCATACATCCTTAGCCGGATTCACCTTTTTTTTATTCACACATCCCTTAGGCTTCATAGCTGAGGGCGCAACGACTACTTTGCCCTTCTTCTTCTGCCATTCCTTACCTTTCGGCTTGGGTCGGCTAGTAGAGCTCACCATGGGCACAACTTTGCCTTTGGAAGTGGAAAACTCAAAGGTCTTGAGCATGTTGTGCAGCTCCGATAGACTCGTCGTCGTTCCATTCATATTGTAATTCACTATGAAGTTTTCAAAGGAATGAGGGAGAGAGTTCAGGATGAGGGAGGTAGGGACATTCTTTTGCAGCTTTGTTCCAATTGAAGCAAGTCTCTCTATCAACCCTATCATCTTCAACACATGTTGCGAGACCTGTCCCCTTCATTGAGATTACACTTAAAAAGTTCTATCAGTAACTCATATTCCATAGTCTGGGATTGTGAGTCATAGAGACTCTTCAAGTGTTTGAGTATTTCATTGGGACCCATGTTCTCATGTTGTCTCTGAAGTTCCATAGACATAGAAGACACCATCACGCACTATCCTGAAGTGGCATCATCTAGGTGTTTTTGGTAAGCATCCTTATCAAAAGAGGCATATTAGCAGAGTCTGTCGCAGGGACTGTTGGGAACACCATGTCCAACACGTATTCTAATTTCTCTTGTCTCAGCACTATTCACAAATTTCTTAGCCAGTCAAGGTAGTTAGGTCCTGTAAGTTTGTTCATTTCAATCAACATTTTCAATGATAAACTCGACATCTTTGATAATCTGAAGAATTAGATAGACTGAAAATCAAACTCAAAATTTATTTCCTATTATACGCATTCGTTTAGGCTAATCAGCATGGTCTTTTGTTTAATTAGCTCCCACTATTTTAACATACTTCTACGACCCCATGGTAGAATACATACCTATATTAATTAAGGTCATAATGGGTCAGGATCCAAGCCTATGCTATCTCCGTATTTGCTTTGGCTGATAACTTTAATAACACATCTTGTAATGTTCTAAACCAATTGTAAAACTTATTTGCAACTCTTGGTTTATCAAATATTATATTTAATCTCACGTCCTTAGATTAGTCCGACACTTTGGCGTCAAGATTTGTCTAAGCAAGTCAATTCCATTACACGACTGCATTTATGTATCTAAGTAAATTTAGCCTTTGTGAGCAAACACTTTGGTGTAAATACCCACAAAAGTTTATCATTTACCTTTACATTTAAAACACATCTATGAAAGAGTTTGAGTCCTCGTAGACTTAGAGCAAATGCTTTGGCATAAATACACGTATCGCCGAAAAAGATTTTCACTCTAACAATTATAATGGACGACACATTTTAATTTAGATTTGTATTTAAAATTTTGGGGAACCTTTTAATTAGGATTTTAACCAAGATCAACTATTTTACGCCTTATCCAATATGACGTCTTAATATCATGCAAAACTAATGACACATATAGTTGGGAACCGTCAACCCAATAGGCATGATATAAGATGGTTTAATCAAATACTGGGCGCCGTCTGCCCATATAGTATAGAGGATACTATGCTAATTATTAAATGAAAGCATTTAAACACTTATCATATAGTTCGTATATTATTCAATAATATACAATTAATAATAATCATGAGTTAACTTGTCTAAACTCTAAAATTTAAGTCTAATCCAAACAGTCCCTTATACATTTTCTGATTTTAAAAACTGATTTTCAAGATATTTCTGTAAGTTCCAAATTTTACAGAATTTACAGTTTAGTCCCTTAAGAATTTAAAATTTCAATTTTGAACCCCTTTAAATTCAGAAAATCCAATTTTAATTTTCAAAAAATATTTTCAGATTTCAGGGACATGTCTGTAATTTCCAGTATTTGAAATTAATTACAGATTTGGCCTAAGGGACCAAATCTGCTTTTCTAAAATTTACAGATTTGACCCAAGGACAAAATCTGATGATTTTAGAAACTTTTCTAGGGACGAAATTGCAATTTCAGAAACTTCTAAAAAATTTCAGATTTGCCCCAAGGGCTATATTGCAATTTTGGAAACCGCCACTGCCCGTCGGAACAGTGTTCGGTTACTGTTCACTGTTGCAAAATAAAATAAAATTGGATTTTTTTTAATTGCCGCCATCGTTTCACAAACAAGGATCGCCATCACTGTTCACACCGGAACAATGTTCGATTACTGTTTACTGTTCTAATTTTTTTTTAAATTGAAGCCTCGGTGCCGCGACAAACCCTAGGTGGCACCGCGATGCTCCATCGTGGAGTTGCGGTGCCTCCGTCTCAGAAGCACAAAATCCGTATTTTCGAAACACTAAAACTGGTTCAGGGTCAGATTTGCGGATTTTTCTTCGATACCCTTCACTATCAAACAATACGTTCATGGACCATCATCCAATCCTTTCTCGTTCTTCGCTTTAGTGCACCATGTTTGCAATGAACCGGTTACGCACATTGACTTATAAGAGTTAGATCGGAATGACTTCCTCAATTACATCATTGTTTAATAGTTTGGGAGACAATGATGATGTGCTTTTAAGATATTAGGTTTTCAAGCTTTAAATGACAAAAAATTCAGATTTAAACAAATTCTAACCCATATTATTATTAACTAATTACCTTATAATCATACAAAACAACCCTCACTCTTGATACCAATGTAGGTTTTTGTTGGGTTGTTGTACGCATCGGATATTGAAAACTTATTTCAAACCTAACAAACATAGAACTGTTTGACTATAGGGTAATTTAAAATTGTAAACGTAAGACTTGAATGGTACTTATATGTTTACAATATCTGAAATCTTTATCAACTGTGGGTGCGCACTCGAATGCCCTTTCGATTGCAAGCTCCAAGCTTCAATGTATTCCTCCTTTGGAAAGCTAGGAAATCCGACAGAGGTTGGAGAGAGTATTTTGATTCCGAGTCTCTAATAATTAGAATAATGATACGAAAATCAAGTGTAATGAATAATGAAGTGTATGTCTTTATTTATAGGTGACAAATTAAACTAGATTAGGGTTTGACCTTGGGTCTGGCCCAAAACTCGAGGCGGATTAGGTCACCATGTCGGTGGCCCCGTGGCGCTGACCTGGCCCTACACCGCCTCATTTTATTTTAGCACATTCTTAATTAAATCCAAAATTCAATTTTGACTTAATTAAAACAATCATCATTCATTTAAATATCCCGATTCTAAATCGAATATTTAATACTCTCTCAATACATCCTTAGATCGAAAGGACAAACAATCGACATAGTGTGACCCTACATGCCTTCACATATCGACACTAATCAAATTAAGGTTTGCGCGGAACTCCTAGACGGCGCCGCAATACGAACTCAATATGTGAAGTACGTTTACATGAATCCAGTAAACTTAACCTCTATGTGGTAAGATAAAATCGTTTAATTCACGACACACTCGATCAAGCTTGATTTGCCAAGTGTCTATCTAAATGGATTGATCATTATATCTCATCTATATTAGTTGACAACTAGACCATATTCTAAATATGTCTATTGTGTTGGCCAACAACTTAGTCAACCTAATATCACTGAGAATCTGAGTGTTCTATCGAATATACATTTGAGGAATGAATCCTAATCTTGGCTCAACTACCACCTTTAATCCACATCGTAATGTACCCAATACAAACCGTATCTCAACCTATAAGGCATTTGAGCTTTGGACATGATCAAAGTATATTACTCTGTGACCTCAAGTCTAAGGACTTCTATCTCCCACACGCTGATCATACTTTAGACAAGTATAACAAACAATATATCAGCAGGGTATACCAATACTTCCAAAGTATCCACGTGTCCATCACGAGTAACCATTACTCGTAGCAGGTGAGACATACTACATCCTCTAAGGATGTGATGCAGACCACATGTCGACTTATCACATTTCATCGATATCCCATTCTCGATGATCATTAGTCGAGGCTATTTTAAGAGTTACGTTATAATATTAATATCTCATATTATTAATAACAACGTAACCTCTAGGGATGCATATTATAGAATATTATAAACAATCAACTAATAATTCAATAATTGCAGACGCCAAAATATTAATCTCCATTAATAATAATACAAACGTGTATAAAATACATTTGTCCTAATACGGATTGTCTCTAGGACATACATATACTTTCAATATTACCTTAGAATCAAAGGCAAGCCGTGAACACATTCAAATTAGTCAGGTTTGTAGGTTCGAATATCAAATGATTAAGTCGGAAAAAAGTCAAATACATTTTAGTAAATGAGTTTCTCTAAGACCCTAAGTTTATAACTTTGTTTAAGACTCGTATTGTCATTGTTATTTGCAAACATTTTCAAGATTATATGTGGATTTATAATTATTGACATTATATGCTATTCTCTCTCAAATATGTATTAGAAGCAAAGGCGAAGTCAAAATAAAAATTACGAGTTTAAAAAAATTCAGTAACTTTGATTTAAATCATATATTTGTATTAAAAACTGTTAACATGCATTAATTGCTTCAAATTATAGATCTGCTTCTGATTAGAAGCATGCTTAACTTAAATACTTTTGATGTCTTAATTTGTTTCGGTATGATTATTAAGGTAAGAGTTAAAATTTTGTCGAATTTAAGTGTAGATAGTTCAAAAGTGAAAATACAATTATTGTTTCGAGTAAATTGATCAAATTTAGTACTATAGGTTTGCGGCTTGCGGGTAACTAGTCGTTATTTGAAAGAATAAACAAAAAGACTACGTTATTTTAATCTTGACAAACTAACTGACAATGAAGCATAACTTAACAAGATATACATTAGGCACATGCATGTATATTATATTATAATAATTTAATAAAATAAAAAGTGGTTCAGAATTAATTATAAGGTCATAATTTCATGCATAAAAAAACACACATCTTCACCAACCTACCTTTATTAAGATAATACATTTTCCAGATTAGATTAGGGAGTTTACATATAGTGAATTGTATGTTAAGATAATACAATTTCCATTTAATTTCTCTTTGTTGGTTTTGGGGTAATAGTACCTTATAATCAAAGGCAAACTTTATAAGGATCTTTCTTTGACAGTAGATTCAAAATGGTTCCTTAAATATAATTTTTAAACAGTTTAGTTTTTAAAATTTGTTAAAGTAAGTATTTTTGGTCTTCATCAAATATTTAACAAGCGTTGATTGTTAGATTTAGCGGGACCGTAAAAAAATTTTTTATTTAACATGCAAGGGGCATGTTTGATAGAACTTATTTTTTAATTGTTTAAGAGTATATTTGAGACATAATATAATGAGACTTCTATGAACTGATAGATTAACTAATGGTATATATAAGCCAAATATAATAGGTAAGGGGCATTTTTTTGGTCCCTTTTTCATTTAAGAAATGATCATTAAAGTAGTCTCTTTAATCTTTATTACCGAATACAATATTTAACCAATTAACTTTTTATGTGAAGACTTTCAACTTATTTTTATGCTGCAGTGAGGTGAATAATGAAAAAAGTTACCTATCCTGGATAAGTTCTCTTGAAAGAATTTTAGTGTTACAATCTATGGAATGCTTGTATTTTGTTGTATCTTTTATTTTTGTCTAGCTACTTTCAAAAATATAAGAGGGAAAATTGTGTTCCCTTATAAAATATTTTTAATTAATAAGTGAAATATTCGATATTCAATAGTTGAAAATGCAATTCCCGTATTAGATAGGGCGTCAACCATAATTTTCCATATATCATTCAATTGCATGTAAGGACATTCGGGGTGGTCTTTTAGCTTAAAGGCCCAATAAGCTCATTTGAATTCATATAAAGAGCCCATAGACTAGTATATCCTATGACGTGGATATACGATAGAAAACCGATAAACCACACAAATTGATCATTTCAATCAAATCGGGAAAAAATGATTATGGATTGATTTGATTTGGTCTGATATTAAAAAAAAAATCATAACTAATTTGGATTGATTTTAACTAAACAATGTCAAACTTAAATCAAATCAAATCAACTCGACATTATATTTTATACATAAAAAGATTTATTATAACGTAATTTATAATATTTAAAAAATTTCGTAATATCTCTTAGCTTATTTTTGAGTCTTGGACTTAGATTTTTTGAATGGTCTAATAAGTTTTATTGCTCATAATTGTTAGTAACTCAAATAAAGCTCAACTAAACTAAACTAATACTAAGAAAAAGAAATTCAATTCAACGTATAGTAGGAATGATAATAGTGTTGGATGTCTAATTTTTTTGTTTTCATTGGCTTAGACAGTGAAAATGTTCAACTTAGTTTTATTTTTTTCTTTAGTGTTTAGCCATGTAATTAGTAGTACTTATTTTAGCATGACTTTAAACTTTTTGATTATGTAAATTTTTATTATGACTTATTAATTAGCAATATTTATTTTATGCAATTTCATTATCTTTATTATTGAATATTCTAGTACAATGTTATTTTGTGTTATTTTCTTGAGAAACACTTTCTATAGTTGTATCCTACTGGACTAAGGAAATTTGGAGTATAACTTAGTAGTAATTGACATATCCATTCTCTATGCACAATGACAACATGTTTCGTGCTATGAAACCTTTACTGGACAAAATTTGAAAAATTCAATTTTTGTTGATTTAATTTGATTTCTAAATTTAAAAAATCAACATAATTGATTTAATTTGATAATTGAGAAATTCAAATCAACCCGACCTATATACGCTCATGTCTGTCTCTGTCCTATGCCGGGTAGAAAAAAATTGAGGGGTTATCTGCACGAATAAATCTTCCAATATAACCCGTTTAAATTTTAAACTAGTCTATCCTATGCAAAATTGCACCTCTGGGTGGATAACAATTGCCCATTGCCCTGTGAAGTGCAGGCTAAAGCTCTTGATTATGGTACTCCAAAGTTCAAGATTGAGCGGTCTTCTTTGAATTTTTTGTTTCGATGGCTGTTACAATATTGTTACTTTAAATACAATATTTTATTTATATTTATTTTAATTTTTATTTAAATTTTATTGTATCATATTATTGAATTAATTGCTACATGACGACGAAAAGTCCTATATTATGTAACAACCGATTTGTGTGGTCGTATCATTACCTTATCCCCCTCATTTTGTCTTTACGTATTGTTTAATAATTTTATTTTATCATTTATTCTATTTTTTTTTTTATAATAACTCAATCTTGTATCCTACTTTTCTTTAGATTTATCCTTTAGATTGCTTATGTGTGACATTATGTAGCGATGGAGAATGATACAATCTATCCAAACTTTGCATTATCAAAATAATACAATATAGTATAATATAATATGATACGATACATTATGAAACATATGTAAGTGAAAGTGCAAGAGGAGGGGGGGGGGGGGGGTGAATTGTAATTTTATTTGTTCCTTAGTCAACTACCTCAAGATGTTAGTCGATCGTTAGCAGATATAGTGCTGAATGTAAATGACACCAAATTTTTTATAGTGGTTCGGACTCAATGTGCAAGGGTGTTCTCTGCAGCTCTTTTGAATTTTGGTTTGGTACAATAATGCTTTGAATTGAGCTCCTATGTCTACACTAAAACACTCATAATCTTTTTGATAAAATGCTTCACCAACTATACTATATCTCTTCTCACCTTTTTGTATACAATATAAATCACCCAGTATTATAATGCTTGTTAAAAGTAAAGTCGAGAGCTTGAGACGAAAGTATGCTTTCTTTCGTCTTTGGAGCCATTCTTTTATAGTTGTAGAGTAATCTTTTGGCTCTCGTAGAAATGGCAACCCAAGAGATTTGATCCTTGGAAAAAGGAATAGGGAATCCTATTTTCCTAGAATAAGGGTAGAACTTTCCAATGGTCTGATCATCTTTCCTTGTGAGCTTTGTGATTGAATCTTCAAGATGCTTGTCCTTAATTATTTTCTTGAAGCTTGTTACTTGTTTTCTTGCTGAAGTGAGCGTGATATGCTCGATTGATGTCCCGAGATCTCGTAGATGCTTGATTTGATTCTTTTCAACTTTGATTTATTTGTCTCCATAAATAAGTCCTTACTTATCTATTTCACTTAGACGTGTTGCTTTAGGCTTCATTATTTAGCTGGACTGGCGTTGTTCAATGGGCCTTGTGAGTCAGTTGTGAAAGTATATTTATGTCCTAGAGACAATCTGTATTAGGACAAATGTACTTTATACACATTCGTATTATTATTAATGGAGATTAATATTTTGGCATTTGCAATTATTGAATTATTATTTGATTGTTTGTAATTATTCATTAATGTGCATCCCTTGAGCTTACGTTTCATTAATAGAGTGAGATATTCATGATAGAGCGTAACTCTTAAAATAGCCTCGACTAATGATCATCGAGAATGGGATATCGATGATATGTGATAAGTCGACATGTGGTATGCATCACATCCTTAAGGATGTAGTATGTCTCACCTGCTACGAGTAATGGCTACTCGTGATGGATACATGAATACTTTGGAAGTATTGGTATACCCTGGTGATATACTATTTGTTATACTTGTCTAAAGTATGATCATCGCGTGGGAGATAGAAGTCCTTAGACTTGAGGTCAATACGCGCCTTGTCTACAAAGTAATGTACTTTGATCTCGTCCTAAGCTCAAATGCCTTATAGGTTGAGATACGGCTTATATTGGGTACATTACGATGTGGATTGAAGGTGGTAGTTGAGCCAAGATTATGATTCATTCCTCGAATGTATATTCGAGAGAACATTTGGATTCTCAGTGATATTAGATTGACTAAGTCGTTGGCCAACGCAATAGACGTGTTTAGAATATGGTCTAGTTGTCAACTAATATAGATGAGATACAATGATTAAGCCATTTGGATAGTCACTTGACAAATCCTAAGCTTGATCGGGTGTGTCGTGAATGAAATGATTTTATCTTACCACATAAAGGTTAAGTTTACTGGATTCGCATAAACGTACTTCACATATTGAGTCCGTCTTCGGTGCGCCGTCTAGGAGTTTCGTGTAGACCTTAATTTGATTAATGTCGATATGAGAAGGCCTGTAGGATCATACTATGTCGATTGTCCGTTTCGATCTAAGGATGTATTGAGAGAGTAATTAAATGTTCGATTTGAAATCGAGATATTTAAATGAATAATGATTATTTTAATTAAGTCAAAATAGATTTTGGATTTAATTAAGAATGCATGGAAAATAAATTGAGATAGTGCGGAGCACGTCGAGCGCGCGACGCCTGCAATCGATTTTTGGGCCGGCCCAAGGTCAAACCCTAATCCGGTTTTGCCGTTTTCAACTATAAATAGTGCGGCATTCCCTTTCATTATTCACGTCTAATTTTCGAAAAACATTCTAAGCCTTAGAGGCTTAGAATCAAATACTCTCTCGAACCTCTGGGATTTCGGCGCTTTCCGAAAGAGAATTACGATTTTTGGAGCTTGCAATCGGCAACGTGTGCCCAAGGATAAAACTTAATAATACAACTTGTAAGTTTGATGTTACAAGTTTAATTTCCAACTATAAATAGAGGCAAAATTTTAAACTTTCGATTTCATTATTCACACAACCTAATTTTTTCTTTGTGAAACCTCATTTGTCATCATTAAAACTTAACACTAACAGTAATAACCATCCAAACAAGTTGTAACAGACTCAAACAACAGGTATTCCAAATCCTTGTCAATATAGGATTGAACTGTCCTGGTTGTTATTTTTAAGCCTTACAATCCTCCTGTTTGCCCTAGAACACTTGCATCCTCTTGTTGCTTTCTAAGCTATGGCGGACTGGGCAGGACTGCCCACGACCTCCTTGTTCTGATTGAAAACGCGTTAAAGTGATGGAAGATTTCATTTCTTTTTGTGGTGTTTCTACATCTTGTCGAACTGCTTCCACTAAGGATAATTTTGACGTCCTCTCTCCCCAACCTCCTTTTCTATTGCTCGTTGATAATGACAAAGATTATCGAGAATTTTACTTTCTTTCCAAGGAGAAGTCTCGCGGATATTATACCTACCTGAGGCTAGAGGGCGAGAGTGTTTTCCATTTGAGGGATGGCTTGTCACCGTGTCATATGACGGAGACGGAGAGTTAAACATGTTGCATCCTTCCTTCCTCCCGTACCCAAATTCAACTTCCTTCCCAAAAAGCCTTTTGGGATTTACAATCGGGTTTAGTCAAAGTCATTGAAGGCTATCGTTGCATCAACAAAGCTGTCTTGTCTGTCAATCCTTCTCTTACATCAAATTATAGTGTATCTTAACGATAATGAGGATATGTTTCGACAAAACAAATATACAATTCAGTACTACCTAGTTGAGGTAGACAATGTACTGTTACTTGTTACCCAATTTGCTCTCCCTCGGGCAGAGAAAGAAGGTCCAAGTGCTACGCTCAAGTTCAAATTTGAAGTATATGAATTAGATGCAATTAAAGGTAAATTAAAAAAGATTAACACCTTGGGAGATTCAATAATTTATTTGGCCATTAATGGAGCAAGTTCCATTCGCTCCACTAATTTTACAAGAGTCAATCCTATTCATTGTTGACACCCAATTTTAACGCTCCACATTCTAATTAACTAATCGAGCTTCTTGAATTTCAAACAAAATGAAATAAGTATTTATAAAAAATCAAAAATATCTTCTAAATTATTTTGGTGTTATTTTTCCATTTCATTTGACAGAATATATATATATATTCTACATATAGTTTTAATAATTAAAAATAAAATTGAGATGAATCAATTATTCAAGTAATATATATATATATATATGTATATATATATATATATATATATATATATATATAAACATATAGTTTTAATAATTAAAAATAAAATTGAGATGAATCAATTATTCAAGTAATTAATTGAGCTTCTTGACTAAAACAAAGTAAAATATTATTTTCGAAAATGGACTAATTATAGTAATTGAGTCGCAAACGACTTTAAATTGACAACAAAAACACGTACTTAATTAAAACACTTTTTTATATAAATCAATTATTAAGTTTATAAAATAGACATAATTAGTACTTAAAACTATATGTAGAATATATATATATAATTATTAAAATATTTATTTGCGAAAATGAACTAGTTATAGTAATTGAGTCACAAACGACTTTAAATTGACAACAAAAACACGTACTTAATTAAAACACTTTTTTAATATATAAATCAATTATTAAATTTATAAAATAGACATAATTAGTACTTAAAACTATATGTATGTCTATTTTATAAATTTAATAATTGATTTATATAAAAAAAGTGTTTTAATTAAGTACGTGTTTTTGTTGTCAATTTAAAGTCGTTTGCGACTCAATTACTACAATCAGTCCATTTTTTCGCAAATAAATATTTTACTTTTTTTAGTCAAGAAGCTCAATTAATTACTTGAATAATTGATTCATCTCAATTTTACTTCAATTCGGCTAAGTGTTAAAGATTGGTTTGATTTTATAAAGAATCAAATTTAAATTTTAAGCAATTTGGTTATTTTGATCAATGTTTGTGTTACAATCGAAATGCAAAGGGTTATATTTCAAACTAAATTGGCCAAACTGTTTATTTTTTTAATGTTTCTTTCACTAATTTTGGAGAGAAAAAAGCAAAGCAATTTTCTTCTCTTAGTATTCTGAAGTAAAATGGAAAAGGAGAAAAATAGGAGGGAGAGGACAAACTAATGCATTATATACTTGGATTTTCGAACCCATTGTTCTTCACATTCCACTGATCCCTTAGAGCATTTTCCCTATGGATAGGCAATTGTGTAAGATAGAATAATTTCCCTTACGGATTCCTTTCATTATTTACAATACATATAATTGTACAGAGGTTGATTTATAATACACTACGAATCCTAACTTACCTTAAATGGTTGATTCCTAATACAATAAGAATCCTAAGTTACCTTAAATATACATCTATCATAATTACAAAATATACTGAGAATATTCGGAGAATATTCGCTAATACTCCCCCTCAGACGGAGCGGGAGGAGGCTGAACGCTAAGACTGGATCGGAAGTCGGTGAAGAGTTGTCTCGGTAGTTCCTTTGTGAAAATATCTGCATATTGATATGAGGAAGGCACATGTAATATTTTGACATGACCAAGGGCAACCTTCTCTCGCACAAAGTGGATATCCATCTCAATATGTTTAGTCCGCTGATGTTGGACCGGATTGTGAGACATATAGATGGCAGAGATGTTGTCACAATAGACTATAGACGCCTTTCACAGTGGACACTGGAACTCCAAAAGAAGATTTCGAAGCCAACAGATCTCAACAATGACATTAGCAACTCCGTGATACTCTGCTTAAGCGCTCTAACGGGATAGCATGGCCTGTCATTTGGCGGACCATGAAATAAGATTATCCCCAAGAAATACACAGTAGCCTGAGGTGAAGCGACGTGTATCGGGGCATCCTGCCCAGTCTGCATCCGTGTAGGAGAGTAACTTGTTTGGGGCAGAGGGGTAGATATGTAGTCCAAAATCCAGTGTGCCCTTAACGTATCTTATAATACGTTTGAGGGTTATAAAATGAGACTCTCGAGGATCGTGCATAAACAGACACACCTGCTGAACGACATATGCAATATCTGGCCTAGTGAAGGTAAGATACTGAAGGGCACATGCAAGACTCCGATATAGAGTGGGATCAGAAACTGGCTCACCGTCATTGACACTGAGCTTGGATTTCGAGTCAACCGGAGTTGGCATAATTATACAATTTGCCATCTTAGCCCTGTGCACTATCTATTCTGCATATTTACGCTGAGACAAAAACATAGTAGCCGCAGATCTGGTTACTGATATACCCAAAAAATAACCCAGCTTACCCAAGTCGGTCATATCAAATTCAGTTTTGAGTAGAGCAATGATTTCATTCTTCAAACCGTCAGAGGAGGCAGTAAGAACAATGTCATACACATATAATAGCAAATAAGCAGTGCTGCTACTTCGATAAAAAGTGAAGAGAGAGTTATTACACTTACTACATATAAACCCGATCTGCAGAAGCGATCATACCAAGAGCGGGGTGCCTGTTTCAAGCCATACAATGACTTCCTGAGATGACATACAAACTGCGGGACTGTCGGATGAACAAAGCCAGGGGGCTGATGCATGTACACAGTTTCTTTCAAATCCCCGTGAAGAAAAGCATTATTGACATCAAGCTGATGAATCGGCAGCCCATAGCAATACCGAGAACAGTCCGAATAGTAGCCGGTTTAACAACCAGACTGAATGTCTCACCACAATCAATACCCTCCTGGTGATTAGTGTCATTAGCAACTAGTCTTGCCTTATACCGCTCTAAGTCACCACTGTCTCTGAACTGGTGACGAAATATCCATATACACCGGATAACATTCACATCGTCTAGTCTAGGCACCAAATCCCAAGTGTTCTGCTTGGTTAAAAAGTTAAACTCCTCGCACATGGCCGCATTCCAATTGGGGTCCAGTTTTGCTAGTTTTGGATTTTTTGGAATGGGTGATAAGGTTTGTGTGTAGAGGTTGAAGTGAACCTTTGGTTTGAAGATCATGTGTTGTGCATGAGTCGCCATGCGATGGGTAGGCAGCAGTGGGGGGTCTGGATTGGGGGGTTGCAGGGCTGCTGTGTCGGGATTGGGAGGCGCGTCGCCGCTTTGGAGGCTGCATGGTCACAATTTTAGGACTGGTAGGCAACAATGCTGCCGGGATGGGTGGTTGCAGGTTTACGGTTGCTGGACTGTGTGGCAGCAGTGATGCTGTGGTTGCAGGAGACACGGCAGGAGGCAGTGAGGGTGTTGGTGAGGTGCCGGATAGTGGCGGGGACAGGACATGGTGGTCTGTCGGAATAGTAGGCTGCTGTTGGTACATAGATTGGATAGCCTGAGACAGACTCGGTTCATCGAGGAAGATGTAATCGGTGGTTTGACATTTTTGGAGGTTTGAAAATGGAAAGGGCGTCTTGTTAAATGTGACGTGATGGGAGACGATGATTTTGCGAGTGGCAATGTCATAGCACAGGTGGCCCCGGTGTGTAGGAGAGAGACCAATGAAGACACAAGGCTTGGTGCGAGGGGCAAGTTTATGAGGTGCAGTGGAGACTATGTTGGGGTAGCATAGGCAGCCGAAAATACGGAGATGGTCATAGGATGGGAACCTACTGTATAAGATCTCGGTAGGGGTCTTGTTTTGGAGAGTGCTAGTAGGTAAAATATTAAGGAGGGATTCTACCATTTTAACAGCATAGACCCAAAAAGTTGGTGGAAGACAGGCATGAAACAGGAGGGTGCGAACCATGTAATTGATGATACATATAATTCGTTCAGCCTTTCCGTTTTGGGAGGAAGTATATGGACATGAAAAAACGGAAAACCATGCCTTGCTTAGAGCAAAAATTGTGAAATGCCGGGTTATTAAATTCACGTCCATTATCACATTGGAAAGATTTGATGGATTTTTCAAATTGTGTTTTAATGAATTTTTGAAATTCAAGGAATTTAGCAAACACTTCAGATTTGAATTTAAGTGGGTAAATCCAGACAAAATGAGAAAAGTCATCTAAAAATACTAGATAAAACTTGTGACCTAAAAAGCTAGTAATCGGAGATGTCCACAAATCAGAATGAACAATATCAAAAGGAGAAAAATAACACTGTTGGATGACATAAATGGAAGACGAGTATGTTTGCCTAATGGCCAATAAAAACAGTGATGGGCAAGTTTTCCATTATTACATTGAATACGCTTAGTAGTCCTAAGAAAATTAAAAACAGGGTCGCCGGGGTGTCCGAGTCTGTTGTGCCAAGTTGAGGGAGAGATAGCTGCAGGGGATAGAGGTGCTTGCTGTCTGACAGCGGAAGATTGAGTGAAGGGGTAAATGTCTCCCACACTATTGCAGCAAGTAAGAATTTTCCCCGTATTGAGATCCTTCACAGAAAAACCAAAAGGGTCAAATTCGACAGACACAGAATTATTGTGAGTGAATTTTCTAATAGAGATTAAGTTTTTAATGATGTTAGGGGTGTATAGGACATGGTTTAGGGAGAAAGGTGGGTGATGATGTTTGGTGTGTGTGTTACCGTAACCTTCAATTGGAATGCGATGACCATTGTCGAGAGTAATAAATTGAGGACACTTTAACTGAAGTAGTTGAGATAAGTTACCTGACGACTGGGTGAGGTGAGATGTGGCTCCGGTGTCCATGTACCAATTTTCGCTGGGCTGTTGAAGGTTCACAGTGCTGTAAGCCTGGCCCATGTCGGTGGGAGCCGGTGCCGCTAGGGCCGCCGCTGTACCGAGACCAGTGGGCTCCGCTCGCTCGCTGTTGGTGGGCCTGCCGGTGGCCGGAGCAGGCCCGCAGCCATTCGACCATGCAGCCGCCGGAACCGGGCCCCCGTAGTCGGGTATGGGCATGCAGGCGAGGCCCGCCGACCGGTTGGGCCGGACTTCTGTCCGTGTGCCGCAGAAAATAGGCAGTGTTTGGGCCTGTTTGCTAATTTTTGTGGCCTTTGTCGCAACCCTTGCCTCTGTTGTTGTTGCCGCGACCTCTGCCGCCACACCCTCCGCCGCGGGACTGCTGCTGGTGGTGGTTTTGCGATGGTGGCGTGGTGGTGTTGGTCGCCAGTGGTGCCATCCCGTCAATAGATAACGCTTTTTGATTATGTTCCTCTTGTTTAGCACGTCGGGTTTCTTCCAACAATAGTTGTGACCGTGCCTTGGTGAAACTTGGTAGTGGGTCGGCCTGTTGAATCATTGTTGCAAGAGTATCGTATTCACCTTTCGGTAAACCAGCAATTAATTAAAGTACCATCTTGGTCTCAGAAACAGATGTCTCGACGTTGGAAAGTTGGTCGGCTATGATTTTTAGTTGTTTGCAATATTCATACATGTTAAAATTCTCGAGACGCGTATTGTTGAATTGCTCCTCCAAATACACTGCCCAAGTATTTTTATTGTCCTAAAAGATTTCTTCCAACCTTACCTAGAGGTCACGTGTCGTGGCACCTGTTTTCATGATAGTACACAACAAGTCCTTCGAGATGGTGCCGTATATCCACTGTTTGACGATGGCGTCAAGGCGACGCCATGTTGACTCGGCAATATCGGTGGGACGAGAAACAGAGTCATCAATATGGTCGAGCACGTTGTACGCACATGCATGAATATAGAATAGTTCTGTCCACATGGAATATTGACAGTCTTCTTGGTCAAGAATTATAGGGATAGAGTTCTTGATGTTTGTAACGGCGAAGACCGGGTGAAAAGAAGACGATGATCGTTGAGAGGGGTTGTCAAAAGTGCTAGTGTAGGAACCTGAATTTGTGGGGGAAGACATAGTGGCAATTGTTGCCGCCGGCCGAGATGAAGGGGGGTGTGGGGTTTCAACCGAGATTTGGTTTGAAGAGGAGAGTAGGGTTTAGGCTCTTGATACCATGTAAGATAGAATAATTTCCCTTAGGGATTCCTTTCATTAATCACAATATATATAGGTGTACAGAGGTTGATTCATAATACACTACGAATCCTAAGTTACCTTAAATGGTTGATTCCTAATATAATAAGAATTCTAAGTTACCTTAAATATACATCTATCATAGTTACAAAATATATTGAGAATATTCGGAGAATATTCGCTAATAAATTGAAGTTCTCTGTACGGTCATGGAATTCATGAGCCAGCATCAATCATGTGTACACCAAATGATGCACTTGCCTTCCCTAGTCCATTAACCGTTATTTAGTTTGACCGTGTACAAAGTTTAAGAAATAAAAGAATGACTTTTGAATCTTATGGTGTAAAATAAGTCAAATATATTTGTATATTATAAATCCGCGCAAAGACAACAATTTGTAATGAGAGAATTGATTGCTTGAAAAGATAAATGCTTGCTTGCTTGCTTCACCGACTATACCCCTTATATATGCTCTTAAAGAGAAAACTTTAGTTACAAGATTAGGCTTAGCTATGCTAGAAAATTATAAAGACAATGTAGGAAGTAAAGCTACTTTATATTTACATCAAAAGGACCAAAACTCATACAAAGTAAAAGCATGTCCATTGGTGGCACTTCATTTTCCGGATGATTTGTTCATTCGGATACCGGGTATTATGAGCCGACTTTTGGAAGGATCATCCTTGTCTTCATCAAAAAATTTTCTTCCATTCTTAAACTCTATATCGAGTCAAACACCTTAAATAAATTGAAAAGGAGTATTAATTATTAATTTAAAAGCTATAAGTAATACTTCCATCTAAAATACGGAATAACTCCAATGGTGCTGGATTCGTAGGATCGACAAGTGAAACCCAAAGAACGATACATGAGATTCAAAATTTGTTGATGTTTCAAAATCATGGAACGATTTATGGGTTTCAAACTTTTATAAGTTCTCTAATACTTTGAGTACAAAAGTTTTTGTTTGAATTTTATTTTCGTATTAAAGTGTTTTATTTCCCTATTACTTCTTCAATTGTGGCTAAAAATTCATAGCAAGCTTGAAAAATAGCCACTCCACCTGATACCACATAAATTTGACATACCGAATACTATTTATCGGTGTTGGATTCTTCTTGAAATAAAAGGGAAGATAGTAGGTAATGAGTTATATGAAAATATAGGAGAATATGGATTGATCATTACAAAGAATAATGACCACTTTTCTTATTATGAAATATCAAGGAGTAGTGATTTAGTAGGAGTTACAACCATTTTTTATCAACTTAATAACCATGAATAATAATGTAATCTAATAATATAATCTTACTATTAAAATGTAATCCAACAGTTGATGTTTACATTTTCTTGGAATTGTAATGTTTAGCAGTGTGACAGAATCACAAAATCCCCACCAACTTGTTGACTCTGTCATCCATCCACAGGTTCTTTCACTGTGGACATCAACATATATAGCACAGTTAGAAACTTTTGCAACTAAATCACCCCAAAATCTTCTTGACTCCAATATAATATTTTCATAATCGAATCTCTAATCACTTTCAAGATTTTCTGCTGTTATCATTATTAGCGAATATTCTTCGAATATTTACAATATATTTTATAATTATGATAGATATATATTTAAGGTAACTTATGATTCTTATTGTATTAGGAATCAACTATTTAAGGTAAGTTAGGATTCTTATTTTATTAGGAATCAACCTCTGTACAACTATAAATAGTGTGATTAATGAAAGAAATCCCCAAGGAAAATTATTCCAATCTTACATGGTATCGAGAGCCAAACCCTAATCCCTACTCTTCTCTTCTTCCTCCCTCTCGACCGACACCACCCTAATTTTTTTTCCCTCTTGGCCGACGGCAACAATTTGCCACCATGTCTCGCCCTACTTCCCCCACCAATTTCGGTTCTTCCACTGGCACACTTGACAACCCCCCTCAACGTTCATCGTCTTCTTTTCATCCGGCATTCGCCGTTACCAACATCAAGGATTTTATCCCTATCATTCTTGACCAAGAAGATTGTCAATATTTCATGTGCATAGAATTGTTCTATATTCATGCATGTGCGTACAATGTGCTCGACCATATTGATGATTCTGTTCCTCGTCCAACCGATGTTGCTGACTCGACCTGGCGTCGCCTTGACGCCATCATCAAACAGTGGATCTACGGCACCATCTCTAAAGACTTGTTGTGTACTATCATGAAAACAGGTGCTACGGCACGTGAACTTTGGGTATGGTTAGAAGAAATTTTCCAGGATAATAAAAGTACAAGGGCCGTGTATTTGGAAGAGCAGTTCAACAATACGTGTCTCGAGAATTTTAACAACATGTCCGAATACTGTAAACAACTGAAACTCATAACCGACCAACTTTCCAACGTAGGGACATCTGTTTCAGAAACCAAGATGGTACTTCAACTAGTTGCGGGTTTACCGAAAGGTGAATATGATACACTTGCGACGATGATTCAACAGGCCGACCTCCTACCAAGCTTCAATAAAGCACGTTCACAACTTTTGTTGGAAGAGACTCGCCGTGCTAAACAAGAGGAGCACAATCACAAGGCATTAGCCGTTGACGGCATGGCACTACCGGCGGCCACCTCCACCCAGTCACCACTGCAAGACCACCAGCAGTAGCAGTCCCGCGGCGGAGGGCGTGGCGGCAGAGGTCGCGGCAACAACAATAAAGGGAAGGGCCACAGAAAGGGCAACCAGAACCAGTAGCAGCCAGGCCCAACACATGTTGCCTACTTTCAGTGGGCTGGATAACCCCTTTGGCCCAATACCGGGAACCGGGCCTCACCTGCATGCCCCTACTCGACATTAGGGGTCCAATTCCAGCAAGTCTGGCAGCTAGGCCTCTTGGGCTCTGCCCTCGCCAACCGGCATGCCCCCCAGCCCATACAACAGGCCCATCTGGTTACCGCCCATCCACACCCGCAAATCAGTAGCCTGGCCCCCACCGATTTGGGCCAGGCCTTCAGCACCATGAACCTTCAACATCCCGACGATAATTGGTACATGGACACCGGAGCCACATCTCACCTCACCCGGTTATCCGGTAATTTATCTCAAATGTTTCGGCTACAGTGTCCTCAAAAGTTGGCAATGGTCACCGCATTCCAATTGAAGGTTACGACAACACACATAGAAAACATCCCCACCATATTTTCTCCCTCAATCACGTCCTTTACACCTCTAACATCATTAAAAACTTAATCTCTGTTACAAAATTCACTCGCAATAATTTTGTGTCTGTCGAATTTGACCCTTTTGATTTTTCTGTAAAGGATCTCAATATGAGGAGAATTCTTACGCGCTGCAATAGTGTGGGAGACCTCTACCATTTCGCTCAATCTTCCGTTGTCATACCGCAATCACCTCTATCCCTTGCGGCTATCTCTCCATCAACTTGGCACAACAGACTCGGACACCCCGGAGACCCTGTTTTTTAATTTTCTTAGGACTACTAAGCGTATTCAATGTAATAATGAGAAACTTGCCCAACACTGTTTTTCTTGCCCGCTTAGCAAGCATACTCGTCTTCCATTTATGCCATCCAACAATGCAATTTTTTCTCCTTTTGATATTGTTCATGCTGATTTATGGACATCGGTTGTTCACAAATTTTATCTAGTATTCTTAGATGATGTTTCACATTTTGTCTGGATTTACCCACTGAAATTCAAATATGAAGTCTTTGCCAAGTTCCTCGAATTTCAAAAATTCATTAAAACACAGTTCAAAAAATCTATCAAATCTTTCCAATGTGATAACGGACTTGAATTTAATAATTCGGCATTTCACACTTTTTGCTCTAAACACGACATGGTTTTCCGTTTCTCATGTCCCTATACTTCATTCCAAAACGGAAAGGCTGAACGAATTATACGTACCATCAATAACATGGTTCACACCCTTTTGTTTCATGCCTGTCTTCCACTGCCCTTTTGGGTCTATGCTGTTAAAATGGTAGAATCCCTCCTTAATATTCTACCCACTAACACTCTTCAAAACAAACCCCCACCGAAGTTCTATACCGTAGGATCCTGTCCTATGACCAACTCAGAATTTTCGGTTGCCTATGCTACCCCAGTCTAGCCTTCACTGGCCCTCACAAATTAGCACCACAAACTACGCCCTGTGTCTTCGTTGGTCTCGCGTCTAATCATAGGGGTTACATGTGCTATGACATGTCCACTCGTAAAATCATTATCTCCCGCCACGTCATATTTGCCGAGATGTATTTTCTATTTTCCAATCTTCAGAAATTTCAAACCACGGACTACACATTTCTTGATGACACAAATATGTCCCCACCAGTCAAATCACTGTTCCAATTTCTGTCTACTATTCATGCGTCAACGTCATCGGTGCCGATAGTCTCACCTCTACCAGCAACCATCACCGACGTCGTCCGTGCAACACAAGGGTCCCTGTCTCCCATTCCCACGGTCGAACAACCACCGCCACCACCAAACCACCAAACTCCTGATAGGTTGTCCAGAAACCCTCTCGCCCGACACATCTCCGATCCACGCTCACATCGGAAATATGAAACCACTATCCACGTCTGTATTGCCAAGCTCCACCACCTCGCCACCTAACCCACCGATACCGATACCCAACCAGTCACCTCCACCACCCGTCACCGGCGACTTCCAGAATCCGAAATCGAATTCTAAAATAGAAGCCCAGTAGTCACTGCCTACCCACCGTATGGAGACTCATGCATAACACGGGATTTTCAAACCCAAGGTCCATTTTAACCTCTCCACACAAACCATATCACCCATTCCAAAAAATCCAAAACTAGCCAAACTTGACCCTAATTGCAATGCGGCCATGTGCGAGGAATTTAATGCTTTAACCAAGCAAAACACTTGGGATTTGGTACCTAGACCAGATGGTGTGAATGTTATCCGGTGTATGTGGCTATTTCGTCACAAGTACAGAGACAGTGGTGACTTGGAGCGGTATAAGGCAAAACTGGTTGCTAATGACACTAATCAGCAAGAGGGTATTGATTGTGGTGAGACATTCAGTCCGGTTGTTAAAGCGGCTACTATTTGGACTGTTCTCAGTATTGCTATGGGCATGCATTGGCCGAGTCATCAGCTTGATGTCAAGAATGCATTTCTTCATGGGGATTTGAAAGAAACTGTGTACATGCATTATCCCCCTGGCTTTGTTCATCCGGCAGTTCCGCAGTTTGTATGTCATCTCAGGAAGTCATTGTATGACTTGAAACAAGCACCCCGCGCTTAGTATGATCGCTTTGCCAGGTATCTTATGCAGATCAAATTTATATGTAGTAGGTGTGATAACTCTCTCTTCACTTTTCATCAAGGTAGCAACACTGCTTATTTGCTATTATATGTGGATGACATTGTTCTTACGGCCTCCTCTGACGGTTTGAAGAATGAATTCATTGCTCTACTCAAAACTGAATTTGCTATGACCGACTTGGGCAAGCTGAGTTATTTCTTGGGTATATCCGTGACCAGATCTGCAGCTACTATGTTTTTGTGTCGCGCAAATATGCGTAAGAGAAAGTGTACAGGGCTAAGATGGCAAATTGTAAAATTATGCCAACTCCGGTTGACTCGAAATACAAGCTCAGTGCCAATGAAAGTGCGCCAGTTTATGATCCCACTCTATATCGGAGTCTTGCAGGTGCCCTTCGGTATCTTACATTCACTAGGCCTGATATTGCATATGTCGTTCAGCAGGTGTGTCTGTTTATGCACGACCTTCGAGAGTCCCATTTTGCGGCCCTCAAACGTATTATCAGATATGTTAAGGGCACACTGGACTTTGGACTGCATCTCTACCCTACTGCCCCAACCAAGTTACTCTCCTACATGGATGCAGATTGGGCAGGATTCCCGGACACACGGCGCTCCACCTTAGACTATTGTGTATTTTTTGGGGATAATTTTATTTCATTTATTTCATGGTCCGCCAAGCGGCAGGCTACGCTATCCCGTTCGAGTGCTGAAGCAGAGTATATATATGTTGCATAATCCGGTCCAACATCAGCGGGCCAAGCATATCAAGATGGATATTCACTTTGTGCGTGAGAAGGTTGCCCTTGGTCAGGTCAAAATATTACACGTGCCTTCCTCCTATCAGTATGCAGATATTTTCACAAAGGGACTACTGAGACAACTCTTCACCGACTTCCGATCCGACCTTAGCGTTCGGCCTCCTCCCGCTCCGGTGAGGTATTCCAATCAATTCCTACTAATACATAACTTAGGTCCTTCTAATAGTGGTTGATTATTACCTACCATTTTTTAATCATTCAAGGAACACTAATATGCTCGAATTGAGGTAACTTTAGTGCCAACTAGTATCCTAATTAATTTCTAAAGTAGCTCGACCATTGCTTTAGTAAACAAAAATATAGAAGCATCATCTGATGTCTAGCGTAGGCACACGTCACACATTCCAACCCTGCCACAAATAAAAGCTTGATATTTAGGTGGAGAAAGGTAGAGGATGAGTTTATTATCTATCAAATTTCGAACTGTACACCGCTAGATTATCAAAAAATAATAGACTTAGGCTATCTAATGAGTAATATAACCCAGTAGGCCAAGAAGCACATCTTTTCCAACCAGCCTAAGTGCAATTATTGTTATTCCAATCTCCAAAACAATGATCATCTCTTATTCCAGAATAACTCTGTTCTCAAATGGATAAAAACCAAACAAGAATGCTATTCCAGCCAGTACTAGATTCTTTTTCCCTGTGCAAGGAGAGAGAAAAGGTACTAGTAAAAACTCTTTCAAATGCGTGGTTATCTCCGAGAATGACCCCTTGTATCTGATTTTAAAGCTACAAAGCAAGGGAAACAAATTTCACGACGATGAAGAGGCAAAATTAGCAGACAAATGGAGAGATATTCATGGTCGAAATGATTGGGAAGGCATGCTTGATCCTATCGATCCCTTGTTACGAGCAGAGCTAATACATTACGGAGATATGTTACGATGCATACGATTTGGATTGTAGTTGTAAGATTGATCCTAATTTGTTTTTCAAAATTACTGGCCGCTCAAAACATGGCTATGATGTTACCAGCTATATTTATTCAAAGTGCCTCACTCATTCAATTTGGCCTAGTGAATGGAGTCACAAACCAAATTGGATTGGCTATGTTGCAGTATCAAATGATGAGTATTCAGCATATTAAGAAAGTCGAGACATAACGATTGTTTGGCGTAAACATCTACATGAGAAAATTGTTGGAAATTTGCCTAGATGCAATCAACAATCAGAATCGAAGCTGCATTCTTAAACATCTACATGAGAAAATTGTTGAAAATTTGCCTTTGGTGGAAAGTTGCGTCCACCCATATTTAATGACTTAAACACTAGGGTTCCGCATGTTGGAGATTTTGGTTCTTCACACGTGCATAATCTACTAAGTGAGTAGATGATCGTAGGGCCAAATATCGTCAAATTTCGTTAACAAATGAAAAAGATATTGGTCTACGAAGTGAGGTGTTGAAGCATGAAAATATGGTGTGGAACAAATCTCCCTCATCGGTGGGGAAAAGGAAGATTTGTTCATTTTATAAGTCTAAAAAATGGATAAAAGTTTGGGACCCCAAGGGGTAACTCATGTGTTTGAAGGAGGGATGACCTAGGTGTGCTTGGGTTTGAGGTTAAGCCCACACACGCGCGTCGCCGCCCGTCTGGCTTGAGCTCAAGGCTTCTTCTAATATTATCTTTTTGGACCCAAATTGCTTACTATTTATAGTTTGGTCCTTGGAGTTTCAGGAAAGATAAAATTGGAGCTTTGAATCTCCATTACTTTGCACATAAATTCAGTCATTTACTTGGCTGAATATAACTCCTCACTAAGTGTCATTACATGGCTATTAAAAGTCATCAGTTGACTAGTTGAGAAGTCACCCTCCTTACACTATAAATTGAAGTCTTTGACTCAATTGTTCCAACAAGAGACAAAAAAAATCTGAAATCTTATTCTTACTCTCCAACATCATTTCGTTACTATAAGTTCTTTAAAGTAATACTTGAATTTTCTTTGCTCATTTGTTAATCTGAAATCTTATTCTTACTCTCCAGCATCTGAAATCTTATTCTTACTCTCTTGCAATATGCGGAAATATTAGGAAATTCTCCATGCTGACTTGGGAGAATTCTTTCTCTAGGGTGACAACACGTGAATGTTGGTTATCTTGAAATATATCACGCAATCTATTCTAGATAGCCATAGACGTAGTGTCCGACTCAATGATCGTATGTAAGAGGTCGACCGAAATAGTGGTATAAATCCACCTTTGTCCTCCAAATATTGCTCTCGGGTTTTGTGCACTTTCTTGGCCAGAACCTGCCTCAATTTCCGTACCCCTTCACTAGATTTCGTGTTAAATTTTACCTCCACTCTTCCCAAAACAAACTTGATCATCAACAGGTTTAGTATCTACTGAGGAAGAGATAGATTTCTCTTTTCTCCTTGAACTTGTAGCAAAAGCAGCAGCTGGTGGCAATGGATTGTCAGTGAGCATGTTGGCACTATTATTATTATCATCATCCTCATGAGCCAATCTTTTGGTTTCACTGTTTTTCGAGTTGTCTTCGATTAGTCCACGCTCAATGTATTCTCTTCTTTTAGCTGATAATGTATTTCTGATCTCTTGGACTTGGTGATCAGGCCTGCAAATGAAGCATTAAGGTTATAGTAATACTTATTTTTCACACATATGGTTCTGTAACCCATGCTAAATCGGTCAGTGCAGGGACAGAGCTACGCCTACGAATTCAGCATAATCCACTAATTAAATCGTGTACTTGTGTTTGAAAATATACTTAGTATGTACTCCATTTATTTCAAGTTATGTGAAGGAGTTCGGGATACGAGGATTAAAACACTTAATTTTGATTATGAATCCGGGTATAGATTCTTCAATTTTTAAATAAAACGTACATATTTAAAGCTAAATGAAAAGTACACCATGTCAACATAGCTAATGAATCAATATAATTTAAAGTTTGAGAAAATTATAGTAAAAAAAAAAAAATTGTTATAATTCTTGTTTATTTTTAACCCAATACACAAAGATCAGCCTTAGTATTAATCGTTTTTATCTTATATACAAAACAATAAAAAATATTGATAAATGATGTGTATATCCGTGATATACACTTACCATAAGTAGTGTATATCACGAGTTTGGTACTGATTTTGGACTGTGATATACACTTACCATACTTAAGTGTATATCATGGTTTTGGCTGATTAATTAGTGTAAAATAATTGTATTAATTAGTATTGTACACTTACCATAATAATAGAATTCTTGTACTACTAGAATAAGATTTTGAGATTAGAATAGGAATAGGATTTGGTGTATGTCCGTAAATTCACCCCCACATCCACCTCTTGTCTTGAAAAATACCCTTCATGATCCTAAATTAATTAAAAATTTGATGTATGTCCGTAAATTCATCACTGATAATTCCGTTTCTGTTGAATTTGATCCTTTTGGGTTTTTTGTGAAGGATTTCAAGACGGAGATTCCTTTCATGAGATGTAATAGTTGGAGAGATCTTTATCCTATCACGCCCACCTCCGATCTCTCGAGTCCAACCTTGCCATCAACTTTTGCAGCCCTTGCTCCTTCCTTGTGGCATGCTCGTTTAGGTCATCCGAGGTCGTCTATTTTGTCTTCCTTAGATAAAAATAATTTTATTTCTTGTAAGGGTATGCGTAGTACTCCGATTTGTCAATCTTGTTCTTTAGGAAAAATTGTTAGATTGTCGTTTGTAGACTCTAATTCTCATACTTTAATGCCATTTCATATTATTCATAGCGATTTATGGACATCTCATGTTCTCAGTTCTTTAGGTCATCGTTATTATGTTCTATTTCTAGATGATTATTCTAATTTTTATGGACTTTTCCGATAGCGAAAAAATCTAACATTTTTTCCACTTTCTTAAAATTTAGAGCATTTATTAGAACTCAATTCGAACGGAAAATAAAAAATATTCAATGTGATAATGACAAAGAATATGATAATGAGGGTGTTTCAGGAGTTTTATGCTAATAATGGAATCAATTTTCATTTTTCTTGTCCTCATACGTCCTCACAAAATGGGAAAGTCGAACGCAAAATTTGTACCATTAATAACATTGTCCGAACTTTATTGATTCATGCTTCCATGCCCTTTCTTTTTGGCATCATGCTCTACAAATGACTACATATCTCCTTAACATACTTCCTATCAAATGCTTGACATATTCATCCTCTCTTCATATCTTATATAATAAGATTCTTTCATATTCCCATCTTAGGGTCTTTGGGTGCTTGTGTTATCCACTCTTTCCGTCAACCACAATTAACAAATTTCAGGCCCGATCTACCCGTGTGTATTTTTGGGTTTTCCGTCTAACCATCGTGGTTACAAATGTTTTGATTTATCATCTAATAAAATCATCATTAGTCGCAATGTTATTTTTGATGAAACCCAATTTTCATTTGCTAAAGTGAATAGTCCTGTGCCTAGTTCGTATACTTTTTTGGATGACGATGTCTCCCCATATATTATCCACTATTTATCGGACTTGTCCCATACAAAAAATCATCCAACGGGCCCACTGCACGCTGGCCCCACTGTTCTCCGTGTCGATCTAGTGGGCTAGACTCATGGTCCAGTCCATCTCTCGGAACTGGGCCAGTAATCCAGCCCACTACCCCAGTCAGCGTTACTGCCCCAGTTATTGGGCCAACGAGCCCACCGCTCGCCGCTGTTGCGATCCCGATTCCAATTCCGTCACTGCCCAAATTCCACCCAATTCTCCCTCGAGTCATACACCGGTCACTCGTGGTCAACAGGGTATTTTTAAACCAAATAGACATTTTACTCTAAATTCTAATGTTCTTAAATCACCCCTGCCTTGTAATCATGTGTCTGCTTTAAATAACCCGAATTAGAAAATTACTATGACCGACGAATATAATGCTCTTATTGATAATAAGACGTGGGAGTTGGTGCCCCGTCCATCTGGTGTTAATATTATTCGGTCTATGTAGATTTTTGCTCATACAATTTTGACGGTTCTTTTGCGAGGCATAAGACTCGCCTTGTAGGTAATGGTAAGACTCAGCAGGCTGGTGTGGATTGTGGTGAGACATTTAGTCTGGTGGTCAACCCGGCTACCATCCGCATTGTGCTCGACTTGGGTCTTTCGAAAGCATGGCCCATTCATCAGTTAGATGTGAACAATGCTTTCTTACATGGTGATCTTAAGGAGACCGTCTATGTGCATCAGCCCTTGGGGTTTAGGGATCCCAAATATCCTCATCATGTATGTTTATTGAAGAAGTCCTTGTGTGGGCTTAAGCAGTCCCCACGGCTTGGTGTAAAAAGTTTGCAGACTATGTTTTGACTATTGGGTTTTCTCACAACAGTTTGATAATTCATTCTTCGTATATCGTCGTGGTTTTTCCTTGGCTTATATACTGTTATATGTGGATGATATTATCTTGACAGCCTCTTCTGATGTATTACGCTAATCGATCATGGTAATGCTTAGTTCTGAGTTTTCTATGAAAGACTTGGGGCCCTTGAGTTACTTTTTGGGGATTGTTGTTACTCGTCATGCAGGTGGGTTGTTCTTATCACAGAGGAAGTATGCAACTTAGATCATTGAGAGGGCTGAAATGTCATCCTGTAAGTTCACTTCCACTCCTGTTGATACTAAACCCAAGTTGGGTGTTGCAGTTGGCTCCCCTTATCGAGGATCCGACTCGCTATCGCAGTCTTGCAGGGGCCTTCAATATCTTACTTTCACGAGACCAGATATTACGTATGTCGTATAACAGGTGTGTTTGTCTATGCATGATCCTAGGGTTGAGCACATGAATGCGCTCAAATGCATTATTCAGTACATTCATGGGACACTTGACTTTTGCTTACATTTATATCCCTTATCGACGTCTACACTTATCTCGTATACAGATGCTGATTGGGGTGACTGTCCAGATACCAGACGGTCTATGTCTGGCTATTGTATATTTCTTGGTAACAACTTGGTCTCCTAGTCTGCAAAACGCCGTCAACTTTGTCTCGCTCCAGTGTAAAGGCCGAGTATCGAGGGTTTCCAATGTAGTCTCTAAATCATATTGGTTACATAATATGCTTTTAAAGCTTCATTGTCCTATCCATAAAGCTACCTTGGTTTATTATGATAATATTAGTGTCATCTACCTTTCTGGTAACCCGGTTCAGCATCGGCGCACTAAACATATCAAATGGACATTCACTTTGTTCGCAAAAGGTAGCTCATGGACAAGTACGTGTCTACCATGTCCGTTTCAGGTATCAAATTGCAGACATCTTTACAAAGGGTCTTCCCTCGGTCCTTTTTGAAGATTTTAGGGACAATCTCAACGTACGAAGACCGCCCGCTATGACTGCGGGGGTGTGATAAATAGTATACCCGTGATATACTTACCATAAGTATATCACGGTTTGGTCCATTGATTTTAGGACAATTTTGTATATAATTAGAATTATACACTTACCATAATTGTATAATTATTGTACAAGTAGAATAAGGTTTTGGAAGTATAATAGGAATATGATTTTCCTATTATGAAAATTGTAAATATATATACTTAATGAAAATAATCAAGGGATTATTTCTTTCACATCCAAACCAAATTCATCCTTAATACTCACATGACTAAGAATTTTAGTTTCCAATAAGGCCATCAAACAAGGGTGATGATTGTTAATAAGCTCACTAAAATTTCTCCTAAAAGTAGCATTGTTGGCACCCCTAACGTTCCACACTACGATGCTAGCAGGCTTACTCATTGGTGTATGGAGTTGGATGGGTGTAGCTTCATGATTCTCCTTCACCGAAAATGGGTTGGGACACATAGTCGGTGTCAGAACTACTGCAAATTTTGCTAAAGCTCTGTTCAGAGTCGACCGTAAGTCAAAGGAACACTTCTTTAGAGCAATCGTGCAATTGTAAATGTACTGCTTGTCCTCTCTCCGGGAATAACATGAGAGTTGCGGATCCAGAATTTAAGTTTAAGGATTCTTAAAGAAACCTCAAGATTGTGATAATCTAGTCATAAGATTTTTTTTAAATTACATGTAAGAATATTTTCCTCACTATTCATCTTCCAATAATGTGGTAATTATACCACTAATACAACCTACTACTATGCTAATAATAGGATTTGATGAGGCTACAATCATGCCATCTAATCTTCCTAAGTTAATGTTAATCTACCTACAATTTACAAATGATTATACAATCAATTGCAATAATCATTAATTACAATATTAATTAATAATTATTCTATCACTCCCCCGTAGTCGAAGCAGGAGGTAGGCGTATGTTGAGACTGTCCCAAAAATTTTTAAATAATATCAGCGGAACACCTTTAGTAAAAATATCTGCAATCTGATAGCGCGACGGGACATGCAAGATACGCACTTGTCCGCGAGCTACCTTTTCACGAATAAAGTGGATATCTAGCTCAATATGTTTAGTGCGTTGATGGTTCACCGGATTCCATGAAAGGTAGATAACACTAACATTATCACAATACACCAATGTCGCCTTCGAATCAGACAATGGAGTCTAGAGGAAGATTTTAAGTCAACAAGATTCAGACACAACATTTGCAACCCTTCGGTATTCTGCTTCCGCACTGGATCTAGACACCGTTGCTTGCCATTTGGAGGATCAAGATACCAAGTTATCGCCTAGAAATATACCATAACCAGAAGTGATCGTCTGGTGTCCGGACATCCTCCCCAGTCGGCATCCATGTAGAAGACAAGGGTGGATATCGACGATGGATATAAATGCAAGCCATACTCTAGAGTACCCTGAATATAATGCACAATGCATTTGAGAGCATGTATATGATCATTCATCGGATTATGCATGAATAGGCATACCTGTTGCACTACATAAGAAATATCCGACCTTGTGAATGTAAGATATTGCAGGGCCCCTGCCAGGCTGCAGTAAAGTGTCGGGTCGACAAATGGCTTGCCGGAGGAGGCACTCAATTTGGGTTTAGTATCAACCGGAGTCACTGACGATTTACAAGAGGACATGCTAGCACGTTCAACAATCTCTGCTGCGTACTTCTTTTGGGATAAAAATAAACCACCTGCATGATGTGTCACAGCTATCCCTAAAAGGTAGTGTAGTGACCCTAGATCTTTCATAGCAAATTCAGAGTCAAGTAGTGGCATGATGGACTTGCGAATAGCATCGGATAAGGCAGTTAATATAATATCATCCACATATATAAGAGGATAAGCAATATTATTACCATGTTGGTAGATAAACAGAGAATGATCAGAACGGTTGTTAGAGAACCCAATATGTGAAACAAAATTCGCAAACCTCTTGTACCAGGCCCATGGGGATTGGTTTAGCCTATATAATGATTTCTTGAGCAGACACACGTGATTTGGATAAGTGGAGTCCTTGTATCCCAAAGGTTGGTACATGTTTATTGTTTCATTTAGTTGTCCATAGAGGAAAGCATTTTTGACATCTAACTGATTATGTGGTCATGCCTTTGAGAGAGCCAAACTAAGGACTGCTCTAATAGTTGCCGGCTTAACTACTGGACTGAACGTCTCACAACAACTACACCAATATGTTGTGTCTTCCCATCACCTACAAGACGGGCTTTATGCTGCTCAAAAGTACCATCAGATATTTCTTTGTGACTGAAAATCCACATAGATCGAATTATATTAACATTAGGGGGACGAGGTACCAACTCACACGTCCTATTTTTAATAAGAGCATTAAATTCATCATCCATAGTCACTTTCCAATTTGGGTCATTAAGGGCAGTCATAGGATTACGAGGCAATGGTGATTTTGAAACTCGGGTGTGTAGGATATATTTGGTGTTGTGTTTGACAATGCCGTGTTGACTACGGGTGATTGGTCGTTGGGCCGGATTTGGGATCGGGCCAACGGGGGATTAGAACTGCCTTGAGAAACTGGGCTCAGGGATGAAGAAATTGGCCCAGTTTGTTGGGCAATGTTGTTGCGTGATTGGGCCACTGTTTCTGGGCCTAATTCACCCAAAAAATTTAGGTTGGCCGAAACAGTGGATGTGGGATGAGAAAATTGTTGGGCCATATACAATGATATGCCATCATATAGAAAATCATAGGTAGGTGGTCCGGACACATGTATTTTGGTAAATGGGAAATTTGTTTCACCAAAAATTACGTGATGACTCACAATGATTTTATTGGAGGATATGTCGTAACACTTGTAACCTCGATGATTAGAAGGATAACCCAAAAAAACACAAGGGGTAGACCGGGGTTGAAGTTTGTTGATTGTGGTGGATGGAAAAAGAGGGTAGCATAAGCACCCGAATACCCGTAATGAGAATATGATGGGTCCCTTAGGTATAGGATTTTTAGAGAAGCTTGATAGGACAAGTTTTTGTGGGGAAGTATGTTCAATATATACGTTGCTATTTGTAGTGCATGATGCCAAAAGGATGGTGGTAGTGTGGCATAAGCAAGGATGTTCTAACAATGCTATTAATGGTTCAAATTTTTCGTTTCGCCTTCCCGTTTTGTGAGGATGTGTGGGGACATGACAGATGAAAGTTTAAACCATTAGAATTGCAAAAATCCCAAAATGCCATTATCAAACTCCATACCATTATCACATTGAATATTTTTAATATCCTGTTCAAATTAATTTTGGATGAATGCTCTAAAAGTGAAAAATTTGGAGAAAACTTATGATTTTTTAGACAAAGGAAACGTCCACAAAAATTAGATTAATCATCTAGCAAGAGAAAATAATATATATATGGCCCGAAGAACTCAAACGGTTGATGTCCAAATATCACAATGGATAATATCAAAAGGCATAGGTGTGCATGATTTAGACGAAACAAATGACAATTGAACATGTTTTCCAAGTGAACATGAACGACACGTGTTAGAATTATGTGATTGAGTACATGAAATAAAATTATTTTGTTTGAGGGAGGCTAAAACTAGTGCTCCCGGATTTTAGTGCTCCCGGATGACCCAATGTTCATGCCATAATGAATATGTGAAAGCTGCAAAAGTGGATGGCAACTTGGCTTGTTGATTGGGTGTGGTAATTGGATAGAGCTCCCATTGACTATCACATCTCATTAGAAGTGTCCCCGTCCGAAAATATTTCACGAAAAATCCAAAAGGGTCAAAATCAACAGACACCCAATTATCAGTAGTAAACATTTCGAACAGACACTAAGTTTTCAATTAATTGTGGAGCATGAAAAAAGTCTCAATTTAGTAGAACCATAACCTTTGGAATAGAATGACCATTTCCGACAATTATACCATTATATTTGCTCAAATTAAAATAGGACGAGAGATTACCTTGGGATGACGTCATATGAGACTGTCGCTCTGGTGTCCATATACCAATTCACGTTGGGTGGATTAAGTCTAAAGGTGTGCATGAGAAAAATCTCTTGGAATTTTAGGCGACAACTTGGGAAGATGTGCACAACCGGTATGAGTCCACGATCCGGATTGAAGCTGATATGCTTGGAACTAGGGCTGAGAGTATCTTTTCCAAGTCAGATAAAGGAACCAGAACCGATCGGAATTCCTCGAAGAACTATTACTACCCTTACCTTATCCTACCCCCTGAAAGCAGGGAGGTGGATAGATTTTCGCTCATTTGAAAATCAAATAACAAGGGAGGTTTCAGATGAAATAATCAGGGATTGGTGAATTCTGATAAAGGAAATTTATCTAACTCTAATAAGGATACCGGGTACTTGAAGTTATCCGAGTACAACATTCAGTATAGATAAAGAGCAAATGGTGGTGGTGGTGAGAACACATCCGGCGTCCCGCCACCGAAATCACTACTATCAGATACTAGCAAAAGAGATCAATCTATTTAGTGCGATTTTCATGACACACGTGGGCATAAAACTGCAGACTGCAGACACTTACGAGAAGATATGGCAGGAATGCTAAGCAAGGGTCACCTCCGAGAGTACTTAAGTGAAAGGGCGCGCTATAATTATGAGCGGGGACCACTTGAGGAAAATAAGTCAAATCATGTTGCACCACCCCATGTTATTAACATGATTTATGGTGGGTCAATGATCGCCGCTACATCTTTCACCGCGGCTAAGAAGAAGAAAATCTCTATAACCGGGAGAAAAGATTCTGGGAGATATTTGATGAACATACAATCACATTCACCGAAGAAGATATCGATGGTGTGAATTTCCCTCACAATGATGCACCGGTGGTCGTGGTACCTATTGATTTCTTTCAGATGAAGAGGGTTCTAATTGATCCCGGGAGCTCAGCTAATATAATTTGGCTAAAGGTGGTGGAAGAAATAAACATGGTAGACAAGATAGTTTTGGCCGCAAGAACTCTCTCGGCTTCAATATGTCAAGTGAAACCACAAAAGGGGAAGTATATCTACCAGTGGAAGCAACATGAGTTATTAAGTTGACAAAATTTAATGTCCTCGACGGGGACATGAGATATAATGCAATATTCGGAAGGTCGTGGATATATGATGTGAAGGCGATCCCGTTGACACTATATCTGTTGGTGAAATTCCCTACACCAGAAGGGATGCATCAAATTCAGGGTGAACAGCCCGCCGTTAGAGAAATGTATGCCATAGAGGAACTAGAGGAGGCCGATGACCCCAAATAGCAATTACAGGAAGCGAAACTGGTACCAGAAGATGTTCACCAGGTTCCGCCGGTGGAAACAGAGTCAACATATTCAGAGGAGGAGTTTTTGGATCGGTACTAAGTACCCATATATTTTCAGGTATCGAATGAATCAGATGTCACCAAGTCCATTGTTAAGAACTGGAGCAGATTGCACTACATCTGGAAACCCCCGATAGGAAGATATATTGTCACGACCCAAACCGAAGGGTCATGAAGGGCACCCGACCTTACCTGGCAAGTACCACTAATCATACGATCAACATCTAATCATAATTAAACACGAGCCACAAGGGCCGTCACCCAATACCCTGCTGACACATAGAAATTATAAACTAGAGATAAGCCATGAAAATCTTACCAACAGAAAGACTCAACCTATCCATATATACATTCTAAGGCCGACAAGGCCATACCTAACAGTTATACACAAGACACTGTCTATAAGCCTCTAAAGAGTATGCAGTATCATAAGGTTGGGACAGGGCCCCACCATACCCATATGTACATGTAAAAATATCATACCGAGATTAGACCGACACTCTGAAATAAGGGGAGTGCTCCAATATTCACTGAGTCAGCAACCTATTAATGCGGATCGTCGTCTTACCTACGTGAACCCGCGGGCATGAAATGCAGTGTCCCCACAAAAGGGACGTTAGTACGAATGATGTACCGAGTATGTCCGGCATGAAACAAAAAGCATACCGAAGACATAAAAGTAAACTGAGACAAGAAACAACCAACCAGTAGTGAATGCCTCTGGAGGCCATAATATGCCTAAATGACATGCATAATGCGGTCATTACAATGAACCATCACCCTAAAGTATGGGATGTTACATCCTTCCTCCCTTATAAACATTCGTCCTCGAATGTTGGAGTGACATATCCAATCTCCGTCACGTAACCAGGAAATACAACTACTTCTTCACGGGGTCATATAATATAACATACATCATTATATCAGACCTCACATGGTCCGCAAACATTAATAATAATATTAGGAATTAGAACTCACCTTATGCTTCTCTTGGTCCCTCGGCACTGGTCTGAAATAAGTAAGGATATTTGTGCTTCATCTCCTCTTCCACCTCCCATGTCACTTCTTCTACATTCTTATTTCTCCATAGAACTTTCACGGAGGCTATTTCTTTAGTCCTCAACATACGGACTTGTCGATCTAAGATAACAATAAGAACCTCTTCATACGATAGATCCTCCGTAACCTTCACATCGTCAATTGGTAAAATTCGGGAGGATCCCCAACACACGCTCTCAACATAGAAACATGGAAAATCGATGAACAAATTCTAACTTTGAAGGCAAGTCCAATTTGTAAGCTACTTGGCCGATTCGTCGAGTTATGCGATATGGCCCAATATACCTTGGGCTGAGCTTTCCTTTTTCCCAAATCTCATTACCCACTTTATAGGCAAAATCTTCAAAAAGACCCAATTATCCACCTGAAATTCTATGTCTCGTCATTACACATCTGAATACGACTTTTGATGACTCTGAGCGCTTAACAGTCCGTTCTTGGATAAGCTTCACCTTCTCTATGACTTGGTGTACAAAGTCAGACCCAAATAACTCTAATTTGCCTACCTCAAACCATCCGATAGGAGATCCACATCTCCGTCCATATAACGCCTCGTATAGAGCCATTTTAATGCTAGCATGATAATTGTTATTGTATGCAAATTTAATAAGGGGTAAATGATCATCCCAACTTCCTTAAAGTCCAATACACAAGCTCGTAGCATGTCCTCGAGCGTTTGAATCGTACGCTCGGCCTACCCGTCTGTCTGAGGGTAGAAAGTTGTGCTAAGATATGACTTGGGTGCCCAAACCTTTTTGAAATGATTTTCAAAAGTTAGCTGTAAACTGTGCACCTCGGTAAGATATAATATAAATATGCACACCATAAAGGCGAACAATCTCTTAATATACATCTTCTCATAGTTCTCGGCAGTATAGGTAGTTTTGACTGCCAGAAAATGAGCTGATTTGGTCAGTCTGTCAACAATTACCCAAATAGAATCAAACTTATGATAAGGGCTAGGTAAACCCATAATAAAATCCATATTAATCATTTCTCATTTCCACATCGGAATCTCAATGTTCTGAGTCAAGCCACCAGGCTTTTGGTGCTCTATCTTTATTTGCTGGCAATTAGGACACTGAGCTACAAATTCCGCAATGCTTTTCTTCATGTCGTTCCACCAATAGATACCTTTGAGATCATGATACATCTTAGTAGATCCGGGGTGAATGAAATATCGTGAGCAATGGACCTCCGTCATAATTTTATCTTGTAATCCCGCTATATCTGGAACACAAAAATGGCCCCGGTGCTTGAGAACCCCATGTTCGTCAATATCAAATGTTGTGGTCTTCTTCTGTTAAATGTCCGCTATGATTTTGTTTAAATTGGGGTCTTCCTTCTGACGTTCCTTAACTTCTGATATGAGGGACGACTCTGACATATTCCGAATCACAAAACTTCCATCCTCCAAATCCATTAGTCGGACTCCCAAACTAGCTAACTGATGGAGCTCTCTTACTAATTCTTTCCTTTCGACCTGCACCGGCATCGAGCTGACCATCGACTTACGATTGAGCGCGTCTGCTACAACATTAGCTTTATCGGGATGGTATAAGATATCCACATCATAATCCTTTAATAATTCAAGCCACCTCCTTTGTTTCAAGTTCAACTCTTTCTGTTTAAATATGTATTGCAGACTTTTATGATATGTAAAAATGTCTATATGAACACCATACAAGTAGTGCCGCCAAATCTTCAGTGCATAGACCACCGCGGCCAACTCCAAATCGTGTGTCAGATAGTTTTTCTCATGTTTCCTCAATTGCCTTGAAGCATATGTAATTATTTTACCATGTTGCATTAGCACACATCCTAAACCCACTCCCGAGGCATCACAATACATAACATAGCCCTTTGGACCCTCTGGGAGAATAAGGATTGGTGCCGATGTTAGTTTGTTCTTTAACTCTTGGAAGCTCTGGTCGTAGGCATCGGACCACTGGAACTTTATGGCCTTTTGTGTCAACTTTGTTAATGGTGCTGATATGGTAGAAAACCATTCTACAAACCTCCTATAATAGTCGGTAAGCCCAGAAACCTGCGAACCTCTGATGGAGTCGTGGGCCTCGGCCAATTCCTCACCTCTTCAATCTTCTGAGTGTCAACTCTTATACCTTCGTCTGACACTATATGACCAAGGAAAGCCACTGAATTCAACCAAAACTCACACTTGGAGAGCTTAGCATACAACTTATGATCCCGGAGTGTCTGTAGTACTACCCGCAAATGATCCTCATGTTCTGCCTCCGAATGAGAGTAAACCACAATATCATCTATAAATACTATCACGAATACATCCAGAAATGGGCGAAACACGCTGTTCATTAGATCCATAAATTATGTCGGCGCGTTTGTGAGTCCAAATGACATTACTAAGAACTCGAAGTGCCTATACCTTGTTCTGAAAGCCGTCTTCGGAACGTCCTTCTCCTTGACCCTTAGCTGATGGTACCCCGACCTTAGGTCAATTTTTTAGAAACATCTTGCACCTTGTAATTGGTCAAACAAGTCATCAATTTGGGGAAGAGGGTATTGTTCTTGATAGTGACTTTGTTCAGTTGTCGATAGTCAATACACATCCGTAACGAGCCATTTTTATTTCCTACAAACAATACCGACGCACCCCAAGGGGATATGTTGGGCCTAATAAATCCTTTCTCAAGCAGATCTTTTAATTGCTTCTTTAATTCTTTCAATTCAGCTGGAACCATCCTATAAGGAGGAATAGATATCGGCTGAGTGTCTGGCAACACGTCTATACCGAACTCAATTTCCCTTTCGGGAGGAAGGCTTGGAAGTTCGTCTGGAAATACATCAAGAAACTCATTAACCACCGAAATTGACTGAGAAGTAGGTGGTTCGACATCGACATCTCTAGCACGAACAAGATGGTATATATAACCTTTGGAGATCATCTTTCTTGCTTTAAGGTTGAAATAAACCTACCTTTTGGCGGCGACGTATTACCCTTCCATTCAAGGACTGGCTCGCTTGGAAACTGGAATTTAACAATCTTTGTTCGACAATCAACATTAGCATAGCACGATGCTAGCCAATCCATGCCCATAATAGCATCAAAATCAACCATTTCTAATTCTACCTGTTGACACCCAATTTTGTCCCATCTTTTATGATTTTGTTTGCAATTTTTAACATTTTTGACACTTTAAAACAATTTTAAAATATAGGCATATATATGTATATATATCATTATTATCATTATTCATTTGCATTTTTATATCATAATCATACTTTTATCCTAATATTATATGTTATTTTATTTTCGCAAAACGGCATCGCATTTTTTATTTTTTATTTTTAAGCATCAAGCATTTCACAAATATTATATTTTATCATATTATCATCTTTACAATTTATAAATTATTTTGCAAAGCTTTCTTTTTATATAATAAAACCCCTTTTTATATTTTTTAAACCCATAACCCATTTTATATCTTAACCCAAAACAATTGTACCCAAAACAAAACCCCACTGTCGGCCCAAAACCGCGGCTCAATACCCACTCCCCATTTTCCGCATGCCCGAGCCCAATCTAAAAGGGGCCGAGTCGGCCAACCCGACCCATTGGCCCAACCAACCCCTTTCCCCTTTATTTTCCCCCCCTTTTAAAGCAAACGAACCCTAAAAAAAAAGGGAGGCCTCTCTCTCTTTCACCCTCACCGGTCGCCGCACACCCTGCACCTCTGCCCCCTACGCCGCAACCCCCATGCCCCGACCTCACACCTCGCCGGTCGCCGCACACACACCCATACACTGCTCCCACACCACCGTCGGTTTTGGTGGAACTTTTGAGGTCCTAAGTCCATAAAAAAGAGGGAGGTTCGGGAGTTGTTTTGTGGGGTGGTTTCGGTGCCGTTGTTGGTGTTTTCTGTTTATTTCGTTGGTGGTTTCCGGTCATTTTGTTGTTGGTTTCCGGTTTACTTTTGTTGGTGGTTTTGGTACCTTTGTTGGTGGTTTCCGGTCTGTTTTTGGTGGTTTTATTTCCAGTCGGGTTTTTGTGATACTGTTTTTTCGGTCACAATTCGGGTCGGGTCACAATCCGGGTCGTGTCAAATTCGAAACTGGGCTATGATGATAATGTACCTCTACTGTACTACCGGAAGAAATTGCACAAATTTCCCTTCAAACGCACTGAGGATATCCGACCCGTATCTTGGCGGGGCGACCCGGTACGGTATCAATTTGCAATCCGGTGTCCGCAGCCATGGCGTGTGTTGCATTCCCTCTTGCTTTGCTCCAACAAATCTGAGCCCTTCAAATTATGGTTTCGACGTTGAGTCCATTCCCGTTCGGGTCCAAGTTCAGAATCGGAAAGTCAGTAAGACTTGAATTCCTCTCATTTTCTCTTTTCTATTCATTATGTGTTTAATGCTGTGATTCTTAGATTAGTTGTAGATTATTTTAATAAGATTGTAAATGTGTTACGCAGGCAGTTAGCTTACTTTATAATTTTTTTTAGCGTGTTGATTTGTTATAATTAGCTTAAGTTAGTAATATTTATGTGTGGATGTGTATGAACTCATGTGAACTAAGTGCAAATAATAGTAGCCCCCTTTAAGATCTGATATGGATAAATTGCAAGGTATTTAGATGCTCGTTATACTGTGACTATGAGTAATGACCAAGTTATTGATTTTTGCCTTGTTTTACTAGTTTGCTTGCGCTCCAGACATGCTATGTTGAATTCATCCGATATTATATGACATATGTGGTGTTTTGATATTTGTTATGGCTAAGATCATGTGTAGACAATTGGTACAAATGCTTAGTTAAGACTTGTGATTGAAGTTTGATTCTTGTGCTAGCATGAAAGTCCTTAGAGCCATATTATTAATGTACGTTGCTTATCTTAATAAAATGTGCATCTTTGGCCTAGCTTAGACAGTTCTGTGTCTAATAAATATCATCTTTTTGGATAGTTAATTCTGTGTTAGCATGCCTGTCAACCTGTTTAAGTACATAACTTACCTATTTGAGAGTCATCATGCCTAAATGCATAGCTAAATGTAATTGTGAATATTTGACTTAGATTAGATAGATTTTTTGCATCTCTGAAATACTAATGTTGACCAGCTACGTGATCATCCCTATACTTACATGTCAATTTAAACTCATAATATGCTTGTCTTGCCTGTCTAAATGTTAAAATGCCTCCATATCGTCATATAAAGTCTTTTAAGTTATCTTATATCATGCTCTGTTTACTAAGTCGTTGAATGATATCTGTACAAGCATTTTGTGCGGATTTGAATTAGTTTGTGTCGTGTTATATTATTGCCCACGTCTGCATTCTATGTTTACTGCCTAATGTTTTTTAGTTGCCTTGTCTGAACTTTCCTATTGTATTGATTTGCCGGCTGAAAGCCAAGGCATGATGAGTTGCTGCTATGAAGTGATGTCCTCTTTAAAATAACAAGTTGATGTATTACACTTGATGAGAGCAAATTACCACTGCCTTTTAAGGGCAAATAGTTGTTGCTGCTTGGTTTGCAGTTGCTATATTTTATAGCTGAGTGGTTGCTGCATTACAATGCTATTTTTGGGGCTAAAAATCACTGCTTTGTTTGGCCAAACTGTTGCTGTACCAAATGACAACTGCTATATTACTCAGAAATTAGTGGATACACTTGAGATATTGCTACTGCATTCTAGCCATTTTGCTAATCTATTTTGGGGCTATTTGCTGCTTCATTCCAAAACCAAAGTGCTGCTGAATATTGGCTATCTACTGCTACATTATGGACAAACAGTCTCGTTGAACTTTGAACCTTCTAGTTGTTGTTGGTCATATGTTACTGTTGCCTTTAAGAGGCTGCTGCACTCGAAAGAACAGATACTGCCCTTTCCGATATTTTACTGATTTGAATATGATACTACACCATGGGCGATGAAAAAATATCCGTCGATTTTTGAGGCCTCCACAGTTGTAAAGACGGAAAATAAAACTTCTGGGCAAGGATGAAACTTAAATCTTTTTCACCCGAGAGACCAACACGTTCGTAGGCAAGGCAACTAAAATGACCAATGAGTCATATGTTCGCAGCCACGACGTGATTGGAATGATCTTTTCAAAATTTAAGTCTGAGCCCTCCGTAATCAAGACATTTATTGTTTTGGATACGAATCCAAAGTTATGTATATTCAATTGCTTCTAACCGTTTATTCTTGACAGCTTGCAAAGATAAAGTTAAAGAAGGCAAATACCCTCGGAGATTACTTATTTTTGTTGTTGTCTTTTTACTTTCTTTAAATTCAGCTTTATTTCATTCTGTATTGTAATATTATTGTACTCGTGAAATTATTAAAATGTTTAGAATAGGTAGACATAGAATTAATTAATAGGGTAGTCTAAAATTGGAGACCCATCGCTAGTTTATTTATTTTTAGGCTCGGTTAGTTTTAAAATTGAAAATCTCTAGTTTATTTATTTTTAGATCCGTCGCCCATAAAATCACCTTACATACATTTTTATCTATTTTCATACCAATGCATACTTTTTACTAGCTTTACATGTATAATAATGGCAAACAAATGCATACTTGTACAAAATGCATCATTTTATTAACACCTTGCAATATTATTTTTTATATTGTATAAAAACATGCTTTTTTCTTAGCATAACAATTAATCTGAATTTGATCGAATAACCGCAAGTTAGCGGATCTTAAAGGATGCCTAACCCCTTCCCTTTAGAATAATAAAGAATTCTTATCCCGAATTTTATTAGTTTCGTAGACCACAAAATTGGAGTTATTTTGTAGGTTTTAGTTAACATTCAGGTGCCTTAATTCACCTCCGAATAATTAGGTGGTCACTCCCTAAAGCAAGCATTTTTATTCGATCCAGAGGGAATCGACGCCATCTCGTCACAAAGCCCGCGGGTCAATAACGGGCGCGATAGCATGGCGACTTCGCTGGGGATACTTTCAGGTTTTTAACCATAGCAAATTCAGGTTAATTATTACTGTGCTTTATATTGCTCTTTATTTGATTTATTGTTTTTAATTGTTTCCTTTTTGAAATTTTGTATGTTTAATTGCTTAAATTGATACTTTCTTTTACTGCTTTTCTTAAATTGGCATTCCGCTCATATTTCTTCCACTTCGAAAAATTGACACTATCACATAGTACACGCGAGGTGTGTTTCGCGCACCCTCAAATTCTTTCCAATTACCAAATTTTAGGAGAGTTCATATGCGCGGAGTGTTCGGATCATCCGGTGGCCGCGTAGCCTTCTCACTCGAGTAGTCCGCTCCGGAACCTTGAGTCCAGTAAGCCAAATCTTAGAAAATTTAGGATAGAGTTATATCACCTTTTATTTTAAGTCATGCATTCATACACCAATAGGTGGGTCGATCCTTGTCATCGACTCCACAATTAAGGAATCTACCAAGTTGTCGAAGGTCTCACGACCTAACGATCCATCAGCATGTTATGTGTAGCGTGATAATGATGGACTAATCCAAGCCTAATCATGACATGTCGATATTGGAAAATGTACATACGTTTTGTCTTCATTTCCAACAAAAGCATTGCAGTTTGACAGCTTGGATTATTCTGTCATTATCTCTCATATTTGGCGTTTAGGCTCACCTCTGGCATAAGAGAGGCTCCATGCATGTTAGGATGCACATTTAATTTTCGCACAATTTGTTTGCTATTTTTCTTCTTTTAACTCTGTACATATTATTTAATGCAATAAATACCTGCTTCAATTCTTTACATATCATACCATGTCGCTTGCAACTCTGGGACAGAAATTGTGTCACTGCCCTAGGATAAAGCGTTCTTGAACATCAAGACTCGGACCTCGTGTAGCAATCAGGGGAGTTTTTGACCATACTTTCACACTCCTACATTTTATTATTCTTTTAGTGACTTTCCTCCTTTCACTCGGTGCTCTTATTTTTTCAGGAAGATCGTCCCCGCGAATAGTCGGGGGCGATCATTTTAAAACACTATCTCTGGATATACTTCGGGAAAGAACAAAGCCAAAGGGCTTTCACAAAGACGACCGGAAGATGTTTTGACTGAAAAAAGTGAGCCAACACCAGAGTCAACGAGGCGTTACTCTAGTTGTCTATACTTATTTTGTATATATATTTTGCAAATTCAGTTGATATGCTTAATTTTCGTTACATAATTTCTTTATATCATACATTTTTACAACATATCCTCACGAACTACGAGTGTCTGATTCTCACCATACGGTGTGATACGTAGGTAACCCTAATCGGGTGCGACACCCCTAAAAAAAAATCAAATCAAAAAAATGAAAAAATGATTCTGGTTTATCAATCTTTTTTTTCATTACATCCTAATGGACAATCTTTTTTTATATAACATCCTATTGTGACATTTTTTTTTTATTGCATTCATCCTAATGTGGACAATCATTTTTTCATTATATCATGGACATTCATTTTACTTTGCATTCGTCCCATAGTGGACAATCATTTATTTTATACAGTTTTTACTTACTATTCTATTGCAGATAAATCCTTTTTCAATCATACATTTTTATAACCTATCTGAACGAATTACGCACACCTGATTCTCGTCAAAGATGAGATACGTAGGCAGCCCTACTTGGGTTAGGTACCCTTTATTAAAGAAAAAACAAAAAAAACAAAAAAAAAACAATATATATTTTAAGCGTCATTGATTGACTTGGTTGAATACCAACACAGTTAGGAGTGTGCATAGGAAAGAACAAGCGGAGAAGACTGGCTTCGTGGTAAATCATAGATTCTTTTGGTACCTCTCATTCACGCCTGTGGCGACACTTGAAAATTGCTTTGCATGCTTCCAAGATATGAACAAAGGCAACCTCATCGTTTCATGTGCATTGTGTGGTGAGTTTTTTTTTTAGAATAAGTTCAATTGCATTGCATTGTGATCTAGAACTGGCTCGAATGTTTGTTGAGGCGAAATCCTGAGTAACACTTGGTATAGGAAAGGATCGTAGGCTTTCTTTGATCCGTTTGAGCCTTTCCAGCTTACCAAATAACATTATCCATAGTACTTCCCCTTTGAGCCTGAAGCCTATTTTTTTTTTTAACAACTACATCTTATGCCTGTACCCTTTCTGAGTGCGTACACGCACTATCCTCTCTTGGCCCGACTTCCTTGAGCGCATCAGAAATATGCAAATTGTTGAAAATGATACGAGTTGAAGTTGCAATGTTCCCAAAAGAGGAAGAGAAATCAAAACAAAAGGACGACTTCACACAAAGAAGAAGTTAAAAAGCCCCGACAATATCAAAAAAAGAAAGAAAAAAACCTCTGAAAAAGAAAAAAAAAAAGAAAAAAAAGAAGCTTAAAACTAAATATTCAAAAGAAGTCGGTACAAAACAAATGGGGGCAAAAAGAAGCAAATTGGCATCGAGGCACGCAAGCGCAGAAGGATTAGTCACTCCTTACCCAAATGATATCATTTCCTTTCTCCAAGTCTACATTACAAACCCATAACAAGCCCTACATAATCCTATACCAAGGATTCTCACATTAGTGGATACTCACATGACGGCCAAGCCTATGGTATCACATTTAAATGCATTGAACATTTTTCTGAGGGTGAGAAAACTTCTCTAGACGTCCCAAAGTTCAAAATATTGAAATACATGTGAGAAAGGGACTTTCTTTCAGTGAGGGCATTTGAAACATGAGGTTGCATATGTCAAAACCTTGGCTTGAAGCAAGTGTTGATACTCAGGTATGTCTGAGTTAGCATCTGAAGCTGTAGGAATTACCCTGAAGTCAGCATCGGTTATACAGAGAGCAGTAACGGGAACCCTAAGCACATTACTAATTGTTGGTACCAACTGAAGTCAAAATATGATTATGTCTTTTTCATATTTTCAAACCAAAAAAAAAAATCAATCAAAAACCTAGCAAAAATACTGCATCATTTTTCAAACTCTAGTCACTCTTTTTTACCAAAAAAAAACATTCTAAAAACTTACAAATCCTTTTATCGCGAACTACGTTATGACCTGATTCCCTTGGCGGGATACGTAGGCGGCCACATCGGCTTCAGTCCTATTTTCAAAAACTTCACAATCCCTTTTTTGCTTACATGAACTACATTATGACCTGATTCTCTCGGCGGGATATGTAGGCGGCCACATTGGCTTCGGTCCCATTTTTTGAAAAAAAAAATCCTTACAAATCTCTTTTGCCACATGAACTACGTTATGACCTGATTCCCTGGCGGGATACGTAGGCGGCCACATCGGCTTCGGTCCCATTTTAGAAAATCCTTACAATCTTTTTTTGCTTACGCGAACTACGTTATGACCTGATTCCCTCGACGGGATACGTAGGCGGCCACATCGGCTTCGGTCCCATTTTGAAAAACTTCACAATCCTTTTTTGCTTGCAGCAAACTACATTATGACCTGATTTCCCTTGTCGGAATATGTAGGCGGCCACATCGGCTTCGGTCACACAATTGGAATCTTTCTTCCATTATCTTGCACACAACGCAATAGGCTCACATGATTGCTTTAACAGGACAAGCAAGTTGCCCGCACAAACTCGATTTTGTCCAGTTGAAAGTTCAGCATTTTCATATATATCAGAAACTGGGGCATATTTTAAGGGTTCACTGCAAGAATATGCCAATGGACCTGAAAAATGCCAGACAACTAAGTCTTCAATCTAAACCTGTCTTCAATCTTAGCATAACAATTAATCTGAATTTGATCGGATAACCGCAAGTCTACCAAATCTGCTAAGGTCTGATGGCTACAAACTAATACTACACAATTCTGATAGACCCGTCTAGCAACTACCGACTCACCAACTGGTGTAGATACCACAAATGGATCTCTTATCAACTCAAGCTCCATACCAAATTTACAGTAATGAAATGGGTGATATATGATAGATTGGAGCCTGGATCTAACAATGCATACACATTATGTGAAAAGACTGATAATATCCCTGTAATAACATCAGGTGAGGTCTCCTGATCCTGTCGACCCATTAATAGGTAAATGCGGTTTTGGCCCCTACCTCTGCCTCGATCGGATGATGTTTGATGACCTTTCCCTGACGGGCGCACTAAATGTGATGAAGTTGTTGTAGATCCGACCGGCTGGGACTTAACACCTTCGCCTCTTATTGGGCATTCTCGCATAATATGACCAGGTTCACCACAAGAATAACACACATTTGATCCTTGTCGGCACGACCCGAATGGGCCTTACCACACTGCTCGCATCGAGCCAACAACAACCTAATTTAACTAGAATCCCATTTATAATAAGACCCCAATACTCGTGAATTCTGACCTGGTCCAGTTTGAACAAACTGATCAACCCTCGACCTTGGAAACGGTAATGATGCGCTAGCTGTTGGGTAAAATGGGCGTCTCTATGGCTGTGGCATGGGCCCACCTCTGAACTCCCGTACGTCACCTACGGATCGAGCCCTCTTATGCTGGCCCTTATCACACTCTCGATCTACCCGTTGTTGCCTCTTACGATCCTTCAGATTCTGTGTATAAGCCCGAATGCGAGCAATATCCATAATTAGATTCAGAGTAGCCGTAGTACACTCATTGACCAAGTACGGCCCCAAGCTAGTAACAAACCTATGTATTTGGTCATTCATCTCATCTATAATTGTAGGAGCATATCTGGTCCAATGAATTAAACTGCATGCTATATTCTCGAACACTCATGTTGCCCTGCTCAAGACGTAGAAATCTATTATGTCTGGCTCGCCGGAGCTCGACCGGCAGAAAATGATGTAATAAGGCCTCTGAAAACTCTCTCCATCATGCTAGTGGAGCACGAGGTCCCCTAGAATGCTCCCATGTCTCATACCAGGTCACCGCGACATCCCGCAGTCGATAAGAAGCAAACTTTACCGACTCAGTATCGGTAGCATCCATTATCCGCAAGGTACGCTGTATCTGATCCCGAAAATTCTGCGGGTCCGCATTCAGGTCTGATCCTGTGAATACTAGAGGGTCTAGGTTGATTAAATCCCGGTCTCTCGCACTAGCAGCTCTATCAGAAGGACTGGGAACGTGACGTTGGGCATGAGCGGCCACTAATCGTGTCAATAACTGTACCACACTTCGCATATCAAGATCCACATCTGGAGTATCAAGTGGAGGAACTGGGGGTTCTGCAGCCCCATTACGCTCCTCTGTAGGTGGTGGACTGGGAAGGTCGCACGAAGGAGTCGCATTATGGGTCTCACTTGCCCCTCGTTAGCGGGTGGCACTCGGCTGGTCACCTTCGCCCGCAGCCGTATTCAACGTCCTCATACTCTGGAACTTCTTCCTTGTTGTAGGCATTGCTGAACCATAAACACGAGATGAATTAAGAGTGGAATATTTAAAACCCAGCTCTACTGCACGATTTATGAGATGAAAAAATGGAAACCATCCCTAAATGTCAGGTCTCCTCCTGCTTATAAGTATGGTGCACAACATACCCATAAACAGGACTCTACTAGACACGACTTGTAGACTCCATAGGACAAACCTGCTCTAATACCAAGTTTGTCACGACCCAAACCGGAGGGTCATGACGGGCATCCGGACCTTACCTACCGAGTACCACTAATCATACGGTCAACATCTAATCATAATTTAACACGGGCCACAAGGGCCGTCACCCAGTACCTTGCTAACACATAGAAATTATAAACTAGAGAGAAGTCATGTAAAATCTTACCAACAAAATGACTCAACCCATCCATACATACATACTAAAGCCGACAAGGCCATACTTGACTGCTATACACAAGACATTGTCTACAAGCCTCTAAAGAGTACGCAATATCATAAGGTTGGGACAGGGCTCCGCCATACCCATATGTACATGCAAAAATATTGTACCGAGATTAGACCGACACTCCGAAACAAGGGGAGTACTCCAATATCCGCTGAGTCAGCAACCTATTTATGCAGATCGTCGCCTTTCTTACGTGAACCTGCGGGCATGAAACACAACGTCCCCCGACAAAAGGGACGTCAGCACGACTGATGTACCAAGTATGTCAGGCATTAAAAAAAAGCATATCGGAGACATAAAAGTAAACTGAGACAAGAAACAACCAACCAATAGTGAATTCCTCTAGGGCCATAATATGCCTAAATGTAATGCACAATGCGGTCATACATTTGGAAAAAGGAATAATTATATTTCATAGCTAACTCTAGCATATATTTACCTTTAGTAATTATTATTTAAATAAATTACAAAACATAACTATAATGTGCATTTGAATTACCTATCATAGCTACATTATATATTTAAAGTATAATATTCATTTTATTATTATTTTTATTATTGACGGAGAATCTTAAGACTAGGCTTTGATATGCTTCTTCTACCTCTGTCGCCGTCAGCCACCACAAATCGCCGTCGTGGCTCCAGAGAAACTCATTGTGCGCCGTCAGCCAAGAGTACCGATTAAACGACAAACATTCCACCTATAAGTATTCAAACTTCTAATAATGAACTTCAACACCACATCAAGCCATACATAAGTTTAAACTTCAAAATAGAGAATCTAGATATGCATCTACCTCTAGTACAAGTAAATAGAAAAGTAGAAATTGAAAAGCCGGAAAAGCCGATCCCAAATCGAAAAAGCCAATCCCAAATGGCATTGCACGATCACCACTCATGTCGTTACCACCGCCGGTGCCTCCCTCCAGATCTGCTACTGTCACTTCAGATCTTGTCATTTTTCACCGGATACCACTGCTCGCCAGGGTGATTTGTCACCGGATCTTCACCGTCGGATCGGTCAAAACACCGATGGATCAATGGAGCACCAAAACACCGGAAAAGCCTATTCATTTTTCGGCGTGGCGGCTCAGATCCGAGCTTATTTATTTTTTTGTATTTTAAATCGAAGTGTATTTTATTTTCTTGTATCTCTGATGAGGGTGTATTTTAATTCTTGTATTCAATATTTGAGCAAATTCGTTAAATTTTTAATATAAAATTTAGTGTTTGGAGGTGTATTTTTTCTTATATTCAGTATTTGAGTGTATTTTATTTCTTCTATTCAATATTTGAGTGTATTCATCACCGAGTGTATACAAATAAATAGAGTGAATTTGAATACAGCTAAATATTTCCTATATTTTTTTGCATTTATGGTTTTTGAATATAGTAGATTCTAAATATAATAAATTGAATACAGTGTAAAAGTAACTATAAATGAATACACCTAAGTTGAATACAACTGAGTTAAATAATCTGACTTGAATACAACGAAAATTGAAATAAAATCGAATTTTGAATACACATTATTGTAGCTATAAAATGTAATTATCAAAAGTATAGCTATTCTTAAAAAAAGTGTAGTCATTTTTGTAAGTTTCACTTGAAAAAACTCCACAAACTAACTTTTAGGAACTCCATTACTTTTAGTCAGAAAAAGACAACATTGATTTCTTAACATTTAAATGAAGTAAGATGTCACAAGAAAGACCATTCCAAATTCATACTCTACATAACATAAATTACAAAAAGAATCATACATCAAAGTTGTAAAAAGGTTAAAAACTTAATATAATGCTCAAAACTGGAAGGATGTGCTTCATATGTCTGGCTGAGTAGAAATGGTTTCTCTTCGCGGCCTGTGTTTCCTCCACTTTTTCTTGGTCAGAGACATGATCCACTCTGGAACCTCACCACCAGAAGAAGTAATAACATTTGCTATGTTCCTCAAAAACGGAATATCTGCTTCTGTATAAAACGTTATCGCCTCTCCCCTCCTTCCTGCTCTGCCAGATCGTCCTATTTACAAGAATCACCGTGCAGGTTTTAGTGAACATTATGGATCACTATATAAGGCTGTAAAACTCGAATTTGGGTTAGATATTTACCAATTCTGTGAATGTATGCTGCAGCAGCGTCTGGGAAATCATAATTTATCACGCAGTTGACCCCTTTGAAATCCATACCCCGGGCAACAACATCAGTGGCAATTAAAACCCATGTTTTTCCAGCTCTAAAGTTATCAACAGCATTTTCTCTCTACATTAAAATTGAAGTGTAAGTACGAACCGGAAGAAGTGTTCTATAAACCAGGATATAATTTAATCAGCCAATACAGAAAAATCATAACCCTGCACTTCAACATCAACATATTTGCAGCAGAGAGATTGATTAAAGAACTTAATCCCATATCTAGATTGAAGGTCTTAGTTGGCTCATAAATAATTAGAAGTCACTTCTAAGAAGGTAAAATCCCGGAGCAAGCATCTACAATTTTCTAGTTGCTATCAGCTCTCTTCTTTGGGTGGTCAGAGTTAACATTAGACTCTAACCCCAGTTTTCACCTTCTATTGGTTTCAAAACAAGGAAGCCAAGCAAGACACAGTACAAAGAACATCGCGGATTAAGTTTCGGAGGCTGTGAACCTTGTGTTGGCACTCTATATTTTGACTTTCTAAGGAACAGCGTTCATTAAACGAAAACTTCCCTGACCATCCATAACCCAACAGTCAAATAATGAGTATACTGATACAGACTTAGGGGTGTGTTTTGTATGATGGAAAATGTTTTCTTGGAAAACAAGTGGGTTTCTTTACTTAATTTCTAGTGTTTGGTAAGTAAGCAAAAAAAATGTTATCCCAAGAGTATTTATATCTAATCTAGCAAAACACTATTGAAGGTGGGATGGGGTGGGGGGAGTGGGGGTTAGGGTGCGGCGGGGGTGGGGGTTGGGGGTTGTTGGGTGGGGAGGAGACAATGAACTTGGAATGTCACTTATGGAACTTGTTTTCCCTACTTCCAATAGGGAAGTCATATTCCTCATTTTTAAGGAATTTGTTTTCCTAGAGAAAATATTCTCCAAAACATTTTGACAAACCAAACACGGAAAAATTGGAACACATTTTCCTCCATACCAAACACACCCTTAGTTAATGTAAACATAATTATTACAGTCACTAGCTTATCTTCATCTAACAATGTGTAATGAGTTTACACTAAAACAGACATCCCCTCCATGCCCTTTATCCTTTGAAGGCAGATGAGATGAACCTCCTCTTGATGTAAAAAATACAGAAGCCATGCCAAATTTACCTGTATCTGAGAAAGATCAGAATGGATAACATCAGGTCGAATATCTTCCAATTTTAGCTCGTCATATAGCTCCTTTGCGCGCTCCTTGTTTTGAACGAATACTAGCACTGGCGGGTTCAAACTCTACAAATATTATAAATCAGAGAGGCAATACAATAATAAAACGAGTTTGGTATATGTTATCAGTTTAATAAAATCATTGTAGATGTTGATCATAGATCTTAACAAATAGCAAAAAGATAAACTACCATTAGCACATATGACGAAACTTTTCCAAAATGATCACTATGATATCAAATAAAAGTACCAAAATTAGCCGTGAAAATGCAATTGACCGTCGGTGAAAATGCCAGCGAGTGGTATTGAAAAGAATGTGATTAAAAGAAGCAAAAATAGAAATATTGCATTGGAATTGCCCCTTGAGGCTGATGTTGACAGTTTGTACACAAATCTAACAAACTTTTTTCTTTTTATTTTTTTGGAGCGCAAATAGCATACCATGTCGTATAGACAACTGGATGAACTTTATAGCAAGCAATATATTTTTAATAAGGGGACTTAATTCCTTTCAAGGTAGTAACTAGTAATACTCTTTTGCCTATTAAAAGAAAAAAGATTCGCTTAGGTAACAGTAAGTAGTAACAAAATAGCAATTCTAAAGCAGCAAAAATCACAAGAGTTCTGTATAGAGTGAGGAAAGAAAAAAGATTCAAGACTAATGTAAATCCCTCTCAACAAAACAATGGCTCTGAATCATCAAATCAAGGGGTTTCAACTAGTATCCATTTTCTGGGAATATAAAGACCAAATAAGCAGAAAAATAAAATCACAAACAATTGGCAGGCATATGTGACGTCTGAGGGGGTGGGAAAAAAATGCAGGAAATAACACAAATGCACCATCTCAATATGCTAGAGTGCCTCAATAGTAATAGTTTCACAGTAAATGTGCAGTAACTAGTATCTATATGAAATCCCTCGTGTAAATACTGTTGTTCAAGATTTTTTGGGGACAAGTAAAGGTGTTTGTAAGCAGAGTTATTATGGCAGAGGTAGCTTCCAATCACTGCAGAAGAGGTATACTACCAATTCTGATGACTAAGAAACATGAGGACCATACCTCTGCAAAGCTTTGACGAAGAGCCAGAAGTTTCCCTTCTTCACTCCCTACGTATACCAATTTTTGTTTTATTGTTTCAGAAGCTGAATTTCTGCAGAAATGCGACAGCAGCCAAGTAAGCATTCACAAGACGGAGAGACAGAAATAGGGGAGAAAGGAAGATGCAAATAAATTCTCCTAATTCACCATGAAACAACAGAAAAAAAGAGTGTACGCAGTCCGCCAAAGGCCTATAAGTACTTACTTCCTACCAATAATAACTCGAACAGCATCATGCATTATTGTGCGTGCTCGCTCTTCAACTATATCAGGTAAAGTAGCACTGAACAATGACCGAAGAATTGAAGGATTTGTGCACGCCTTCACCACAAAATCAACCTGCTCTAGCATGCCAGGCTCGAAAAGCTTATCAGATTCATCTAAGACAAGAAATTCAGCCCTGCACCCAAAAGGAATTGGTGAAAAGGCATGCATGCTGATTCAAAATGGAAATATTTTGCACCAAATTCCAAATATTAACATTTACTAGGTTTACACAGAATAAAAGCCAAGGCATATACTCCTCTATATCAAACTCAGCCTGCAAAATAATTAAATCTGAATGTGATTCCGAAAATAAAAGAAGTATTACAAAGAGATTTTTTTAAATCCTTGCATCTCTACACTAGACCCTTAATTCACCATTTGCTTTTTATCAGAATTACTGTACGAATTATGCAATCGTCCTGGGATCTACTGTGGCATCGCCTCATAAACTCTTATTTAACAAGACCATACTGATTTAATGTCAACAAGGTTGAAAGTTGAAATGGCCACACTAGCACCTGAGAGTTTGAACCCTAGAAAATGAGGAGCATACCTACTTAAATCGAGCTTTCCTTTGCGGATAGCAAACTTTAAGCGCAATGGTGTTGAGACGAGTACATCACATCGCAGTTTAGAAAAGTCCCCACTTTTCGCGAGCTGTTTAGTCATCAACCTGATGTAGAACTTCTTCCCTTTGGCCAACTTTCTGCATTCTCTTGTTGTCTGAGAAGCTAACTCTCTTGTAGGGGAAAGAATTACAGCTCGGACACCATCCTTTGAAGTATGCTGATCAAGAACGATGGCAGTTAGATGTTGTCTAATAACTTCTCATAAAAATGAAAATGATCAAACATAACAATATATATATATACACACACACATACATACATACCTACCTACCTTGAGTTTCATAAGTATAGGAAAGACAAAAGCAAATGTTTTGCCAGAACCAGTAGGTGCAGAAGCAAAGCATTCCCGTCCCTGATGAAAGTCAAACATGATTAGAGACTGTTAAAGGAAAAACAAGAAAGACAAATGTTTATACACATAAAACAGTGGTGGAATTCAAGGAAGATCATACAGATAAGAGGACTGGAATAGCCTGCCTTTGGATTGGCGTTGGTTCTTTAAATCCCAGTTCTGCCAGATTTCGTAATAGATATGATCGACATTTATATCTGTGAGACCGTATACAAACAGACTGTTGGTGAAAGAGAGGACAGAGGGAAAGTCAAGTGCAGACAACAACAAATAAACTGATAAACACAGGGAAAGCAACTTGCTCTTCATAACAACTTTGTACATTCCCAGTTTATGTCCCATGAAAAGGATACTTGGAAAGGACAGTTGGGGGAAAGGAGGTTTAATGCACAATTGCAGAACTCTACCTCATTTTACCACCAGTGGCCTATCCCAAAAAGGCTCAGTACACAGGTAAAGATGACATGACAAAATAAGAGTAGCAGTTGAGAATAAAATCGTAATCCTACATGCTTCTTAAGCTAAGCCTCATAAGTGATCCCTCTCCCGCAATTATCATGAGAACTAAGAAATTGGAATGGTCAAGGAAAAAGAATACCATAACTGCAGGAGAAATAGTAAAATCTTTCATTAGCCTACTTATCTTCCATGCTAGATCAATTCAAAAGAGCCTAAAGAATTCATCAACACCCTATCACATCCTATTCTTGCTTTACATGTTACAACAAAAAGTGTGACTCACATAATGTATATTCAAGCAGACGTAGAAAGTAGCAACCAAAATGAATGGACTGAGGCTTTGTTGGGTGTTTCACTAAATGTAACTTCCTTGACATGATCGAAGTGTTCCATAAATAGATATCCTACTGTAAATAAGTAAACATCTTAAATGCTTGGTCGCGGTGAAGCATGAAACCATCAGAGCAAGGTGGGACCGAAATTCAACAAATAGCATGACAGAGTACCTTGATCTTAATTCCGCAAAACTGTGCAAGGGCGAAGGGACATTACTCCCTGAAACATGAATGTTGTGCATCTTCCGGAAAATTGCGTCCCTCTAAATCCACAAAATCATAGGAACAAAAGAAATAGCTATTCAATAAAAGTTCATCAACAATTCATGAACACAGCAAAACAACTTACTGCCAACGCTAGAAAATGAGACAAACCTCCAATTGTCGAAAATATTCTTTCTTTCCCTCAACCAGTTCATTTACAGATTGGTCATTCTCTTCACTGGCAACTTCCTTTTTCAATTTTGAACTCTTGAAGACAGCAAATCCTTCCACCGAGTCTAAAACCAATGCCAGGAATTAGGACAAAGGGCCAAAGCAGCAGACTTTACTACCCATTTTATACTTGGTACAAAGAAATAAATGAGAAGCTCAAAATAGACAGACAAAAGAAATTTACCCGAAACTGTTCCCTTCTCCTTCCTCTTCCTCTTCCTCTTCTTACCCACGCTAGTATTTGCCTCTTCCTCCATTTCAGATTTTCCATTCTTGACGAACTCCAGTTTCTCTAATGAATTGTCAATAGTTTTATGCTCCTGAATGAAATATAAAGGCAAATCTTCATTTGCAAAAACATAAGAGATGGACAATGCAATGACATCCACACAATAAATCATTGAGCTTTTCTGTCAATAAGACAAATATACAAATGCTATATAGACACAATTTGGAGGAACTCAGTTTTCCTCCTATTCTTTTGTATTCCCTTTGTCCCTTTTCTTTGGATAACCGTGGTGTTCGGGATAGCTTGCGCGCACCTCGACTAATTCCACGGACCTGCCACCTCCCACCAGCAACAAGTACCAGGTAACTCTGTCCATCAAGGTTTGGACAACTGGAAAAAAATCACCTAGTATTTTTTACTCCATTGGGATTTATTTGACCCTAAGACCTCATGGTTCTCAACCCACTTCATCGACACACACTTGGGTGCAAATGCATAGGTAGCGAGTTCCAAACTAGGAACCTCAATGTGTAAAGTGTGGCTCAGGACCATCAAAATCATAAAGTGAGCTGTTTTATATGATACTATTACTATTTGAAGAATCAAACCTTTCTTTTCTTTGACTACCATTTCAAACATTTCCTAAATATTTTTAAATACAACAACATACCCGGTGTAATCCCAAAAAGTGAGGTCCGGGAGGGTAGGATGTACGCAGAACTTATCTATCTCTACCTTACCTTTGTGGGGCAGAGAGGCTGTTTCCGATAGACTCAAAAAACATAGTCAATGCAAACATTTCCTAAATATTTTTAAACATAAAAATATAATATGCAGTGTTCGTACAAAGTTCAACAGGAATACCTTCTCAATCAATTGCAATTTCTCAGCCAAATCTGCTGTGTTTTTCCACTACACATCAAATTACACCAAAATCAATAACTTTCACAATGTAAAATCAACAAAAACTCAAACCCCACAATTTTTAATACCATATATTGCTAAAATTTTGCTCTTTTACTATGTTATAGGACAAAACTAAAAGAGGGTCGAAGTAAAAAAGTACCTTAAATCTATTAAAATCGCTGGCAAATTTTTTACGATTGAAAGAGATGCCACCAAACAAGAAAGATGAATCTTTTTCCATAACTAATAGTTACCACGTTAAACTACCGAGAATAATCAAAGGTATGAGTGAAACTAAGTTGATGTTTGGTTGCAGCTGAAAATTTGGGGACTGTCTGCAGGGTTTTAGAAGATGAGAAAGTTTAGATGTAAAACCCGAGCGAGAAAACTGCCCAAGGAAATAAAATTAAATGATTTCGAAATAGGAAAAAGGGCTAAATTTATCCTTCACTTTAAAATATTAACCACACTCATCCTCTTTATACTCACACCGAACTAAAAGACTGTTTATTTAATTTTTATTTTTAATTAAAAAAATATTTATTTATCAAATTAAGAAAGAATTAATCTTATTTTTTTATATTTGATTTTATTAATTGTTAAGTGATCAAATCTCAATACTTATTTAATTAGGGATATTTTAATCAAATTACCTATTTTGCCTAGAATTAGTATTTAATTAAGGGATATATAAATGACTAAGTGAACATTCTTTCTGATCCAGAGGAAGTACTATACTAATAAAAAATTATAACTCATTACTCATTTAACAAAATTCTTAATTTAATATGTATAACTAAAATATATAACATATTTTAAGTGGTTAATTTATGTCATAATAGGGGCTTGTGAATATGAGAGGAAAAATAGTGCTACCTATGGCGAAAGAAATAAAAAACTCGTATACAAGTTATTGACACTCAATTTTGTCCCATCTTTTCCGATTTATTTGCAATTTTAAATATTTTTGACACCTCAAAATAATTTTAATATATATACATATATATATATATATACATATATAGTATTATTCTCAATATTATTATTATTATTATTCGTATTTCTACAATCATTTGCCTTTTTAGATCATAATCATACTTTTTATCCTGATATTCTATATTACTTTATTTTCACAAAACGACATCGTATTTCGTATTTTTAATTAAGCATTAAACATTTCACAAACATTATATTTTATTATTATCACATCATTATTTTATTTTTTAATAATTTACATTTCTTCAAAGTATTTTTATAAAAAATATTAAACCCTTTTTATACTTTAACCCACAACACATTTATTTCCCCAAACCTTAAACCCCCAATTTCATTTCATCCTCACCAGTCCAAACTAAACCAGCCCAATTGACCACCCATTTAGCCCCTATTTCATCCGGCCCAATCGGCTAAACCCGAGCCCAAATGCCAATTCTCCATTAACCCCAAACCCACCACCAACTAAAACCCCTAACCTTCCCCATCGTCTCAAAACTAGACGACCCGAAGACCAAATGAAGCCCAAAAAAATCCGGCAGTCCATCACCGTCACGCCTCCCTTTACCCGCCGGACAAACACCATCACCACACCACTGCCACCACGTCCCCTCCACCATCGATCTTTCGCATCACCCCGGTCCCTTTTCCCCTTTTTCTTCAAATCACAGAGCTTTGAATAGCTCGTCCAAGTCAAATCGTCCTGAAAATCGCAAAGCATGAATGATACAATGGATCTCTAGGATACCCTCAAGGACTCAAAGGGTAAAGGCATAAACCCAGACCCCTTTTTCATTAACGTCTCAGTTTTCAAAATCGAGGAAAAAACCGTCACATTTTCAGCCTTTTGCTTTGAATTCGAATTTGAAATCTTAGCCATTAGGGTGTCAATTGGGTTGTTGAAGGGGGGTTTGGATTTTCGAACAACAAAAGCCCTCTGTTTTTTAAGCTGTTGCTAAAAGTCGACCTATATAGTGGTTTCACAAAAGAGTTTTTAGAGCCAAAAATCCTTTCTTGAACACATTTCGACTCTGAAAAATCCTTCATTTGACTCTCGTTTCTAGCTCGACACAGCCACGAAACACTCGAATTCGTTTTCTTTTCAACCGCATAAACACACTCCTCCGAGCGGACTCGACGATTCGAGACGATGCCTCGGTTCGCTGCCCGTAGGAGGTCAGTAAAACTCAAACTCTTCACATTTTTTTATTTGTTGTGCTTTTATGTGTTTTGCTACTGATTTAGCGATATGTTGTGCTTAATTTTTAAGCATGTTAATTAGGTTAGGTTATTCATGTTTAGGAATATTTTGATGGATGATTACCGTTGTTTGAAGAATTGGGATGTTTGATTAAGTTAAATGTTTGGTGCTAGCTGCTTTGTTAATCTATCTGATTTGGGCTATCAATGCTTAGAAGTGATATGTATACTATCTTGATGTTTGTATTAGTAAAGATTATGATATAGGTCATTAAATAATATGTTTGTTTCTGCCTCAAGAATCATGTTCTGAAATAATTAAGTTCTAACTGTGTGACTGGTTTTGGTCCTTGACATGTTTGGAGACCCTGTAAGCAGTATCCTTTTTTTTGTCTTCTTGGTGGACTTGGATATACATGTTCACATACCTCTTTATGTGATAAATGAATAGTATAGAATGGGTTTAGTATTAAGTCATCATTGGCATGTATGCATGAGTTTAGGATAGTTAAAAGCATAATAAGAATTTTTTGGTGTGGTTTGCTGGGCATTATTTGAACATGATAAAATATGCTTGTAGCTAGTTCTATAGGTATTAATTATTTGTTAGCTAAGGAATGCTAGTCATTCAACTTGCAATCTGCTTAATAATCATCTTAACTGCATTGTGTTTTGCTTTAAAGTGTCATTATGCCTAATGTATAACATGAATATGGTCCTCTGTATTTATGTTTAGCCTAAATGACCCTGCCTATTTAAAATGTTATCCTTTGAATGATTATTTGATCATCTCTATGTCTCATATATTTGCTAAATTGGTCACATTTGCCTTGTTTATTTGGATGTTGAAATGCATCCATGTTAGATTATTACACCTCCTAAGCCATCTTGTGCCATGCCCTATCTATTGAGTTGTCTAGACGGTGTTTCATTAGCATTTTGCACTAGTTAAAACTAGCATGTGCCATGTAAGTTGTAGCCTTTGTTTGCATTTCACACTTAATTTATAATATCGTTTCATGTAGTAAACATGTATAAGGAACAATATGATGTTAAAACTGCTCAAGTAGAAATGGTTTAGTAAATAATTTGAACATGTCTCACTTAGGAAAAGGAAATGTATTTGCCTCTTGTTAAGTTGTGCAACCATGTCCATAATGTCTACCTATGAGTATGTGTTATTTTCTTTGTTATGGATCTGTCCATGAGAGAATTCCTATTTTTTACAAGTTGTTAAGTCTGGTGTGTTAGAAATGGTCCTATTCCGGCTATGTTGTTATTCTCCAGTTCCCCTAAATGGTTATTTGGCTCATCTTTTTTATCCTATTAATGCCTACTGAATTGGTCATGCATTTCCCCTATATGATTAAGTGTTAAGTGCCTCCATAACATCATATAAAGTCTTGTAAGTTATCTTATATCATGCTCTGTTTACTAAGTTGCTGAATGATATCTGTATTAACATTTTGTGTGTATTTGAACTAGTTTGTGGCGTGTTATATTACTGCCCATGTCTTCATTCTATGTTTACTGCCGAATGTTTTCTTTCATAGTTGCCTTGTATGAACTTTCCTATTGTATTGCTTTGCCGGCTGAAAGCCAAGGCATGATTTGGGTTTGGCTTAGCCTCTTCTGGTAGCCTATCATGCCTGAGGTTCTAGAAACCTTTTTGATCTTGTTGCGGCATCGGAATATGGATGGTGGTAGCCCCTTTGATTTCTTGTCTTTCAACTTCGTGGTTTAGCTTGATTGTCAATCTCTAAATTCATTTCCTTTTTTAGCACTGAATTGGTTGATATCTTTGCTCCCTGATAACTACTAAGTGTTCTGTTAAGTTGTTGTTTTGTTAAAATATAAGTAATTTTGGATACTCATTCTTCACCCCTCCTTTCTTTGCATAACCCCGGGGAGTTTCAAATACCAAATAACCTTGTGATGCTTCAACGAGCTTGTTGTATCTACTGATGTGCTTGGTTGTTAGGCTCGCTGGATAAATTTGTCTATTATATTGGACTGTTGCTACTTGTTGTTGTTGCACTGCAAAGTAGATGACTGTTGGCATTTTGAGATCATCCCTGCATCTGCAAGGCCAATTGTTGTTGCACTTGAGACTTCAAAACTGTTGCTACGTTTGGCTTGCTATCGCTATCTTTTGGTTTGCTGGTTACTGCATTTTTGGGATTAAATTGCTCCATTCTGAGGCAGATGGTTGCTGCATCTTGAACCAATTGTTGCTACTCTTTGGTGCCCTTTTCTGGGGGCAAAACAATTGCTGCTTCTGAAGCTTTAAAAGGGCTTAATTGTTGCCACATTTTGAGCCAATTACTACAGCATTCTGGTCAAATTATTGCTGCACTTTTAAGCATATTTGATGTTTATCACTGCTGTATTTTTTAGCCTAACTGCTGGTGGCTTCTTGGCTAAAAGCCTGCTACTTTGAGGTTGTTTTGGACAGCTGATGTACTTCGAATAATTACTGTTTTGAACACGATACTACACTTTGGCTGATGAAAATATCCAGTCAATTTTTTAGGCCTCCACAGTTGGAAAGACGGAAATAAAACTTCTGGGCAAGGATGAAACTTAAATCCTTTTTTCATCCGAGAGACCAACATGTTCAGTAGGCAAGGCAACTAAAATGACCAACGAGTCATATGTTCGTATCCACGACGTGATTGGAATGATCTTTTCAAAATTTAAGTCTGAGCCCTCTGTAATAAGAACATTTACTGTTTTGGATACGGATCCGAAGTTATTTATATTCAACTGTTTCTAACTGTTTGTTCTTAACAGCTTGCAAGGTACATTTACGAAAGTTAAAGAAGACAAGATACCCCTCGGAGATTATTTATTTTGTTGTTGCTTTTATTTTTCTTTAATTCAACTTTATTTTATTATGTATTGTATTGTTATTTATTGTGCTTGTGTAATTATTGAAATGTTTAGATTAGGTAGACTTAGAATTAATAATCTAGAAAGAGTAGATTTAAAATCGGAAACTACTAGTTTATCTATTTTAGGCCTGTCACCCATACTTTCAAAACGTTAGTTTATTCATTTTTAGGCTCGGTTCGTTCAAACTTAGAACCCTCCGCTAGTTATTTATTAGGCTCGTCATGCATATTCAAAATTTTTAAAACAACTTTGGTCATCTTTTATTCGCTTTATTAATCTTACAAATAAATTTGTCTTTTCCGATTTGCAACTCAAAATGATTTCCAAAAAAAAGAATTACTTCTTTGGCATTATAAATAATTTGTTTTTCTATCAATTTTCAAAAATGCATGTTTTTATCCAAAATCAAACTTTACATGTATTTTATAATCAATGCAATATAAATGTATGTTTTATCCAAAAATTATTTTGCATGTACTTTGTAAACAATGCAAATGCATATTTTATCCAAAAAATCACTTTAGATGTATTTTATAAATAATGCAATACAAATGCATGTTTTTCCAAAAAATCATTTTACATGTATTTTTATAAATAATGCCACAAATGCATGTCTTTTATCCCAAAAAATCAATTTTACATATAGTTGTATAAAAATGTCATGCATACTCTTTCTGGATTTTATGTCGGAATTTATTTCTCAAAACCGCAATCATCTTTGTGAGACCTTCAAAAGAATAAATGGTAAAATCTTTACATTATCAAATGCATCTTTTTATTAATTATTTGCAAACATCTTTTTAACTTTATATACTTTTAAACATGCATTTTCTTAGTACAATAATTAATTTGAGTTTGACCGGATAACCGCAAGTTAGCGGATCTTAAAGGATGCCTAACCCCTTCCCTTTAGGATAATAAATAACCCTTACCTAGAATCTCATTAGTTTCGCAGATCAAAATTGGAGTTATTTTGCAGCTTTTAGTTAGCATTTAGGTGCCCTAATTCACCTTAGAATAATTAGGTGACGACTCCTCAACCAAAGTAATTTTTTATCCAATCCAGAGGGAATCGACGCCATCGCGTCGCGAAGCCACGGGTTAAAAACGGGTGCGACACAAGTAACCGATTTATGTATACTAACTGGGAAAATAAGCAATTAAAAAAGTTAGTGGGTTGACGAACGGTTGTTTTACGCCAATAGCTAGTATTACTTGAGTTTAAGTAAAAAAAAAAAAAGCTAATCAACTTTTGTTCATGAAGCACACAAAAGAATGGTAATAGACACAAATAGTGGTTAGACATAAACAGTGGTAAGAAGGCTCATCTCAAGTGAAACAAATAGACTAACAATAGTTTGAATTGTCTTACCAATGGGGCAACAAATCTAATTTGGGCAAACAAATAGACCCGCTCATCATAGATAAATTATCACTCTTTTAATTGGCGTCTAACCATCGTCTTCTCATTAGGATCGGATTTGTCTTACTAATCAATCAGAAAATGAACCGTGTAAAAATCTTGAATGCAATATTGAGTTTACCTAATTAGCAGTGAGTAGAATAAAGAAATTGTTTCTAGAATGTCGATTACTATGTAAATCACCTATTATGTATAGCACCATTGAAGGAGAAACTCTATTTAATTGAGTTTGGAGTAGATGATTCAAATAAGGGATGTAGATTGTTGATCAAGTTTTGGGAAATAGTGGGTTATGTATAAGCATTGCGAGGTGTGAAACGGTCTCGTACTAAATATAATGACTTTCACTTTTCATAACAAAACTGAAAGAAAGTCAGACTATTCCTAAAATTACGATCAATTCGATGTCTCTTTAGTTAATGCCCCCTACTTGATATATTCATAATTATTAGCACAAGATGTTGGAAATTTGCCTTTGGCGGGAGTTGCGACCGACCAACTTTAACGGCTTAAACACTAGTGTAACGTATGTTGGAGAATCCGGTTCTTCACACATGCATGATCTACTAAGTACGTAGATAACCGTAGGGCCAAGAATCGTCAAATTTCATTGAGAAATGAAAGAGATATTGGTTCATGAAGTAAGGTGTTTGAAGCATGGAAAGTGTGGTATTGTGTGTAATTCTCCCTCATCGGTAGAGGAAGAAAGAATTGTTGTGTATATAAGATTCGAAATTGGTTTGGGGTTTGGGACCCCAAGGGGTATCCCATGTGTTTAAAGGAGGGAGGACCTAGATGTGCTTCGGTTCGAGGAAAGACCACACGCGCGCCGCCGCCGCCCGCCCGTCCGGTCCGATTCCGGTTCCGGTTCCGGGTTCCGGGTTCCGGGTTCCGGGTTCCGGGTTCCGGGTTCTCGGGTTCACGGGTTCACGGGTCACGGGTCACGGGTCGTGGGTCGTGGGTCGTGGGCTGTGGGCTGTGGGCTGTGGGCTGTGGGCTGTGGGCTGTGGAACTTTGCCAGAAGTACAGTTTGATCCCAGAAGTTTCAGAAGTACAGTTTGGTCCCTGAAGTTTCAAGATGTACAGTTTGGTCCCCGAAGTTTTCAGAAAGTTGGAATTTCGACAGTCAAAGCAGAAACGTCCAAGCTCTCAATTCAGCCATTTCTTTTGGCTGAATTACTCCTCCTATAATGGCCAAAACAGTTGGTCTTTCACCATTTATGTTGGTGACTTTACTACCTCCATAATGGCCATTATTTGGCTATTATGGAGGCAGTTTTCAGGCAGTTTTCAGCCCCTCCCTCACCTATATAAACACACCCTTACACCATTGTTGAGCACCACAAAGAACAGAAAAATAACAGTTCATAAAGCTCACAAAAAATACACAACAAAAACAGTTTTCTTCCTACAACTTCCAAGCATCATTTCGTTACTCAATATTCTTCACGGTAGCTCTTGAGTTTCCTTTGCTCAAGGGTTCCATTGCTGTTTTATCTTGGGAGACAAATTGTCCAGGACGTATAAAGGATACATACGGGGCAATATTGTCTTAAGGACAGAGTGCTACACTCGACTCAGCATAAACCAGTTTCCATTTTTCAGTCTTCAACAAAATCGTAATTTCAGTTTTGTTGTTATATTGTAATTTTCAGATTTCTAGTCGAAAATATTATTGAAATCTTTGTTTATCCTTTCGAATACTTGTAATAGTTAAATACTTCCCGTACTGCTTTATAAAGTACCATAGAGAAAAACTCCCAACACAAGAAAGTTACCCTATATGCGAGGAAGGAAAAAGAAGGTAATAAGCACAAAGAGAAAAGAGAGAATATTAAAAAAAAAAATCATGTAAGTACTTCCCTTAGTCTTTCTATAATTTTTTCCCTCTCCTCTCAAAGCGTGTTGTCTGGTAAAAATGTCTAATAAAAATATTATATTGGGCTTAATATATTTACAACCCCATAAAGTTATCAATAAATTTTATTTAGACACTCAAACTACAACGTATATTTCAATTAAATACCTAAACACATGATAAAGTGTTTCTATTAGACATTATAAAAAAATTATACATGTTCTCAAATGTCCATTACGTAGATACGTTAACCACTTAAAAGGTGTCACCTCATATAGAGCATTCGCCTCAATAAGCCGTAAAATACCAGACACTTTCTAATTGAGACTGATGTGTATAATTAAAGGAGATGGCACATTTTATGTAGTTAAATTAACTATCTAATAGATGTTTGATAACATTCATAAAAGTTTTTCAAAAATGATACGATCCGACTTGTGAAAGACATGGATTCAAATACCATATAAACAGAATTAAATATAACAAGAAATCAATAGGTGAGAAGAGAAAAAAATGGGATAAGAATAGAATCAAGACCCAATTGATAGTGAATTTATGAGCAAACTTGAATATATGAAATTCAAACCCTCCCAATTGAATTCAACCAAAAGAATCTATACTAATTAAAATCAAACAAGAGACTCAATTGAATTCACAAATGAGCAACTCTCATATGCAATCACGGGATAAATGTTTCAATAGCCAACAATGGAATCCACCATAATTAATTATCTCTAACACTACACTTTATAGATATCTAACTAAACAACTATCACTCTCAAATGAGTATCTCAATTCTCAATTCATCAAATCTAAGTATAAATAAGACTAAGGACCCTATTTATACTAAGCATTATTACAAGTTTGGTCCAAAGTGATCAAAACCTTCAATTTGCAAAAGTAGCCCAAATGGCCAAAGTTTCACTCGGCAGCAGCATCTGTGATTCACAGATGACATCGCAAGTCATGTCTGCGAGTTATACTACAATCGCAGACTGTGACAGGTCTAGCTCCGGGCTCCTCTTCACTCCACGCAATCATCAAAATGTAGTATGCTCCTTTGTGTGGGCCTCCAAAGCCTCCATATGCATCAATGTGACTTACAAAGCTTGGAGATCCTTGTTTTGTTCTCGGATGAATGATCTGGAGTGACCTGTACTTTCCGATATCGCATCATACTCCCATTCTTTAAAAGGATTCGTCCTAAAATCTGTACCTTGCAATACATAGAAGAGAATGAATACATATCCTCTCATAAAACAAATAATGTAATCATCATAAGGTAAATGCTAATATCTAAAGTAAGCATATCATGCAACCAACACACTAAATGTCTCACTCTTATGATATAACCAAGCATCATAAGGATCTGGAATGACTATGTATCCAAATAATGCCCAAGAAACTTGGCTATTCAAGACATGTTGACACAAAGGTAAATTAAGGAACCGAATGCATTTAGGAAAACAAACATGCAAGTTCTCATTGGTCCTATCAATCAAGAAGTTATCTCCCCTTAAATAAAAAAATAAGTGATCTCCCTCACGGCTAAGTGTAATATTACACACAAAACCAACTCAAGTCAAAAGTCTAATCATTACACTAGCCCACCTCAATGAAGGATCCACTATCAATTCAACATCGGGGTCAAATACAAAGGTATCCCCCACACTATTTTGCTCACATTCCCCATGCAAGGCCAACATGAAATTAAGTAATAACACTAGTAAAGAATCACATGAACGACTAAACGTGTTACTACCATACTTATCACACAAAAAAGTTACCTACATGGCTTTAGAAAGCCCAAGAATAAGCATGAGCCACGAATACATACCGTCAGTAAAGGAAGTACAAGATGTGATGTCATACCAAGTTGTTTCTCCGCGAGGTTCCCTCCAATGGTCTTCCTCTTCATGACTCCTCCTTTGATGGAACTTCACAAATAAGTTAATCAAATAATCAAGTTCAACTAGAGAGAGTTTTACCTTTAAGCTCATCGATCCTATGCCAAGCTTTGAGTAGCATCTCCTCACCTTTTGGGTTAGCAGATCTAGCATAGTCCCTTCAAAGTGTATGCTCATTTTCTTTCATGTCACTCCCTTTCTTTAAAGAGTAATCTTCACTTACGGAAGCCTTTTCCAAATACGACTTAGGTCCTTCAAGTGGGTCACAAACCCTCGAGAAAGACTTTTCGTCATAGGGGAGGGCGTCAACAACCTCATTTATCATATGCTTGTCATCATAACTAAGCATCAACTCACGATCCCTCAAGAATGAAATTCCTTCATTGGAAAGGGGGTCATCCTCCCATAGCGGGTCTCTAAACACCTTATAGCCTCTAAATGTGGCTACATTTTTAATATGACAACACATACCACCATGCACTTCACTTTCAATAGTCATGTCATTATCAATTAAGATATTATTCTTAAAGATAGAACAATCAATAAACGGTGAGGATTCTAAACATGTAAGTTCACTTTTATAAAGACAATTTTCATTTTTCAAAGCAATTTCCTTTTTATGACTATCTATATGATCAATCACACCAACATCATCACTAACTTGAGGTTCATTAAGCACATCCCTAATTTCGCAATTAGTGAACTATTATAGCAAACAAATTGATCAACACAAGTACCCACACTAGTTGGACGCGAATCGATTTTGCTAGAAGAATCAATTCGGTCATCGCTAGAATCAACTAGTGTGTGAGCTATCATATCACATGACAATGTACTAACATACAAATCACAAATGTCAACACTAGGTGGACACAAATTAGTCTCACAAGAAGAATTAACTTTGTCATCAATAGGATCAACTAGTGTGGAATCACCCATTTCAACTATATTGTCAACAATTCTTAAAGAACTAAGCTCATCACATGGTAAAGATTCATTAAGTTCAACCAAGGACAAGATATCATTCACACTCAAGTAAACAACATGAACATTCACATTAATTGGAGAGTCGAGATTAACTATTTTACCTTGAAATTTACACAAAGTATATTTTTACTATGGTTTTCAATGGTGGAGCACATTTGCTTCTTTGGGAAGCCTTTAACTACCTCATGAACTTTCAAAGTTTGACGTTCATCTTTCGATTTGCCTCCAAGAATACATGCACTATTATCAAGACAACTAGAAAAGAAAGAAAAGTTACATGAGTTAGAATTGGGTTGTTACAACCCTCTCACATCACTCCATACGACCTCTCTTTTTTCCTCTCTAGAGTTGTCATTTTTCTCTCCCTCACTCCTCTCAATATTTTCTCTCTCAATTTCATGGCAGTTGGGGCAAATGTTAAGAATCTCTTGTGAAGGATTTGGTGAATCCTTCACTTCTTTATTCTCTTTGGCTTCACTTGGAGCAGCTTTCTCTTCTTGTAGTGGTTCTTTCCTTTTCGGAATGTGCTTGGTTCCTTCCTTCTTTCCATATGGATTGAAAAAATGACACCTCCAAATTTCTTCAAGGCACTCCAAGTCTCAATTGGGTGCCCTTTTACCTTCTCATGCTCCCAATGTTTAATAAGTGCTCCTCTTAGGATGCTAGAAACTAGCTCCACTTTCTTCTCTTCCAAGTAGTTGTAGCATTTAAATATCTCATCCAACTCGTGTTCACATTCAAAGTAATCTTCTTCACTAGATTTTCTACACAAAGTTTGCCACTCTATGTTGGAATGTTGCTTACTTGCATTTGCCTCGGGATTAGGATGCATGGGTGGAAATAGAAGTTTTCCTCTAGCATCCACTATGAACTTGTACCACTCTTGCTCATATGGAATCCTATGTTCTTGGAACCAAGAATTTCCCAAACATATGTGACAAGTATCCATGGGAAGCACATCACACCAAACCTCATCTTGGTACTCACCATATGTAATGAATACCTTCACGCTCCTATCAACTAAGCACCCTATTTGATCATAGTAAGAGTTTTGTCTCATCACACAAGGTACTCCCAATTCTCCAACCACTTGGGGTGTAGTGTAGTTGCCATAAATATCATCATCAAGCATAAGATAGTAACATTCACAACCAAATGCACTAACCTTCATTTTAAAAATTTGCCTCTTCGGGTCATTTTCTCCTTAAAACATGGTATTTATTCTACTTCATGCCTATCGATGCTCCCCTCCTACCTTCAACATCATAGCCATATCGAGAACATGGTACACTGGTCTTAAGATAAGTAGCACAATTCATTGTATTTCTAGAGTAGGAAACATATACTCCATTTTCCTTCTAGAACGACTCCAACTTGGTCAAACCCACACAATTATACCATTTATTTTATTTTTCTTGGAATATGAAGTATCACAAATCAATGTACGTGAATATCTACTAGAATACACTTCTCAAGTATTATATTCAAATTCACTACCTTCTCGGCCATATTCACCACAAAACGCATAACCATAAGGTTCATGTTCATCACAACTTTCTAATTCACACAAGTCTTCTCCAATTGATTCATAACGCAGGTGTGAGGAAGGAATATACCTCAAGTCGCCTCCATACTCATGGTGTGTAGTTTGAGAACCTTCATCACCTTCGTCCTCACCATAGGCATCTTCACCTTCTTCATAAGTCATATGAGAAATATTTGTCCCATATTCACTTTCGGAGTAGTAATGCTCACCATCATATTGACCATCCTCGCCTCCATAGTATTCATTACTAGCATAGCCATATCCTCCACTGCTAGCAACATATCTCTCTATGTCATAACCACAAGATTCCGAAGCTACGAATGACATGATTTCTTATATCTCCTTCCTTATGACGCCTCTTCTTATACCTATAAAACGAGCAAACAAGTTAGTAGCAAAAGCTCCCCACATCACTCGTATTTGCACTTAAGCCTTACCACAACCCAATGTTTCTTCCAAATTTGGTATTGAAACCACTTGTCCAATTAAATCATACGGTTGCTATGCTTTGTGGAAGAATGGATTCTTGTATAAAGAATGACGGACGACTCAAAAACAAACAAACAAGAGTCAAAGAAGCTCAACGAAATAAATGAAAAAAACTTAAGAAGAATTAGCACGAAATAAAGTAGGAAGCAAGAACTAATTAACAATCAAATAGGTCAATTACTTGATGTTAAATAGTTTGGAGAATCAAACAAGTGAAAAGAAATGATTTAGAATCGAATTGAAATCAAAAAACCTAAAAATCGTGATCTGCGATTCAACCATGGTACAAAAGCATGATATGCGATTCAATAGTGGTACAAAAGCATGGCATGCGACACAATCTGCGATTTGTAGATGATGTACAATTTTCCAAAGTTTATGTGATGGTCTGCGGTTTGTTTGTGGTTCGCAGGCATGGTTTGCGGCGCAACATGTGATTCGCAGGTGTGACCGTGTCCCAAAATGTTGGTGACGTTAAAATTCCTTGTGATTCATTTAGCTGACCACTTTCTGAATATTCTCTGCAATTTAAACGAATTGGACCCACTTTCCTTGGATTTTGGCTATTTTTGGGCCCAAAACACTTTTCCAACTTTTGTCTTAGGATTTTTGGATCAAACACCACCTTTTGGTCTTCTTCCTCACAAGAATTTGATGAACTTTGTAGAACAATTCAAATTTCCAACTAGTATTAAATCAACTCCAAATTGGCTCAAATTTCAGATCTAGCTTCCTCTCAACAAGAAGAATAAAGCACAATAGTTTTCGGAATCAACTGAACACTAATTTACTAAACCCACTTGCTTGTTCTTCAAGTTCTTCAAAACCTTTAAGTTCAAAAATGGCGAATTCTTCCAAAACAACTCTAAACAACTTGAAAAATTGATATGTGATAGATTCAATCTCTAGGAACTCAAATCTATTAATAGAAACTCTCAAATCAAACAACAAATCAATTTTTTTGTGAATTTCCAAAAAAATCATATTTTTGTGATTTTCTAAATAAGAACCTAGGATTGAGAATTATAGAAACAAATCTCTAGCATAAGCTCTGATACCAAATGATACGATCCGGCTTGTGGAAGACACAAATTCAAATAACAAATACGCAGAATTAAAAATAACAAAAAATGAATAGGTGAGAAAAGAAAAAAATGAGATGAGAATAGAAACAAGACCCAATTGGTAGTGAATTTATGGCAAATTTAGATATATGAAATCCAAACCCTCCCAATTGAATTCAACCAAAAGAATCTATACTAATTGAAATTAAATAAGAGACTCAATTGAATCCACAAATGAGAAACTCTCATATGAAATCAAGGGATAAATGTTTCAATAGCCGATAATGGAATCCATCATAATTAACTATCTCTAACACTACACTATAAATATCTAACCAAACAACTATCACTCTCAAAGAGGTATCTCAATTCTCAATTCTCAATTCATCAAATCTAAGTATAAAATAAGACTAAGGAGCCTATTTATACTAAGTATTATTACAAGCTTGACCCAAAAGTGATCAAAGCCTTCAATTTGCAAAAGTAACCCAAATAGCCAAAGTTTCAGTTGGCATCATCATCTGCGATTCGCAGATGACACCGCAAGTTATGTCTGCGAATTACACTTCAACCGCAAAATGTGACAAGTCCAGCTTTGGGCTTATCTTCACTCCACGCAATCATCCAAATATCGTATGCTCCTTTGTGTAGGCCCTCAAGGGCCTCCAAAGCCTCCATATGCATCAACATGCTTGCAAAGCTTGGAGTTCCTTGTCTTATTCTCGGATGAATGATTTGGAGTGACATGCACTTTCTGATATCATATAAAAAAAAATTGAACTTAACGTGTCTAATAGGAGCACTTTATTAGTATTCAGGTGCTCAATTAGAAAAAACCATAGTTTGAGTGTCTAAATGAAATTTGATGTCAACCTTAAGGGGTTGTTTGACAACTGATTAGAGTTATGTAGGTATTAGTAAAACAGAGGTTAGTTATGAGGAAATATATGTGTTATTTTATGCAAGGATTATGTATGCGGATTTAGTTAGTCATGTATTCCAGCTTCTATCCTGCATAAAATAATACATAGATTCCTTCATAATTTATACATGTATTAATTATGTGGATTCTAAGTTTCAAATCAAACATCATATTAGTTGTTAAACAAATGTAATATACCTGTGATATGCACTGAATATATAGCAGTATATATCACAGGTATACGAGCAAGAGCGAGTGGCGGCCCGAGGTGCGGCGGCTACGGCCCAAGAGCGGTGGCTTGGGCACCGGCCCAACAGTCCAGGCCCATCACGGTACTAGGGCAGAAATATCAGTGGACATTCTTGTATATTAAGGAAAGTATATTGTGTGTATATTGTAGTATATTTGTTACCTAGAATAGGATATACACTTACCATATTTAGGATATATATTTACCATAATTGTATAGTTAGAATTATGGTAGAATAAGGTTTTAGGAATAGATTAGGAATAGGATTCTCCCATTTTTTGTAACTTGTATATATATCTATTCAATCAATGAAAATAATCAAGGGGATTATTTCTTTCATGGTATCAAGAGACTAGGTCTAAACAAAAGTTTTTTTCTCTCAAACTTTTGCCTACTTTGGCCGAGACCTCCCCCCCCTCGGGTTTTCTCTCCAAAAATCTCGTCTTCCGCTCTCAAAAACCTCTCTTAAATTTCCCCTCCTTCTTTCTTCTTACAATATGTCTAAGAACAATTTTCACCCCGCCCTCACGGTTTCCAATATCAAGCTAAGTATCCCTATTGTTCTTGAGATGGAAAATATTCAATATGCAACGTGGGCAGAGTTGTTTAAAATTCAAGCTATATCTTATCAAGTTCTTCATCACATCATTCCTCCCGCTAGACCCCTTCCTGCGGAGGATCCTGAGTTATGGATTACACTTGATGCTACCGTTCTTCGGTGGATATACGCCACTATTTCGCTGGACCTTCTACAGATGATTATAGAGCCGGATACTACGGCTATGGCTGCATGGAATAGATTGCGTGACATATTCCAAGACAACCAACATTCACGTGTCGTCACACTCGAGCAGGAATTCTCTCTCGTTCGAATGGACGAATTTCCAAACGTTTCTGCATATTGCAAGAAACTAAAGGAGTTGGCGGATCAACTCCGTAATGTTAGCGCACCAATAACAAATAATCGTCTAGTTCTACAGTTGGTTGCCGGTCTTTCGGAGGCCTATAATGGTGTTGGAACTCTCCTTCACAAAAGCAACCCTCTTCCAGACTTTCATCAAGCCCGCTCCATGCTTACGTTGGAAGAAGCCGGTTTGGCTAAAAAGGCGGCTACCGGAGCAAGCCCAGTTGTCATGGTGGCGTCCTCTCCTAGTTCTTCAGGTTTTGTGAATAATTTGGGCCAAAACCATAATAATGGTGGCGGCAAGAATAATCGCAAAAATAATAACAAACATAGCGGGGGCAAACGCGGCGGTTCTGGTGGCGGTTCCGGTGGTCAACAAACAGGCGGTGGGTCCCAGCCAGGGTACAGTGGCCCACCACCGTCATGCGCCCAGCAATGGGGCCAATGGCAGTGGAACCCGTACCATCCAAAATAGCTTTCCAGCGGCCGTGGGGCCGGCCAATAGTCCAGGCCCAATACCCAGCAGTGGCGGGCCACTGGCCAGTGGCCCAGCAGCGGTAGCAACAACAGCTACGGCCCAGGTACACCACGGACAGGAGTTCTTGGGCCCCGACCACCGCACGCCCATCATGCAGCAGGCCCCACTCAGACTGATATCGAGGCCGCGATGCACACGTTGGGGTTGACTCAACCAGAACCAAATTGGTACATGGACACCGGGGAAACTACTCACATGACTTCTGAATCAGGTAATCTCTCTTGTTATTCCAATTTGAGCACCCCTCGGGGTATAATTGTTGGTAATGGCAACTCTATTCCAATTCAGGGTTATGGTCACAAAATGTTGTCTCCCCCCAATCCACCCCTTCTCTTGAAAAATACTTTACATGCTCCTAAATTGATTAAAAATTTAGTGTCTGTCCGGAAGTTCACTACGATAATTCTGTTTCCGTTGAATTTGATCCTTTTGGTTTTTCTTGTGAAGGATTTCAAGACGGGGAGTCATCTCATGAGGTGTGATAGTAGGGGGATCTGTATCCTATCATGCCTAGTTTCAGTCCATCGAGTCAGACCCTGCCATCAGCCTTTGCAGCCATCTCTCCTTCCATGTGGCATGCTCGTCTGGGTCATCTGGGATCTTCTATTTTATCAACTTTAGATAAAAATAGTTTTATTTCTTGTAAGGGTACGAGTCGTACTCCAATTTGTCAGTCTTGTTCATTAGGAAAAATTGTTAAGTTACCATTTGTAGACTCTAATTCTCATACTTCTATGCCATTTGACATTATTCATAGTGACTTATGGACGTCTCCTGTTCTAAGTTCAGTGGGTCATCGATATTATGTTCTCTTTTTAGATGATTATACTAGATTTTTGTGGACGTTTCCAATTGCAAATAAATCGCAAGTATTTTCCATCTTCATCAAATTTAGAGCGTTCATTCGTACTCAATTCGAAAGAGACATAAAAAATATTTAATGTGATAATGGGAAAGAATATGACAATAGGGAGTTTCGGGATTTCTGTGCTGATAATGGGATCAATTTTAGGTTTTCGTGTCCTCATACATCTCCACAAAATGGTAAGGCCGAAAGCAAAATTCGTTCCATCAATAACATTGTCCGAACTCTCTTAATTCATGCCTCCATACCTCCATATTTTTGGCATCATGCTCTACAAATGGCCACATATCTTCTTAACATACTTCCTTCTAAAGGTCTGACATATTCCTCACCCCCTCAAAATCCTATATAATAAGGACCCTTCGTACTCTCATCTTCGGATTTTTGGGTGCTTTTGTTATCCGTTATTCCCATCCACCACAATTAACAAACTTCAGGCTCGGTCTACCCCGTGTGTGTTTTTGGGTTATCCATCGAATCATCGTGGCTATAAGTGTTTTGATTTATCCTCCAAGAAAATCATAATCAATTGCCATGTCATTTTTGATGAAACTCAATTCCTGTTTACGAAAGTTCATACTCCCGAACCTAAGTCGTATAATTTTTTGGATGACCAAATATCCCCGTATATTATTCAGAATTTTTCGGACATCTCCCGTACCCAAAATCCTCCAATGGCGGGCCACCACCGCCGCCGGCCCCACAAGCGCACCGTCACGCACGCCTGTAGGAAAATACAGCCATTGGAATAGTTCCAAATATTAGGCCGGTCCGGCCCAATTCTGGAACCGGTCCGTGCCGATTCCGCATTTACCGATTTGGGCCGGCAGGCCCACTGCCTGCTGGTTCGTCCCGAGCCTAGAAAATTCCCAAAATTCCCTTAATTCTTCCTCGAGTCATAGACCGGTCACTCGTAGTCAGCGGGGTATTTTTACACCTAAAAGACATTTTAATTTACATTCGGATGTCTCTAAATCCCCCTTGCCCCGCAATCCTGTGTCCGCTTTAAATGACCCTAATTGGAAAATTGCTATGACTGATGAATATAATGCTCTTATTACTAATAAGACGTGGGAGTTGGTGCCCCGTCCATATGGTATTAATGTTATCAGGTCTATGTAGATTTTTGCTCATAAGGAGAATTCAGATGGGTCCTTTGCTCGACATAAGGCGCGACTTGTGGGTGATGGTAAGACTCAGCAGGTTGGAATTGATTGTGGTGAGACATTTAGTCCGGTGGTCAAACCGGCTACCATTCGCACTGTGCTTAGCTTGGCTCTTTCAAAGGATTGGCCAATTCAGCAGTTGGATGTCTAGAATGCTTTTCTACATTGTGACCTCAAGGAAACAGTCTATATGCATCAGCCGTTAGGTTTCAGGGATCCCAACCGCCCTAATCATGTCTGTTTGTTGAAGAAATCATTATATGGGCTTAAGCAGTCTCCACGGGCCTGGTATACATGATTTGCTGACTTTGTTTCGACTATTGGGTTCACTCACAGCAGGTCAGATAATTCCTTGTTCATCTACCGCCGTGGTTCGTCATTGGCCTATATTCTGTTGTATGTGGATGATATCATCTTGACTGCCTCCTCCGATGCTTTGCGCCAGTCTATCATGGCCATGCTCAGTTCTGAATTTGCTATGAAAGACTTAGGGCCCTTGAGTTATTTTTTGGGAATTGCTGTCAAACGTCATTCAGGTGGGTTGTTTTGTCTCAACGGAAGTATGCTGCTGAGATCATCGAGAGGGCTGGGATGTCATCATGTAAGTCCACTTCCACGCCAGTTGATGCAAACCCAAAGCTAAGCGCCGCAAATAGTGCACCATACGAGGACCCGACCCGCTATCGCGATCTTGCGGGGGCCCTCCAAAGTATCTTACCTTTACCGGACCGGATATTACATATGCGGTTCAGGCAGTGTGTTTATTCATGCATGATCCCAGAGTTGAGCACATGAATGCAATCAAACGCATCATTCAGTATATTCAGGGGACACTAGACTATGGGTTGCACTTGTATCCTTCCTCTACATCCACACTTGTCTCTTACACGGATGCTGATTGGGGTGGTTGTCCCGACACCAGACGGTCGACTTCTGGCTACTGTATGTTCCTTGGCAACAACTTGGTCTCATGGTCGGCAAAGCGTCAGGCAACTCTATCACGCTCAAGTGCAGAGGCAGAATATCGAGGGGTAGCAAATGTGGTCTCATAATCATGTTGGCTACGTAATTTGCTTTTGGAGCTTCATTGTCCCATTCAGAAGGCAACCTTGGTATATTGCGATAACATTAGTGCCATCTACCTTTCAGGTAACCCAGTTCAACACCAACGCACCAAGCATATCGAAATGGACATTCACTTTGTCCGTGAAAAGGTTGCAAAGGGTCAAGTTCGCGTATACCATGTCCCGTCTCGTTATCAAATTGCAGACATCTTTACAAAGGGTCTACCACGGTTCTCTTTGAAGATTTTAGGGACGATCTCGGCGTTCGAAAACCGCCCGCTATGACTGCGGGGGTGTGTTAAACAAAGGTAATATACCCGTGATATACACCGAATATTCAGAAAGATATATCACGGGTATACAAGCACGATGAGCGGTGGCGGCCCGGCGGTGCGGTGGCTTGGGCACGGCCCAACAGTCCGGGCCCATCACGGTACTAGGGCGAGAAATATCAGTGGACATTCTTGTATATTAAGGAAAGTATATTGTAGTATATTTGTTACCTAGAATAGGATATACACTTACCATATTTAGGATATACATTTACCATAATTGTATAGTTAGAATTATGGTAGAATAAGGTTTTAGGAATAGATTAGGAATAGGATTCTCCCATTTTTTGTAACTTGTATATATATCTATTCAATCAATGAAAATAATCAAGGGATTATTTCTTTCATTAGTTTTATACATGGATAACTTATCTTCTAATCAGCTACCAAATGTGGTATTACTTATACATGATTTATTACCTGCATGACTTACCTCTAAATTAGCTACCAAACGACCTCTTAGGTCTTCTTTTATTCAATTATATTTAATACTCCCTCTGTCCCAATTGATATGACATACTTTCCTTTTTAGTCAATCCCAAAATGAACGACACATTTTTTATTTGATAATAATTTAAATTTAAACTTTGCGTTACGTTTAACGAGATTATTTATAATCACACAAATATCTTTGGCTTGTTTTAAACCATAAGATTCAAAAATCTTTCTTTATTTCTTAAATTTCGTATATGGTCAAACTATATCATATAACTTGGGACAGAGAGAGTATTACTTCCTCCATCTCAATTTAAGTGTCTTAGTTTGATTAAGCACGAAGTTTAAGAAATAAAGAGAGATTTTTGAATCTCATGATTCTAAATTAAAAATATGTATAATGTTTTTCGAATCTTATGATTATAAACTTGTCATGTAGAATGTGTGATTTATCAATTTACTAAGAGTCACACTTATTAAGAAAAATAAAAAAGAAAAGTAAGATACTTAAATTGAGACTGACGGAATATAAGTTTATTTTAATCAGTTCTCATTGGAGTTACTTGTGTGAGTTGTACTGGTTTTCCACAAATGTGGAATCATTCAAAAAATAAGTATATGGAATACATATATTTGTTTCATCAACAGACCTAACGAGAAAGCCCATTGTGATATGTCAAATACTCAAGACAGGAAAATATAGTACTATCAGCGGAGATGATGAAAATTTGAACATTAAAATACCGTGCACTTTGGAGAAATTTCAAGAGTGGCTTAGTGCAAAAAGAACATTTGGATTATCAACCTTGAAAACCAGAATAGAGAACATGTTACGAGCAAAGAAAGCATGTATTATTGGCGACTCGAAATGAGGAACAGTGGAAGACATTATCACCTTGTATTACAACAATGACATTATGACACAAGATACCATGAAACTAACAGAAATACATGACATAATTATAAACCTGAAATATAAACATGCAAAAGAAATGATTGACCAATACCAAAGGACAATTTGACAAAATAGAAGGCCTGTAATAAATACTAGACCTACTACTATTACTAATACAATAAAAAAAGGGAATTCTGATCTTTTTGCATAAGGATGTGAGGAATTACTACTTTGATAGGGATCATGTAGCTTTGCTACTTGAAGCCAAATTTACTACTCTGATAGGGAGCCTGTAGTTTTACTACTTGCAGCCCCAATTTACTACTATGATAGGGAGCATGTAGTTTTACTACTTGCAACCCCAATTTACTACTCTGATAGGGAGCATGTAGTTTTACTACTTGCAATTCCAATTTACTACTCTGATAGGGAGCCTATAGTTTTACTACTTGCAACCCAATTTACTACCATGTATTACTACGTACTACCATGTATTACAAACCATATCATTCAAAAACAAAAAAAAACAATTATCAAGAGAATGACAAGGAAGACAATAGCAAGAGAATTTGATGGAGATATCAACTCATGTCAAGAAGATATTATCAAGGAGGACACCTGGAAAGCAGCCGAACAAAATGGACAAAAGAAGAAAGAGACAACCTCAAAAAAAGACTGCAACAAAGACAAGAACTTTGAAAATATCAGACAATCATAGCAGACAAACTGTAGCACTTTAGACTTTTGGAAAAGTCATTACTATTTACTTTATGACTTTTGAGAAAGCAATTTTGTCATCTTATCAGCCGAGGTTATCTATATAAAGAGTCTCTTGTAACCATATCATTCATTCGAAAACTTTCTATACAAATCTTTGTTTGAAAACTCTCTATGTCTAGCTAAACCCCCTCATTGGTCTATAATCCAGATCAATTATAATATCATAATACCAGAGATAAAACACTTTGAAAGATTATAATTAGAATCATATTAGTCTTTAAACCTGCACCTTCATAAGAATTTTAGAAGATAGTCTGTTGAGAACTCACAGGCTCTGTTGAGAACTCCCAGGCACCTAGGCTAATTATCTCGCAATTTCGGTGGAAGAAGAAGGGAAGCAGGGCCAAGGGTGGGTTGAGATCTCCGGTGATCTGAAATTCTGATTAAGAAGTATGATTTCTAGACTATGTATTTTTAATTATAATTTTGATAAGTGTTGAACTCTTTAATTATGATGTTCATATTGGTTAAAGATTATAGACTTTTATTTAAAAATGAATTTTGAGTTGATACTACCAGTTTCCTTACTACATGCTTATTATTTGATAAACTTAGATAAAACTTTATTAATATACCATCTATATTCCTACCCTCTTCAGGGTTACTAAATGATGAAAAGATCTTCACAGAAATTGGTATCAAAGCTTGTAAAAGGAATAGATTTATAAACAATGAAAACACATCCATCGTTTATTAAAATTAATTTGTTAAATAAAATGTTATGGAAATGTTATGAGATGAAACAACTTTTAATAAACATTAGGAAAGAAAATGAGATTATAATGGGTTTTCAAGATGAGATGTTAGCAACAAAACGAAGAAATGATATAACTTACGAAAAAGAAATAGAAAAATATTCTGAAAATGAGATAGAAGAAATTAAAACACACATAGAAGATGTTGTAGCAACATATAGAAGGATAATAGAGATAAATACAAGAATAAATGAACAAAACATTATGATATTAGATTTAGAAGCAGATCTACGAATGGAAATAGAACACTATGGATGAAAAAAGACTAATGGAACAACAAAATAAGTTAAGAGAACTTAGAATGATAACAGATAAACCCCTTACATTTAATAGAGATATAAACCAACATATAGTAAGTTGCAGAATAAGTATAGCTCTAATAGAAGAAAAAGATCAATGTTTACAAGAAAATTCTAAGCAAATATATGAACAGGAAGAAACTATTAAAGAATTAAAAAATAGAATAACATTAAAAGACGAAAAGTTGAGATAAAAGATGGAAGAAAATTTGAAACTGCTGGAGGAAAAATTAAGAGAAATAATCAGAAAAGATAATGAATTAAAAGATCTAAATGATATTATAGAAGAACAATATAAGTACATCAACCTATTAAAATATGGATAAAGGAAAAGAAATAGTAGAAGACTCTAAAGAAACATATTATCAGATGAATACATATGAATGAGGATCAACACAAACGTTAAACTTTAAGCCAGAAACATATCAGAAGATACAAGACGAAAAAGAGGAATTATCTATTAAGAAAATATTTAAAACAAAATGATTTGAAAGAAATAAAGAAATAAGATATATAGCACACAAACATGAAAATATAATAGATACAATGAGTGTAAATGGAAGAACGAAAATAAACTTGATAACAAATGAAGTAATAAAAAGAGAGTTAGCAAAACTATCTACTAGAGAAGCTAGAAAATATAGAAACATATACTTTGGAGGAGTATAATTTACTATAAAAGCATACTTTCAGAAAAATATAGATACACCTATACAAATATACATATTAGATGATAGGATATTAAGAAATTTACAAGATGTTTTAATATAAGTAATAAAAGGAAATTTAATATATCAAAAACTAAAATTTACGGTACAACCAGACTTTAGTATATCATTAAAAGATGAACACAAAGACTTAGTCTTAACACTATATTACAAACTAGGTGGAATAACAATGCCACCAGGAAGTAAAGTCATAAGTATTGAAACAAAAATGATATATGCCCTAACCGAAAACCACCATGTAAAGAAACAACACGAAATGAATATATTAGTACCAAGAATGTACCAAGAAATATTAGAACATATAGAACATAAAGAAAATTCCAAAATAACTATACCAGAAGAAATATATATGGATTTTAATACCAGAACCCTTACACCATCAAAAAGATTAATACAAAAAGTAGAAGGATCTAGATTGAGTATTACAAGAGAACCGATAATGTCATGACAAACTAGCGTTATACAACCTAGAATATTAGATTTAATAAATATAAACACAAATAGATTGAAGATTAATGTAATAATATTTAAAGGTATGATAACAACATATTGTATAGCTGAAATAAATACTGGAGCCATTAAAAGTTTTATACATATAAGTAAGATTAATGAAAATGATTGTGATTTAATAGACCCACAAACTTATAATTATCCTAAAAATGAAAGAGAAATAATAATTACTAAAAGTATTAATTTAAGATTCAAAATCCAAGATTTAGAATATAAGATAAATATAGGAGTAATAGAATATGACAGTTTCAATGAACTACTTTTAAGAAGTGAACCATGATAAATTATAAGATAAATAATAACGGAATTGAAATAAATGATCAAGGAAAAACAAGATTCGTAAATAAAGTATGAATATACAAAGAGAAATAATAACAAAAAAATAGAAATTAAAAGTAATAAGGACAGCTTTATCAGAAGAGATATTTTCCCAACTAAAATATTTGAAATACAAGGCAAAAGAAATAAAATTAGAAGAAAATATAAAATAATTAGAACAACAATGTGATAAATTTGATAAAATATGGATAGATATGGGAATTGGGTGGAAAAGAGAATAAATAATCCTGACTAACCCTAACGAGAAAATTAATGCGTTATGGGAAGAAATAATAGTAAAAGAAAAAATGAAAAATACATTGATAATAATGGATGAAATAAAAGAAAATCAAACCCAAATACAAGAAGTGATAAGAGAAGAATTGATTAACCTATGGAATGTATCTGAAATACCAACATTTAAGATAATATTAGAAAAACTTAATATGTTAATAGAAGAGAAAAACAAAGGACAATTAGTAAAATAAAACCAAAATTATCCACAGAAGTAGAAAAAACATTGGATAGTCTATCGATATTAAATAAAAAGGGATAATTTTAATGGAAAAACAAGAACCTAGTGTACCCAGTGTACTTACGTTTTTAAAAAACAATGAGAAAAAGATAATAGAAAAAGAAAGATACAAGTATGAACCTATAAGGACAAGAACACCAAAAGAAGATAAAAATTCAAAAGAAGAAAACATTTACTTAAAAGACACAGAAAAAACAACCTATAAATATTTAAACCTAAAACTAGATAAACAAGAACAACAAATATGTGAGTTAAAAACAGAGAATACAAAATTGAGATCACATAATAACGAAGAATGGTATGATAAGTATAAAAAATATAAACACAAATTTAAAGATACGAAGAAAATATTAAAGGAAACCAAAGTAGAATTAAAACAAACAAAAGAAGAATTAAAATGAGGTAAAACAAGAATTAGAAGAATTAAAAGAGGAAATACAAATCCTTAGAGAACAAATAAGAAAGTTAAAAGGAAAAAAGAAAGTAAGGAAAAATACTAAAACAAGTGATGAAAGTACAACTAGTAGTAACGAAAAAACTGATAGTGACTCAGACAAAGATAGCAACGATAAATTAACTAACAAAGAAATACAAGTAGTAGAATTTTCAGAAGAAGTAGAGAACGAAGAAAACTCAGAAATAGTAAAAGAAAATAACCAGATAATAGAAGCTTTACAAAAAATGAAAAGAGTAAATGCAATCATAGAAGAAGAACCTGAAAGTGATGTAGAAGATGAATTTAATAGACCTATAGAAACAAAAATAGAAACAGATGATGTAGTAAATGAAGATGCAAATGATTATCCTGAAGAAGAATTAGTAGACCCTAATTTAGAAATAATATCAAGAAAACAGACTAGATTACCAAACCACATACTAGTAGGACAACAAGCCGAATTTAAAGAATTTGTAGGATCAATGGCACAAGGAGTAAACTAAAATGGATATTTTCTAGACCTAGATAATGTTTATGATGAACAAGAAATAGGAAGAAGGATAACTGATTGGAATCTTGGAATGTATATAGCACTAATGAACTCTACACAAACAAAAAACCTAAAATACATGTATGAATTGATATCTAAAACATTAATTGGAAAAGTTGCATATTGGATAGAATCTATAGCATACCAATTAAGAGAAGAAGTACTTAGCCATGCAATAGATTGGAAATCTATGTTAATAATATTTGATATTATACTAAAAAGAGATTTTTAGGAGAAAGATGGTTAGTAGCTAGAGAAAACGTACTTGCAGAAAGAAAACATGAAATAGTAATGAATTTGAATAATATGAAATGTTGTAAGATTAATAAATTACCAGAATATACAATTTGTTTTAGTAAGTTCTTTTATGAAGCAAGATTCTTACAACAAGAAGGTTTAATATATCAACAACTTTATTATGACCACTTGCCAACACCTTATAACACCGAAGTATCAAAAGAATATACCCAACTAGAACAAAAAAAACACATTATGAGAAAGAATAAGAGTACTAAGAGCATACTTAATGCGAAAATGCGAAGAATTTAGAATGCAACAAAAGATTAAAAAAAATAAGAAACTAGGATTAAGAGAAATATGTGGATCCACAGAAAGAAGATTAGTATTTGGATGTGATGATAAAAGAAAAAAGAAAATAAAAGAAAAGTAATAAAAGATATCAAACAAAGAAATATAGGAGAAATAATAATTATAAAAATTATAATAACAAATCAAATTATAATAACACACATTATTACAAACCTTATAGGAAAAAGAGATTTAAAAGATATAAAAATACCCCTGAAACTAGAAAGAAATTTAGATACAAGAGAAAATTTAGAAAAAGAAAATATGTGAAACCCGTAGAAGCAGAAAAGGTTAAAGAATGTAAATGATGGAATTGTAACGAAAAATGACATTATGCTAATAAATGACCAAAGCTAAAGAAAAAAGGAGTAAAATATATAAATACGACACAATTTATAATGAGTTTACAACATATCAGAGAAGATAATGATAAATGGTATGAATACGAAGACTTTTATGTCAGCCAAACTGATGAAGAAAGTGAATCGGAATTAGAAAATATTAACTTTATTAACCAACACTCAGATAGTGAAAGTAGTTCTGAGTAAAATGAATGTACAAAAAAAAGAAAAAAGAAAATTATTAGAAGAAAGAAGTTATTGGATACAATGTGAACAACATGTTCGCTATAAGCTTGTTACAACTACAACTACAAGTGAAACAAGAAATAAATATTATAATGATAGATATAACAAGGTTACTAAAAAACTTAGTAGAATAAGAGAAAGATTAAGTGAGATAAATTGGCAACTTATTAGAATAAGGAGTATAGAAGAAATAATGGAAGATGAAAACATTCGCCAAGAGGTAAGAGAATTAGAACAAGATGAAAATCTCCAACAAAGATTAAGGGAAATGGATATCAGACAAAATACTAATACCTAATAAAATGGTAGCAATCTATATAGAAGCCCATATAGAATATAAGCCTAATAAAATGATAAAACAAAAAATCTTTATTGATAGCGGAGCAGATTTATGCTTAGCTAGAAAAGATGTATTAGAATCACACAGGTGGAAGAGAACCAGATCACATAGAGCAAGAGTATCATGATTCAATGAACAATCAAAAGAATTAGATGTAGTAGCAGAAAACATGAGAATTGTATTAGGAAAAACAATATTCATATTACCAATAATATATCAATTAGATAATATGAAACAACATGTATTATTAGGAAATAACTTCTTAGATTACTTTAAGACACAGGTTATAGATAGCAATACTTTTAGCTTACAAACACCTTGTAATAAAAAAGAATAATACCAATACATACATTAGGATTATGTACTATAAAAACTGATAGGAATAATAACCTACAGCTATTAACAGAAAAATATCTTAATATACTAAAAATGAACTTCGGAGAAAATCCAATTCAACTATGGGAAAACGAAAAAATATATGCAGAAATTAAGCTAATAAATGATAATGATATAATTAGATCAAACCTATTAGATATAGTCCAACAGATCAAAAAGAATTTAAAACTCAATTAAAAGAATTACTAGAATTAAAAATGATACAAGAAAGTAAAAGCTCACATAGTATCCCAACCTTTTTAGTAAGGAAACATAGTGAACAAAAAAAAAGGAAAAGCCAGAATGGTAAATAGAGAACTAAATAAAAAGACAATATTTGATGGATATTTTCTACCATATAAAAGAAACCTTATTAACAGATTAGGAAATACAAAATGGTTTAGTAAGTTTGATTGTAAAAGTGGATTTTGGCAAATAAATCTAACAAATGAATCAAAATCTTTAACAGCCTATAGTGCCTCTCAAGGACACTATGAATGGAATGTACTACCCTTTGAATTAAAGAATTCACCACAAATATTTCAAAGAAGAATGGACCAAGTGTTTAGAAAATTAACAGAATTTTGTATAGTATATGTTGACGACATATTAATAATTAACGATAATCTAGACGATCATATAAAACATCTAGAAGAATTTATAGTAACTATAAAACAACACGAAATATTATTATCTTAAAAGAAATATGAAATCTTTAAAAACAATATTGAATATTTAGGATATATTATAGATAATGAAGGATTACAACTACAAGAACATATAGTAACAAAGATAAGGAATTTCAAAGAAAAGGTAGAAAGTAAAAAAAAGTAAAACAATTCTTAGGAGTAAGAAATTATGCTTTAGACCATATAAATGATTTACCACTCTTAAGAAAACCATTACAAGAATTAAAAAAGAAAAACATAACTTTGAATGGAAAGAAGAACATACTAAAGCTATGAAAGAAATCAAGGAAAGGTAAAAACATTACCAAAACATAGAATAGCAACAGAAAAAGATCAACTAGAACTTTTTACTGACGCTAGTGATATAGGATGGGGAGCAGTCCTCATAGCTTATGATAAAGGAGATATTGATAAAGAGAAACCACTAATTTGTGGATATGGAGGAGGAACATGGAAACCAAATGAGAAAAATTATCATATTAATGAGATAAAATTATTAGCAGTAAAATTTGGAATAAAGAGATTTCATTACCACTTATTATCAGTAAAATTTGTTGTTAGAACTGACAACACATAGGTAAGAGCTTTTATTACAAACAAGATAGATCCTTTACCAGAATTGAATACAATGAGAAAATGACAATCATTCTTTACTTGTTATGAGTTTATTGTTAAGAATATATCTAGAACTAAAAACGTTTTAGCTGATTTTCTTTGCAGATATAACAATGTCGATCAACAGTGATAACCTTGAAGAATATATTACCAACGCCATAGATTTCATTATACAAACCAATGAAATCTTAATATCCAGATTACAAGAAAACACCAATCTTATAAACCAACTCAGAGAAGCCATACAAGACTTGATAACCCTGAAAACTTTACAAAATAAAACCCAATCCAAATTACGTATCACTACACCTAAAAAACCAAAAAACCCTACTACTAAAACTCTGGCACCATTTATATCAAAACTGGCAACTATACCATCTTCAATACCATCCTCTTCATCAACAGTATTAATGGCTGACAAACTGAAATATACACCTGAATATATCAGTGCTTATGAAAAGATCAATAAATTTTATGATTATAAGACTAACCCTCATATTTTACGCAGTGCTAAACTGAGCAAGTATCCCAGATTCTTGTGCAGTGAACATGCTAACCCGAAAATAGTATCAAAATTATTCACTTACGGTTTTATTGATAAACTAATAGTGGATGAGAACATGTACAACATTGCCCGATTACCAAGTATTATTGTAAAATCTACAAAACTCATGATGGAATCATTCGGAAAAGGAGTATATGGAATACAATTTTTTGATGCATCAACAGACCTAACGGGAAAGCCCATTGTGATATTTTAAATATTCAAGACATGAAAAAATAGTACTATCAGCGGAGATGATGAAAATTTGAACATGAAAATACCGTGCACTTTGGATAAATTCCAAGAGTGGCTTAGTGCAAAAATAACATTTGGATTATTAACCTTGAAAACCAGAATAGAGGACATGTTACGAGCAAAGAAAGCATGTATTATTAGCGACTCGAAATAAGGAACAGTGGAAGACATTAGCACCTTGTATTACAACAATGACATTATGACACAAGATACCATGAAACTAACAGAAATACATGACAAAATTATAAACCTGAAATATAAACATGCAAAAGAAACGATTGACCAATACCAAAGGATAATTGGACAAAATAGAAGGCATGTAATAAAAACTAGACCTACTACTATTACTAATACAATAAAAAAAGGGAATTCTGATCTTTTTGCATAAGGATATGAGAAATTACTACTTTGATAGGGATCATGTAGCTTTGCTACTTGAAGCCCAATTTACTACTCTGATAGGGAGCCTGTAGTTTTACTACTTGCAGCCCCAATTTACTACTCTGATGGGGAGCCTGTAGTTTTACTACTTGCAGCCCCAATTTACTACTCTGATAGGGAGCCTATAGTTTTACTACTTGCAGCCCAATTTACTACCATGTATTACTACGTATTACCATGTATTACAAACCATATCATTCAAAAACAAAAAAAATTATCAAGCGAATGACAAGGAAGACAATAGCAAGAGAATCGAATAGAGATATCAACTCATGTCAAGAAGATATTATCAAAGAGGACACATGGAAAGCAGCCGAACAAAAGGGACAAAAGAAGAAAGAGAGATCCTCGAAAAAAGACTACAACAAAGACAAGAACTTTGAAAATATCAGGCAATCATATCAGACAAACTGTAGCACTTTAGACTCTTGGAAAAGTCATTACTATTTACTTTATGACTTTTGAGAAAGCAATTTTATCATCTTATCAGCCGAGGTTATCTATAAAGAGCCTCTTGTAACCATATCATTCATTCGAAAACTTTCTATACAAATCTTTGTTTGAAAACTCTCTATGTCTAGCTAAACCCCTCCTTAGTCTATAATCCAGATCAATTATAATATCATAATATCAGAGATAAAATACTTTGAAAGATTATAATTATAACCATATTAGTCTTTAAACCTGCACCTTGATAAGAATTTTAGAAGATAGTATGTTGAGAACTCCTAGGTACCTAGGCTAATTATCCCGCAATTTCGGTGGAAGAAGAAGGGAAGCAGTGCCAAGGGTGGGTTGAGGTCTTCGGTGATCTGAAATTCTAGTTAAGTGGTATGATTTCTAGACTATGTATTTTTAATTATGATTTTGATTAGTGTTAATCTCTGTAATTATGATGTTCATATTGGTTAAAGATTATAGACTTTTATTTAAAAATAAATTTTGAGTTGATACTACCCTTTTCCTTACTACATGCTTATTATTTGATAAACTTAGATAAAACTTTATTAATTTACCATCTATATTTCTACCCTATTCAGGGTTACTAGATGATCAAAAGATCCATACAGAAATTGTATCTGGACATCATGGTTTTATAGAAACTCCAGTAAGGATACTTATACATTTCAAGATGAAGAAGAAGAAAAAGAGGGTAGTGGATGACCGACCTAGGATCAAATGGGGGAGTTTGACCATGTCTTGTGCCCTGGAGATGGGGGAGAAGTTGACGCATATGGGGGCTTGGGAGATTAGTGGGGATGCGACCTGTATTTTTGTACGTAACTGTAAAACTTTTGAAATTTATTGATCTTAAATATGTTATAACATTTTTATAACTATAAAAGCTTTTTGGCAAGGAGATATATAAATTAATGCATAAACTTTTGTTGTGGAATGTTGCAAGCTCTTTTCTCTTCCTTTTATTTTTCCATGAAATTGTCATCACATATAGTTTTTACCATGGCTAGTTCCCTATAGATGGGGATAAATTGATGGTTATGGGGTCCTGGGAGAGTCGTAGAGATGCGACCAGTATGTGGGATAGGATGGTTAGTTGCATTAGGATAGTAACTAGGGAGGTGCAGGGGGTCTCGAGAGGTAACCGTGGTGGGCATCAAGGGGACTGATGGTGGAATAGAGAAGTTCAATGGAAGGTGGAAGCAAAGAAGGTAGCATATGCGAAGTTGTTGGAAAGAAATGATGAGGTGGAGAAGTGTACGAATAGGGAACTGTATAAGATGGCGAGGAAAGAGGCGGAGTTGGCGGTTTCGTTGGCAAAAACGACAACTTTTGAACACTTATGTGCAGAACTAGAGGACAAATGCAAGGATAAAAAGTTGTTCAGGTTATCCAAGGCGAGGGAGAGGAGGGCACGTGATTTGGATCAAGTGAAGTGTATCAAGGATGAGTATGGAAAAGTATTGGTGGAAGATGCCCTCATTAGACAAAGATGGCAGTCATACTTCTAGAAACTATTGAACGAAGAAGGGGACAGAGGCATTGTGTTGTGTGACTTGGAGCACTCCGACAGGTATCGTGATTTCAGGTATTATAGGAGTATTAAGGTTGAGGAGGTTAAGGATGTTGTTCATATGATGCACATGAAAAGAGCAACCGAGCCTGATGTGATTCTTGGGGAATTTTGGAAGAGCGCAGACAGGGCAGGTTTGGAGTGGCCGACTAGGTTGTTTAATGTCATTTTTAAGACAACAAAGATTCCTGAAGAATAGAGGTGAAGTATAATGATTTCTTTGTACAAGAAAAAGGCGATATCCATAGTTGCAACAACTATAGAGGTATCAAGCTGCTAAGCCACACTATGAAAATATGGAAAATGGTGGTAAAGATGAGGGTGAGGAGGGGTGTATCAATTTCAGAAAACCAGTTCAAATTCATGTCGGGCGATCCTACAGAAGCCATTCATCTTGTTAGGAGACTGGTGGAGCAGTATAGGAAGAGGAAAAGGGACTTACATATGGTATTTATCAACTAGAAAAGGCTTATGACAAAGTGCCAAAGGAGGTTCTATATAGATGTTTTGAGGCTAGAGGTGTACCTGTGGTGAACATTAGGGCAATTAAGGATATGTATGATGGAGTCAAGACCACGGTAAGGACAGTATGAGGAGACTCGGAGCACTTTCCAGTTGTAATGGGGTTGCATCAGGGATCAACTCTTAGCCCATTTTTATTTGCCTTGGTGATGGATGGATTGATGTGGCAAATACAAAGTGAGGTGCCATGGTGTATTTTATTCGCGGATGATATTGTCCTGATTGACGAGACTCGCAGCGGAGTTAACGTTAAGTTGGAAGATTGAAGACAGACTCTAGAATCTAAAGGTCTCAAGTTAAGTAGGACCAAGACAGAGTACTTTGAGTGCAAGTTCAGTGACGTACCGCATGAGGCGGACGTAGAAGTGAGGCTTGGTACCCAGGTCATCCAGAAGAAAAGTAGTTTCAAGTATCTTGGGTCTATTATACAAGGAAATAGAGAAATTGATGATGATGTCATGCATCGTATTGGTGCAGGGTGGATGAAATAGAGACTCGCTTTCAGAGTGTTGTGTGATAAGAAGGTGCCACCAAAACTTACGAACAAGTTCTAGGCCGACTATATTGTATGTGGTGGAGTATTTGTCAATTAAGATCTCTCACATTCAAAAGATGAAAGTTACAGAGATGAGAATACTACGATGGATGTGTGGACACACTAGGAGATATATGATTAGAAATGAAGTTATCCGGGACAGGTGGGAGTAGCCTCGGTGGAGGACAAGATGCAGGAAGTGAGATTGAGATGGTTTGGACATATGAACATGAGAGTCCCGGTGCTGAGGTGTGAGAGGTTGGGCTATGGACGGTTTCAGAAGAGGTAGAAGTAGGCCAAAAAAGTATTAGGGAAAGGTAATTAGGCAGGACATGGTGCAGTTTCAGCTTCCTGAGGACATGACCTTAGATAGAAGGTTATGGAAGACTCAGATTAGGGTAGAAGGATAATATGTATTCTAGCTTATTCTTTCATATTAATGGTCGCAGTACCATTCTATAATTTCTTGCGTTTTGATTTGTTGTACTTCGATTATCCTATTTTATCTGTCGTAGCTACTGTCCCCTTTTCAAAATACTTTATTAGGGCTTAGTCGCTTTCGTTATTATCATTTCCATACTGCTTTGAATTTCTTTGAATTTCTTGTCCGTATTTGACCTATTTTTATGATTTATGCTTTCTCTTGAGCCGAACTAGTATTTCTTGTACTTCGATTATCCTACTTTATTTGTGGTAGCTACTGTCCTTTTTTTCAAACTACTTTATAATGACTTACTCGCTTTCGTTAATTCCATTTTTATACTGCTTTAATTTTCTTGTCCTTATCTGACCTATTTTTATGCTTTCTCTTGAGCCGAATGTCTTTCGGAAACAGCCTCCCTATCTTGGTAGGAGTACGGTCTGCGCACACTCTACCTTCCCTAGACTCACGTTGTGAAATTTCACTAGATATGTTGTTGTATCATAAACGATAGAGATTGATCTGAGTTCAATCCAATCGTCATCCATTATCAAATTTTTGTATGTACTCATGAAAAAAAATACGACATGATGTAAGAGGAGGACATGCATGTTATATAACTATTGACATAATTAATTACCTAAATAAAAGTTTAACCTCTCTTAACAATTTCATTAGATGAAATTATCACATACTTTAACAGTTTAAAATTGTAAAAATAGGAAGTACAAAAGTTAAATTCTAAACCCAAATGAAAGAAACGCATCGAAGCAATTACAACAAAATGCTGGTGGGTGACAAGTGACTGATAACTGAGACGTTGTGACGACAACAACAACAACAAGTGACTTGATTGATTCTTAAATTACTTTTATCAAATTCTGCAACACCTTTCACCGTTTTGGCATCCCTTTCCATTTTTAGTAACTCCATTTTTCTAAGACTCTTTCCTCTCTTCTCCTCCTCCAATATCTTATCCCCAAACCCACAACCAAAAAACAAAATAGCTCATAAAAATATCACTAGACCTTTTAGGGTTTGAGTACTTAAAAGATCTCAACTGAGAAGAAATTTTGAGAAAGAAAAAAAAAGTATGGCTCGTGGAAAGATCCAGATCAAGAGAATAGAGAACCAAACAAACAGGCAAGTGACTTATTCAAAGAGAAGAAATGGGCTATTCAAGAAGGCTAATGAACTCACTGTTCTTTGTGATGCTAAAGTTTCAATTATCATGATTTCTAGTACTGGCAAGCTTCATGAATTTATAAGTCCCTCTATCACGTAAGTATCTAAAAGAATGATTCGTTTGTTGGTTATTTTCCATTATATGTTTCTATTGATTATTTTGATGTTGTTTTTCTGTGTTCTTAGGACCAAGCAGTTGTTCGATCTGTACCAAAAGACCGTTGGAGTTGATCTTTGGAACTCCCACTATGAGGTTTTCTTTGATTTCCCTTATAAAATCTTGGAAAAATTCCCCTATTCTGTTAAATTGTGTAACAAATCTCATCTAAAAGATTAAACATGTATGACATATATAGTACATTTTTATTTAATTTGTAATATTTTCAACATGTCCTTCATATGTCGGAACCTAATTCTTTTTTATGGGCCAAATACATAAATCCAAGTTCTCGATCTCCGTGCTACAGGTTGAACTGTGTGAAAATCTTATTTAAAATTTAAAATTGTTTGTTAGAAAGGTAGAATTTTATCTAGTTAATTATATATCCAACATAATTCGAGGCGTTTTCAGATTTATTATTTTTTTTATGTTGTGCAGAAAATGCAAGAGCAGTTGAGGAAGCTAAAGGATGTTAATAGGAATCTCCGCAGGGAGATCAGGTAGATACTGACCTAGCAGTTCTAGATCTTTTATTTAATACTATGAATCTATCATTTTTTTGTTGATATAAATAAATTAAAATCTTTTATTTATCTCCTCTTTAACTTCTACTGATATTAATTAATGGATGGACAGGCAGAGGATGGGAGAAAGCCTAAACGATCTGAAGTATGAACAGTTGGAAGAACTCATGGAAAATGTTGACAATTCTTTGAAGCTTATTCGTGAAAGAAAGGTTAAATTCCAATTAATAATCAAACTAAAATTTCTTAAATTAATTTAACTGTATAAGAATCACTTTATAATTGTCAAGATCTACTTGAATCTGCATCTAGATCAGCCAAAAAAATATATATCAAGCAATAAGAAAGCCTAGATATAACATGAGTATATATGAGCCTCAATCAATAACTCACATTTTAGAGAAAAAAAAATCCCTTGATTATTTTCATTAATTGAAAGACAATATATACCATTTACATATTTTCATAATAGGAAAATTCTATTCATATTCTACTCCTAAAACCTTATTCTATTTGGAGACTAACTATACAATTATGGTAAGTGTACAAGACTAATATACACATTGTATACAAAATCAACCCAAACTGTGGGTCTGCTACAGTAACCCGAAAGCACTGTTCAACCGATATACACATGTATATTGTGTATATCGGATGTTTATTTAACACACCACGCAGTTACAGCGGGCTATCTTCGAACTCTGAGACTGTTCCTAAAATCTTCAAAAATGACCGAGGGAAGACCCTTTGTAAAGATGTCTGCATTCTGATATCGGGAAGGGACATGGCAGACGCGTACTTGTCCACGAGCTACCTTTTCGCGAACAAAATGAATGTCCATCTCGATATGTTTTGTGCGCTGGTGTTGAACCGGATTACCAGAAAGATAGATGACACTAACATTATCACAGTAAACCAAGGTAGCTTTCTGAATAGGACAATGAAGCTCTAAAAAAAGATTGCGCAACCAACATGATTCAAAGACCACATTGGCTACCCCTTGATACTCGGCCTCTACACTAGAGCGAGACAATGTCGATTGACGCTTTGCAGATCATGAGACCAAGTTATTACCAAGAAACATACAATAGTCAGACATAGACCGTCTGGTGTCCGGACAGCCACCCCAATCAACATCTGTATACGAGACAAGAGTAGATGTCGACGATGGATATAAATGTAAGTCATAGTCAAGTGTCCCCTAGATGTACCGAATAATGCGTTTGAGTGCATTCATGTGCTCAACCCTAGGATCATGCATAAATAAATACACCTGTTGTACGACATACGTAATATCTGGTCTCGTGAAAGTAAGATACTGAAGGGCTCCTGCAAGACTGCGATAGCGGGTCGGAGCTTCATAAGGTGAGCCAGCCGCAGATCCCAACTTGGGTTTAGTATCAACTGGAGTGGAAGTGGACTTACAAGATGACATCCCAGCCCTCTCAATGATCTCAGCTGCATACTTTCTCTGTGATAAGAACAACTCACCTACATGATGAGTGACAACAATCCCCAAAAAGTAACTTAAGGGCCCCAAGTCTTTCATAGCAAACTCAGAACTAAGCATTATCATGATAGACTGGCGTAATGCATCAGAAGAGGCAGTCAAGATAATAGCATTCACATATAATAGTATATAAGCCAATGAAGAACCACGATGATATATGAACAATGAATTATCAGACATGCTGTGAGAGAACCCAATAGTCGAAACATAGTCTGCAAACCTCTTATACCAAGCCCGTGGAGACTGCTTAAGCCCATACAAGGACTTATTCAATAAACAGACATGGTGAGGATATCTGGGATCCCTAAACCCTAAAGGCGGATGCATATATACTGTCTCCTTGAAATCACCATGTAAGAAAATATTCTTCACATCTAACTGATGAATGGGCCATGCATTCGAAAGAGACAAGATGAGCACAGTTTGAATGGTAGCTGGCTTGACCACCAGGCTAAATGTCTCACCACAATCTACATCAACCTGCTGATTCTTAGCATCACCTACAAGACGAGCCTTATGCCTCGCAAAAGAATCGTCAGAGTTGTCCTTATGAGCAAAAATCCACATAGACCGAATAATATTAACACCAGATGGATGGGGCACCAACTCCCACGTCTTATTATCAATAAGAGCATTATATTCGTCGGTCATAGCAATTTTCCAATTCGGGTCATTTAAGGCAGACACAAGATTATGGGGTAAGGGTGATTTAAGAACATTAGAATTTAAATTAAAATGTCTTTTTGGTTTAAAAATATCCCATTGACTACGAGTGACTGGTCTTTGACTCGGGGAAGAATTGGGCGGATTTTAGGAAATACCGGGACCAGGGACGGACGGCCAGTAGGCAGTGGGCCTGCTGGCCCAACACGGTAACTGGAAACTGGACAAGACGCGATGGCTCGGACCGATCTCGGTATTGGGGTGAGGGCATCGGCCCAATAGCCGAAACTAGAATTGAAATCGGCCTAGTATGTTCACTGGAAATAGTGGGTAATGATAATGTAGTGGGTCCAGAGGGTAGTGGGCCCGCAGGCATATTTGGGGTGCGGGACATGTCCGATAAATGGTGAATAATATACAGGGATATATCATCATCCAAAAAATTATACGAACTAGGCAAGAGATTACGAACCTTAGCAAACGGAAATTGGGATTCATAAAAAATTACATGGCGACTAATGATGATTTTATTAGAAGATAAATCAAAACATTTATAACCACGGTGATTTGACGGAAAATCCAAAAACACACAAGGAGTAGACCAGGGCTGAAGTTTGTTAATTGTGGTGGACGGAAAGAGTGGATAACACATACACCCAAAGACCTTCAGATGTGAATACAAAGGAGTCTTATTATATAAAATTTGAAGGGGGGACGAATATGTCAAACCTTTGGAAGGAAGAATGTTAAGAAGATATGTAGCCATTCGTAGAGCATAATGCCAAAAAGAGGGGGGGTACAGAAGCATGAATCAATAATGTTCGAACAATGTTATTAATGGTACGAATTTTGCGTTCAGCTTTCCCATTTTGTGAAGACGTATGAGGGAAAAAAATGAAAATGGATCCCATTATTAGCACAAAATTCATGAAACACCCAATTGTCATATTCTTTGCCATTATCACATTGAATATTTTTTATTTCCGTTCGAATTGGGTTCTAATGAATGCTCTAAATTTTAAGAAGATGGAAAAGACTTGAGATTTTTTCGCTATCGGAAAAACCCATAAAAACTTAGAATAATCATCCAAAAAAAGAACATAATACAGATGACCCAACAAACTTAGAACAGGGGATGTCCATAAATCGCTATGAATAATATCAAATGGTATTAACGTATGAGAATTGGAGTCTACAAACGGCAATCTAACAATTTTTCCTAAAGAACAAGATTGACAATTCGGAGTACTACGCGTACCCTTACAAGAAATAAATTTATTTTTAGCTAAGGAAGACAAAATAGATGACCCTGGATGACCTAGACGAGCATGCCACAAGGAAGGAGCAAGGGCGGCAAACGTAGACGGCAAGGCTTGACTCGAAAGACTGAAACTTAGTGTGATCGGATAAAGATCTCCCCTACTATCACACCTCATGAGAGGAGTCCCCGTCTTGAAATCCTTCACAGAAAACCCAAACGGATCAAATTCAACAGAAACATGATTATCAGTTGTGAATTTACGGACATAGACTAAATTTTTAATCAAATTAGGGGCATGAAGGGTATTTTTCAAGATAAGAGGTGGATGGAGTGGAGACAAAGTTTTATGACCATAACCACGAATCGGAATTGAATTACCATTTCCAACAATTATACCACGAGGATTGCTCAAATTAGAATAAGATGAGAGAGTACCTTGATCGGATGTCATGTGTGTAGTCGTGCCGGTGTCCATGTACCAATTTAGGCCGGTTGCGTTAATCCAAGTGTGTGCTTCGCGGCCTCAATATCTGTTTGAGTGGGTGTGGGGCCCACTGCTGAGAATGCCTGTGTGGGCTGAGGCCCAAATAGTCCCCCCCCGCCCCCCCGCCCCGGGCCGATACGGAATGAGGGGCCTGACTGTTGGGCCTGAACTAGGGCTGTCCAGCCTACTACCCGTTGGATGAGAAACTTGGAAAATAGGGGTTGTTTGGCCACGACCCACTGCCCCCCCCTCCGCCATGGAACCCACAAATGGGACCAGTAGGGCAGTGGCCCACTGTTGACTGGTCGAGGACCACTGCCGGTATGTTGTCCACTGGAACCGCCATGTTTGCCCCCGCGGTTTTTGCCATTATTTTTCCTAGTATTCTTTCCATTACCGTTAGCATGGTTTTGGCCCGAATTATCACCAAACCCGTAGTAGAATTTGTGGAGGACATCATCATGACAATTGGACTAGCACTCGTAGCCGCCTTTTTAGCCAAGCCGGCTTCTTCCAAAGTAAGCATGGAGCGGGTTTGATAAAACTTCGGGAGAGGATTACTTTGATGAATGGGTGTTCCAACGCCACTATAGGCCTCGGATAATCCAGCAACCACCTGAGGAACCAAACGATCGTCGCTAACAGGCGCACCAACGTTGCGGAGTTGGTCCGCCAAGTCTTTCAACCTTGTGCAATAAGCCAAAACATTGGGGAAATTTTCCATGTTGACGTGGGAAAATTCCTGCTCAAGGGTAACAACTCTGGAATTTCGATTATCTTGGAATATGTCACGCAACCTATCCCAAGCAGCCATCACCGTAGCTTCGGGCTCAATAATCGTCTGCAACATGTCGGTAGAGATAGTGGAATAAATCCACTGAAGGACTGTGGTATCAAGTGTTGTCCATAACTTAGGATCATCCTCGCGTTTAGGTACCTCCATATCCTCAGGAGCCGTGGGGATTATGTGATGGATGACTTGATGCGAGCAAGCGTGAATTTTGAATAACTCTACCCACGTCGCGTATTGGACGTTTTCTATTTCAAGAATTAGAGGGATATGATTCTTGATGTTAGAAACAAATAGGGCAAGGTGAAACGTGTTCTTTGATGTTGACATAATGAAATAGCAATAGGTGATAGAGGGATTTGAAAAAGAGAATTTGAGAGCGGAAGAAGACGCAGAAACCGAGGAGAAACTCTCGGATTCGCTGGCCGAAGAACAAGAGTTTTGGGATCGAAAAAATTTTGTTTGACCTAGACTTCTGATACCATGAAAGAAATAATCCCTTGATTATTTTCATTAATTGAAAGACAATATATACAATTTATATATTTTCATAATAGGAAAATCATATTTCTATTCTACTCCTAAAACCTTATTCTATTTGGAGACTAACTATACAATTATGGTAAGTGTACAAGACTAATTAAGGTACAAGACTAATATACACATTGTATACAAAATCAGTCCAAACCGTGGGCTGCTACAGTAACACGAGAGCACTGTTCATCCAATATACACATGTATATTGTGTATATCGGATGTATATTTAACATTTACTTTGTTAACTTTAAATATTTAAAGTGCAAAAGGGGTAAGAGGAACTGTCTTATCGTAAAACCTTAGAAGGAAAGATTTGCTACATTATTTAATTAAATGTAAGAGTTCTTCAAGATGATTATGACAATTTAGCTTAATAGGTCAGAATATCACCGTATTCTTGCTTTCCTCTTCTTTTTACTTTTTCAATTTCATTGATAAGTGGAGTAGCTGGCATATACTTGGGGCTAGTTTAGAGTTTAGACACGACTTTTTCTTTTTTGAAAAAAAATATTTTCAAAATAAGGTTTGATTACTCCTTATAATGAAATTTTTGAAGATGCGTTTTCCAAAACAAGTTTTTCAAGTGAATTTTTTTTTTCACTCACAAAATTTCAACTATTTTTTTTTAGTGAAATACATATTCAAACACAACTTCAACTTTCTAATACCATATTTCAACTTTAACTTCAAATATTTTTTATTTCAAATATCACTCCGTTTATATCCAAAATCCTACTTAATAACAAAATGTTCTTTCATCTTGGACTAAACTTCACTAGCTCTAAGGAACTCAGCTTCTCATAATGAAGTAGACCTATCATTCAAGAAGTTGAGCTAGTCCATAGATTATTATAGATCAAGCAGGTGGACGTAATAATTAAAAGAACATCACCCTTTTTTATGTCTTATGGAGTGCTTTTCTTTTTATTTTTACCCTTTAGTCTTGTTTGTCAAATGAAAATTTATAGAATGTATCTTTGTGTAAGAAATGCCTAACTTGGTTTCACTTGTGAAAGAACAGTATAAGGTGATTGGCAACCAGATTGAAACATTCAAGAAGAAGGTAATTAAAACTATTGGTCATACTCTTCTATTAAGCTTGTTTTCTGTTAAGTTTCTTCATGTAGGTGAATTCATATTTCCCAAAAAAATAATTGAGTGAATTCAGTATTTTGGTTGATTTCAGGTCAGAAATGTGGAAGAAATACGAAGAAATCTCTTGCTTGAATTTGTAAGTTCTTAATCCAGCCTATTTATGTTTTTGCATAGAAATTAAGTTTATTTTTTGCAATCATCCACAACCCCATTATCCCTCTAGTTGGTGTTCTTTGTGGAAGAATGATAAAAATGATGTGTTTTGACTTTATATGTCCCTCTAGCTCCGCCTCCGGCTATGTTATTGATGGATTAATTTTTGAATGGTGCAGGATGCAAGACAAGAGGATCCATATGGTGGGTTAGTTGAGCAAGAAGGAGACTACACTTCTATGCTTGGATTCCCAAATGGTGGCAGCATATTAGCCTTACGCCTTCAACCAAATAATAATCATCATCATCATCACCATCTTCACAGTGGAGGAGGCTCTGATATTACTACTTTTGGTCTAGCTTGAGTAGTAGTAATTAACCTTATTGTAATATTATAATTTCCCTATTAGTATATTAATGTTTTCTAAATAATCACATGCATTGTTTCTTAGACATGCATGAAACTGACGCTTTTGGACTATTTACTTTTGCTTTCAGTGTTAAATCCTAAAACCTATAAGGGTTTCAAACTCTTATGATTTTGGATGGAAGTGTTATGTATCTTTTAATGTGTAATGTAATCTTACTTTCTTATAATGATGTGAAAGTATGTGAATTGCGGATTTTATAAAAGCGATATCAATTAATTGGAGTTATATTCGTTTTCTTTATGTTAGTCATGTTGACACGTTTACTAAAGTTCAATAATTTTTACTAGGATCCCTTTTAGTTTTGTTAGAGATTTATATACTTTATTAACACCACCTCCCAGGCTATATTTATCTGTGTTGTGGGGGGTTGGCCGATCCCTACCTATCTATATATTTAATCAAACATATACATAAAAGAGGACATAAATCTTCGTTTCTAGAATTACATGGAGAATGAGTGAGCTCATTCTAATGTTTATTGAAAATCAGGAGGGGCCTTCGTTACTATTACAGGTTAAAACAAAAGAAGGAAAGCCCAGAATGAGGCCAATGGAACAGTAAAACAACTAAGTCATTCAACAGTAGATAAATACATATATGCCGAATATAGAAAACTTCTGTAACTTTTTTTTAGAAAACATTGAAATGATGAGCTTACATGGAGCAACATAAACCATAAGGAGTCATATAGCCGCTCACAGATGTTGTAGTTTTTTTTTTCTTTTTTGGTTGTTCAAGGCTCCATTTTCACGGCCTTCATCTTGCTAATCTATGCTAGTAAAAAATATAAAGAACTTCTATTAAAAAATTTATTCTTAATTTTGTTTTAGATAACATTAAACTAATGAACTTATATGAAGCATCATAAACCGTAAGAACAATAAGAATTCATATAGCCGATCACGTTTTATTTTTTTGATGTTGTGGTTCAAGGCTCCCTTTTCACCATTTGCATCTTGCTATGTATATTTTTTTTAAATGATAGGTAGGGAGAATCTAAACAAATTTGATGGAATCGGAAGCCTAATTATATCCCTGGATACTGCTTTAATATAACTGGCAAAAGTTTAAATATGTTACTATATTAGCAATTATCTTAATAGATCCTATTATGTTTCAGTCACGAGGATACTGTTTAGTATTGGCAAAAATTAAATAAGTGACTGACAATTGTTTTATCAGAAAATATTAGATTAAGGAAACTTCATTTTTTCGCTTATGGTAAGTTAATGAATTTCACAGGATAAAAAGTACCATAAAAAGACTAATAGAAAGAGACGCCACCAAAGTTAAAAAAAAAAAAAAAAACACCATTTTTTTTTTTGAGTTCTTAAATTCGCACAACAGTGGGAGCTCTTCCTCCTAATTCTGCTTGAGTCCTGAAGATAATCTTTTGCTTACAACGCTGTTCAGGTACCAAAAAAATATTTTTTATAAATCTTTTTACTGGTTTTTTTGTTTTCTTTTTCTCGAATGTATACACATTATTTAGTGTTTAGTTCTGTTTATTGTTTCATTCTTAAAAAGAAATCTGTTCTGGTGTTTTATTTATGATTTTCTTCGAATTTATTTGGGAATTGAACTATTTGATCATATAAATTGAGTGGTTTCTTGTGGAACTGATCCATTGGTGAATGGGTTGCATCTTTAAAAGGTGTACATTTTGTTCCTAAAGGTCTGGACTTTTTCTTTTTGGTGTTTTATTGGTGAATGAGATGGTGTTGTTTAATCGTTTATGCTGGATTATTTAGGAGAAAATGTGTATGAAATTTAATTTATGTTTTTTCGGGTAAATAGAGAGGAAATTGGATTGAAAGAGATAACTTTGGATGTTGTTTTTCTTGGTATAAGTTGGTTAAACGTATATGTTAGAATTGCAATTCTTCCGGGTGCCAATTTGGATTTAGTCCTAAGTGAGAAAACAAAAGACTAAACTGAAAATTCAATTTGTATTAAGTTTTGTTTTTTGAGAAAAGGATAAGTAATTCAATTTATATTAGATTCTAGATTAATAAACTGTGTGTTGGTTTCTACTTATGAGTTCAATCATTAATGTGAAAGAAGAATACAGGTATTAGATGATTTAGATCATTCAAATGGGAAATTTCCTTAAACCTAATATACTAATTGTCTAGTAAATCATTTCTTACATATTATGTCTTCTTTTTTTCTAATAGTATCTGTGGTTTTTATTGTTAAATTATGAGAAAGTATTTAAAATAAAATTTATATACTAAATTTATTCTCATTTTTCTTAAAATTAAAAGTTTATGCTTAATTAGAAGAGGAATTTTTTTTCTTTATTATTTGTTTGTCCATATTTGAGTATACCTTACTCTAATTTCTCCCGAAAACGTTATTTATTTGGTAGAATTAAAGATTGATAATTAAAAACTTTACATAATTCGTTAGCCCGCTATATCATTTTCTTAAAACTTTTCATTGAAAGGCGCACGGTTTAATTTGATTGGCATGCTATTAATTCTTTCACTAAGTTGTGAAAAAGAAAATATTTCCTCCATTCACTTTTACTTATCCACTTTTGACTTTGCATGCTCTTAAAAATTAATAAATAAGTATATATTTATTATCATAATATCATATTAATTAGTATATAGTCTCAATAGATTTGAAAAATGATTAATTAATGTTAAGGGTAAAACAAGAAAAAATTATCTTTCCTTGATATGCTAAAGTGAACAAGTTAAGTTAAAAATTTATTTTTAGTATAGTGGACAAGTAAAAGTGAACGGATGGAGTATATGATCACCTCTCTTTCCATGATAATATAGTTTTTGCATTCATCTTTTCCAGGCAGGTACTTCTTTGGAATCACTTGCCAATGGTGCTGTTCAATTTTCCCGGATATATAATGTTCAAGAGTTGCAAGACCGATGGCAAACTCTCCTATATGAGTTTGAGCATTCTGCTTCGACAACACAATTTGAATGTAATACGTTTGATCATGCAATGTTTGACTCAGTGGATGTCAATGATCTTGCTGGAGCTGGAAACTGAAAGATAGAATAATTTCCCTTATGGATTCCTTTCATTATTCACAATATATATAGTGTACAAAGGTTGATTCCTAATATGGCACGAATCCTAACTTACCTTACAAAGGTTGATTCCTAATACAATTAGAAACCTAAGTTACCTTAAATATACATCTATCATAATTACAAAATATACGAAGAATATTCGCTAATACTCCCCCTCAGACGGAGCGGGAAGAGACCGAATGCTAAGGCTGGATCGGAAGTCGGTGAAGAGCTGTCACGGTAGTCCCTTTGTGAAGATGTCTGCATACTGATAAGAGGAAGGCACGTGTAATATTTTGACCTGACCGCGGGCAACCTTCTCTCGTACAAAGTGGATATACATCTCAATATGCTTAGTCTGCTGATGTTGGACCGGATTATGAGACATATAGATGGCAGATATGTTGTCACAATAGACTATAGACGCCTTGCGGAGTGGACACTGGAGCTCCAAAAGAAGATTTCGGAGCCAACAGATCTCAGCAACTACATTAGCAACATCGCGATGTTCTGCTTCAGCACTCGAACGGGATAGTGTGGCCTGCCTCTTGGCGGACCATGAGATAAGATTATCCCTAAGAAATACACAGTACCCTGAGGTGGAGCGACGTGTGTCAAGGCATCCTGCACAATCTGCATCCGTGTAGGCAAGTAGCTTGGTTGGGGCTGAGGGGTATATGTGTAATCCAAAGTCTAGTGTGCCCTTAACGTATCTGATAATACGTTTGAGGGCGGCAAAATGGGACTCTCGGGGGTCGTGCATGAACAGACACACCTGCTGAACGGCATATGCAATATCAAGCCTAGTGAATGTAAGATACTGAAGAGCACCTGCTAAACTCCGATATATAGTGGGATCATAAACGGGCGCACCGTCATTGACACTAAGCTTGGATTTTGAGTCCACCGGAGTTGGCATAATTTTACAATTTGCCATCTTGGCCCTGTACACTATCTCTTCTGCATACTTACGCTGACACAGGAAACATATTGGCTGCAGATCTGTTACCGATATACCCAAAAAATAACTTAGCTTACCCAAGTCAGTCATAGCAAATTCAGTTTTGAGTAGAGCAATGATTTCATTCTTCAAACCGTCAGATGAGGCAGTAAGAACAATGTCATCGACATATAATAGCAAATATGCAGTGCTGCTACCTCGGTGAAAAGTGAAGAGAAAGTTATCACACCTGCTACATACAAAACCAATCTGCAGAAGATACCTGAAAAAACGATCATACCAAGCGCGGGGTGCCTATTTCAATCCATACAATGACTTTCTGAAACGACATACAAACTGCGGAACTGCTGGATGAACAAAGCCAGGAGGCTGATGCATGTACACGGTCTCTTTCAAATCCCCATGAAGAAATGCATTCTTGACATTAAGCTGATGAATCGGCCAATGCATGCCCATATCAATACTGAGAACAGTCCGAATAGTGTCCGGTTTAACAACTGGACTGAATGTCTCACCACAATCAATACCCTCCTGCTGATTAGTGCCATTGGCAATTAGTCTTACCTTATACCTCTCTAAGTCACCACTGTCTCTGAACTTGTGCCGAAATAGCCACATACACCGGATAACATTCACACCTTCTGGTCTAGGTACCAAATCCCAAGTGTTCTGCTTGGTTAAAGCGTTAAATTTCTCGCACATGGCCGCATTCTAATTTGGGTCCAGTTTTGCTAGTTTTGGATTTTTTGGAATGGGTGATAAGGTTTGTGTGGAGAGATTGAAGTGAACCTTGGGTTTGAAGATCCCGTGTTGTGCACGAGTCTCCATGCGATGAGAAGGCAGTGGTGGTGGGTCGGGGTTGTGAGGTTGCTGGTCCACTGGTTCTGGACCAGTGGGCAGTAGTTCACTAGTTTCTGGACTGTGGGACTGGGAGGTTGCGGGACTGGCTGCTGTGGGTGCAGGAGATACTGCCGGAGGTGCAGTAGACTAATAGCAGGGAACTGGAGGCAGCAATGGTGGGGACAGGGCAGTGTCCACTGCTGGAACAGATGGCAGCGGTACTGTCCTTTACCGGAGACACATCGACTGGAGTAGAGGAGACATAGGAGACTCATCGAGAAATGTGTAATCCGTTGTTTGGAATTTTTAAAGGTTTGAAAAAGGAAATGTTGTCTCGTTAAAGGTGACGTGACGGGAGACGATGATTTTGCGAGTGGCAATGTCATAGCACAAGTAGCCCCGATGATTAGGAGACAGACCAAGGAAGACACATGGCAGAGTGCGAGGGGCAAGTTTGTGAGGTGCAGTGGAGGCTATGTTGGGGTAGCATAAGCATCCAAAATACGTAGGTGATCATATGATGGTAGCCCAGGGTATAGGATTTCGGTAGGGGTCTTATTTTGGAGTGTGCTAGTTGGTAAAATATTAAGAAAATATTCTACCATTTTGACAGCATAGACCCAAAAAAGCGGTGGTAGGCAGACATGAAACAGAAGTGTGCGAACCATGTTATTGATGGTACGTATAATTCTTTCAGCCTTTCCGTTTTGGGAAAAGTATATGGACAAGAAAAATGGAAAATCATGCCTTGTTTAGAACAGAAATTGTGAAATGCCGAGTTATTAAATTCACATCCATTATCACATTGTAATGATTTGATAGATTTTTCAAATTGTGTTTTAATGAATTTTTGAAACTCGAGGAATTTTGCAAAAACTTCATATTTGAATTTCAGTGGGTAAATCCAGACAAAATGTGAAAAATCATCCAAGAATACTAGATAGAATTTATGACCCAAAGAGCTAACAATCAGAGATGTCCACAAATCAGCATGAACAATATCAAAGGGAGAAAAAGTAACATTGTTTGATGACATAAATGAAAGACGAGTATGTTTTCCTAGTGGACAAGAAAAACAATGGTGGGCAATTTTTCCATTATTACATTGAATACGCTTAAAAGTACTAAGAAAAGTAAAAACTGGGTGTCTGAGTCTGTTGCGCCAAGTTGGGGGAGAGACCGTCGCAAGGGATAGAGGTGCTTGCGGTCTAACAGTGAAAGATTGAGTGAATGGGTAGAGATCTCCCACACTATTGCAGCGTGTAAGAATTTTTCCCGTATTGAGTTCCTTCACAGAAAAACCAAAAGGGTCAAATTCGATAGACACATAATTATTGCTAGTGAATTTTCTAACAGAGATTAAGTTTTTAATGATGTTAGGTGTGTATAGGATGTGGTTTAGGGAGAAATGCGGGTGTGGATGTTTGGTGTGTGTGTTACCGTAACCTTCAATTGGAATGCGATGACCATTGTCGACAGTAATAGATTGAGGACACTTTAATCGACGTAGTTGAGATAGGTTACCTGACGACCGGGTGAGGTGAGATGTGGCTCTGGTGTCCATGTACCAATTGTCGTCGGGCTGTTGAAGGTTCACGGTGGTGTAGGCCTGGCCCCAAATCGGTCGGGGCCGGCCGGCTGGGGTGTTCTTCTGCTTCTTCTGGGAATGCAACCAGGTGGGCCGCTGCTGCTGCCGGTGGTGGGCTCGCTGGTGGCCGGGGCGGGGCCCAAGAGGCCGCCGACCAAAGCTGCTGGAACTGGGCCCCTGCAGTCGGGTATGGGCTTGCAGACGAGGCCCAGTTTTGTTGGTTGGGCCACCCTGGCTGCTATCCAGCCCACTAAAAGTCGCAGGCTGCGGGAGTGGCTGCTGTCCAGTCCACTGGTTGCGTTGGCCTTTGCCGCGGCCCTTGCCTTTGTTGTTGCGACCTCTGCCGCCACGACCTCCGCTGCTCTGCTGCTGCTGGACATGCGGTGGTGGCAGGGTGGTGTTGGTTGCCGGTGGTGCCATCCCGTCAATGGCTAACGCCTTTTGATTATGTTCCTTTTGTTTGGCACGTCGGGTTTCTTCCAACAATAATTGTGACCGTGCCTTGGTGAAACTTGATAGTGGGTCGGCCTGTTGAATCATTGTTGCAAGTGTATCGTATTCACCTTTCGGTAAACCCGCAACTAATTGGAGTACCATCTTGGTTTCAGAAATAGAATTCCCGACGTTGGATAGTTGGTCGGCTATGAGTTTCAGTTGTTTGCAATATTCGGACATATTGTTGAAATTCTCGAGACGCGTATTGTTGAATTGCTCCTCCAAATACACAGCCCGAGTATTTTTGTTGTCCTTAAATATTTCTTCCAACCGTACCCAAATGTCACGTGTCGTGGTACCTATTTTCATAATGGTGCACAATAAATCTTTTGAGATGGTGTCGTATATCCACTGTTTGACGATGACGTCAAGGCGACGCCATGTTGGTTCGGCAATATCGGTGGGACGAGGAACGGAGTCATCAATATGGTCGAGCACGTTGTATGCACATGCATGAATATAAAATAGTTCTGTCCACATGGAATATTGACAGTCTTCTTGGTCAAGAATTATAGGGATAGAATTCTTAATATTTGTAACGGCGAATGCCGGGTGAAAAGAAGACGATGAACGTTGAGATGGGTTGTCAAAAGTGCCAGTGGAGGAACCGGAATTTGTGGGGGAAGACATGGTGGCTACCTTGATGCTGTTTCGGAAGACAAAAAAATAGTTTCTGGCCGAGGGAAAAAAAAAACAGAAAAAAATTCTGTTTTTTGGCCGAGAGGAGAAAGAGAAGGGATTGGGTTTTTAGGCTCTTGATACCATGAAAGATAGAATAATTTCCATTAGGGATTCATTTCATTATTCACAAGATATATAGTTGTACAAATGTTGATTCCTAATATGGTACGAATCCTAACTTATCTTACAAATGTTGATTCCTAATACAATTAGAATCCTAAATTACCTTAAATATACATCTATCATAATTATAGAAACAATGATGATCTTCAGTTACTGGATTGCATGTTTGTTGATCCAGTAATAGATAAATTTGGTAATACACAGTTTGCATTAATGCTAGTGACGGTGTAACTGCTTCTTCAGCTTTCCCCATTGGCCAAAATTATAACAGAGATGTTTCCCCTGCTGAGAATCACGAAACGATTGCCACTATTGGGGGATCGTTTCAACATAATGAACTGACAAATATGGCTAGTCATTTCGATGAAAACCAGGTCTACACCACCAGTGCATTTCCTGAAAGTGCCTCGTCATTTCAGAATTTCGGTTATTCACCTATTCCACCCCAACTTCCGGATTGGAGAATAATACCAGATACTTCGCATGTTTTTTAGCAGGGTGGGAAAGAACTGAGCTTGCAGAATACATTATAAGCTCCTGTTCACCAAGACGCGGAACAAATGAATACATCAGGATGCTGTATTGTGACCGACCAGATCTCAAGTGATATCTTGAGAAATTCATCACATAATACTGATGAATGCATAGCTGAATCATTTTTTTTGTTAAACATTAAAGATGATGACAAGCTGGTTTATACGGAAGTAGCTATTGCTGTTCTGCATGGTCGTCACTCGAGACATTTTATTAGAAAAACTCAGGTATGTGAAACTTATCTATTGTTACTGGATTATGGGATAAAAAAGGACAGTTCTGTGCACTAAGCTCCGTTATGTACGGGGTTCGGAAAAAATGCCGGACCACAAGAATCTATTGTATGTAGCATTACCCTGCATTTCTACAAGACGTTGTTTCCATGGCTCAAATCCGTGACCTCATGGATCACATGAGATACCATCATTAAGAATGCTTCATATATGATCTGGCTTTTGCAACTAATGTTGCATATTTTCTTTGTTCCTTCCAAATTCATAAGGATTCAAAAAATTTACTTATGGATTCTGCCCGGTCGTAAAACCCGCAACCATCCGAACCATCCTCAACATTGATCTATCCAAGTCTTGGCCCATTCATCAGCTTGATGTCAAGAATGCCTTCTTACATGAGGATCTTCATGAAACGGTATATATGTATCAGCCTATGGATTTCAGGGATCCTATTTATCCGGATTATGTGTGTCTGTTGCGAAAATCGCTCTATGGACTGAAACAGGCTCCTCGAGCATGGTATCAGCGGTTCATCGATTATGTCTCCTCTATCAGTTTTTCACACAGCAGATCCGATCATTCCATGTTCATCTACAACAAGGGTACAAACATGGCTTACGCATTATTATATGTTGATGACATCATCTTCACCACATCATTTGATGCTCTCCGCTGGTCTATTATGTCTCTCTTTTCCTCTGAGTTTGCTATGAAGGATCTGGGCCCCCTGAGTTATTTCTTGTGCATATCTGTCACTCGACATTTTGGCGGCTTATTTCTATGTCAGAAAGTACGCCGAAGAGATCTTTGATTGTGCATGCATGACATCTTGCAAACCATCCACATGCCTATAGACACCAATTCCAAGCTCAGCGCTGATTCCGACCCTTCATATTCAAACCCGACTCACTATCGTAGCCTTGTTGGGGCCCTGTAGTACCTCACATTCACGAGACCAGACATATCCTATGGCGTGCAACAAATCTACTTGCATATGCATAGTCCGACGGAAGCACACATGCATGCCCTCAAACGTATTTTACAATACGTCAAAGGTACAATTCACTTCAGATTACATCTATACATGTCATCGCTCACTGGTCTCACTGCTTATTATGATGCTGACTGGAGTGGATGTCCTAACACCCGACGCTCCACATCTTATTACTGCATTTTCCTCGGAGATAACCTAAAAGGAAACCTACACTATCCCGATCCAGTGTCGAAGCAGAGTACAAAGGTGTCTCCAACGTCGTCTTTGAGTCTTGTTGGATCCGTAACCTTCTACTTGAGCTTCACTACCCGATTCAAAAGGCAACACTGGTCTACTACGATAATATTAGTGCGATTTATCTTTCCAGCAATCTCATCCAACATCAGCGCACTAAACACACTGAGATAGACATTCATTTCGTTCGCGAAAAAGTGGCTCGTGGTCAAGTTCGTGTCCTTCATGTTCCTTCCAGATATCAAATTGCCGACATCTTCACCAAATGACTTCAGCGCATACTATTTGATGATTTTTTAGCCAGTCTCAGTGTTCCTGAACCTCCCGCTTCGACTGCGGGGGTGTAATAGAATATTTTTCGAATATTCTTTCATTAATTCCATATCTCTTAAATTAAGTAAAATTGTATTCCTATTGTAATTAGGTGTCCTATTTTAGGTAGAATTATATTTGCTATTGTAATTATGTTGATTAGTTACATAGTTTAAATATTTTTATACTATTAAATATATTGTACATTATTGATAAATACAATCAAGGAACATATTCCTTTACAAGTGATATACAAATATTGTTTGTTAATGATAGAATATCTTTTAAATTATAATCTAAAATTCATTTACAATATAAATATAATCTTTTAGGATTTTGTCATAAAATATACCTCTCGTTCTAATAATTACTTTTTGTATTACCTGCATTGAAATATATTTATAAAGTTATTATTACATGCTATTTTCACCTGTATAAATGTGTATTAGAGTTTTGATTATTATTAATACAAATTGTTTTCTTATTCTGCTTATTTATGTATGGCAAAGGCGGGGAAGTTTAATTTTTAAAATAAAATTGGGAAGGGTAAATAATTTTCACCCAATAGAGAATGATCGAGGCTTCCCAAAAAAGAAAAAAAGACTTTAGTAGGTTACTTTCATAACTTGAATCACCATCCAAGGAATTAACTCCTAGCTTCTTCTTTGTTAGTTTTTTTCTTACCTATTTATGAACTATACATTCCAAATTAAACACCCAAAGATGAATTATTACCCATATGGCAGAATGAATTTCTAAGAGAAAGAACGAAATAAGAGTTCACTACATCACCTTTTTCTTCTTCTTTGAATGAGCTGTTAATTCATTTTTATTACTGCTGAAGTGAAACGTAAGATATATCCATCGTATTTTGGATTCTAGATCACAGAACAACATGACTAAATAACACATTAGTTATTTGGCTCCTAGCCATAGTTTGTTAGTATGAATATCCATGATTATATAGATATATGAGACATATTTTTCGGTATGACGAAACATCGCAGATACATCCAGCAGCATATGATCCCTGAGCTAATTACTCAAATTCTTAATTATATTATTTTTTGTCTAATCTTAATTTGGAGTTGGAGCAGTTTCATGTTTTCATTCAAGTCTATTCATCAATTAATGTCTATTATTCTTATCGCCAATATTGTCTTCTTTTTGTCCGGTGCTTAGGCATGTAATTGATTAGGGCATTGTGAAATTAAAGAGAAGTCATGTTACTACATGATTAAGGAAAGGTTAAAGATTCTGGGAAAAAAGACACAAATGCCATCCGGCTCAAACTATTGATAACAGATGACCCGAAAAGCTTAAAAATTATTTTTTTAGCTTTTTAAAATAATTATTTTTGTAGACTTTGTTCAACTAATTTCAGCATATGTAAAGACATTGTATCATTGTTATATAGAAAATGTATCATACCTATAGAAACTGTATCATTATTGTATAAAGTATGTATCCCTACATTATGTGCTTAGAAAATGTATCATTGTTGTATAATTTGTATTTAATAAATAAGTAATCTGCGTATACTTACTAATTATACACATATGATACAATTATCATACATATATTATACATGTATTGGGATATTTTTGAAGGGTAGATCAACGTATACTTACTAATTATACACATATTATACATGTTTTGAGATAATTTTTTGAAGTCTCAATATGAAATTTTTGTCGTATATTTATTTTCTTTTAGTTACCACAAAATGTGTAGTTCTTGCCACAAAAAACCTTTAGCAACAACAGTACATACAAAGACATTTAGGGGTGACTTTTTGATAAAGTCGCCACAAAAAAAAGTCTGATCTCTTGTAGTGATTGAGCTGCTGAGCTAGCGCTTGGCAATAGTTTGGAACGAAAGACCAATTCGCTTCATTAAGCCCAAACATGAGCCCAACAAATTTCTGATGACCAGATAGTGTCCTTTTCCCAAGATTCTGGCCAGTGTTCTGATGGGCTTTTCATTTAGTTTGGATTGTAAGAAGTTCGGGCCCATGATTCCTTTAGCTGCGTTCAGCCCAAAGATATAAGCCCATTTTTATATCTTTGACCAATGTGTTAGGACTTAGAACCTTATTGGATACTTATTTTAGATGCTCTTCTGCTAAAATAACTTTTAAGCATTTTTGTAGTGTTTGGGTAAGATAAAAAAGTAATTTTAAACACTTGATTTTAAGCTAAAATAATTACAGTAAGCCAAAAATCACAATTTAGAATTCCTAACTTATAGCTTATGACTTATAAATCATAAGTTATAAGACCATTCAAACAAGCTAGTAGATATACATTATAATAATTAGATGGAATAATGGAGTTCTCTCTACTATCGAAGAATATATATTGACTCTGTATTAATGCTTTTATTTAAAGATGCAGAAATTTATCTATTAAAGTTAATATGGTGGCAGTAGTATTAGAGATATATTTCTAGTTATTTATAACTAGTAAACTTAATCACGCTTCGCGCGGTCGTAAAATACGTTATTAAATAATATAATTTAATCTATTCTTAATATTTAAATTAAAACAATCAAAATTATTGTTTCCACAAACTAAAGTTATATTTAGTTTTTTCTTTAAAAGGTATCTAAAACATAAAAGTTTGTAATTTCAATCCATAGTTAAAAAGTCAAATTAAACACCTGCATTTTTGTATTAAACAAAGTAAATATAACGACACAACAATAAAAGACCTAAATCAAAATTGTTTAAATATCTTGGGCATTCGACAAAGCATGATTTTACTATCATCGTTGATACATTTTGGTTATATTGTGGTATTCTTCTATAAAGCTTTGCGTCATTGACAAGAAAATTAGGAGTAGAAACATCATTTTATTTCATGCCCGAGCCAAAGACATTCATACATTCTTATTAAAAGTACAACAAACGCTCATACTACTGATCGAAACTCAATTAACCTTTTCTGAAATAATCTTTTCCTTCCTTAATTAAGGTATTCATAGAAGATGACTATTTATTATAATATACTTACTGAATTTTTTATTATGAAATCAACATATACAGCGTTTTGAACTTGAATACGAAACACATATGTAGTATCATATTAATATACACAAAAATAATACCTTTTCAGCCATAGAGTATATTGTGAACCTTTTCATCATTTTTCAGATTGTAAAGAATGAATCTTGGGCATGACTCAATCCCAAAAGCTAGCTTGTAAGGTGAGGATTGTCCAAGTCCATATGAAGTCCATATTCCCATTTCATATCCGATATGGGACTCTTAACACATATATTGTGAATTTCTGATCAATTAACCCCACTTCGTTATCACCGTGTCCTATTAAAAATTTTCCACAGAAAAGCTCTTATGGAAGCATAACAGGTCATTACAAAACTTCTTCCTACTTGTGATACCCAATCAGTTAAGTGCCAAAAAATAAAACTACTGCTAAATTATAGTATATGGTGAATAATCAAAATTCAATTACAATGAAATCTTAAGATAAATAAATGCAATTTAGGGTGAAATAATGAGAGGACATCAATTCAAATTCTGAATTTTTGAATTGCGACAGATCAAGCTCACAATTTGGTTGAAGCTAATACCTTTGAAGTTGTAGCAAAAGCATGTAGTGTCATATTTTGGCAGCTTCAATTCAATAGGCACCACCACGATATATTTGCCCAAAAGTTTTGTTACTTTTCCTCAGAGTCTTGGCCACAACCACACTGTTGCAAAATGTTAAATAGGAATGGATGAAGCCGTGGGAATTTAAGCATGGGAGAGCAAATGAAACGTTTTTATTTTAGTGGGGGAACTTTTCAATGCCAAACGGTTGTTTCTTTTCGAATTACAAACGGTTGTAGTTTTAAGTGTTGTAGAATTTAATTTAATACAGCATTTAGGCTAATTGAATGTAAAGCACGAGAGGAAATAAAAAAGCAATAAAATAATTGCAAGTATAGAAAAAATTCAAAAAAAGAAGAAAAAAGATAAATGATTTTCTAGGTCATAGAGATGTGTCACATCATTTTGTCTTTCTACTATATTTTTTTGCCTGTAAGGTTCACCTAATCCACACATACATAAGGAGGAGACCGGAAAAAGACAGAAAGTGTGCACTCGACATTCTGTACATATCATAATTGATATTAGGAAAATTTTAATTTGTTTTTTAATTTTACCCTTGTAAAAATTTAAACAAACACGTCTTTATGATTGTATAAAAAAATAAATAAAGTAGGATGCATATTCTTAAGAAAAATAAGATGGAATGTAAATAGGCTACAAAACAAAGTATACGTTTGAGGAACCCTCTAAAGATAAGTACTGTAAATATTCAACTAGGACTAGGACTAGGACTAGGACACTCCTTTAATGTCTCTTTTTTATATATCCATTGATTAATATGCATATGGTCTAATTTAAAGTAATCATGGGGCTGGAGGATCATATGGACGAGGTCGACTCTTCCTATTGTAGAACAAACGGCGACGTACAATGGTTTTTTTATGCTATGAGTCTTTTCTCCATAGGTGCATTAATAATCGCAGGAAGTTCCTTTCATTTATCTATTATTTTTTTTGTGTTTTCATTCGGTTTTTGAATTAGTCGATGTGAATTTGCTGTGTTGCTTGTTGCAAATTGAAAGAAATAACCCCTTGATTATTTTCATTACTTGAAAGGCTATATATACAAGTTACAAAATAGGAGAATCCTATTCCTATTCTATTCTAAAAAAACCTTATTCTATACATTTATGGTAATACAATACTAATTATATTACAATATTACCTAAACTAGGATACTAAATATTTACCATAAATTACTTTACATAAACATACAAAACCGAGAGCTATTATTGGGACCAAATCCGAGATTTAATATACACAATATACACATGTATATTGTGTATATTTAACACACCCCCGCAGTCATAGCAGGTGGTCTTTGAACGCTGAGACTGTCCCTAAAATCTTCAAAAAGGACCGAGGGAAGACCCTTTGTAAAGATGTCTGCAATCTGATATCTTGACGGGACATGGCATACGCGAACGTGACCCCGAGCAACCTTTTCACGGACAAAGTGAATGTCCATTTCGATATGTTTAGTGCGTTGGTGCTGAACCGGATTACCTGAAAGGTAGATGACACTAATATTATCGCAATAAACCAAGGTTGCCTTTTGAATCGGACAATGAAGCTCTAAAACCAAATTACGTAACCAACATGATTATGAGACCACATTGGCTACCCCTAGATATTCAGCCTCGGCACTTGAGCGGGATAGAGTCGCCTGACGCTTCGCAGACCAGGAGACCAAGTTGCTGCCAAGGAACATACAGTAGCGAGACGTAGACCGTTTAGTGTCTAAATAACCACCCCAATCTGCATCAGTGTATGAGACAAGTGTGGATGTCGATGAAGGATACAAATGTAAACATAGTCCAGTATACCCTAAATATACCGGATGATGCGTTTGATTGCATTCATGTGCTTAACTCTGGGATCATGCATGAATAAACACACCTGCTGAACATCATACGTAATATCCGGTCTGGTAAAGGTAAGATACTGAAGAGCTCCTGCAAGACTGCGATAGCGGGTCGGATCCTCGTAAGGGATGCCGACCGTGGCACCAAGTTTGGGCTTAGTATCAACTGGAGTGGAAGTGAACTTACAGGATGACATCCCAGCCCTCTCGATGATCTCAGCCGCATACTTTCTTTGAGACAAAAATAAACCATCTGAATGACGCTTGACGGCAATCCCCAAAAAGTAACTCAAGGGCCCTAAGTCTTTCATAGCAAATTCAGAGCCGAGCATTGTCATGATAGACTGGCGTAAGGCATCGGAAGAGACCGTCAAAATGATATCATCCACATACAACAGGATGTAGGCCAAGGATGAACCACGTCGGTAGATGAACAAAGAATTGTCTGACCTGCTGTGAGTGAACCCAATTGTCGAAACATAGTCAGCAAACCTCGTATACCAAGCCCGTGGAGACTGCTTAAGCCCATATAAGGACTTTTTCAACAAACAGACATGATGAGGACGGTTAGGATCCCTGAACTCCAACGGCTGATGCATATATATTGTTTCCTTGAGATCACCATGTAGGAAAGCATTATTGACATCCAACTGATGAATAAGCCATGCCTTAGAAAGAGCCAGGCTAAGCACAGTGCGAATGGTAGCCGGCTTGACCACCGAACTAAACGTCTCCCCACAATCTATCCTAACATGTTGAGTCTTACCATCACCCACAAGCCGCGCCTTATGTCGAGCAAAGGACCCATCAGAATTCTCCTTGTGAGCAAAAATTCACATAGACCTGATAACATTAATACCAGATGGACGGGGCACCAACTCCCACGTCTTATTATCAATAAGAGCATTATATTCATCAGTCATAGCAATTTTCCAATTCGGGTAGTGTAAATGTTAACTTAATTAGTCTTGTACACTTACCATAATTATATAGTTAGAATCCAAGTAGAATACGGTTTTAGGAGTAGAATAGGAATAAGATTCTCCTATTATAAAAATATGTAACTTGTATATATAACCTTTCAATTAATGAAAATAATCAAATAATCGCCGTTGGTTATATTTTCGGAAAAAATAGTTTGAAAATAAATGTCGACATATCACGAGTAATAAGTCATCTTTTCCAATATTCTAATGCCCATTACGGAGTATTTAATTTCGCATAAAAGTAGGCAAAAATCTAGCTCCGAAAAAGTATTATTTGTCTTCTTGTGTGAGCTGTACCCACCTTTTGGAGTATATTATTTATTGTAATAATAAAAGGTTTCTTGTATTATATCCTTGAATAATTGATTGATTAAACTAATTACACTTGTTTCAATTGGCCCAATTTGATCCATAACCTTTACTGTTTCTCGCAGTTAGAGGTGGCAATTTGAGCCCATATTTAGAGACTTAGGCCATTAAACTCATATTTTAGTAAATTGAGTCGCACAAAGTTCAGTTGGGTAAATATGGTATTCAATTCTCTTTTTAATCCATACAAACACGGATAAAATTGGGTATCCATATATGTGACTTACTAGACTCAATAACAATTCATTTTCCTCAAAATAGGAGAAAATGTAAATTTGAGGCAAATATTTTCTGAATCGATAAAAAATACATCAATGCACCCCCAACCCCAACTCCAACCCCCTTCCCCCCTCAAAATTTTTATTTTATATATTTCATTGTACTTTTGTAAAAGATTTATGAAAAAATAATTTTTTTTTCTTATCACCCACCCTAATCCTTACCCCCTGCACTCCCCACCCCGCACACACACACATTTTCTATTTCATATCTTTTATCTTACTATTTATAAAAAAAATAAAAAGTGGATTTTTTTTACCCCACTCCCCCTCCCCCCTCCCCCCACCCCCACACATTTTTATTTCATATATTTTACTTTTATAAAAATTTTTATCAAAAATGAGATTTTTTTACCACCCCGCCTTGCCCCCCCCTCCCCCTTTCGAACACATTTTCTATTTCGTATATATTATCTTAATTTTATTTAAATTTTTTATAAAAAGTGGTAAATCTTTTCTTATCCCACACCCCTATCTCCCCCCCCCCCCCCAAACACACACATTTTCTATTTTATATATTTTATTTTTATAAAAAAAAATCATTGATATATTTATAAATATATGAAAAAACTAATTTAATTAGACAAAAATAATTATAACATTACACTTGAAATAATATTACACTTATATAATATGGGTTAACCCATAACCAACCAACCCATTTATCACCCAACTCATATTTACCCATATAAAATATGAATAGTTTAAAACCCACCCCATTTTTATTCAAGTCATTTTCAACCAAACCAAACCAAATTCAACCAAACCCACTCATTTGCCACTCATTCACTTAAAGAAATATTTGGACCCCACAAACCCTTCAAGAACAGTCGAATAATCTCTTTTTGGTATACTCAAATTAAAGTTTAGACTTGTTAAGTTTGAAGTGAATGGTAAGTTTTATCTTAAAGATGTCCTCCAACCATAACATTCTGAAAATGTTATTACATTGGGTCCACCTATAAAAGATGTTGTTAATTAAATCATCCTATTAATTTATTCTCGTATTAAACCCCATTTATAAACTATATCATATAAATATCTCATTATATATTGAGGTTGGAGAAGACATGTTTTCCAAGATAATATAATGACTAAAGTTTGTAAAGAAAAAAGAAAAGGGTCAATAATATCCTTAAACTATCGAAAATAGGTCAAATTTATCCTTCGTTAAGTTTTGATAGCAATTTTACTTTGGCCGTCTAATTTTAGAACCACATCTACTCTTATTACTAACAGCCATCCACACAAGTTGTCAACATGACAAAAATAATGATTAAAACCCTCCATGTGGCTTTCTTCCGCCTTTAAAGGACCATTTCATAGTCCGACTAACAAATGTAAAGCCTTAATTTATTCTTAAATTAAGAGAACCGTTACCTGAGTAATATTTACATACAATTTAAAATCATAAATCATCAAAACATAAAGGAACTCTAGTCTAGCAATTTTGCTCCTTTTCATTACGAGATCTTGTTGGTGTTTACAAGGATTTGCAGAAACGGAAATTACAAGTAACTGCTTATGTAAGAATTGAAATTATAATTCAACTCTAAAACTGAAAATTACAATATAACAACAAACTGAAATTACTATTTTGTTGATCAAGAAAACTGGAAAGTTATTTTTGCTGAGTCGAGTGTGGCACTCTGTCCTTAAGACAATATTGCCCCGTATGTATTCTTTATACGTCCTGGACAATTCGTCTCCCAAGATAAAACAGCAATGGAACTATTGAGCAAAGGAAACTCAAAAGCTACCGTGAAGAATATTGAATAACGAAATGATGCTTGAAAGATTAGGAAGAAACTGCTTTGCTTTCTGCTTTGTGTATTTTCGTGTATATCAAGTGTGCCTCAACAATGGTGTAAGGGGTGTTTATATAGGAGGAAGAGGGACTGTTTGACTGCTGGACGTTTCTGTTCTGGACCGTCGAAATTCTGCCTTTCTGAAAAATTTCAGGGACCAAACTGTACATCTTGAAACTTCAGGGACCGAACTGTACATCTGAAAGAATTCTCGGCCCAAACGCACATCTCGAAACTTCGGGATCAAACGTACTTCTGGCAAAGTTTTCTGGCCCAAAAAGATAATATCAGAAGGCCCACAGCCCACAGCCCACAGCCCACGACCCACGACCCACGACCCGTGAACCCGTGAACCCGAGAACACGGAACACGGAACACGGAATCGGAACACGGAACACGGTATCGGAACCGGATCGGACGGGCGGGCGGCGGTGGCGCGCGTGTGGTCTTTCCTCGAACCGAAGCACATCTAGGTCTTCCCTCCTTTAAACACATGGGATACCCCTTGGGGTCCCAAACCCCAAACCAACTTCGAGTCTTATATACACAACAATTCTTTCTTCCTCTACCGATGAGGGAGAATTGATCACACACCACACTTTTCCATGCTTCAAACACCTTACTTCGTGAACCAATATCTCTTTCATTTCTCAATGAAATTTGACGATTCTTGGCCCTACGGTTATCTACGTACTTAGTACATCATGCATGTGTGAAGAACCGGATTCTCCAACATACGTAACACTAGTGTTTAAGCCGTTAAAGTTGGTCGGTCGCAACTCCCGCCAAAGGCTAATTTCCAACAATCCCCTCTTGAAAGAGATTTTGGCGCACTCACATGGTGTCTTTTCATTTCCAAAGAATATTTCCGGACCGATGTTGCATAAGGAGAGGTAGCCTCGGCTTTGAACCTTCCATAGTTGAATACCATCGGACTTACTTACTGCGCGGTGAACGTGATGTCTTGTACCGTCAGTGTTTAGTGTAAGCCAAGACAATGATACCAACACAACAAATTCCTTTACTCTCTTCTTCATAATGTTTTGTCCGTTTTGGCCATGGACAACGTCTTGGATTCTTAAGTGCGTTCATTTTGAGGCGGCCTGTCCTCGCACTTAAATAGGTGGTCTCCTACAAGGTATCCTGCTATACCCCACTTCACAAGTGTTAGGAACCATTAAAAGTTTCCCAAGAACCTAACCTCAACTGTTGAGGATCATTACAGGTTTTGAAAACTTAACCTTTACCCATACTGCAGATAGCACTTAACGTCTATCGCGGGAACAACTTTGGATTTAGTGTTTCTTTTCAGAAATCACTATCCGAAGTGCTCATACTTCCACTGAAGCGATCAACTGAACCTTTACAACTTCGTTTTCCCATTGAACCAAATTACCGGGATCTCCGGTTCGTAAGGTTGGGTTACCACCGTATTGGTCCTTATATTTTGGGTTTTAAGCCCATTCCCTAGACAGCAAGCCATCGATCTTTGGGTAAGCCCTTTGTCAATGGGTCTCGCTATATTATCCTTTGACTTAATGTAATCAATGGATATTATACCCGTGGTGATCGCTTGCCTAACGGTCTTATGCCTCGTCGAATATGACGAGACTTGCCGTTGTACATAGCATTCCGTGCCCTTCCTAGAGCCGACCGATCGTCGCAGGTGGATCATTACCGAAGGTACGGGTTTGTTCCAACACGGAACATCCTCTAAGAAGTCATGAAGCCACTCACCTTCTTCTCCTCGCTTTGTCTAAAGCGATAAACTCCGATTCCATCGTGGATCGGGCGATGCAAGTTTGCTTAGAGGATTTCCAAGACACGCCCCACCACCAATTGTAAATATATACCCACCGGTGGACTTGGTGTTCTCTATATCGGATATCCAGTTTGCATCACCGTACCCCTCTAGTACAAATTGGATATCTCGAATAGTGCAACCCGAAATTTAACGTGTATTTCAAGTATTGTAATACCCGATTCAACGCCTTCCGTTGATTATCACTTGGATTACGGGTGAACCTAGCCAACTTATTGATTGCATAAGCAATATCGTGTCGGGTGCGGTTTGTGATATACATCAAACTACCGATCACATGTGCATATCGCTCCCGGTATACGGGTGCACCAAGATTTTTATCAAGCTTTTGATTTGTATCCATTGGTGACGCTATCGGAGAACTCGTCTAACATCTTGAACTTTCTCAAAACATCCTCGATGTAGTGAGACCGAGATAAGACCAGTCTGTCGACGTCTTAGAGATTTTAATCCCTAGGATGACATCTCGATACCCATATCTTTCATGTCGAAGCATTGTTTCAACATGTTCTTAGTCTCTAGGATTACCCTAGGATCGCTTCCCGTGATCAACATGTCGTCTACATACGGGCATATCATAACAAATGAGTCGAGTTACCTTTCGTGTAAACACATTTATCACACTCATTAATGGCGAACCCTTCGATAGTAGAGTACTATCAAATTTTTCGTGCCATTGCTTCGGGGCTTGTTTAAGCCCGTATAGAGATTTGATAAGTCGACGTACTTTCTTCTTCTTGCCTTTGAACCACGTACCCCTCGGGTTGGTCCATATAAATTTCTTCTTCCAAATCACCGTTTAGGAAGGCTTTGTCTTAACATCCATCCGGTGTATCTCAAGGTCACGCAAAGCCGCGATCGCAATAAATACCCGTATGGATGTCATCCGGATACCGGAGAGTATGTGTCAAAGTAGTCAAAGCCTTCGTCCGTCGATAGCCCTTGACTACCAACCTGGCCTTGTACTTGTCTATAGACCCATCTCGCCTTGTATTTCCATTTGAGTATCCATTTACAACCCAACAGCTTATTTCCGGAGGAAGATCAACCAACTCCCAAGTATGGTTATGCGAGAATGGAGCTTATTTCACTCTCAATAGCTTCTTTCCGCAGCGGTGCTTCCGGAGTTGACAACGCCCGAGCAATTGTCCTTGGTTCATCACTAACCATATAAGTTACAAAGTCGGGACCGAAGGATGTATCCTTCCCGGCCCTTTTACTTCGCCTTAGATCCATCTCTCGGAGTCTCCAAGTTCGAGAATCGGAACACTAGATTCCGGATGTTCACCACCTCGAGATTCGCTAGATCTCGAACCATTTAGATCCGGCGTCAAGGACTCCGGTTCTTGAGAGCTTTGTGCATAACTTCGCTTGCGAGAGGTTATGTCTTTCTCCTTTCTAGGAAAGGTACTTTCAAAGAATAGAGCATTCCTTGATTCCATTATTGTACCCTGGTGGATATCTCGGAATATCCGACTTATGCACTAAGAAGCGATAAGCACTATCGTTATTTGCATATCCGATGAATATGCAATCTACGCCTTAGGCCCAATCTTGACCTCGCTTTGGCTTAGGTACTTCAACCTTTGCCAGACAACCCCACACCTTAAAATACTTGTAGGTGGGTTTCTTTCCTTTCCATGATTCATATGGAGTTTTGTCCTTACCCTTATGTGGGACTCTGTTAAGAATCGTATTAGCGGTAAGGACGGCTTCTCCCCACATGTTTTGGGGAAGTCCGGAATTGATAAGCAAGGCATTCATCATTTCCTTTAATGTGCGGTTCTTACGTTCCGCCACACCGTTTGATTGAGGTGAGTATGGAGCCGTCGTTTGATGAATAATGCCTTCTTGGGCACAATATTCCTCAAAAGGCGCTACATATTCTCCCCCTCTATCGCTACGAATGGATTTAATCTGTAGGCTAAGTTGATTCTCAACTTCTGCTTTGTAACGTCGGAACGCTTCAAAGGCTTCATCCTTACTTTTCAACAAGTAAAGGTAACAATACCTTGTGCTATCATCTATATATGTCACAAAGTACTTGTTCCCCCCTCTAGTTTGTGCAAACTTCAAATCACATATATCCGTGTGAATAAGTTCTAGAGGAGCGGTATTCCTTTCGACGGATCGAAAAGGAAGCTTGGTGAGTTTTGCCTCTACGCGCACCTCACACTTATGTTGAGGGTTTATGTCGATAGAAGGCAACAACTCCATCTTTACCAGCCTTTGAATAGACTTGTAGTTTACGTGTCCTAATCTATGATGCCATAAATTAGAAGACTCAAGCAAATAAGAAGAAGACTCAACTTTATTTCCTTGACGCAATACAGACATGGCATTCACTTTGAAGAGGCCTTCACAGACGAAGCCCCTCCCCACAAATGTGCCATTTTTAGTGAGTACAAATTTATTTGATTAAAACACTAGCCTAAAACCAGCATTAACCAATAAAGGTCCAGAAACTAGATTTCTTCTAATCTTTGGGACGTGCATCACTTCCTTCAGAGTGAGTTCCTTGCCGGAAGTCATCTTCAGGACCACCTTTCCAACTCCTAGCACGTCCGAGGAAGCGTTGTTGCCCATGAACAGCTTCTTGTCGGAGACGGGAGTGTACGTGGAGAAGGCATCTTTGTTGGAACAGATGTGCCTAGTAGCACCTGTGTCCACCCACCACTGCATCGGATTCTCAACCAAGTTGGCTTCTAGCACCACGGCCCAGAAATCCTCAATCATGTCATCCAGGAGCGTGTCCTTGAAGACGTTAGCTTGAGCCTTGCCTTTCGACTTGGCTTTCTGCTGTTGCTTAGTCTTGAGCTTGCGGCATTCCTTGATCCTATGACCAGGTTTTCCACAGTGATGACAATTACCTCTAAACATCTCTGCTGTAGGGGCTTTGCCGTCTTTCTGGAACTTCCGCTTCTTGCTTGAGTTGCCTTTGGCCTCAGCCAGATTCGCCTTCGCCTCAGCAGGTTGTCTACCCTTTGGCAAGGTCTTCTTATTATCTTCCTGGATTTGCAGTTTGATAACAAGCTCTTCAAAGGTCATCTCCTTTGTCTTGAGTTTCAAGTAACTCATAAACTCATTCCATGAAGGAGGTAACTTTTCAATCAGCGATGCAACCAAAAATCGCTCATTTGGTTTCGGTCCTTCCAAATCCAGGTGATGTAAAATCATTTGGAATTCTGGACTTGGGACATCATCGTCTTCTTCGTCCACCATTTGGAATTTTAGAAATTTCCCAACGATGAACTTCTTAGTACCCGCATCTTGTGCGTTGTACTTCTTTTGCGCTTTTCCCACACTCTTTGGCGGTGCCAACGGTGCAATAGACCGTGTAGAGAGGGTCCGCTGCGATTCGGTATATAGTTCTTGCACATGAAATCGCTATGATTCCATGCGTCACGAACCATCTTCATGCCATTAATGACATGGATACCAAGGCCCCCTTCACCCGTTTCATTGGGCGAAGAGTCCATTTCATCTCCAGCTTGTGGAGGATCTTCCGTAAGGAATCGGGCCATGCCCATAATTAAGTAAAACAAGATCTTTTGCGCCATCTTTTGAATTCGATCCCATGAATTTTTCGGGCGATCATGGTGGTGTGATGAAGAGGGTGGAGCTCCAACAGTTGGGAAGGCGGCGTGTTAGCACGCCTTGAGCGAGAGCGCAAAGCGGCAGTGAAGGCGGCGGAGTTACGCCTTGGCCGCAGCGGCGGTGGCGGGGAAGGCGCAACGTTGCCTCGAGAGGCAGCAGCAGTAGCAGCAACATCGGTCATATTTCCAGCCATGTTATTGCAGTTACGGTAAGCAAATATATTGTCTTAAGTTGTTGGTGTTTACAAGGATTTGCAGGAAACGGAAATTACAAGTAACTGCTTATGTAAGAATTGAAATTATAATTCAACTCTAAAACTGAAAATTACAATATAACAACAAACTGAAATTACTATTTTGTTGATCAAGAAAACTGGAAAGTTGTTTTTGCTGAGTCGAGTGTGGCACTCTGTCCTTAAGACAATATTGCCCCGTATGTATCATTTATACGTCCTGGAAAATTCGTCTCCCAAGATAAAACAAAGAATGGAACTATTGAGCAAAGGAAACTCAAAAGCTACCGTGAAGAATATTGAATAACGAAATGATGCTTGGAAGATTAGGAAGAAACTGCTTTGCTTTCTGCTTTGTGTATTTTCGTGTATATCAAGTGTGCCTCAACAATGGTGTAAGGGGTGTTTATATAGGAGGAAGAGGGACTGTTTGACTGCCTCCATAACAACCATTATTGGCCAAATAATGACCATTATGGAGGTAGTAAAGCCACCACATAAATGGAGAAAATTGCCAACGAATTGGCCATTATAGGAGGTGTAATTCAGCCAAAATAAATGGCTGAATTGAGTGCTGGACGTTTCGTTCGGACCGTCGAAATTCGCCTTTCGAAAAATTTCGGGGACCAAACTGTACATCTTGAAACTTCGGGGACCGAACTGTACATCTGAAAGAATTCTGGTCTAAACTGCACATCTGAAACTTCTGGGATCAAACTGTACTTCTGGCAAAGTTTTCTGGCCCAAAAAGATAATATCAGAAGGCCCACATCCCACATCCCACGACCCGCGAACACGGAACCGGACCGGACCGGACGGGCGGCGCGCGTGTGGTCTTTCCTCGAACCGAAGCACATCTAGGTCTTCCCTCCTTTAAACACATGGGATACCCCTTGGGGTCCCAAACCCCAAACCAACTTCGAGTCTTATATACACAACAATTCTTTCTTCCTCTACCGATGAGGGAGAATTGATCACACACCACACTTTTCCATGCTTCAAACACCTTACTTCGTGAACCAATATCTCTTTCATTTCTCAATGAAATTTGACGATTCTTGGCCCTACGGTTATCTACGTACTTAGTACATCATGCATGTGTGAAGAACCGGATTCTCCAACATACGTAACACTAGTCATTAAGCCGTTAAAGTTGGTCGGTCGCAACTCCCGCCAAAGGCTAATTTCCAACAGATCTTTCCCTATTAAGAAATATTCAGAGTCATGTTTTTTCTTTTACTTTTGTTGGTTTTCAAGCTAATCCTAATTCTCCCTTCTGATTAATAGATCTCCTCAATTTCATTTGATTACCTATTTAAGCCGTAACCCATAACCACATAACCAATTTTCTACCAAACATAGCAAGAACAGTCATTCTCTGATCAGCTACTAAAGGAAAGAGAAGTTTGGATATCCCAATGGAAGTTGGGTATGCTGGAGTCCATGCTAATAGAAATAAAAAGTGGTTGGTTATGGATTAACGTGTAAATAATATTTGGCTAAGAAAGTTGTACAATTTACAGGAAATAAAAAATAGTATATTAAGCCGAGGCATTTTAATCTTGAAAGGGGTGTTAGGCACGTCAACTAATTGTGATCAGCCCCATGGTTCACATTCACAATTAAAAAAAATATGAATTGATCTATTTTTTTTCGTAACTGCAATAAACCATAAATCTAACTTAATTTATGCAAATTAAATAAGTTAGAATGCTGAAAAAAGAGCATAGGATATGATAAAGACGAGTATTAGTTATAGCTTTGCATTTATTAGTGGGATGGCTTTTCTATGAGATGTTCAAATGTGAATTAGGGTTCTTGAAAGGTTGATGAAGGCCACATGGAGGGTCTTAGTCCATGTTGGACAACCACGTCATTATTTTTTGCCACGTTGGCAGCTTGTGTGGAAGGCTGTTAGTAAAAAGGGTAGATGTGGTCCCAAAATTAGACGGCTGAGGTAAAATTGCTACTAAAACTTAACAAAGGGTAAATTTAGCCTATTTTTGATAGTTTAAGAATAGTTTTACCTTTTCAGTGTGTGATTAGAGTTTGTAAAGAGAAAACTCGTTGCATCTTAGTAGCTGATACATAGATAGGTTAAGAAAATAAGAGAATTATATTCAGCCGTCTTGTGAGGATTTTCAACGATTGATACTAAAGCCGGAGTTATTGCAGACCTGCTTCTCACAACTTATAAATTTTTTAAACTAGTATTTACAATTAAAATACTGCATATTAAAACAGGAAACGATAGAAATTTGATTAACATTTTATAAATGTATGATTTCATTTTAATATGAAATAAGGATAACTTGTACCACTATTTTTTATTTAGTTTCTGAATATATAGATTTTAATTTAAAACTAGTCAAACTTAATTTTAATTAAAAATAATTAAATTAATTTAACTCTCGTTAAGCGACTGACACGGTGGTGAGGATTGAGGAAAGAGCTGTTAGGGTTTTAATCCTTAACAAATAAAAACATTAAAGGAGCTGCTGAACTGTGTGTGTACTGAAGAAGAGGAACATCTTTGTACCCTACCAGGTGGTAAAACCAAAAACGCCAAATAAAATATTAATGACAATTATATTCTACTTAGTACTTGTGATTAACAAATATAAATATTGAAATATGTAACACTAAGGATCCTACTAATATTTGTCGTTGAATATGTCATGCATGACATAATCATCTCATTTATAGAAAAAAATATTCCCCCCATTACTAGTAGCAAGGAAGCAATGAGCAAGGATGCACATGGTGATACATGTATATAATATTATTTTGAGGAATATATAGCAAGATGGGGAAGATACAATTAAATAAAGTTTTCAGAGATTCCATTTCAATTTAAATCAATTAATTAACTGATATCTTTATATGTAAGATTAATTCGATCTTCTTTTTTAAATCGGAAACTCGAGAAAAAATCAACTAAAACAATCTTCATGATCCCTTTAAGATCTTGAAATAATATTTTATAAGTAGAAACAGAACCTATTCTCAATCGACTATTAGGATTACATTTCCATTTGGCTCATTACTAAGTTAAAGCTTATGTTTTTCTGATGAGTTTAAATTATATGTATTGATAGTGTATAATTTTTTATATTATTAATTAAATTAAGTTAACCTTAATACTTAGTAGCTTTTCCTAGTAGGAAACCTATATGATAACTTGAAAATTAGAAGAATATGAAACTTATTAATAGTAGATGATTTATTCAATTCAAAATTCAAAAGTACTTTTAACATATTATAATATTATTCGAGTTGAATCAAGTCTGAATCAGTCACATAGTTAAGAATATCTTACTTCTTATAAGTATCTTTTAACAGCTAATATGGGACTTTACTCATATTCAACAAAATCATACTAATAGTGTAAATTCTTTTTTACACTATTAGCATATAACTTAAAATCACTATCCATACTTTATTACGAGTTATTGGTTGCACATCCACTGACACACGGTCACACTCACACACACCCACGTCCAGAATCATCTACTTGTATTTGCTTTTCAAAACATTTTGGTTCCTTAAAATATGTTTTATCTCTTACACTTTTGCTTTTTACAGCATTCCATGCTTCCCGTAGGCTCAGATGCGTTAAATGGGAATAAATTAAGCGTTTTATGTTTGTACTCCGACTGTGGCTAGTCTTTTACACTATCAAAAACTACTAGTGATTTTTCTCCACCAGTTCAATCTTCATTAGACATAGTTATTAAATATTTGTGTTGGTGGAAATATCTCATAGAATTAGCAAAAGTGCACATAAGCTGACACGATCTCTACTATCATTAAAAAAAGGTTTTATTGGAGGTCCTACTTTAATGACCTAAATACAGCAATAATATAATTTCTCACGATCCAAAATTCATGACATGTATTATCCGCTTTATCCCAATAAATCTCATGAATTTATCGATTGAACTACGTCATCATCTTGAAGAGATGTGATTTAAGAGCCGGAGAGAATTTGAGATTTAGTAGTCCCAAACTCAGCAGGGAGTCCAACTAGAAACCCCACAATTGCCATTTGTTCACTCTGTTTCACCTTAATATCGCTACTAAATGATAGAAGCATGTTGAGCTCCTCATAATTTTTCTTAAACTTCATGAAGTATGTGGTGAGTGATTTAATAAACGTAGAATTAAAATGCAATTTAATACTCTCTCAATCTCAAATTTATGTGGCGGTACTTCACTAAATACAGAACTTAAGAAAATAAGAGGAGTAACTATTTTTAAAAATTATAGTCTTAAACATGTCATGAAATTTATGTGGTTATAAACACATGTCATTAAAAATAAAATAAAATTCTAAGGTTCAAATTAATTCCAATATAAAAGTATGTTATTTCTTTCTGAACGAACCAACAAGAAAACATTGCTACATAAAATGAAACATAGTGAATATCGAGAAAGGTAGAGGTAAGGTCTGCGTATACTCTATCCTCTCCATATCCCACGTTGTGAGATTTCACTGGATATGTTGTTGTTGTTGTAGTGAATATCGAGAAAATTAGTTCACACTTGATTACAAACTTTTGTTGATTTCTTCTTGTTTCATTATTTTCGAGATGTTTGCTAAATCATTATATCCAGGGACAAAGTCGCTACTACACCTTCAATTACTAATACAATCTTACATGGTATCAGGAGCCTAAACCTAAACCTAAACCTAAACCCTATTCCTTCTTCTTTTCTCTCCAACGCTTCCCCCTTGATTTACTCTCAACCGGCGGCCCCTCTTCGGTTTACCCTAAATCGGCGACCTCCTCTTCCTTCATCCAAATTATCCACTACAATGACTCCTCCCACAACTCCCACAGTCGCCTCAACCTCCTCCGTCGTCAACCCTAACACACCCACGTCCTTTTTTTCACCCTCTGTTCATCCTGCACTCTCCGTCTCAAACATCAAGAACTTTATCCATGTAGTTCTTGATCAAGAAAATGACCAGTACTCTCCGTTGGTTGAACTTTTTTGTATCCATGCATGTGTCTATAATGTGTTGGATCACATTGACGACTCCTTCCCTCACCACATTGAGGTTGATGACACCACATGGCGCCGCCTTGACCTCGTTGTCAAACAGTGGATCTATGGAACCATCTCTCAGGACTTGCTCCTCACTATCATGAAAATCGGCGCATCCGCTCGCGAATTATGGATTCGGTTAGAAGAAATTTTTCAGGACAATAAGCACACTCGTGCTGTTTATTTAGAAGAACAATTTAACACCACGTGTCTTTAAAATTTCTCTAACATGTCCGAATATTGCAAGCAGTTGAAACTAGTGGCGGACCAATTATCTAACGTGGGAACGCCAATTTCCTGAAACAAAAATAGTTCTCCAAATAGTCGCAGGTCTTCCGAAAGGTGAGTATGATACCCTAGCCACGACGATACAACATGCCAACCCCTTACCCACTTTCAACAAGGCTCGGTCAAAATTATTGTTGGAAGAAACACGACGTATCAAACAGGACTAACACAACCAAAGAGCGTTATCTGTTGATACTCCTGCCATTAACGCCACCCATCCCGCCGGACAAACACCACCAGTGAGGTGGCGACAAAGGAGGAAAGGGTTGCGAGAATGGCAAGGGTGGACGTGGCCGCGGGCATGGTGGCAAGAATGGACCTCAGCAGGCCGCGGTTCCAACACCTTGGGCTGGCCCAAGCCAGTGGCCCAACACTGCACCCTGGGCCTCTGCCCCGATTTATTATCAGCAACAGCCGCGAGCCCATTACACCTTTCAACTATCCCAATCCAATTTCCAGCAAACAAGCATCTTGGGCCCCGGTCCGGGTCACAACTTAGTAGTGTAGAACTAGGCCTATTTTGTTCATGCCCAGCAACCGCAAGTACAAGGCCTGTCACCCACTGATTTGGGCCAGACCTTTAGCTTTCTAAATATGCAGCAGCCCGATGAAAATTGATACATAGATTCGGGAGCCACATCTCATCTCACCCGGTCTGCAGGTAATCTCTCACAATTGTTTCATTTAAAATCTCTACAATTTATTACTGTTGTCAATGGTCATCGCATTCCAATACAGGGCTATGGTACTACATATACTCCACCGCCCCATCTACCTTTCTCCCTAAATAACGCCCTATATGCTCCTAACATCATTAAGAATTTAATCTCTGTTAGGAAATTTAAATAATTCTGTGTCTGTCGATTTTGATCCTTTTGGTTTTAATGCGAAGGATCTGCGTACGGGGATACCTTTTACGAGATGCAATAGCACAGGGGACCTCTATCATTTCCCATCCTCTACTGCTGCGAGACTCCGCTGACACACCTCCCTTGCTGCTATCTCTCCGTCAACTTGGCACAATAGGCTTGGACACCCAGGAGCTCCTATTTTTCATTTTCTTAGAAGTAGTGATTTTATTCGTTGTAATAATGGGAAACTTGTCCAAAAATGCATTTCTTGTCAATTAGGCAAACATGTTCGCCTTCCATTTAAATCATCTCTTAGTGTTACGTTTGCTCCTTTTGACATTGTTCATGCTGATTTATGGACATCTCCCATAACTAGCTCTCCGGGTCATAAATATTATCTAGTCTTGTTGAATGATTACTCTCACTTTATTTGAATTTACCCACTAAAGTTCAAATCAGAAGTATTTGCCAATTTTCTTGAATTTTGTACTTTTATCAAAACTCAATTTGAAAAAGTCATAAAATCTTTTCTATGTGACAATGATCGTGAATTTAATAATTCAACGTTTCACAATTTTTGCAAAAATAATGGCAGGTTTTTCTGATTTTTGTGTCCTCACACCTCTCCCCAGAATGGCAAAGCAGAACGAATCATTCGTACGATAAACAACATGGTTCGTACCCTTTTATTTCATGCCTCCATCCCTCTATCATTCTGGGTCTATACTGTCAAAATGGTAGAATACATCCTTAATATTTTACCTACAAATACCCTTCACAACATGACCCCAACCGAAATATTATACCGACGGATCCCCTCCTATGATCATCTTCAGATTTTTGGTTGCCTATGCTATCCCAATTTGGCCTCCACCGCCCCTCATAAATTGGCACCCCGAACCACTATGTGTATCTTCATAGGGTTTCTGTCCAATCATAGGGGCTATCTGTGCTATGACTTGTCTACTCGTCAGATTCACATCTCTCGTCACGTCACATTTGACGAAACCACATTTCCTTTCTCGGACATTCAAAAATTTTGAAAAATGGACTATACTTTTCTTGACGAGTCCGACATCTCTCCCGTCATCCTCAGCGAACTGTGTCAGTCCACCACCAAAGACCCACCTCTGCCACCTACTACCGACAAACCCGACCACCTCTCTGTGGTTCTGCCACCTCCAGGCACCACCACCATTTGCATCTCTGCGTCCCTGTCACCATCCTGTTCTCCGTTACACATGCCGCCGATTGCCACCACCGGCAATTGGCCCAATATTTCGGTAGCACCACCGGTTACCATCCCTATCACTGTGTCGCCAACCTCATCCCAAAGCAACCTCGTAACCCTACAAGCCACCAGAAACCCACACCGTACCACCACGATCAGACTACCGACCTAACCCATCAGTCCCAACCCCCTACCGACACCATACCCCACATCCTCTATCTCACCTCATTTCGATATACCCAGATCGGTGCCACCACACAACCCATCGTCAAACCTAGAAATTGCCGAACCCGCAGTCGTACCCAGTCACCAAATTGACATACCAAACCCATACCCGGATCCAGTCCCACATCATGACCCAGAGCGTGGTATGAACGCTTTGCTAGGCACATTATGCAGATTGGGTTTGTATGCAGCAAGTGCGATAATTCTCTCTTTATTTTTCATCGAGGTAGTAGCACTGCTTTCTTATTACTATATGTGGATGATATTATTCTCACTGCCTCATATGATGTGTTGAAAAATGAGATTATTGCATTACTTAAGACCGAATTTGCTATGACTGACTTGAGAAAGTTGAGTTACTTCTTGGGGATATTAGTGACCAGATCTGCAGATACTATGTTCTTGAGTCAGCATAAGTATACAAATGAGATTGTGTACATAGCTAAAATGGCAAAATTGCAAGATCATGCCCACTCCGGTAGATCTAAATCAAAGCTCAGTGTTGTTGATGGTGCTCCAGTCTCCGATCCCACTCTTTATAAGAGCTTTGCAGGTGCACTTCGGTATCTTACCTTTACTAGGCCTGATATTGCTTATGATGTTCAGCAGGTGTGTTTGTTTATGCATGCCCCCATAGAGTCTCATTTTATTGCTCTTAAGCGTATCATCTGATACATTAAGGGGACACTTGATTATGGATTACACCTATACCCCTCTGCACCGACCAAGTTACTATCATATACGGATGCAGATTGGGCAGGCTGTCCGGACACGTGATGCTCCAACTTCGGCTACTGTGTGTTCTTAGGGGATAACCTCATTTCATGGTCTGCCAAACGGCAAACCACCCTATCCCGTTCGAGTGTAGAAGCAGAGTATAGAGGCGTTGCCAATGTTGTTGCTGAGATCTGTTGGCTTCGAAACTTTCTTTTGGAGCTACAATGTCCCTTGTGTAAGGCGTCTTTGGTTTATTGTGATAACATATTCGCCATATATTTATCTCATAATCTGGTTCAGCATCAGTGAACCAAACACATGGAGATGGATATTCACTTTGTTCGTGAGAAGGTTGCTCTTGGTCATGTTAAGGTGTTGCATGTACTTTCTTCATATCAATATGCAGATATATTCACAAAATGTCTTCCAAGATAGCTTTTCCTCGACTTCAGATCTAGTCTCAACGTCCGTCCTCCTCCCGCTCAGACTGAGGGGGTGTATTAACGTGTACAACCATGACACCATAATTAGAATATATCCCATATATTGTGTAATATTTAATGATGTATAATTATGGTAGATATATGATCCCTATTGTATTGAGATTCCACATTGTACATTATATATATTTGTATTAACGAGAAAGACTCTCCAAGTGAGATTAATATAATCTTACAATTACGAGTTCAGAAGAATTTAATAATTTAAATTTAAATTAAATTATATTATAAAAAAAAGTCGTTTGATGTGTATATATATCTTGAACCCAACACACCGAAAAAATTATGATCCAGAATTTTAAAATTAAAACTTTTTACTCCGCCTTTAATTATAATGATTTCGATACAAATATAAATACTTTAAGACATATCGAGACAGAATATATAAGAGCACACTTGATAAAACAAAATCAACCTTTCTATTCTTGACACGCCTGAGCATTTTTTTCCTACCGTATACAATTTCAGAGTCTAAGATTTCGAGATTCATCATTTCTATTTATAGTATCATATAGTAATAAAATAATCCCACTACCATTCTTCTCTATCTCTTTATTACCAATCTTCAATGCACACCCCTTCCCCACAATCCCCTCAATCTTTCCTCTCTTAAAAACTCTCATCCATTTCTGCACTTTTCTCTATTCTGTTCTTCAATTTTTCAATCAATCTTGATCCATAATAATAGAATTTAATCATATCTAATGAAGATCCAGTGTGATGTGTGTAACAAAAACGAAGCCTCTGTATTTTGTGTAGCTGATGAAGCTGCTCTTTGTGATTCTTGTGACCATCGTGTTCATCATGCCAATAAACTAGCTGGCAAACACCAACGTTTCTCTCTTCTTCAACCTTCACCAAAACAAATCCCTGTCTGCGATATCTGTCAGGTATGTTGTACAGTCAGAGTCGGATTCAGCATTTAAATTTAAATTTAATTTTTTTTCTTGAATTTTTATATCTACGTTCCGTGTAAAAAATAAGGGGATTAATTATTATTATTTTGTGTGTATGTGCGTTCACTTACAGGAAAGGAGGGCGTTTTTGTTTTGTCAACAAGACAGGGCAATACTATGCAGAGAGTGTGATATTTCAATACACAAAGCAAATGAACATACACAAAAGCATAACAGATTTCTTCTAACTGGTGTTAAAATTTCAGCAAATTCTTCCCTTTACTCTTCATCAGAATTATCTCCATCAACAACTTCATCTACTACAAATTCTCTGACTACAAAAAATCAAGATTCAAAAAAAAGTCCTTTGCCTTTGCCTATTTGTGGTTCTGTTTCGTCTAGTACTGTTCATCAAGAAATGGAAGTGTCAGCTAATAATATGGGGGAAAATAGTTTAACAAGTAGTATATCAGAGTATTTAGAGATGTTACCTGGATGGCATGTTGAAGAATTGCTTAATTCATCTAATATTCCTACTAATTGTTTCTGTAAGGTTTGCATTTTTTGCTCATTTTTCATTTCTATTTCTCAATTATGTGTGAATTGTGAAGTACAATTATCTGATTTTTTTCAATTTTTTGTAGATTGGTGACAATAATTATGTGTTTCCAATTTGGGATACTGAAATTGAGAGCACTTTGAATTCCTTCTCACCAGGAAGTATAGGTATTTGGGTCCCTCCAGCACCTACTCCTCAGCAAAATCAGACACAATTTTTTCCTCAAAATATAAACTTTGGGGGGCAAATTGAATTCAAGAATTCAAAGGGGGGCACAAGCAACAAGTCCAGTAGAAAGTGGAGAGATGACAATTCTTTTGCTGTTCCACACATCAGTCCATCATCTTCCACTTCATTCAAAAGATCAAGAAATCTTTGGTAGTTGGATCTAATGATTTATTTCTTTAATTTTGGGTAATTTTTGCCTTTTCTTGATTTAGTTTGATAAAAAAAAATGAGAAAAAAGAACACCCGATCTACTCGTTTGTGCTAAATACCACTTCATTTGTTGTGTTCTTGAAATTATTGTGCTGGTGCAAATGGTATCTTTTGTGTTGTCAATATCTTTTATGTTTTGTTGAATTCCATGAAGTAGAACCATAAAATATGCATCAACGTTGGATTGGACTAGGACACAATCACATGTCATAATGTATTTCAATGATCTTTCTAAGATTAGTTAATAAGCTATAAAAATTTCAATTGCTTATGTTATATTTTATCGATCTCACTTAAAAAGTCATTTATAATAATGAAATTCTAATAACGTTGATATTAATCAAAGAAGTGACAGTTAAGAAAGGCACTTAGAGAACTTTTAGAGCTCATTTGGTGTGAGATAAGGATAATTAATTTTGAAATTAAATTTGAGATAAATTTATCTCACGTTTGATTGAAATAATATTAATATATAACTAATTTCATGATTAATTATTTCGGGATTATAATATTATTTTTATCTCTATAAAAAAAAAAAAATAGCTAATCTCGAAATAATTAATTTTAGAATAATTAATTTTGAGATAACTTATTTCCAACTAAACGATCCGAAAATAACACCAACAAGAGGGTGACATTGTACACTACAAAGATAGATTGTTATCAGATAAGAAGGCCAGACTGGCGAAATTCGAATGCGTATATTTTATAATTTATACTCTATGTAGCAGCCATGTGTGACTGATAATCTTTGAATTCAGTAAAAATAGTAACTTTGGTCCCAATATTTAGATCCCTTTTTCAATTTTGGGCCCAAATTCATTCTCAATATTGGACTTTATTGCTAGTCTAATTACTGGTTGCATCTTAGGTGTGCGTGTTTATATATATAGCATTAGAGCAACTTCAAAAAGTTGAAAATGCAATTGTCAAATGTTAAAATTTGTATCCAATCTGTTTATACTACTGCTAAATCTTAAGTAGTTTTACCTACAACTTCCATGTCAAGATTTTATAGAGAGGTCGCAAATTCAAATGTTGTCTAAATTAATTAAGATGTAAACCTGAGCAAAATCTACAGAATTAAAATTCAACTTGGAAATTAAAAGTTCGAAACGAGGGTGAGGTAGTACTATATTATCAGTAGGTCTTCTACGTTGCAAGTGCGGAACTAGAAAAGTTACCTACAATATTAAAAGAAATAATCCCTTGATTATTTTCATTAATTGAAAGACAATATATACAATTTACATATTTCCATAATAGGAAAATTATATTCCTATTCTACTCCTAAAACCTTATTCTATTTGGAGACTAATTATACAATTATGGTAAGTGTACAAGACTAATATACACATTGTATACAAAATCGGCCCAAACCGTGGGCCTGCTACAGTAGCCCGAGAGCACTGTTCATCCGATATACACATATATATTGTGTATATCGGATGTATATTTAACACACCCCCGCAGTCACACCGGGTGGTCTTCGAACGCTGAGACTGTCCCTAAAATCTTCAAAAATGATCGAGGGAAGACCCTTTGTAAAGATGTCTGCAATCTGATATCGAGAAGGGACATAGCAGACGCGTACTTGTCCACTAGCTACCTTTTCGGAAACAAAATGATTGTCCATCTCGATATGTTTGGTGCGCTGGTGCTGAACCGGATTACCAGAAAGATAGATGACACTAACATTATCACAGTAAACCAATGTAGCTTTCTGAATAGGACAATGAAGCTCTAAAAGAAGATTGCGCAACCAACATGATTCAGAGACCACATTGGCTACCCCTCGATACTCAGCCTCTGCACTAGAGCGGGACAATGTCGATTGACTCTTTGCAGATCATGAGACCAAGTTATTACCAAGAAACATACAATAGCCAGACGTAGACCGTCTGATATCCGGACAGCCACTCCAATCAGCATCTGTATACGAGACAAGAGTAGATGTCGACGACGGATATAAATGTAAGTCATAGTCAAGTGTCCTCTAGATGTACCGAATAATGCGTTTTCATGTGCTCAACCCTGGGATCATGCATAAATAAACACACATGTTGTACGTCATACGTAATATCTGGTCTCGTGAAAGTAAGATACTGTAGGGCTCCTGCAAGACTGCGATAGCGGGTCAGATCCTCATAAGGTGAGCCAGTCGTAGCTCCCAACTTGGGTTTAGTATCAAGTGGAGTGGAAGTTGACTTACAGGATGACATCCCAGCTCTCTCAATGATCTCAACTGCATACTTTCTCTATGATAAGAACAACCCACCTGCATGACGAGTGACAACAATTCCCAAAAAGTAACTCAAGGGCCCCAAGTCTTTCATAGCAAACTCAGAACTGAGCATTGTCATGATAGACTGGCGTAATGCATCAGAAGAGGCAGTCTAGATAATATCATCCACATATAATGGTATATAAGCCAATGAAGAACCACGACGATATATGAATAATGAATTATCAGACATGCTGTGAGAGAACCCAATAGTCAAAACATAGTCTGCAAACCTCTTATACCAAGCCCGTGGAGTCTGCTTAAGCCCATACAAGGACTTCTTCAATAAACAGACATGGTGAGGATATTTGGGATCCCTAAACCCTAAAGGTTAATGCATATATACTCTCTCATTGAGATCACCATGTAAGAAGACATTCTTCACATCTAACTGATGAATGGGCCATGCTTTCGAAAGAGCCAAGCTGAGCACAGTTCGAATGGTAGCCGGCTTGACCACCGGGCTAAATGTCTCACCACTATCTACACCAACCTGTTGAGTCTTACCATCACCTATAAGACGAGCCTTATGCCTCGCAAAAGAACCGTCAGAGTTGTCCTTATAAGCAAAAATCCACATAGATCAAATAATATTAACACCATATGGACGGGGCACCAACTCCCACGTCTTATTATTAATAAGAACATTATATTCATCGGTCATAGCAATTTTTCAATTCGGGTCATTTAAGGCAGACACATGATTACGGGATAAGAGTGATTTAAGAACATTAGAATTTAAATTAAAATGTCTTTTTGGTTTAAAAATACCCGTTGACTACGAGTGACTGGTCTTTGACTCGGGGAAGAATTGAGAGGATTTTGGGAAATACCGGGACCAGGGACGGACTGGCCAACAGGCAGTGGGCCTGCTGGCCCAACACGGTAACGGGAAACTGGACAGACGCAGTGACTGGACCAGTCTCAGTATTGGGCTGGGCAACTAGCCCAATAACCGAAACTGGAATTGAAATCAGCCCAGTGTGTTAACTGGAAACAGTGGGTACTGATAATGGAGTGGGTCCAGCGGGCAGTGGGCGCGCAGACAGATTTGGGGTGCGGGACATGTCCGATAAATGGTGAATAATATACGGGGATATATCATCATCCAAAAAATTATACGAACTAGGCATAGGATTACTAACCTTAGCAAACGGAAATTGGGATTCATAAAAAATTACATGGCGACTAATGATGATTTTATTAGAAGATAAATCAAAACATTTATAACCACGGTGATTTGACGGAAAACCCAAAAACACACAAGGGGTAGACTGGGCCTGAAGTTTGTTAATTGTGATGGAAGGAAAGAGTGGATAACACAAGCACCCAAAGACCTTCATAGGGGAATACGAATGAGTCTTATTTTATAAAATTTGAAGGGGGACGAATATGTCAAACCTTTGGAAGGAAGAATGTTAAGAAGATATGTAGCCATTTGTAGAGCATGATGCCAAAAAGACGGGGGTACGGAAGCATGAATCAATAATGTTCGGATAATGTTATTAATGATACGAATTTTGCGTTCGGCTTTCTCATTTTGTGAAGACGTATGAGGGCAAGAAAAATGAAAATGGATCTCATTATTAGCACAAAATTCCCGAAACACCCCATTGTCATATTCTTTGCTATTATCACATTGAATATTTTTTATTTTCTGTTCGAATTGGGTTCTAATGATGCTCTAAATTTTAAGAAGATGGAAAAGACTTGAGATTTTTTCGCTATCGGTAAAACCCAGAAAAACATAGAATAATCATCCAAAAAAGAACATAATACCGATGACCCAACGAACTTAGAACAGGAGATGCCCATAAATCGCTATGAATAATATCAAATGGCATTAACGTATGAGAATTAGAGTCTACAAACGACAATCTAACAATTTTTCCTAAAGAACAAGATTCACAATTCGGAGTACTACGCGTACCCTTACAAGAAATAAATTTATTTTTAGCTAAGAAACACAAAATAGATGATCCCAGATGACCTAGACGAGCATGCCATAAGGAAGGAGCAAGGGCGGCAAACGTAGACGGCAAGGCTTGACTCGAAAGACTGAAACTTGGTGTGATCGATAAAGATCTCCCCTACTATCACACCTCATGAGAGGAGTCCCCGTCTTGAAATTCTTCACAGAAAACCCAAACGGATCAAATTCAACAGAAACATGATTATCAGTTGTGAATTTACGGACAAGCACTAAATTTTTAATCAAATTAGGGGCATGAAGGCTATTTTTCAAGATAAGAGGTGGATGGGGTGGAGACAAAGTTTTATGACCATAACCACAAATCGGAATTGAATTACGATTACCAACAATTATACCACGAGGGTTGCTCAAATTGGAATAAGATGAGAGAGTACCTCGATCGGACGTTATGTGGGTAGTTGCACCGATGTCCATCTACCGATTCGGGTCTGGTGACGTTAAACCAAGTGTGTGCATAGCGGCTGCAATGTCAGTCAGAGTGGGGCCCAAGAACACATGCTTGCTGCCCCGGCCCGTGACTTCTGCTGGAACCATTGCCCAATGTGTATTGGGCCGTCTAGGCTGCTGGAAAGCCCACTGGCCATTGGCTGGAAACGGTGAAGGATTTGGGCCGTAGGGCCACTGTCCACTGTTCCAAGCCCAAGGCCAAGAGGGCCAAGGTTGAGACTTGTGGGTTGGTGGCCCACTGTAACTGGGATGGGGTCCACCGCCACTGTTTTGGCTGTCGCTACCACTGTCGGAACCGCCACGTTTGCCCCCGAGATTTTTCCCATTATTTTTCCGGCTATTTTTGCTGCCCCCGTGAGACCGGTTTTGGTTCGAATTGTCACTAAAATTTTGAGGATTAGTGGAGGATGTCATCATGACCACGGGACTAGCACCAATAGCCGCCTTTATAGTCAAGCTGACTTCTTCCAAGGTAAGCATGGAGCGGGCCTGATAGAACTTCGGAAGAGGATTACTTTGACGAAGGAGAGTTCCAACGCCACTATAGGCCTCAGATAGGCCAGCAACCATCTGTAGAACAATACGATCTTCACTAACTGGCACACCAACGTTGCGGAGTTGGTCCGCCAATTCTTTCAACCTTTTGCAATAAGCTGAAACGTTTGGAAAATTTTTCATGTTGACGTGGGAAAATTCCTGTTCAAGGGTTACAACTCTGGATTTCGATTATCTTGGAATATGTCACACATCCTATCCCACGCAGCCATCACCGTAGTGTCTGGCTCAATAATCGTCTGCAATAGGTCGGTAGAGATAGTAGAATAAATCTACTGAAGGACGATGGCATATGTGTTGTCCATAATTTAGGATCATCCTCGCGTTTAGGCACCTTCGTATCTTCAGGAGTCGCGGGGATTATGTGATGGATGACTTGATGCGAACGAGCGTGAATTTTGAACAACTCAACCCACGTCGCGTATTGGACGTTTTCTATTTCAAGAATTAGAGGGATATGATTCTTGATGTTAGAAACAACAAGGGCAGGGTGAAACGTGTTCTTTGACGTAGACATAACGAAAGAACAATAAGTGAGAGAGAGATTTGGAAGAGAGACTTTGAGAGCGGAAATAGGTGTAGAAACCGAGGAGGGAGGCTCAGTTTATGCTTGGCTGAAGAACAATAATTTTAGGGAAAGAAATTATTGTTTGACCTAGACTTCTGATAACAAGACAGAAATAATCTCTTGATTATTTTCATTAATTGAAAGACAATATATACAATTTACATATTTCCATAATAGAAAAATCCTATTCCTATTCTACTCCTAAAACTTTATTCTATTTGGAGACTAACTATACAATTATGGTAAGTGTACAAGACTAATTAAGGTACAAGACTAATATACACATTGTATACAAATCAGCCCAAACCGTGGGCCTGCTACAGTAGCCCGAGAGCACTGTTCATCTGATATACACATGTATATTGTGTATATCGGATGTATATTTAACAAATATGTCCTCAAGAAGATAATTCTGTGCTAACACATAACAATTCTAACAGTAGTATCACGATACGAAATCTAATGACTTCTTGATCCCGATTATCGTCAATATTTTCGTACTACCCTCTTGACTAAATCATCTCAATAGGAACAAAGAACAGTTACAGTGTAGAAAAATGGACATGTCAAGATGGAGCCAAAAAGTTACTTTCTCAATCAATTTTCAAGAATTAAAAGACTTGGTGAAGTAATGGACCAAAATGAAGAGTAACAACCACCCTGAGGACTCCGACCAGACATATGAAGTAGGGAGAAGGTGGAGCCCAAATTACAATTGGCAAAATTAGGACATATGTATATAATACGTAGTAGTAGTAGTAGTAGTGAACAGATAGGGACCAAAAGGCAGCAAAAGTGCATCAAATGTTCAGCCAACATGGCAAAAAATTTTGGCGTAAACAAGAACATTTAAGACCGCTAGTAAAGCCAGCTCTGAATGAAATACTACAACATAAGTCTATAGAGCAATGTCAATTGTATTGTACTAGTGCTAGGACCATTTCAACTTGCAATTTCATTCCCAATTATCATTACCACGTCTCTATCCTTCTTATTTGTCCAGTATGTCATCGCTCTCGTGTTATTTATTACTACAATCCAAAAACAAACCAATTTCTCTTTTGGAAAAGGTCTAAAGTTTTTCCCATTAACGTCCGAAATTGCTCAATTCTATCTTACTTTGAGTCCATTCATCCTTTTACCGTCAGCGAATTGTCTCGTAATACACTTTTCATTGTAGAATTCTAACGTGAAATATGTGAACTCAACGTGTTAAAATACTTCGAGAAGAAAAGTCCAAAATTTTCATATCTACTTTTGTAAGTTGAGCATCTAACCTTTTAGTCTACTGTGTATGTCTATAGCATTAGAGGTCAGGCTTCGCCTCCTCTTGTTTTGTATCTTTTGGATATAACGCAAATTAAACTTAACACACTACTGGGAACCTTATACAAAAAAACAATATTCCCTTGTAGAGTTAATGTTTTAATTTTATATCAATTAAAGCTCTAGGAACAATATATTTGGAATCGGAGAGACTAATGGGAGGATTTGGGTCTGTTAAAATATTTTCTGGGTATTGAAGTAGCCGAGAGCTTGGAGGGAATATTTTTTGTGCCAGCGAAAGTACACTCTCAACATCATAGCCGATGCTGGACTTCTGTGTACAAAGCCGACCGGCTTCCCTATCGAGCAGAATCATACTCTAGCCTTAGCTAATGGGTCGTTACTTGCTGATCCGGAGCGCTATCATCGGTTAGTTGGTCGTCTGATTTACCTTTCATTCACTCGTCCTGACTTAGCCTATGCAGTTCATATTCTAGCCCAGTTTATGCAAGTGTCGTGTCAGGAACACTGGGATACGACTATCCGAGTTGTTCGATACTTGAAAGGCAGTCCGGGTCAAGATATTTTGCTATGAGCTGATAGTGATATGTCATTAACAGGTTGGTGTGATTCTGATTGGGTGAGTTGTCCATTGACTAGGCGCTCTATTACGGGATGACTAGTTTTCCTAGGTTGTTCCCCCATTTCCTGGAAAACCAAGAAGCAACACATAGTTTCCAAATCATCCGCTGAAGCCGAATATCGCTCGATGGCAGCGATCACTTCGGAGTTGAAGTGGCTGAAAGCACTATTAGGCAGTCTTGGGGTGGATCATCCTCGTGCTATGACTCTATTTTGTGACAGTAAGTCTGCACTACATATAGCTCAGAATCATGTTTTCCATGAACGAACAAAGCATATTGAGGTTGATTGTCACTATGTCCGTGATGCGATCTAGGAAGGTGTAATTACTACGAGTTATGTGTCTACAAACGAGCAGCTTGCCGACATTTTCACAAAAGCACTAGGCAAACGCCAATTTGTATATTTACTCCGCAAGTTGGGCATATGTGACTTGCCTGCTCCAACTTGAGGGGGGGGGGGTATTAGGATTGGATTGATAAATACCATATTCGGCTATCGGGTACCATACCATATTCAACTGATAGCCGGCTGATTTGGACCGTGATATACATGGTACATGGTGATTTGGGGATATCCTTGTATATCTCCTTGTATCAGGAATATCTTTATATATCTTCTAGGATTAGTTGTATATCTCCTAGAATTAGGTTGATCTTTGTTTTTGGGAAGAATTATATTCTTACACTAATTAGGTTGATATTGAACTACTATATAAATTGTATATTGTTGATGAATAAGATCGATGAAAACTATTCCTCAAAACTTATCAGTCTTCTGCTATGAAAATCCCAAGTGTATATATAAGGGAAATTAAGAACCGTAGTCATGGTAGAGTTAAATGATTTGACAAATGAAATATATACGACTACTTCTATTCCTAGTTGAACTCCAACAGGTGCATGCAACTGTGAGATATATATATATATATATATATATATATATATATATGTGAAGAGATAGAAGACAAAGGCAATTTTCGGGAAAAGAAAAATAACAAATCGAGTCAAATGTGAAATAAATCGAGTCTCCAAATTGGTTATTTTCCAAAGACGGTAGTAAACGAGAATAAAAAATAAACAATGAGAATATCCAACGGAACCAACTGGTCGTATAATACATTTTAGAAAATAGTGATCAGTTCTTCTTCTAGATAAGCACAAATGTAATTATGGGAAATTAAGTAGCACAAATTAACCTAATAATATGTATACTTGCACGAGCGAGACGGAGTCCTGATAGGACTAGAGTAGAGGTGGCCAGTGGGCCGGGCTCGGGTCTGGCGGGCCGGGTCTGGCGGGCCGGGTCTGGCGGGACTTGCTCCAGTCCCGTCCCGATCCTGATCCCGATCCCGTCGGAATCGGGTCGGGGCGGGGTCGGGGTCGGGATCGGATCCGGCGGGTTTTCCTTTTTTTTTTTTTTTTTTTAATAACATATGTATAAAAAAAAACTCAATAAACAAGACAAGATAGTGTAATAAAAACATCCCAAGGCTGTTTTTGTGCCTGTTATATTATTTAATAGACATATGATTTTTTTGTAATACAAATACAATTGTCTAAAATCTAAATTGCAACTTTGTGGTGTTGTCCAAAAGTTGCAAATTACATAATAAAATTGCAATTAAAAAAATTACATTCTCAAAAAAATCTGTTCTAATTGCTTAATGATTTCCTGTGGTTCTTCGGTTGGAATTGGTATTTGTTGGTCAAATTGATCTACGTCGCTTCCACCACCTTCGGATAAGATTTCGTTGTAGTTTTCGTCTTCTTCTTCGTTGATCTCCGGTTGACCGCACCTTCTCCGCTTCGCTCGTATCCAATCTCTCGAATAATACGCAATTTCCAAGCCGTCTCCGGCTAATGAGTGTCTCGTGGTCTCCTATTTGATATCTCGCCGTGAGAAAAAGCGCTTTCGGACGCGATTGATGACGCTTGAATGTTCAAAACATCTCGGGCCATCAATGAAAGTGTCGGAAAGGTCTTCTCATTCCCCTCCAAAGTATTTCAAAGCAAGTCTTCATGTCCATCTTCATTGATAACTTCTTGGTACGGTACAAGAACCCTGCAAAACAAAAATATCCAACTCGCTAATTTGGTTAGTAGTAGAGGTACGACCGCACATTCTATTTCTGAGGCTTTCAATACTAGCCGCAGAAACAACATGTCTTTTGTGAGGTTGTGTTGAAGATGAAGAAGATGGTATGGAAGCCGGTAAGTTACTAGCATTTTCTTGTTGATAAAATCTATATATTTTTTTTGCATTGGTGTTCTACGCTAGACAACACTTCTTCTTTAGTTTGTTCAATATGTGGTGGGTGATTTAGACTTTTGGGACTTGGAGGTGGTAGTACTTCTATACAATCGTAAATAGTTTCAATTAGTGATTTAGTACCGTCTATTTTAATAGTCGGATTTAATACAGAACCAATAATATAAATAGTGGGAATAGGAATAAAATATTTTTTTATTTTGACAAACATTTTTTAATAGCTGCCATATAAGCTGGTTTTTCCATATATTCACTAAGTAATAAAAATATTAGAGTTATATAAAACAACATAGTTGAAATAGTAGGATAATATATACCGGAAAATTCTTTTGTTGCTTGAAAAAATTTCTCTAAAAATACAATAAGTTCGGAAATTTTTACCCAATCACTATCTACAATCATATCAGCTGGATTTTGATTATGAGAGTTAAAAAATAAAGTTATAGGTTTTCTATAGTCATAAGCAACAAGTAGTTGCTCGTATAAAGAATTCCACCTAGTGGATACTTCTTGTGGAATTTTTCTATAAGATAGTCCACATTCGTGACAAGTTTTTTTATATTCTTTTCTACGTTGTACTTTATTACTTTTAAAAATAAAGTTTATAGCAAATTGTATTTAACTAAGAATGTCTTCAAAAAGTGGTAGACCACCCTTTACAATTAAGTTATTTATATGGCACGCGCATTTTATATGAAAATGATCTGGAAAAGATGGAGTTAAACTATTTTTTAAAATTGTAATTGCGTAATTGTTAGAAGAAGAGTTATCTAATGTAATAGTCATAATTTTATCGGTTATTCCGTAATAATGACACACTTGATAAATATTATCTGCAATAAAAGTACCAGTGTGCCTATCATCTATATATCTATATGCTAAGATACGTTTTTTCATAGACCATTTATAATCTATCCAATGACAAGTTACAGTTAAATAATCATGACTGTTAGTACTACGACCTATATCAGACGTGATAGATATTTTGCCATTAAAATGATATAATGAATAACGTAAATATTGTTGTTATTCATGCGCGAATTTAAATACATCTCTCTTAATAGTTGATCTAAGAAAACCGTTAAAAGTAGGATTATATATATCTCTAATGTAATGAATAAAACCGGGAGATGAAGGAAATGAAAAAGGCAAACCCTCCACAGCAACTAATTTTGATATTGCTTCCCTATCTCTATGTTTATTGTATTTAGGGCCTACAATTCCCCCCGTTATAGGGTTAATTTGACCATGTACTTGGTCCGGGACAGTATCAGTATGTGAACCTTGTCCCGATGGAGCGGGCGTTTTCGCACCCGATTTTGAAGCCTGGTATTGGGCATACCTAGCTGGATGAGCGATTACTACGTGTCTAATTAAACCCCCCGTCCCACCGTGACCTTTTCCAGTTTTAAATTTTAAAACATTTTTACAAATTTTACATATAGCTACTTGATTCTCTACGTCCCTATCAAAAAATGTCCATGCATCTGATTTTAATGGTCGTTTTGCTGGACCTCGTCTCATACTAGGGGGAATAGGAGGTATTTCAGTTGAAGGTGCACTAGTGGGTGTGTTGTCATCAACATTAGTGGGTGTATCATCTAGATCATCGTCTAAATTAAAGTCTTCTTGAGTTCCAGAAAATAGCTCCTCGTCTAAATATAATGGTATTGTAGAAAAATGTTGAGTATCAACAAAATCATCCTGTGTAGGAATAAGATGACTAGAAGAAGTACCCTTGCCCTGGTTGCCCTACTAGAAGAAGCACCCTTACCCTTACCCTTAAACATACCTCTTAATCCTTCCATTTTAATTATGATAATAAATAATTAAAGATAATAAAATTAAGTGCGCTAAATAAAATAAACAGACAATAATAATTTAATGAAGGAACGAATGTACCAAATGCCGACGTAACGTCGACGTGTAATCGAGAGGTTGAAAATTGAAACTTTGCTCGATGGAAGATCCTCAAGCTAGTTGCCAACTTCACTCCCAATTCCCAAATGAATCAATAAAATTGAATATTTAGTAAACAATGTAGACTTGTAGAGAGATATATTGAGAGATTGTATGAAGATTTGTGAGAAAGATGAAGAGAAAATGAGTTATTTATAGTTGGAAAATTGGGTTAAAGTGTAAATATAATAACTTATGGATTAAAAATAAATATTAAGGGGTAGGGGGGGGGGTTGGGAGAGGGGGGGGGGAGGCCTAAAATGGTCGTTGCCCAACAGCCAAAATCTAAAATGGTTGTTGGTGCAACGGTTATATTTGCAAAGGGGGAGCTCTCGGGCGTGGTCGGGCTCGTGGTCGAGACGGGCTCGGGGTCGAGACGGGCTCGGGGCGGGGTCGGGTTTGGCGGGCCTGGTGCGGGCTCGGGTCTGGCGGGACGAGACATTGTCCCGTCCCGAGTTCGAGTCCCGCTACCATTTTTTTTTTATACGGGGTCGGGGCGGGACTGGGACGGGCTCGGGACGGGGTCGGGACGGGGTCGGGGCGGGACTGGGACGGGGTCGGGACGGGGTCGGGTCGGGGTCGGGCCGTTCCGGCCCACTGGCCACCCTTAGACTAGAGTCATTTATCCCTTTTTATCTCCACGTGGATTGTATTGGTTACCAATTCACAAAATAGTACAAATTATTAATTTAAACCGGTAATTCATAAGCTTTAAATTTCGACTTTGTCTCTGTTAGTTGGTGCAATAATTCGATAGTACTTTGAGAGTTGTTATTCTCATGGCAGACGAGGCTGCAATTCAATGTTGTGTTTTCAATCCAACTGACAACATTGATGATCATGAACATTTGGGTTTTCTTGCGATGACAAGCTTATTGGCTGCATTTGGAGGGATTGTTATATTTGTGGGATTTTGTTAGAGTAATTACGGGAGCAATCCCATAATTATCTCTATTATTCATTAAAGATAATTGATAGGATAAATATCTTGCAATTAGTATAATTGTAATTAGTATCTTATAATTTAGGTAAGGTAGATTAGTCTTCCATTATTCAAGTATAAGATGATTATATATATATATATATATATTATTGTATTTTTGAGAAAATTAATCAAGATATTACTTTCCTACATGGTATCAAGAGTCTAAAATCCTTAGCCCTAATTTATTCTCCCTCTACACGATTTTCTCCCTCTCTTTCTTGTCAATTTCGGCCAACCCTACTAAACAAAAACCCTAAACCATCTCTTACCCTAGAAAAACCCTAGCGACCTTCTCAAAACCACCCCCCTTGGCTAGCTTCTATCCAAAACCCTAAGGGTTTTTCCACATCAAAAAATCAAACACTAGTTCTTTCATTTTATAGTTTGATTTCTTGTGGACCAATGGCCGAAAACAAACTTTTCATCCCGCTCTTTCCGTTAATAACATCAAGAACTTTATCTCCATAACTTTTGAAATGGAGAAAGTGCAGTATACTTCTTGGGCAGAACTCTTCAAAGTTCACTGCCGCACTTATGAGGTGATTGACCATATCATCCCGTCCGAATCACCATCCGATACCACTACTGTGGACAAGAAATTATGGTCTCTATTAGATGCTATAGTCCTTCGATGGATTTATGTCACAATTTCGAATGATCTTCTCCATACTATCTTAGAACCAAATGTTGACACCCAATTTTGTCCCGTCTTTTCCGATTTATTTGCAATTTAAATATTTTTGACACAACAAGACTTTTTTTTTAATATATATACACATAGGTATATATATATATATTATTACTATTATTATTATTCATATTTTCTACCACCATTTGCCTTTCTAAATCATGATCATAGTTTTTATCCTAATATTCTATATTACTTTATTTTCACAAAACGACATCCTTTTATTTATTTTTAATTAAGCATTAAGCATTTCGCAAATATTGTGTTTTATTATTATCACATCGTTATATCTTATTTTTAATAATTTATATTTTTCTTCAATGCTTTTTTTCATTTTTTTAAACCCCTTTTATATTTTTAAACCCATAACCCATTTTATTTCCCCAACCCAAAATAATTTCTACTCAACCCAAAACAAAACAACTCCCCCTCTTTATTTTCGGCCCACCCGCAACAGCCCAAACTCCCCCTTCTTTTATTTTTTTTACCAACTCCCCATTTATTCCCCCTCACCCAAAATTTAATCCCTAACCCATCATCCAAATACCTTCAAACCAAAACATCCACCAGCCCAAGTCTCCCCCAACCGAACCGACCCAAAACTCAACAGCCTAACTCTCCATTCCCCTTTATTTCCCGTCAGCCCATTCTCCCCAAACTCCCCATTCCGCCCAAGCCCAATCAACCGACCCGAGCCTAATCCCAATTAAAACCTCCCCATCGCCCAAAACCTAACCAAATCGTTCCCAAAACCAAATCGTAAACCAGAACCAGTGATGCCCCCAAAAATTCGGCGGCCTCTCACACCGCACACCCTTTACCCGCCGGACAAACACCCTTACCACACCACTGCCACCATGTCCCTTCCACCAGCGAGCCCTCGCATCACACCAGTCCCCTTTTCCCCTTTTTCTACAAACCCAGAGCTTTGAATAGCTCGTCCGAGTCAAATCGACCAGCAAACCATGCATGCTGCAGTGTGCCTCTAGAATACCTTCAAGAACTCGGTGGGTAAGAACACAAACCCCGACCTCTTCTTTATCATCTCGGTTTTCGAAAAAAAAAATCGTCACATTTTTAGCCGTTTACTTTGAATTCGATTTTCAAATCTTGGCCATTAGGGTCTCAATTGGGACTATAAATAGAACCCTTTGTGGGTTGTGGAAGGGGGGTTCTAATTTTCGGACAACAAAAGCCCTCTGTTTTTAAGCTCTTGCTAAAAGTCGACCTGCCTTATGGTTTCACAAAAGAGTTTTTTTTTAAGAGCCAACGAAAAAAAAAACCTTTCTTGAACGAGTTTCGACTCTGAAAATCCTTCATTCTACTCTCGTTTCTGACTCGACACAGCCACGAAACACTCAACTCATTTTTCTTTTCAATCACATAAACACACTCCTCCAAGCGGACTCGATGACTCGAGACGACCCTCGGTTCGCTGCCCGGAGAAGGTCCGTAAACTCACTTTATTATTTTTATTTAGTTAATGTGAAGTGGTCTGTATGGCTTGATTATGTATTTTTTAGATATGTTTATCTTAACATTAGTTGTTATTTATGCTTGTTAGTTTGGGTCTAAAACATGTTTAGATGATGTCAAGTGTTGCTTGAATCTATTAGGTTAATTTTCAGGTATATTATTTAACTTATAACTCGTTTCCGAGTCATTAAGTTCATTTACCAAGTTATTATTTAAGGTTATTAGGTTGAATGATAACATGTTAAGGCCACTGTTGGACTATTGAATTAATTAATAAGCATGTTTAGTTAGGGAGATTTATTGATATTCATTAAGATAACTGTTAAGCCCATTCTAATTAAGACTTGTTAGTTGCTTATGGTCCTGAAGTCCATGTTATGCCATATCATGTTTTGAATGTTGTCGACATATTGGCATCACATCTATGCTAGCCCTTTTGTTAAACAATAGCAAAGAGTTTAATTATTCTAAGACTGGATACATGTTGGCAGGGCATGTTCTGCATATTTCTCTGTGGTTTAGAAAATAATATGGTTTAGTTCTCACTTTGAATAACTGTTCAAAGATGAAATATGGGGATATAAATCGAGTTGGTTAGTGTGCGGCTTGAATATGATCCTATGTGTCCAGTTAGCATGTCTGAGATGCCTCTCTCTAAATGGTTACTTGGCTCATCTATGTTTATCCTATTAGTGCCCACTGAATTAGTCATGCATTTCTCATATATGATCAAGTGTTAAAATGCCTCCATGTTGTCCTGTAAAGTCCCCTCAGCTGTCATGTATCATGCCTATCTATTGAGTTATTTGAATGGTATTTGCATCGTTGTTTTGCACCATTTGGAACCATTTTATACCATGATAAGCTATCCTGCCTAATGCATTCTGCTTGGTCTTGTGATCATGTTTCATATGGTAAACATGTAGATGGTAAAAGTGTTCAAATTTGCTTGAGAGCATGGCCTGTGATTTGTTGTGTAATGCGCATGTTTTAGCATAGGCGTCTGGTTTAAGCCTATTTCAATATCATGCCATGCTTATTGAAGGAATTAGACTAACTGTAGGCTTGAACTATAGTTATGCATAGTCATCTTAATATTGAAAACTTAGGAAAATATTTCAGGGTGTTATTCTTGTGCCACTGTCTTGATCTGAATATGCTTCTCATTTATTTGCATACATAACCCTTCCCCTATCTTGGTATTAATTTAGTTCTTATTTGTCAAAACTCCATTTTTGTACTGCCATGGTGGGTGTTTCAATTGTTATTCAGCATGTTTAGGTTTCTGTGAGCTTGGCTCTACTGGAATAGGTCTACATGTTCAAACTGCTATTTTGTTCTCGTCATTTGTGTATTCTTATTTGTCTCATGTAACTATTAGGCAAATTACAATGCTTATTTTACATAGAGTCGTGGTGCTCAACACAGGGGTATATCGTAGTTTGCATATTCCTCGTATATTCTTAAGTATATTATATATCTTTGGAAATAACTTGTGTATATCAACCCTTATATGTTAATTGAATACTTGAAAGTGAGCCTAACTTATTTCTGCTAGCATTTTTTGACTACTTTTGGGCCTGACCTATTCTCTTTATTTTATCTTCCTCTTTGTATTCGGTAGTAGTTTTGGGCCCACCCACTTTCATCGTCTCGTTGTCCTCTTCTCTTATCATTTTACTGATTAACAACTTGGGCTGATTAAGGAGCCTTATATGATTTTATTCTAATAATAGGTTGATTAGTGTAGGTAAATTTTATTTGCAGTAGATAAATTTGGGTATGTGTAACTTGCATCATTGTTTCCCTCCTTCAAGTCGGAAAATTATATGTTTGGGCCCGCTTTCTATTTTTGCGTGTTAATTGTTCCCTAAGGCTTACCAACATATTACTTTTTATGAATGATTTATTTATATTTTTTTTTAAGTATACATTTTCACGTTCCGTCCACTAATCCCTTTCTTTTCTTCTATTTTTACATGAAATGCATCGAGAGTTATGAAGAGTCTCGTTATGAGACTCATCATGATCATTGCCGAACGAAGACCCGCATTCACACTCCTTGCATTCTCCAACCTCGGAATTCCAAAACAAATAGGGCTAGATGACATCGTCATCCGCCTTAGTTCCTCTTTTATTATTACTCTTTAATTCCGTTATTTCTATTTTTGGGCATGTAATAATTATTTTAATGTTTGTGTGATTGTTAGGATATTTAGAATAATTAGGCCATAAATAGATAAGTAATAAGGTAGTAGCAAAATTAGAAATCCCCCGCTAGTTTATTTATTTTTAGGCTCGTCGTGCATATTTTAAATTTTCAAAACAAACTTTGATCATCTTCTGTTCACTTTATTAATTGTACAACTCAAAATGATTTCCAAAAAAATTACTTCTTTGGCATATAAGTAACTCATTTTTCTCCTTGCTATTAATTGTTCCAAATGCATATTTTTCAAGTTTACATGTATATTTTTTTTAATACCATACAAATGCTTACTTATACAAAAATGCATTCTTTTACTAAATACTTGCGACATCATTTTAACTTTCTATTTTAAAAAAAACATGCATTTTCTTAGTACAATATTTAATCTGAGTTTGACCGGATAACCGCAAGTTAGCGGATCTTAAGGATGCCTAACCCCTTTCCTTTAGGATAATAAAGAACCCTTACCTAGAACCTCATTAGTTTCGCAGACCATTAAAATCGGAGTTTACATTGCATCATTTAGTTAATATTCAGGTGTCCTAATTCACCATAAATAATTAGGTGGCGACTCCTTAATCATACCCAGGAATCACCGGATACATTGTGCTTCGCTTTGACCCGCGGGTTAAAAATGGGCCCGACACCAAATTCTACGGCTCAACATGTATGGGAAAGGTTACAAAACATTTTTCAAGATAACAAAATTTCTAGGTCGTCTATCTTGAACACCAATTTACAAATGTTAAATTGGATGACTTTTCCAACATCTAAGCCTATTGTCAGGAATTAAAGGTACTTGCGGACCAACTATCCAACGTTGGTTAGCCCGTGACGAATAAAAGGTTGGTCCTTCAATTGATTGCGGGGTTGAATGAACAATATGATGTCGTTGCTACGTTCATTCAACAAAGCAATCTATTGCCTCCCTTTTATGAAGCCCGTTCGAGGTTAATTCTCGAGAAAACACGGAAAGCAAAGAAGGCATCATCGGGAGCAACCACCGCCGGAATCGCTCTTATCTCCACCAACTCATCTTCCACAGATTTGGAGCCCCAAAATTCTGGTTCAGTGGGCCACGATAATTGTTCTAATAGTGGTAAAAACGGGGTTCAAACCGTAACAATAAAAGAAAAAATAACGGTGGAAAGGGACAGGGGAGGGGCGGTGGCCAGCCGGCCTGCGGCAGTAGCCAGTCTGGGCTGACAATGGTGGCACTCAGTGGGGGCAGTACCCATCGTGGTCCTGGCCCTACAGTGGGCTGCCCCGCCATGCCCATATCCGACCTCATGGGCCCATCCTCCTCCCTCTTCAAATTGCCAACCCGGTATTCTTGGATCTCGTCCACAACATGCGTTTGCGGCTTAGGCAACATCTTCTGTTGGTTATGCACCCACAGACATTGAACAAGCCATGAACAACATGCATCTAAGTGTTCCAGATGAGTCATGGTACATGGACACAGGGGCTATGTCACACATGACGACATCTCAAGGTAATATCTCGTCTTATTTTAATATGAGCAATAATAAAAATATTATTGTCGGCAGTGGGCAGTGGGCAGGAAATTCCAATTCGTGGTATTGGTCAGGTAACACTACCCTCTCCACTCCCACCATTACACTTGAAAAACGTCTTACATGCACCAAATCTTATTAAAACCTAATTTCTATTAGACGTTTTACAATTGACAACAATGTTTCGATAAATTTTAATCCATTTGGCTTTTCTGTGAAGGATTTTTAGACGGGGATGCCACTTATGAGATGAAATAGCACAGGGACTTGTATCCAATCACCTCTATTCAAAAAATAGCATGAACAAACCATCAACCTTTGCTGTCATTTCTCCTACTCTATGGCACAATCGATTGAGACACCCAGGAGCACAAGTTTTTAATAACTTTAGGAAGAATAATTTGTTTTCTTGTAATAAACCTTTGGACTCCTCTGTTTGCCAATCTTGCGTGTTTGGTAAACATGTTAAGGTTCCTTTTGCATCTTCTAATTCTCATACTTTTATGCCATTTGATGTTGTGATTTGTGGACATCACCGGTTTTGAGTTCTGCAGGTCATAAGTACTATCTGCTTATTCTAGATGATTATTCGAATTTTTTGTGGACTTTTTCATTAGGACATAAATCACAAACCTACACCATTTTTAAACAATTTAGTATTTTTTATCAAAATTTAATTTGGCAAAAGCATTAAATGTTTTCAACGTGACAATGGGGTAGAATTCATAAATACTCATTTTAATGATATTTGTCACCAAAATGGGATGTCTTTGCGTCTTTCGCGTCCCCATACTTCACCACAAAATGGAAAAGCTGAAAGAAAAATTCGAACGATTAATAATATGATTCGCTCTATTCTTGTGCATTCATCCACACCACCAAAGTTTTGGCACCATGCACTTCAAATTACTACATACCTTTTAAATATTCTTCCTAGTAAATTGCTTTCCAATGTGTCTCCTACACAAATGTTATATCATCGTATCCCGTCTTTTACATATTTGAGGGTGTTTAGATGTTTGTGTTATCCTTTGTTTCCTTCTACTTTCATTAACAAGTTGCAGGCTCATTCAACTCCTTGTGTTTTTTTTTTGGGATACCCACAAAATCATAGAGGATATAAATGGTATGATTTGACGAATGGGAAAATAATTGTCTGTCATCATGTGATTTTTGATGAGTCTACATTCCCGTTTGCTAAGTCTCATGTGGCATCCTCACCTTCATATGATTTTCTGGACAATGGAATACATTCCATTTTACACCACCACCTTAATGAACAAACCCATGTGCAACCAACCCAATAACATTCGACCCAACCACTAAATGGGACTGGACCGGAGACCATTGCCTTGTCACCGATGGTCTCAGCCCACTCTCGTTTCTGTGGTAGATCGGCCTAATTAGGGCAGTCCACTACTACCTCAATCACGTCCTTAACCCAAACCAACTCCGGAGCCCAACCTAGTACCGAGACTCATACTACCCAAACAGTGATGGCACAACCTCGGACTGTTGAAACCCGTGCCATGTATGGGATTTTTCGGCCCAAACATCATTTTAATCTACTATCCTCCGTTTAATCATCACCTTTACCAAAAAATCCCAAAGCTGCCTTATCCGACCCAAATTAAAAAGCTGTCATGTTAGACGAATTTAATGCATTTATTACAAATAATACGTGGGAATTAGTACCACGTCTGTCTAATGTGAATTTCATTCGGTATATGTGGGTTTTTTATCATAAGAACAATTCTGATGGTTCTTTTGCGATATACAAATCTTGTCTTGTTGGTGGTGGCAAGTCTCAATAGGTTAGGGTTGATTGTGGTGAAACATTCAATCCGGTGGTGAAACGAGCAACTATCCGGACTGTTCTCAGCTTGACTCTTTCCAAATATTGGACCATTCATCAGTTAGATGTTAACAATGAATTCTTAGATGGCAACTTACATGAGATAGTGTACATGCATCAGCCGTTGGGTTTCCGAGATTATACACGTCCATATCATGTTTTCCTATTGAAGAAATCCTTATACGGTTTGAAACAAGCACCTCGGGCATGGTATAACAGGTTTGCATGATTTGTTTCCAAGTTGGAATTCTCTCACAACAAGTTTGATCACTCATTGTTCATTTATCGGAAAGACGCTGACATAGCATATATCCTTTTGTATGTCGATGATATTATTCTAACAGCATCATCCATTTCACTTCATCGGTCTATTATGTCCCTTCTTACATCAGAATTTGCGATGAAGGACTTGGATCCGTTAAATTATTTTCTTGGCATTGCTATCACTCAATACGCAGATGGCTTGTTTTTCAGTCAAAAGAAATATGTCGAAGAAATAATTGACAAATAAGGGATGTCATCCTGCAAACCCTTACATACTCAAGTTGACACAAAGGCAAAATTGAGTAAGGATGTTGGAACTCTGTACAACGATCCTACACATTACCGTAGCCTTGCAGGGGCCTTGAAGTATCTAACTTTTACGAGACCGGATATTTCATATGTTGTTCAACAAGTTTGCTTACACATGCATGATCCGAAGGAGGAACATATGGGGGCTCTTAAATGGATTCTGCGGTACATTCAGGGGACTCTCCATTTCGGACTTCATCTGTGTAAGTCCTCAATCTCGACTCTTTCTGCCTACACATATGCAGATTGGGGTAGCTGCCCGGATACACGCCGTTCCACTTCCGATTATTGTGTGTTCTTGGGTAACAATCTCATTTCATGGTCATCCAAACACCAGTCCACACTGTCTCGGTCAAGTGCTAAGGCGGAATATCGAGGGGTAGTCAATGTAGTCGCTGAATCATGTTGGCTCCGAAATCTTCTGATGGAGTTGTATTGTCCGATTAACAAAGCAACAATGGTCTATTGTGACAATGTGAGTGCGATCTGCTTATCTAGAAATCCTGTTCAACATCAGCGAACGAAACATATTGAAATGGATATCTTATTTGTCCGAGAAAAAGTTGCCCGTGGTCAAGTACGTATTCCCCATGTGTCGTCCCGTTATCAGATTGCTGACATCTTCACAAAAGGTATTCCGCGCGTACTCTTTGATGATTTTTGGGATAGTCTCAGCATTCGAAAACCTCCCGCTAAAACTTCGGGGGACTGTTAAAGTAATTATGGGGGCAATCCCATAATTACCTCTATTATTCATTAAAGATAATTGATAGGGTAAATAACTTGTAATTATTATAATTGTAATTAGTATCTTATAATTTAGGTAAGGTAGATTAGTCTTCCATTATTCAAGCATAAAATACTAATTACAATTATAATAATTACAAGATATTTACCTATCAATTATCTCCACGTGGATTGTATTGGTTATCAATTCATAAAATAGTATAAATTATTAATTTAAACCTGTAATTCATAAGCTTCAAATTTAGACTTTGTCTCTGTTAGTTGGTGCAATAATTCAATAGTACTTTGAGAGTTGATATTCTCATCGCAGACGAGGCTGCAATTCAATGTTGTGTTTTCAATCCAACTGACAACATTGATGATCATGGACATTTGAGTTTTTTTGCCATGACAGGCTTATTGCCTGCATTTGGAGGGATTGTTATATTTGTGGGATTTATCATATCGACTATCATTGGTCCAAGGATTCCTCTTAAGGATGATATCAATTTTTTTGGTATATGTGGGTTGTTTGTGTTATGTTTTACTTTCTATCCTTCTTTGTATTGTTTGTCCGATTGAATTCCCATGGTTATCTAGAGTTATTAGACGTATTTTTCGATTTCAAGAACCAGCGTAGATTCATCCAACAACAAACTCCCTACCTAATGATTCCTCAGTTCCTTAATTGTATTTTTCTTTTTTCTTTTTTTATCTAATCGTAATCTGGAGTTGAGTATTTTGATGGTTTGTTTCAAGTTTATTTATCAATTGTCTATTACAATGAAAATATTATTGTTCTCACGGGAGAAGATTTGGCAAGAAGACACTCTCAAACTTAATTAGTCAACATGCCACTTAATTTCTTTTTGTGGATTAGGATTTCGGATACGTGGGTCTGGGGTCACTTTACAATTTTTAAAAGTTTGTAGCTTTAAACTTCTACACTTAAGTCTTTTTGACTTGTATTAAAATATACAAACCCACTTTCTTCTAAAGTATGAATAAGTCTCTCAAAATGATGATATTCAGGATAAAATGGGAGTGGCATCGGTGGAGAATAAGATGTGTTAAGCGAGGTTGAGATGGTTCGGGCATGTGCAGAGAAGAGACACAGATGCCCCAGTGCGGAAGTGTGAGAGGTTGGCTATGGATGGGTTCAGGAGGGGTAGAAGTAGACCGAAGAAGTATTGGGGAGAGGTTAGGCGGGATATGTCGCAGGTGCAACTTACTGAGGACATGACCTTAGATAGGGGGTTGTGGAGGACATGGACTAGGATAGAAGGGTAGTAGGTAGTCGAGCGTAGTCCTACTTACGCTTACAAAATGATAGTTGTAGTGTTATTACTGTAGGCCTGATTAGCCTATCACACTTATAGGCGCAGTATTGCTTTATAGTCCCCTGTAATTTGATTTATGTTGCTATGTGTTCTTTAATGTACTTTATTTATCTTATTTAGCTGCATTAGCTACTACCTCCTTTTGTTAGAATGCGCTACCATGGCGTATTCGATTTTGTTATCAGCATGTTCGTACTGCTTTAATTTCTTGTCTGAGTCTGGCCGTTTCTCTTGCTTTGCTTTGCTTGTGATTATGCTTTGTCTTAAGCCGAGGGTCTCCTGGAAATAGCCGCTCTACCTACCAAGGTAAAGGTAAGGTCTACGCACACTTTACCCTTTCTAGACCCTACGTTGTGGATTTCACTGGGTATGTTGTTGTATGAATAAGTCTCTCTCTTCCTCATTTCTATCAAAATCTCAATTTCTCCCTTCGATGTTTCTTCTCTCAAAAGTCGGAAGCTGTCCAATTATCGTTTTCGGGCATGTTAATTAATTTTGCATCAGTTTAAGAGCATTTTGAGCTCCATATTTCCTATATAAAAGTTTCTATTTATTTCGAACTTGATAAATCCTAGTGTTCCTTAAGTTCTAAGTTTTTTTAAATTTTTGGAACATTAGCTTTTTTTCATTGAAATATGTGTTATTTCAATTTTTTTACTTGTTTCGATCGTGCTTTTTTCTGTTTTTGTTTTTGCAAATTCATCTTGATCTATTACTAGACTTGACTTTAGCCTTTTTTGTTGGTCGAAATATGTGTTATTTCTATTTATTTTACTTGTTTCAGTATTGCTTTTTATGTTTCTTCAAAATGATCACGATCAATTAATAGACTTGTTGTAAAAAATATGTGGTCTGTGAGTCGAAATAAAGCTAAGTGCGCTAGGTCAATTATAAGTCAAACCGAAATAAATTACCTTGCTCTATAATAACTCACTGCTTAGGATAATTTTAGACCATTTTGGTTGATGATAAACTAGAGAAATAAATGCGACTGTTGGAATGTGAAGCATCTGAATCTCCACTAGTCTAACGGAAAAAAAAATAACAAAAATGAAATTCAAACCTCAACCCCAAACCTCAAATTGCACAAATTTAAGGGATCGTGGATAGGTATACCATAAACTGACCATCGTCAATAACTAACTTCAAACATGATCAGTAATTATCCACATGTTATATATAGATCAAGGACAATATTTATCTAAAAAGACATAAATAAATAAAATAAAATAAATAAAAGGACATGCCACTATTTAAATATTATAATAACACTTTAATACATCATATGAGAGTCTACATCCATTGAACACATGATCAAAAGAGTTGTAGGAAAAGTAATGATACTTAAAATGCCAATATTTATCTAAAAAGACATAAATAAATGAAATAAAAAAAGATATACCATTATTTAAACATTATAATAACACTTTAATATATCATATGAGAGTTCCATCCATTGAACACATGATCAAAAGAGTTTTAGGGCATGTAATGTTACTTAAAAGACCAATATTTATCTTAAAAGCCATAAATAAATAAAAGAATATAAATAAAAAGACTTGATACTATTTAACCATTATAATAACACTTTAATACATCATATGAGAGTTCCAATCAATTGAACATATGATCCAAAGAGTTTAAACACAAGTAATGGTTGTTCTTAGAACAAGGTTGTGCTTTGAGAACACTTATTGTTAGACTAATTGGATACTAGTGTTATGATTACCATTACTTGTCCTAAAACTCTTTTGATCATATGTTTAGTGGATGAAGACTCTTATATGAGGTATTAAAGTATTATTATAATGTCTAAATAGTATCAAATCTTTTTATTTACTTTATATTATTTATTTATGAGTTTTTAAATAAATATTGATCTTTTAAGTATCATTACTTGTTGTAAATTCTTTTGATCATGTGTTCAATTGATGTGGACTCTCATATGATGCATTAAAGTGTTATTTATTACAATGTTTAAATAGTATCAAGTCTTTTTATTTATTTTATTTTATTTATTTATGGCCCCCTTTTAGATAAATATTGACATTTTAAGTACCATTACTTATCCTAACAATATTTTGATCATGTGCTTAATGGATGGGGACTTTCATATGATGTATTAAAGTGTTATTATAATATTTAATCACATCAAGTCCTTTTATTTATTTTATTTTATTTATTTATAACCTTTTTAGATAAATATTGACCTTGTACGTACAATTACTTGACCTAAAACTCTTTTGATCATGTGTCCAATGGATAAGGGGGGGGGGACTCTCATATCATGTATTAAAGTGTTATTATAATATTTAAATAGTGACATGTCCTATTATTTATTTTATTTTATTTATTTATGCCTTTTTAGACAAATATTATTCTTGGTCTATATATAACATGTAAAAAATTATTGATCATGCATGAAGTCGAGCCTAAATGATAACAGTCAGCTATTGATAACGGTCGATTTATTGTATACATATCCGAAGTCCCTTAGATTTGTGTAATTTGAGGTTTGGGGTTGAAGTTTGTTGTTTCATTTCTTTTAATTTCTTTTTGTTGGTTACATTCTTCGTCATCACTATCATGATCATCATGTCACCTTACTCATAAAAATCCAATGGTATAATAAATCTATAATGGACTATGACTATGATCTATCAGTGTAGCGATGCCATAATAAGTTGTTCAGACTGATTTTCCAATAAAAAGCCAAAAAATTTGCCGGAAACAAATTTGAAAAATGAAAAAAACGAGAGCTTTTGAAGAGAAATATTTATTTATTTTATTAGTTTTTGGGATAATATGGAGGAAATATTTAGTTTTCTATTTTTTTGGATAATTAAAATGTTAGGGATTGGGGCCAAAATGTACTTTTTAAAATTTTGTGGTTAGGTTTGGACGAAATAAAAACTGACATTACTGACTTAATAAGAGATAACTGTTTTGCCAATAATTTGAGACTTTTCACCGATATAAGTATTCAAATTGGTTTTTTGGCTAAGAGCACCTTCTTACTAAGTATAAAACTCAAGTATTTATCTGTCTTTACAATAGTTATTGGGTTTACTAGTCATCTTCAACAATTAATTAGTAGATTTGGGTGAAGAATTACTGTCCGGTGTGATTTCTGGCGGAAACTGAGTGTTGCCGAAACTCCAAATAGCTGATGTTGCTATGAATTGGTTTAAAGGTTCCATTACTTCCGACATATATGACCTACCTACGAAGTAGCTTTTTTTTCTTGTCTCTTGCTTCCAATTAACAATTAAAAAGGAGTCTTGGAGTAACCGTTAAAGTTGATGTCATGTGATCAGGAGGTTACAAGTTCAAGCCGTGAAAACAGACTCTTGAAGAAATGCAAGGTAAGACTGCGTACCCTTGTGGTTCAGCCTTTTCTGAAACCCGCACATAGCGGGAGCTTAGTGCACCGGGCTGTCCTTTCTTTCGCTTCCAATTAAAAATATCACCAGCAACTCACAGTAATTGCACAACAATATAATTGTATTTCGAAACTGAAGTGCAAATGTGGTTTATCGCTAGGTGTGGATAGTGTAGTTAATTCAGTTCTTAATATATTTGTGGAATGTTCATTTAAATTTTTTGTCGTGTTGTTCTTCAATCTTGGTTATATAACTGCTGGCTAATAACAGTTATGTTTGGAATTCTTCTGCACATCAGATATTAGAAGCAATTGTTGGTGAATTCGTAACATTTAGTTCTTCAGGAAACAAATTTTTATTGTCGCCACTATAATCTGTAGTACGTAGCTACACGTATAAAGTATTTTTAATTGCAGGGGAGTAGAATTCAAACACATTAACCTTCTAATATAGTTCGGCTTCATTGAAGTGTTTCATTCCTTCCTTAAAGTTTTCTTATCACTGTTTCATGAAGCTTGATCTTTTACCGCGATTCATAGTGATTGTTGTAACTATTTCATTCTCTTTTTAGTTTTTTATGATCTATCTGTTGGATATAAAGCAGTACAGGAAGTAAATAAATATTACAAGTGTTCGAAAGGATAAACAACAATTAAGTTTATGCTTGCCGCAAGCTTGTTGAGTCTTGAATCTTGATAACCTGAAATCAAGAAACACCAAATTTGGATTGTTACAACTGTGGCTGAGTAGAGAGATAGCTCTCTGTCTTTAAGACAAGATTGCCCCGTATATATGCTTTTACGTTAGGGGGCAATAGTCTCCCAAGATAAAACAACAACTAATCAACACTACAAAGCAAATAGGTTGATTCTTATGAAGAAAACAAACATGAAACGGCTTGCTGAAGAATGAAAACTTTAGAGGAAAAGGAAGAGTTTCTACTCTTGTTCAAGACTTGTGTTATCTCTCCTTTTTTTCCCTTCTGTCTACTCTCTACCCTCAAAATTATAGTAAGGTCTTCACTTTATAGTGTTTAGGAGGAGTAGAGGTATTAAGACGTTGCTTAAGAGGTATAGTCATGGGCCAGAAACGTTTTGTAATAAGTGCAAAATGTTTCATCAAATGGTTAATGCCATCCAAACTGTTGACTTTCCGGTTGCTGGCAGCATTCCTGAAACTCCAGGGAAAGATAACATCAGAAGCAGCCCGCAGCCCGAGCCCAGACTGGACGAGCGGGCCGCGGCGGCGCGCGTGTGGGGCTAGCCTTGAACCCAAGCACACCTAGGTCCTCCATCCTTCAAACACATGGGTTACCCCTTGGGGTCCCAAACCCTTATCCATTTTTAGGCTTATAAATAGAACAATTCTTCATTTTCCCACCGATGTGGTAGATTTGTCCCACACCATATTTTCATGCCTCAAACACCTTACTTCGTAGACCAATATCTCTTTTATTTCTTAATGAAATTTGATGATCCTTGGCCCTACGGTTATCTTCTCACTTAGTAGATTATGCACGTGTGAAGAGACAAAGCCTCCAACATGCGGAACCCTAGTGTTTAAGTCATTAAATATGAGTGGACGCAACCCCTCCACCAAAGAAAAATTTCCAACAATCCCCTCTTGAAAGAGATTTTGGCGCACACACAAGGTGCCTACTTTCAGCAATTTTTCAGCAAAAAGATATTGCATCATGAGAGGTAGCTTCCGCTTTGAACCTTCCCTAGTTGAATACAATCGGACTTACTTACTGCGCGGTGAATGTGATGTCTTGAACCGTCAGTGTTTAATGTAAGTCAAGACAACGGTACCAACACAATATCTCCCATTTATTCGTTTCTTCTTATTGTTCTGTCAGTTGTGTCCATGGACACACTTGGATTCTTAAGTGCGTTCATTTGAGGTGGCCTGTCCTCGCACTTAAATAGGTGATCTCCTACAAGATATCCTACTATACCCCGCTTCACAAGCGTTAGGAATCATTAAAAGTTTCCCAAACCTTAACCTCAATTATTAAGGATCATCAAAGGTTTTCAAGCTTAACCTTTACCCACCATGCAGGTAGTGTAGGGAATTGTTGGGCACAAAGCACATAAGTAAGGCACAATGGAAGTTTAAAAGTTTTGTTTCTTACTTACCCCAACAATAATTTCTGGTATGGTTATACAACAATTGGAACTTGTAACATAAAAACATTTACTTACAAGTCTAGATTATCTGGAGTCTTTATCAACTGTGAGGTGCACACGCGATTGCCCTTCCAATTTGCAAGCTCCAAGCTTCAACGTACTCCTCCTTCGGAAAGCTAGGAAATTCGGTAGAGGTTCGAGAGAGTATTTTATTCTAAGTATCTAAGGCTTAGAATGTTATTCTGAAAATTGGTGTAGAATAATGAAAGTGAATGCCTCTATTTATAGTTGAAAATTAGGTCAAAACCCGAATTAGGGTTTGACCTTGGGCCTGGCCCAAAATCAACGCAAAGGCACCGCGGCCCTAGGGTATGGCGATGTGGCGCTCGACGTGCACATGCACTGTCTCTATTTAATTTCCGTGCATTCTTAATTAAATCCAAAATCAAATTTTGACTTAATTAATGTAATTATTATTCATTTAAATGTCTCGATTCCAAATCGAACATTTTAATTACTCTCTCAATACATCCTTAGATCGAAATGGACAATCGACATAGTGTGACCATACATGCCTTCTCATATCGACATTAATCAAATTAAGGTCTACACGGAGCTCCTAAACGGCGCCGGAAGACGAACTCAATATGTGAAGTATGTTTACGCGAATCCAGTAAACTTAACCTTTATGTGGTAAGATAAAATCCTTTCATTCACGACACACCCGATCAAGCTTAGGATTTGTCAAGTGTCTATCCAAATGGCTTAATCATTGTATCTCATTTATATTAGTTGACAACTAGACCATATTCTAAATATGTCTTTTGCATTGGCCAACGACTTAGTCAACCTAATATCACTGAGAATCCGAGTGTTCTCTCGAATAAACATTCGAGGAATGAATCATAATCTTGGCTCAACTACCACCTTCAATCCACATCGTAATGTACCCAATACAAGTCGTGTCTCAACCTATAAGGCATTTGAGCTTAGGACGGGATCAAAGTACATTACTTTGTAAACAATGTGCGTATTGACCTCAAGTCTAAGGACTTTTATCTCCCACACACTGATCATACTTTAGACAAGTATAACAAACAGTATATCAGCAGAGTATACCAATACTTCCAAAGTATTCATGTGTCTATCACGAGTAACCATTACTCATAGCAGGTGAGACATACTACATCCTCTAAGGATGTGATGCAGACCACATGTCGACTTATCACATATCATCGATATCCCATTCTCGATGATCATTAGTCGAGGTTATTTTAAGAGTTACGCTCTATCATTAATATCTCACTTTATTAATGATAACGTAAGCTCAAGGGATGCACATTAATGAATAATTACAAATTATCAAATAATAATTCAATAATTTAAAATGCCAAAATATTAATCTCCATTAATAATAATATGAATGTGTATAAAGTACATTTGTCCTAATACAGATTGTCTCTAGGACATAAATATACTTTCAGGTAGCACTTAACATCTATCGCGGGAACGACTTTGGATTCATATTTCTTTACAGAAATTATCATCCGAAGTGCTCTTGCTTCCACTGAAGCGCTCAACTGAACCTTTTGCAGCTTAGTTTTCCCATTGAACCAAATTCTTGGGATCTCCAATCAGTATGGTTGGGTTACCACCGCAAAGGTTCATATTGTTAGGGTTTTTAAGCACATTACCCTAGACAGACAGAATTCTTGATCTTCGGGTAGTCCCTTAGTTAAAGTGTCCGTTATATTATCCTTTAATGTAATCAACGGGAATGACACATATGGTGATCAACTGCCATACGGTCTTATATCTCTGACAGATATGTCCAGACGCCATCATCCGTCACCTTTCTGAAGCCGACCAGCTAGCCATAATGTATAACTGCTGAAGGCACGGGTTTCTCCCAGTATGGGACGTCCTCTAAGGAGTCGTGAAGTTACTCAACTTCTTATCATGCTTTGTTTAAAGCGATAAACTCCGATTCCATCATGAATCGGCCGATGCAAGTTTGCTTAGAGGATTTTTCAAGACACACCATACACATTCACTTGTAGGTTTGGTGTTCTTCATGTCCGATGTCCAGTTTGCATCACTGTGTTCTCCTAGAACAGCTGGACATCCAGAATACCATAATCCATAGATAATCGAATATTTCAGATATCGTCATATTTGATTTTACGCCTTCTATTAATCATTTCCAAAATCATGAGTGAACCTTAGTTAAAATGATCTACTTTGTAAACCGATACCAGGTCGATTGTAGTTGTAAAATACATTGAACTACATGTGACCTGCGCATATCGCTCCTAGTATATGGGTGCACCATGATTCCAATCAATTCTATGATTCATATCTATTGGTGGCTTCAACGAGACTGTCAACTACCTTACAAATGAGTTTGGAACTAGACCGGTCCGTTAGATGTCTTAGAAACCCCAATTCCTAAGATGTCATATGTTATACCCATATCTTTCATATCGAGACTTTTGTTTCAATATGACTTCCACTTTCAGACTGTTGGTTTTTCCAACTGTTGGCTTTCAAACTTCAGAGTCAATGTTTCTGTTGTTAGATTCATTGTTTCTGTTTCACCTGAAACTTCCAAGACCAAAATGTAAATATTTCAGGGACCAAAATGAAAGTTCAGAAAGAAGCCCAATAGTCTAACAAACCAACTCTGATCCACCCCTTCCAACTCCGGTTAGGAATGTTGTATCAACATCCATGTCACGCAAGACTACAATGGCCCTGGATGTTAAGCTATTCACAGGGGAGCACATGTTCAAATAGCCGAGGCCTTATACTCAACAGTAGATCCATCTACTTTGTACTCAATGTGAGTATCCATTTTTACAACCCAAAAGTTCTTTTCCCAGAGGAAGGTAAACTATTACACAAGTATGGTTCTATCTGATGGAATCTATGTCTCTTTCTGTAGCTTCTTTCCAAAGTAGCGCTTCTAGAGATGAAAATTATTTGTTAATTATCCATGGTTCATTCTCAACCATACAAGCTAGAAGGCCTGGAATAAGTCTTTGTCCCCTCTTTGCTCCACCTCGGTTCAACACCTAGAATCCCTGAGTTCTGTATATCTGGAACGTCTAGTTCTGGACAATCAGGCACTCGCGGGTTCTTGTTAACCTCGAGCAATTACTTATTTTCCCATCTCGAGGAAAGTTATCTTCAAAGAATTCAGTATTCTTTGCTCCAACAGTCAATAAGCACTACTGTTATTTGCAAATCCAGTGGATATGCAATCTACAGTCTTAGGTCCAACTTGACTTGTTTCGGTATTACAACCTATACCAAGCCACCCCACATCACAACATCTGTAGGTAGGATCCTTTCCATGTTTCACTTGGAGGATTATCATTAACCTTATGCGGAGTTCTTTTGAGAATCTCATTAGCGGTAAAGATTGCCTTGCCTCACATATTTTGGGTGTACGGATTTGCACTTGGTTAACACAGTTAGACTGAGGTAAGTAAGGAGCAGTCGTTTAATGAATGATGCTTCACATTCTCCCTCTCTATCACTACGAATTCCTCAATCCGTAGGCTTAGTTGATTTTCAACTTCTTCTTTGTAGCATTTATCCGCTTCAACAACTTCATCTTTGCTTTTCAACAAACAAAGGATGCAATACGTTGTACCATCGTCAATGAAGGTCACCAAGTACTTGTCTCCCCCCTCTATTTTGTACAAACGTCAAATCACCCATTTAGGTATGACTAAGTTCTAGAGGAGCGATGTTTCTTTCATTATTCCTTTGACGGAATGGTAAGGTGATTTTGCCTCTTCGCCCACCTCACATTCATTTCGAGGGTTTATGTCGACAGAAGGCAACAATCTCAACTTAGTTAGTTTTTGAATGACTTTCTATTTAACGTGTCTTAATCTATGATGGCATAGATGCACAGATAACAAATATATCATTCATTTGGCTACAGACATACTGCACCATTCTTAGTTATTACAGACCTATTGGACTAGTCTCAAACCAGCTTGACCAACAACGTCCCTTAAACCAAGTTTGGGACATGTATCACCTTTTTTTAAAGTGACCACATTCCCTGAAGTTCTTTTGAGGACAACCTCTTCAACCCCTTCTACTTTAGAGGTGGCGTTGCTTCACATGAACAACTTTTTGCCCGTAGTTAGGGTGTAACCGGATCATAAGTGATCTGGATACTCTGGCCCACTCCAGTTGCTTTGCTAGACTGAGTGTCCAATTTCTTTTCTGTCTTTCTTTTGGCCTTCAGATCATTTAAGAGCTGAAAACTCTAGCCCACTCCAGTCGCCCGTAGGCTTTGTACGATTGAGTGTCCAATTTCTTTTCTGCCTTTCTTTTGGCCTTCAGATCATTTAAGACCTGGAAACTCTGGCCCACCTCACTAGGTGTCCATTACTTTTCTGCCTTTCTTCTGGCCATTTTAAGACTTGGAAATTTTGGCCCACTCCAGTCGCCCGTAGGCTTTGTACGACTGAGTGTCCAATATCATCCTATTAATTGAAGGATCTTCTGTCATATAGGTGACATGTTTAACGTCTTAAGATAAGCCATTATCTCTTAGTCTTCTTCCCTTGTGATTAGTGCGCAGGGAAATCCCTAGCGCTTACTTAAGAGTGGTAACAGTTTTCGCACAGTCAGTGGATCTCTCTCCTTCGTATGTGCGAACATACTTTACACATTTTTAATAATTACACCCACAAGAACAGATCTTTTAAGTTTTGTTTACAATAGTCCAATCTTTATACGGGAAGGAAGATGATTCAATATCTGATTTTAGAATGTAGGGAATATGAGTTTTTAATGAAAACACTTTCATATTCCCAGCCTTGCTTTACACATTTTTATTCAGATATTAACTAAACACATTATAGATAAGGAAGGATAAATTAACTTAGACCTTTTGAATTCTGGCCCACTTCAGTTAGACTGAGTGTCCACATCCTCCTTACCATAATTCGGATCCTTTATCTGGGACAGATATAGGCCTTTTGCTATATGATAGAACATCATCTTCAGCCTTCTCCTCTTGTCTCATTTGACATCCTCAGCCTCTCGTGGGCACTTGTTTCCACCACTTTCGGGAGCGGTGACACAATCAACTCCTTGACCATCAACAACACGATCGTTGTTAGAGACAGGGTTTGCACTGTTAACAGAACTGTCAACAGAACTGTATTCAACCAGAAAACCACAACCATAGCAAGATTTGGTCACACACTTGTCGACCAACATCTTTCGAACACTAATACAATCTTGTCTTAAAATTGTTGGATATGTAAAGCATGTACGGGAATAGTAAATAACTATTAGAGTGATCAAAAGGATAAATAACAAATATTACAACAACAAGTTGTCAATCTCTTGATCTTGAATTGGAACTTCAAATCTGGATCTTGTATTCAGAAATACAATAACATGAACTGCTACACTTGTGGCTTGTAGAACCACTGAAAATCTGAATGGTTAGAGTCCTTTGAGATTCAAGTTCACACCTGAAACACTTAGCAACCAATTAGATAATCACAACACCACCGGTTGAGTCAAGAAATGGCTCTATGTCTTTAAGACAAGATTGCCCCCGTATATAGACTTTACGGAAGTGTGAATAATAGTCTCCCAAGATGAAACAACAAACTATCAAATGTGCAAAGCCTACACAAATGATCCCAACGAAGAACACGATTAATGAAGATTTCTAAGAGAAGGATTGTTTATCAGAAAAGCTGATCTCTTTGTGGTGTTGTTAACTTGTAAGTATGTTCACTTGTTCATTTCTGTTCATCTATAGAATTGAGCCAAATGCCTCAATTTATAGGTGTGCAAGATGGCCTTTCAAATGCCCCATAATGGCATTCAATTGCCATGTAATGGATGACATTTAACCCCCAAGTAATGCAGCAACATAATGGTCCAAGTAATGGCCATTATTGGGTGGATTCAATGCCATTGAAATCACCTCAACAGCCAAACCTTTGGGATTCCGTCGAGCAATCACTGCCAATGAAGCGCCGCGACTCTGCCACATTAGCGCCACGACGCTAATTCAGCCAGAAACTCATGATGCTCACTGCCAATCAGGCGCCGCGGCGCTGCAAAGGGTGCCGCAGCCCTTTTCTGACCCGTACCGTCTTACACTTCGCACAATCATTCCTTCGTTTACCAACGTGGAACACTTGTTATTTAGCCAATAACCGTCCATCATTCTATGTCTCAAACATTTCACTTACGTACCAATATCTCTTTCATTAACAAAATTTACGATACTTGGCACTAAGATTGCACGTGTGTGAAACGACATTTCCGACATGCGGGGCCCCAATTGTTCGAGTCATAAATAATGGGATAAACTTAATTCCACATTAGTAAATTTCCAACATTTAGATCCAGTAATTCATAAAGTTCAAATTTTGACTTGGTCTCTATTACTTTGGTGCAATAATTCGATAGTAGTTTGAGAGTTGTCATTCTCATGGCAGATGAGGAGGCTGCAATTCAATGTTGTGTTTTCAATCCAAGTGACAATAATATTGATGACCATTTGGGTCTTAACGCCACGGGCATATTCTGGGAATTCGTAGGGATTCTCTTGTTGGTAGTATTTATCATATTCAGAATTCGTGGTCCAAGGGTTCCTCTTAAGGATGACCTCAGTTTTTTGCTATCTATGGGTTGTCTATCTTTTGGTATACTTTGTTTTCTCCTATTTATATTTTGTCAGTAGGAATTCTCATTATTATCTCAATTTATGAGACGTATTTTTCGGTATGAAAAATCAGCGCAAATTCATCCAGCAACAAACTATCTACCCTCAGTTCCTTAATTGTATTATTTTGTCTAATCGTAATCTGAAGTTGAAGTATTTTAATGGTTTATTTGAAGTCTATTCATCAATTGTCTATTATTCATTGTGAGGGGCTCCTGCAAATAAAGTTAAAGTTTATCAATGCTCACCCGCAAGGGTAGCCAAGTTGGTGTAGCAGTAGAGCGCGGGACCGCAAGGTCACGAGTTCAATCCCCTGCATAAACCTTCTTGGTTGAGTCTGTCACACATGGCTTGCCAAGTGTGGTTAATCGGCTGACGTGGTTTGCAGGCTATTGCGTCAGTCCGGGGTTTACCCTGTGCGCACTCGAGAGAGTAGCGGCTGCGGATTTCTTCGTCAACAAAAAAAAAAAAGTTTATCAATGCTCATATTACATTGTTGTCGAGTAGTTTTATTTGGGGCCAAACATCAAGACCTGCAAAGCATAACCCTGTATCAATACAAGTAGAGTAAAAGTAAAACTAGAAAGATGTATTGATACATATTCATCTTTTTCAACGTACTTACATTTGATATTATTTATTTCTATTTTTTTACCATCATTATTACTATCACTATTTTCTACGAATTTGTCAAGCACGTTAATACCATGTCAAATTTTAGCAGGCGACTTTGTAGAATATCAGAATTATATTTATCTAAAGTGAATTTACATATTAACCGATAACTTAGTTATAAAAAGTTTTGGCCCTCAAAACAATTATGCATCATAGCATTTCAATCCTACTTACTTTAGTCCTAAATATAGATGCATCAAATACACTTTGCAAAAAGATCAATAGATAGTGGACTTCAATTTTACTACTGGAAAATTAGATCTGCATCTCTATTATACATGAAAACTTATTATACCTTTTTCTAGATTGTCAGGATAAGCTGAATAATTCATTCCTAGTCGTATATTCTTTTCTTTAACTGGGTTAATGTTTAATGTTACGTTAGGATTACTCCATATTTATTTTTTAACTCAACAACACGAGCCGTTGAATTCTTTCCCACATCCTGACCTGAATATAGCACCTTGAAGCTACATAAATCAAGCTCGACACGCCTCCTTCAATTCTTCTAGACAAACCTTACAGTAAGATCATGATCAAAAGCTCAAACAATATATCTACGTTTCATATAATTGCCGTGAAAGAATTCTTATTACACTGGAAGATTAAAATATATGGGTTAGTAGGCGTTCATTGAGATAATTTTTTTTAGTTTAGTTAGTATAGGTTTAAGAAGTATGTCAAAAAAACTAGGATTAGAGTTTATTAAGAAAATAAAAATCGTTAAATATTTGAAGGATATTTTGGTCAACGAACATTTATATTTGTATTTTTATGATTAATATAGATTATAATATTCTTTTTATTACTTTATGTTGGTTATTACAAAGGATTGCAGGAACGGAAATTACAAGTAACTGCGTATGTAAGAATTGAAATTACAATTCAACTATAAAACTGAAAATTACAATATAACAACAAAACTGAAATTACTATTTTGTTGAACAAGAAAACTGGAAAGTTGTTTTTGCTGAGTCGAGTGTGGCACTCTGTCCTTAAGACAATATTGCCCCGTATGTATCCTTTATACGTCCTGGACAATTCGTCTCCCAAGATAAAACAACAATGGAACTATTGAGCAAAGGAAACTCAAAAGCTACCGTGAAGAATATTGAATAACGAAATGATGCTTGGAAGATTAGGAAGAAAACTGCTTTGCTTTGCTTTCTGCTTTGTGTATTTTCGTGTATCTCTAATGTGCCTCAACAATGGTGTAAGGGGTGTTTATATAGGAGGAAGAGGGACTGTTTGACTGCCTCCATAACAGCCATTATTGGCCAAATAATGACCATTATGGAGGTAGTAAAGCCACCACATAAATGGAGAAAATTGCCAACGGATTGGCCATTATAGGAGGTGTAATTCACCAAAATAAATGGCCGAATTGAGTGCTTTGGACGTTTCGTTCGGACCGTCGAAATTCTGTCTTTCGAAAAATTTCGGGGACCAAACTGTACATCTTGAAACTTCGGGGACCAAACTGTACATCTTGAAACTTCGGGGACCGAACCGTACATCCGAAAGAATTCGGTCCAAACTGCACATCTGAAACTTCTGGAATCAAACTGTACTTCTGGCAAAGTTTTCTGGCCCAAAAAGATAATATCAGAAGGCCCACAAACCGCGACCCGCGACCCGTGAACCCGTGAACCCGAGAACACGGAACACGGAACTCGGAACCGGAACCGGACCGGACGGGCGGGCGGCGGCTGCGCGCGTGTGGTCTTTCCTTGAACCGAAGCACATCTAGGTCTTCCCTCCTTTAAACACATGGGATACCCCTTGGGGTCCCAAATCCCAAACCAATTTCGAGTATTATATACACAACAATTCTTTCTTCCTCTACCGATGAGGGAGAATTGATCACACACCACACTTTTCCATGCTTCAAACACCTTACTTCGTGAACCAATATCTCTTTCATTTCTCAATGAAATTTGACGATTCTTGGCCCTACGGTTATCTACGTACTTAGTACATCATGCATGTGTGAAGAACCGGATTCTCCAACATACGTAACACTAGTGTTTAAGCCGTTAAAGTTGGTCGGTCGCAACTCCCGCCAAAGGCTAATTTCCAACAATCCCCTCTTGAAAGAGATTTTGGCGCACTCACATGGTGTCTTTTCATTTCCAAGAATATTTCGGCGGACCGATGTTGCATAAGGAGAGGTAGCCTCGGCTTTGAACCTTCCATAGTTGAATACCATCGGACTTACTTACTGCGCGGTGAACGTGATGTCTTGAACCGTCAGTGTTTAGTGTAAGCCAAGACAATGATACCAACACAACAAATTCCCTTACTCTCTTCTTCGTAATGTTTTGTCCGTTTTGGCCATGGACAACGTCTTGGATTCTTAAGTGCGTTCATTTTGAGGCGGCTGTCCTCGCACTTAAATAGGTGGTCTCCTACAAGGTATTCTCGCTATACCCCACTTCACAAGTGTTAGGAACCATTAAAAGTTTCCCAAGAACCTAACCTCAACTGTTGAGGATCATTACAGGTTTTGAAAACTTAACCTTTACCCATACTGCAGATAGCTCTTAACGTCTATCGCGGGAACGGCTTTGGATTTAGTGTTTCTTTTCAGAAATCACTATCCGAAGTGCTCATACTTCCACCGAAGCGATCAATCGAACCTTTACAACTTCGTTTTCCCATTGAACCAAATTACTGGGATCTCCAGTTCGTAAGGTTGGGTTTCCACTGTATTGGTCCTTATATTTTGGGTTTTAAGCCCATTCCCCTAGACAGGCAAGCCATATGATCTTTGGGTAAGCCCTTTGTCAATGGGTCTGCTATATTATCCTTTGACTTAATGAAATCAATAGATATTATACCCGTGGTGATCAGTTGCCTAACGGTCTTATGCCTCCGTCGAATATGACGAGACTTGCCGTTGTACATAGCATTCCGTGCCCTTCCTAGAGCCGACCGACGTCGCAGTGGATCATTACCGAAGGTACGGGTTTGTTCCAACACGGAACATCCTCTAAGAAGTCATGAAGCCACTCGGCCTTCTTCTCCCGCTTTGTCTAAAGCGATAAACTCCGATTCCATCGTGGATCGGGCGATGCAAGTTTGCTTAGAGGATTTCCAAGACACGGCCCCACCACCAATTGTAAATATATACCCACCGGTGGACTTGGTGTTCTCTATATCGGATATCCAGTTTGCATCACCGTACCCCTCTAGTACAAACTTTTGATATCTCGAATAGTGCAACCCGAAATTTAACGTGTATTTCGTGTATTGTAATACCCGATTCAACGCCTTCCGTGATTATCACTTGGATTACGGGTGAACCTAGCCAATTTATTGATTGCATAAGCAATATCGGTCGGGTGCGGTTGTGATATACATCAAACTACCGATCACCGTGTGCATATCGCTCCCGGTATACGGTGCACCAAGATTTTTATCAAGCTTTTGATTTGTATCCATTGGTGACGCTATCGGAGAACTCGTCTAACATCTTGAACTTTCTCAAAACATCCTCGATGTAGTGAGACCGAGATAAGACCAGATCCGTCGACGTCTTAGAGATTTTAATCCCTAGGATGACATCTGCGATACCCATATCTTTCATGTCGAAGCATTGTTTCAACATGTTCTTAGTCTCTAGGATTACCCTAGGACTGCTTCCTGTGATCAACATGTCGTCTACATACAAGCATATCATAACAAATGAGTCAGAGTTACCCTTCGTGTAAACACATTTATCACACTCATTAATGACGAACCCCTTCGATAGTAGAGTACTATCAAATTTTTCGTGCCATTGTTTCGGGGCTTGTTTCAGCCCGTACAGAGATTTGTTAAGTCGACAGACTTTCTTCTCTTGCCCTTGAACCACGTACCCCTCGGGTTGGTCCATATAAATTTCTTCTTCCAAATCACCGTTTAGGAAGGCATCTTAACATCCATCCGGTGTATCTCAAGGTCACGCAAAGCTGCGATCGCAATAAATACCCGTATGGATGTCATCCGGATACCGGAGAGTATGCGTCAAAGTAGTCAAAGCCTTCGTCCGTCGATAGCCCTTGACTACCAACCTGGCCTTGTACTTGTCTATAGACCCATCCGCCTTGTATTTCCGTTTGAGTATCCATTTACAACCCAACGGTTTATTTCCGGAGGAAGATCGACCAACTCCCAAGTATGGTTATGCGAGAATGGAGCTTATTTCACTCTCAATAGCTTCTTTCCGCAGCGGTGCTTCCGGAGTTGACAACGCCCGAGCAATTGTCCTTGGTTCATCATTAACCATATAAGCTACAAAGTCGGGACCGAAGGATTTATCCTTCCCGGCCCTTTACTTCGCCTTAGATCCATCTCTCGGAGTCTCCAAGTTCGAGAATCGGAACACTAGATTCGGATGTTCACCCACCTCGAGATTCGCTAGATCCGAATCATTTAGATCCGGCGCTCAAGGACTCCCGGTTCTTGAGAGCTTTGTGCATAACTTCGCTTGCGAGAGGTTATGTCTTTCTCCTTTCTAGGAAAGGTACTTTCAAAGAATAGAGCATTCCTTGATTCCATTATTGTACCCTGGTGGATATCCGGAATATCGACTTATGCACTAAGAAGCGATAAGCACTATCGTTATTTGCATATCCGATGAATATGCAATCTACAGCCTTAGGCCCAATCTTGACCTCGCTTTGGCTTAGGTACTTCAACCTTTGCCGTACAACCCCACACCTTAAAATACTTGTAGGTGGGTTTCTTTCCTTTCCATGATTCATATGGAGTTTTGTCCTTACCCTTATGTGGGACTCTATTCAGAATCGTATTAGCGGTAAGGACGGCTTCTCCCCACATGTTTTGGGGAAGTCCGGAATTGATAAGCAAGGCATTCATCATTTCCTTTAATGTGCGGTTCTTACGTTCCGCCACACCGTTTGATTGAGGTGAGTATGGAGCCGTCGTTTGATGAATAATGCCTTCTTGGGCACAATATTCCTCAAAAGGCGCTACATATTCTCCCCCTCTATCGCTACGAATGGATTTAATCCGTAGGCTAAGTTGATTCTCAACTTCTGCTTTGTAACGTCGGAACGCTTCAAAGGCTTCATCCTTACTTTTCAACAAGTAAAGGTAACAATACCTTGTGCTATCATCTATAAATGTCACAAAGTACTTGTTCCCCCTCTAGTTTGTGCAAACTTCAAATCACATATATCCGTGTGAATAAGTTCTAGAGGAGCGGTATTCCTTTCGACGGATCGAAAAGGAAGCTTGGTGAGTTTTGCCTCTACGCACGCACACCTCACACTTATGTTGAGGGTTTATGTCGATAGAAGGCAACAACTCCATCTTTACCACCTTTGAATAGACTTGTAGTTTACGTGTCCTAATCTATGATGCCATAAATTAGAAGACTCAAGCAAATAAGAAGAAGACTCAACTTTATTTCCTTGACGCAATACGTACATGGCATTCACTTTGAAGAGGCCTTCACAGACGAAGCCCCTCCCCACAAATGTGCCATTTTTAGTGAGTACAAATTTATTTGATTCAAACACTAGCCTAAAACCAAGTATTAACCAATAAAGGTCCGAAACTAGATTTCTTCTAATATCTCGGGACGTGCATCACTTCCTTCGAGTGAGTTCCTTGCCGAAGTCATCTTCGGACCACCTTTCCAACCCCTAGCACGTCCGAGGAAGCGTTGTTGCCCATGAACAACTTCTTGTCGGAGACCGGAGTGTACGTGGAGAAGGCATCTTTGTTGGAACAGATGTGTCTTGTCTTGCACCCGTGTCCACCCACCACGCATCGGATTCTCCACCAAGTTGGCTTCTAGCACCACCGCAGAGAATTCCTCGATCATGTCATCCGGGAGCGTGTCCTTGACGACGTTTGCTTTAGCCTTGCCTTTTGACTTGGCTTTCTCGTCTTTGCTCGGTCTTGAGCTTGCGGCATTCCTTGATCCTATGACCAGGTTTCCCACGGTGATGACAATTACCTCTCGAACATCTCTCGCGGCAGGGGCTTTGCCGTCTTTTCCGGAACTTCCGCTTCTTGCTTGAGTTCCCTTTAGCCTCGGCCGATTCGCCTTTGCCTCGATGTTGTCTACCCTTTGGCAAGGTCTTCTTATTATCTTCCCGGATTTGCGCTTTGATAACAAGCTCTTCAAAGGTCATCTCCTTTGTCTTGAGTTTCAAGTAACTCATAAACTCATTCCATGAAGGAGGTAACTTTTCAATCGGCCGATGCAACCAAAAATCGCTCATTTGGTTTCGGTCCTTCCAAATCCAGGTGATGTAAAATCATTTGGAATTCCCGGACTTGGGACATCACCGTCTTCTTACCGTCCACCATTTGGAATTTTAGAAATTTCCCAACGATGAACTTCTTAGTACCCGCATCTTGTGCGTTGTACTTCTTTTGCGCTTTTCCCACGCTCTTTGGCGGTGCCAACGGTGCAATAGACCGTGTAGAGAGGGTCCGTTGCTAAGCGATTCGGTATATAGTTCTTGCACATGAAATCGCTATGATTCCATGCGTCACGAACCATCTTCATGCCATTAATGACATGGATACCAAGGCCCCCTTCACCCGTTTCATTGGGCGAAGAGTCCATTTCATCTCCACTTGTGGAGGATCTTCCGTAAGGAACCGGGCCATGCCCATAATCGTTAAGTAAAACAAATCTTTTGCTTGCCATCTTTTGAATTCGATCCCATGAATTTTTCAGGGCGATCATGGTGGTGTGATGAAGAGGGTGGAGCTCCAACAAGTCGGGAAGGCGCGGTGTTACGCCTTGAACAGAGCAGCAGCGAAGCGGTAGTGAAGCCGGCGGAGTTACTGCCTTGGGCAGTAGCGGGGAAGGCAGCAACATTGCCTCGAGAGGCAGCAGCAGTAGCAGCAACATCGATCATATTTCCAGCCATGTTATTGCAGTTACCGTAAGCAATATTGTCTTAAGTTGTTGGTTATTACAAAGGATTGCAGGAACGGAAATTACAAGTAACTGCGTATGTAAGAATTGAAATTACAACTCAACTATAAAACGAAAATTACAATATAACAACAAAGCGAAATTACTATTTTGTTGAACAAGAAAACTGGAAAGTTGTTTTTGCTGAGAGTCGAGTGTGGCACTCTGTCCTTAAGACAATATTGCCCCGTATCTATCCTTTATACGTCCTGGACAATTCGTAACTCAAAAGCTACCGTGAAGAATATTGAATAACGAAATGATGCTTGGAAGATTAGGAAGAAAACTGCTTTGCTTTGCTTTCTGCTTTGTGTATTTTCGTGTATCTCTAATGTGCTTCAACAATGGTGTAAGGGGTGTTTATATAGGAGGAAGAGGGACTGTTTGACTGCCTCCATAACAGCCATTATTGGCCAAATAATGACCATTATGGAGGTAGTAAAGCCACCATATAAATGGAGAAAATTGCCAACGGATTGGCCATTATAGGAGGTGTAATTCAGCCAAAATAAATGGCTGAATTGAGTGCGGAACACGGAACACGGAACACGGAACACGGAACACGGAACACGGAACACGGAACACGGAACACGGAACTCGGAACCGGACCGGGCGGGCGGCGGCGCGCGTGTGGTCTTTCCTTGAACCGAAGCACATCTAGGTCTTCCCTCCTTTAAACACATGGGATACCCCTTGGGGTCCCAAACCCCAAACCAATTTCGAGTATTATATACACAACAATTCTTTCTTCCTCTACCGATGAGGGAGAATTGATCACACACCACACTTTTCCATGCTTCAAACACCTTACTTCGTGAACCAATATCTCTTTCATTTCTCAATGAAATTTGACGATTCTTGGCCCTACGGTTATCTACGTACTTAGTACATCATGCATGTGTGAAGAACCGGATTCTCCAACATACGTAACACTAGTGTTTAAGCCGTTAAAGTTGATCGGTCGCAACTCCCGCCAAAGGCTAATTTCCAACACTTTACTTATTTGAATCACGATTAAAAATGAATTTCTATCCGTCTCTTTTCCTTGACAATTACTGCTGTACATTTTAACAAACAACTTCTTCCTTCTTCTTTTTTTGTCAACCACCATATGAATGATGGGGGTTTGTTATAGAAAAATGTTAGGTTATCCCCGTCTTTTTCATCTCATCAAGCGAAAAAACTAACTCTACCGTTTACCCAAAAACCCTGTCGTTATTTTTTTTTTAGATGTGTCTTCTTAATTATCACTCAAATCAAAAGCAGGTACATAAAAAATAAAAGATGGTGGGACATATCCCATTCATCGAACCAGAACCAGACATAGAAACAACCGCCCTAACTAAAGCGTGAGCAGTTTGATTCCCTGATTTTCTAACTAGAGAAACAAACACTAATTAAAAATCTTTCATTAATGTCTTACATGAATAAAAATAAGAATTATTTAAAATGTTTTCTTCGAGAACTTGATGAATTAGTTGATTATTTGTCCCAATCACCAAACGACTATCCAACCAACTGAGAGCTTCCCAAAACACCTATAATCTCTGCAACTAATCAAGAATTCTCAAATAGAAATACTTTAGGGGAGTACAAGATCAAAGATATAACACAGTCATATGGTCACTTGTAGCAGTTTCAAGGTTATATACAGAAGCTTTCTCCGACAACTCTTGTTTGCAGAAGCTCTATCAAGTCTCTTAGCTCTTCCCTTCTTCTAAGTAAACCGCGGTCCTATGAAGCCACGATGATGTAACTCGCAGTATTGAAAAGCCTGTCGAAACCCTTTAATTCGCTACTCAGGTTGTTGGATTCTGTCCAATTTATCGCCAATACACCAACGAAGTCAAGATGTGTTTTTCAGAGACTTTAGGATACTCCATGACTGTCTCCTTTGATTAGACCCCCGGAAAAAAAACCCTATTAAGAGTCAATTTTCACTTTAACCGCTTAAATACTAGCAAAACACACACAAGTGTTACATTTTACCTTATCATATTCCTAAATAATAACTTTACCATTCACTTTATATTTTTATATATTTTATCCTTCTTACAATTTAGAAGCTGCCGCAATAACCCAGTAGCCCAAACAGGCCCAAAAGTAATTCATTAGTTCAAGAATAGCCCAATAGCTGAAGTCGACTTTGTTTTTGAAAAAAAATTACAGTCAATTCGCAGGATTGCCTCTATTTTGGGGTGATCTTTAATTTTTACATTTTGCCTAAAGGTGGCCGAAATATCTCTGGGTACTGGGTTCTAATTCAGCTCAGTCACAAAAAAGAAAAGAAAAAACGCAAGGCAAACTTTTGCCTTTAAGGCATAACTAAATTATGTCTTATGCCTTGTAAGAATCAACTTTCACGAAATCTTTATATTTTTACTGAGTCAGGGTTCGAACCCAGAACCTCGGGGTTTTCGGCCAATTTTTTTACGCAAAAGGCTTAAAATTAAAGACCAACAATTTGAGGGAAGGAGGGGGGGGGGGGGGGGGGATTAATGATCAGTGCCTCAGGGAAATCTGCGGAAAAAAAAGGTCAAATGCCATTTGGTCATCTAGTTTTAAAAATATGTATTCACTGTATATGTAGTGTACCATTATACACTAAATATACAAACCTATACTATAATATACATACATATGCATATCTATACACTATCTAAACAACCGAAGTATATAAGCAATGTATAATTTGGCCATGTTTGATAAACTAGATGACCCAAGGGTTTATTTGTCCTTCTTCTTTTTTGGGCATCACAACACATTGATCAAAGATTACAATTTAATTAGGCGTTTGGTCATAGAATTTGGGTTCCAATTTAAAATTTTGATTTGAAATCAATGATTGTTTATAAAATGTGAACAAAACTTTAATTTTAATTTCAAATCATGATTTAAATTTTCAAATTCATCAAAAAGAAGCATTTAAATTCTAAGTTGTGGTTTCAAATTTTTTTTAGAATGTACAATTTGATTCATAAGTTTATATTTTGTAAAAGAAAAAAAAAGATTCATATTCGACATGAAAGATTATCCGTATCAATTATCATGTGGGATGATTATATTAAACAACAATTAGTTACTACTAGTCTTGATTTATTAAACCAGTGGGTCTTTATAAAATTATTTGTGTTTGAAAGTTTGTAATAACATATAATCGCAAGCATTTATTTATAAAAGAAACATGGAGATATGTGATGCACAACCTTAGAATATTTTAATGCTTTGTTTATGAATTATGATTTGCTCATTTGATAAGATTGTATAAAAGTTGTGAAAGTTTTAATATAGAATTTTCATGTTTTTGAGAAAAATACAACTTTTGAAATCGAAATTATATGTTTCAGATAAAATTTCAACTTCAAATCTATTTGATTTCAAATTAATAATTTCAATTCATGATTTGAAATTATCTCAAACAGACCCTAAGTTACTGTAATTTTGCTCTCTTAGCTACTGTTACTGTGTAAAACTGAAAATATAACACACCAAGATTACCTACGAAAAGTTAACAAAATGGCCTTAGAGATATCATGATTCATGAGAGAAGAAACAACTAGAAGGACCACAACAACCAAAGTTGGAGTTCGTTAATATTTTTATCCACAACTATAGTATTTATTAAGTGGGCGTTTGACCATAAATCTCAAATATTTTTTTATTTTAATTGAAATTTATGAAGTTAAAGTTAAAAATACAGTTGTGTTTGGTTGTACTTTTCGCAAAAAAAGTATTTAAAATAATATCTATGCTTGAATGTATTGAAATACAACTTCAAAAGTGAAATTTAAGTTGAAAACAACTTATAACCTATTTTTCAAATTTGAAATACAAGTTGAATTTAAAATTTTCATAACCAAACACTAAGGTGTTTGGCCCTGAAAATCAAATAGTTTTCACTTTATTTGAAAATTTGAAGTTGGAGTTGAAGTCAAAAATAAGTTGTGTTTGGTTATAGTTTTTGCAAAAAATATTTAATTGTTTGAATGTGTTGAAAGTGAAAAAAAAGGTTTTGAGTGTTTTCCAAATTCCAAATACATTCATGGCCAGACGTTGATTTCCAAAAAAAAGTGAAAATTTCTCATGATCAAACGGGTAATTTTCAATCAAACTGAAAAATTGTCCAGAAAAGAAGCAAAAAATAAATTATGAGCAAATGAGTCCTAAATATCTCTAAAGTAGTTGGATTGGAATCTGTTGAATTCATATGTCGTAAGGCAATTTGATTATGTAGTAACTTGATTTTTTTTCCTTACACAATGAACAACTAAATAGAAATGATTTAATTGGTTTGGTCAATCTACTAAATTTAGCTTATTTTGAGAAGAGCTTTTTGAAAAGGTATTTTTGATGAGAAATATTTGTGTTTAGTTAATTAATTTGAAAAATACTTCTGAGCATCAATTAATGTTTGGACAAACTTCTAAGAAGTGTGTATTTTCTAAACCTGTTTTTCAAAAGAGTATTTTTGGAAAAATGCTACTACTTCTTACAGCTTCTTAATAACAACTTCTGATTCTATTTAAAAATATGTTCTTCTCCTAAAAATTTGGACAAACACATCAACTTTTAAAAAGCAAAAACTCGATTTTGAAGAAAAAAGAACACTTTAGTCTTTGAAAAGCTCAGCAAAACTGGCTATTAGTCAACAATTGGTGTGATGAATAGGATCTTCTCTCCATTAATCAGAAATCTCGAGTTCGAGTCCCGGATATAAAAATAATCATGTTGGAGAGCACTTACCTCTTACGCTGCGCGAATTCAGATTAATCGAGACTCCGATGGGAGTACCGATAATTGAACACCGTCTGAAAAAACAAAACATAATACTGATATTTAAGGTTAACTTTATGTTGTTAATATATACTCATAGCAACGGCCAGGCTTTATAACCGTCTGATTTGCTATATATGAAGCAATACATCTGGTGCTAAACTTAACAATCATTGTTATACTATATTAAACTATAGTCTATATATCGACGTTCCAATTTGAATACACTAAACACAGCAATGGGAGGAAAGTTTGATAAAAAAAAAATGGGACGATTAATATTTTCCACATTCAACCACTATAGTATATGCCATTTTTTTTCTCTTTGTTTTATATTAACTTAAATTTTGCAAAGGCCCAAAGCCAATCCCAGGAACAGTGAAGCTTCGTAGGATTTTTTGTCCAGATATAAATAGTCTGCATCTTCAAAGACATGTCTATTTCACTGAATCTCTCTTTGATACGGTGCTCAAATCGTTACGTCTTTCGTGCGGGTCGAAACTTACATCGTTAAGAAGAAATAGATAAAATAGTGATTTTACTATTATCACATGGTTATTATAAGTCATCTCACTAATTGAAAAATAAAAAGGCAGCCCGGTGCATTAAGCTCACGTTATGCGCGGGATTCAGAGAAAGGTCGGACCACAAGGATCTATTGTACGCAGCCTTACCTTGTGCTTCTGCAAGAGACTGTTTCCACGGCTTGAACCCGTAACCTCCAGGTCACATGACAGTAATTTTACCAGTTACTCCAAGGCTCTCATTCAATCTCACTAATTGGAAAATGAATTGAAAATAATTAGTATTTAATGATAAGGGTAAGTAGGTATAAAATGAAAAATTATCTCTTTATTTTTAAATTAGACAAGTGAAAATGGACATCTAAATAGTAAATAAGTAAAAGTGGACGAAAGGAGTAATTAGTAATAATAATTTAACATTCCACGTTAGTTAGCACTATTGGGAAACTTCTATGTATCTTTTTTATATAGAAAGGACACCAAAATCTAATTTTCTTCACCACCAAAGTATGTGGTGCAGCGGATGAAGCCCTACACGACATGAATTTGAATATAATCGGGCTCTAATATGGATATCGGACACCGAGTGAGAAATACAAACAAATCTAGTTTCCTTCGTACCCTCCTAGCCCTCGACTTGTAAAGTGACGCTAGAATCTGCTCCTCAATTCTTAATAACATCTTATGTCTGTTTCATTCGACCATTAAATACTGAGAATTATATATCAAGCAACACATTTTTCCTTATTAATTAATCTAAAAAATAATAATTTAATTTTAAAATACTTATTTTATTCTTAGTGCGATAATTTATTATCACACAAATATTAATAACTTATTTAAATCACAAGTTACAAAAAAAAATTCATGAAGCGAAAATTAACATAGCTCTGCCAAGATCTAAAGTTGAATAACAGTTGTTATAATTTTGCTTTTGTATAGAATGGACTTTCCATTAGCTTTAAGCCCTAAAGGTTGGACAACAATCTTTTTTAATCTGTTCTTCGTACTAAAAAAATAAAAGCTAAGTACAATATTTACAGTTTACAGATTGCCTCGAACAAAATAACAGCTATTGGTGTTTGGTTGGAATTTTATTTTCCGTTATACAAATACTATGATATGATTTATACATCTCTTTTATTGTGGATAATAATATAAGATCTTGGTAGTCCGGGGTTAAAATTGAAAGTAAGTTTAAAGTTTTTGTTCAAGCTCATCTATTATACAGCCAAATAAGTATGGAGTATCTTATTTTTATTCAAAGGGAAAAAAATCAGTCAAATAAATGAAATTCCAACTATTTGTTGTAAAATCGTGCTCAATATCCAGCAACCCTGAAGTACGATTTGATGTTTTCTTTCAAGTATATTAATCACTGTTTATTCTTCTTCTTTAATACTGAGTAAGTACTCTTTTCACAGTGTTCAAGGCATCACTAGTGTCCACTGCAATGTGCTTAAATTTTGGAGAAGTGCTCAAATAAATAGATTTTTATCGAAGCCATCTGTTCGTGTTACTTGATATTTGACACAAATATCTATATTTCGTGTCATTTACCCACAATGTCTTAGCACTTTAACCCCATTCATGTCTAAAATGTGGTATTTTGAGCTTATGTTGTTGTATTTGCTATGTGTAGATGTGATGAGCAAAACAGAGTCAAATCTGAGCTTTTCGGGTGTTTTGGAAGCATTTTACACAAAGTCGTAGTAGCCAAAGGATCGAGCAACACTTAGAAGGAAAGTGAAGTGTTTTGGAAGCACTGAAGCATTCCGCGATGGACCTGCGACGCGGGGGTGCCGCGTGCAGGTCTGGTCTTTGGAAAAAATTTACTTCCGCGATGGGGGCGCGATGCGGAGGTGGTGTGCGTCGTGCCCAGTTTTCCTATTCCGATTGGACTTTTGTGCTATTTTACCCTAGACTATAAATATAGTTTTTTACATTGTAATGGCAACTAAGACGTATTTCGCTTAAGTTGGCACGTTATTGGTACTAGTTTTTATGACATTTCTTTATTTTCATCAATTGAACTCTTAACTACTCATGAATTCTTGTGATTATTCTCGAACCATGAGTAACTAAACTCTCTAAATTCTGGGGTTGTGGTGTAGTCATGATTATTGATGTTTTATAAGTAATTAAATCTTAGTAGGTTATTCGTATGTGATTGTTTCCTTGCTTCTATTCTTAGTTGCTTGATTGCATGCGCAACAGTCGAGTTCTTTTTACAATTAAATATCGTGTTTGGTAAAGACGTTATTAGATTAGAGAAGAAGTAAGGAGAGTGTGATCTTATTATCCCTAGAGTAGGGCTAGGATTTGTGGCTAGGATAGAAATATACATAGACACTGCATTCAATTAGATACCGTGGACTAATTGCATTCTTAACAGGTCAATTCCTTAGGAATATAGGCGGCGAACTGTTCAGAATCGACAGGTAGTTGTTCGGGAGAATGCTACAGGATTAATAATCTGGTTAATTAGTGATCGCGAATAAATCTGCTAGGGTTAGTTACTTAGACGATGCAATAGGATTGGTGAACCAACCACGACCCTGGAATACTATTCTCTCAGTGATAAACTCAAAGCAGTACAAACATTCTAGCAAACAATTAGCATAAATTAGACAGTTATTTACTTTTCTATTTTAGTTATAAATAAAAAACACCATCTTTCATACTTGCATAATTAGTGGTAATAGTGAACTCTCTTATAATCGTTGATCATAAGTTTATGTGGGATCGATATCCGACTTTACAAGTCTCTATATTACTTGGCGACTATGTATACTTGAGTATGCGTTTAGGAGCGACAAGTTTTTGGCGTCGTTGTAGGAGACTTAGAAATTAACGATTTTATTAGAGTATTCTATTATTGTTTTAGATATCCAAGTATTAACGTCTTCATCTTAGTTGTTATTTGAATGCAGGACAATCGAATGCGAAGATCTGTCAGTCAAAACAACCTTGCGGACTTTCAACCTGAACCTGCATGGTTATTCTATCAGCGTAGGAGGGAATTAAATTTTTGGGAAAATCAAAAAGTAATCGTTGTGGTACCTGAAGTAATGGCAACTAACCCACCACCAATGATAGCTCGAGAGATGGCAATACCTCTAGTGGATAATGTTACTTCAAGCAATGTCAAACCAACCATCGAAGGTCACTTTGAGCTTAAGCATCCTATGATTCAGCTGCTCCACTCTAGCGGACAATTCACTAGTCTGGCTCACGAGGATCCTAAGGGACACATTCGAATTTTCTTGGAGATTAGGGATACTTGTGTGACCACTAGGGTCACTGCTGATTATGTGAGGTTGACATTGTTCTCATTTGCTCTACTTAAGGATGCTAAGAAGTGGTTAGATGCAGAACCGGTGAATTTCATGTCCTTCAAGTAGAAACCAGAAGAAGGGGTATATCAGGCATAGGAGAGGTTCAAAGCGTTACTCAGATATTGTCCTCATCATCATCAAACAAATGAATTTCTGGCACACGCCTTTATCGAAAGTCTGGATCACTATGAAAAAGTTTTGCTAGACACTACAGCTGGGGGCAAGCTCTTGATCTGAGCTATAATGAGTTGTTCGTCTTATTAAACATGTTCCATAGCGACTCCGAGTGGCAGGGTGATCACATGGATAATATTGTCAAGAAGACTCAAGGAGCACTTGAGTTAGATTTGTACACATGCATGACAACACAGATTAAATTTAAGGACTTCGTATGGAAAAGAATCAAGCCCAAGTGCAACCAGTACATCAAACCCATGTATTTTGTGAGGTGTGCGGTGAAGGGCACACTAGTGATGTCTGTCAGGCAAATCTGGAGTCTGTCTTTTCATGGGAAATGTAGCCAGAGGTCAGGGTAATCAGAATGTGTATGGCAAATCGTATAATCAATCATGGAAGAATTACCCAAACTTATCTTGGGGTAGTAATCAAGGTAGTGGTAACCAAAACAAGGTGTAGGGGCATTATTAGTAGAACCAGGCAAATCAGCCCAGGCCACAAGCTCCTCAGAATAGTATGAAAAATACGATGAAACAGATGATGGGGGATATGCAGAAGATGATGGTTGATAGTAAAAATCTTAATCTAGCGGTACATAATTTAGAGATGCATGTGGGGAAAATAGCAGGTGCTCAGAATATGAGGCCACAGAGGGGACTTCCAAGTGACATTGATCTTAATTTGAAACATTGTAATATTGTGTCTCTCCGCAATGGGAGGCAACTGGAAGAACTAACATAAAAAAAATAGCTCGAGTAGTGACAGATAAAGAGGCAGCCGTAGAAGATGAGGTTATTGAGATAGAGACGGTAGTGAAGATGCCTGAGGAAAAGCAGCCAGCACCAGCAGTTGCAAAACTACCACTTCCATTCTCTTAGAGGTTGGCTAAGCATAAAGAAGAGGCTACATACAAAAAGTTTCTTGACTTACTTAAACGGGTGCACGTAAATGTTCCTTTGGTAGATATGCTACAAGGGATTCTAAAATATGCTAAGTATAGCAAGGACATCGTTACTAATAAGAGTGCTTCACAAAGTATGTTATAGTTGTGCTTACTGAGGAGTGCACATCTCGAATTTAGAACAAGCTGCCGACAAAGTTGAAGGATCCTGGTAGCTTCACAATCAAGATCACTATCGAGAAGTAGGTCATTACGAGAGTACTTTATGACTTGGGGGCAAGTATTAATCTTATGTCGCCATCTATGTTCAGAAAGTTGGGTTGGGAAATTCAAGACTAACCACTATAGTGTTGCAGCTGGCAGATAGATCATTGGCTAGGCCTAAGGGAATTATAGAAGATGTGCTAGTACATATTGGATCTCTTATTTTTTCGGCAAATTTTGTGATTTTGGATTTCGAACCAGATTCGATCGTCCCATTTATTTTGGGGTGTCCATTTTTGGCAACATGAAGAGCTTTGATTGATGTAGCGGCTAGACAATTAACTATGAGAGTGCATAATAAAGTTGAGAGTTTTGATGTGTACAAGGCTCTCAAGTTACCGGCAGTTTATGAAGAGCTTTCGGCTATCATAGTATTGTCAGGGGATGATGTTAGAGCCATCATGTCATCGAGTGATCCCTTGGAAAGAGCTCTAATGGGTGATGATATTTTTTGGGATACCGAGGCATTTGAATTGGTGAAGATTCTTGATCTAACAGGGATTTAATTTTGGCGAATGTGAGTTTGAACCATTTGACAGAGAGATTAGGCCTCCACCAAAACTATTAATAGAAAAAGCACCAAAGTTAGAGTTGAAACCATTACCCCCGCATCTAAAATATGCATACTTGGGTGAGGGTGGAACTCTCCCTGTTATTCTAGAAGCTAAGTTGAATGATGCAGAAATAGAGATGTCATTAGCAATCTTGAAAAATCGCAATAGGGCATTAAGTTGGTAGATATCTGACATTTAGGGCATCAGTCTTGTGTTCTGCATGCACAAGATACTTATAGAGGAGGATCATAAGCCGAGTATACAACATCACAAAGATTAATTCCGGTAATGAAGGAAGTGGTCAAGAAGGAGGTGATTAAGTGGTTTGACGCAGGTATTGTCTTCCCAATTTCTGATAGCAAGTAGGTGAGCCCAGTATAGTGTGTCCCAAAGAAAGGAGGAATGATAGGGGTGACAAATGATAAAAATAAGGTCATTCTAATTAGAATAGTGACAGGGTGGTGTATTTGCATAGATTATCGCAAGCTGAATGAGGCCACTAGGAAAGATTACTACCTGATTTATTTTATTGATCAGATGCTGGACATATTAGCCGAACAAGATTTCTGTTGCTTCATTGATGGGTACTCATGGTATAATCAGATTGCGATTGCTCCCGAAGATCAAAAGAATACCATATTTACATGCCTCTACGGTACGTGCTTTCAAGAAAATGTCGTTCGGCTTATGCAATGTACCTATGACTTTTCAAAGGTGTATGATGGCAATATTTTCTAAGATGGTGGAAGACTTCTCTGTATTCGGGAAGTCGTTCGAAGCGTGCTTGAGTAATCTCGACCGGGTACTCACAAGGTGTGAAGAGACTAATCTAGTGCTGAATTGGGAGAAGTTTCACTTTATGGTTCGATAGGGTCTTGTCATCGGGAATAAGGTGTCAAAAGAGGTCTTGAAGGTGATCGTGCTAAGGTGGAGTTCATCGAGAAACTACCAACCCCTGTGTCTGTGAGGGGGGTACATAGTTTCCTTGGTCATGCACGATTTTACATGCGATTTATTAAGGACTTCTCCAAAATATCTAGTCCAATGTGTAAGTTGTTGAAGAAGGATGTGAATTTCGTGTTCAGCGATATGTGTTTGAAAGAATTTGAAGAGTTGAAGCGAAGGTTGGTGACTACACCAATAATGATAGCCCAGAGGAAGGAAAAGATTTTTCACTCCATCTATTATGTCAGCAAGACGTTGGACGTTGCTCAGATGAATTACACGGTTATTAAGAAAGAGCCATAGGCAGTGGTGTATGCTTTCGACAAGTTTCGATCCTACCTTGTGGGAACTCATGTCACAGTGTACACAGATCATTCCGCAATCCGGTACCTATTTAGCAAGAAAGATGCGAAGCCTAGACTGATTTGGTGGATTCTCCTATTGCAAGAATTTGACATATAGATAAAAGATCGCAAGGGAACAAAAAACCAGGTTGCAGATCACCTTTCACGATTAGAGAGCCATGACCATGTGATTGAAGATGGACAGATCCGAGAGGCTTTTCCCGATGAGCAACTATTTGCTATTCCGGACGCTGAAGTGCCTTGGTATGCAGACATTGTGAACCTGATAGTGAGTGGGATCTACCCACAAAAAATGACCACTCAGCAGTGGAGAAAGCTTTATCTTAATTTAAATATCTACTTCTGGATGAACCATATTTATTCAGGCAAGGTCCCGATCAGCTGGTAAGAAGATGCATCCCACAAACTGAAGTACCCAAAATATTAGAGAGTTGTCATTCATCCCTATATGGAGGACATTTCAGAGGTGATTGCACTGCGGCGAAGGTATTATAATCTGGTTTCTATTAGCCCACTTTATTTAAGAATGCATATGGGTTTGCCAAAAGTTGTGACAACTGTCAATGAACGGGTAACATTTCGAGGAAGAATGAGATCCATTTAAATAACATCCTGGAGGTAGAAATATTCGACGTCTGGGGCATTAATTTCATGGGACCACTCCCACCATCGTATGGAAACAAATATATCTTGCTTGCGGTGGACTATGTGTCGAAATGGGTAGAGGCAGTCCCTCTACCCACCAATGATGCAAAGGTGGAGGTGAATTTTGTGAGAAAGAACATATTTGCGAGATTCGGCACTCTGAGGGCGATGATTAGTGACAGAGGTGCCCATTTTTATAACCAGTTGATGATAAACCTCCTGGCAAAATATAGGGTGAAGCACAAGGTTTCTACTACATACCACCCGCAAACATATAATAAGTCGAAGTATCCAACAGAGAGGTTAAGCAGTTCTTGGAGAAAACAGTAAATGTGCAGAGGAAAGATTGGGTAGCCAAACTAGATGATGCCTTGTAGGGATACCGGACAGCATACAAAATGCCTATTGGGACTTCTCTCTATAGTCTAATTTATGGGAAGACATGTCATCTACTTGTCGAGCTAGAACATAAAGCGTATTGGGCAATCAAGAAGCTCAATCTTAGGGGCGTACGAAAATGCCAAGTTGTACAAAGAGAAGACTAAGAAATGGCAAGATAAACATATTCAGCATCGTGAGTTTATGCCAGGGCAGCAGGTACTCCTGTTCAACTCTTGGTTGAGGTTATTCCCTGGTAAACTAAAGTCTCATTTGTCAGAACTGTTTGTTGTGACTAGAAGCACACCCCATAGAGCGGTGGAAATACAAGCATTAGATGGGACGCGCATGTTCCTGGTTAATGGGCACCGCCTTAAGCATTATTGAGGCGGAGAATTTGAAAAAGAGAAGGAGAACCTGGTCCTTAATGATGACTAGTTGAAAGACTTGCGTCGTGCCACGACGTTAACTAAGGTGCTCCTCGGCAGGCAATCCGACCTTGTAATGTTATCAATATGTAGAAAAAAACACAAGAAGGAGAAAATGAGAAAAAACAACAAAATTAGTCGTGCCACGACGTTAAATCAAGTGTTGGTTTGGAGGCAACCCAACATTTTAAATTCTTCTTTTTATGTAGTGTGTTCATAGTTGCAGGACTTGAAGGAGCAAAAACTGAACAAAAATCGTCTAGGTAAAAGATCTGTTGCACCCCTGCGTCGCGGGAGGTGCCGCGGATGAGCAAAAATATTGCAGTGAGGCAACTTGCACGCGACACCTCCGCATCATGGGTGGTGGCACGCGGGTCGGCCCATTACAAAAAAAAATTCTAAGTCTTATAAAATAGAAGGTTTCTACACGGTTGCCCATTCTCTCTCTCTCTCTCAAAAACTCTTAAAGTCCGATTACAACCCTTTCCCACCCAGTTGAACTTCAAATTAAACTCAAGAATCATGTGTCCTCTTTCATTAACACCACAAGGTAAGTAAGTTTATCATGAATCAATCAATTCCCTTGCCCTAATTACCTTGTTCTTGAGTATTTGTAGTTTAAAAACTAGGGTTATTGGGTATGGGAAAAAGTGGATGGGGTTTGGTATTGTTGTGCTTGTAGTCGATGTTTAAGGCTAGAATAACTATTCTCCATTGAAGAAAGAGGGTTTCACAACTCCGATTGTTGCCAAACTTGAAAGGGAAGTTCTATGCCTACAAGGTGTTCGCTAAAATGCTTGAATGAACTTTTTTGTGAAATTGTGAAGTCTTGAGTAGCACTGTAACATGAAACAACGAAACGAACACTTGGGCTTCACTTTGAACAAAAAATTGAAGGATTGAATAGAAAATTTGAAAAGAGAAAATTTGTGAAATCCCATGCTCTTATAGCCATGATTTTTTTTCTTGATTTTATAGGATTAATTAGGTTGGTTAACTTCTTTGTTTCTATTTCTATAGCGTAGTTGTAAATAAGTGTGTGGTCGTCCCAACCCCGGAATTAAAAAAACAAGTAATTCACTCATAAGTACATGTGATAGAATTAAGTGTGGGATCGTTGACGACCCCCTTTGGTTATTGAATTGTACTTATTTTGTGAAATACTTCATGATTGCAGGAACATGGGACGTTCAAAAGGCAAAGCCATTGCATCATCATCCTCACAGTATACCAGCAAACAAAGAAAAGAACAAAGGCAGAGGGAGCAAGAACTCGTCCACAACCATCCCTAAAGGTGATTTACGTCGCCCCCGGCCACATATTTATAGAGAAGCTGGAGAGTGGTACAAAAGCTTTGACATCTCCAGCGGATATGTTCATGAAAGGGCGGTGGACCAAGTCTTTCTCAAAAGGAACTTCAGGGAGATTTATGACCAAATCAGGGGAATGTCATGGATTGTTGTCTTCGAAAGCCCTAGGCCGGTAAACATTGATCTTGTGTTGGAATTCTATGCAAACATGGAGAAGCTCAATTCAGAATTCTGGAAGCCAACGGTCCCCGTAAGAACCACCAATATTCCATTATCCGCAGCTACTTTGTGCTGCGCAATTAGGGCACCAGACTTGTCTATTGAACCGTTAGAGGAGTTCATTGAGCGACCGGATTAGCAAGCCATCCGGGAAACATTGTGCATTCCGGGATCTCTCGCCACATGGGCCCATTTTAATGGCTCCAACAAATATAAAAGCTTATTGATGAGTAGTTTCATTAAACCAGCCCGGGTATGGTTGCGACTGATCAACCAAAGAATTATGCCCTTGGATCACTACACTGAAGTGTCTAAAGAAAGGGTGTGCATGATATATTTCTTCATGACTGGTAAGCTTGTGAATGTGGGACATTAGATGCTGAAAGAAATCCTTCGAATGAGGGATGGCAAGCGTAAAAAGCTATTGTTTAGTAACACCATCACCAACTTAATCATGAAAATAGACAGTGAAGTAGCGCATTGGCATGATAGGCGACTGGAGGCCCCCAAGGACATGCTGGATATATCTAATATCAAAGCCTTAGAGAAAGCACCTAGGACTACCTTGTCACCGGCAAAAGAGAGGTCAGCACAGTCTACATTGATTACCCAAATCCATAAGATTCTGGTGGTACAGACCGAAGCCAACCATTTAGACCTCTCAGAGGTATATGTACAGGCCCCGCACACTATCCACTCACGATAATTTTTGGGGGATGATATTGATAGGTTGCCCGAGGATGAGGATGAGCAGTCAGCGAATTGGGGCAATGAAGATGCTGATGAATATGATAAGGAGGAGTCAGAATAGGATGGTAATGGCGATGAGGTCCAGGCAGATGTGGATCAGGAGCTTGAGGATGATGACTAGGCCCTAGTGGGCTTCAGCGAGTATCTCTCACCATATCTTTATTTTAATTTTATATGCATTATATATATTGTATAAAATAAGTGTTAGGTGGGAGGTATATCTCGAGATAGAGGATACACATGTCGTAGGAGTTTTATTTGCATAAATATTTTTTTAGAATAGTTAGTAGTCACAAAAACTCAAAAAGATTTTCTTTGTAGTTTTATAGGATCTTTGGTAGTGGCATGTAGTATCCCTTAGGATTTTTTTCCATCATAGGATAGGCATTTCCCGACAATGGATGGATGACGACCGTTTTGAGGGAATATTAGTTCAATCTGTTAAACCATTTGAATGTTAGGTGCTCGGGTTAGGTGAAATATTGACGATTTGAGTGATTCTTGGTTTTGATTGAAAACAAACCTTGAAAAATAAATAACCTTTCTCAAAACACATAACTTGAATTTTGTTGACTCGTGTGTGACCCATTTAGCATTCTTGGATATGTGTTGCTTATTTCAAGGGACAATATAGATCCTTCTTGTGTTGATTATATTTCATGTGTGTGTGAGCTTTATTTGTCTTATAATAGATGCTTAGTATTGATGTTTAGAACTTGCCTGTGTATTCATAAAACAAAATAAAGTGTGTTGTAACTTAGGGCGTGATAGAGGTATTTCTTTGTTAGCCTAAAAATTCTAATTTAACCTACCGATATGTATATAGGTCCTTAGTTAGCCTCGTTGAACCTTAAGCCTTTTTCTTTGATAGTCGTCAATAAACTCATCTCTCTCATTCTAATTAGCCTAAATTTTATCCAAATACTCTGTGAGCACTTTAATGATAATTGAATGGATTGGGAGTTGGGATTGAAAACTAAAAATGGGGTATTTGTTGGTGAATTTAGTAAAGTCTATGGGTGCACAGAAAAAAAAAGAGTTGTGCTTGTTAGTTGGAAAGTCAATAAAGAAGAAAAGAAAATAAGTCATAAAGGAAAAAAAATGTAAGAATAAGTGTTCCCCTTCTAACTTGCGATTCCAAAAGTGGTGCTTAAAGAAAATTAGGCGATTTCAAGTAAAATATGTATTGGTTGGTGTTGGTGTTGGTGTTGGTGTTGGTGTTGGTGTTGGTGTTGGTGTTGGTGTTGGAGTTGGAGTTGGTTGGTGAAGAAAAGTAAGTATATTTGCTAAGTGTTGTAAGTATTAAAGTGCTTAGGGAGGATAGTCACTATTTTAGCCTACATTATAACTCGTCCCTTAGCCTACATTATAACCCGTTAAGTCCTACTTGATCCTAGGTTCGATACACTTATATTAGTGAAGCGGTTACACTACGGGCAAGTCTATGGTTCATTGTATTTAGCATGTGATTTTCTTTGGGAGATTGAGCGTATTTGTTGAATTCATGTCCATTGAAATATAAATTTGGTTGACTTGTGTGAGATATGGACTACTTTGGTAAGGGCACATAATTGACTAGAGAGTGGTGAAATGTTGATTTCTTGATTAGGTAATATAATTGTTTTGCTTTGAGTGGTGGCGTTGAGTCGAATGATGTTTTTAAAAATGAGTTGTTGAGTGAGAAGGTTGTTTGTGGTCTTTGAAATGTGAAAATTTTGATTGACATGACTATTGTAGAATCAGCTCAATGTTTGTTTGAAATAAATTTTAAAGCGTCATATTAGCCGAAGCCTGAGTAGACTTGTTTGAATGACATGGTTGTAGGTTGTTAATAGGTTGAGAAGAGTAAGTGTTTGCTCGAGGGGCAGCAAGGTCTAAGTATAGGGTGATGATATTTGGCACAAATATCTATATTTCGTGTCACTTACCCGTAATTTCTTAGTACTTTAACCGCCCATTCGTGTCTAAAAGATGATATTTTGAGCTTATATTATTGTGTTTGTTATGTGTAGGTGTGATGAGCAAAATGGAGTCAAATCTGAGCTTTTCGGGAGTTTTGAAAGCATTTTACACAAAGTCGAAGTAGCCAAAGGATCGAGCAACAGTTAGAAGGAAAGTGAAGTGTTCTGGAAGCACTGAAGCATTCCGCGATGGACCTGCAACGCGGGAGTGCCGAGTGTAGGTCTGGTCTCTGGAAAATATTTACCCTTCCGCGATGGGGGCGCGATGCGGAGGTACCGCGCGTCGTGTCTAGTTTTCCTATTCCGATTGGGTTTTGGTGCTATTTTGCCCTAGACTATAAATATAGGTTTTTTACATTGTAATGGCGGCTAGAACGTATTTTGCTTAAGTTGGTGGTACTAGTTTTCATCTCTTTTCTTTATTTTCATCAATTAAACCCTTGTCTACTCATGAATTCTTGTGATTATTCTCGAACCATGAGTAGCTAAATTCTCTAAATTTTAGGGTTATGGTGTAGCAATGATTATTGATGTTTTATAAGTAATTAAATCTTAGTAGGTTACTTGTATGCGATTGTTTCCTTGCTTCTGTTCTTAATTTCTTGATTGTCTGCGCAACAGTCGATTCTATTTACTATTTAATATCATGTTTGGTAAAGACGTTATTAGATTAGAAAAGAAGTAAGGAGAGTGTGATCTGGTTATCCATAGAGTAGGGCTAGGATTTGTGGCTAGGATAGGAATATACCTAGACACCGCATTCAATTATATACCGTGGACTAATTGCATTTTTAACAGGTCAATTCCATAGGAATATAGGCGGTGAATTGTTCTGAATCGGCGGGTAGTAGTTCGGGAGAATGCTACACGATTAATAATCCGGTTAATTAGCGATCGCGAATAAATCTACTAGGGTTAGTTACTTAGATGATGCAATAGGATTGGTGAACTAACCACGACCCTGAAATACTATTCTCTCAGTGATAAACTCAAAGCATTACAAATGTTCTAGTAAACAATTAGCATAAATTAGATAGTTATTTACTCTTCTGTTTTAGTTATAAACAAAAAAAACACCATCTTTCATAATTGCATAATTAGTGGTGATAGTGAACTCTCTTATAATCGTTGATCATAAGTTTATGTGGGATAAATATCCGACTTTACAAGTCTCTATATTACTTGGCGACCACGTATACTTGTGTGTGCATTTGAGAGCAACATTACTTAGTCATTGCATGCCACAAAGCTAAAAATCACTATCATACTGAATACTTCCAAAACTGAATACTAACATTAAACTAATTAAAACATCATAATTATTATCCAAAAGGCATATGAAACAGTAAAGTGGATATACATGCAACAGAAACAAATCAACCTACAATTTCCAGAAAAGTTTGTGAAATGGATAATGAGTTGTCTGAAAACAATATCTTATTCCATACTGATCAATAGAATACCTACAGAACCATTTCCAGCAAAAAGAGGATTGAGACAAGGAGATCCAATGTCTCCATATTTGTTTGTACTGGCAATGGAATATCTCAGTAGGGTACTCAAGACACTGGAAAATGAAAAGGAGTTCAAATACCACCTTAAGTGTGGCAAATTGAAAATTGCTCAACTGAGTTTTGCAGATGATTTACTACTATTCAGTAGAGAAGATAACAAATCCATACAAAAAATGTTTCACTGCTTTAGTACATTTTCAAAAGCATCTGGGCTAAATGCTAATGTACAGAAGAGCAATATATTCTTTGGAGGAGTATCAATGAGCATGCAACAACAGATTTTAGACACAACAGGAATGGTAAAAGGAGAGCTACCTAGGAGTTCCCATGAGTTCAAAAAAGATATCAATAATACAGTGTCAACCATTGATAGACAGGATGCTAGGAAGAATCAGGGCATGGACCAGCAAAATGCTATCATATGCATGAAGACTACAACTGGTAAAGTCAGTACTGTTTGCTATACAAATATATTGGTCACAACTATTCTTGATACCAAAAAAGATCATAAAAGTTATAGAACAGATATGCAGAACCTTTTTATGGACTGGGAAAGTGGAGATGTCAAAAAAGGCATTAATTGCCTGGGAAAAGATATGTTTGCCAAAAATAGCAGGGGGGCATGAATTTACTGAATATACAAATCTGGAACAAGGCAACAATATGAAAACTGTTGTGGAAATTAACAAAGAAGAAAGATGTACTTTAGGTGAAATGGATAAATACATACTACATGAACAGAGGAGAAATATGGGAGATGATACCCAAGAAATCAAGTTGGGTCATTCAGAGCATATTTAAAGCAAAAACATATGTAGAAGAAGCATGAATGACAAGAGAAGACATTGTGGAAAGAAAGAAATTTTCCATAAAGCAAATGTACTTGAAGATGATATGAGATTATCCTAAAGTATCATGGAGAAGACTTATATGTTGTAACCCAGGGCACCCCAAATGGATATTCCAGGCAACATTGGTAGCACATAACATATTATACACAAGGGATAGACTACATGAATAGAGAATAACAGAAGAAACAATCTGCCCAATATGTCAACAAAGTGAGGAGTCAGTAGAGCACTTGTTCTTCCAGTGCCCAGGAAATGCAAAGATATGGAAAGGACTGCTAAGATGGCAAGCTATAAACAGAGAGCCTGCAGGATGGGCAGCAGAAATGCAATGGATGATTGAGCAAAGAAGAGGGAAGAATGCAGAGGCAACAATCTACAGAATGACACTAACTGCTGCAATATACCATTTATGGCAAGAAAGAAACAGAGTGGTATTCCAGAAAAACCGAAGGAAACCAGAGGAAATAGCAAGGCTTATAATACAAGAGGTATTTGCTAGAGGTAGTATATCACATAGACTATCTAGGAGCTTGCAAAAACTCAATTTCTATCCAATGTAATACAACACAGTAAGAGAAGGTAGGAAGTAGAAAAACACTAAGGTTGGGCTTGGCTAACTTAGTGAATGAAAAGAACAAAAAGATGTTGTAAAAAGTTTACTTGGTAATAAAATGACAATTAATTACAAAAAAAAACATCATAATTAAAATTCACTAGCCGAAATGAAAAAGAGTTCACCAAGAACACTATTTCACACACTTGAAATAACAATGAGACCACTAGGGGTAAGGGATAAAAACATGGAAAATTTCAATACCCATTTGATTAATCTTGCTACATAGTTAAGATACTACTTCAATTTCGTTGAGCAAGTTAGCAAGTGACTCATTGTTTGTAGAACTACATTCTATATATGTAATTGCTTTGATCCTCCAAGCAAGTTCACAACCCTGACAAGTTAAAAAAAAAAACATAAATTTATAAAAAAAAAAATTAAATAAATCAATCTATAAAGGATAGAAAAAATTGAACAAAAAGGTATTACATGTTCTCGGGCAACAATCTGCGAATCAGGATGGTTGATCAACCTATCATTCTTCGCATCTGCACATGAGTAGAGATCTTTTAAGTCAACATTAGTAATAAAATAATACATTTAGGCTCATTGCCACCTAACCTAATAATCATTTTTATATTCCAAAAAGACAATATGCTTTTAGTATAAGATTTTTACCATGTTCTCTCCCAACGAAAATAATACGAATATTCTTGGCACGAGCACTCAAATATGAAACCCACTGCAAGGAATAAAAGAATAGCCATTAATAATCATATAATCCGCTTGAGAGTGAAATTTGAATAAAATAAATGTAAGAATCTAGATCATTATTTACCATGTCTCCGACCCTGCTAAAGCTATCATAATAAATTAGAGAAAAAAATAATAACGACAAAGTCAGTTGGAAGAAGGTAGCGAATGACATTTCCTGCATTTGCTCTCATTTTTATCATGTTGAAATCCAAATTTCTCCTAGCTGATGTTCCACATGTCAAACGTTTTAGTAGCCAACGAGGCCTGTAAGAGTAAAATATTGTTAAAATAATTATAATACAACAAAAAATTTACCAATCAAAAAACAAATATACCTGAGAGTCTGGAAGATGAATTATCCTTTCCAATAGATCAGTAGTTGGTGGTTCAAGAGGAGTGGGATTTGCCGGTCTCTGAAAATCTCCCATCATTAAAAACTTACAACAGCCACCTCAGATTTTATGTGGCGAAATGTCCTCTTTACAAAGCATGCAACAACAAAAATTAGTGGAACAATTGAAAAGTCATACTGATAAATCTTGCCCTTACAATTGTTTTTATGGTATATAAGCCTAGCAAAAAACTCTAGGAAGTGAATGAGAAATTGCAAGACACCAACAAAAACTCGAATTTTATCCACTACGGGTAAATACTTGACAGTTAGCCACCAATTGCAGACTCAGTTGCTGAAACGGTTTCACATTTGCTTATAAAAATAAGGTTGTTGTCCTGGAATAACAACTAATTCTCTTTGCCCTTGCAGGGATAACTTGCACCTCTCATTCACATCAATGTCTCGTGCAAGACAGTAAATCGATCCACAAGCAGTAACTATAGTTATACCAGCATTTATCAACAGTCTTGTTGGAATGTTTAAAGTTAAACTGTGATCGCATTGTCACGTAGGCCTCAGCACCTACACAAACCAAAAAGAGGGCCTCCAATGTAAGGTTTTTCCATTTTATGCTCAGATGAACAACTGAATTTACCATAGCATAAAGAGCAACTGGACCACTTATAGCAATGAGAAAAACCCAAAAAGGATGATTATCAGATAGGGGCAGAGATTGGAGCTATATTTTTGGAAGGAAGCTATCTTGAAGGTATCTCATCTTTTTTTTTGTGGATAGCTGGAAGAAGAAGGCAATACAAGAAAAAGAGATGTGAATAATGAAACATTTTGAAAGAAGGCAAACTTAATATAAAACAAGATAGATGCACAGGATACCAACGTTAATCTACTAAAAAACAAGACCCAAATCTGAAATTTCCATTTGAATAAAGATTTTTAAAGCTGCTACTGCTATATTTACCATTTTTCATGAACCATCATCACTTTCCTCTAAATCACAGTGAGTTAAGAGCTTACAGAATTCTCTCCAGAAAAAGAAAAAGAGAAAGAACCTCAAAAAAGAAAAGGAAAATAAAGAAGAACAAAAAATTAAAATAAAATCAAAAGATTCGTTTCAGGCACTTGAATATTGGTGGGGATTGAATTATTCGTGATGCGAAAACTAATAATTGTAAATTTTGAACGACGAATTTATCAGATGACAAAGAAAATATATTAAAAAGACATAATATTCTAATATTGTTTGATCAATTGATCTACATATGAAAAAACTAATATAAAAGCATAAAACTATTGGGAGAATAATGTCCCCCTAAACAAGTTTTAAAATACTACATTGTGGATGCAATTGTGTTGATTATGAGAAGAAAGAATCTCCTATTTATAAAAGTTCAAAACTTCTCCTTCAAAAAAATAATAAATATGGTTGAATCCTTTTCTACAAAAAAAACCTTTTTCACTAAGAATTTTTTTTTTAAGTAAAACACAATTATGGTAAAATTCAAATAAGGTAGAAAATTCAGGATAAACCCTAACAAATTTCCCATTGGACTGAATTTTCTGGCAATTTCATCTTCATTTTTCTTCTTCTTCTTCTTCTTCACATTCTTCATCACTACTGCTTGTAATGGTTTAAAATAAGGTTAAAAATATTATGGTTAAAAATTGGTTTTAAAATGTTTTGCTTTATTTTTAAAGATACATCAGCAGGGGTTGAAAATTAATATCCACATGTAGTACGATGGATAAAATCTTCATTATCGTGATATTACTTGTAGCTTAATTTGAACCGGCCGCCTTAAGCATGTCTTCAACTCATTGAATCGTTGGCTCTAATACCACTTGTTGGGGATCGAAATCATCAAGGCATCATACGGAAGCTAACAATTGCATACTTTGAACGACGATAAATCAGATGAAAAAGAAAATATACTAAAAATGCATAATATTCTAATATTGTTTGATCGGTTGATCTACATATGGAAAAACTAATATAAAAGCATAAAACTATTTGGGAGAATAATCTCTCCCTAAACAAGACTCTTTAAATGACTACATTGTGGATGTTATTGTGTTGTTTATGAGAAGAAAGGATCTCCTATTTATAGAAGTTCAAAACTTCTTCTTCAAGAAAATAATAAATATGGTAGAATCCTTTTTCACAAAGAAAACATTTTCCACTAAAAATACATTTTTGAAGTAAAACACAATTATGATAAAAATCAAATAAGGTAGTAAATTCAGGACAAACCCTAATAAATTTTGGTGTCCTTTCTACTCAAAATTGAAGTTGACATTGTACCATTAGGATGTAAATTTTAGGATCAAGAGCATCAATGCAACAATAAAATGCATCAACCGGAGGTTCTGTGAAAGGATTTTCATGGTTGCTGAGAACGAAGTTTACTGAGAATATATCTGTCATGATCCAAATCTGACATTTAGGCCACGATAGGGCACATGACGAGCTTCTATTCATGAGGCGAACCCTCTAAGCTAAGCATGCGATCAATTAAAAGATACGCATGAGAATATATCTGTCATGATCAATCCAGATTTGTCCTTATTAAGTGTTAAGTGATCAAATCTCAATATCTATTTAATTAGGGATAGTTTAGTCAAATTACTTATTTTTACTTATTAGTTAGTATTATTTTCTTAAAGGATACGCAAATGACTAAGTAAACACTCTTTTTGAATCGAAGAGGTTAATAGTTCTAACACAACAAGCTAATTAGCACTATTGGGGAACTTCTACGTATCTTGTATAAGAAAAGGACACGAAAATCCTAGTGTCAGAGAAAGATGTTTCAACTTTATTTCTTTTTTTTATATCCAGCTTTCCGGCTTACGTCAGACTATTCCTGGAGATAGTAATCCCGATCCCTCAACACTACTACCAGTAAATCGTGGGATGTGCCTGAATGACTAGGGTTTGAGAACATCACCTACCAGGTCCTACCCCAGAAGAGAGCAAATTGCTCCCACTAGGGTTCGAACCCACGCTGCATGCCTCCAACTAGATTTTAAGTTCCCCCATTTGCCATCCAGCTATGTACGAAGAACAATTTTATTTTCTTTTTTAGTTCTAGGAACGTCTTTTATATAATCAAATAATATCCAGTTTCCTTCTGACCCCTGCTAGACCTTCTAGCCCTAGACTTGTTAGGGGAAGGTTCCTCTATTAATATGGTGATTTCTCCTACTCAAATCACTTAAGTTTGAATTTGGGGGGAAAAAATTAAATACAACTCCATTTGACGGGAAAATTGTGCAATTACTTGTTCATTTTGTTACCGTCCGAAGTGTTTGCCGTTTTATCGGCTGACGAAATCGGATGACAAATTGATTCCTTAACTAAGCGATTTGGGCCGGAAGCGGAACTCTAACTTCCAGCAATGGGTTCCCCAACTACTCTAGAAAGCGTTAGGATGGTGGGTGAGTAAACTAGGTGGTAAGAAGCATAAATACAGCTAAAGTGCAATAAAAGTGGTAAAGGTAGAATGAAGATAAATAAAGATAGATAAAAAATTGAGTTGTTTGATTGATTGTGTTGTGTTGTATATACAAAGAATGATCCTATTTATAGTACAAGGAAGGAAATTAAAAAAATGTACAACGTGATCCCCCCCCCATGTCAGTCATCAAGTAACCCACTAAGTTCAATGACCGAATATGGGGGAGGTGATACTGATTTTTTTGCCCTCTACTCATCTTGCTCGGATAATAATCCTTCCTTTTAGTTGTTGTTGGTCGTTACCGCTTCTAAGGGTCCAGAAACCCTTTTGACTTGGTCATTGAGGCGTCTACATCTGACTGGGTCCCAGTCATACCTCTAACTAACAACTCGGCTAAGATGCCTTAGTAGACGATGAAGTTCTTGTAGTCGAGGGCTAGGAATAAATTCGGCTCTGAAACAGTTCGGTTGTCACTGAATTCGGATAAACACTTAAATTACTTTTGAGTGTTAACACATTGGCACACACCTAACCATTTAAGTCAGCAACATTAAGTTTGTATTCACATAAGTGATAATCTTTTTTTCTTACACCAGAATCAACCAAGAAATACAACAGAGCAAAAAGATAGTCTTTTATTTATTTGTAAAATCATTAATGAAGATTTGTGGGATATTCAAAGAGATATTGATTCTTGTCATAATTAAATAAAAGTAAGTACGATTGAAAATTGGAGCATGGTGCATTAAAAGTGAGTAAAGGGCATCACGGTGCACTAAGTTCCCGCTATATGCGGGGTTCGAGGAAGGGCCAGACCACAATGGTCTATTATATGCAGCCTTACCTCACATTTCTGCAAGAGGTTGTTTCCATGGCTTGAACCCATGACCTCCTGGTCACATGGCAGCAACTTTACCAGTTACTCGATATTGAAGCCCGACGCGTTGAAAGTGAACACGGATTAAAAGATATTGAAGTCCGATGCGTTGAAAGTGAGCACGATTACAAAGTGTTTGAAATTTGACTTTGGCGGGAGTTGCATCCGACCAACTTTAACGGCTTAAACACTAGTGTTACGCATGTTGGAGAATCCGGTTCTTCACACGTGCATAATCCACTAAGTAAGTAGATAATCGTAGGGCCAAGGATCGTCAAATTTCGTTGAGAAATGAAAGAGATATTGGTCCACGAAGTGAGGTGTTTGAAGCATGGAAAAGTGTGGTATGGGATCAATTCTCCCTCATCGGTGGAGGAAGAAAGAATTGTTTTGTTTATAAGTCTCAAAGTTGGCCTGGGTTTGGGACCCCAAGGGGTATCCCATTTGTTTAAATGAGGAGGATCTAGATGTGCTTCGGTTCGAGGAAAGCCCGCGCGCGCGCCATCGCTGCGCGCCCGTCCCATCCCGTCCGGGTCCGGGTCCGGGTTCGAGTTCCGAGTCACGGGTCACGAGTAGTTTCAAGATGTACAGTTTGGTTCCTGAAGTTTCAAGAAAGTCAGATTTGGCAGAGAACAGAACGTCAACAGCACTCAATTCAGCCATTTATTTTGGCTGAATTACTCTTCCTAAATGTCATCCATTGCACATCAAATTCACCATTTATTTTGGTGAATTACTACCCCCACTATTGCCATTACTTGGCCAGTAATGGCAGTAATGTGGGCAGTTCATGAGCCTCTTCTCCAACTATATAAAGCACTCTTTGTCACCATTGTTGAGCTACACTTAACACACAAACAGAAACGAATTCAGTTTTTCTAAAACTTCCAGCATCATTTTATTACTCAAAATTCTTCACGGTAACACTTGAGTTTCCTTTGCTCATTTGTTCGCTTGCTGTTTTATCTTGGGAGACAATTTTCCAGGACGTAGAAAGGATACATACGGGGCAATATTGTCTTAAAGATAGAGTGCAAACACTCGACTCAGCATACCACAAACAGTTGCAGTTTGTTCTTTGTAATTTCAGTTTGTTGTTGAATTGTAATTTCAGTTCTTGTAATCCTTAGCAGTTACCTGTAATTTCCGTTTCTGCATCTTTGTAACCAATACGTTTAAGACAATATTTGCTTACTGTAACTGTTGCAACATGGCTGGAAACATAACCGATAGTGTTGTTACTGCTGCTGCCACTCAAGGCAACAATGCTGCCTTCCCCTCCACTGCCGCTACTGGCCAAGGCAGCAACTCTGCTGCCTTCACTGCTGTTGCCGCTACTGTTCAAGGAAGCAACTCCGCTGCCTTCCCGACTGCTGCTGCTCCACCTTCTGCCTCCCACCATGATCGCCCTGAAAAATTCATGGGCTCAAACTTTAAGAGATGGTAGCAAAAGATGATGTTCTACTTGACAGTTATGGGCATGGCCCAGTTCCTAACGGAAAATCCTCCACAAGCTGGAGATGAAATGGACTCTTCACCTAATGAAGGGTGAATGGGGCCCTGGTATCCATGTCATTAACGGCATGAAGATGATTCTTGATGCGTGGAATCATAGCGATTTCATGTGTAAGAATTACATACTGAACTGCTTGGTAGACCCTCTCTACACGGTCTATTGCACCGTTGGCACTGCCAAAAAGCTATGGGAAAAACTGCAAAAGAAGTACAACGCACAAGATGCGGGTACTAAAAATTTTATCGTTGGGAAATTTCTAAAATTCCAAATAGTGGATAGTAGGACAGTGATGTCCCAAGTCCGGGAATTCCAAATGATTTTACATCACCTGGATTTGGAAGGAATGAAACCAAATGAGCAGTTTTTGGTTGCATCGCTGATTGAAAAGTTACCTCCTTCATGGAATGAGTTTATGAGTTACTTGAAACCCAAGACAAAGGAGATGACCTTTGAAGAGCTTATTATCAAACTCCAAATCCAGGAAGATAACAAGAAGGCCTTGCCTAGGGGTAAACAACCTGCTGAGGCATAAATCTGGCTGAGGCCAAAGGAAACTCAAGCAAGAAGCTGAAGTTCCAGAAAGACGGCAAGGCCCATGCAGCGGAGATGTTCAGAGGTAACTGTCACCACTGTGGGAAACTTGGTCATAAGATCAAGGAATGCCGCAAGCTCAAGACTGAGCAACAAACGAAAACCAAGGCTAAAGGCAAGGCGCATGCTAACGTCGTCAAGGACACACTCCTGGATGACATGATTGAGGAGTTCTCAGCAATGGTGCTAGAAGCCAACCTGGTTGAGAATTCAATGCAGTGGTGGATGGACATGGGTGCTACCAGACACATCTGTTCCAACAGAGATGCCTTCTCCACGTACACACCAGTCACCGACAAAAAGCTATTCATGGGCAACAACGCTTCGTCTAACGTGCTGGGGGTAGGAAAGGTGGTCATGAAGATGACTTCCGGTAAAGAGCTCACTCTGAAGGAAGTGATGCACGTCCCATAGATTAGAAGAAATTTAATTTCTGGACCTTTATTAGTTAATGTTGGTTTTAGGCTAGTGTTTGAATCCAATAAGTTTGTACTCACTAAGAATGGCACTTTTGTGGGGAGAGGCTTCGTCTGTGAACGCCTCTTCAAAGTAAATGTCATGTCTGTAATGCGTCCAAGTAATAAAGTTGAACCTTCTTCTTATTTGCTTGAGTCTTCTAATTTATTGCATCATAGATTAGGACACGTTAACTACAAGTCTATCCAAAGGCTAGTAAAGATGGAGTTGTTGCTATCTATCGACGTAAACCCTCAACATAAGTGTGAGGTGTGCATAGAGGCAAAACTCACTAAGCTTCATTTTCGATCCGTCGAAAGAAATACCGCTCCTCTAGAACTTATTCACACAGATATATGTGATTTGAAGTTCGCATAAACTAGAGGGGGAACAAGTACTTTGTGACATTCATTGATGATAGCACAAAGTATTGCTACCTTTACTTGTTGAAAAGTAAGGATGAATCCTTTGAAGCTTTCCGACGTTACAAATCAGAAGTTGAGAACCAACTAAGCCTACGGATTAAATCTATTCGTAGCGATAGAGGGGGAGAATACATAGCGCCATTTGAGGAATACTGTGCCCAAGAAGGCATTGTTCATCAAACGACGGCTCCATACTCACATCAATCAAACGGTGTGGTGGAACGTAAGAACCGCACATTGAAAGAAATGATGAATGCCTTGCTCATCAATTCCGGTCTTCCCCAAAACATGTGGGGAGAAGCCGTCCTTACCGCTAATACGATTCTTAACAGAGGCCCACATAAGGGTAAGGACAAAACTCCATATGAATCATGGAAGGGAAAGAAACCCACCTACAAATATTATAAGGTGTGGTGTTGTTTGGCAAAGGTTGAAGTACCCAAGCCAAAGCAGGTCAAGATTGGGCCTAAGACTGTAGATTGCATATTCATCGGATATGCAAATAACAGTAGTGTTTATAGCCTCTTAGTGCATAAGTCAGATATTCCAGATATCTACCAGGGTACAATCATGGAATCAAGGAATGCTCTATTCTTTGAAGGTACCTTTCCTAGAAAGAAAAAAGACATAACCTCTCGCAAACGAAGTTATGAACAAAGCTCTCAAGAACCGGAAGTCATCGACGGCCTGGATCTAGATGATTCAGATCTAGTGGATCTCGAGGTGGCTAAACATCCGGAATCTAGTGTTCCAGATTTTCAGAACTTGGAGACTCCAGAGATGGATCTAAGGCGAAGTAAAAGGGCCAGGAAGGATAAATCCTTCAGTCCTTACTTTATAGCTTATATGGTTAATGATGAACCAAGGACAATTGCTAAGGCGTTGTCAACTCCAGAAGCACCGCTCTGGAAAGAAGCTATTGAGAGTGAAATAGGCTCCATTCTGCATAACCATACTTGGGAGTTGGTTGATCTTCATCCGGAAAATAAACCATTGGGTTGTAAATGGATACTCAAACGGAAATACAAAGTAGATGGGTCTATAGATAAGTACAAGGCCAGGTTGGTAGTCAAGGGCTATCGGCAGACAGAAGGTTTTGACTACTTTGACACATACTCCCCGGTATCCCGGATGACATCCATACAGGTATTCATTGCGATCGCAGCTTTGTGTGACCTTGAGATACATCAAATGGATGTCAAGACAACCTTCCTAAACGGTGATTTGGAAGAAGAAATTTATATGGACCAACCCGAGGGGTATGTGGTTCAAGGGCAAGAGAAGAAAGTCTGTCGACTTGTCAAATCTCTGTACGGGCTGAAACAAGCCCCGAAGCAATGGCACGAAAAAATTGATAGTACTCTACTATCGAAGGGTTTCGCCATTAATGAGTGTGATAAATGTGTCTACACGAAAGGTAACTCTGACTCATTTGTTATGATATGCCTGTATGTAGACGACATGTTGATCACATGAAGTAGTCCCAGGGTAATCCTAGAGACTAAGAACATGTTGAAACAATGCTTCGACATGAAGGATATGGGTATCGCAGATGTCATCTTAGGGATTAAAATCTCTAAGACGTCTGACGGACTGGTCTTATCTCAGTCTCACTATATCGAGGATGTTTTCAGAAAGTTTGAGATGTTAGACAGTTCACCGATAAAGTCACCAATGGATACAAATCAAAAGCTTGATAAAAATCTTAGTGCACATGTATACCAGGAGCGATATGCATAGGTGATCAGTAGTTTGATGTATATAACAAACTGCACCCGACCTGATATTGCTTATGCAGTTAATAAGTTGGCGAGGCTTACCCATCATCCGAGTGATGATCACTGAAAGGCGTTGAATCGGGTATTACAATACCTGAAATACATGCTAACTTTTGGGTTACACTATTCGAGATATTCAGCTGTACTAGATGGGTACAATGATGCAAACTGAATATCTGATATAGAGAACACCAAGTCCACCAGTGGGTATGTATTTACAATTGGTGGTGGGGCTGTGTCTTGAAAATCCTTTAAGCAAACTTGCATCGCCCGATCCACAATAGAATCAGAGTTTATCGCTTTAGACAAAGCAGGAGAAAAAGCTGAGTGACTTTATGACTTCTTAGAGGATGTTCCGTGTTGGAACAAACCCGTACCTTCGGTAATGATCCACTATGACAGTCAGTCGGCTCTAGGAAGGGCACAGAATGCTATGTACAATGGCAAGTCTCGTCATATTCGACGGAGGCATAAGACCGTTAGGCAGCTGATCACTACAGGTACAATATCCATTGATTACATTAAGTCAAAGGATAATATAGCAAACCCATTGACACAGGGCTTACCCAAGGATCAAATGGCTTGTCTGTCTATGGGAATGGGCTTAAAACCCAAAGAATAAGGACCAATACGGTGGTAACCCAACCTTACTAACTAGAGATCCCAGTAATTTGGTTCAATGAGAAAACTAAGTTGTAAAGGTTCAGTTGATCGCTTCAGTGGAAGCATGAGCACTTCGGATAGTGATTTATATAAAGAAACACCAAATCCAAAGTCGTTCCTGCGATAGACGTTAAGTGCTATCTGCAGTATGGGTAAAGGTTATGTTTTCAAAACCTTTAATGATTTTCAACAGTTGAGGTTAGGTTTGGGAAACTTTTAATGGTTCCTAACACTTGTGAAGTGAGGTATAGCAGGATACCTTGTAGGAGACCACTTATTTAAGTGCAAGGATGGGCCGCCTCAAATGAACGCACTTAAGAATCCAAGAAGTTGTCCATGGCCACAACGGACAAAACATTAAGAAGAAGAAAGTACGGGAATTTGTTGTATTGGTACTATTGACTTGGCTTACACTAAACATTGACGGTTCAAGACATCACGTTCACCGCGCAGTAAGTAAGTCCGATGGTATTTAACTATGGAAGGTTCAAAGCTGAAGCTACATCTCCTTATGCAACATCGATCCGCTGAAATATTGCTGGAAATGAAAAGGCACCATGTGAGTGCGCCAAAATCTCTTTCAAGAGGGAATTGTTGGAAATTTTCCTTTAGCGGGAGTTGCGTCCGACCAACTTTAACGGCTTAAACACTAGTGTTACGCATGTTGGAGAATCCAGTTCTTCACACGTGCATAATCTACTAAGTAAGTAGATAACCGTAGGGCCAAGGATCATCAAATTTCGTTAAGAAATGAAAGAGATATTGGTCCACGAAGTGAGGTGTTTGAAGCATGGAAAAGTGTGGTATGGGATCAATTCTCCCTCATCGGTGGAGGAAGAAAGAATTGTTTTGTTTATAAGTCTCAAAGTTGGCTTGGGGTTTGGGACCCCAAGGGGTATCCCATGTGTTTAAAGGTGGGAGGACCTAGATGTGCTTCGGTTCGAGGAAAGCCCACACGCGCGCCGTCGCTGCGCGCCCGTCCCGTCACGTCCGGGTCACGGGTTGTGGGTCATGGGCTGTGGGTTGTGGGTTGTACTTCTTCTGATATTATCTTTTTAGACCAGAATTCTTTCATATGTACAGTTTGGACCAGAACTCCTTCATATGTACAGTTTGGACCAGAATTCTTTCATATGTACAGTTTGATCCCTGAAGTTTCAAGAAAGTCAGATTTGGCAGAGAACAGAACGTCAACAGCACTCAATTCAGCCATTTATTTTGGCTGAATTACTCTTCCTAAATGTCATCCGTTGCACATCAAATTCACCATTTATTTTGGTGAATTACTACCTCCATTATTGCCATTACTTGGCCAGTAATGGCAGTAATGTGGGCAGTTCATGAGCCTGTTCTCCAACTATATAAAGCACCCTTTGTCACTATTGTTGAGCTACACTTAACACATAAACAGAAACGAATTCAGTCTTCCTACAACTTCCACATCATTTTATTACTCAAAATTCTTCACGGTAACACTTGAGTTTCCTTTGCTCATTTGTTCGCTTGCTGTTTTATCTTGGGAGATAATTGTCCAGGACGTAGAAAGGATACATACGGGGCAATATTTTCTTAAAGACAGAGTGCAAACACTCGACTCAGCATATCACAAACAGTTCCAGTTTGTTCTTTGTAATTTCATTTTGTTGTTGAATTGTAATTTCAGTTTTTGTAATCCTTAGCAGTTACCTGTAATTTTCGTTTCCTGCATCTTTGTAACCAACACAAAGATATTGGAGCCTTTACGAATTAAAAATGATTGTTATTTTTTTCCCCATCAAAACTGACAGTGATATCAGATCTTTAAGTATCGAGAATCAATTGCATGGAGCATCTAGCTTGTTTTTGAAGAACTTAAACTTTAATTGGAATCATATACTATATGAAGATGAACAGAAATATAATAAAACCACCTAGTTTTTATCAAGCTAGTTGAAAATTATCGCATTCATTTTATGTTAAAAATAAAAATGATTTTGATTATTGAAGGGTTATCAAGCAAATGGGACTGGTCGCAAGTCAAATCATTCAAGAGGGAAATAGATTACAAAATCTTGTGAATTTATTATTTTGATTATTGAAGGGTTAATTCTTAACCATTAGATGAAAAATGATCGGATCCAATGGTTGAAATATATTGTAGAAAATGTCACCAGGTAACCACTTTTATGACCTTGTTTAAGTTTTATCGGAAAGAGACTTCATTAATGAAGAGGTATTTATATACAATATACAATCCCTAATTATGGAAAATCTTATTCCTACTATAACAATAAATGGAAAGTCTTATTTCTATTATAACAATAAATCCTAATTACACTTGTACAATAATTTTTCAACTATAGTAAGTTTACACTAAAACTTAAACTCAGATACACATGTATATCACATGTATACTCCTTCTGTCACACCCCCGCACTCATAGCGGGCGATTGTCGTACGCTGAGACTGTCCCTAAAATCTTCAAATAGAATCGATGGAAGACCCTTAGTAAATATGTCAGCAATTTGGTACCTGGAAGGGACATACAAGACGCGTACTTGTCCAAGAGCTATCTTTTCGTGAACAAAGTGAATATCCATCTCGATATGCTTAGTACGCTAATGTTGGATCGGATTTCCAGAAAGATAGACTGCACAAACATTATCACAGTAGACCAATGTATCTTTCTGAATAGGAAAGTGAAGTTCTAATAGAAGATTACGCAGCCAACATGATTCATACACCACACTGGCTACCCCTCGATACTCGGCCTCTACACTGGATCGCGATAATGTAGCCTGGCGTTTTACATACCAAGAGACCAAGTTATCACCTAGAAACATACAATAACCAGAGGTCGAGCGTCTGGTATCAAGACAGTCACTCCAATCAGCATATGTATAAGACACGAGAGTAGACCTGGCGAACGGATATTAAATGCATTCCATAATCAAGTGTGCCTTGTATGTATCGTATAATGCGTTTGAGAGCATGCATGTGCTCAATATGTGGATCATGCATAAACAAACACACCTACTTTATTGCATAAGTAATATCAGGTCTCGTGATAGTCAGATCCTGAAGTGCTCCTGCAAGACTGCGATATTGGGTGGGATCCTCGTATGGGGTGACAGACGTAGCACTCAGCTTCGGTTTGGTATCCATCGGAGTAGAAGTAGACTTACAAGATGAAATGTCAGATATCTCTATAATCTCTGCCACATACTTTTTCTGAGATAAAAATAGACCATCTGCATGACGAGTGACAGTTATGCCCAAAAAATAGCTTAAGGGCTCCAAGCCTTTCATAGCAAATTCTGAACCGATAAGGGATATGATAGACTTATGTAGAATATTCGATGAGGCAGTCAATATAATATCATCAACATATAACAAAATATATGCCAGAGAAGTACCATGCCGATAGATGAACAGTGAATGATCTGATATGCTGTGAGAAAACCCAATAGTAGACACATAATCTGCAAACCTTTTATACCAAGCTCGTGGGGCCTACTTAAGCTCGTACAAGGACTTTTTCATTAAATAGACATGATGAGGATAGCTGGGTCCCTAAAACCCAAGGGCTGATGCATGTAAACTGTCTCCTTAAGATCACCGTGTAAGAAAATATTTTTCACATCCAGTTGGTGAATGGGTCATGCCTTCGAGAGAGCTAGACTGAGCATAGTGTGAATGGTTGTCGATTTGACCACTGGGCTAAATGTCTCTCCACAATCCACGCCAATCTGTTGTGTTTTACCATCACCTACAAGACGGGCCTTATTGTCATGACCCAAATCGGAGGGCCGCGACGGGCACCCGGACCCTACCCATCGGGCACCACATCTACACTTCACCCTTAATTATATTTAAACACGGACTCAGCCATGATACATTATATAAAGTTTCAACTCAAAAGCACTAACTTACACATTTATATATCAAGGCCGACAAGGCCATACATGACAACTAACCACATGACACCTATCTACAAGTCTCTAAAGAGTAAAACATACCACGACCAGACCGCAACTCCGAAACGAATAGAGTGCTCCAAATACTAGCTGAACCAGCAACCTACTAAGGAGAACTGTCACTCTCCCAATATGAACCTGCGGGCATAAAACGCAGCGTCCCCCGACAAAATGGATGTCAGTATGACTGATGTACTGAGTATGTCAAGCATAAGAAATAACATAGCAGAGATATATCATAGTCTGAAACAGAAATAGCTGAACATCAGTAAATACCTCTAAGGGTCCTAATACATATGCCTAAATGTTATGCACAATGCAGTTTTCATATACATCAGCCTCATTGAGCATCTTCCTTACCATAACAGCCTCTGTGGGCATCATACCATATAATGGTTAATGAATGTATGCATAATGCAAATGCGGTATACTAATTTCCATACAAGAATCCTCTCATAACTGCCTTTGTGTGCATCAGGTTATATCGCCACATAAGGGCATCACATCATATTGGCCTCTTCGGGCTCTTTTGTGATAGTCTGTACCAGTTGCAGGTGGTGTGCATATATAACACATTTTCCCTTTCCCCAATTCACATACATATATATATAATATTTACCATATAGTAATGTGCATAGCACAAGTGGTCTAAGGTAACATATGAATGCAATGCAAATGAAATGCATGAATAATAATAAAACACCTGGAGTGACATAATATCCTTTACGCCTTTGGTTAATAGTGGAAACATCAACATCTCCTCTGGTGTGCCTTATTAAGGTCTTATAAACATACTTGGATATTCTTTCAACATAGAAGTCGATGACTTTTTCATCCCTAACTACTAAGAGTAGAGTAATTTATGTAGCAACACGATGGTTATGTTTCGCACATAAAATTATGCCAAAAGAAGGAAAAACCTTGCATACCTTGTTGCCGAAATTATCTAAGTTCCGCGGATCCTTGTAAGCTTTATAAGTGATTATCTACACCATATGAATGATTTACATCATAATCGGATCAATATACAAGAAATCGCTTCATTGAGACATTATAGGGAATACTTTGTACGTGTAGAATCTATACTTCTTCTATGTCGAACCCTATGCATATAACCACACAATCAACCCTCCTAACCCTTTTTCCTTACTGCTACAATACCCAAACAATTCAGCAATTTCACATGCAACTTTTAATACCTTACAATTACGGCAGTCCCAACAACACCTAACCCAAACTTAGCATTTTCGATAATCATTTTAGAGCTAATGGCAAGAATTATGTTCTGTAATTTGTATAAACTTTAGGAACAAGAAAGATTACCTCTGTTAGACATAGAGACGAGAATCGTCGAAAAACCTTTCGCCCAAATCAGTTTCCGACAAGCAGATCATATCCCCAAAAATCGACTTTCAGAACTCTTTCAAAAGCTCTGGGTCTCTCGCTTGACTTCGGAGTGTGCATGCTTGTTTGAGGACTCGATTTTTGCTGGAATCAAGGTCCAAAATGCCATGAATTTCCCCCTTTTTGGTTGTGCGAAAGCTTACGGAAATCCCCTAATTTGGTCAAAAAATTCAGAGGCTACCAATTGAGGTTTTACTCCTTCTGATTTGAGGTGTAACAATCTCTTCTTTAAAGAAAGGTTTCAACAAAAATTGAAGGAGATGAAGGATTTTTTTTTTAAAATGGAGAAGGATGAACGCTTGAAGACCAGAGAAGCTGCCACCGATCGTTGTATTGAAGTTAGTCACTAGAAAATGTTTTATAATGTAACACGTAGAATCCTCTTAGCCTAGTCCCCAAATATAATTAATTAATTATACACACAATTAAATTCTTGATCTCAATTCACTTAAATCCTGACGACTTATAAAACCTTCTTATACTCAATGTCATAATTCTTATAATATGACACTAGTTCATAACCTCTTTCGGGATATACAATCATTATTTTTAATCCCCGTCGTCGCACTTGTTAAATCCAAAATTGTTTTGAGATCACATCTTTTCATATACTAATTTTCTTATTAGCATACGCGAATATTCTTAAACTTTCTGGGGTCCGGGTCTACCTGCCTACGTTTATGTGCTCCAACCGTTACCCAAAAGGACGGGGTGTTACACTTATGCCTTTCAAAAGAACTGTCTGAATTTTCTTTATGAGTAAATATCTACATAGACCGAATAATATTAACACCAGGTGGATGGGCCAGTAACTCCCACGTCTTATTTTTAATAAGAGCATTATATTCGTCATCCATGGCCAATTTTCAATTCGGGTCATGAATGGCAGACACTGGGTTACGTTGTAAGGGAGATTTAGTTACATTAGAATTAAGATTAAAATGTTATTTTGGTTTAATAACACCCATTTCGCTATGAGTAACGGGCCCTTGATGTGAGATAAAATTGAACGGAAGTTGGGCGTTTCTCAGGTTGGCAGTGGATTGGCCAGCAGGCAGTGGGCCTGCTGGCCCAACAACTGGGTTAGCAGTAGATATCAGATCGAAATGAGTAGAGGTCGTGTCGCTGGAACAATACCGTTATCGGGACTGGGCCAAGACACTGGATTAGGCCGAGACTCTGGATTGACAATTTGTGGGCCTGCTGGCGGATTTGGGTCACGGGACATCTCAGATAAATGGTGAATAATATACGGTGAGATCCCATCATCCAAAAAAGTATATGAACTAGACACGGAACTACACAATTTAGTAAACGGAAATTGGGTTTCATCACAGATAACATGGCAACTAATAATGATTATGTTAGAGGATAAATCAAAACATTTGTAACCACGATGATTAGATGGATAACCCAAAAATACACAAGCGATAGAACGAGCTTGAAGTTTGTTAATTGTAGTAGACGGAAAAAGTGGATAGCATAAACACCCAAACACCCTAAGATGAGAATACGAAGGATCTTTATTGTAAAGAATTTTAAGTGGGGATTGATATGCTAGCCTTTATGAGGGAGGATGTTAAGTAGATATATAGTCATTTGTAATACATGATGCCAAAATGAAGGTGGTAATGAAGCATGGGCGAGCAAGGTACGGACAATATTATTTATGAAATGAATTTTTCTCTCGACCTTCCCATTTTGTAAGGACGTATGTGGACAAGAAAACTGAAAAGATATGCCATTAGTGTCACAAAACTCTCGAAATGGCCCATTATCATATTCCCTGCTATTATCACATTGAATATTTTTAATCTCCTGCTCGAATTGGGTACGGATGAATGCTCTAAATTTTAAGAAAATGGAAAAAACCTGAGATTTTTTGGATAAAGGAAAGGTCCACAAAAAATTAGAATAATCATTCAAAAATAAGACATAATAACAATGGCCCAAAGAACTTAAGACGGGAGATGTCCATAAATCACTATGAATAATATCAAAAGGCATCAAAGTACGAGAAGTAGAGGCTACAAATGGTAATATAACATGTTTCCCTAACGTACCCTTACAAGTAATAAAATTATTTTTCTGCAGAGAAGAAATAAGAGATGACCCCGGATGCCCAAACGTGCATGCCACAAGGAAGGAGCAAGAACGGCAAAGGTAATAGGTGTGGCTTGACTTGGGGAAATGGTGGTGAGTGGATACAACTCCCCCCTACTATTGCATCTCATTAGAAGTATCCCCGTCGTGAAATCCTTCACACAAAATCCAAAAGGATCAAAATTAACAGAAATCCAATTATCAGTGGTGAATTTTCGGACAAACACCAAATTTTTAATTAAGTTCGGGACATGAAGAATAATTTTTAAGACAAGAGTTGGATGTGGGGGAGACAAATTCGTATGGCCATAACCACGAATTGGAATTGAGTTGCCATTACTAATAATAATACCACGATTTTTGCTCAAATTGAAATAAGACGAGAGATTACTTTGTGCGGACGTCATATGAGAAGTGGCTCCGGTGTCCATGTACCAATTCGAGTTCGGGGGATGTAATCTGAGTGTATGCATTGCGGCCTCAATATTCGTAGGTATCGGGACTGGAAGGCCTGCTAAAGCCGAGGCCCAAGCAGGCCGGCCTGCTGCCCCAACCCAGCATTGTATCGTGATGCATTGTTCGGGAAACTGGGCCTAGAAGTCGATTGGAATTGGGCCCAGTTTCCAGGATATGGCGTTGGTGGATAATAAGGGTTATTGGGCCATTGACCACTGTCCCAGCCCTACGGCCAGGAGGCCCAGGCTGCGGCCAGTTGGCCTGTGGTCCACTATTCCGAGCCCCACTGCCACTGCCGCCACTGTTCTGGCCACCACCACCGCCGTTGTTACCACCGCGACTGCTACCGCGGTTCTTGCCATTATTTTTATAATTTTGGCCCCTTTTTCTGCCACTGTTGGTACGATTTTGGCCCAAATTTTCAGAGAATGAGTGAGGGTTGTCTGACGTGGCCATCATCATGACAGAATTTGTGCCGGCAGCCGCTTTCTTAGTCAAACCGACTTCTTCCACGTGAGCATGAAACGGGCCTGATAAAATGGCGGGAGAGGATTACCTTGAGGAAGCAGTGTCCCAACTTCATTATAGGCCTCAGATAGGCCTGCAACCATCTGAAGAACAAGATGATCATTGGTAACGGGCGCACCAACGTTTCAAAGTTGATCCGCCAATTCCTTCAGCCTTTTACAATAGGCTGAGACGTTCGGAAAATCTTCCATGTTGACATGGGAAAATTCCTAATCAAGCGTGACAACACAGGAATTTTTGTTATCTTGGAATATATCACGCACCCTATTTCAAGTTTCCATCGCCATAGCGTCGGGTTCAATAATCGTTTGCAAGAGGTCTCTAGAGATAGTGGAATAAATTCACTGGAGAATGGTAGCATCAAGGGTCATCCATAACGTAGGATCATCCTAGGAGGTAGGCACTTTCTCCTTGCCAGTGACCAAGGGGATGATGTGATGGAGGGCATGATGCGAGTGTGCGTGAACTTTGAATAATTCCGCCCACGTCGCGTATTGGACGTTTCCATCTCAATAACAATAGGGATGTGGTTCTTGATGTTGGAGACTGTAAAGGCAGGATGAAACATGTTCTTTGATGTAGACATAACGAAAGAACAATAGGTGAATTAAAGAGTTGGAAGAAAACTTGGGAAGAGAGGAAGAAATTGCACGGAAACCGATGCGGGAGAAAAGGGCATCGGAAGTGTTTTTGTGAGAAGATATTTTAGCCCTAGACTTCTGATACCATGAAAAATAATCTCTTAATTATTCTCATTAATGAAGAGGTATTTATATACAATATACAATCCCTAATTATGAAAAATCTTATTCCTACTATAACAATAAATGGAAAGTCATATTCCTATTATAACAATAAATTCTAATTACACTTGTACAAGAATTTTTCAACTATGGTAAGTTTATACTAAAATTGAAACTCGGATACACGTGTATACTCCTTCGGTCAAATACTTGCAAATTATTTATAGTAATTAGCCGTAGCTTAGAAATAAACAGATATATGTACTTCCTTTTTACTTCCTCGAACTTGGGGACTTCAATTTTTCAATCAAAACTTCATCCGACACATAGTCCTGAAGTTTAGGATATTACGTCCTTCTGTTTAATTTTTTTAATTCAAAATTCTGGACTATGCGTCTTTAAATTTAGTTTTTTCTATTCAAAACTTTAGGACACTACGTCCTTAAAGTTAAGTTGTTCAATTTAAACTTAAGGATTTTCAGCTTAGCATCTTTAAGTTTCAGTTTTTAAATTTAAATTTCAGTGACAATTGTAATAAAGGTTTATCAGTTCAAAACTTTAGGATATTATACCGTGAAGTTCGACTGAGTAGTTCAAATTTCAAGATTATATTTCAAACTTCAGTTTACACATCTCCATTCTACAGAATAATTAAAATCAATAATCTCCGTGATTCCATTGTAACTGGAACGAGTTTTGGATCTTTGCGGTAAGATTGACAACGAAAAAATTCATCGATGAAGATATGGATGAAGTTGTGTCAATTTATGCATTACTAGTAAATGGGAATAAGTGTTTTTGGCAATGATGTTCTATATAGTGAAAAATAATATTAAGGAATGTAAAAGAAATAGGCATAAAAGAAGAAAGCGGAAAGACGAAGAATAGAAGCGAGCTACTTAATTTTTTTAAGTGGTTGAATAAACGTTAAAAAAGTTTCAAACCCTGATTAAAATCTAAATAACGGCCCTAAAAATGTGTATCCATGGACTTTGCCCAAATTTTTACTGGACATCTTATTTCTTAATGGACCAAGCTTATACGTTTTAAAAAAAGCCAGAAATTAATATAAATAGCCACCCATTAAAATAATTATCGATAAATATATACTTTTTGTATATAAAAATTGGTACAAAATTTATATGTGTAACTCCACCCCCCACATCCCCCACACCCACCCCAAAGAAAAATGCCGATTGGCTTATTGAAGGGTCATTTGCACTTTTGGCCTATTTGTGTTGGTCTTTAATAGTTGCTCCTGAAAATAAATAACTTTTTTGAGAGACATAAATGTTAACTATACAATAAATCTACATGATTATCATGTATATCACGGTATGTCCGATATTTCCCAACGTATATCAATAGGATTAGTGTAACAATTTATTGTATATTTGTACCATAATTAGAATTGTATGCTTACCTTAATTATACAATTCTTGTACAAGTAGAATAGGGTTTTGGGAGTAGAATAGGAATAAGATTTCCTATTATGAAAATTGTAAATTATATATATACTCTTTCATTAATGAAAATAATCAAGGGATTATTTCTTTCAGGGTATCAGAAGTCTAGGTTAATATTTTCTCTCAAATTTTCTCCCAAACTTTCCGTCCAAACAGGCCAGTTCCGAGCCCTTCCTCGGTTTTCGTGCCCGGAAATTATTTTTCTCTTCCCAAATTTTTCTTCCAAATCCCTAGATCACGTCTTGCGTTGCTATTATGGCTAAGAACACGTTTCACCATGCTCTTGTTGTTTCTAATATCAAGAATCACATCCTTATCATTCTTGAAATAGAAAACATCCAATATGTGACGTGGGCCGAACTGTTCAAATTTCATGCACGCTCACATCAAGTCATCCATCACATTATCCCCGCGGCTCCTACAGATACAACGGTGCCAAAACCCGAGGATGATCCTATGTTATGGATGACACTTGATGTTACTGTTCTTCAGTGGATTTATTCCACTATTTCTATCGACATGTTGCAGACGATTATCGAGTCAGACGCTACGACGATGGCGGCTTGGAATAGAGTACGTGATATATTCCAAGATAATCAAAATTCTCGTGATGTTACCTTGGAGCAGGAATTCTCCCACGTCAATATGAAAGATTTCCCTAACGTTTCAGCATATTGCGAAAGGTTGAAGGAATTGGCAGACCAACTCCGCAATGTTGGTGCTCAAATTACCAACGATTGTCTTGTCCTTCAGATGGTTGCAGGCCTTTCTGAGGCATATAGTGGTGTTGTCACGCTTCTTCGACAGAGCAGTCCTCTTCCGCAATTTTATCAGGCTCGTTCTATGCTGACGCTCGAGGAAGTCGGCTTGGCCAAGAAAGCGGCTACCGGTGCTAGTCCCGTAGTCATGATGACCGAGTCTAATTTTCCCCCTTCCGGTTCCAACAACTCGAGCCAAAACCACAATAACGGTGGAGGCAAAAGGGGTCAGAATCGAAAAAATAATGGCAAAAATCGCAGCTGCAACATGGGTAGCATCCGGAACAATGGTGGTGGCGGTAGTGGCCCTCGGGTGAGTCAGCATCAGCATCAATTTTGGGCCCCGCAGTGGGCCCCTATGCAGTGGAATTGGGCCAGCCAAGTTGGGCCAAACAGTGGCAGTTTTTAGAACTATTACCCGGGAAACCGGGCCTATAATTCTCAACAGCCCAGGCCCAGTTTCTTGGGTCCAGTCTCGGGTTTCAGACCAAGTTTTGGGCCGAGGCAGCAGGGCAGTATTCTTGGGCCTCGGCCCCCGCAAGCCCACCATGCAGCGGGTCCCCCACAAACCGACATTGAAGCCGCAATGCACACGCTTGGATTACATCCACCTGACCTAAATTGGTACATGGACACCGGAGCCACTACCCACATGACGTCCGACTCAGGTACTCTCTCGTCTTATTCAAATTCGAGCAACAATCGTGGTATAATTATTCGTAATGGTAATTCAATTTCAATTCGTGGTTACGGTCATAAAACGTTGTCTCCCCCCATCCACCCTTATTTTGAAAAATACCCTTCACGCTCCTAAATTGATTAAAAATTTGGTGTTTGCCCATAATTCACCACTAATAATTTTGTTTCTGTCGAATTTGATCCATTTGTGTTTTCTGTGAAGGATTTCAAGATGGGGACTCCTCTCATGAGGTGTGATAGTAGGGGAGATCTTTATCCGATTACACCAAGTTTCAGTCTTTCGAGTCAAGCCTTGTCGTCTACGTTTGCCGCCCTTGCTCCTTCCTTGTGGCATGCTCATCTAGGTCATCCGGGGTCATCTATTTTGTCTTCCTTAGCTAAAAACAAATTTATTTCTTGTAAGGGTACGCATAGTACTCCGAATTGTCAATCTTGTTCTTTAGAAAAAATTGTTAGATTGCCATTTGTAGACTCCATTTCTCATACGTTAATGTCATTTGATATTATTCATAGCGATTTATGGACATCCCCTGTTCTAAGTTCGCTGCGTCATCGGTATTATATTTTTTTTGAATGATTATTCTAAGTTTTTATGGGTTTTTCCGATAGCGAAAAAATCTCAAGTCTTTTCCATTTTTTTAAAATTTAGAGCATTCATTAGAACCCAATTCGAACGGGAATAAAAAATATTCAATGTGATAATGACAAAGAATATGACAATGGAGTGTTTCGGGAATTTTTTGTTAATAATAGGATCCATTTTCATTTTTCTTGCCCTCATACGTCTTCACAAAATGGGAAAGCCGAATGCAACATTCGTGCCATTAATAACATTGTCCGAACATTATTAATTCATGCTTCCGTACCCCCATCTTTTTGGCATCATGCTCTACAAATGACTACATATCTTCTTAACATTCTTCCTTCCAAAGGTTTGACATATTCGTCTCCCCTTCAAATTTTATATAATAAGACTCCTTCGTATTCCCATCTGGAGGTCTTTGGGTGCTTGTGTTATCCACTCTTTCCGTCCACCACAATTAACAAACTTCAGGCCCGGTCTACTCCTTGTGCGTTTTTGGGTTTTCCGTCATATCACCGTGGTTATAAATGTTTTGATTTATCTTCTAATAAAATCATCATTAGTCGCCATGTAATTTTTGATGAATCCTAATTTCCGTTTGCTAAGTTTAGTAACTCCGTGCCTAGTTCATATAATTTTTTGGATGTTATATCTCCGTATATTATTCACCATTTATCGGACATGTCCCGCACCCTAAATCTTCATGCGGGCCCACTGCCCGCTGGACCCACTACATTATCAGTACCCACTGTTTCCAGTGAACATACTGGGCCGATTTCAATTCCAATTTCGGTTATTGGGCCAGTTGCCCGACCCAATACGAGATCGGGTCCACCATCGCGTCTGTCCGGTTTCCGGTTATCGTGTTGGGCCGCGGCCCACCGCTTTCTTGGCCGATCCATCCCCAGTCCCGGTATTTCCCAAAATCTGCCCAATTCTTCCCCGAGTCAAAGACCAGTCACTCGTACTCAACGGGGTATTTTTAAACCAAAAAGATATTTTAATTTAAATTCTAATGTTCTTAAATCACCCTTACTCCGTAATCTTATATTTACCTTAAATGACCCGAATTGGAAAATTGCTATGACTGACGAATATAATGCTCTTATTTATAATAAGACATGGGAGTTGGTGCCCCATCCATCTGGTGTTAATATTATTCGGTCTATGTGGATTTTTGCTCATAAGTACAACTCTGACGGTTCTTTTGCGAGGCATAAGGCTCGTCTTATAGGTGATGGTAAGACTCAGCAGGTTGGTGTAGATTGTGGTGAGACATTTAGCCCGATGGTCAAGCCGACTACCATTCTAATTGTGCTCAGCTTGGCTCTTTCGAAAGCATGGCCTATTCATCAGTTAGATGTGAAAAAAAAATTCTTACATGGTGATCTCAAGGAGACAGTATATATGCATCAGCCTTTAGGGTTTAGGGATCCCAAATATCCTCATCATGTCTGTTTAGTGAAGAAGTCCTTGTATGGGCTTAAGCAGTCTCTACGGGCTTGGTATAAGAGGTTTTCAGACTATGTTTCGACTATTGGGTTCTCTCACAGCAGGTCTGATAATTCATTATTCATATATCGTCGTGGTTCTTCATTGACTTATATACTATTATATGCGGATGATATTATCTTGACTGCCTCTTCTGATGCATTACGCCAATTTGTCATGACAATGCTCAGTTCTGAGTTTTCTCACTTTCTGTGAAGGATTTCAAGACTGGGACTCCTCTCTTGAGGTGTGATAGTAGGGGAAATCTTTATCTATCATGCCAAGTTCTGGTTTCTCGAGTCAAGCATTGCCATCAACTTTTGCAGCTCTGGCTCCTTCCTTGTGGAATGCTCGTCTAGGTCATCCAGGGTCGTCTATTTTATCTTGCTTAGATATAAATAATTTTATTTCTTGTAAGGGTACGCGTAGTACTCCAAATTGTCAATCTTGTTCTTTAGGAAAAATTGTTAAGTTGCCATTTGTAGACTCTAATTCGCATACTTTAATGTCATTTGATATTATTCATAGTGATCTATGAACGTCTCCTGCTCTTAGTTCTTTGGGTCATCGGTATTATGTTCTCTTTTTGGATGATTATTCTAAATTTTATGGACATTTCCGATAGCGAAAAAATCTCAAGTTTTTTCCATCTTAAAATTTAGAGCATTCATTAGAACCCAATTCGAACGAGAAATAAAAAATATCCAATGTGATAATGGCAACGAATATGACAGTGGGGTGTTTCGGAAATTTTGTGCAAATAATGGGATCAATTTTCATTTTTCTTTCCCTCATACGTCTTCACAAAATGGGAAAGCTGAACGCAAAATTCGTACCATTAATAACATTGTCCGCACTTTATTGATTCATGCTTTTGTACCCCCATCTTTTTGGCATCATGCTCTACAAATGACTACATATCTTCTTAACATTATTCCTTCCAAGGGTTTGACATATTCGTCCCCTCTGCAAATCTTATATAATAAGACTCCTCCGTATTCGCATCTTAGGATCTTTGGGTGCTTATGTTATTCGTTGTTTCCGTCCACCACAATTAACAAACTTCAGGCCCGTTCTACCCCTTGTATATTTTTGGGTTATCCGTCTAATCATCGTGGTTACAAATGTTTTGATTTATCGTCTAGTAAAATCATCATTAGTCGCCATGTAATTTTTTATAAATCCCAATTTCTGTTTGCTAAGGTTAGTAATCTCGTGCCTAGTTCGTATAATTTTTTAGATGATGGTATATCCCTGTATATTATTCACCATTTTTTGGATGTGTCCCGCACCCCAAATTCGCCAGTGGGCCCACTGCCCGCTGGCCCCACTGTTCCGTCACCAGCTACAGTTCCAGCAGTTGGGTCCAGTCTAGTTACTGGGCCGGTAACGGTAAATAGGCCAGTCACCCCGTCCATTACCGCCATTGTTCCAGTCCTTATTTCCAGTTCTCGTTACCAAGTTGGGCCAGCATGCCCATTGCCTGCTGGCCAGTCCGTTCCGAGTCTCAAAAATTCCCTAAATCCACCCGCTTCTTCCCCGAGTCATAGATTAGTCACTCGTAGTCAACGGGGTATTTTTAAACCAAAAAGACATTTTAATTTACATTCTAATGCTATTAAATCCCATCTACCCCATAACCCTGTGTCTTCTTTAAATGACCCGAATTGGAAAATTGCTATGACCGACGAATATAATGCTCTTATTGATAATAAGACGTGGGAGTTGGTGCCCCGTCCAGCTGGTGTTAATATTATTCGGTCTATGAGGATTTTTGCTCATAGGAAAATTCTGACGGTTCGTTTGCGAGGCATAAGGCTCGTCTTGTAGGTGATGGTAAGACTCATCAGGTTGGTATGGATAGTGGTGAGACATTTAGTCCGGTGGTCAAGCCGGCTACCATTCGCAATGTGCTCAGCTTGGCTCTTTCGAAAGCACGGCCCATTCATCAATTAGATGTGAAGAATGCTTTCTTACATGATGCTCTCAAGGAGACAGTCTATATGCATCAGCCCTTGGGGTTTAGGGATCCCAAATATACTTATCATGTCTGTTTGTTGAAGAAGTCATTGTACTGGCTTAAGTAGTCTCCACGGGCTTGGTATAAGAGGTTTGCAGACTATGTTTCGACTATTGGGTTCACTCACAGCATGTCTGATAATTCATTGTTCATATATCATCGTGGTTCTTCATTGGCGATATACTTTTATATGTGGATGATATTATCTTGACTGCCTCTTCTGATGCATTACGCCAGTCTATCATGACAATGCTCAGTTCTGAGTTTGTTATAAAAGACTTGGGGGCCTTGAGTTACTTTTTGGGAATTGCTATCACTCGTCATGCAGATGGGTTGTTCTTATCACAGAGGAAGTATGTAGCTGAGATTATTGACAGGACTGGGATGTCATCTTGTAAGTCCACTTCCACTCCGGTTGATACTAAACCCAAGTTGGGTGTTGCGGCTGGCTCGCCGTATGAGGATCTGACCCGCTATCACAGTCTTGCAGGGGCCCTTCAGTATCTTACGTTCACAAGATCAGATATTACGTATGTCGTACAACAAGTGTGTTTGTTTATGCATGATCCCAGGGTTGACCACATGAATGCCCTCAAGCGCATTATTCGGTACATCCAGGGGACACTTGACTATGCCTTACATTTATATCCTTCGTCGACGTCTACACTTGTCTCGTATACAGATGCTGATTGGAGTGGCTGTCCAGACACCAAACGTTCTACATCTGGCTATTGTATGTTTCTTGGTAATAACTTGGTCTCGTGGTCTGCGAAACGTCAGTTGACTTTATCCCGCTCCAGTGTCGAGGCCGAGTATCGAGGGGTAGCCAATATGGTCTTTGAATCATGTTGGTTACGTAATTTGCTTTTAGAACTTCATTGTCCAATTCAGAAAGCTACCTTGGTTTATTGTGATAATGTTAGTGCCGTCTATATTTCTGGTAATCCGGTTCAGCACCAGCGCACTAAACATATCGAGATGGACATTCACTTTGTTCGCGAAAAGGTAGCTCGTGGACAAGTACGCGTCTGTCATGTCCCTTTCATGTATCAAATTGTAGACATCTTTACAAAGGGTCTTCCTTCGGTCCTTTTTGAAGATTTTAGGGATAATCTTAGCGTACGAAGACCGTCCGCTATGACTGCGGGGGTGTGTTAAATATACAATAAATCTACTGTGATATACAATCATGTATATCACGGTTTGTCCGATATTTCCCAACGTGTATCAATAGGATTAGTGTAACAATTTATTGTATATTTGTACCATAATTAGAATTGTATACTTACCTTAATTATACAATTCTTGTACAAGTAGAATAGAGTTTTGGAAGTAGAATATGAATAAGATTTTCCTATTATGGAAATTGTATATTGTATATATACTCTTTCATTAATGAAAATAATCAAGAGATTATTTCTTTCAATAAATTTATGTTTCGCTTCATACTTTTGAAGGACAAAATTAAATATCAACCCATTTGAAGAACAAACCGTGCAATTTCTTCCTAATGGATCTAATATGGTAAGATTTTGGGTGTATCAAGATGGGTCATTAATTCGGCCATTGTGCTGGTGGGCTTGTTGGTTGTTTGGATAGAAAAAAGTTTCGAACCAAAAATATCTAAACTAGGGGTGGCAGAACCAAACTCAATCCACCCAATCCCGTCGGATGTTTTTATGAATTGAGTCATGACTTGTTTGTTGAATTGACCCAACGGATTAAAAACAAAATGATCCATCAATCAATCAGGTCACAATAGGTCAAAGTAATATAGTCCGCCGGGTTAAAATGTAACCCAACCTAAACAAGCAAGAATATTAAAAATAATTATACGTTTGAAATTCGATAGAAGAATACTATTATTTCATTTGTGGACTAATGTAAGTTTCTTTTCTTATGGAATTGAATTAATTACAGGCTTTCATTATTTTCTTGATTTGGACTAAAGTTCCGGTAGTATTTTATTAGAATGTACATGGATAAGTTCATTGAAATTATTTTCTTGATTTGGACTAAAGATCCTGTAGTATTTTATTAGAATGTACATGGGTAAGTGCACTGAAATGTTTGTCTACCTTATGTGTATGGGTGTAGTATTATTGAAATGTTTGTCTACCTTATGTGTATGGGTGTAGTATTAAATGGCATTGATTTGCTTTTATTAGCTTATTTCGGCTCTTAAATCGGTGGTAATCCACAGGTATAAGTAAGGGAATGTTTGGGTTAAGTTGGCGGGGTTGAATTATAACCTACTTTTAATGTAACTTGATCCAATTCATTTTGATCCAAATATATTTGGATTGGGTTAAGTTTTAACACATTTTTTATTCAACCCGCTCATTTACCACCTCTAATTTAAACAAACGACACCATTATAAAAAAAATTTGATTGTTCATAAATTAAAATCATACGTGATTATATTGCACAAACTAGTTGCCCAGCTTAAGTTGGTAGGTATTTGTAATGATGGTCCTCATTCAATTTTGAGGGCTTATATTTTCGACTTTTCCTTCTACAATTATAAATTGGGCAAAAGACGGAAGGAGCATTGGATAGGAGTATCATGACACAAGAAAAGTTTCAGAGATGGGCTTTCTCCATAGATATCAGTACATTAATTAAATTTAATCATGAATTATTAAAAAGTTATCCATGACTTTCTACTATACATCCAATATAATGCAAATTATACCTACATAACTATGCTGTTTAATGTCATTTTTAATATGTAAAAAAATGCCAGAAGAATGGAGGGAGAGTATAATGATCCCGCAATGCAAGAACAAATGTAGTTGCAACAACTAAAAAGGGATAAAGTTGCTAAGCCACACTATGAAAGCGTGGGAGAGTGTGGTGGAGTTGTGGCTAAGGAAGGGTGTGGTTATTTCCGAGAACTAGTTCGAATTCATACTAGGATGCTCGACTACAAAAGCCATCCATCTTGTTCAGAGGATGATGGAGCAGTACAGGGAGAGGAAGAAGGACCTTCGCATGGTGTTCATCGACCTGAAAAAGGCATATGGCAAAGTTCCATAGGAGATTCATTGGAGATGTTTGGAGGCTAAAGGTGTGCCGGTGACGTATACTAGGGCGATCAAGGATATGTATGATGGAGCCAAGACCCGGGTAAGGACTGCGGGAGGAGACTCAGAGCACTTTCCGGTGATTATGGGGTCACATCAGAGATCAGCTCTTAGCCCATTTTTATTTGCCTTAGTAATGGATGAACTGACGCAGAAAATTCTAGGGGAGGTGCCATGTAGTATGCTATTTGCGGATGACATAGTTTTGATTGAAGAGACTCGTGATGGAGTTAATGCTACGTTGGAGGTTTGGAGACAGACCCTGGAGTCTAAAGGGTTCAAGTTGAGCAGAACCAAGACAAAATATTTGGAGTGCAAGTTTAGTGATGTAGCGCATAAGGGGGTGTGGCAGTGAGACTTGAGACACAGGCCATCCAAAACAGAGAAAGTTTTAAGTATTTTGAGTCCATTATCAAAGGATATAGAGAGATTGATGACGATGTTACACACTGTATTAGGGCAGGGTGGATAAAATGAAGGCTCGCCTCTAGAGTCTTGTGTGATAAGAAGGTGTCACCTAAACTAAAGGTAAGTTCTATAAAGTGGTAGTTAGACCTACTATGTTGTATGGAGTTAGAGTGTTGGCTAGTAAAAAAGTCTCACATCCAGAAGATGAAGGTGTCGGAGATGAGGATGTTGCGATGGATGTGTGGGCATACTAGGAAAGATAAAATTAGAAATGAAGTTATCCGGGACAAAGTAGGAGTGATCTCGGTGGAGGACAAGATGCGGAAAGCAAGATTGAGATGGTTTGGGCATGTTCAGAGGAGAGGCACGGAGGCCCCGGTGCGGAGATATGAGAGGTTGGCTGTAGATGGTTCAAAAGAGGCCGAGGTAGGCCGAACAAGTATTGGGGAGAAGTAATTAGGCAAGACATGGGCAGTTGCTACTTACCGAGGATATGACCTTAGATAAGAGGTTGTGGAGGACACGGATTATGGCAGAAGGTTAGGTAGTAGTATGTGCCTCGTGTATCCTTCCATACTAGTAGGCGTAGTGTTACCTGTAGGGGCTGGTTCTGCGATTTTTTGTTACTATTAGTTGTTTCTTATACCCCGGTTAACCATACTAGTTTGATGCATTTATTGTTAAAATTACTCCATTATTGCCTATCCATAGTATTTTGTCATGATCTCTTTGTTGGAATACAATTATTGTAAGGAACGGGAAATAAGTAACTATTACAATAGTAGAAAGGATAAACAAACTATTACAATAAAATTGGAAATCAAAACCTTAACAAATTGCTTGTGTGATTTGTTGAGTCGAGTGATGACACTCTGTCTTTAAGTCAAGATTGCCCCGTATATCTCCTCATATGGTGTTGAGCAATAGTCTCCCAAGATACAACAACAACTTTAACAAGTGAGCAAAGGAAACTCAAGTGTTACTCTTGAAGAACTATAGTGACTTTGCTAGAGAGGAAGACTATGAAATCAGAAAATCTGGAGTATTTTCTAAGTGTTGAGTGTAGTGTTCTTCAACTGAGCCAAAGACCTCAATTTATAGTGTAAGGAGAAGACCCTTCAACTAGCCAACTAATGGCCTTCAACATCCATGTAATTGCACTTGATTGAGGGGTTACATTCAGCCAAATAATGGTTGAATTCATATGGCAAGTAATGGAGAATCAATGTTCCAAAACCAGCCCAAACATCAAATTTTTACAACTTCCCATCGTAGCATTCTGCCTCCGAAGCATCGCGGCGCTGTGAATTAGTGCCGCAGCGCTGTCTGGGAGGCGCCGCGGCCCTTCACGGCTCCGCGACGATTTCCGACTCGTTTTATCTTACACTTCTTCCTTCATTTACCAACGTGAAATACTTTGTCATTTGGTCAATAACCGTCCATAATTCTATGTCTCAAACGTATTACATACATACCAATATTTCTTTCACTAATGAAATTTGCGATACTTGGCACTACGTGTGCACGTGTGTGAAAACGATGTTTCCGATGTGCGGGCCCAATTGTTCGAGTCATAAATTAATGGGATATACTTAATTCCACATTTAGTAAATTTCCAACAATCTCCTCCTGAAAGAGATTTTGGCGCACACTCATGGTGCTTTTTTCTAGCAATCTTTCAGTGGACCGATGTTACATCTGGATAGGTAGCATACATTATGAACCTTCCATAGTTGAATACCATTGGACTTATTTACTGCGCGGTGAACATGATGTCTTGAACCGTCAGTGTTTAGTGTAAGCCAAGTCAACGGTACCAACACAACAACTTCCTCTACTCAGTTCTTCGTAATGTTTTATTCGTTGTGGCCGTGGACACTTCTTGGATTCTTAAGTGTGTTCATTTGAGGCGGCCTGTCCTCGCACTTAAATATGTGGTCTTCTACAAGGTATCCTGCTATACCCCCACTTTACAAGTGTTAGAAACCATTAAAAATTTCCCCAAACCTAACCTCAACCAATGAGGATCATTAAAGGTTTTGGAAACTTAACCTTCACCCACACTGCAAATAGCACTTATAGTCTATCGCGAGAACGACTTTGGATTTGGTGTTTCTTTACATAAATCACTATCCGAAGTGTTCATGCTTCCACCGAAGCGATTAACTGAACCTTTACAGCTTAGTTTTCCCATTGAACCTAATTCCTGGGATCTCCAGTCGGTAAGGTTGGGTTACCACCGTATTGGTCCTTATACATTGGGTATTAAGCCCATTCCCCTAGACATGCAGAACATCTGATCTTTGGGTAAGCCCTTTGTCAGCGGGTCTGCTATGTTATCCTTTGACTTTATGTAATCAATGGATATTATACCCGTGGTGATCAACTGCCTAACGGTCTTATGCCTCCGTCGAATATGACGAGACTTGCTGTTGTACATAGCATTTTGTGCCCTTCCTAGAGCCGACTGGCTGTTGCAGTGGATCATTACAAAAGGTACGGGTTTGTTCCAGCAAGAAACATCCTCTAAGAAGTCGTGAAGCCACTTAGCTTCTTCTCATGCTTTGTCTAAAGCGATAAACTCCGATTCCATCGTGGATCGGGTGATGCAAGTTTGCTTAGAGGATTTCCAAGACACAACCCCCCCACCAATTGTAAATACATACCCACTGGTGGACTTGGTGTTCTCTATATTAGATATCTAGTTTGCATCACTGTACCCCTCTAGTACAACTGGATATCTCGAATAATGCAACTCGTAAGTTAGCATGTATTTCAGGTATTGAAGTACCCGATTCAATGCCTTCCGGTGATTATTACTCGGATTACGGGTAAACATAACCAACTTGTTGACTGCATAAGCAATATCAGGTCGGGTGTAGTTTGTTATGTACATCAAACTACCAATGACCTGTGCATATTGCTCCTGGCATATGGGTGCACCACGATTTTTATCAAGCTTTTGATTTCTATCCATTGGTGACTTTATAGGCGAACTGTTAAACATCTCAAACTTTCTCAAAACATCCTCGATGTGGTGAGACTGAGATAAGACCAGTCCGTCAGACGTCCTAGAGATTTTTATCCCTAATATGACATCTGCGATACCCATATCCTTCATGTTGAAGCATTATTTCAACATGTTCTTAGTCTCTAGAATTATGCTAGGACTGCTCCTTGTGATCAACATGTCATCTACATACAGGCATATCATAACAAACGAGTCAGAGTTACCTTTCATGTAGACATATTTGTCACACTCATTAATGGTGAAACCCTTCGATAGTAGAGTACTATCAAATTTTTCGTGCCATTGCTTCGGGACTTATTTAAGCCCGTACAAAGATTTGACAAGCCGACATACTTTCTTCTCTTGTCCTCGAACCACATACCTCTCGGGTTGGTCCATATAAATTTCTTCTTCTAAGTCACCATTTAGGAAGGCTGTCTTAACATCCATTTGATGTATCTCAAGATCGCGCAAAGTTGCGATCGCAATGAATACCCGTATGGATGTCATCCGAGATACCGAGGAGTACGTGTCAAAGTAGTCAAGACCTTATTTCTTCCGATAACCCTTGACTTCCAACCTGGCCTTATACTTATCTATATACCCATCTGCGTTATACTTCCTTTTGAGTATCCATTTACAACCCAATGGTTTATTTCCAGGAGGAAGATCAACCAACTCCCAAGTATGGTTATGCAGAATGAAGCCTATTTCACTCTCAAATAGCTTCTTTACAGAGCGGTGCCTTTGGAGTTAATAATGCTTCAGCAATTGTCCTTGGTTCATCTTCAACCATATAAGCTACAAAGTCAGGACCAAAGGATTTATCCTTCCTGGCCCTTTTACTTCGCCTTAGTTCCATCTCTAGAGTCTCCAAGTTCTGAGAATCTGGAACACTAGATTCCGGATATTCAGCCACTTCGAGATCTACTAGATCTGAACCATCTAGATCCGGGCCGTCAATGACTCCCGGTTCTTGAGAGCTTTGTTCATAACTTCGTTTGCGAGAGGTTATGTCTTTTTCCTTTCTAGGAAAGATACCTTCAAAGAATTGAGCATTCCTTGATTCCATGATTGTACCCCCGTAGATATCTGGAATATCTGACTTATGCACTAAGAAGCAATAAGCACTACTGTTATTTGCATATCCGATGAATATGCAATCTACAGTCTTAGGCCCAATCTTGACCTGCTTTGGCTTGGGTACTTCAACCTTTGCCAGACAACCCCACACCTTTAAATATTTATAGGTGGGTTTCTTTCCCTTCCATGATTCATATGGAGTTTTGTCCTTACCCTTATGTGGGACTCTGTTAAGAATCGTATTAGCGGTAAGGACAACTTATCCCCATATGTTTTGGGGAAGATCGGAATTGATGAGCAAGGCATTCATCATTTTCTTCAATGTGCGGTTCTTACGTTCCGCCACACCGTTCGATTGAGGTGAGTATGGAGCCGTCGTTTGATGAACAATGCCTTCTTGGGCACAATATTCCTCAAATGGCGCTACATATTCTCCCCCTCTATCGCTACGAATGAAGTTAATCCGCATGCTTAGTTGGTTCTCAACTTCTGCTTTGTAACGTCGGAATGCTTCAATGGCTTCATCCTTACTTTTTAACAAGTAAATGTAACAATACATTGTGCTATCATCAATGAATGTCACAAAGTACTTGTTCCCCCCTCTAGTTTGTGCAAACTTCAAATCACATATATCCGTGTGAATAAATTCTAGAGGAGCGATATTCCTTTTGACGGATCAAAAAGAAAGCTTTGATAGTTTTACCTCTACGCACACCTCACACTTATGTTGAGGGTTTACGTCGATAGACGACAACAACTCCAACTTTACCAACCTTTGGATGGATTTATAATTGACATGTCCTAATCTATGATGCCATAAATTAGAGGGCTCAAGCAAGTAAGATGAAGAGGCTTCAATATTATTGCTTTTACGTAATACAGACATGGTGTTTACTTTGAAGAGGCCTTCACAGACGAATCCTCTTCCCACAAACGTTCCATTCTTAGTGACTATAAATTTATTGGACTCAAACACTAGCCTAAAACCAGCATTAACCAATAAAGGACCTGAAATTAAATTTCTTCTAATCTCAGGAACATGCATCACTTCCTTCAGAGGGTGCTCATTTCCAGAAGTCATCTTCAAGACTACCTTTCCTACCCCCAGCACGTCAGAGGAAGCGTTGTTTCCCATGAACAACTTCTTATTTGTAATCGGTGTATAAGTGGAGAAGGCATCTCTATTAGAACATATGTGTCTTGTAGCACCTGTGTCCATCCACCACTGCATGGGATTCTCAACAAGGTTTGCTTCTAGCACCACCGCCGAGAACTCTTCAATCATGTTATCCAGAAATTGGTCCTTGACGACGTTAACCTGTGTCTAGCCCTTAACCTTAGCCTTCTCTTATTGCTCGGTCTTGAGCTTGCGGCAGTCCTTGATCATGTGACCAGGTTTCCCACAGTGGTGATAGTTTCCTTTGAACTTCTCTGCTGCTTGGGTCTTGCCATCTTTCTGGAACTTGCGCTTCATGCTTAGGTTCCCTTTGGCCTCAGCCAGATTTACCTTAGCCTCAGCGGGTTGTTTACCCCTAGGCAAGACCTTCTTATTATCTTCCTGAATTTGGAGTTTGATAATAAGTTCTTCAAAGGTCATCTCCTTTTTCTTGAGCTTTAAGTAGCTCATAAACTCATTCCACGAAGGAGGTAATTTTTCAATCAGTGATGCGACCAAAAAATGCTCGTTTGGCTTCATACCTTCCAAATCCAGGTGATGTAGAATCATTAGGAATTCCTGGACTTGGGACATCACTGTCTTACTATCCACCATTTGAAATTTCAGAAATTTCCTAATGAATTTCTTAGTACCTACATCGTGTGTGTTGTACTTCTTTTGCAACTTCTGCCACAACTCTTTGACAGTGCCAACAGTGCAATACACCGTGTAGAGAGGGTCTGACAAGCAGTTCAATAAGTAACTCTTACACATGAAATCAATATGACTCCATGCATCAAGAACCATCTTCATGCCATTAATGACATGGATACCTAGGCCCCCTTCACCTGTTTCAGAAGGCGAAGGGTCCATTTCATCTTCAGCTTGTGGAGGATCTTCTGTAGGAAACATGTCATTCCCATAACAGTCAGATAAAATAACATCTTTTGTAGCCATCTCTTGAAGTTTGACCCCATGAACTTTTCAGGGCATTCATGGTGAAACCCAACGGGTGGAGGAGCGGTAACATTCCCTTGAGTGGAAGCAAAGGCGTTGGATGAGCCTTGAGCAACCGGAAAGGCATTAGGAGTGCCTTGAGCAGTGGGGAAGACAGATGGATTACCTTGAGCAGCAACAGCAGAATCAGAAGCAATTTGATTTATACGAGTTATCTTTCTAACTTACTTACAACAAATCTTGTCTTAAAATTATTGGGATACAATTGTTGTAGGGAACAGGAAATAAGCAACTATTACAATAGTAGAAAGGATAAACAAATTATTACAATAAAATTGGAAATCAAAATCTTAACAAACTGCTTGTGTGATTTGCTGAGTCGAGTGATGACACTCTGTCTTTAAGATAAGATTTCCCTGTATATCTCCTCTTACGGTGTTGAGCAATAGTCTCCCAAGATACAACAACAACTTTAACAAGTGAGTAAAGGAAACTCAAGTGTTACTCTTGAAGAACTTTGAGCATAGTGACTTTGCTAGAGAGGAAGAATATGAAATCAGAAAATCTGGAGTATTTTCTAAGTGTTGAGTGTAGTGTTATTCAATTGAGCCAAAGGCCTCAATTTATAGTGTAAGGAGAAGACCCCTCAACTAGCCAACTAATGGCCTTCAATAGCCATGTAATTGCACTTGATTGAGGGGTTACATTCAGCCAAATAATGGCTGAATTCATATGGCAAGTAATGGAGAATCAATGCTCCAAAACCAGCCCAAACGTTTGATTTTTCTAACTTTCCGTCGCAGCATTCTGCCTCCGAAGCGCTGTGAATCAACGTCGCGGCGCCGCGACTCCAATGACTGCCCAACCATTTAGCGTCGTGGCTAGAGATGGCAGTGGATCCTGGACCCGGTCCGGATCCAGATCCGTTTTATAGGATATGGATTTTCAAAATTTGGACCCGACGGATCCGGATCGGACCCGGATCCGTTTATGATGGATCGGATCTTGATCTGGATCTTGTATTTGAGATCCGTATCCGATCCAGATCCGACCCGTGGATCCATTTTTTACTAAATATATTCATAACCTAGAATATAATTTTATAAGTATTTTCTTAAAATTGCTAAGCACATCCTTGCAAGTTTAATTCTCAAAACAAGTTTAATTTATCCCCGCGTTAACTCAAAAACCAAAAAATAAAGAGGTAACTTCGATAATAAAATCAATGTTATATCAGTGAATGACTAACATCTCCATAGACAAGTAGTTAAAATTATATTCACTTCATTTGTGAAGATTCCAAGCACATGCAAATTCTGCATTGTGGAAATACTAGTAAGCACTTTCCACAACTATTGTCATTGTCCAACATTTTCAATTAATAGCTCACAATCAAAATGAGACAACGAACAAAATATCTCATATGAACATTTTAAAATTAAAACACAGTAAACTGTTAGCTAAGTAAAAATCGTTTGTCAGTTTAAAAAAAATTCTTAGCAAGGCAAAAAATTTTACATGTGGATCCAGATCCGATCCGTGGACCCTGTGGATCCGATGGATCCGGATTTGAATCTGATTGTTATGGACTCGATGGATCCGGATCTGGATTCAGGTATGAAAAATGGATCTGGATCTGGATCTAGTAGGATCCGGTCCAGATCCGATCTGTTGCCATCCCTAGTCGCGGCGCTGCTTGGGAGGTGCCGCGGCTCCGACGGTTGTGGCGCCGCGGCCCTTCACGGCTCCGCGGCGATTTGTGACTCGTTTCATCTTACACTTTGTACACTTCTTCCTTCCTTTACCAACGTGGAATACTTTGTCATTTGGCCAATAACCGTCCATAATTCTATGTCTCAAACGTATTACATACGTACCAATATCTCTTTCACTAATGAAATTTGCGATACTTGGCACTACGTGTGCACGTGTGTGAAAACGACGTTTCCGACGTGCGGGCCCAATTGTTCGAGTCATAAATTAATGGGATATACTTAATTCCACATTTAGTAAATTTCCAACACTCTTTACTTTACTTTACTTTCTTCAAACCTTTTCTAACATTTTGTCATGTTTTCTCTTGAGCCGAGAGTCTTTTGGAAACAACTTTCCTACCTACCAAGGTGAGGTAAGGTCTGCGTACACTCTACCCTCCCCAGACCCCACCTAGTGAGATTTCACTGGGTATGTTGTTGTTTTAATTTTTTAAAACTAAAATTTAGATGTTTTAAAACTATACGAAAATACTATAAGTTGCAATTTTTCTCATATTAATATGATGAAAAAATATATTTTAAAATGTTGGTCAAAGTTCTTGTAATCTAATTCTTGAAAAGCTAAATGTGACAAGTAAAAGTGAACGGAGTGAGTATTTAGTTTCTTTGCTTATACATTTACAAAAAATAAAGGAAATAACATTTTACGGGGAAAAAAATGGAAAAGTAAAACTGAAATAAAATCATGAAAATAGGAGATAATTGGCGAAAGGGTGAAAGACACAACAGTCGTAACAACTCATAAACTTAAATATGGATAGGAGAGATCAAAATGAATTTCATTAAGATAGTACTCCCTACTTAACAAATTAGTTGTAATGTTTTTCTTCTTGAAAAGTAATAAAACACTTAAATTTATAATATAAAACAAACACGGGGAACTGAGAAGTCACAAAACACTTGTATTATTATTAGCTTATTACTATTAATCAACAACGAAAGAAAACGGTACAAATTAAGGCAAGCTTCTAAACTTGTCCTTCTATTGGGTAAACACTTCTCCATTCTAGCTAAACAGGGTAGTTTGTCATAGTCTATTATGATTATTAAGCAGCCACATATGACCATCAAAAATACAAAGAAACAAGGGACGATGAAAAAATAACCATACTTAGGTGGAAGATTGCAAACTCATATCCCTACTACAAACATTGAGACCATAAGTATGTGTGGGTTACAATAATTGCAGGGAACAGAAAGTAAGTAAATATTACAATTGCTAGAAAAGATAAACTAAAGATTACAACAAAACTGGAAATCAAGAATGAAACAAACTCCTTGTGTAATTTGCTGAGTCGAGTGATGACACTATGTCTTTAAGACAAGATTGCCCCGTATATCTCCTTTTACGTTGTCGGGCAATAGTCTCCCAAGATACAACAACAACTTAACAATTGAGCAAAGGAAACTCAAGTGTTACTCTTGAAGAACTTTGAGTGTAGTAAACTTGCTAGAGAGGAAGAAGAAGATGTTAGAAAATTCTGTAAATATTTCTAAGTGTAGTGTTCAACAATTGAGCCAAATGCCTCAATTTATAGTGTAAGGAGATGACCCCTCAACTAGCCAACTAATGGCCTTCAATAGCCAAATGTAATGACACTTATTGAGGGGTTACATTCAGCCAAATAATGGCTGAATTCATGTGCCAAGTAATGGAGATTCAATGCTCCAAAATCAGCCCAAAGGTCATAACTTTCCAACTTCCCGTCGCAGTATTCTGCCTCCGAAGCGTCGCTGCTCCAGTGACTGGCCACCCAATTAGCGCCGCGGCGCTGCTTGGGAGGCGGCGTCGCGGCCCTTCACGGCTCTGCGGCGATTTCTGACTCGTTTCATCTTACACTTCTTCCTTCGTTTACCAACGTGGAATACTTTGTCATTTGGTCAATAACCGTCCATCATTTTATGTCTCAAACATATTACATACGTACCAATATCTCTTTCACTAATAAAATTTGCGATACTTGGCACACGTGCGCACGTGTGTGAAAATGACGTTTCCGACGTGCGGGGCCCCAATTGTTTGAGTCATAAATAATGAGATATACTTAATTCCACATTAGTAAATTTCCAACAATATGACACTAAAAGCAATCATTAAACTCAGAGATGTACGCTTAATGCCCTGACAATCTTTAGAAAGCTGACAACACCGAGAATCGACGTCCTCAACCGCTCCATGCTCCAATCCTTTATAGAAACTATCCATAGTAACAAACTTGCAAAATGGATTTGTTCCACGTTCCCGCTTCACCCTTAATTGTTGAAGGATGATATCTTATTGAAAGATTCTATGACCTAAATATTCTCTACAATCTCCACTATATATCTTGTTATAATAATAGCTAGCATCACTCCTATTTATAAAAATAATATGAAACCTATTTTGACTATAAATTGAAAAATCCATTTCTACAACTATAGATCCTAATTAGACATGAATTAAAATATTAAATTCTAAACAAATTTAATTTTCTAAAACTTTGAATTATTATTTCCAAAAATTATCAAATTTGTTATGGGTTGGGGTTTTTAACTCTCTAAATGCTTAAAGAGTCCGATTCAATTAGGAAGCATTGCAGATAACCTATGCTTTCTTTGCTTCCACTCAGCTTAAGATAGTAGGTTGTTGGCCAATACTCCAAAGTCCAAACACATTAGTAAGTTTTTAATTCTTTTTGACTGCTAACTCCATTAATTTTCATTTACGTGTCATGATATTATTTTTCCTTTGCTGCTTTGTCATGCATTTGTCTTCACTTATTAATTAATTCTAGCGTTACTTTAGTTAAATATTTGTTCACCTAAATAATTTCTTTACTATTGACCTTACCTTTTACCTTATCATAGTCCTAAATAATTACTTTACTATTAACCTTACATTTTTATATTTTGTTATCGTTGTATTTGATTCCCTAAATTATTCTTTTGTAGTTTTGTGTAGTTAACAATTCATAACATGGCGAACATTATTTTCATAGAGATATTTGAACCAATTTAGAAGCTCAAAGGAATTTAAGGGTGAAGTGCATAAATCCGCTTTTGGGCCTCCATTTAATTTTTACTCAAAATAAAAAAAAAATTAAAAATAGCATGTTTACTACTTCGAGAACAACTTCAGACGTACGCGACCGAATTTTTAACTCGCATATGATATCAAACATTTTTATCTGAATTGGGACCTTATGAAGGATCAAACATAAAATATTTTCGATTGAAGTTATGGACTAAATAGAAATGGTTTAATCAGCAAAGATTGTGGTGGGATGAATAAGATCCATTCACCGTTAATCAGAAATTTTATGTTCGAGCTTTAAGTATGTATATAATCATGTTAGAGAGCGTTTTCCCTATAAATGAAATACGAATTACGCACCAATGCGAATACCCAATATCGGGCATTCAAGGGGAGGAACCAACAAAAGAAATACTAGTGTTATACTTGAAGCAATACATCTAGTACTAGAGTTTGATGGTTATACTATATTAAACTATCGACCTTCCAATTGAATACACTAAACACAACAATGGGATAAAAAAATGGGTTGATTAATACTATTTTAACAATCAACCACTATACTATATGCCAAATTTATCACTTTTTTTACATAGATGGACTATATCCGTCAAGAGCATATATATTAAGGACCAAAATAAAGCAATCTTAATACATCAAGGACCGTTCTTTTTACTGTTATACAAACGTCGTCATGCGATTCTAGGGTTTTAGCATACAAAAGCTGGCTAAAATCGAGTTCTTGTACCGGATAAAATGGGGAAGAAAAAGTTCATCGACAAGAAGAAAGCAGCTACGTTCCAATTATTTGCACGTGATTCCTCGGATCCGGTTTAGAGTTGACAACAATAATCCTATTCAATCGACGCTTTTGACGGCCCCAACCAGGATGATGACCCGAATTCAATATTCGCGGATGCTCCGGAGGAGGGTTGGGCCGGGTTTGATTCGGGTAATGGAAATCAAATTGGGGTGTTGACTGATGATGTTAGAAAGGAGATGTTGGAATTAGGGTTTCCTGATGATGGGTATAATTATTTAGAGCATTTAAGAGAGATTAAGAATAGTGGTGGTGGTTCTGCTTATTATGAGAATCCTAAAGCTAAGCTTAATGAGCTTCCTCATGATGTTAAGGTTTGTTAATTCTATGTATTAATGTTTAATTGAACTATGTTAATACTTGCTTGGGAGTTAATCCTTGGGTTATAGTTTTTGTTTTAATTTTTCTGCCTAAAAATGTTAGCTTTGGGCGAATTAGTATTATTATATAGAATTACCGGAAGGGGAGAATAACTGATAAAGTTGCTGTCATGTGAACAAGAGCTCATGGGTTCAAGCCGTGGAAACATACTGCAAGGTAAGGCTGAGTACAATAGATTAGTGCACCGGGGCTGCCTTTTTTTTTAATTATATAGAATTAGTGTTATTTGTGTTATATATGAGTTTAAATGGAGTAACATGGCTAGTGAAGATTAATATAGCCGACCCCAACTTCTTTGAGATTAAGGCCTAGTTGTTGTAGTAGTATTATTTGTATTATCTAATATACAATCAACTAATGCTTATACAACCAACTACGCCTCAATTCCATTTAGTTGGTGTCTGGCTATGTAAGTATCCATTCTGGTCTATTTGACGTTCAGTGAATAATATACTCATCATAAAGATTACCTTGGCTCGGCCTTTTGTCTCTGTTCTAGTGTAGTATATGTTCTTATCAGTATACTTATCGAAAGGAAGTAAAGAAAATAATTGATTACTGATTCTTAAAGACGGTAGCTTTGTGGCTTTTCTTTTCTAGTTAATGAATTTATTGTTTTGGCTAGGCATATGATGCTTCAAAAGTTGAGGTTGCGAAAGTGAATGATGATTCCAATGAGAAGTATGTATACAATGTGGCAGCCAAGACGATAGGGGTAAGAGTTCAGAAGGCCGTGGATCCTGAAGTTGCTGCTTTGCTAGATGATAGTGATTTGTCACGTTTTGAGGCTGATGTGGAGGATTTAGAGTTAGAAGAAGATTTTGTGATAAAGGCAAACCTACCCGATGGGACAGTTAATGTGGAACTTGACAAGAATTTAAGCTTGCCAGAGAAATTGGACTCTAACAAAGTGGGAAGCTATGATATGGCTGGGAATGTGCAGAGAAATGAGGCTAAATTTGCAACTCTTAAAAAGCAGACAAGAGCACGCCGCCCTTTGGATGAACAGTTTGATCTGGTAAGCAGTTTGTTCTCCTATATTTTCCTTTTTTACCTGTACAAATCTGAAATTATCTTCACATGAGGCTTTTTTTACTAGTCCGATCAGAACTTACATGAGAGAAGTTACTGCAAAAAAAAAAACTAGCTAAAGAGACAATAATTACTGCAAATTTTTTTTAGCTAAAGAGACCATTAGTACGTTAAAAGAGGACCTCAGCCCGTGTTAAATGAATTGGTATAATTTGCCCCTTTTCTGATAATGTGGTTCCGGTGCACCTGGTGTTTATCTCGATCAATTCATTGGGTTACTTTCTAGCTTCTATCTCGCACTAGCACCAGTATTGAGTATCTCTTCCCACGATTCTTAGGTAGATGGGAAGAATTTACCTAGTCATGGTGGGAGGCTAAAGGGCATTGTAGAATAGTGGAGGTGTATGCGCAAGTGGCTCGGCGCCATATAAAGGAAAAAGAAAAAAGGAATTTACCTAGTATTCTCTGTTGGGTTCTCAAGGTTTGAACCCCAATTCTTTGACCGCTAGGCCACCCCATTAGGTGTAAATTTGCAGTATCTGGCTTAAATGCATTTTCCAAGACATTGTTCCTTTTCAAAGTTCTTTTTCTCCTTTGTTCTTTTTTGCTTGCTAACAGGCAATCTGAGCCACCTTTTGTGTCTTATAGTGGTAATTGCCTGTAGAAATAATCGTATTATCCTTTATCAGCGTCACCTGATACAACTTCTGATACATGTACAAATGAGTTGAAATAATTTCTTTTTGATAAGGTAAAGGCTACGGCTAGCTAAGATTGAGTTTATATTAGCCTTTGTGTTTATAAGTATTAAGTATTTCCACTAAAGCTCCTATCTTTTTCCCTCAGAATGACCTTTAAACTATTACTATTTGAAAGATTATTTGGATTTTCATGCAGTTTATGTTTGCTTGCACTATTGTTTTCAGCAAGCTGTTAGACTCATTCCATGACCATTTTTATTCTGATGACTGGTTTCATACCTAAGTTGTGTCTAATCATTGGGCTAGAAAAAGTTGTAAATTGTTATGGGCTGAAAGAGGAAAATAAGAGAAATTATTTCTTTTTACATCATTTGAAGCCATAAGTATGTGTTAATTTGTAGGTGTAGGTTTATTTTCTATATTCACTTCTTAGTTGCTTCTTGGTTTTAGGGTATTTGGTTAAGCTTGTAATGTGTATAGTATTGGTAACTTTCTATTTTTGTAATACTTTTAGCAGAGTTTGCTTTATTAGGTCGTTGATTGATATGCGTTTCCTTGTAATTTTGGAGTCTACTTGCCTTTAGGTAAAATAAGATAGTCTGCTTGGAGTAGCTCTCCTTTGTAAATTTAACACAAGTCTTGAGAGTCCTCAAGACCCTTGTAAGTTTTTTATTCGCTAGAGATATTTTGACGTTGTTTATTGTTTCTTCATGATAATGTCTGCCTATTTTAAGATATTGTTTGTGCTTCTTTTCTGATATATTTGATTGATAGTTATCTTGTCACTGTCTTGCATCCTTTCTTTTCAGCTTGAACTTGGAGAGTATGGATCTGAAACCGAAGATGAATATGATGTTGATATGATGGAGGAAAATGAGTGTCACGGATCCCTTGCAGAAAAGTTTAATCATGCATTTAAGGAGCGTGCCATTGATGGCTTGGGACTTGATAATAATGGACCAGATAATGGGGAATTGCTTGAACCTGAAACTGATGTCATAAACCGGTGCAGAGAATATGCTGAGAAGTATGAAAATAAAATTCCAGAGGAAGCGGTGGCTCTTTTTGAAGAAAGCAGCAGTGACTCAGAAGTATTGGGATTGTGAAACTATAGTGTCAACGTATTCAAATCTTGATAACCACCCTGGAAAAATTGTAGCTCCTGAAGGGAGGAGAAAAAAGTTGCTCCTGCTATTTCTGAAGCTTCGCCTATAATATACCTAAAAGGAAAAGAGAAGCTTCCTGTCGACTATTTACCGAGCAAGGGAAAGCATGCCTTGAAAAAGGAGGATAAGAAAAAACAAGGTTCAGAAAGAGAGGAAAAGGAGAACTCAAACACAGAGCAACTCAAAAGAAAGCAACATGGTCAAGAGTCAAAGGAGGAAGAGAAAGAAAGAAAGGTCTGTGGTTATATATCAATATTGTTTTTTGTGGAATTGCATTTCTCAATATCTCTCTTCTGAGCTCGTTCTTCACTTTGCTTGCTCCTTTTGGATTATTTTTTCTCCTCTTTTGTGCATAACATATATGATATACTGTTTTGACGTTGGGGTTCTACCTTTGCAGGCTGCTGTGAAGGAAGAACGGCGTGAGGCGCGTCGTATGAAAAAAGAGACGAAGGTGCTATATAAGTGTGAAGCACATCGTGCTCAGAAAGTTGCTGCTTTTACTGGACCATCTGCCATACATCTCATGTGAGTATCCCTTCAGAATGTGTTTCAAATTTTGGTAACGTACACATGCTTATATACTTTTCTAAGCCAGAATTCAAGGGGAATTAATGTGCCTCTGTAGTTTTGTAAGTCAGTGATGGAAAAGAATCAGTAGATTACTAGTGCTTTGGGTGAGTTTTCGTTGGATCCTTGGTGCTTTGGGTGAGTTTTCGTTGGATCCTTGGTGCTTTGCTCAGCCTGACCTTAGGGTGCATTTACTAGAGTCAAGTATCCTATTCTTAGAGAATTCTTCTTCTTTCTCCCATTATACTCTTAACTTCTTTTTAACCAATCTCCTCTGCATAATCATTGCCGAAATTATTTCTTTCTGATAGCAAAATTGTTCTCCCTGAGTTGGTGTTCACAACCCCTTCTCATATCAGGGCTTATATTTTTGAAATTTGTTCGGTTTAAAGCTCTTTGTCTTTCCCCAACAGATATTCCTCAGGCTAGCTCAAGAACTCCAAATACTCCAGCTTCCTTGTTTACAGGTTCTAAGCTAGTGAGATTTTAACTCTTCTACAGCATTGCAGCTCCTCTGCAGACAAACAAAAAGATCATGAAATTTGAAATGATCACTTAATTTTAAGAACCATAAATAACCAGACTTTAATATTACTTAGTTTTGATTTGAGCCGAGGATCTCTCGGAAACAGCCGCTCTACCTACCAAGGTAAGAGTTAAGGTCTGCCTACACTCTACCCTCCCCAGACCCCACGTTGTGGGATTTCACTGGGTATGTTGTTGTTGTTGATTTGTAACTTGACAGCTAGCTAGATGTAATATTTCGTCTGGTGGTATTCATCAACTTTATGTAATGTTTTAAGAATGGTGTTCTTCCTCTCTTCCCTCAAAAAAGTAAAAGAACGAGGACTCAAGGAGGCACTAAATGTAATTTATAGTCGGCTTCATAATGTAAATTTGATGATGGCAGTTGTCAAATATTTAATTGTGTCTCAAATATAACGGTGGAGTAGCTTGTGGTTTGAAAAAGAAAACTGATAGAAACTTTGGTCTGTTTATTCTCTCACAGGTGACATTGTTTTGGTATGTACTTTAAAGTCGAGCCTTGGCAGCTGAAGTTGATCCTTTGTTGTGCCCAAAATGGGAGCATTTGGTTGACACATCCTCTTCAATTAGCAAGACGAAGTTCGGTAGCTTTTCTCCTCTTAAATGGTATATAATACATGATAGATCCTCAAGACAGTTATCAGCTACGTAAACTGATGTGCATGGTCAAGCAGAGTTGCAGCTTGATGCATTTTTATTTAATTAAGTTGTCGAATGCGGAGTGTTGACATTCTATATTACTTGCTTACAGTTTATGATGTTATTGGAGTTTTAACGTTCTCATTAGCTTTTTAAACAGTTTGCAAAATTCATGTCCTGCATTTTTATTTGAAATGAGTTGCATTCCTGTAAAGTTTATGATTGTTGATTGGAATTCCGTATAAACATACTGGATAATTAATATTACTCGAGTTAATTTGCTAGTGCCTAGCTATATTTGCAATATGGTTTCATTGTAAAATTTGAAGAAGCTGCTCACAACTGAAACTTATATATGGGATCATCTCATTTATGGCTTTTGTTGAATCTTTCTCTGTTCATAAGCTAATGGCACCATAAATTTGTGTGCATTTACTTGGTATCATTACAAAGCAAAAACTGAATCAATCATATTAAAACTCTTACTTACAACATGTACTGTGCTTTATAACCTTTGTTAGGTGACATAAATGTAAGTGTACCTAAATGATGATTGCAGTTACTGAGTTACTTGTATGAATTAGAGACTAATAACTGTGTCCAGATCACTTTGCTTTTTGCTCCTTTGGAATATGGCCTCTCCCATGAGGGATGGGAGCTGGATCACCTCCGCCAAAATATGGTGCAGGATCCCAGAAACCATAATCTTGAAACTCTTGTTCTGTCTGAAATTGAGATTCGACTTCTTTGAACTTGTTTAGTTGTTCTTCCTGTATTGAGGCGTAGTTGTTGTCGTTGAGCTGCTCTTCTTCCTTGATTTGGAACATCATCGATGCAGGTGAAGCAGATGGTGATGACAATGGCAATTCTGTAGCCATGAATAGTACTATAATAACCAACATGCACAGAATATGCATGACTGACCTTACAGTAAAGATTGACATGAGGAACTGATGTATAGATTGTGCTTAAACTGCGCCTCGTTTTGTTTGTGTTTGTATTACAAAACTGTAGGATGAGTTTTGTCTGATGTTTAAGTTGAACTTGGTACTAAAATTTGTTGTGTTTCATGCATGGGAGATGACATAATCATGGTTCTTGCATGCTCAATTTTGGGGAACAGCGAATGTCGTCACAGATTCAACTTCTTTCTAATACTAATTTTCGTGTTTGTGTACTACTAAATGCTTTCTAATTGCTCAAAGTATGTAAAAAGAAATTCCCCTAATTTTATTTAGTTTGGGAGTAGGTCATATTCGTATATTGCAATTTTCAATTGAATAATATCTGAGAATTGAATAGTAACTCATCGATAAAGTGTCATGTATTTTAGAGTGCAAAGTTCAAATTTTCCAAATCTGTTTATTAAAAACATCATTTTCACATGTCAGAACCATAAATGGCCTTATATTGCAACTATAATTACAACTTACTAGTGAAACATCTATGCAAATTTGAGAAGAGGAAAATTGAATCCACCATGGCAAATTTCTGGTCCAAAACTAGTTCATCTAAGTGACTTTCAAAGTATTACTCCACTTATTAATTTGTGATCAGGTTGAGTGTAGGTGAGGAGAAAGTTATAAAATTCTTTAAACAGACAAATCTACATTTAGCTTAAAAGACGAATTGTTACATTACATCTATAAATGCATTTTGGAAAAGAAAAAGATGAGAAGAAATTCTGAATTCCGTTGCAGGGACTTGGACCAGGGTCTCTTGGATGACAGCCGAATATCCTAACCCAAACTAGACTACAAAGACTTGTTAGTTCTCGTAGAGCATCTTCTTCAAGATTATCATTCTACTTCATAAAGTCTCTCTACGAACCAGAAGGGTCAAATTTGCTCAACACCAACAACAACATAGTACGTGGAATCTCACAATGTGGGATTTGGGGAGGATATAGTGTACGCAGATCTTACCCCTAATATAGGGAGTCTGTTTTCCGAAAGACCCTCAGCTCAAGGGTCAAATTTGCCCATGTACTAAAAAAAGGGCAGTCCGGTGCAATAAGCTCCAGCTATGTGCGGGGTTCAGGGAAGGGTTACACAACATTGCCTTCCATTTCTGCAAAAGGTTATTTTCACGACTTGAACTCGTGACCTCCTGATCACATGACAACAATTTTATCAGTTACTTTTAGGCCCTCCTTCGAATTTGCTCATGTACTATTTTCCGTTAAACTTTCGATCTAATATTTTCACCACTATTAGAAAAAAGGTTTGTTGTTCCCTTACCCTAACAAAGATCTACCCATAAAGTAATTTTTTGAACCAAACTCAAAAGTTGCAAGGGAAAGTACTAGAGCTCCGTTAATGATGAGTAAAAATACGACTATTTGCTAACGTTAAATATATCAATGGACCTAAATCACAACGGAGGACAAAACTAAGCAATTTTTTAAATAATAAAGTAGCAATTTTAGACCTTTTCCCTGTTTAGAATACCTTTGGTGTAAGCCTTAAAGTAAAAGGCTAATGACAAAGAAGATCATGAACTATGATGATTCATAATGAGAATGAGGTCCGAGCGAAGTTATATACTTATATCTGTATTATTTGTAATTATTCCACTATAATACTATAACTACTTTAAATAGCAGCAAGGCTCATTTTAACGTAGATGTCCCAGTCAATTAGAAATCAAATACACTTTCGCCAGCCACATTAATCATTAATCTAAATACCATGTCCTTTTCTCTTCGTCTCTTTTATCCAATTACGTAGAAAAGTAGTTTCACTTTTCATGATCGCACTCAGTGTTTACACAAATCAAATAATTTAGTTTTGGCAGCTAACAATCAAAGTGAGAATATATATCATTAACATGGTTAAGTAATAAATCCATGTATAAAAATTAAATATAAGGCATTCATTAATTTAGTGTAAATATGAGATGGGGGTAAAGTTTTATCTTGGTGCCAAATGGAATTTCCAGCTATTGTATCCTGAAATAATCAAAGGAATAATAAATGAACGAGGACATATTAAACAAACCATTTGCTTTTATACTCTAATAAATAATGTGCCTAGTGACCCGGTCAATTCAATTTGCCATTTGTGCATCTGCTTCATCATTGTCTGATTGATTAATTATTGTTGCAGACTTACCAATTCTTTAATACCAAGATTCTCTTTTTTCACATGATTTGTGTAGTCCAGACCGGCTAACACTTCACCAACATTCCCTTTTAATTGATTACATTATGGCTTGCTAATGCTATATACACTTGTCAGGCAGTGGCAGAACTACATTGACCCAAAATGATTAATTGAATTACCTTTATAAAAAAATTTAGTGTGTGCAAGTGATTTTTTTTCCCTCTTAAACAAAGGAAGTTGATTTTTTTAAGATTAGGATGTTCTATTTTATCATGCCCCGAACATCACAATCATTATCATTCCTCTGAATTTTAACTAATTATGAAATCTCCACATATAAAGTTAAATAAGAGTTTCCACACAAAAATGCTAATTGTTGCATGAATGACTTTATCCCAAACAAATTGAGTCCAAGCTTGATGCCGGTTCAATTTCTATTCCCAACCGGCTTTTAGAATAAAGGATTTACTATGATTCTTTTTCCATATCCTACTGTCTTCCTGATTAAATGTGAATACACCACTATTCCTGATATCAGATTAAATGTGAATACACCAGGCAAAATGCTTTGTGAATTTAGTGAGCTTTTCTTAAACTTAGATACAGACACTAAAGAAATCTATGAACAAATACTCTTGTGCTAATAAGTGGAATCAATTGTTGGATAAATGCAAGGAACTCCATCCACAGCCACATCCAATACTACAAAGTGAAAAATCAAGGGGAGAACATACAACTTTACACTGATGAACTTACATGAGATACAATCCCTCAAAGTAATCAGAAAAAAAAATTAAGGCACCCACACAAAGAACTACAAGTCCCTACAATACTGCCTTTTAAACAAAGAATTGATGGTCACAGCTTGATTATTGTACAAGAGGAACATGTTTCATAAGCTAGATATAATTCACACCCTGAAAGTATGTAAACATACACGCGTACGGCTAGGAAGCAGCGGGCGATGAAGCCTTAGAATGGATTCCGAACCACATGCACTTATCTTTCACTGCCTCAGATTCACTAGCATATTCTTTAAATCTGTACTCTTCTAGCTTGCTGGTTGGAGGTACTTTTCCTTCACTGTAACACTGACTGCACAAACTAAAATGTGATTTCAGTTCCTTAAAGCGAGACCCAATGATTGGGTAACGACAAGTTGCACAAACATGGCTACCGTGACGATTCCTATCTCCAAATTCAAGCTTCAGCAATGTGGACATAATACCAAAACCCCAATCAGGATCATCAAACATCGCAGTGAATTCTGCTAAAGACACCAATGATGTGTCCATCTCCCCATGAATTTCCAGCATTTCACTTGCTCCATGTGAAGGAATATAAATAGCTCTTAGCAGTTTGATGTACCTCTGAGCATCAGTTTTCCTTATCTGGTTGCTACCTTCATTCACAGGACGCCACAAAAGCGCCTCATATGCAATGCGTTTTCTTTTGTCTGGTGATCCTCCACAGACAGGAGCAAGAACGGCGAAGAACATGCCAAGATCCAGCCGACCTGATTCTGACTCATCTAAAACTGAGAAAACTTTCTGGTTAATGGTTTTAACAGCTCCTATAAAGGTCTCTGGCTTCAAGAATTTAAGCAATCTGCGCAGAATCTCCTCTAGTGAAGCCTTGCGTATTGACTTTTCAGGTACACCACCAGAATAAGACAGTGGTACATCAGTTTCATTTATTTCCTTCTTTATCTGATCAATATCACAACGATTAAGACGAGTAATCCTCTGAAAACTCCTAATATCAAGAGCAGTAGATAAATCCATTCTCAACGTGGTTTTCTCACTCAGAGTCTTAAACTTTGAGGGTTCAACAATGATAAAAGCCTCCTCCCCGTTTCCATTTCCATTCCCCTTCAACTTCTTTTTCTGAAGCTGTTTCAAATGTGCTACCGCATCATGCAATTCCACTCTGTTTGTCATCTTCAGAGCTTCTTTCAAAGCTTTCTTAGCTTCCTCAGTTTCCCCAGCCCCCAATAATGCCACAGCTTTATTGAGCTGTGCTCTCCAGTGATTCGGCCAAACACTTAGTACCCTAGTGTACATCTCTGAAGCACGCTGGTACCTACCCATATCCATGTAAAGTCCACCTAGGTTATACAAAGCATCAACGTGACCAGGTTTCAAATCAATAGCTCTTTGAAACTCTTTAATTGCATTATCATCATCCCCCATCGCGTGCAATGCAGAAGCAAGATCACAATGTGCATCCGCGTAATCATTCTTCATATAAATAGCCTCTTCTAATGCCTTAACAGCTGCCTTATACTCACCCACACCAAAAAGTGCACTACCCAATAATTTCAAAGCTCTAAAATGAGTTGGACACAGAATAGCAGCCTCTCTATAATGTTCACAAGCACTAATAACCATACCTTCACCTTCAAGAGCAATTCCTAAATTCACATGAATCTGAGGAAGCAAATAAGCCCATTGACTTCCACCAGCTTCAGCCGCCTCCAATGCCAACAAGAACTCCTCTTTCGACTCACTATGTCTCGCGAGCACATATAAACAATTGCCAGCCCGGAAATGTGGCCTAACATCAGCAGGCTGCAACTCACAAGCTCTTTTAAAGCTCACCAATGCTTCCTTAAACAAATGTTGATCATATAAAACTCTACCAATTGCCATGTGACCATCAAAAGCTTCTTCCCTTGACCTCGACCCATCGGACCTCGACCTCAACACACCTAACTCCTTCACAAACACACTATAATCATGTCCAGTCTCCTCCCAACTAACCCTTTTATCCGAAAGCTCAGTACTTGGCCCTAATTCCCTCGACCAACCTTCCGAATACACATCCGAATTATCATTCTTAACCTTCCCATCTTTCGATTGCTTAGACTTAAGCCTCTTAATCAATATTTCAAGATCATCCACAAGCTTCCACGTGTCATCAAACACAATGCCATGATTCGGAGAAGCTGCCCAAGCTGCAGTCCTCTGTTTCTTATGTGGCTCCATTACTCTCTCATCAACAATCGATGACGACGACGCCACGTCAGCAGCTATGGAAGTTCCAGCATTGTCCTCAGGTTTCATCAACTCAAGCCCTAGCGCGTCGAAGTCACGGTCCACGTCACCTGCCCCGTCATCATAGGTACGTAAAAGTCCATCGTAAGTAAGTCCTTTTTCGCCATCTATAAACTCGCTGTATGTACGGAAAACCTCGTCGAGAATAGCATTGATTTGTTCATCGCTAAACTTAACCCTAGGGTTTACAGCAACCACCAACACCGCCATTTCTTCGCGGTTAAGACCGCCGTCATGGTTACCATCAAATTGCTGGAATATTCTCTTCACTTTTTCCGATCTGCTTCCCCTTGTAGCCATTTTGCAAAATTGACCACAAATTCTAAGGTTTCTCGAAAAAGGGTGTCTAAAACCTCAATCAAGATGAGAATTGGTAAAATTAGGGTTTTATTTTGAGAGCAAAAAAGGGGAAAATTTTTAGGGTTAGGGTTTCAAAGAATTGAAATTAGGGAAATGAGAGAGAGAGAGAGATGGGTATGGAGAAGGATGATATTTTTGGTAGCATTGGATCTGGAGAAAGATGAAGAGGGAAGAACAAGACAACTGTGTTTTTGTGTTTACATTTTTTTCTCTTTTTTTTTGTTTTTTGATATTATCCGAAAATCGAGATGGCAGTGATAAGGGTTTGAGAACATAGCATCAAGATTTTAAGTTATTTACTTTGCCCTTGGGGGCCTTTTTTTTTTTGTTGCTGGAATATTGATTTGTAGATGAGAACATGTGCGTTAATCATGATTAGTTATAAACACAACACATGTTAATGTTTGGGGTGTTCATTAGTCCGTTTGGATCTATTTTTTTCTTTAAAAAACAAGTCAATTAAATTAATTTTTCAAATGCTGAAATCAAACCAAATCAATTTCTCATAATTTTGATTTTTTTGATTAATTCAATTTTTATCGATTTTTAAAACAAAGATATATGACAATAGTCTTTCAAGTATTATGTCGAAAGAGACAAACCCGAAAATAAAAAAGCTCTAACACCAAGAACATATTAGATTAATTATATTACACCATAACACTATCAAAATAATTTAAAAAGAATGAACAATATACGTAATCAGATTATCTATATAGATTCCTCGAAAAAAAAATATGCATTGTCCAAATATTTAGCCATTTAAATAAAACTTCATACAATTAGTTTTTGTGCAAAAATTAAAGAGTGGTGATTTACCAAGATATCTTAATGAAAATTAAATTTAATAATGATGAATAATTAAGTGACTTAGACACAAGTTATTTTGGACATGAAATAGATTCTCAAAATAAAAACTACAAATCAAATTAGAAAGTAAAGGCAAAGATTTGGATTACCATAAAGGCAAATATCTACATTACTAACCAAGAGTGCAAAAGATTACAATTTTACTCTAACAAATTAATAAAATATTTGCACTTGAGTTATACTAATATATATTTAAAAAATAATAAATAGAATTTGGATAATGAATTTCTTTACTTGTTCATTAGTAATAGTACGACTTTTATCTACAGAATTGCTAATGAAAATAAAATATCAAAGAATTAAAAGATGTATTTATATCTTAATGACCATGTCCATTTGAGTTTTCTCGACATTACAATTTTACTACTCTCTTCAATTCTGAGCAGGTTCTCAAGTGACCCATTGTTTGCATATATGCAATTGCTTTGATCCTCCAAGCAAGTGCATCCCCCTGACAAAAAAAAATACCTCTAACAAATCAAAGGAAAAACTTAAACTTATCTATTTTGAAAGAATAGAAAAGTTGAATAAAAAGAGTATTAATTAATCTCTAGTGATAAACTGCAAATCAGGATGGTTAGCCAACCTATCATTCCTTGCATCTGCACAAGCGCAAAGATGAACATTAATAATAAAATAATACATTTAAGCTTATTGCTTTGTGAAGGGGAAAGTTACGAAGGCGAAATCCTCTGTACCAGAGGCCCCTTGGCCAGATATAGCTTATTGCTACCTAACCTCATAATTATTTTTACATTTCAAAAATAAAAGAGAACAATATATTTAGTATAACAATTTTACCGAATTCTCTCCCCACCAAAATAATAGAAATATCCGGGGCATGATCGCTCAAATATGTAACCCAGCACAATAGAAAAAATAGTCAGTACTGGTCACAAGGGCATAGCTCAATTGGTAGAGTAACTCATTTACACGCACGCCAATGTTAAGCCAGATGAGAGTCAAATTTGAATAAAAAATACATATAAAAATCAAGATCATTACTTACCGTGTTTCTAACCCCATTAAAGCAATTCTCATGAAACACAAGATGATGATAAACTTAGCCGGAGGACGGTAGCAAATTGGATAGGCATGTGGTGCATTTGATGCTTTTCCTCTCATTTCTATCATATTGAAATCCACATTCGTTCTCACTTTAATATTTCACATGTCAAATGTTTTAGTAGAAAACGGTTCCTCCAAGGTAAGAAAATTGTTAGAATATTATGATACAATAAATATACCTCATTTGGGAGAGAAATAACCATTTCCAACAAATCAGTAGTTGGTTGCGGAAAAGGATTGGGATCTACTGGTCTCTATAAATCTCCCAACACTATACAACCACGACATCCACCTCATTTTTTTTTAATATCCAGCTTCCCGGCTTACATAAGAATATTCCTAGAGATAGTAGTCACGGTCCCTCAGTACTACTACCAGTAAATAATCGCGGGATGTGCCTGAATGATAAGAGTTTGAGAACAGATCAACTAATATCAACTACAAGATCCTACCCCAAAAGAAAGCAGGGGGTGAATGTGATCCGATGCATGTGGCTTTTTCGCCACAAATACAGAAACATTGGTGACCTAGAGAGGTACACGACACGACTTATGGCTAATGGCACTAATCAGCATGAGGGTATAGATTGTGGTGATACATTTAGTCCAGTTGCCAAATCCCACCATTCGTGCAGTTCTGAGTATTGCTATGGGTAAGCATTGGCCTATTCATCAGCTTGATGTAAAAAATGTGTTTCTACATGGGGATTTGAAGGAAACAATTTATATGCATCAATCGCCTGGTTTTGTTCATTCAGCAGCCCCTCAGTATGTATGTCGTCTCCGCAAGTCACTCTATATCTTGAAACAGGCCCTTGGAGCGTGGTATGATCGTTTTGCTCAGTATATCCTGTAGATTTAATTTGTGTGCAGCAAGTGTGATAATTCTCTATTTATTTTTCATAGAGGTAGCAACATTGCGTATTTATTATTGTATGTTGATGATATTGTGCTTACTACATCCTCTGAGTTGTTGAAAAATGAGATCATTACACTGCTCAAGATAGAATTTGCTATGACTGACTTGGAGATGTTGAGCTATTTTTTGGGGATTTTCGTGACTAGATCTGCAGATACTATGTTTCTTTGTCAGTGTAAGTATGTAGAGGAGATTGTATACAGGGCTAAAATGGCGAATTGCAAGATCATGGCTACTCATGTTGACTCTACATCAAAGCTTAGTGCTTTGGATGATGATCCAGTGTCCTATCCCACTCTTTACAGGAGTCTTGCAGGTGCACTACAGTACCTCACTTTCACCAGGCCTGATATTGCTTATGTTGTTCAATATATATGCTTATTTATGCATGCCCCAGGGAGCCTCACTTTACTGCCCTCAAACGTATCATTCGATATGTTAAGGGCACACTTGATTATGGTTGGAATCTATACCTATCCGCACCGAACAGGTTGTTGTCATATACATATACTGATTTGGTAGGTTGTCCGGACACGCGACGCTCCACCTCAGGCTACTGTGTGTTCTTAGGAGATAATCTTATTTCTTGGTCCGCCAAGAGGCAATCCACATTATCTCGTTCGAGTGCATAAGCAGAATACAGAGGAGTTGCTAATGTTGTTGCTGAGATCTATTGGATCTGAAACTTTTTTTTGGAGCTTCAGTGTCCATTACGTAAGGCTTCTTTGGTTTATTGTGATAATATATATGTCATATATCTGTTTCATAATCCGGTTCAGCATCAGCGAACCAAACACATTGAGATGGACATCCACTTTGTTCGTGAGAAGGTTGCTCTCGGTCATGTTAGGGTATTGCATGTGTCTTCTTCATATCAGTATGCCGATATATTCACCAAGGGCCTTCCTAGACAACTATTCCTCGACTTCAGATCCAGTCTTAGCGTCTGGCCTCCTCCCGCTCTGACTGAGGGGATGTATTAGCACATGTGTACATTGTAATTATATTTACCATATTTAGTGTTATGTAATTATGGTAGAACTAGGATCCATGTTGTATATTCCACATTGTACACCTATATATATTTTGTATTAACGAGAAAGGCTCCCCAAGAAAGATTAATACAATTCTACATTTTGGATTGAAAATCAATTCCCTTTGCCTGCTTGCATGGGTAATTTTCCCCTTTCATTCCTCTTCATATCTTTTGAAAGACAAAAAATAGCTAAACAAATTGTTAGGAAAGTTATATCAGGGTTTACTAACACAACTTCGTTAGAATATTTAAATTGGGAATGCAATATCACGTAAGTTTTGGCGCCTACAGTAACAAAAAATAAAGCCTCCAACATAGAATTTTTTCATATAATGGACATATAAATAGCTGTGTTTACCAAACCATAATGAGAAGATGCACCACTTATAGTAATTAGATAAACCAAAAAATATGAGATTGAAGCGGAGACTGAAGCTGCATTTCTTCAAGGAAACTATCACGAAAGTATCTCATCTTTTTTATGGATAGCAGAAAAAAGAAAGCAATACAAGAAAATTTTAAAAGAAAACACACGTAATATAGAACAAGGTTGATGTATGATATACTAATTAAGTCGATTTTTCATAGTTTCATAGCTTCGATTTTTGTTGATTTTTTTGGTTAATTAAGTTTTTGTCGGTTTTTTAGAAAAAGATATGACAATAGTCTTTCAACTGTTATATCGAAAGAGGCAATTATGAAAATAAAGAAATCCTAACACCAAGAACATATTAGATTAAATACATTACACAATAACGCTATCAAATTAATTAAAAAAGAATGAACTATATATGTAATCAGGTTGTGTATGTAACCTCCTTGAAAAAAGGTATACATTGTCCAAAAAATTTGCCATTTAAAACAATATATAATAAAACAACTTTATACAATTAGTTTTTTTGTGCAAAAATTAAAGAGTTGTGATTTACCAAGATATCTTGATGATAATTAAATTTTATAAGGATTTAAATAATTAAATGACTCAAACACAAGTTATTTTGGACATGAAATAGATTCTTGAAATTATCAAAATAAAGACTACAAATCAAACTAGAAAGTAAAGGCAAAGATTTGGATTACCATAAAGGCAAATACCTAGATTACTAATCAAGAGTGCAAAAGATTCATTGTACCATAAGATTTAATATCTTACATAAAAATATACATGTATATATGTGCAATAATAGATTTTTAATAGGTATTTATATAGTCGATTTAGTTTGATTTTCTTCGATTTGGTTAGGTTTTCGGTGAACACCCCTAGTAAATGTCATGCATAGTTTGTTTTGGTGCGGCAAAAATTATTCCCATCGCGTTTTACGTTAAGTTATATTAATTTATCATGATAAGCAATATATTAGTTGATAATGTATTAATAATTATAATTTAGTGATAATTATGTTTGTGAAGATATAAGACATGTATTTATTAGGTAGGTGTATACACTCAATGCATGCAAATTTTCACTATTTTGGTAGTATTTTTTTTCTAGTTAGATGCTTCACGAATCATATTTAATTTTAACGCATTTCGTTACACTTTAATTTATTTTCATGTTTCGTTGGATTTTAATCATTCTCATGAAGGCACACTATGATACTATTGATGTCAAATACGAAGTAGTAACTATTATAGTAACGTCTACATCTACCATTACTTCGTCCATTAATTAAATATAACATAGTAAATGATGGTATATAAAAAAATATACTGATCATACTAAGAATTCTTTGACTAATCAGCTTCACTATTGAAAAATTAAAGGTTATTAAACTATGTTATTTTGATAAGACTGCGGTTATAAAATAAACCTATTAAATACTCTTATATGATTCCAAAACACAAGGCTTACCTATGAAAATATTTTTACTTTCCCAATAAAAAATATATATATATGAAACCATGTCTTACTCTGTTTGGAAAGTCTTTTTCTGCTTTCTAACTTGATGTTCGTTATTTATTTTTACGCGATTAATTTAAATTTATATTAAAAAATCTCACATTTGTTCAGAAAGTTAGTTCTTCCTTTTCTTCCTGTAAGTTTTACCCTTTGCATTGACAATGACAAGAACATTTTAGATTACCCTTATTTCGAATTGGTTTTGCTGTTTGAAAAATGGAAGTCAAAGTTAAAATGATATATATATATATATATATAACTTTCCTTGAAATTTTCATTGAATGACATAACCTCGGCCTTGTTGTTAACTTATTCGTGAAAATTTGACTAATAATTAGTATATTTCAGTGTTATTGATTGGTGACTTGTGGAATGAATAAATTCAACTTTAGAATCAATCTTCAATCCCAAGTTTACTCTCATAATGAAGTTTACTTCTAATTCATGGCTGCCACTAATCCTATTTCTATCTTCTAATTTTAGTCGTTGATACATCATTTCTCGAGATCTTAAAAGTTCTATTATAGTGTTACTTAGATATTTCAACTAAAAATAAATTATACACATGAAGCACAGGTCATATAATATTCAATTGTATGAATTTAATAACTCAGTTGGTTAGCTATTTGACTTTTATCTTGTTGGCGAGAGTTCAAATTTCTACGTTGTAATATTCTCCTCATTTTCCTTTTCCTACCCTTATGTAATAAAAATATATATATTTTTTAAAAAGTCATATAATATTCAATAAAAAGAAAAAAAATCAATCAAGCGTATAAGCTCTAGAATTATTCGATTGATGGGGAAAAGGGCGAAAGGAAAGAAAACGGTCACACTTACCCGAAGTTGTCCAATCACACAACTTTGGGCTTTTTAGTTGTCCTTTTCACCAAGAAATTCTTCTTCTCCATCTTCTTTATATGTGCGGAGAAAATTAAAAAATACATTGCTTATTTGTGATTGAGTTAGTTAAAGTAGCATTTGTTAGTTGATGGTTGTCGAAGACAAAGTGAATTTATCGATTTTTAAAAACTTGAGTTGAATCTAAACATGTAAATTATAGGAATTGGTATTTAGAATGTTAATTTGGACCTATTGGATGCATTTTGAAGTGAAATCATGTTGATGAAACTTCTCAAAAACTTTTGATGATTTGTCATTGTTTTAGAGAATTGTGAACAATTTGTTAAAACATTACGACACAATTTGTATTAAAGTCTTGACTATCCGCTAAGACCTATGGCAAGTCCCTCTATCATAAACTTCTAGCTATCCGCTAGAATTTGCAAATACTTTGTTCCAAAGTTACAATACTTTATACTAACCTCCTAGTAATTCATCAAAACTTGTGACAAGTTTATTCATCAAAAACTCTTAGTAATCTGCTACGAGTTGTGCAAGACAATTATCATGAATTGTGACAACACACGTTTTCTAATAATCCACCAGAAATTGAACTCTAACTATTATCCTAAAAGATATTTTTCACAACTTATTTAATCGTGGCCAAAGTTAAATAACGACGCCGAAATGATCCCATTTCTTCAAATCACCCTTTTGCACCTATCATAATCACACAATGTGCTTTAGTTTCCATTTCATTAGGGAATTTGCACAAATGGTCTTTTTTAAGGTTACTATTTAAATCATGTCTCCGACAAGCAAATTTCTCTACAAATGAACTACTAACATGGACATAATTTAAAGCGTGACCTTGAAAAAGGCCATATGGTGCAAATAGATAAAGATGTTAGTTTGTCCTTTCCAACGGTGGTTATTTAATTCCCATGCAAATTTGGGTTGGTCGTTGGTATTATTAGCGGTAGCTGTTTATTTCAAAGTTCCTTACAAACCGCTAAGAAAGGGAGAGAATAGTACTAACAATGAGCGTTGCAGATAATTTCTGTGCTCAAATTTGTTGCATTTTGTCCACCATAAATCTCATATTCCAAAGTTTTTAGCTCACCCCAATTTCTTTATTTTCTTTACAACCCCAAATATCATCATCTTTCCTCTTCCCAAAAGATTCATCATCATTTCTCTTCTTTTTCTTGCGTAACCACACAAATTTTAATAGCTGTCCTTTGGTTTGCCAAAACAAATTTTCAAATACCACTACCAGCACAAAGGTGAGCAAGGTGATATTTTTTCTTGGGGACTGTGGCAATAATTTGAAAAAGATAAAACTCTGTAAATAATTTTGATTTGTGGTGTATCGGAAACAGTCTCTCTGCCCCACAAAGGTAGAGGTAAGGTCTGCGTACATCTTATCCTCTCCAACCCCACTTTATGTGATTATACTATGTATGTTGTTGTTGTAATTTAGATTCAGTTTGTGCGGTTGAGTTGTTTTGACAAAATGCATCAAAGAACTGAATGTTTATGAGCTAAAGAATCCATTTTTAGGTTCTCTGCATTACATTTTTCTCAAGTTCTTTTTTTTTTTGTCCTCCGACAGAAATGTTACAAACACGACTCTTCCCCGGATCCCGCACATAGCGGGAGCTTAGTGCATCGGGCTGCTTTTTTTAATAGCTGTACTTTGGTTTGCCAAAGCAAATTTCAAATACCATTACCAGCAAAAAGGTGAGCAAGGTGATATTTTTTTCTTGGGGACAGTGCCAATAATTTGAAGGAAAAAAGAAGAAGAAACTTTCTGCAAATAATTTTTATTCAGTGTGTGGGGTTGAGGTTTTTGACAGAATGCGTCCAAGAATTGCATGTTTATGAGCTAAAGAATCCATTTTAGGTGCTTTCCATTACTGTTTTCTCAGTTTGTGGGGTTGAGTTGTTTTACATAATGCATCCAAGAATTGCATGTTTATGAGCTAAGGAGCCCATTTTTAGGTGCTTCCCATTACTGTTTTTATCAGTTTGTGGAGTTGAGTTGTTTGACAAAAATGCATCCAAGAATTGCATATTTATGAGATAAAGAACCCATTTTTTAGGTGCTTTCCATCTATGTTACTCGGACTTCCCCAAATGCTGACACACCCGTGTTGGATCCTTAAAAAATGGACTACTTTTGGAGGATCCGAAACGCACCCGACAACATTTATGAAGAGTCCGAGCAGCATAGCTTTCCATTACTGTTGTTTTCAGTTTGTGGGTTTGAGTTGTTTGACAGAATGAATCCCAGAATTGCATATTTATGAGCTAAAGAACCTATTTTTAGGTTCTCTGCATTATATTTTTCTCAAATTCTTTTTTGGTTTTGGATTTTGGCAGATAAGAAGATTATATATGAGGTTTCGATCAAATTAGGCATATCCAGAGGGTAGGGAGGTGTTATAAGGCAGATTTTTAACATAAAGAGAGGGACCATATGAAGATTTGTGATTCATTGATATAATCTCTTTGCTGGTCCTCTTCGAGTGCATTGATTCAAGGAAAGAGGGTGCTAAATATGAGCTCAGTATATGGGGAGGAGGCATCTCAATGTGGAGCATCTCAATATGGTGACGATCACGGATTAGGTGCACATGAAGAGAAAGAGAAGATCTTTGTTGCAGTTAGATTGAGGCCTTTGAATGAGAGGGAAATTTCAAATAACGATGTCTCGGATTGGGAATGCATCAATAACACCACAATTTTGTACAAAAATACTCTATCGGAACGTTCATTGTTTCCAACTGCTTGTGTATACGGTAAGCTTTTGCACATTTTATTTTCCTTTGCATCGTCTTTTTATTTTTGAATTGAAAAGATTGCTTCTTTATTTCCGATATCATGTAAAAGGTTTTCGATTAATCAAGATTTTACTCAAGTTCAATGATGTAATAGCAAGTATAAATCCTCTAGCACCAGGAAAAGAGATTAGCTTTTTAATTTTTTGAGAAATATTCATTCTGGGCCCTATCATGAAACTTTTTAGTTCTTAAACCTCTATCATGAGTTTTTCTCAATAGTTTCTTCCCTGCTATTCATCTTCCATGTGTTTTCCTCCTTAAAAATCGGTATATGTGTTGGAACAGACAGAGTATTTGGGTACGACTGCTCCACAAGGCAGGTGTATGAGGAAGCCGCCAAAGGAGTTGCTCTTTCAGTTCTTGGTGGTATTAATTGTAAGTACTAGTTCTTGTTCATGGTCTATTTTCTGCTCTAAGTAATGATGTTACAGTATAATTGGTGAACTGCCTTTGCAGCAAGTATCTTCGCATATGGGCAGACAAGTAGTGGAAAAACGTATACTATGTCTGGAATTACCGAATACACATTAGCAGATATATATGATCATATAACCAGGGTGTGTAAAACTTTCCTATTCTCCTATGTAATTCGTTTATGTTGTATGGAATTCAAAGTGTCTAATGCTTAAGGTGCCTTTTTCTTTAAAATCTTTCAGAATGATGATCGAGAATTTACACTTAAATTCTCTGCCATGGAGATATACAATGAAGTTGTTAGAGACCTTCTAACATCGGAAGATACTCCACTTAGACTCCTCGATGATCCAGAGGTGAATATATGTTTTAAGCATGATCAAGTTTTGTAGTATTCACCGACGATATTTTATGCAAGTAATGTACTCCTTTCTTTTGCAGAGAGGGACTGTAGTTGAAAAACTTACAGAGGTAACATTGAAGGACTGGAACCATCTAAAGGAACTGCTCTCAGTATGTGAAGGTAAAAAGGCTGAGACTGCTATATTTGTAGTGTTCTTGAAAGATAACATATGATATAACTTCAATTGTCACCATTTTTGCAGCTCAAAGGAAAATAGGAGAAACTGCTCTCAACGAAGTGAGCTCAAGATCTCATCAGATTCTGCGTTTGGTTAGTGCATTGGTTACAAGATTGCTATCATAATATGAAGGAAATATATCATTTTCTTGACTTGACCAATAAATGATCGTTTTTGCAGACAGTTGAAAGTACCACTAAGAAAATTGTTGGCTTTCACAATTCAAGCACTCTGACAGCTGCAGTGGTGAGGAAAATTACCTCTTCACAGACATCACTTGGAAGAATCATTAAAATGAGTGATGGAAAGTATTTTGTTTTCTTTCCTGCAGAATTTTGTTGATCTTGCGGGAAGTGAGCGTACTTCTCAAACCTTATCTGCAAATGTCAGACTGAAAGAAGGCAGCCACATTAATCGCAGTTTGCTGACGCTTGGAACTGTTATTCGCAAATTAAGGTTGCCACATTACTACAATTTTCTGAGCTTCAACTTTATTTTTGATTTGGCTTCTTCTATAGAACGCTAAGAGGTTATTTCGATAAACCTTGTTCATTAATATATTCTTTGTACTTTCATCAGCAAAAAAGGAAATGGACATGTTCCTTTCAGAGACTCAAAGCTGACACGCATACTACAGAATTCCTTGGGAGGCAATGCCAGAACAGCCATCATTTGCACCATGAGTCCTGCACATAGCCATGTTGAGCAATCGAGGAACACTCTATTGTTTGCAACATGTGCCAAGAATGTCGTTACTAATGCGAAAGTTAACGTGGTAATGTCAGAGAAGGCACTGGTGAAGCAATTACGAAAAGAACTAGCTAGACTGGAGGTTGAGCTAAGAAATTTATCGGCACTTGCTGCCGCAGGTGGATCTGCAGAGGCACTGAAAGCAAAGGAAGCTCTTATAGAAAAGGTAGCAATTGTGACTTAACCTTCTCAAATATCTAATATTCTGGGAAAATCCTACAATATCTTTTTCATGCATTGTTCTTCAACCTAGTTTTTATCTCGTACGGCTTCTCCATCATGCCTATAAGACATGGCAAGACAAGAATTGTTCCAAAACTTAACATCTCAATGATGATTTATCTTTTGGTTTGCGTGATTGAGGCATTGATGGATCTCAAATCATACAGTTGGCGCAAGACTTTAGTATTTGTCATGGATGTCAATTGAGATTCAGTTTTTCTCATTGATTAAGTATTTATCTAACTTCAATTTCTTGAACTTTGAACTAAGTATAGTGGCTTCCATTCAAGACAAAACATCCATAACCTAGTCCCTTTTTGTATGATGATGCAGATGAGCAGAGAAATAAGGGAGTTAACCGAGCAGCGTGATCTTGCTCAATCTAGTGTTCACAATTTAGCAAGTTCAGGTTCATGGGTATGTACTTAGTCTTGAAAGAGCTCATAAACTATTCAATTCATAATACATCAGGGATCTTAATCTATTCTCTTTTCTCATGTAGACTGAGCTGAGTAGTGTGTCATCTCCTGATAAAGCCCAATGGCTGGACGACTATGCACCATCAGAAGTATCAGAATGTGTATATCCTTTTCGTCCTGATGGTGAATCCATAGGCCTTAATTCTAACAAGCTAGGTGAACAGATTCCTGAACCTCCAGAAGATCAGTATCTCTGTGATGACACCTCACCGAGGCTGTTTATAGAGAAGTATTTCGGACCAGATCCGTGTAAGGGATGGGAAAACATTGCTCAAAGAACTGTTCAAAATTTGGAAGAAAACTGCAAGGAAGTTCAATGCATTGAAGTGGATTCTAACACAGAGAATACAAGCTCTGATAAAAGTTCATCACCTCGAAAGGGTGATCAGGAGTCAGGTTTCATTAACATTGATCATAACGATGAAGAACCAAAGCAGACTAGCAATGAACAATCTTCTTCTTCCGACACAGATTCTTCTTCTGACTCAAATAACTTACCAAGGAGGAGCAGAAGCAGTGAAGCAATAATGATTAACGTGCCAGTACTGAAAGAGTCTGAAGTAGCAAAGGAAAATGGGGACATATCAAGTGAATCTGACAAAGAGTTATCTATTAAGAAGATTGATCTTGAGGAGAAGCCTGAGTTATCTATTAAAAAGATTGATCTTAAGGAGAAGCCTTCTCAGCCGGATCTTTCTGCTGATAGTGTTAAGGTGTTAACAAAAGAACCCAGCAACCATTGTTTTACGATCGAAGTGAAACTCAAAATGTCAGGTGAAGATAGTGAGAAGATTTGTGCTGAGGAAGTCAAGAAGTCAGGTGAAGATAGCGCAAGAATTCCTGCTAAGGGTGAGGTTGCCAAAACCGTGCCTGAAAAGCAATCAGGGGATAATTTGGTAAGTATTTTGAGATTAATAGCTTGAATCGCACATCCTCCTTAACAGAAAAATTAAATGTTCTTCTAACGTAATGCCTGATCGATACATACTTTGATAAGATTGTTAAGAGATCATAAGAAATTAGAATAAGCTTAAGACGGTCAAAGTCCGTGTCTTCAAACTATTCAGGTTGGCTTAATTCTTTCAACATCAACTTGTCATTCTTCACTTATTAAAGAATTAATTTTCTCTTGCCAGGTCCACCAGGACAATGAGCCAACCTCCAAGGATTTGGGTAACTTTACCAGTGATTCCTTGAATTCAGAGAATGAATCGGAGCTATCTCCTTCCAGACAGTTGACAGAATTTGAAAAACAAAGGCAAGAGATAATAGAACTATGGGATGCATGCAATGTGCCCTTGGTTCACAGAACATACTTTTTCCTACTCTTCAAAGGGGATCCAACTGACTCAGTTTACCTGGAGGTGGAGCTTAGAAGACTGTCCTATCTGAAGAACGCATTCTCTCTAGGAGCTAAAGTGGTGAAAGACAGTCAAATTTTCTCACAGGCAGCAAGGTACTCATTATACCTTTTTATTTCCTGCAGTTTTTGGAGATTTCTTGCATGGACTGCTATGTCTTGAGTTCCTGTTCCATTTTCACAAGCAAAGAGACAAGACAAGCTGTAGTATAATTAATCATTTAATATAGGGAAAAAGGTCAAATATGCCCTTCTACTATCCGAAATATCTTAATTTTACTCTCCGTTACACTTTAGGATCATTCATACCTTTCCTTAGCAATTTGTCTCGTATTTGCCCTTGATCATAACGGAGCTCTAACGTGAAGTATAAAAGTAGAGGGTAAATTTGGACCTTTTTCTCGAAGTAATTTGACAAGTGGAGTCTACCTAGTCCATGTTAGAGCTCTATTAAAGTCAAGGGCAAATACGAGATAATTTGCTAACGGGAAGGATATGAATGATCCAAAAGTATAACAGAGAGTAAAATTAAGATATTTCGTATAGTAGAAGGGTAGATTTGGACGTTTTCCCTTTATAATATATTTAAAGCATGTAAATTTCCTCCATCTGAAAGTGATAAAATTTGATGCAAAAGTACTCTTATCCTTTTGAACAGTTTAAGTGCTCTGAATCGCGAGAAGGAGATGCTAAGCAAGTTGCTTCTTAAGAAGTTTTCTTCAAAGGAGAGAGACAAATTATATGAGAAATGGGGCATCGGTCTAAAAACTAAAAGGAGAAGACTTCAACTTTGCCATAAGTTATGGAAAGATACCAAAGACATGGATCACATTAAGGAGAGTGCAGCACTCATCTCAAAATTAGTTGGATTCGAATCACAAAACGAAGTTCCAAAAGAGATGTTTGAACTTAACTTCTCACCAGGGCCAAAGAATCTCAGGTCTTTCAGCTGGAAACCAAGAATATGATCTAAAGTAAAACATTTAAGGATTATTTGAAGCATTGCAGTAGCTTCAAAATGAATTGGCCCCACTAATTCATGTAAATGTTAGAAGTTTAACCTCCCCCTAGTATACACACAAGGTGTCCCATACTTATACTTAATACACCTTCTTCCCTACTCGTTGAACGAGCTTTATCAATGTACATTATGTAAATTCAATCCACAACCTCGAGATCTCAAGTTCAGACAGTCATCCTTGTATTATGTAGATATAAGTGAAAGATATATTACAGCTTATATGTATGTAAAATAAGAGACTCAAAATCATTGGGACAGCATAGGAAAATTGTCTTCAAAAGGCATCATTTCTGCAGTTTTTTTTGTTCTGGTTGGAATATAAACCCACATAACCTTCTTTTACTTCTCTTTATCTGTTTGGTTTTCCTCATACGCCTCAGCATATTTTAATTATAACTTACTAAACTAAAATATTTGACTAAACTTATAAAATATGTGGTTCAATAACTAAAAATCTAGTAAAGTTTATGCCTAGAACTTTTAATCAACCTTTTTGTACTTTTTCTTTTGAATTTCAGTAGTTCTCCACGAATTTTAACATTTTAGTGTTATTTCTTTTTAATTAAAGATTTAAACAGTAAAATCGTGAGGCTTAAGCCCCATGAATTGGTCAAAATAGGAACTTATACACCATGATCACCACTAATCTGGCAACCGCTTGGGTTTCAGTATAGCATCTAACTCGAGACAAATCCTCGTATTTTTATCACTGCATTCAGCAACTCTGATCCAAACAAGGTACATTACAATTAGCCAAAACTAACCATGAGCCCGATCTACACAGTAAAGCAAATAAACAAAAAAGATGCACTTTACACGAAACTTTGTCAACATATACATTCATTATCGTGATTTAAGAACGGCTCCTTCCACAATTTTCCAACCGGAGTTTGCCCAGGACATGTCGTACCTAGTTGTATAGGTAGTACTGTATGAGTCATTGTGCTCTGGATGGGCTACATCAGTTAAACTTGCTGATTCCTCAAGAGTAGCTTCCACAATAGCACGCCGTCCATCAGCTGAGACAGTCACACTATCAATGGCAAGGTTTAAAAGCGTGTACTCCCAAAACCAACCATGCTGGGCAATTTCTGTTGCACGGTCTGTCCAAATCTTCAGCATCTGACCATCCAAAACCTGGCATTTTGAACATTATTGTCAGGCAAAACGCAAAGATGACACCAGATATTTCAGAGGTGGATAAACTGCATTTGGACAACAGCAAACAACAAAAAAGATGCTGGGTAGTTCCTCAATGGAGCCACTAAATAATCATTTGTCTACTACGAAAAATTTCACTTGCACTGCATAACAACTCATGTGGAACAGCTAAATTCTACAAGAAATCATTTGGTTCTTACAAATATTTGTGAATATGGTAGTATTTGTTAAAAAGACAATATCAGTAACATTGTATAAAAACTGAAACAGAACAGCTAACACACAATCCTACCCCTTGCTTTGGCAGGAAGTATCGTCTATTCAGAATTACGTCCTTAATTTTGGTGTGCAATAGTTATTTCAAAATGGTTCAATTTGATTTAAGTGGAAATATAGTTTCGACATGAACATAACTTGAATTAATTCTTGGAATCTAGTGTAGCACTAAACTGTAACCACAGCACTAATAACTTTTTTTTTTATAATGACCAACCACAATTCTAAGCTATATGTTGCTTCAACGAAAGATGAAAATATCCATGTTCCCTAAAAAAAAGAATATATCCATGTTCCACATTCTTAGCATCTCATTAGTAGATATCCATACAAGTTAAAGAGATGAAGCACCATTTGTCAGCAACTCTGGAAACTACCAAGTAGAGGTAGGAACCACTGATAGTTGACGCCAATTTAAAGACTGCGCATCCCAGTGATATAAGTCTAAAACAAGGAGATCTATAAGAGAAGGTTCTTGAGTCAGATTACAACCAAATGGAGTTCAGAACCAACTCAATCAGATGCATACTACTTCGCATGCCAAACCATAATTCATCATTTCTCCTTTCTTTTTTCCCGAAAAAGGGAAAAGATGAGTTATAGTTGGCAAGCCAAGTAGTAGTCATCCCATAGACATTTTTTCTTCATTTCTTCTAACATTTGGAGACTCATAATTCTTTTTGCACACAAAAAGGCATTACTTCCTATTAGATTTTTAGAAGAGAAAATTCAGTCCTTTTAACATAGACAATTCAGGAGTAATTAATCTTCTGAAGGTTTCCTACTCTTCATTCTGGATGGGTTTTTATATGTTCCGTAAGGTTGTTCACAAATATAAGTTTGGGGTAATATGTTACAATCTCAAAAAAAATATAAGTTTGGGGTACCTATGGGAAATACAAACATTGTAATAATTGTGTGTCGTCTAATTTGCAGACTCTCCCATCTCTCATGTGATTCTATAGCTGGTGCCTCTGTCACTTAGGCAGCCACAACTTGAATAGACAATGTCATAGATTGCTGGACTCCTCCTTGCTGAGGTTTTCAGTGAGGAATCTGTCAGATTATTGGCTAAAATTGATTGTGATTTCAGGAAAAAGCCTAAGACAGATGGAAAGAAAGGTGGTAAGGTTTGATTCAGGCGAAGTAGCGAACTACATTTTTCAGTGAGCGGTATCTAATGGAAGGTGGCTACTGTGGGTCTCAAGGCTTTCAAATTTTATTGTCCTTTCATGTCATACTAGTGAAATGTAAATCAACATTATAAAAGAAAGGCATTACATATTCATACCTCTGACAATTTGTTGAGACAGTGATCAGTTCCAAGAGACTGGGATTTGATATTCTGCCACTTCCTAACTATACTTTCTGCAAGCCTTGTATCCATTCTAGGAACCTCGAGAGGATTTTCAACTAGCGAGGCACCTGCAGTTGGAGATAAAATTTCTGATATCCAGAAAAAAAGGGAAGGTTGTATGAAGAAAGCAGAACTGAGCCTTACTCAATAATTTAAAAGAAGTCCATAATTAAGAAATTATAATAAAAACAATGATAATAGAAGAAGATATTATTTATATCATTATAAGATAGCTTTACAGCAACCACTTGTAACAAATAACAAAGATCTTTTCTCTCGAGTCCAGGTTGTTGACAGAAGCAGCAGAGAAAAGAAAAAGAGTGGCACATGGGGCCAATGGATCAGTGAGTCGTACCCACACTGATGGCATCTGAGGCAATGGCTGAACTAGCAGCATTACGTTGAACTGATGACCCATGTCTAAAGGAAGAAAGCTTCAACCCAACCAAAGTCAAGAGTCCAACCGCCACTCCAGCACACATAATCTTCACACTTGCATCTTTTATCTTGTCAGTTATCAACTCTTGCTCTTGATAGTCAGAACTTATTCTCTTAGGATCCTCAACTGTCGTGACAAAATGATTTTGATCACGAAGCTCTCCAAGATCCTCAAATGGCTTAACAGTATCAAATTCGTTCATCTCATTGTCGCCATATCGCCTTACACTGCCTTCCCCATCGCCAGCAGGAAAAACTTTCTGTAATGCCTGAATTGCACTAGCCTTAACACTATCAAGCACAGCTGTAGCTTCAGCTCCAATCCTTGCAATAGCTGCTGCAGCAGCTAAAGGTGAAGCATCACCACCTTCCAGCCTTTCCAAATATCTTAAAACAGTAGGGTCATCATAATAGTCTCCAAGCTTGAAAGTGATATCTTCTGTCTCTCTAAATCTGAGAAAGACCACTTCCATCAACCAGGTCTCCAAAAGCTTACATAGACCAGGGAGCAGATCAGTTTCATTGTCATCCTTCGAGTGTTCTGCAACAAAAGTCACAATAGATGGATCTCTATAGGGTGAGTCCTCAGTGTCTAGGCCCAACCATGAGCGACATTCATCGACTTCTCCAACAAGCAGTGAACAAAGGCCCCTCTCCAAAGCGAAGTCGATTTCACGGTTTTCTCTAACAGTGTAGACAGACACAGAGCTTCCATAAGCTGTTACTTTGGTCTGCTGAAGCTGCTGAAAAAGGTTATCAGCATCTTGGATGAGATGAGGTTTTTTTCCAACAAAAGCTTGAGCAACCAGTGCAAGTGCCACTCCATAAACTTCAAAGCTTTCTGCAGGAATGTTACTTGGCGTTGCGACGAAGAGGTCCACCTTTAAAAAAACGAAGACGAGGGAAATGAAGATAAGGAGTAAAATGAACAGTTACAAAGATACCAAAACATACGAAATAAAGTCAAGTCAACCTGCTCAGCAGCTGTCATCCGTAGAAAGGCCTCATTCATGAAATCTTCTCGTGTGAACCCCCCAGAAATCGCAGCTGCTCCTCCTCCTCCAACAGCCCACAAAATATTGCGCACACCATGAAGACCCTCTGCTCTTTTCATTCTGTATTCATCACCAAGAGGAAAATCTAGAAGTTCAAGCACGTAGCGTGGATTTATCTCTTCTAATGTCTCATCTATCTGGGATTGCAGATCAAGGGCAAGATTACTTGCACCTTCTTCCTGGAAAATGAAGGCAGAAAGTTCCTCATTATTTGCTCTTCACTGTAAGCTTACAGTTCACCCCCAAAAAGGCATGCATTAAAGCAGATGAGAGAGAAAGAAAAGGCGCGCGCACACACCACACACACAAACATTACAAGACAATCAAATGGAGATGTAATTGTAAGTGCTTCCCATGACTAATATTTAAGACTATTGAATGATGGATGACCAAGAACACTATATTCATTCATTGGTAAATCAGAATGAAGAGTTAGGAACCAGTACAACAATACAAACCCCCCTCCACCACTAAAGTCATTTGTTAAAAAGACATTTGCAGCTGTAAAAGCTGGGCTATAGTGCATAAACTATAGAAAATAGCTATTGCCGTGTGTGTTCCCTTCTATTTAGCATTTCAGATAAACGACCACAATCACTTTAACTGAATCATATCAAGAGAAGTCATTATACCTGCAACAGCTTAAGCGCTCTTTCAAGCAGTTCACAACCTTTAACAAAATCACGAGGTGAAAGTGCCATGGCATCTCGTGAATGGTCAACATATGTGAGCGCCATAGCCAAGACCACATCTTGCTTGAATGACTTCGGCAATCTCTCTTTCAGCAAGCTTTCCCCAATCTGAAGAACTACTTCAGTCTCACCAGCTTCTTGCAAAACACACAATGCTCCAGGAACCTGTCACATCCATAACATTCTTTAAATTCTTTGCATCCCACTAAAACTTTTGCAGGGTTTAAGTATTATAACCAACCCAGGTACAAATTTTATTACACTATCAGTTAGTTAAGTATTAAGATCTAATAACAAGTAATTGCCAGTAGTAAGTGTAGATTGGTAATCTGGAAAATAGGCAAGTGACAAGCTACAACCGGTTAAATTACACTGGCCATGTACAAAATCTTTTTCTTTCACTTATATAACTTAAACAAAGACTTTAACAATTACCTTTACTTATAGTAAGTGCGGATTGGTTATCTGGAAAATAATGTAAGCATCAAGCGACAAGCCTACAACTGATTAAACTACATTGATTGCTCTCACTGAGTCACTGTATATAACCTTTTCTTGTGACCGCGAAATTTGTTTGGGGCCATCCCTTAGGACCAACCGCAGCCTTCAAAACACGGGTATAATGGGCCCGTCCCTCTATCCTTCTCCATTTAAATACCAGGCTTTGTTCACATGGCGCAGGGCTGGAACCTATGACCTAAGTCACAAGTCCCTCAACCTTTGCCACTTGAACTAAGCCTTGGGGGCGCTCTAATTGTATGTAACTTAAAATTGCAAACTTTTACAACTTATCTACTTGCAATTGGTAATTTGGAAAATAAAATAAGTAACATGCTACAATTGTTAGCTTAATTATACAGATAGTGTAGAATGAATGTACAATGTCGGTGTAACTAACTTAAACCCAAGCATCTAAGATTAACCTATGTGTGTAACTTAAAATTTTATATAACTTAAATTCAAGCATCTAAGATTAACCTATATACCCCCCTCCATCCCAAAATAAGTGTCGTTTTAGCCCCACAAAAGAAATCGTCCCAAAATAATTGTCGCTTTAGGAATTCAAGACAATAATTAGTAATTGTTTCCAACTATACCCTTATATATTAAAGAACTATTTCTTCTTAATAGTGCTCAATTCTCAAAAAACGTCTAATAAATAGGAGTAACTTAGTAAACGATACATTGTATTTATTGTTTTCCTTAATGGGCGTGAGAACAGATAAAACGACACTTATTTTGGGAAGGAAAGAGTATAACTTAAGCTGAAGCATCTAACACTAAACACAAATGGACACTATTGGGCTTTCAATTAGCTAACAGATTACTTCCTCTGTCTCATATTATTTGTCCAACAACAACAACAACATACCCAGTAATATCCCACAATGTGGAGTCTGGGGAGGTAGAGTGTACGCAGACTTTACATCTACCTTGGTAGGTAGAGCGATTGTTTCAAAAAGACCATCGGCTCAAGACAAAGCATAAGCACAAGCAAAGCAAGAGAAACGATCGGATCCGAATACGAAATTTAAAGCAGTATGAAAATGACGGTAACAAAAACGAATAAGTCATGATAGCGTGGTCTGAAAAAGGAAGCAGTAACTAACGCAGGTAAATAAGATAAACAGAGTACACTAAAGAACCCATAACAGCAATATTGAGCGATAGAGGACTATAAAGTAATACTGCGCCTACTAGTATGATAGGCTAAGCAGGCCTACAATAATAACACTACAACTACCAGTTACCAGTTTGTAGGCGTAAGTAGGACTACACTCAACTATCTACTAACCTTCTACCCTAATATGTGTCCTCCACAACCCCTTATTTACCCAATACTTCTTCGGTCTACTTCTACCCCTCCTGAACCCGTCCATAGCCAACCTCACACACCTCCGCATTAGGGCATTTGTGTCTCTCCTCTACATATGCTCGAACCATCTCAACCTCGTTTTCCGCATCTTATCCTCCACCGAGGCCACTCCCACTCTGTCCTGGATATTATCATTTCTAATCTTATCCCTTCTTATATGCCCACACATCCATCTCAGCATCTTCATCTCGGCAACTTTCATCTTTTGGATGTGCGAAGTATTGACTGGCCAAAACTCCACCCCATACAGCATAGTCGGTCTAAACAACACCCTATAGAAATTGCCTTTAAGTTTTAGTGGCACCTTTTTATCGCACAAGACTCCATATGCGAGTCTCCATTTCATCCACCCTGCCCCAATACGATGTGTGACATCGTCATCAATCTCTCTATTCCCTTGATAATAGACATGAGGTACTTGAAGCTTCCTTTCTTTGGAATGACTTGAGTACCAAGTCTCACCTCCACGTCTGTCTCATGCTCGCTCCTGTTACTGAACTTGTACTCCAAGTATTCTGTGTTGGTCCTACTCAGCCTGAACCCTTTAGACTCCAGCGTCTGTCTCCAAACCTCCAGCTTAGTGTTTACTCCGTTACGAGTCTCATCGATCAGAACTATGTCATCTGTGAATAACATACATCATGACACCTCCCCTTGGATTTGTCGCGTCAGTCCATCCATCACCAAGACAAATAAGAATGGGCTAAATGTTGATCCTGGGTGCAACCACATCATCACTGGAAAGTGCTCTAAGTTTCTTCCCACTGTCCGTATCCTGGTCTTGGCTCCATCATACATATCCTTGATCACCCCAGTGTACGCCACAGATACACCTCTAACCTCCAAACATTTTCATAGAACCTCCCTAGTGACTTTGTCATATGTCTTCTCGAGGTCGATGAAAACCATATGTAAGTCTCTCTTTCTCTCTCTATACTGCTCCACCAACCTCCTAATAAGATGAATGGTTTTTGTAGTCAAATGACCCGGCATGAATCCAAATTGATTATCGGAAATAGACACGTCTTTTCTCACCCTCATCTCCACGACCCTTTCCCAAACTTTCATAGTATGGCTTAGCATCTTGATACCCTTATAGTTGTTGCAACTCTGGATGTCACATTTGTTCTTGTACAAAAGAATCATTGTACTCCACATCCATTCTTCGGGCATTCTCGCCGTCTTAAAAATAACATTAAACAACTCAGTCAGTCACTCCATACATGCCCTACCTGCGCTCTCCCAAAATTCAACTGCGATCTCATCATGCCCGATCGCTCGTCCCCTGCGCATCCGGCGAACAACACTCTTAACCTCCTCAACCTTAATGCTTCTACAATATCCAAAATCCCGATACCTTCCGGATTGCTCCAGATCTCCCAACACAATGTCTTTATCTCCTTCTTCATTCAAGAGTTTATGAAAGTAAGACAGCCACCTCCGTCTAATATATGTGTCCTCCACCAGTACTTTGTCGTCCTCGTCCTTGATGCACCTCACGTGATCCAAGTCACGGGCCCTCCTCTCTCTCGCATTGGTTAGTCTGTACAACTTCTTGTCCTCGTCTTTTTTTTCTAGTTCCACATACATGCGTTCAAAAGCAATCGTTTTCGCCGCCGTAACTGCTAGCTTTGCCACTTTCCTCGTCATCTTATACAATTTCTTATTTGTCCACTTCTCCACCTCATCCTTGCTTTCAATCAATTTCGCATACGCCGCTTTTTTTGCTTCCACCTTCTCTTGAACCTTACCATTCCACCACCAGTCCCCTCGATGCCACCACGTCTACCCCGCGAGACCCCTAGCACTTCTCTAGCTACCTCTCGGATGCAACTGACTGTCATGTCCCACATACCGGTCGCATCCCCACTACTCCCCAAGTCCCCCGGCCATTAACCTCTCCCTCATCTCATTTGCACTAGCCATGGTCAACCTACTCATTTGATTCTTAGTCTGTCATCCACAACCCTCCTCTTCTCCATCTTAATCTTCAAATCCATCACCAAAAGCTTATGTCAGGTTGTAAGATACTCCCTCGGAATAACCTTGCAGTATTTACAAAGACCGTTGTCAACCTTCCTAAGGAGCATAAAGTCTATTTGAGTCTTAGCCACCGAGCTACGGAAAACCACCAAGTGTTCCTCCTCCTTCATAAACCTCGAATTGGCCATCACCATCCCAAAAGCTTTAGCGAACTCCAAGAGTGAGATGCCTCCCCCGTTCCTGTTCTCGAGGTGCACGTCGTCATAACCCCCGAAAGTGACCCGATATGTCCATTGAAATCCCCTCCTACAAATAACTTCTCAGTGGGTGGTATACCTCCCACCATCTCGTCCAAATCCTCCCAAAAGTGTTTCTTTTATCCTCGTCCAAGCCCGCCTACGGCGCGTAAGCACTAATAATGTTCATAGTGGACCCTCCAACTACCAACTTAATCGCCATCATCCTAATGGCATTGATCTTCCTAACATCTACCACCTGATTCCTTAGCTTGCTGTCTACCAAAATGCATATCTCATTCCTATACATCGACCTATCCGAGAACCATATTACTTGTCCACATTACTAAAAATATTTGTCCCAAATTACTTGTCAATTTATAAACCCAAGACATAATTAATTAGATCTTTTCCATTTTACCCTTAATATCAAGTGTTCTTGAAAATAATCATTAATCAATACTCCCTCCGTCCAGTTTTACTTGTCCACTATACTAAAAATAGTTGTTCAATTTTACTTGTCCACTTTGAAAAACCAAGAGATAATTTACCATTTCATACCTATTTATCCTTATCATTTATTATTCGATTGACAAGTTCAAGAAAATTTTAGTGGTTGCACAACTTTTAAAGTATGTTTTGTTTATTTCAATCATTAGATTACTTAGCAATAATTAGGGGTGATATAGTAAAATTATCATTCTATTTTTAGCTCCTTAATAGGCGTGCCAAGTCAAAATGTAACAAGTAAAAATGGATGAGGGAGTAATTTATACTGATACTTAAAATGACTTTACAATGTCAGTGTATATAATCGTCCCAAAATAATTGTAGCTTTAGGAATTCAAGACAATAATTAGTGGAGTAATTATTTCCAACTATACCATTATATTAAAGAACTACTTCTTCTTAATAGTCCTCAATTCTCAAGAAACATCTAATAAATAGGGGTAATTTAGTAAATGATACCTTATATTTATTTATTTCCTTAATGGGCATGAAAACAGCTAAAACGACACTTATTTTGGGACGAAAAGAGTATAACTTAAGCTGAAGCATCTAACATTAACCACAAATGGACACTAACCACAAATGGACACTATAGGGCTTTCAATTAGCCAACAGATTATTCAATTAAGAATGTGAATAGTTAAAAATAATTAAGTAAATGAAGGTAAAATGATACTTTATCCCATGGGACAGGAGTTAGAATACTATAGAACTCATGTTGAGCAAGGCCTTGATTGTATTCTCTACGAGATGTAGAGTCAGCTAGGGTTTCACAAGCAGCTTGAAGTATCTGTCGTCGCCCAATCAATGCTTCTTGACTGTAACCGTATTGTGGCTGCTTTGTAATTCTAGCATCGTACGATCTTCTAATACCGTCACCAAGGAAGTGAGCTTCAGCACCAAGCACTCGGTAAAAATCTATAGGCATTGACACGTGGCGGTCTGGAGGAGATAGCGGAGGAGGTGGAAGAGTAGTTGCGGAGGTTGAATTTTGGATGTCCGGTGAATTGGAGGTGGTAGTGGTGGAAGGAAGGAATTGGAAGTCGGCGAGAAGACGATCCGTCCATTTACTGGCGGAGAAATTAGTTGCTCCGCCGGTAACGGCATTGAGTCGAGGTGGTTTTTTACTGCCGGCGGAGAGTTGAGATGGTGGTGAAAGGCGTGGAGTGCAAATGCCGAAGCTTAGGTGTATTAATGCCTCCATTGTTAAGGGAGGTACACGAGTACAAACTTCAAAATGTGCTCAACTGCTCATAATTGGTTGTTTTTCAGATATTTTTTGTTCTCACGATGGGCCGATTCTTATAATCTGGGCTAGACATTTCTTGTTGGGCTTGAGAGCTGGATCTTATGGTTGGATAGGCCCGTCTCATTTTGAATGATTAGATGGGTGTACTATTGGGACTAAGTGTTATTTGCACAAATAAGATGGGGAATTGACGTTTTGTTACAAGAATTAGATAGTATTGACAATTTTTTAACTCAAAACGTGGTAGCATATTTTAGGCCTAAAAATATTGGCACCTAGTAGCCAATTAAGTAAAGAGGCGCCTTTTTAATAGGGATGCAATTATTAGGTGTATACAATATATGTATACAAAATACAGTTGCAATAATAAACAACAAACCAACACGTGTATACATTACGTATACGTTTTGTATTTAGAAACAATAAAAAAAGTCAACTTCTGTATACAACCCAACAGGTGTATCCAATACATGTATACAAATCAAAATGCATTTAGAAACCAATAGGTGTATACAAATCCTAGATCTTCTTGGGAAATCAGACGATATCAATAGGTAAAGATATGGTCCAGGGACAACAATGTACCAATTTGGAGAGATTTTTATTAGTTCAAAATAGAGAGATCTTAGGGGAAGAGGTAGAAGAGGGGATAAAGTTGTGTAGAGAGAAATATACGGTATGTAGGGGCTGATTTATTGGTCACGTAATATAATTTCTAGTGGCCCGAAACGTGTGAAGTGGTCATTGTGTGCCAACTTTTTAAAACTTGGTTAATGTATGCCAATTGTATCTTAGTGATACACAGTGCCATTTCATCTTTTAGTTTTACTATTTAAAACTTGACCTAGTTAAGAAAAATAACTAGCGAAATGATAAAAAGGTCAGCCCGGTGCACTAAGCTCCCGCTATGCGCAGGATCCGGGGAAGGGTCGGACCACATGCATACAATAGACCCTTGTAGTCTGGCCCTTCCCCGGACCCCGCGCATAGCGGGAGCTTAGTGCACCGGGCTGCCTTTTTTTATCATTTCACTAGAAGGAGCAAAATTCTGGCGGATCAACGGAAGTTTTTATTTGATATTGGACAAGAGTTTCTTAACAAATTATGGTAATCATCAAGAATTCAGTCGCAATACTTGCCTTTACAGCAAGTTATAAACTTATAATAAACTTATAATATTACTTAGTATTGTACACTTACCATAATTGTAGGATTCTTGTACTACTATAATAGGGTTTTGGGATTAGAATAGGAATAGGTTGTCTATTATAGAAAATTGTATATTGTATATATACTCTTTCATTAATGAAAATAATCAAGGGATTATTTCTTTCATGGTATCAGAAGTCTAGGTTAATATTTTCTCTCAATTTTCGTCCAATTTTTGCGTAAGATTCCGAGCCCCTTCTCTCGGTTTCCGTGCCCAGAAATTATTTCTTCTTCCCAAATTTTCTTCCAAATCCCTTTCTCACGTCATTCATTGCTATTATGGCTAAGAACACGTTTCACCCTGCCCTTACTATTTCTAACATCAAGAATCACATCCCTATCATTCTTGAAATAGAAAACGTCCAATACACGATGTGGACCGAACTGTTCAAAGTTCACGCACGCTCGCATCAAGTCCTTCATCATATTATTCCCGCAACTCCTACGGATACGGAGGTGCCCAAACCCGAGGATGATCCTAAGTTATGGATGACCCTTGATGCTACAGTTCTTTAGTGGATTTACTCCACAATTTCTACAAACCTCTTGCAAATGATTATCGAACCAGACGCTACGGCGATGGCGGCATGAAATAGAGTACGTGATATATTTCAAGATAATAAAAATTCACGTGCGGTTACCCTTGAGCAGAAATTCTCCCACGTCAATATGGAAGATTTCCCCAACATTTTAGTATATTGTAAAAGGTTGAAAGAATTGGCGGACCAACTCCGCAACGTAGGTGAGCCAGTTACAAATGATCATGTGGTCCTACAAATGGTTGCATGCCTATCTGAGGCCTATAGTGGTGTTGGCACGCTTCTTTGTCAAAGCAGCCCTCTTCCTCAGTTTTATCAGGCTCGTTCTATGCTTACGCTCGAAGAAGCCAGCTTGGTTAAAAAGGCGGCTACCGGTGCTAGTACCGTAGTAATGTTAACGTCCTCCACTAATTTTACAGGTGTTGTTGATAATTCAGGCCAAAACCGTGGTCACGGTGGTGGCAAGAATAGTAGGAAAAATAATGGCAAAAATAGCGGGGGCAAACGCGGTGGTTCCGGCAATGGTGGCGGTGGACAGAATCCGGGTAGTGGGCCCCAAGCATCCTAGTCCCAGTAGTGGACCCCCTGGCCATAGGGCTGGGCCGGTAGCCCTTGGCCCATCAGCCCCTACGTTCAGCCAGCCCAATTTCCAGCGAATTGGGTCCAGTTTCAGCCACATTTTCGTCCCAATATTTGTGCTCCAGCTCCAGTCCAGTGCTACAGTAGAGGTCTGGGTCAGCATGGAGGCAGTCTTGGGCCTCGACCCCACCAGGCCCATCATACAGCGGGACTCACTCCTACTGACATTAATGTTGCGATGTACACACTTGGAATAAATCCCTTAGACCCAAATTGGTACATGGACACCGACACCACTACTCATATGACGTCGGACCCATGTACTCTCTCGTCTTATTCCAATTTGAGCAACAATCGTGGTATAATTGTTGGTAATGGTAATTCAATTCCAATTCGTGGTTACATCATAAAACTTTGTCTCCCCCCCCCATCCACCCCTTGTCTTGAAAAATACCCTTCATGCCCCTAAATTGATTAAATATTCGGTGTATGTCCGTAAACTCACCACTAATAATTTTGTTTCTGTTGAATTTGATCCGTTTGGATTTTCTGTGAAGGATTTCAAGACGGGGATTCCTCTAATGAGGTGTGATAGTAGGTGAGATCTTTATCCTATCACGCCATGTTCCGGTCTCTCGAGTTCAGCCTTGCCATCAACTTTTGCAGCCCTTGCTCCTTCCTTGTGGCATGCTCGTCTAGGTCATCCGGGGTCATCTATTTTGTCTTCCTTAGATAAAAATAATTTTATTTCTTGTAAGGGTACGCGTAGTACTTCGAATTGTCAATCTTGTTCTTTAGGAAAAATTGTTAGATTGTCGTTTGTAGACTATAATTCTCATACTTATGCTATTTGATATTATTCATAGCGATTTATGGACATCACATGTTCTCTGTTCTTTGGGTCATCGTTATTATGTTCTATTTCTGGATAATTATTCTAATTTTTATGGACTTTTTCGATAGCAAAAAAATCTCACATTTTTTCCACTTTCTTAAAATTTAGAACATTCATTAGAACCCAATTCGAACAAGAAATCAAAAATACTCAATGTGATAATGGAATGTTTCGGGAGTTCTGTGCTAATCATGGGATTAATTTTCATTTTTTTGTCCTCATACGTCTTCACAAAATGGGAAAGCTGAACGCAAAATTCGTATCATTAATAACATTGTCCGAACGTTATTGATTCATACTTCCGTACCCCATTTGTTTTGGCATCATGCTCTATAAATGGCTACATATCTCCTTAACATTCTTTCTACCAAAGGTTTGACATATTCGTCCCCTCTTCAAATTTTATATAATAAGACTCTTTCGTATTCACATCTTAGTGTCTTTGGGTGCTTATGCTATCCGTTGTTTTCGTCCACCACAATTAACAAACTCCAGGCCCGCTCTACCCCTTGTGTGTTTTTGGGTAATCCGTCTACTCATCGTGGTTACAAATGTTTTGATTTATCGTCTAATAAAATCATCATTAGTCGTCATGTTATTTTTTATGAAATCCAATTTCCGTACGCTAAATTGAGTAGTCTCGTGCCTAGTTCATATAATTTTTTGGATGACGATGTCTCCCCGTATATTATCCACCATTTCTCAGACATATCCCGCACACTAAATCCACCAGCGGGCCCGCTGGTTCTACAGTCCTGTCACCGCCTCCCCCGTGGGTCCAGAAACTGGGCCGCCTCCCCAGCCCAGTTCTGGCCCAGTTCTTGTTCCTGTTACTACGACGGAAACAGTGCCCAGTTCCCGTGTTGGGCAGCACACTGCCTGCTGGCCAGTCCGTCACTGATCCCGTTATTTTCCATAATTCACTCAATTCTCCCCCGAGTCATAGACCAGTCACTAGCAATCAACGGGGTGTTTTTAAACCAAAAAGATATTTTAATTTAAATTATAATCTTCTTAAATCACCCCTATCCCGTAATCCTGTATCTGCTTTAAATGACTCGAATTGAAAAATTGCTATGACCGATGAATATAATACTCTTATTGATAATAATACGTGGGAGTTGGTGCCCCGTCCAGCTGTTGTTAATATTATTCGGTCTATGTGGATTTTTGCTCATAAGGACAATTCTGACGGTTCGTTTGCGAGGCATAAGGCTCGTCTTGTAGGTGATGGTAAGACTCAACAGGTTGGTGTGGATTATGGTGAGACATTTAGTCCGGTGGTCAAGCCGGCTACCATTCGCACGGTGCTCAGCTTGGCACATTCATCAGTTAGGGGTTTAGGGATCTCAAATATCCTCATCATGTCTGTTTGTTGAAGAAGTCCGTGTACGAGCTTAAGCAGTCTCCACGGGCTTGGTATAAGAGGTTTGCACACTATGTTTCGACTATTGGGTTCTCTCACAGCTGGTTTGATAATTCATTGTTCATATATCGTCGTGGTTCTTCATTGGCATATATATTTTTATATGTGGATGATATTATCTTGACTACCTCTTCCGATATATTACGCCAGTCTATCATGACAATGCTTAGTTCTGAGTTTGCTATGAAAGACTTGGGGCCCTTGAGTTACTTTTTGGGGATTGCTATCACTCGTCATGCAGATGGGTTGTTCTTATCACAGAGGAAGTATGCAACTGAGATCATTGACAGGGCTGGGATGTCATCCTGTAAGTCCATTTCTACTCCGGTTGATACTAAACCCAAATTGGGTGCTGCAGCTGGCTCACCGTATGAGGATCCGACCCGCTATCGTAGTATTGCAGAGGCCTTTCAGTATCTTACGTTTACAAGACCAGATATTACGTATGTCGTACAGCAGGTGTGTTTGTTTATGCATGATGCCAGGGTTAAGCACATGAATGCCCTCAAGCGCATTATTCGGTACATCCAGGGGACACTTGACTATGGCTTACATTTATATCCTTCGTCGACGTCTACACTTGTCTCGTATACAGATGCTGATTGGGGTGGCTGTCCAGACACCAGACGTTCTACGTCTGGCTATTGTATGTTTCTTGGTAATAACTTGGTCTCGTGGTCTGAGAAACGTCAGTCGACTTTATCCCGCTCCAGTGCCGAGACCGAGTATCGAGGGGTAGCCAATGTGGTCTCTGAATCATGTTGGTTACGTAATCTTCTTTTAGAGCTTCATTGTCCTATTCATAAAGCTACCTTGGTTTACTGTGATAATGCGAGTGTTATCTACCTTTCTGGTAATCATGTTCAACACCAGCGCACCAAGCATATAGAGATGGATATTCACTTTGTTCGCGAAAAGGTAGCTCATGGACAAGTACGCGTCTGTTGTCGCGCCCGTTTTTTTCCGACCCGCGAGAGGTCAGAGCAGAGCACAAACGTATTCGATGATTCCTAGGTCAATTGGATTGAGGAGTCGCCACCTAATTATTCTAAGGTGAATTAGGGCACCTAAATGTTTGACTATAAATGCTGCAATAACTCCAATTTTAAGGTCTGCGAAACTAGTGAGATTCTAGGTAAGGGTTCTTTATTATCCTAAAGGGAAGGGGTTAGGCATCCTTTAAGATCCGCTAACTTGCGGTTATCCGGTCAAACTCAGGTTAATTATTGTACTAAGGAAAATGCCATTTTAAAATAGAAAGTTAAACTAATATTGCAAATATTTAGTAAAAGAATGCATTTTTTGTACAAGTATGCATTTGTATGGTATTTAAAGAGAAATACATGTAAAGTTGAAAAGTATGCATTTTTAACAATTGATAGTAAAAACAAAAATTATTTATAATGCCAAAGAAGTAAATTTTTTGGAAATCATTGAGTTGCAAATTTAAAAAGATAAACTTATTTGTATGATTGATAAAGCGAATAAAAGATGACCAAAGTTGTTTGGAAAATTTTGGACATGCATGACGAGCCTAAAATAAATAACTAGCGAAGGGTTTTATGATTTAAACTACCCTATGAATTAATTCTAAGTTTGCCTATTCTAAGCATTTCAATAGTTACATAAGTGCGATAAATAATATTACAATACAGAGCGGGATAAAAGCTGAATTAAAGAAAGTAAATAAAATAAATAAACTCCGAGGAATATCTACCTTTATTTACTTTATTCCCTGCAAGCTGTCAAGAACAATCGGTTAGAAACAGTTAAATACAAATAACTTCGGATCCGTGTCCAAAACAATGAGTGTTTTGGTCACGGAGGGCTCAGACTTAAATTTTGAAAAGACCATTCCAATCACGTCGTGGCTGCAAACGTATGACTCGGTAGTTATTTTGATTGCCTCGCCTACTAAACGTGTTGGTGTAACACCCTGTATTTTCGGGTAGCGGTTGAACTCGTAACGTATGTGAGTAGACCCGGACCCGGGAAATTTTTCGTTGTACTTGTGTATATTAATAAGAGGATTAGTATATAAAAGGGCGTGATCCCGAAGTAATTTTGGAATTTAGTAAGGGTGTCGACGGAGTTGAATAATAATTGTGTGTCCCCGAAGAGAGTATAGACTGGTATTTTTATTACGGGAATTATGATATTGACATATGAGGATTTTAGTAATCGTCGGGATTTAAATAATCGGAGATCGAAAATTTAATTGTGTGTATAATTAATTAATTGTGGGATTAATTAATTAGGGAGGGGACAATTTATAGTGGGAGTTGGTAAGTGAGATGTTATAATCGATTTGGGGGTGGCTAAGCCCCAAATCGATCGACCGAGATCAGCAGCCCATAAGCCCTTCTCTTCTCCATTTTTTTTTCTTTCATTTCTTCAACTCCATCTCTTCAACCATGGATCCTACAGTGTGCTCTCTTCATCTCTACCAAATTCCTCCATCAAAATTCATTTCTAGCAACAGGAGTAACCTCAGTTGATGGGTTTTCTGAATTTTTTGACCAAAATTGGGGATTTTCGGGAGCTTCCATATAACCAAAACGAGGGAGAATTCTTGGTATTCTGGGCTAAATTTCCGGTAGAACCGAACCATTAGCAAGCTTAGAAACTCAGGAGCTTTACAAGAAACCTTGAATACAACCGGATTCTGGCGCGAATCGATTTGGGGGTCTGTTTCTGGTTGTCGGAAGCTGTGTCGAGCAAAAGGGTTTCCCAACGATTCTCGTCGATGTGTTTAATGAGGTAACCTTCCTTGTTCTTAATAGTTTGTACAATTTTCTGAAATCTTTTTCTTGCTATTAGTTCTAAAAACGATTGTCGAAAATGCGAATTTGGGTGGGTATCGTTAGGACTGCTGTAATTGGGAGGTACTGGGATTGCATGTGAAAATGTGGTACTGTTTTGGAGATTGTAGTAGTATAAGAAGGAGGATTAAGAGAGTTGGATGTTTCACTACTTACATAGATTTTGATATAGAAGGAATGTAGGTTCTACGCTTTCAAAGTGTTCGTTAGAATGTCCCTAAGGATCTGTTTTTAATATGTTGATTCGATCGTGATGTAATTCGTCCGTATGATGTAGATAATCATTCATAGAGCTTACAAGGACCCACAGAACTTAGATAAATTCGACGACAAGGTTGAAGTTCTAAAACGAGGCATACTATAATATTAAGTTGATTAGTTCGTCTAAGAGGTATGTGAACTATTCCTTCTTTCTTTGGCATGATTTTTATTTAATGAAAGTACGGCGGACGTACTTAATTCTTATACAGTTTAATTCCTAAAGAGGATTGTTATGAGAAGTGCCTAGGATTTTTCAGCAAAGAGTTATTATGACTTTATTACAATGATTTGATTGAGAGTCAAATGATGATTTTTACTTACATATGGTTACTCATGATATCTACTCGTGCTAAGTGTGATTGCTTCACCTCATCGAGTCCCGGGCCGGGTTACGATTCGTGCACAGCCTTGCATTGTTCACCGAGACCCTTACTAGAGGGCCGGGTTACGTAGGATGGATCCATAGATGAGATATGACTGTATCGAGTCCCAGCATGGGCCGGGTTATGATATGATTCCACCGAGTCCCGCATTAGTGGGCCGGGTTACGTTACATGTATATATATATGTATATGGACATGCGTACATGTTTTCCTGACTTGACTCTCATTTTTATAAGGCACAACTGACTTTTATGGTTTATGGCATAGTTGAATTTGGATCCTGATTTTTATACTGATCTCCTGTTTCTGTTAGCTACTTATGATCTCTTTTACAGCTTCATGTTTTACATGCTCAGTACATTATTTCGTATTGACCCCCCTTTTCCTCGGGAGGCTGCGTTTCATGCCCGCAGGTACATGCTCTCAGTTTGGTGAACCTCAGGCCTAGGTTCCTACTCAGCAGGTTGGAAAGCTCCTTTGATCCAGAGCTTTGTCATTTTGGTACCGAACCTCTTTTAGACTTCTGTTAGTATTTAGGGGCGCGACGGGGCCCTGTCCCGTCATATGACGTTATTCTTCTTATAGAGGTCTGTAGACAGTGGTGGGTTGTACGTATGTAAGGGTTATGACTCTATTTTGGCCAGTCATTCCATTGTATTCTGTGTTGGGGTGTTTCCATGTATATACGTTAGTATCTGTTGGCAGCCTTGTCGGCTTGTCTGTTATATTGTGTTGGCTAGTTGTGACTCCTCAGGAGACAGGTGCATTCGGGGGTAAAGGCAGCCCTGTCGGCTTGCCTACCCTGGCATATATTGTTATTGCGACGTTATGCTGCCGGATTTCAGACTCATTAAGGGTTAGTTGGATTATGTGTGACAGGTTGGTATAATGACATCATTAAGGCGGTTAGTCGCGGCCCGTCGGGTCAGGTCGTGACAAAAGTGGTATCAGAGCAGTTAGTCCTCGGAACGTCTACAGACCGTGTCTAGTAGAGTCTTGCGTATGGGTATGTTGTGCACCATACTTATACGCATGAGGCTGCCGGACATTTAGGATTGGTTTCTATTCTTCTTACTCTAAGATCGTGCAATAGAGCTATGTTATTAGGTTATTCCCTCTCTGACGTATTAATGTGTTACAGCTATGCCTCCAAAGAAAGCGACAGCCGCCAGAAGGGCAATACGAATTCGAGGTTATGAGAAACTATCTTACTCGTATACGGGAAGAAATAATGTAAGCTTGGGACATGGAATATTTGAGACTCTTAGAATATTAGATGATCGTTGAGACCTTAGATATACAAGGCCTTCTTGAGTAAAATATTTTATGTTTGATCTGGGTCAAAGTACATGGTATATGTGAAGTCTATTAGTTGGGATGACTTTTTATTATGCTTATGTTTATATGAAAAGGAATATGAGATATGCCAAAAACTGGAATTGCTACTATTATACATATAAGGTTTGTTGTCTCTGGAGCAAGTGGTCTTGATAAGTCCTTGAAATTAGTTCAGCAGGTATGTGATAGTCGTTAACGGGTTGTCCTACTTATGGATGGGGCTTAGGAATAGATGGTCCTCTACATGTGGTAATATTACCCTGTTTAAGTTGATGTGTTCCAGCTTTTCTTATGAGTTATGCTATCCATGTTATGTATAAATGTATTCTGTCTTGGTCATACTTCTTTCGGAACAGGGGTGGTCTCATTAATGTCCCCGTACAATATGTGGGTTGAGTATAAATCACTTGTGTTAGAACCTATCTTCGCCAATATTGCTCAGTGGGACTACCTCTAAACAGTTAATTAGACTTGCCTAGATATCTTTTATGTTTGATTAAGATTTCCCCCGTAATTGCCTTTGCGTATCTTAATGTAGAATGCAAAATGTTCTAATAACCCAAGCCTGCGTTTTATCTCTTAAATAGGGAATAGATTCGTATGCTAAACATGTTGTCAATAATTGCTTAAGGGAGTGGAAAATTGAGTATTTACAAAATTCCAGGAATGACTTGCTGCTGCAATAGACGATTTACTTATTTAAGTTAACTATAAAACCTTGAATATATTATGCCAAGCATTGTGTAATATATGTGAACATTGTGGCTATTGTGACTACTCTATTAATGTCTAGCATGTTCAGTTGATGAAAACACTGTTAGAGTATTGTGTGACGATTATTTGTGTGTTAAGTGGTTGTCTTGTTAGGTTTAAGGGTTATTTGACCTTGTATGACCCGTTTAAATGATTGAAGGGCTTAATGTTTTTTTATTTATTTATTCATCTGCCTATAATAAGGGAACTAAGATTTAGCATAAGAATGTTGTTATAATTATGATAGGATCACCTAATGACTTTGAAATGGATGTGTGTCTTGTTTAAGTGCTGTCGTGATCGGAAGGATAGCTTAGGAGCCTATTTGGTGTATGTTTTGCTGGTTAAAGGGTCATACCTATCCTTGGCAGGTCCCAATAGTCTTAGGTGGTCTAATACCCATCTGGACATAACTATTTAAAATAACCTTGTCCCTTCCTTAAGTGCATAACTCTGCATCCAGTTTGGTTTGATTGTATATGCCCATGTTTTGTATCTATGTGTTGATTAAATCAAACTGTTAAGTCCACCTATTCCCATGTTCGCTACTGCAGTGTGTCTACCCCCTTCTCCTTTCATGTAAATTTGGTAGATAATATAAGATCATTTGAGTTTTGATAGGTATCTAAATCACATGTTGGAAAAAAAAAAGATGAATGAAAAATGAATATCTGAGTAGTTCCTCAACTAGGTGCATTCCCTTGCCTCTATCGATTTGGTTAAGTTATTAAGTGAGTAGCGATGAGGTTAGCATGACATGGATTGGCAGGCTGGATTGAAGTTGGGTTAGCATGTATGGGTTATTTAAATTAATGTGATGACCAATATATTATTTTGGAAACTCGTGTGGCTATCTGTAAGTCGTTTGGTCATATCATCTACCTAAAACAAGCGCCACTAATTAAGAACAAGATTAGTTGTCCTATTTAACAAAACTTGTCTTATATCGTCTGATATGATAATTTAAAACTAGAAGAGAATGAGTTAAGTGTGTTGATATGGTTGAGGTTATGTGATGTTAATTATGATGGGAATTGATAAAGGGTAGCCTATGTGATGATTGTGAATTATGAATATTACCTAAATTCTGAGCCTGCTTTACTGATTTGGGGGTATGTTAGAAGATGTGACTAAGCATGCCTAAATAAATGGTTATATGTTTGGATTAATCAAAAGGAATATGTGGATTTTGCAGGTTGATTGATAAGGTTGTTGTATAGTCTGGTGTAATTTTAGTTGAATCATGAAATGACTTTTAAACTATTGTATGCATAAGTTAAGCGATAATAACCTTGTTTGGATTGATTTTGGGAGTGATTAGTATTGTTAGAGACAATTCCGACTTGATAGAAATCTAACCTAAAGTTAGGAGTAACCTATAACTTATTGGTTATAGTAAAAAAAAAAAAGACCGGTGTGACCTCTATTACATTTTTCATATAATTACAATAGTAACCCTGGTTGAGTATAAGCTTAGAGAATATGTCGGCTTACTGTTTTTGGTTTTTCCATAAGGTATCCGATAATTTGGAATGATGTAGCCTACATGTGGTCTCCAATGACATGTTTAGCTTCAATTATGACTACATGATGTCCTGTCTGTGCTATTAATATCTTGTTACTTCTATGGACGCATACTGTGATATAAACTGGATTTTTTTTTTAAAACCAAAGGACTTATTTTAGTTTATTGCTGGACCTTATGAGCTTAACACTAACCCAAGAGGTTGTGGTATGTCCAAAGGGAAGTTTAGTTCCTAAGTTGTTTTCTTAGGTATGTACTTGTTATATCTATGTTCTTGTAACTTGAACTTTATGTGGGCTGAACTTTGAAGTTATGTTATGAATACCTAGAAAAGAGTATTTCTGCACCCATTCATGTATCCATGTGATCATTGCCAATGTGTAAACCAATCCACCTAGTTTAAGTGCATGTGTAAGTTAGGAATAAAAGCTTAGGACCACTATGCTAGTTGACATATGTTCCCAACAAGTTAAAATGATAGGCTTAGGATAATTTCCGCATGCTAGTCTTGAAGAGATGATTCAGAAAGTTCCCCTGGATCCTGTATTTCGCTTCTGTGGACTGTTGGTATGCAGTCTCTTAATGCATCTGTTTTGACCCCTGGATATGCAGACTGTTTATGCTAAAGTAGTGGTAATATGACAGTTTGGGAGTCTGTTTAATTAGATAAAACTGACCTAAGTGAATATATGTGGATGAAGGTGTTGTGGTGGGTTAAAGTTAACATGCGCAGTTAAAACAAAGCATAATGTGTGAATTTTAGACTTGTACACATGCAGTGTTAGGTAACTTCATGACTAAAGTGTTGTTAATTTAAAGTTGTTCCAGTTATATGTAGACTTTAACCTCCAAGATGAGTTTCAACCCTTCTTGTTTAAAATATGACCTCTCATGTTAGGGTTCTAATTAAAGACATGTTATAGGTAAGAAAATGTGCAAAGGTTGCTTAGTCCATTTCTATGCCTTGATTGCATTTGTTTGCCTATAATATTATTTGTCGTGTTCAAGGATGTATGACTGTATGAGAAGTGAAATATCCAGCATGTTTAGACTGGTTGTCAGGAAACCAGTCAAGATAATGAGGCATTTAGCTACCATGCTTGATGCTATTATGGCTGGTGTTTGGACTGTTATTTGAGCTCATTTTCTGCTGTTATTAGGCTGTTCTGGCTGGTATTTGGACTGTTGTTTGAGCTCATTTTTTTGCTGTTATTAGCTGCTGTTCTGGCTGGTGTTTGGACTGTTATTTGAGCTCATTTTCTGCTGTTATTAGCTGCTGTTCTGGCTGGTATTTGGACTGTTGTTTGAGCTCATTTTTTTGCTGTTATTAGCTGCTGTTCTGGCTGGTGTTTGGACTGTTATTTGAGCTCATTTTCTGCTGTTATTAGCTGCTGTTCTGGCTGGTGTTTGGACTGTTATTTGAGCTCATTTTCCTGTTGTTATTAGCCTTTGCCGTTCGGGTGGTGTTTGACCGTTTATTTGAGCTCATTTTCTGCTGTTATTTAGCTGCTGTTTTGGCTACCAGTTGACTGCTATTTGGCTGCTGTTTTGCTGTTATTTGCTACTGTAATCATTGCTGTATTTTGGTGAAATTGTGCCCTGCACAAACACATGTTGCTGCCTTTATTTTGAGGCAGTTGTAGGCTGTAATTCTGGGCAGGGGCAGAGTGAAAAATCAGCAGTTGTGTTGCTGCACTCTAGCCCAAAAACAGTGCAATAAAAGAATCAACTGCAATAGTATAAAAATAGTTACATGGCTAATTGTATTGATGTGTGAGCTATTATAAATAACTATGTTGCGTATAGAACTCTAAAATTAGATATTAGGACCTTCTACCTCCTTTATCTATTGTTTGAATTTAAAGAATGTAGTCACCATATGTTTATTTTGGTTCGCATATGAAACTTGAGTCTATTTCTTTAGAAGTAGTTATAAATTGATATGTACCGCCTCACAGTTTAAAAGATAGTCTGAATTAATCCCTGAATGTCGTACCCCTTGTTTTGAGGATTTGGAATAACAATTGGTGTATTCTTTTTGTATGGTGTCGAAGGTTAGATTGTCATACCGACATTCGAGGACGAATGTTTCTAAGGGGGGAAGGATGTAACACCCCGTATTTTCGGGTAGCGGTTGAACTCATAACGTAGGTGAGTAGACCCGGACCCTGGAAATTTTTCGTTGTACTTGTGTATATTAATAAGAGGATTAGTATATAAAAGGGCATGATCCCGAAGTAATTTTGGAATTTAGTAAGGGTGTCGACGGAGTTGAATAATAATTGTGTGTCCCCGAAGAGAGTATAGACTGGTATTTTTATTACGAGAATTATGATATTGACATATGAGGATTTTAGTAATCGTCGGGATTTAAATAATCGGAGATCGAAAATTTAATTGTGTATATAATTAATTAATTGTGGGATTAATTAATTAGGGAGGGGACAATTTATAGTGGGAGTTGGTAAGTGAGATGTTATAATCGATTTGGGGGTGGCTAAGCCCCAAATCGATCGACCGAGATCAGCAGCCCATAAGCCCTTCTCTTCTCCATTTTTTTTTCTTTCATTTCTTCAACTCCATCTCTTCAACCATGGATCCTACAGTGTGCTCTCTTCATCTCTACCAAATTCCTCCATCAAAATTCATTTCTAGCAACAGGAGTAACCTCAGTTGATGGGTTTTCTGAATTTTTTGACCAAAATTGGGGATTTTCGGGAGCTTCCATATAACCAAAACGAGGGAGAATTCTTGGTATTCTGGGCTAAATTTCCAGTAGAACCGAACCATTAGCAAGCTTAGAAACTCAGGAGCTTTACAAGAAACCTTGAATACAACCGGATTCTGGCGCGAATCGATTTGGGGGTCTGTTTCTGGTTGTCGGAAGCTGTGTCGAGCAAAAGGGTTTCCCAACGATTCTCGTCGATGTGTTTAATGAGGTAACCTTCCTTGTTCTTAATAGTTTGTACAATTTTCTGAAATCTTTTTCTTGCTATTAGTTCTAAAAACGATTGTCGAAAATGCGAATTTGGGTGGGTATCGTTAGGACTGCTGTAATTGGGAGGTACTGGGATTGCATGTGAAAATGTGGTACTGTTTTGGAGATTGTAGTAGTATAAGAAGGAGGATTAAGAGAGTTGGATGTTTCACTACTTACATAGATTTCGATATAGAAGGAATGTAGGTTCTACGCTTTCAAAGTGTTCGTTAGAATGTCCCTAAGGATCTGTTTTTAATATGTTGATTCGGTCGTGATGTAATTCGTCCGTATGATGTAGATAATCATTCATAGAGCTTACAAGGACCCACGGAACTTAGATAAATTCGACGACAAGGTTGAAGTTCTAAAACGAGGCATACTCTAATATTGAGTTGATTAGTTCGTCTAAGAGGTATGTGAACTATTCTTTCTTTCTTTGGCATGATTTTTATGTAATGAAAGTACGGCGGACGTACTTAATTCTTATACAGTTTAATTCCTAAAGAGGATTGTTATGAGAAGTGCCTAGGATTTTTCAGCAAAGAGTTATTATGACTTTATTACAATGATTTGATTGAGAGTCAAATGATGATTTTTACTTACATATGGTTACTCATGATATCTACTCGTGCTAAGTGTGATTGCTTCACCTCATCGAGTCCCGGGCCGGGTTACGATTCGTGCACAGCCTTGCATTGTTCACCGAGACCCTTACTAGAGGGCCGGGTTACGTAGGATGGATCCATAGATGAGATATGACTGTATCGAGTCCCAGCAGGGCCGGGTTATGATATGATTCCACCGAGTCCCGCATTAGTGGGCCGGGTTACGTTACATGTATATATATGTATATGGACATGCGTACATGTTTTCCTGACTTGACTCTCATTTTTATAAGGCACAACTGACTTTTATGATTTATGGCATAGTTGAATTTGGATCCTGATTTTTATACTGATCTCCTGTTTCTGTTGGCTACTTATGATCTCTTTTACAGCTTCATGTTTTACATGCTCAGTACATTATTTCATACTGACCCCCCTTTTCCTCGGGGGGCTGCGTTTCATGCCCGCAGGTACATGCTCTCAGTTTGGTGAACCTCAGGCCTAGGTTCCTACTCAGCAGGTTGGAAAGCTCCTTTGATCCAGAGCTTTGTCATTTTGGTACCGAACCTCTTTTAGACTTCTGTTAGTATTTAGGGGCGCGACGGGGCCCTGTCCCGTCATATGACGTTATTCTTCTTATAGAGGTCTGTAGACAGTGGTGGGTTGTACGTATATAAGGGTTTTGACTCTGTTTTGGCCAGTCATGCCATTGTATTCTATGTTGGGGTGTTTCCATGTATATACGTTAGTATCTGTTGGCAGCCTTGTCGGCTTGTCTGTTATATTGTGTTGGCTAGTTGTGACTCCTCAGGAGACAGGTGCATTCGGGGGTAAAGGCAGCCCTGTTGGCTTGCCTACCCTGGCATATGTTGTTATTGCGACGTTATGCTGCCGGATTTCAGACTCATTAAGGGTTAGTTGGACTATGTGTGACAGGTTGGTATAATGACGCCATTAAGGCGGTTAGTCGCGGCCCGTCGTGTCGGGTCGTGACAGTTGATCTCTCGGATGAAAAAGAAAAGATCATTATAATCACATCGTGGCTGCGAACATATAACTTGTTGGTTATTTTAGTCGCCTCGCCTACTAAACATGATGATCTCTCGGATGAAGTAAAAAGGTTTAAGTTTCATCCTTACCCAGAAGTTATATTTCCGTCTTTAAGACTATGGAGGCCTCAAAATCGACGGATATTTTTCATCGGCCAGTGTAGTATCGTGTTCAAATCAACAAAATTATACCAAAGCAGCACAGCTGAAACCGAGAGGCAATTTCCGAAGGGACGCGGCCTCAAATTCAATTTCATCGGCCTAAGTGTAGTATTGTTCAAATCAATAAAATAATACTAAAGCAGCACAGCCGAAACCGAGAGGCAATTTCCGAAGGGACGCGGCCTAAAATTCAATTTCATCAGCCTAAGTGTAGTATTTGTTCAAATCAGTAAAATAATACTGAAGCAGCAAGCAGAAACAGAGTGGCAATGCCCGAAAAGATGCGATATTTATTTTAAAACAGTAAAACAGTAAATATTCGTTGCACGAATGTTTTAAATGCTAAAACAGTGAACTGAAACAGAAACAAACTGAAAGGTGCGGCCTCGAATTCAATTTCATTGGCCTAAATGCGATATTTGGTTCAAAACAGTAAAACAGTAAGATATCCGTTGCACGGATGTTTAAAACAGTAAACTGGAAACAGAGAAATGAAAAAAAGCGCGGCCTCGAATTCAATTTCATCGGTCTAAATGCAGTATTTAATTCAAAGAAAGAGTAAACTAAATCAAAACAGTAAAACTGAAATCGAGCAGTAATTCCCGAAGAGAATGCAGTATCGGTTCAATCAACAAAATAACAAAGAGAATTCAACATTAGTTCAATCAACAAAATAACAACATAGAATGCAGTATTAGTTCAATCAACAAAATAACAACATAGCCGCATGACGGATGCTCAAGTGCCAAAGTAACAAACAGTAAACAATTAAAATATGACCCGGATTCTGAACAGTGACCCGAATGGGCGACCCCAATTCTGAAATCAAACCCGGATAAACGTTCCGAAAAATGCAATCCGAAGCAGTGATCGGAATTGGAATTAAAATTTAGATTTTCAGATAACAAACAAATGAGATATAAAATGCAATAATCTGGAAATATACCCAAATCGGATCGACCCGACCCGAATCAGGTGTCAAACCCGAATCAAATTTCTTCTCAAAAATTTCAAATAACCAACATACAAGATGTGAAATGCAAGAATTCTGGAAAATACCCAAACCGGGTTGACCCGACCCGAATCAGAGGTTCAAACTGAATCGATTTTTCTCAGATTTTTCAGATAACCTATATGCAAGATGTGAAATGCAAGAATTCTAGAAATATACCCAAACCGGATCGACCCGACCCAAATCAGGTGTCAAACCCGAAACAAATTTTTTTCACCAATTTCGGATAACCAACATGATATACAAACATAAATCTAGTCCTTACCCCTGTCCGGATCGACCCGAACCGAACATACCCAAATCGAAGACCCGAAAACAGTAGAGAACAAACATTTTCTTCCGATTTTGAATTTTGTTTTCGGACTTAATTCTTGAATAACAAGGAAGGCAAATGCTTAAAATCAAGAACACAACAAAAAATCTTATATATGGAATCGGACCTCTGAAAATCCTCCTCCTAAACGTAGAACAAAAAGGGGGTAATTATAGGTCGATTCTCCCCTTGAAAACGAGCTTGGATTCAAAATGAGGGGGGCCCAAACTCACGGATTTAAAGGGATTTTAGGGTATGGGTCGAAGGTTAGTGGTAGGGAGTTGGTGGCAGGGGTAAGGTGACCGGCGTAACAAAGGGGGGGCAGGTGGTGGTGTCGGGTCGGCGATTTGATGGGGTGTGGGGTCGACGATTTGAGTGAGGGGTGTTAGGGTTTGGTAGATTTTTGTTTTTTGGGGGGTTTTGTTTTGTGTTTGTTTTTTTGGTTTAAAGGGGGGCGATGGGCTTCGGGTATGGGCTTGACCGATTGGGCTTGGGGGAAATAAAGGGGTGATGGGTTGGGCTTGGACGGAAATGGGTTTTGGGTGAAATTGTTTGGGTCGAAATTGTTTTGGGTTGGGAAATGAATGGGTTATGGGTTAGAAAAAAAATATAAAAGGGGTTTAAAATGCTTTTGAAGAAAAAAGATGTAAATTATTTTAATAATATAAAAAAAAATATAACGATGTGATAATAAATAAAATATATAATATTTGTGATATGCTTAATGCTTAATAAAAATGGGAATGCGATGCAATTTTGCGAAAAAATAAAATCACATAGAATATTAGGGTAAAAACTATGATCACGATTTAAAAAGGCAAATGATAGTAAAACATGCGAATAATAAGAATAACAATAATAGTAAATAATTATATAAAAATAATAATAAATATATATATATATATGCCTATATTAAAATTGTTTTTGAGGTGCCCAAAAATATCTAAAATTGCGAATAAATAGGAAAAGACAGGACAAAATTGGGTGTCAACAGATGCCCCTCTTTGGCCGGAGACGATGAAAGAGTTTTCGGTCAAAGAAGTTGACTGAGTAGCCAATTTTGTCTTGATCATCGGGAAAAATTACCTCGGTTTGTCGTAAGAAGTTCCGCGTTGTGCTGAAGCTCCTGAAAATTAAAGCTCCTGCAAACTTGTGAGTCGAAATGATGCCCTTGAACAAACGTAGTGCGATGACCTTTGTTGTAAGGACGTAATGTTGATGATGTCGTTGTAACGATGTTTATGACGCTGTTGTATGGGTGTGTTGCTGATGTCATCATTGTATGGACGTTGCTGATGACGCCGTTGTATGGGCGTGTTGATGTCGTCGTTGTATGGACATTGCTGATGTCGTCGTTGTGTGAACGTTGCTGATGTCGTCGTTGTATGGACGTTGCTGATGTTGTTTGCCGTAAGAGATAGTTGTTGCGCTGAAGACGTCGTTGTAATGATGTTGACGTCGTTGAGATGCTGCTTTGCTGTAAGAGATAGTTAATGTGATGAAGATGTCGTTGCTGCTGACGTCGTTGAGATGCTGTAAAAGATAGTTGATGTTCTGAAGACGTCGTTGTTGTTGACGTCGTTGTTGTTGACGTCGTTGTAATGTTGTTTTCCTGTAAAAGATAGTTGTTGAGCTGAAGACGTCGTTGCTGTTGACGTCATTGAGATGCTGCTTTGCTATAAAATATAGTTGTTGAGCTGAAGACGTCGTTGCTGTTGACGTCGTTGAGATGTTGCTTTGCTGTAAAATATAGTTGATGTGGTGAAGACGTCGTTGTTGTTGACGTCGTTGAGATGCTGCTTTGCTGTAAAAAATAGTTGATGTGCTGAAGACGTCATTGTTGTTGACGACGTTGTAATGCTGCTTTGCTGTAAATTATAGTTGTTGTGATGTTGACGTCGTTACTGTTGACGTCGTTGTAATGCTGCTATACTGTATAGTTGTTGTTCTGAAGACGTCGTTGATGTTGACGTCGTTGTAATGCTGCTTTGCTTTATAGTTGTTGTGCTGAAGACGTCGTTGTAATGCTGCTTTGCTTTATAGTTGCTGTGCTGAAGACGTCGTTGATGTTGACGTCGTTGTAATGTTGTTTTGCTGTAAAATATAGTTGATGTGCTGAAGACGTCGTTGTTGTTGACATCGTTGTAATGCTGCTTTGCTGTGTAGTTGTTGTGCTGAAGACGTCGTTGATGTTGACATCGTTGTAATGCTGTAAAAGATAGCTCCACGTCGTGTTGAATCTTTTGCCGATTCAAACTCCTGTGGACTGTGAATTGAAATGTCACCTTTGTACAGACGAAAATGCGACGCGACGTCCTTATCGTCACTAAACGTAAATGACGTTCTTGCCATTAGTTCGATTATGATTGGGCCCCTGTAGGTAAAGACGATGTCTTTGTATAGATGCAAAACAGGAGCGTGATCCTTGCGGTGAGCCGTGATGCGGAAATTCTTTGTGAAGTTGATCACAAGTGATGTGGCTTCTTTGCTTCTTTCAATCAGAAGAACCTGTACTCAAAGAAAATTTGTGAGTTCGGGGGAAGGGCGGTTGATTCGCGTTGACTTTGTAGCTTCGGCTCTTGATAGTTGCATGTCCTGCTGATTCGGACATGTATCCCATGTCTGGTTCCCAGTCTTGGCTAACCGTTACTGAAAACATTTGTTGAAAACAATTTATTTATAAGAAAGTATGCATATCAATAAAATACTTGTCGAACTCCAATGAAAATATTTGTTGAAAATAATTTGCTTATAAGAAAGTATGCATATGTGTAAACGTCTGTCGAGCAGTGACATGCGGTGAAACAAAGCAAACGTCTTATCCAAAATCCTTCTTCTGGCAGAAGACTTAGTTGACCGATAATTTTCTATGTCTATCGGCGTCTTCTTGCAGTGATCTCTTAAAATTTTGCCCCAGTTTTCGATATGTGAGGATGCTGAACTTTCAACCGGACCAAGTCGAGTCTTGTGTGGGTTGCTTGCTTGTCCCATCAGGGTGATCAGATGAGTGCATTTTCTCATATGCAAGATAACAGAAAAAAAGATCTCCTAATGGTGGGACCGAAGTCGATTTAGGCCGCCTACGTATCCCCATGAGGGAATCAGGTCATAATGTAGTTCATTACAAGCAAAGGGGATTGTAAGGGTTTTCTAAAAGTGGGACCGAAGCCGATGTGGCCGCCTACGTATCCCGTCGAGGGAATCAGGTCATAACGTAGTTCATGCTACTACATTCTGATAAAGTTGCCCCGGACAAACTGCGTCTATCTGCTTTTCATCAATCAGTCTCTTAGTACATGATTCTGTTATCCACTTGGCTGCGAAAGATATATCATTGCCCCAGTAGAAATCCGGATTTGTAGTGTGGTAGCCCAAGAGAAGGGAAAACGTTGTGCCAATTCTTATAATTATCAACCATCACGATGTTTCATCCAAATCTGGCTTTGGCTTATTCTAAAACATGCTCCAATTTTCTGTCGATTCTTCTGGCTGTGAATCTTCCTCATTTTCTTCGAAGCCTTGCTTGTTGTTTGGGACCTTGTTTGCTCGTTTCATTATATGTCACATATTACCGACAAATTAGTTTGCATGATGAAAGATAAAAGAAAATTATTTAAACAAAACGAAATTTAAAATATCAAAAGCAATGCGGGTTTGTCATTTTGAGCTTTCAAAAGGTGGAGGCAAAACACATTAAATGCGTAGATGTGATTCAGGCCTCAATCTGAATCGCATTGTTTAAATACTAATACAATTTGGGCAGGCATGATTGAGAAATAAAAGATGGGGTGCTCCTGCCAATTTTAGTCAACGCGAATCAACCTTTGGGGGAAATAAATTAGACAAAATAAACCTCCTGAAAAAATGAAGAGAACCAAGTTAGTATAAGGCAAGTAATTATTGCTTTAAATAATATGCACAAAGTGGGAAGTAGCAAAAAATAGCAAGCAGATTGTATGAAAATTAAATGTGCGTCCTAATATGTATAGGGCCTCTCTTATGCCAGAGTTGGGCCTAAACGCCAGATATGCGATATTACGACAGATTGATCCAAGCTGTTAAACTGTACTGCTTTTGTCGGAAATGAGACAAAATGAATGTACATTTTCCAATTTCGGCATGTCATGATTAGGCTTGGATTTGTCTATCACGTAATATGTAGATTGGTCATTGGGTTGCGAGACCCGTTGACAATTTTTGGTAGATTTCTTAATTGTGGAGTCGACACCAAGGATCGACCCACCTAAGGTGTATGCATGCATGACTTAAGATAAAAGGGTGGTATAGCTCTATCCTAAATATTCTAAGATTTGGCTGACTAGACTCAAGGTTTCCGAGCGGACTGCTCGAGTGAGAAGGCTATGCGGCCAACCGGATGGTCCGGACGCTCCGCGCATATACCAACTCTCCAAAAAATTTGGAAATTTGAAAGAAGTTTGCGGGTGCGCAAAACATACCTCGCGTGTAATATGTGATAGTGTCAATTTTCCAGAGTGGAAGAAATATGAGCGAAATGCCAATTTAAGGAAAGCAATAAGAGAATAGAGCAATTAAAGCAGTTATGCATACAAAATTTTCACAAAGATAACAATTTAAAACAACAGATCAAATAAGGAGTAAAAAAAATAAGGTGCAATAATAAATAACCTGAGTTTGCTAGGGTTAAGAACCTGAAAGCCCCCGGTGGAGTAGCCATGCTGTCGCGCCCGTTTTTTTCCAACCCGCGAGAGGTCAGAGCGGAGCACAAACGTATTCGGTGATTCCTGGGTCAATTGGATTGAAGAGTCGCCACCTAATTATTCTAAGGTGAATTAGGGCACCTAAATGTTTGACTATAAATGCTGCAATAACTCCAATTTTAAGGTCTGCGAAACTAGTGAGATTCTAGGTAAGGGTTCTTTATTATCCTAAAGGGAAGGGGTTAGGCATCCTTTAAGATCCGCTAACTTGCGGTTATCCGGTCAAACTCAGGTTAATTATTGTACTAAGGAAAATGTCATTTTAAAATAGAAAGTTAAACTAATATTGCAAATATTTAGTAAAAGAATGCATTTTTTGTACAAGTATGCATTTGTATGGTATTTAAAGAGAAATACATGTAAAGTTGAAAAGTATGCATTTTTAACAATTGATAGTAAAAACAAAAATTATTTATAATGCCAAAGAAGTAAATTTTTTGGAAATCATTGAGTTGCAAATTAAAAAAGATAAACTTATTTGTATGATTGATAAAACGAATAAAAGATGACCAAAGTTGTTTGGAAAATTTTGGACATGCATGACGAGCCTAAAATAAATAACTAGCGAAGGGTTTTAAGTTTTAAACTACCCTATGAATTAATTCTAAGTTTGCCTATTCTAAGCATTTCAATAGTTACATAAGTGCGATAAATAATATTACAATACAGAGCGGGATAAAAGCTGAATTAAAGAAAGTAAATAAAATAAATAAACTCTGAGGAATATCTGCCTTTATTTACTTTATTCCCTGCAAGCTGTCAAGAACAAACGGTTAGAAACAGTTAAATACAAATAACTTCGGATCAGTATCCAAAACAATGAGTGTTTTGGTCATGGAGGGCTCAGACTTAAACTTTGAAAAGACCATTCCAATCACGTCGTGGCTGCAAACGTATGACTCGGTAGTTATTTTGATTGCCTCTCCTACTAAACGTGTTGGTCTCTCGGATGAAAAAGAAAAGATCATTATAATCACGTCGTGGCTACGAAAATATAACTTGTTGGTTATTTTAGTCGCCTCGCCTACTAAACATGTTGATCTCTCGGATGAAGTAAAAAGGTTTAAGTCTCATCCTTGTCCAGAAGTTATATTTCCGTCTTTACGACTGTGGAGGCCTCAAAATCGACGGATATTTTTCATCGACTAGTGTAGTATCGTGTTCAAATTAGCAAAATTATACCAAAGCGGCACAGCCGAAACCGAGAGGCAATTTCCGAAGGGACGCGGCCTTAAATTCAATTTCATCAGCCTAAGTGTAGTATTTGTTCAAATCAGTAAAATATTACTGAAGCAGCAAGCAGAAACAGAGAGGCAATACCCGAAAAGACGCAATGTTTAGTTTAAAACAGTAAAACAGTAAATATCCGTTGCACGGATGTTTTAAATACTAAAACAGTGAACCGAAACAGAAACAAACTGAAATGTGCGGCCTCGAATTCAATTTCATTGGCCTAAATGCGATATTTGGTTCAAAACAGTAAGATATCTGTTGCACGGATGTTTAAAACAGTAAAGTGGAAACAGAGAAACGAAAAAAAGCGCGGCCTCGAATTCAATTTCATCGGTCTAAATGCAGTATTTAATTCAAAAGAAAGAGTAAACTAAATCAAAACAGTAAAACTGAAATCGAGCAGTAATTCCCGAAGGGAATGCAGTATCGGTTCAATCAATAAAATAACAAAGAGAATGCAGTATTAGTTCAATCAACAAAATAACAACATAGCCGCATGACGGATGCTCAAGTGCCAAAGTAACAAACATTAAACAATTAAAATATGACCCGGATTCTGAACAGTGACCCAAATGGGCGACCCCAATTCTAAAATCAAACCCGGATAAACGTTCTGAGAAATGCAACCCGAAGCAGTGATCAGAATTGGAATTAAAATTTAGATTTTTCAGATAACCAACAAATGAGATATAAAATGCAATAATCTGGAAATATACCCAAACCGGGTCGACCCGAACCGAATCAGGTGTCAAACCCGAATCAAATTTCTTCTCAGTAATTTCAAATAACCAACATACAAGATGTGAAATGCAAGAATTTTGGAAAATACCCGACCCGGGTCAGTGACCCGACCCGAATCAGAGGTTCAAACCGAATCGATTTTTCTCAAATTTTTCAGATAACCAATATGCAAGATGTGAAATGCAAGAATTCTGGAAATATACCCAAACCGGATCGACCCGACCCGAATCAGGTGTCAAACCCGAAACAATTTTTTTTCACCAATTTCGGATAACCAACATGATATACAAACATAAATCTAGTCCTTACCCCTGTCCGGATCGACCCGACCCGAACATACCCAAATCGGAGACCCGAAAACAGTGGAGAACAAACCTTTTCTTCCGATTTTGGATTTTTTTTTCTGACTTAATTCTTGAATAACAAGGAAGGCAAATGCTTAAAATCAAGAACACAACAAAATATCTTATATATGGAATCAGACCTCTGAAAATCCTCCTCCTAAACGTAGAACAAAAAGGGAGTAATTATAGGTCGATTCTCCCCTTGAAAACGAGCTTGGATTCAAAATGAGGGGGGCCCAAACTCACGGATTTGAAGGGATTTTAGGGTATGGGTCGAAGGTTAGTGGTAGGGAGTTGGTGGCAGGGGTAAGGTGACCGGCGTAACAGAGGGGGGGCAGGTGGTGGTGTCGGGTCGGCGATTTGATGGGGTGTGGGGTCGACGATTTGAGTGAGGGGTGTTAGGGTTTGGTAGATTTTTGTTTTTTGGGGGGTTTTGTTTTGTGTTTGTTTTTTTGGTTTAAAGGGGGGCGATGGGCTTCGGGTATGGGCTTGACCGGTTGGGCTTGGGGGAAATAAAGAGGTGATGGGTTGGGCTTGGACGGAAATGGGTTTCGGGTGAAATTGTTTTGGGTTGGGAAATGAATGGGTTATGGGTTAGAAAAAATATAAAAGGGGTTTAAAATGCTTTTGAAGAAAAGATGTAAATTATTTTAATAATATATATAAAAAAATATAACGATGTGATAATAAATAAAATATATAATATTTGTGATATGCTTAATGCTTAATAAAAATTGGAATGCGATGCAATTTTGTGAAAAAATAAAATCACATAGAATATTAGGGTAAAAACTATGATCATGATTTAAAAAGGCAAATGATAGTAAAACATGCGAATCATAAGAATAATAATAATAGTAAATAATGATATAAAAATAATAATAAATATATATATATATGCCTATATTAAAATTGTTTTTGAGGTGCCCAAAAATATCTAAAATTGCGAATAAATAGGAAAAGACGGGACAAAATTGGGTGTCAACATCTGTCATGTCCCTTTAGGTATCAAATTGCAGACATCTTTACCAAAGGTCTTCCTTCGGTCCTTTTTGAAGATTTTAGGGACAATCTCAGCGTACGAAGACCGCCCGCTATGACTGCGGGGGTGTGATAAACAATGTATATACCCGTGATATACACTTGCCATACATAGTGTATATCGCGGGTATTTGGTCCGATGTTAGCGTAATAATTAGTGTAAAATATTTATATTACTTAGTATTGTACACTTACCATAATTGTAGGATTCTTGTACTACTAGAATAGGATTTTGGGATTAGAATAAAAATAGATTGTCTATTATAGAAAATTGTATATTGTATATATATTCTTTCATTAATAAAAATAATGAAGGGATTATTTCGTTTAGAAACAAGTGATATTGAGTACCAAACTGTCATATTTGTAATGAAAACAGACAGAATAGAGCTTTAGAAGTTACTCGTAATGTTAAGCTGACCACTTCTAACAAGTCTATATGACAAACACAAAAAACCAGAACATGCCGCCATTGACAAAACATGAAGCCAACTTCAATCTCATATTCTGCAAGTACAACAATAAAAAGGACAACTTCAATCTCACGGTACTTTTGTCATCACGTTTTTGCAAGGCTGAACGGTAAATAGTTATCTGCATTCAGTGTTTACATCAAAATCATATTAACTTATCATAGTTAAGTGATTAAATAAAGTAAAAATATATATTAATTAATCATAATTAAGTAATATGAATTTATATGCAGACATATAGCATACCAGCTATTAATTTGATGTGAACAATATGTGTGGATAAGTTTTTACGAAGTATGTCGTTCCAAATTTTGCCCAGCATCTCAAAATGTTTTTATTTGCTTGTTGTTTCCAGCCAAATTTTCCCTTTGATGAGGAATCACTAGAGAATATTGCAATCTCATTGCTAATCCTAACTATTTGTGAGTCGTCCATTAGCATCAGAATTTCTTTTGTCACAATTGACATTTCAAGTCATTTGATTCACTCAATTCATGCACCTTATAATTAGCAACATCTTAATCATGTAGCCTAACCTTATTACGATGTATCCTTCTTGTTTTTTCCCTCAAATACATCATTATAATAGAGACGAGTCTTGTGCCATTCCACCTGATTGTATAAGTAATACCATCATCAATATAGTTGTTTGGTTCAAGGACTAATTATGTGGTGATTGTAGAAATTGTTATGTGGGGATTAATTAGTTAAATAATGACGCAATAAGGACTTGTAATAAGAGAATTCAAAAAAGCAAACTTATGACCTCATGCAATTTTAACCAACTTTTTTACTATAAGAAGATTCAAAATCTAATATATTTCTGCAAAAGAAAGAAAAATGATTTAGCACTATTTTGCGGTATAATTTCCAAAAAAGTAGATTCACTTGAACTTTCCCATGGTCGTGGCTCTGCCACTTATTTCGAGGGGTATTTTAGTTTAATACATATTTATATATTACTAATATATGAATTTTTGTTTCACGTCTCATCCTTCATAAACTAGCACACAGACTCCATATATGATTTGTACAAGTATTATTGATATGGAGTTCAATAAGAGCAACCAAATACTAAATTAATTTATGTGATATTTAATTTTTCGCGTACATCCAACTAAACAATATTATCCGTATACAGAATTTTATGCTGGAATTATTTTTGTTAGTGTGCAAACAAAGCGACCCCTTATAGACTAGAGATAACGCTTTTATACTACTAATATTATGATGTTTGGTTTGTTCGAATTGGTTGACTATTTTGGGATGAGCAGATATGACATCAATGTATATATTTGTACTAGTAGCTACATCTATGTAATACTACTACATCCCATATCTACATAAAACCAACTAAATATCACATATCCGAACCATAAGAATTCGAGTAGTGGGTGATAGTGAAGAGTGGTCCAAAGAATTGTTTATTGCATTGAACGTCCTCACATCTTAAAAGTGATGGAGTTGAAACAAGCAATGACAATGGAGTAATTGGATACCACCATAAAAGGCTTGTGATGGAATGAATTGGATTTTTTCACTTTTACTAGACAGTTTCAGGTTAGAGCTCTAAATATGAAATAAAAAATCCAGCGAGGAGAAGCGAAATACACGAATGTCCGATTTTGACATCGTCATTTAATTTTTACATGTTTTTCAATTTTTGCATGTGTACCACTTTGAAACAATATATGTCAACGTCAGACATACAGTGTTTAAAGTATGGGTGGCCAGTGGGCCGGGCTCGGGTCTGGCGGGCCGGGTCTGGCGGGGTCGGGGTCGGGGCGGGACGATCCGGGGGTCGGGATCGGGACTAGCGGGCCTAGCGGGGTCGGGTCCGGGCGGGACTGCTCCGGTCCGTCCGATCCCGATCCCGTCGGTATCGGGGCGGGGCGGTGCTCGGGCGGGGCGAGCTCGGGTCGGGCTCGGGGCGGGGCGGGCGGGCTCGGGTTTTCCTTTTTTTTTTTTTTTAAATAACATATGTATAAAAAAAAACTCAATAAATAAAACAAGATAGTGTAATAAAAACATCCCAAGGTCACATTTTTGTGCCTCTTATATTATTTAATAGACATATGATTTTTTTGTAATACAAATACAATTGTCTAAAATCTAAATTGCAACTTTATGGTGTTGTCCAAAAGTTGCAAATTACATAATAAAATTGCAATTAAAAAAATTACATTTTCAAAAAAATCGTTCTAATTGCTTGATGATTTCATGTGGTTCTTCGGTTGGAATAGGTATTTGTTGGTCAAATTGATCCACGTCGCTTCCACTACCTTCGGTTAAGATTTCGTTGTAGTTTTCATCATCTTCTTCGTTGATCTCCGGTTGACCGCACCTTTCTCCGCTCCGCTCGTATCCAATCTCTCGAATAATACCGCAATTTCCAAGTCGTCTCCGGCCAATGAGTGTCTGTGGTCTCCTATTTGATATCTCGCTGCGCGAAAAAGCGCTTTCCGACGCAGCTTGACGACGCTTGAATGTTCAAAACATCTCGAGCCATCATTGAAAGTGTCGGAAAGGTCTTCTCATTCCCCTCCAAAGTATTTCAGCAAGTCTTCTTGTCCATCTTCATTGATAACTTCTTGATACGGTACGAACCCCGCAAAACAAAAATATCCAACTCGCTAATTTGGTTAGTAGAGGTACGGCCGCACATTCTATTTACGAGGCTTTCAATACTAGCCGCGAAACAAAGATGTCTTTTGTGAGGTTGTGTTGAAGATGAAGAAGATGGTATGGTAGCCGGTACGTTACTAGCATTTTCTTGTTGATAAAATCTATATATATTTTTGCGGTGGTGTTCTACGCTATTCAACACTTCTTCTTTAGTTTGTTCAATAGGTGGTGGGTGATTTAGATTTTTGGGACTTGGAGGTGGTAGTACTTCTATACAATCGTAAATAGTTTCAATTAGTGATTTAGTACCGTCTATTTTAATAGTAGGATTTAATACAGAAACCAATAATATAAATAGAAGGAATAGGAATAAAATATTTTTTTATTTTGACAAACATTTTTTTAATAGCCGCCTTATAAGTTTGGTTTTTCCATATATTCACTAAGTAATAAAAATATTAGAGTTATATAAAATAACATAGTTGAAATAGTAGGATAATATATACCGGAAAATTCTTTTGTTGCTTGAAAAAATTTCTCTAAAAATACAATAAGTTCGGAAATTTTTTCCCAATCACTATCTAAAATCATATCACCGTGGCTTTTTATTATGAGAGTTAAAAAATAAAGTTATAGGTAATTTATAGTCATAAGCAACAAATAGTTGCTCGTATAAAGAATTCCACCTAGTGGATACTTCTTGTGGAATTCTTCTAAAAGGTAGTCCACAATCATGACAAATTTTTTTATATTCTTTTCTACGTTGTACTTTATTACTTTTAAAAATAAAGTTTATAGCAAATTGTATTTTACTAAGAATGTCTTCAAAAAGTGATAGACCATCCTTTACAATTAAGTTATATATATGGCACGCGCATTTTATATGAAAATGGTCTGGAAAAGATGGAGCTAAACTATTTTTTAACATTGTAATTGCGTAATTGTTATTAGAAGCGTTATCTAATGTAATAGTCATAATTTTATCGGTAATTCCGTAATAATCGCACACTTGATAAATATTTTCTGCAATAAAAGTATCAGTGTGCCTATCATCTATATATCTATACGCTAAAATACGTTTTTGCATAGACCATTTATAATCTATCCAATGACAAGTTACGGTTAAATAATCATGGTCGTTAGTACTACGACCTATATCGTACGTGATAGATACTTTGCCATTAAAATGATATAATGAAAAACGTAAATATTGTTGATATTCATGCGCAAATTTAAATACATCTCTCTTAACAATTGACCTAGGAAAATCGTTAAAAGCGAGGATTATATATATCTCTAATGTAATGAATAAAACCGGAGATGAAGGAAATGAAAAAGGCAAACCCTCCACAAAGAACTAATTTTGATATTGCTTCCCTATCTCTATGTTTGTTGTATTTAGAGCCTACAATTCCCCCCGTCATAGGGTTAATTTGACCAGACTTGGTCCGGGACGATCGATATGTGAACCTTGTCCCGATGGAGCGGCCGTTTGCGCACCCGGTTTTGAAGCCTGGTATTGGGCATACCTAGCTGGATGAGCACTTACTACGTGTCTAATTAAACCCCCGTCCCACCGTGACCTTTTCCGCTTTTAAATTTTAAAACATTTTTACAAATTTTACATATGGCTACTTGATTCTCTACGTCCCTATCAAAAAATGTCCATGCATCCGATTTTAATGGTCGTTTTGCTTGGACCTCGTCTCATACTAGGGGGAATAGGAGGTATTTCGGTTGAAGGTGCACTAGTGGGCGTGTTGTCATCAATATTAGTGGGTGTATCGTCTAGATCATCGTCTAAATTAAAGTCTTCTTGAGTTCCGAAAATAACTCCTCGTCTAAATCTAATGGTATTGTAGGAAAATGTTGAGTATCAACAAAATCATCCCGTGTAGGAATAAGATGACTAGAAGAAGTACCCTTGCCCCGGTTGCCTCTACTAGAAGAAGCACCCTTACCCTTACCCTTAAACATACCTTTTAATCCTTCCATTTTAATTATGATAATAAATAATTAAAGACAATAAAATTAAGTGCGCTAAATAAAATAAACAGACAATAATAATTTAATGAAGGAACGAATGTACCAAACGCCGACGTAACGTCGACGTGTAATCGAGAGGTTGAAAATTGAAACTTTGCTCGATGGAAGATCCTCAAGCTAGTTGCCAACTTCACTCCCAATTCCCAAATGAATTAATAAAATTGAATATTTAGCAAACAATGTAGAGAGATATATTGAGAAATTAGAGAGATTGTAGGAAGATTTGTGAGAAAGATGAAGAGAAAATGAGTTATTTATAGTTGAAAAATTGGGTTAAAGTATAAATATAAGAACTTATGGGTTAAAAATAAATATTAAGGGGTAGGGGAGGTTGGGGGAGGGGGGCCTAAAATGGCCGTTGGCCAACGGCCATAATCTAAAATGGCCGTTGGTGCAACGGCTATTTTTGCAAAGGGGGTGTAATTGTCGGGGTCGGGGTCGGGACGGGCTCGGGGCGGGCTCGGTCCGGCGGGCCGGGGCGGGCTCGGGTCCGGCGGGCTCTGGGGCGGGCTCGGGGGCTCGGCGGGACGAGACATCGTCCCGTCCCGAGTTCGAGTCCCGCCCCCGTTAAATATTTTTTTTTTTTTAGAGCGGGGTCGGGTCGGGACCGGGGCGGGGTCGGGTCGTCCCGGCCCACTGGCCAGCCTTAGTTTAAAGTTAGTTTTGACAAAGTCTAACGTCAGACATAATTCGAAAGTTTCATATGGTTGAAACTCAAACACATGTAGTGGTGTCAAACCAGGTTGTCCTATGAATTTTTTATAATAGGGGCCTAGTGCTTTTTTCTTTAATGAGCCCTATGCGGTATAAATTTTAAATATCAAATATCAATATAAATATCAAATATCGATATAAATATCAAATATCGGATGAAAAATAAAGAAAAGAGTAATTGGACACTAAAGACTAAAGAGGCCCCAATTTCATGATATTGGTTGCAAAAATGAAAAGAAGCATGCCTTTTTTTAATCAATCTAAACTTTAAAGAACCATAACCTAAATCAGGCTAAAGGAGTGAACTTCGGCTTTAATTGGACACTATACATTTGATAACATGTTTTTCCCTACGTGACACTCAACTAGAAAACACAAAGAATCCAGTCGCATTTAATCACTGCCCAATGTCCTTTTACCTCATTTATATTGTCAATTAATGAATGAATAATAACTCTGTTTTGTCAAAAGTCGGAGAAAGGTAACCCTTCTTTATAGCCACTCAAAGACTCCACTTTTTCATGTTAAATTATATAAATCGAGTCATCTAAAAAGCAAAACATGTAGTAGTACTATGTTAGAATGAATATTGATGAAACTCAACCCTTAATTTATGAGGGTTAAAGAGTCTCATATCGGATATGGAATGTGAATATAGACTACTTATATGAATTTGGACAATTCTCACCCTACAAGCTAGCTTTTGGGGTTGAGTTAGGTCCAAAATTCATTCTTATATAGTATCAGAGTTACACCCATTCCAATTCTTTATTCACCGATATTGGGCCCCCAAATTATATTATCCATGCTCCAGTTAACAAGGTCTGAGCGTGCGGGGGAGTGTTAAGAGTCTCACATCGGATATGGAATGGGAACATGGACTACTTATATAGACTTGAACAATCCTCAACCTACAAGCTAGTTTTTTGGGAATCGGAAATTTGGTTGGGTTTGTGGTGTCGGGTCATCGGTTTGGTAGTTGGTGTCGGAACGGTGACAGGTGCTGTCAATGAGACAAGGCATTGGGTGAGATGTGTCAGGGAATGTCCTCGGGTAGGGTGGGTGAGACGACGGGTCGGGTGATGTTGGGTATGGTGTCGGTGGTGGGTTGGGACTGTACCGGTGGTGTGTTGGTGTTGCGGGTCATGAGAGTAGTTGTGGTCGTGGTTTCGATGACTGGTAGGGTTGCGATGGAGGGGTGGTTGACTGGGTTAGCGGCTACGGTGGTTTCTGAAGGCTGCGACACAGTAGGTGGTGGTGGTTGGTTCCGGTTGGTGGTATGGATGATTACCGGTGGTGATCCAGAGATGTTTTACCGATTGTCAGAGGTGGTGGCAATCGGTGACAGGTGTGACGGAGATAGAGGCGGTGACAGAGGATCAGATACGCTGTCGGCGGTGACAGCGGCATGTGGCAGTGACGGGGTTACGGTGTTGGACTGACGCAGTTGGCTGGGGACGACGAGGGAGATGTCGGAGGTGGTAGTGCCCCGATCGGGGTTTGACTGAGCAGTGGTGGTGGCAGATCGGATTGGAGGGGATGGGGAGCTGACGACCGGACTACAGATGGTGGCAGTTTGTGTGCCTGCCACCGCCGGAACAGTGACAGTGTGACGGAATATTTGTTGGACAAGCGGTGATGAGTCTGAATCTTCAAGGAAGTGGTAATCAGTGACTCGGAGTTTTTTTAATGTTGTCAAACGGAAAAACATACTCAACAAAAGTGACGTGGCGAGAACTTATGATTTTATCGGTGGAGAGCTCATAGCACACGTATCCCCTATAGTTTGATGGGAAATCGAGGAAGGCACACGGAGTAGATTTGAGTGCCAATTTGTGGGGGGGCGTGGATGTCAGATAAGGGTAGCATAGACAACCGAAGATTCTAAGATGGTCATAGATAGGGATCCGACGGTAGAGAATTTCGGTGGGTGTCCTATTTTGAATCGCACGGGTAGGTAGGATGTTGAGAATGTGTTCTATCGTTTTTAGTGCTTATACCCAAAAAGTAGGAGGGAGAGAGAGGCGCATGAAAAATGAGGGTACGAATCATATTATTAATAGTTCGGAGAATTCTTTCGGCTTTACCATTTTGAGGGGAGGTATATAGGCACGAGAAACGAAAAGCCATGCCGTTAGCCGCACAAAATTTATGAAATAGGGAATTATTAAACTCTCGACCATTATTACATTGAAATGATTTTATGTCTTTTTCAAATTGTGTTTTAACCCGTGTACGAAACTCAACAAATTTGGAGAACACTTGAAATTTGAGTTTGAGTAGATATACCCAAAGAAAGTGAGAGAAATCATCCAAAAATACCAGATAATATTTGTGGCCTAAGTTGCTAGTTATTGGAGATGTCCATAAATCAGCGTGAATAATATCAAAGGGGGAGAAGGTAGTACTCATAAAAGCCGTAAATGGTAGTCTAACGTGTTTCCCTAACTGACACGAGGAGCAACTATGAGAAAGATTCCCTTTGTGACATTGGAATAAATTTCAGTTTCTAAGAGAATAAAAAATGTGAGAACCCGGATGACCAAGTCTACTATGCCACGTAGAGGGAGATATAGTTTGTTAAAATAGTGGGAGGAGTGACTCTAGCAGCGGATGTGGGTACAAATAGATATAGGTCCCCCTCACTATTGCATCGCGTAAGGAGTTTCTCGGTACGGAGGTCCGTTACGAAAAATCCAAACGGGCCAAAATTAATTGAGACAGAATTATCGGTGGTAAATTTTCTAACATAAATTAAATTTTTGATGATGTTTGGGGCATAAAGGACGCTTTTAAAAGAGAAGTGTGGATGCGGTGATGGTGTAAGGGTGTGGCCGAATCCTTGAATTAGAAGGCGATGACCACTACCGACCATAATAGATTGTGGAGTTGGTAACTGGCGCAATTGAGGAAGATTACCTGAATTGTTGGTGAGATGAGATGTGGCACCCGTATACATATACCACGCATTATCGGACTGTTGACGGGTCAAAGAAGCCATTGATTTGTTCTCGGGTAAAGGACAATTTTAACTATTTTCAGATAAGGAGAAAATAAAGAAAATAGAAAGCAGAAAAAGCATTCAATATGTTTTCTTTCTCCGGTAGTGGAGAAAGCAGAAAATATGATTTCTTTGGTGTTGTATTGATTCTCGCAGTGGAGAAAAAGAAGGCCTACTGGAGAAACAGAAGGATTCAACATTGTACACCTATATATATTTTTATTAATGAGAAAGGCTTCCGAAGAGAGATTGATACAATTTTACATGGTATCAGAGCGAGACCCATTCCAATTCTTTATTCATCGATGTTGGGCCCCCAAATTATATTATCCACGATCCAGTTAACAAGGTCTGGGCGTGCAGGGGAGTGTTAAGAGTCTCACATCGGATATGGAATGGGAACATGGACTACTTATATGGACTTGGACAATCCTCACCTACTAGCTAGCTTTTGTGTTGAGTTAGGCCCAAGATTTATTCTTACAGTGAGACGAATATGCTAATTTTTTTTATTAATTTGAGTTTGTGGGACCGTTAGAAGTTCCGAGTTTGAAGAAGATGATATTACATTAGTCGAAATTGTGATTTGTTCGTTATTTAAAATTCATTGATAAATTTAGATTTGGTATAGTTTAAGGAAACATTTGACCATTTGTCCTAGTAAAAGGCACACATATTAGAAAAGTTTTCATCATTTATCAATAAGAGCAAATTCAATCTGTTTCAGTAATGGTAAAGACCATCTATTCATAAAGTTTAAGGACAAATTTGATAATTTTCCTCCAAATGTATCTCCCTCGGATACGTTTATCTAATCTATGTAACAATTACATTAAAATAACTTCACTATATTCCTGATGTTGCGAATAAAAACAACCTTTCTGGCAAGAGAGGTAAAAAGGGAACCGGACCGGCTGAAAGGCAAAAAGTTAAAAAGTAAAAATTGTATAGGCATCCGCTAAAAACTTATCCAGTGTGTGCCTACATCAAGTCAATATATACATACATACATTTGAGTATAGAGTTAATCATAATTAATTAACATTATTTTTATTTTATTAAATCACTTAATCATAATGAGTTAAATTAATTTATTCTTCATTTTACTACTACATGCTACTATGTACTTCAATTGTTGTGTTTATCTTGTTATTTTTCTATTGTTATTTTTTTTTCTCTATATTGCTTTGCTTTGATTGCGCTTCTTTGAGATGATGGTCTATCGAAACAACATCTCTATCTCATAAAAGTACAATTAAGATCTGCCGACATTCTATCATTCCTAGCCCAATCATGAAATTACATCGGGTATGTTATTATTGTTGTTATTGAAAGAGAATAATCACTTGATTATTTTCATTAATGTAAAGAGTTTATATACATGATATACAATAGTAAACCTAGCCTATAATTACGAAAATCAAATATACATTTTCCTAATACAAGACTACTACCATAATTATACATGTACAAGATCTCTAATAATATCATAAGAACATACTGTGTATATTCTATCACACCCCGCAGTCATAGCGGGCGGTTGTAGTAGACCGAGACTGTCCCTAAAATCTTCAAACAGAACTAAGGGAAGGCTCTTCGTAAAGATGTCAGCAATTTGGTACCGTGAAGGGATATGCAAGACACGTACTTGTCCACGAGCTACCTTTTCGTGAACAAAGTGAATATCCATCTCGATATGTTTAGTGCACTGATGTTGGACAGGATTCCCAGAGAGATATATCGTACTAACATTATCGTAGTAGACCAAGGTAGCTTTCTAAATAGGAAAGTGAAGCTCTAAGAGGAGGTTACGCAACCAACAAGACTCAGACACCACATTGGCTACCCCTCGATACTCGGCCTCCGCGCTGGAATGCAATAAAGTAGCCTGACGTTTAGCCGATCAAGAGACCACGTTATCACCAAGAAATATACAATAACCAAATGTCGAACGTCTGGTATCTGGACATCCAGCCCAATCAGCATCTGTTTAAGACATGAGAGTAGATACCAATGATGGATATGAGTGTAAATCATAATCAAGAGTGCCCTGAATGTAACACACAATGCGTTTGAGAGCGTGCATGAGTTCTTCTTTCGGATCATGCATAAATAAACACAATTTCTGCACTGTATAAATAATATCGGGCCTCGTAAACGTAAGGTACTGAAGAGCCCCTGCAAGAATACGATAATGGGAGGGATTCTCGTAAGGTGTGCTAGAATTAGCACTCGGCTTCAGTTTCGTGTCAACCAGAGTAGGAGATGACTTACAGGATGACATGTGAACCCGTTGACATGATTTACAGGATGACATGTCAACCCGTTCAATAATCTATGCTGCATACTTCCTCTGGGATAAAAATAGACCACCTACATGACGAGTTACAGTGCTAGCCAAAAAATAACTCAAAGGTCTCATGTCTTTTATAGCAAATTCGGAGTTGAGAAGATGTATGATAGACTTGCGCAGTTTATCAGAAGAAGCAGTCAATATAATATCATCCACATTAGGGGTGAGCACGGGTACAAGGTACCAAGATACTCGACCGGAGCTGACACTAATGAGTAGGTTCCGGGTGGATATATTATAATAACGGGTAGGTTTCGGGTAGATATATTATAATAACGGGTAGGTTCTGGGTAGTAAAATTAGGAATCGATCAATGTCGGGTCCGATTCCGACAAATAGAGACAGGGTATCCAGACCCGGAACCTATGAATATCAAAATGGCCATATTTTAAATTAATCTCGTGGTTACATTTGCATAATTCCTCTTTAATACCCCAAACCTTTTAAATTAACAATTTTGGGCCCATTTTTCTTTTTAAATCGGTTGAGCCTAGTCCAATAAGGACCAGGACCAACCCAATCGCCCTTTAAATGAGTGGCTAAGGGCAAATACCCTCACTTCACTTCTTTACTCTCCAAGGGTTGTGAACCCTAGTAGCCACCACCCCACCATTTCGCCTTTTTCGTCTAAAATGACAAAAGCTTACGAGGATTTTCGCCAGTGCCAGATCGTGCATAGTCAAATCCGGCAAGGGTCTTAATGACCCTTGTCTTCTCCTCCATCTCTGATAGTATGTCGCGTAGATAATACATTCCCCCTTTCTCTTTCTCTTATGTGATTATTAATGGGTTTTGTTCCATCCAAAATTAAAAAAAAATATTTCCTATTAGCCGATTTCATTATCGCTTAACTTGGAACCAAGCCCTTTGGTAGATCCTAAACTAGCCCTAATTAATCCTTTCAAACTGAAAATTGTGTTTTCTGTGTGTGCGAGTTCTTTGAGTGTGGAAGCAGAAGATTCAAGCCCCTACCTCGAATCCTAGGCTGCCTTCGCAAAAGGTAAATGCTCTCACTTTAAGTAATTTTTAATTCCACTATTTATGTGCATTATGTGATTATTGATATGCTTAGTTAGCCAAATTGATTAATATTTTACTCCATGAAATTAAGGAATTGGATTTACAGGGTACTCGAGAACCTACCCGGAACCACAGGGTCTGGGTAGGTTCCGGGTAGTGATTGCTACGGGTAGGTTCCGAGTAGTAAATTTAGGAACCAATCTTTTACTGGGTAGGATCCGGGTAGTTCAAAAAAGTTAGGGTATCTGGCCCACTCACCCCTAATCCACATATAAAAGGATGTATGCCAAAGAAGAACCACAACAACAGATGAACAAAGAATGATCAAACTTACTATGAGAAAATCCAAGAGTAGATACATAATTTGCAAACCTTTTATACCAGGGTCGAGGATTCTGTTTGATCCCGTATAAGGATTTCCTCAGCAAGCACACATGGTTTGTATGATCGGGGTCCCTGAAATCCAAGGGCTGATGCATATATACAATTTCCTTGAGTTCGCCGTGTAAGAACACATTTTCACGTCCAGCTGATGAATGACCATGCTTTTGAGAGAGCCAGACTGAGAACAGTGTGAATAGTTGTCGGTTTGACCACCAGACTAAACGCCTCTCCACAATCCACGCCAACCTGTTGAGTTTTGCCATCACCTATAAGATGGGCCTTATGCCTCTCAAAACAACCATCAGATTTTTCCTTATGAATAAAAATCCACATAGAACGAACCACATTGACACCAAGCGGACGGGGCACTAACTCCCATATCTTATTTTCAATTAGAGCATTATATTCATTATCCATGGCCAATTTCCAATTCGGGTCACGAAGTGCAGACACGGGGTTACGTGGTAGGGGTGATTTGGTGACATTAGAGTTGAGATTAAATTGTCGTTTTGGTCTAAAGATACCCCGTTGGCTATGAGTAATGGGCCCTTGACTCGGAATAGAAGTGGGTCGGACCTGGGTCGGTGTAGTGATGTCGGAATTGACTGGATCGAGTGGGGGGTCACAGGTTAGGCCAGCAGGCAGTGGGTTTTCTGGCCGAAGAGATGTAGGTGCGGTAACTGGGCCAACAGGCAATGGGCTTGCTGGCAGAGACAACCCGGGAGAAGGACTTGAGCTAGCAGCTAGTGGGCTTGCTGGCAGATTTGGGAGACGAGAGCATGTTGGGCCGGCAGGCAGTCGGCCTGTAGTGTTTGCGGGTCCGGGGGTCGATATGTGGGCTGAACCAAATGGTGGATCACATACGGAAAAATCCCATCATCCAAAAAAGAATAAGACGTGGACACAAGACTATGTAAATTAGCAAACAGAAATTGGGTTTCATAAAAAAATAACATGACGACTAATTATGATCTTATTAGAAGATAAATCATAACACTTGTAACCACGGTGAGTGGACGGATAACCAAAAAACACACAAGCGGTAGAACGGGCATAAACTTTGTTTATTGTAGTGGTTGAGAAGAGAGGATAGCATAAACACCCAAACACCCGAAAATGAGAATACGAAGAGTCTTTGTGATAAAGATTTTTTAGGGGAGATTGGTATGCTAATCCTTTTCTAGGGAGTATGTTAAGAAGGTAAGTAGTTATTTGTAATGCATGATGCCAAAATGAAGGTGGTAATGAAGCATGAGCTAGAAAAGTTCGAACAATATTATTAATGGTGCGGTTTTTTCTTTCGGTTTTCCCATTTTGTGAGGACGTATGTGGACAAGAAAATCGAAAAGATATACCATTAACCTTACAAAATTTCCTACACGACCCATTATCAAATTTCCTTCCATTATCACATTGAATGTTCTTAATTTCTCATTCAAATTGGGTACGAATGAATGCTCTAAATAATAGGAATGTGGAATAAACTTGAGACTTTTTAGATAACGGAAAGGTCCACAAAAAATTAGAATAATCATAAAAAAATAACACATAATAACAATGGCCCAAAGAGCTCAAAACGGGAGATGTCCATAAATCACTATGAATAATATCAAATGGCAACAAAATACTAGAATTAGAGGCAACAAACGGTAATTTAACATGTTTTTCAAGAGGACAAGAAGGGAAAACATAAGTACTACGCGTACCATTACACTCAATAAAATTATTATTTTTAAGAGAGGAAAGAACAGACGCTCCCGCATGACCCAACCGTGCATGCCATAAGGAAGGTGCTAAAGCGACAAACGTTGACCGTGTGACTTGTTTAGTGGTAGTGGTGGTGGTAATGGGATAGAGCTCGCCCACCCCCGACTATCACATCTCATTAGAGGTATCCCCGTCGAGAAATCCTTCACAGAAAATCTAAAAGGGTCAAAGTTAACAAAAATCCATTTATCAATTGTAAATTTTTGAATAGACACCAAATTTTTAATTAATTGAGGAGCATGAAGGACATTTTTCAAGGCTAAAGGTGGGTTCAGAAGAGATAAATTTGTGTGACCATAACCACGAATTGGAATTAAATTATCATTACCAACAATTATACCACGATTTTTGCTTAAATTGAAATAAGACGAGAGATTACCTGGTGCGGATGTCATGTGAGAAGTAGCACCAGTGTCCATATACCAATTTGCATCCGAAAGATTTAGTCCAATTGTATGCATCGTTGCCTCGATATTTATGTGGGTCGGAGATGTTGCTGCGCCCACAACAACGAAGGCTTGCTAAGGCCGAGGCCCAAGCAGGTCAGGCTGCTGTAAGGTGTGGTTCTGCCTCGATGCTTGCTGCAGGTTTCTATTGGGCCTAGCCCAAAATTAAGGTGTCGGATAAGGTGGAGTGAGCCACTGCCCACTAGCCCAGCCCCACGACCATTGTCCACTGGCCCAAGGCTGAGGCCAGTGGTGCTGCGGCCCAGACCACTGCTGGCCACTGCTGCCACCTTGTCATCCGCCACTGCCACCGCCACCGCTGTTGCCATCGTTTCCACTGCCACCGCAGCCGTCGCCGCAGTTTCTGCCACCATTTTTCTGATTTTGGCCCTTTTTGCCACAATAATCATTACGGTTTTGGCTAGAATTTTCCGATAAGGAATGAGGGTTCATTGGTGTTGCGTGACGTGGCCACCATCATGGCGGAATTAGCTCCGGTTGCCGTTGTTTTAGCCAACCCTGCTTTTTCTAAGGTGAGCATGGAACGTGATTGGTAGAATGACGGGAAATGATTGCTTTAACAAAGAAGAGTTCCAACGCCATTATACGCATCGGAGGGGCTTGCAACCATCTGAAGACCGAGACGATCGTTTGTGATGGACGCACCGACATTCTTGAGTTGATCCGACAACTCCTTGAGTCTTTGACAATAAACGGAGGCATTCAGAAAATTCTTCATATTTATGTGAGAAAATTCCTGCTCAAGGGTTACGACACGAGAATTTTTGTTATCTTGAAATATATCACTCAACCTATTCCAAGCTTCCATTGTCGTGGTGTCAGGTTTGATAATCGTCTGTAAGAGGTCCGTAGAGATGGTGGAATAGATCCATTGGAGGACCGTAGCATCAACAATTGCCTAAAACTTGATTTCATAATTTGTGGAAGACACATTCTCCTTGTCTTTTGCCGGTGTGACAATGTGATGGAGGACTCTATTAGACCTTGCGTGAATTTTAAATAGTTCTGCCCACATCGTGTATTGGACTTTTTTCATCTCAAGAACGATAGGGATGTTGTTCTTGATATTGGAGACTGCAAGAGCAGGATGAAATGTATTCTTTGTGGTAGACATGATGGAAGAACAAGAGGAGAATTAAGGATTCGGAAAAAAATTGAAGGGACGTTAGTGGACGGCCGTCGACCGAGATCGAGTCTTAGGGTTTCGAGTAGGGCGACAGAATGAGGATGTTTTTGGAGAAGGAAAATTTTGCCCTAGACTGCAGATACCATGAAAGAGAATAATCTCTTGATTATTTTCATAAATGTAAATGGTTTATATACATGATATATAATAGTAAACCTAGCCTATAACTACGGAAATCAAATATACATTTTCTAATACAAGACTAGTACCATAATTACGCATGTACAAAATCTCTAATAATATCAGAAGAATATACTATGTATATTTTATCAGTTATAATAAGTAATTTGGTATAAATACTAGATAATTTTTTACTCCTACAAATATTTTTTTCATTTTTAACTAGAAGTCATGCCGATACGGAATTGCCATGCTAGGTATGAAATTGTCTTTTTGAGAGAGTGAAATTCCCCAAATATGAGAGCTCGCAACAAAAATTCGACAGGCGAGAAAAGAAATAATAACAACCACAAAGCGCAACACATGGCAGTGCACTTGTTCTTCTTCACCTTATGAAAAACTGAAACATTTTACGCTCCTCTCTTCCCCACTTCCTCCACTACACTATTTTCTCATGTCAACACTTACTAATTTTCCTTTCCTGATAGCAGCAACACTCACATTGCTATGTACCACTGTTTTCTCCATCCCTAATAACGTTACAGAGACAGAAATAACAGCATTAATCTCATTCAAACGTAATTTAGAAGACCCACTTGGCGTATTAGACGGTTGGGATATTTCCACCTTATCAGCACCATGTGATTGGCGTGGCATTCTTTGTTACTCTAACAGAGTTCGTCAACTACGTCTACCTGGTTTACAACTAACTGGCACGTTAACTCCCCAGTTAGCTAACCTACGACAGTTGCGTAGGTTAAGCCTTCATTCTAACAACCTTAACGGCTCTATCCCACTTGCTTTAGCTCAATGTGTTCTCTTACGCGCTGTTTACTTACATTACAACTCTTTCTCCGGCCAATTCCCGCCGGAAATATCCAATCTCACTAATCTCCAAGTCTTAAACCTAGCTCACAACTTCCTCTCCGGTCATATCTCCGCTAATGTTCCGGCAAGTCTCCGGTTTCTCGATCTTTCTTCTAATCTCCTCTCCGGTAACATTCCGGTGAACTTTTCCGGCGATTCTCAGCTCGAACTGTTAAACTTGTCGTTCAACAAATTTTCCGGTGAGATTCCGGCGAGTATCGGAGGTTTAACGAAGTTAAACTATCTATGGCTTGATTCTAACCAAATTTACGGAACTATCCCTTCAGCAATATCCAATATTTCTTCATTAATACACGTCAGCATTCGTGATAATGATTTACAAGGACTAATCCCGTCAACAATCGGGTCACTTTCTAGTTTACAAGTAATTTCATTGACCCGAAATCAGTTATCTGGTGTGGTCCCCACATCATTTTACTGTATTCGGGTCATTGAGTTGGGTTTTAATGAACTCACGGGTTTAGCTAAACCCGGAAACAACACAAGGTGTAATAACAAAGTTGTAGAAGTTTTAAGTCTTCACGGGAATAACATAAATGGTGTTTTTCCTGATTGGTTAATGAGTTTTTTGTCCTTGAAGGTTCTTGATATGTCTGGGAATGGAATATCTGGAACTTTGGCTAATAGTATAGGGAATTTAAGGTTGTTAGAGGAGCTTAGATTGAGTAACAATTCATTCACCGGTGGAATACCTGCTAGTATTGTTAATTTAGCTTCCTTGAGGGTTCTTGATCTTGGGGGGAATCGATTTTCGGGTTTGATTCCACAGTTCTTGAGTAATTTGACTAGGTTAAGAATGTTGTCTCTTAGTGGTAATCGGTTTTCTGGACCGATTCCGGTTAGTTTTGGGAGTCTTTATCAGCTTGAGTTTTTGGATTTGAGCATGAATGGTTTGAATGGGAGTGTGCCTGAAAATGTTATGTTGCTTAGGAATTTGAGTACTTTGAATTTGTCTAGCAACGTTTTTTCGGGTGAAATTCCAAGAGAAATTGGAAGGTTGCATGGGTTAGAGGTTTTAAATGCTAGTAATTGTGGGTTTTCGGGGACTATTCCGGGTAGCGTTGGAAGTTTGTTGAGGCTGACAACTCTTGATGTGAGTAAGCAAAACCTATCTGGTGAATTACCCTTTGATATTTTCGGGTTGCCAAGTCTAAAGGTTGTGTCTTTACAAGAAAACATGTTAACTGGGGATGTTCTTGAGGGTTTTAGCAGTTTATCTGGTTTGGAGTATTTGAATTTGTCATCTAATGATTTTTCTGGGCAGATTCCTAAGACGTATGGGTTCCTTGCATCTTTGGAAGTTCTTTCTATGTCTAAAAGTGGTATTAATGGCTCAATTCCAGCAGAGTTAGGTAACTGTTCTGGTCTTCAAGTGCTTGAGCTTCGAGGAAATAAGTTAACAGGTCGAATTCCAAAGGATTTCTCACGTTTATCTCATCTAAGGAAGCTTGATTTGGGTCAGAATCGATTAACGGAGGAAATGTCAGAGTCATTGTCGAGATTATCAAACTTGGAAATGCTGGATCTCTCTTCAAATAATTTGAGCGGATCAGTTCCTTCGAATTTGTCTCTGATTTCCAGCCTGAAGTACTTGAATGTTTCCCATAATCATCTCGAGGGTGAGATTCCAGAGGCGTTGGGTTCTCGGTTCAAGGACCCGTCTTTATTTGCTGCAAATAAAGATTTGTGTGGAAAGCCATTGACGGGGTGCAATAATGGAAAAAAGAAAAGAAAAAAGTTGATTTTGTTCATTGTTTTGGCTGCAGTAGGGGCTTTTCTTGTGGCAGTGTGTTGCTGTGGGTACATTTACGGCCTTATACTTTGGCACAAAAGGTTAAGAGGAGGTGCAGCTGAAGGGAAGAAACGAAGCCCGGCCCGTGCGAGTTCAGGAGGAGAAACGGGTCGTGGAAGTGGAGAGAATGGAGGTCCGAAGCTTGTTATGTTCAACAACAAGATCACTTATGCAGAGACTTTAGAAGCGACGAGACAATTTGATGAGGAAAATGTGTTGAGCCGTGGAAAATATGGCCTAGAATTCAAAGCCACTTTTGCAGATGGAATGGTCTTGGCTATCCGCCGCCTTCTTGATACATCGATCGAAGTGAACACATTCCGCAAAGAAGCTGAATCCCTTGGCAAGGTCAAACATCGCAATTTAACTGTTGTTCGTGGATACTATGCAGGACCACCACCGGATGTCCGACTTGTTGTATACGACTACATGCCTAATGGAAATCTTGCCACACTTTTACAAGAGGCGTCTCATCAGGATGGCCATGTACTCAACTGGCCAATGCGCCACCTCATTGCTCTTGGCATTGCTCGTGGCTTAGCTTACCTTCATTCAGTTTCAGTAATTCATGCCGATGTTAAACCACAAAACATATTGTTTGATGCAGATTTTGAAGCTCATCTTTCTGATTTCGGTTTAGATAAACTAAGCCAAGTAGCAACCCCGGCAGAGACTTCAACATCTTCCACCCCGGTTGGAACTCTAGGTTACATAGCACCTGAAGTGACATTAACTGGAGTACCTACAAAAGAAGCTGATGTATACAGTTTTGGGATTGTATTGTTAGAGATACTAACAGGAAGAAAGCCAGTAATGTTCAACGGGGACGAGGACATTGTCAAATGGGTGAAGAGACAACTACAAAGAGGCCAAATTTCAGAATTGCTCGAGCCAGGGTTGCTTGAATTGGATCCTGAATCATCAGAATGGGAAGAGTTCTTGTTGGGAATCAAAGTTGGTTTGCTTTGCACTATGCCTGATCCTCTAGAAAGACCAGCAATGACCGATATTGTATTCATGCTTGAAGGATGCCGAGTTGGTCCCGATATTCCCTCTTCAGCTGATCCAACAACTCTTCCTTCACCAATGTGATGAAAATTCATTCTTTGCAAGAAAAATTCCTTCATTTTCTCAGTTCAATGTTGTTCATGTATCTGTATCTCTTCAATGTATTACTCGTCATTATCACTGACTTTTTTCTTTTCAGAAAAGAAAAAAAAAGTTTGCACATTGTTCATTCTAGTGTTGCTTAGTTGTGTGCAAGTATTAAATTCAGGTCTTATCTTTCTGAATGGCTTTTGCAACCCTTTTGATTCTTTGTTTCTTCTGTATACAAATAAAGACCTTACCTTTCTTCAACATTGTGAGGGGAGACTATTTCTTACTTAAGCAGGAGCAAATGTATAGTTCATTAGGCACATGTTCATGATAATCAAATTGATTATATAACAAAATTTGTGAATCCATGCAATAGATAATGACCAACCATTGGTAGTCAATAATCTCAAGGTTTCTTGCTCAACCTTTATTCTCTATTTTACACTAAATTATTATTACTCTAATACTTTTCTGTCCCAATTTATGTGTCGTACTTTCATTTTTTGTGTTTCAAAAAAAAATGTCATACTTTTTTATTTAGATATAATTGAACTTTAAACTTATCAAACTACCTTTAATGACGTAATTTATAGTCATATAAATATTTATAATTTATTTCAGATCATAAATTAATTAATTTTTTCTTAAACTAATGTTAACCACATAAATTGAGGTGAATGAATAATAGTTACAATTATACCCTGCTAATTATGGTGTGTAGTTAAATAATTCAGAATTCTGGGAATCAGGTGGGACCAATAAAATGAATTCCCGCCAAAAGAATAATGAACAGAATAAAAGTAGAGAGAATAGGTTCAAGTGGAAAATGAGAAAGTAGCCGTTAATGTGACAGTGAAAACTGAAGCTAGACTTTTTATGGGAAAAGGGAATATAGTGGGGTCATAGAGTCCCCAGGCGTTAGTATCTGTATTAATTAATTTTATTATCGCTATTAATTAGTTGATGGGAAAAGGGGATTGGGAATATTTTTTTTATATCGAGCTTCCCGGTTTATACCAGATTATTTCTGGAGATAGTAATTCTGATCCCTCAGTAATACTATTAGTAAATCACGGGATGTGCCTAAATGATTAGATTTTGAAAATAGAGCAAGAAGAGAGCAAATTGCTTCCACCAAGGTTCAAATTCACACTGCAGACCTCCACTTAAATTTTAAGTTTACTCATTTGCCATCCAGTTATGTCACGGGGGACTTTTTTTTCTTATTAATTTGGTGAGTAGTGCTTGCTACTGCTATTTGGGAATTGGTTGGTCCAAATAAGAAACCACGTAGGAATTTACGGAGATAAGCTACGGCTTTGACCAGCTATGTCGTCCTCTCTCGTGTCTTATTCTGATAATTTATTCTAAAATAATTTTTTGACAAATATTATCGGAAGGTTAATTTTACTAGTAGTAAGTGTTTACATCAAAATATATTTATTAATTATCTATAATTAAGTAAAGAAAGTATTTACGCAAACATATATTATGCATTTATTAATTTTATGGAGACACTGATGCAAATAGTTTTTTACCATACTGAAATCACTTTACAATAATGATACTCCTACTAATATTTGACGATTTAACTCTAAATCTTTTAATTTACTTTTAATGAAATAATTTATAGTCATACAAATATGAATATCTATGACTTATTTTGGATCACAAGTTTCAGTCATAGAGGCGGAACCAAGATTTGAAGTTTATGGGTTCGAGATTTTAGTCCTTTTAAGTTACTGAGTTCTATATTAATAATTTGTAAATATTCAATAAATTTCTTAAGACTAATATAAGATTTGAATCAAAGTTAATGAATACGGTCAAACCCGCAATCTATATTCCAGATACGCGTTGGTTCTAGAAATCTTCTTTTTTCTTAAACTCTGCCCTTCTTTGATCTAAAATATAGTTTTTAATTCTTAATTAATGTGACGAGTGTCTAGTCAAATACCATTACATAACTTGGGGATGAGAGTATAAATTTTGATGTTAAAACTTAAAATTTTGAGTTTTTGAAGTTGTGTTTGCACATGTATTTTACTTGGAAAAAAAATTAAAGTTTTATGAGTGAAAGTCCTAAAAATTCTTGAAACTGGTCTGAACCAGATTTTAGAACTTTAATTTTTTTTAAAGACAAATTTTCAAAATCTGATCCTAAATCTATGGTCAAACACATTGACTATAAAATTTCATAACCTGATCCAAAATAGGACTAAATGAATCAAATGACCTTGAATGTTTGTAAACATCAAATTTTAGATTCTCCATTCTCTACTTTTCCTAAACGTAAATGAAAAGAAGAGCAGAAATACAGATAGATGGTGGATAATAGCTGAAATAAAAACCATGTCTTGTGAATTTCTGACTCAACGTAAATTATGAGTCTTCAAAACACAGGCTATATAACATCTGGAAGTACTTGACTGAAGTGATGGGTCAGTGTCATAAAATTTATATCGCTGCTGTAAATTTTAACCTATGGTGAATCTTTATTTATTGCCTATTTATATCTGATTCACTGCTTTTCACAAAAAGCCACCACTTCTTTGTCCTTTTATAGTCACATTATTTAAATTATTACTTATGATATATATATATACATTATTTTACTATTTTTATAGTTATATACTTTTAATATTCATAAAAAGAAGTATACATGAAAGTTTCAAGAAGCAACTAGCTTAACGGTCGAAATGGCATACTGGAATTATGCATCTGAAGGATAACGAGTCTTTGTGAAAACTGTGTCAAGATATACAAATCAATACCATGTGAATTTTTATTTAAACTTTAATTAGTACTTAATTATGACTAATTAGATGTGCGTTGCCCGTGATATTAAATAGATTATAATCCAAGAAAATAATAATCTTTTACAATATTTATTCGATATACTCTATGTACCATGTGGATACATAGTTACATACAGACATACAGTACAATCATGCATCACTGTAGAACATGAGATCAGAGCACACGTGCTCCTAGATTCAAGTTCATTGTCACCCATTAAATAAACGTTGTTATAATACCACGGACAATGAGACTTTTGTCTCGCTTATTTATTAAAGGCGGATTTTTAAGTGAAAAAATCTCTTTTTTTCCTAATTGTATGAACGTCCTCGTTAAAAGTCGTTCTTTGAGAAATCTTTTTTTTTTTCTAATTGTCTTAATGTCCTCATTAAAAGTTGTTCTTTGAGATGCTCGACATGGGATGTGATGTGCGGCAGTAGTTAATGTTAGCTGCTTATTCATTGCCTCTTTTACTACTTTCGACCAAATTATTATTGAAGAAACTCTTATTTAGTCAAGACATTGTCCTCTCTAATGACTTAAAGTTTTTTAAATGAGATATCATGCAATTCAAAATTTTCAATATGGACTAAAGTAAATCAACAACAAAATGAATGTAGTCTTCAACTATTGGATCTAGCTATGCAATTTGTTGTACTCTAAAGTTCAGAATGAACGTAGCTTGTTACAGTGGCGAAGTTGGATTGTTATTTAATATGAATGTCACTTGAAAAAAAGTTGAAAGTATGCAGTCAAACTCATTTTTCCACTCCGAATGCTTAAATTCAATATTTGCAAATATAGATGACCAAGCTTTAAATTGCAAATAATGACTTTAGTATTTTCAAGTGATATGGCCAAACACCAATCTTAAGTCCAACCCCCCCTTCCTTTTACACCTTGTGGTTGTAACTTTAGTTTGACTCATCTTTCAAGATTATGCTTTTACAATTTTATGAGAGCTCATTCTGGTACTCATCAAATAAATTATGGCCAAGTGTTAGCAGATCTCATAATCATGCATATTTCGAGAGTATAAGCTGCAATAACTGAAATACAATCAACTTTTTCTAAAGTTGACAAGCAAATACAGGCACTCGCTGTCACCTGAAATATTCAGAAGAGTAAAATAACATTCAAAGCTGACACGAAGTAGCAAAAATCAAGAGATAGAAAGGGCAAAGACATCCAGAAACAAATGAAAGCTTAAAAATAAAGTTAAGATAAATTAATACAGGGAACATTTTATAACAATCCAATTGTCGTCCTTGAAAAATGGAACATCAGAAAAGCTGATATCTTTATTGAGAGATCTAATCTACAGCTGATCAGCACAAACAAACCAATTCTTCTAGGCAAGCAATCAAATACATAATCTCGGAGGCCAAAACGTAATTCAACAGCCAGACTAGCTCGTCCAATCAGGAAGAACACAAAGATACTTTTTGAATCTTGTGGTCTTAAACATGACATGTGGAATTTATGTGATTATGTTTCTTTATAGTGTAATAAAAAGGAATGATTTCATTCTAATTTTGAAACTAATTTAATTTAAACTCTTCATATCATTCTTAATCATAAACTTTTATAGTCATTCAAATGTTATACAATATTTTTAATATCATAAATTTCAAAAAGCTTATAGATACACAAAGAATATTACATATTTGAGATTATAAATTTTAATTTTTTATACTATTTTATAATTTCGTATCTAATCAAATAGACTAATATAAACGAAAATGGAGGGAATAAGAGAATCAACAGTTGTCAATTCTGAAATAAGGAAATTTAAAAGAAATGACTTGTCATTAGAAGGGAAGAAATTAGAATTAGTTGTTTATGAGAAGCCCCTTTTTCATGAAACCAAAAAGAAAAAAATGCAATCTTTAAAGGTGAAGTTTTATCTCCAATTTGCTGGTCCAACCTCAACATGCAGAATTAGCTATAGCCACCACTCTCCAGTATCCCCCATCTACTCTATTCATCTAATTAATCTCACATCTGCCACCGAAGTAATGTGTTCCAATCAAGTCATGAAGAACAGTTTTACAGCCCCTTAAAAACATAACCAACAGTAGATTAACTTCAATCACAACAGCTCAACTATTATTTTCATCACAAAAAACACTAACCACATGCAAGTAAATATCAAGGAATTTGCAATGAGACCTAAGTTTAAAAGGAGAAAGAACAACCCACAATATTTGTTACACTCAAGTATCTCACCCAAATACACAATTCACCATTACTAATTTAAGCCAAATCATGAAAATCCTAAAAAAGAGTAAAACTTATAATAAAGGACAACGAATAAAAGCTTGGCTAGTAAATCCAGACAGACCATCACATAGACCTGTCCATCGGGTCGGGGACCCGACCCGAAAAACCAGGGTCAGGGTCAATTTATAACTGACCCGCGAGCCACTCGACTCGAAAAAATGGGGACTCGACCAAGGTCAGGGTCGGGCCCAGTGTCAGAATATTTTACCCGTCTGACCCGGTCCGACCTCGGTCCCGACCCGACCCCACCCCGACCCGCATATTTTTTAAATATTATTTTTCCTTCATTAATATTTATTTTGTACTTATATATATTTTTGTCATTAATAAGTGATATAATACATGCTTTTATAATATATGTATTGCTCTAATCTACATTGAGCTCGACATAAAATAAGATAAAAACGGTAGCTGATTATTAATTATATATTTATATTATTAGTCGTTTTGTTAATATCACTGAAGCATAATGTAGGGAGAGAAAGTAGTTGTAAATTGATAAAACTTTAAATAGTCATAACTCTGCGCTCGAATGTCCGTTTTACCCAAAAAAAATTATTTTGCTTATTTTTTCGAGACAATGCCGGTAAAATAGCCATAAGGCGGTTTGGCGCAGCCAATTTTTAGAAAAAAGGTCCGTTTTCCCAATCAATTTGTGTTTTTCCCCAAATCGATTTCTAATTTTCTTTTTCTCAGATCTCACGATATACAATACATTTCAACGTCGAAATTTCGTGGCAATGTAGGGGCGAATGTCAATTTCAGTTTTGAAAATTCAATTATTTTTAAAAATAAAAAATTCCTCGACCCGGCCCAATCTGACCCTGGCCAGCCAAAAAATTCCGACGGGTCAGGGTAAGATTTTTTTAAAAAAAATAGGGTTAAGGTCGAGCCAGAGTCGGACAAACAGAAAAAAAAAACACCCAACCCGACCCTGATCCGGCCCGACATTTGGACAGGTTTACCATCACATATAAATTCCACAAGGTAACAAAATGGCTCAAAATTGAGTAATGATCCAAATCCACATGCCCTTTACATTTATTCCAACATCAGCATATAATTAAACACAATCAACCAACCAGCTATGCAATATAAACTAATCTTTCGATGCCCTCTTCAATTCACATTGACCTATCATTTGTTCAATTCGGTCTATTTGATACATAGTTATTTATTTTATGTTTTCACTGATTAAAATAGTTGGGATCCTCTACATGAATCATTTATATCTTTTTGAATCTCTATATCCATGCTGCAATATTCAACCATATCATATTCCAATCCTAAACAATTTGAATTTTTAAAAATCACGACGATTAAACACGATACATAAAATTAGCAGACCAGCAAGACCACAAATACCCAAAACTCCAGCCATAACAACTGGTACAATAGATTTCATCACTAATTCTGGTCGCATTACACCCATCGATGCTACTCCTACACCACTCTTCGCTGTACCATATGCTGCACCCATACATAAATTAACAAAAAAAAAAAAAGAATTAAAAATAATAATAATTATGACCTAGATCTAATGGAAAATTGAAATTGGAGGTTACAGGAGAAGACTAAGGAAGCTGCAGCGCCGAGGAACACGAAAAACGGTGCCGTTTCATCGCCGCTAAATGTCGAAGCCATTTTTTTGTCTTGGAATTATTGAATCTGAGGAGTTTATGAATGTCTTGTTTTGTTATCAGTTTAAGATTTGATTAAATGTTTTGCAATGGTCAACCGTCGACGACTGGAGCTATAAATGGGCCTTGACCCGATTGTGGCTAAAGGATGTGTGTGGGGCTAAGCCCATTTTGGGACCATGATTTAAGGTAAGTAAAAATTTACAAGTTTAAACGAGTGTCTGAAGTTAGAGTGCATACAAAAAATTTCTGAAATTTGACATATCGAACTCGTATTGAATATTTCTACACAATTTAAAACACTGACTACTATTTAAATGATAGCATCCAAATAGCTCACGCCATGAAGATTTTACGCCACAATCCAAACAATTTTCGAACTTTAACCCACAGGTCATATTGTGTGATTTTTCTTACAATTAGAGTACGAATGTTTCGTATATACTTCCCAAAAGTGATTATGAAATTGAAATTACACTGAGCACAACACGAACCGATAAAACTTAAATCCTAAATTTCTTTATATGAAATACCAACAATAACTATGGTTCAATCCAAACTCAAGTGATATCGGCTTATTAAATGAGAAGCACTGGCATAGAATAATTCGGTTGATGTGTTTTCTTGAGGGAAAAAACTATATATTGCACGTATTAAAGTTCAAAAAGTATACTACTATTTAAAATGTTTGTCTAAAGAATACAACAACATATTCAGTGAAATCACACAGCGTGAATTCTGGATAGGCTAGAGTGTTCGCAGACCATACATCTACCTTGGTAGGTAGAGCGGTTGTTTTCGAGAGACCCTCAACTCAAGACAAAGGACAAGCACAAGAAAAGCAAGAGAAATGATCAGACCCGGAGAAAAAAATTAAATAAAAAATTTAAAGCAGTATGAAAATGCTGGTATCAAAAGTGAATAAGCCATGATAGTGTATTCTGAAAAAAGAAACAGTAACTAACACAGGTAAATAAGATAAACAAAGTACACTAAAGAACACACAACATCAGAAATCAAACGACAGGGGACTATAAAGCAATAATGTGTCTACTAGTATGATAGGTTAAGCGGGCCAACAATAATAACACTACAACTACCAGTTTGTAAGCGTAAGTAGGACTACGCTGGACTACCTACTATCTTAATCTGTGACATCCATAACCCCTATCTAAGGTCATATCCTCAGTAAGTTGCATCTGCGTCATATCTCGTCTAATCACATCTCTCAAATACTTCTTCGACCTACCTCTACCCCTCATGAACCCGTCCATAAGCCAACCTCTCACACCTCCGCACTGGGGCATTTGTCTCTCCTCTGCACGTGCCCGAACCATCTAAACCTCGCTTCCCGCATCTTATCCTCCACCGAGGCCACTCCCACGCTATCACGGAATCATCATTTCTAATTCTATCCCTCCTTGTATACCCATACATCCGTCTCAGCATCCTCATCTCCGCAACTTTCATCTTTTGGATGTGCGAAGTCTTGACAGACCAACACTCCGCCTCATACAACATAGTCGGTCTAACCACCACCCTATATAACTTGCCTTTAAATTTTTGTGGCACATTTTTATCGCACAAGACTCCAGATGCGAGCCTTCATTTATCCACCCTGCCTCAATACAATGTGTGACATCGTCATCAATCTTCTCATTCCCTTGGATAATAGACTCGACGTACTTGAAGCTTCCTTTGTTTGGAATGACCTGAGTACAAAGCATCACCTCCACGCCAGTCTCAAGGTCGCTTCCGTTACTGAACTTACACTCCAAGTATTCTGTCTTGGTCCTACTCAGCCTGAACCCTTTAGACTCTCCGCTGCAAGTCTAAAGTATACCAAAAAAATAATGTTCTTAGGCATTTAACTACCTTAAGTACCAGCAATGTTCCATTAAAATCATTTCTTTCCTTTCATGCAAACCTTTCTAGCATCCAAGTTTAGAAAGCTCCGCACAGTTCCGTTTAGGAACAAATTGCAAGAAACAAAAATTGTATACATAAATAATGCAAATGCGCTAATGCTCAATCCATACAATTGTTGGCCTTTAAATGCCTAAAGTGATTTATGTTGGAATGTTAGGTTGTAGAGTGGATGTAACTCGACTTGATGAAAGAACCAAGTTGGAGAAATTGATACCAAAACGTCGAAAAGATTAAGAAATAAACTACTAAAAAACTGAAACAAACCGAAAGCATGTAGCAAATTTAGAAAACAAAATGCGGGCAGACTACTTTACAAGAAGCACTGTCATTTCAACTTCAGCAACCACATTTAAGCTTCATCAGCAACGCTTTCTTCTCAGCTTCAAGCTTCAACCTTGACTATCATAATCACGCCATTAGTGTGCACTGTCAAAATCAGAAAGATAAGGTACTATTGTGCATTAATGCACCATTAACAAGCAAATATCAGGGGAGAAAGGGAGATAATACCATAATATATCAGTAGAGGCAACTGAAAAGATGAATCAACAGCTGCCTGGTATGAAGCTTCTAGTCATCAATTATCTTGTAAAAATGTTTACTGGCATGTAAGTACTTGTGCTCAACGACAGCAAGCAGAGGAACTAGGAATTACATGCACATAGAAGATCTTGTGTGCGCTTCTCAGTAGATCGAGAAAGACAACAGATGGAGGAGCTGAAGTTATGAACTGCAGTGCTCTTTTGGGCTTTGGGTACACAAATCATACATTAATAAGCTACTACATGCTAAGAAAATTATGTAAAAGCAGTAATGTATTTGACTTTCACACTATTACAAAAAAAAACTGACATTGATCTAAATAATGGAAGTGGACATTGTTACTTTTGCAAAAGCACAAACAACAGATAGATTGGCTAATTAAAAGACCATAAAGTTCACAACAATTGGCCTGTAAAATGAACAATGATCACTGGCCTAAAGAATTCAGGCTTCCTCCGTGTATGGCTGCCTGACATGAACATCAGTAGACTTATATTTTCATCTTTATCTACTGCCTTGAAGGAGAGCCTTGGAGTAACTGGTAAAGTTGATGCCATGTGACCACGAGGTCATGGGTTCAAGCCGTGGAAACAGCCTCTTGCAGAAATGTGAGGTAAGGCTGCGTACAATAGACCTTTGTGGTTCGGCCCTTCCCCTGACCCTGCGCATAGCGGGAGCTTAGTGCACCGGGCTGCCCTTTTTCTACTGCCTTGGACATGTGGAAAAAGGGATATTTTGATTGGATGCTAGCAATCCGATTAAGAACCTCTTCCCTATTTCAACAATAGTACAATCAACATCATTCTGCACTGAACAGCATAGCTGATAATTTCATCTTTATTAGCCAGTACTCCATTCCAGTATTCTGATAAGTTATACGTTGGCAGAACTTATATATGATCAAATTTCACCAGCCCCAAACAGAAGGTATACTACTTGCCTGGTGGATAGACAATCTCCTCGAATCTTAGAAATGACCACAATTTCTAATTGGTAATACAAAAAAAAAAAACGAAGCAGGTCCTCAAATGTAAATAGATCAGGAACATATAATGAGACCAATGAACCCGAAGGGCTCAGTGAAATCAAGAAAAGCAACCTATAAGGATTGGAAATAGCAAAAGTCCAAAGAGATGACTCTCCTCTGCTGCCAAGTATTCTCTCAGCTATATGCTTAACCTGACAATAAAGGAAACATATAAGATCAGATAGTGTGTGTGAGAAATCAAAGGATTACTAGTGTTATGCATAAAATTCTTAAGCATGCATCTCTACATCAATTGCAAACTTCAAATGCAGAATGAAATGCATTTGGCTAACATAACATTTCCTTGACAGAACATAACAAAACAAGGGTAACAATCACCTCACTTTCAACATAAAAATGACATGTACTACACTAAAACTTGGGCACTCACCTTTGGAGAGAATAAAGATCATTCCTCTCACTAGGGGCAATGAAAGTAAATGGAGAAGGGGATATAGAAACTCACTTGTGTACCCCCTTTGCTCCCTCTTCTTTTTGCCTCCTTCACTGGATAATGCATGGGGTTTAGGAAACCTCATGAACCAAGATCAAGCCACTTGGACACAATCGCAAAAAGCACACATCTCAACAATGTTCTCTTTGATTGTGTGGAGCAGTCCACAGATCAGAGAAAGAAATTTGATATAGCATATATAAGAGATTTCATCTTCACTAAAAAAAAAGTTCTTTAAGAGGGGGGAGATAAAAGAGAGTTTTGTTTTTACTTATTTTGAGAAATTAATATTTAAAAATGAAGGAAGCATATGACGCCCTCAAAATGTTCTGTATATTTGTTGCAATGATAACAATCCTGAGCTGTACACATACCAAAACTAAAGAAAAGTCAGAAGTGATTGTTCATCAAAGGGGAACCCGGAAATGAAAGAAAAAAAGGGCTACTTTTTCCCTATATAATACAACTTCAAATCTGACTACCAATTCTAAACCTAATCTTAGTTATCTCTGAAGAAATTCACGTCTGTCAGCAGGAGTAGAAGTATAACATTCACATGGCAGACATGTTAATCTTTTCACCCGACTTTGCCCACCATGAGAATGATTTTCTTGCAGGCATACCGCTACAGAAATGTAGTGCCAAATTTGCAGGACAATTAATCAGAGTCTCTGACAATAAACAATCCACAATATGCTCAACAAAACAGCCTTCGCTTTCTTGACTGCAGCTCTGTAGACAACAACTAGCTTAGCAAGGATAATCTTTTAATTACGAAGGCATTCCTCACTCGCCAATGAATGTTGTACCCACTCGTGAAAACATTGATCAGACTAATCATCCTGTGGCAACGCATCAATAAAGATGAATACTCATCCTTTGTCCATTATGATTTTGCACCCGGCTTCATCTGCATATGCCTTTCAATCAACTTGTCCACGAAATCTCTAATCTGCAGATTATCAAAGGCAGAGAAGCAATGAAAATAGAACAAATACCAAGCACATTGAGCAAATGCTAATAATACAGAACTTTTATTTGGAGTATCTTTCCAAACAGATCCACATAATTTTTAGTCTTATTTTAATTTATCATAATAATCCAACCTATCCAAAGGTCTTGCATGGAGGAAGACGTAAAGACAGAAGCATAAGAAAAATATCCCTGTATTCCAATTCCCATATCTTGTGTCATATTTGAGATGCGAGAGATTATCATGTGTATTCAAATATCTCCAAAATAAAAGCAACTATTTTGACGATTACATACCATTGAGGCCTCCATAAAAAGGAAACAATGAAAATAATACAAGACTAAGGATCAAGTTTTTCTTCCAACACTAAATTTTTTCCCTTGCACAAAAGTTGAAGAGCTAGAGTAGAATATTTTCACTCAGCAATGTTTTCAGCTGAGGGCAAATACATGAAGGCTGATTTGTGTTTGTCATCCATGTGAACAATCCATGCTAATCTTCTCTGTATTGTTTCATTTTTATAGCATGTCACCAGAAGACCATAGACAGAGGCAAGAAGAGCAAATATTAGTTTCTCTGATTATGTTTCATGTTTTGTTTCCTTTTTTCTACAGTGGGGATTAGTCATACTTTGCAAGGTTTGACAAGATATTTGAGAAGTTAGAAGGGTAATCAACTACAAAGGTTTGCAAGAAGATCAACTAGAAAATAGGAGTCATTTGCATAAGAAAAAACGGATGTCCTTTTTCCTTGTGCAAGTTTAAGAATACCAATAAATGTTTGCCAAATTTCCAAGAACTAGACCAAGAGTAGCTCTTTTATATGGCAGGAGCCTACATTGTCAAGGATAAATCTCACCTAAAGTTCCAACCAATAGTTTAACTTCTAAACCTTCTCTTTCCACAAAAAAGGGGCAAGTCCTTTTCTAAGAAAAAGGCACAAGTCTTCCACACTCTTAACAGTTAGCCTTGGTGAACTGCCATATGAGTTTAAAGGAACTGACATGAAAGGTCTCTGGCCATACAAAATTTTGGAATAGTTGAATTTTATACACTAAAAGAAGGGTCAGTCTTCCACACTTTTTACTCCCATCTTCGCATTTGGTTACACCTATTTGCATTTAATGTAACCCACAACTTTCATTAGCGTCGTGTCACTCTCTAATGCATCTGGAAGAGTAAATTTCTAGTTTAAAGAAACTTTAAGAGTCGCACAACAATAAGCAGTTAGAACCTATTAAACGATGCAAAAAGGTGACGTCAACTGAGAGTAGTTCGTACCTTGTTTTTACGTTTGAAATCAAGAAATTCATACACAAGCATTGCTTTTTCAGCATCTGTGGCATGTTCCATTACCTGGAGTTTGGAACAAGATCAGTCCGCAAAGGATAGATATAAAAAGATTAAAGAACCCAAATTATGGGGAAACAAGATTAAAGAATCCAAAAGGCTAGGTAAGTTGGGGTGAGACAGGACAAAAATCAGACCTTTGTAGCGGTTTTCTTCATTATGGATTTATACCCCTCCTTGTCGAGTTTCCTTGCTTTATAAAGAGGCATAAGCAAAGATGCAACATAATCTACAACAGCCTGCTTAATTCTTTCTGCTCCTCCAGGTTGATTATCTAACATCTTATTTACAGTAATTTGTGAAGCAGAGCTCTCACACACTAACACATCATGCTTTCTCATAAGCATTTTGGAACTCACATTTGAATCCTCTTCATCAGTAACATGCATCACTGGATCATAGAAATCTGAATTAGCAGCAGCTGCTTGACATTGCCACATTTCAATGGCATTGTAATCCTTTATCCCTACACTACTTGAGCTATCAACCCACGCTTTGGTGAATATACTACTATCTACAGGTGCACTTTCTCCAGAGTGCTCCCTAAAGTTAAACTGACATGCATTGTCATTTGAGAGGCTACGCTGCGAGTGATTATCAACAGACATTCTTGAACTGTCAAGGTTCACACCAGCGGCAGAAAAATCAACAGACCAATCCCTCACTCGGCAGTTGCGAGAATCTATTTCAGATAAGCAATCTTGCCTTCCTACTGCACCACCAGGCCAATTCCTTCTGAATTCAGACTCATCCAAAGTTGCATATTGTTCCCGTCTAGCAAATTTGTGAAATGAGGGTATCTTAGGAAGCGGCAGTGGCATGTTACACTTAGCACCAGATGAAGCATAAGCCTGCAAGGAAGGGTAATCATTGTACAGATTCTTAAGAGGAAACCAAGATTTATTTGAGGGAAAAAAACACAAGCCATCTATAAACAGTTGCAATATAGAGCATCCCAAAAGCAACGTAACAGGGAATCCAACTGTGTGTTCCCCCTTGTTAAATAACTTACATACTCGAGGAATAACCAAAAACCCAGTAAGAAATGTAGCATATTCCCATTTTGAACAACTGTGTTCCCCCTTGTTAAATAACTTACATACTCGAGGAATAACAAAAAAACCAGTAAGAAATGTAGCATATTTCCATTTTGAACAGATGAGTCAATACGATTAATAAATCTAGGGGATCATACATTGTTATGTTGCTTTTGAGCTGCTCTATATCGCAAATGTTTTTATCGGTCTTTATGTTTCTTTCATTTCAAAAAAAGAGCAGCCTGAAAGCAACATAACAGAGAATCCAACTTTGTGTGTTTCCCCTTTTTTAATAACTTACATACTCGAGGAATAACCCAAAAAGATCAGCAAAACTTGCAGCACATTCCCATATTGAACAAATGAATCAATACGATTAATAAATCTAGGGTATAATACATTACAAGGCACTAACCTCAGCAGCTGCTAGAGCAGCAACACGAGCTGCTTCTGCAGCGTCAAATGCAGCCTTCTCTTCCTCAGACATGGGGAAATCTTGCCTTTCCTCAGGGGTGTCATTTTGCCTTCCTACTGAAGCTTGAGAGGCTGATGGTTCAACATCTGGAATAGTTTCTAATGTGGCTGGCTTGACATTCAGCTTCTTGTTGTTGACACCAACAGTTAAGTGATTTCCAGCAGATGAAGAAACTTTAGGACCCCGTTTACTGTCTACTGCTGAAAGAGGATTGCGAATCGGCAGTTTTCCAGGTGCTGCAGTGTGTTTGCTCTTCGAAGTATCAGTGGCAGTGGATTGTCTTAGTAATTTCAGACCACCATTAGAAGCCTTCTCCTTTCGAAAAAGTTCTACCCACACATTGACAAGCTGACTTGCTACGCCACGTATGTCACGGCTAGTATGCACACAGACTTTTTCTTTAACAGTTTTCCCGATACCTGAATAAAAGATGACAAGCATAATCAATAAAATCAATACAAAGACGAAGCAAATGCACTAATCATATGACAATTATAAGGATTATTAGCCATTAACGGATATACAAAGCAAATATTTTGAGTTTAAAGCATAGAATCTGAAACGCATGAAATGGTAACAGAGAATATCGATTCCCCTAGTGGGACGTGCAAGTAAATTATTGGAAGGTAGAAATTAGCTTATGGCAACAACATGGGAATAAAGCTGAACAAGAATGGCAGCAAGACTGCCTCTTCCAACGACCCCGCATCCCCCCCTCCAAAAAAATAAAAGCTCAAAGAAGGGTTAACAATAGAAGAACCAAAAGGAGAGCAGAAAAAAAAGGAGGGGTGGGGGTGGGGGTGGGGGATTAGTTCCTTTTCCAAAGGAAATGTACCTGATAGTCGGACAGCAAGCAAATCAGTTGAAACGAGTACTAATACACGAACACAATGACGCAAGAGTTGGGTCCCATCCTTGCCCATGGAGTCCTGTGACCAACAAACACGAGTCAGACAACAAGCAATTTGTGTTCGATAATATGGCATGAGACTAGAATATGTGAGGAATCATACCAGCATCCACAAGTTAAGCGTGCTAAGCCCTTCTTTAGTTCCAGCAAAAGATCTCAAAACTTCTACCGGAAGTTTCAACAATTCTTTAGCGAGATGCAATCTTCCTGCTGTTGTATTGGCATTACAGAACATGTCCCTTAACAAATTCTCACGGGTCAAGATCTTCACCCCATCCAAAGAGTTCTTGCACAAAACACTTGAGAGCTCTACTGCTTCAAGTCTCTTCATAATGTCCCTTATTTCACTCCTTTCCACATCCGAATGCCTCTTTGCATCCTCCATCGCCTCTACTTCTGCTGTGTAATCCATGCCTGTAGTCAATATATCAATTATGCGCACAGCTTCCCGTAACCCACTCATCATTGCACCACCAACTGTGTCAGGGTGCTCCTTGCATGTAGCTTCACCCGCAAAAAATAAACAGTTATCCACAGGCCTGCCCAATATGTCATAATCTTCTCCTGATGACCCTACAGCCACATAAGAGTAAGCCCCATAACTATAAGGGTCTTTTCCCCAGTTGGTGACCACCGAAGCAACTGGATCAGGTACCCTGCTCTCACCATATAGCTTGCGCAGAACCAGTAATGAATGCTTTACATGGTCAGAGGAGCTCATTTCCTGGCCATCTATAGCAGCTTTTCCAACCACTAACGCTATAAGAACAGGTGCCCCAACAGTTTTCTTGACATTCCAGAACATAAAGCATCTGCCCCTCTTGTCTGTTTCTTCTGCAGTCGCACCAAAGTAATCAATAGAATCATCCCAAAATACTTCAGGAAACTCCAATACAACTTTATTAAGAACGCCAAAACCGAGCCGTTGGATAGATAAATCTTTCCAATTGGGTAAAGGTGGTGAAAATTTAATGGCTTCCGCCTTAAGACACCCTAATGGAACTGTAATGAGGACTGCATCTCCAGAAAACTCTCGTCCATTTGACGTGGAAATTTTGACCCTAAACAAATCATTTTTTGTCAGAACATCTTCTTTGCAATATGAAATATCAGTAACAACGTGGTTCAAGTGAACGCAAAGTTCCTCACTCAGTGATTCAACAACAGAGCTGTAGCCGCCTTTAATCATACAATGAGCACCACCAAAACCTCCATATGCATCATCCTGATTCCAGTAAGGAAGAGAGACTTCTTTAAGCAATGCAGCACAACCATACTCCAAGTTGGCAAAATGCCAATCCATTACCCTCCTCTCAGGGGGGCTCAAGATCTCTACCTTAGAATTATGATTTTGAGGAACTCCACCATCATTAAGTGTCATGGATTCCACTGCTGTCACTGATGATTTTTGTGGTTCATTACCCACATGATTTCTCGCAAAACGGGTCTTGCGACGTTTCTTAAGGGCATATTCTAAACCATCCTCCAGGGACATCCGCATCGCATGCTCCCCTTTTTGAGCAACCAACAGTACCATGTCATCCAATAAGCTATTGAATTCTGCTTCCAATGCTTCATCCAGATCTGCTGGTACTTTCTGGCCAGTAGCTACATCGTACAGGGGACAGTCACTGTTCAATACAGTCAATTCAAGACCCAACTGTGCACAAATCAATGAAGAAGGATCTGGTCTTCTTTCAGTAGCCACATCTGCCTCAATACCAGTAATAATGCTAGCACCAAGGTCCACTGGGACAGAGAGAGACGAGTGATCTGTAAAAACACGTCCACCTATTCTACTTCTGGCCTCGAGCACGGTAACATGAAAACCTTGGCGCTTCAGGTGTCGTGCTGCAGTTAGGCCAGCAGGACCAGCACCAACAACAATTATTTCTTTTTTCCCTTCTGCATCACAGCATGCGTTTAGCCTCTGACTCCCTAATGAGTCAGGTGGGAACCAACAATAATCTTCTGAAATCACAAGATGTTTATCAGCTGTTCTACCGTCAATCTCTGTATTGTTGGGAGGCAAACGATCTGGATCTACAATATTTTGTAATTCACTGTCCTTAACTTCACTTGAAGGCACTTGAGCAACTAAACCTAAATCAAATGGTTGATTCGGAGACTGACTATCAAGATAACCATTTACACGCCAATCATCAACAGGACATTCTCGAGGCTCTGCTAGAGTAGATAACTCTATGGCCGGCCTATCAATGAGCTGGCAATCAGTTCCACATTTTTCTTCCTTTTTCCCTTCATCAGATAAGACATCATTCTTCTCCGGCATGATAATCTCAGAACTCTTTGACCTCCCAAGAATAAAAGAAACTCCATCGTCAGTATCAGTAACAGGACCTCCAGATTTTTCTACAATTTTTTCTTCCTTCAAAATTTTCAAGTTGTGCTCGACACCATTTTCAGCTTTATCCTTTTCTGAAGCAATTCCAAAATTTATGTAGCCCTGTTAAAAAGAGGTTAAACTGTGAAAAACAATAATAAGAAATCAAGCAAAAATAAGTGCTTTGAATGAGAAGTTCAAAAATAGAAAGCAAAGAGAAATACATGAACCAAAAATAGTTTAACATAGAAAGAACATATTAAAAAAAGAAGGGGCAGATCTCCTCTGTAAAGCTTGAATAAGAAAGTTCCAATGTGAACTTGGAGGATTGGAAAAAACTTACACATTGATCAAGAAATGAATAGATTTGCCTAATTAAAGAAGCCCGAGGTGACTCATCCAATATAGGGGTTTCAGACACTCCACATTCTGAAAGAGGCAAGACGCGGCTGATGTCTTTATTCCACATGGTCAAAATTCGATTCCTGCACCGCAACAAAGATTAACCAAAAGAGAAGTAGAGTCAATTATGAAAATATGAAAAACAAAGACGATTACACTGCATCATGAAGGAAAGTTAACACGCAGATAACACTCTGAATTCTGATCGCCAACCATACAGAAGTTAACAATGGAAAGTGCCAAAACCAAACTCCTTAAGTCACAAAACTTAGATTTCCACTGCCCATTAACAAATAATTTAGAGAGTAAAGAAGCTTTCAGGAATAGTTATCAGAGAGAGTTTTTTTTATATATTGGAGAAATCCCCTATGGGCTTCTGGTCCGACATAGAACCGATTCGAAACTCCGGGTGTATGTGTATGCCCCTCTACTGTCGTTTTAAGAGAGAAACCCTGTTAAAAAAAGAATATCTGGAACAGTATTCTAATTGTCTATGCATGCACATACAGAAGCCTACCTTCCCAAGAGTGGCTTTTGTATAAATTATATGAGAAGATGTGAGGCAGGCGCATATAAGTTCCAGTACATGCTGCAAGTTAGGGTAAGGTGAGAACCATAAAGACCCATCACCTGCATTACATAGAAATTTTAAATTCTCTTTTCCATTAAGAAATTTAGCCTTATATTATCACCATCCTAAATGGATCACACCTCTCACCTCTCATGTTCCGAATTCGAATATATACAGTGCTCGTGAACAATAAGTTTGTTGAGAAGAAATGCGGGGATTGGAGCGTAAATAAAAGTGGAGTGTCAGGTTATATCTCTTGTTTGCTGAGATACAACCAAAAGGGAAGGGTTGGATTTCCCTACACGTCAGCTTTTCAAATCCATCAAGAACTGAACTGAAATGAGAAAGGATATTGCATTTACTACCCTTACAAGTTGCAATCATACCCAACCCACAATAAAATAATCAATATTCACCAAAGAAGGAACGACGTAAATTAGTTAGCTTCTCTGTCTAGTACCCTCCCTTCCCCTTTTGGGAACCAAACAGAGTCTAATGATATTCTCGTCGGATGCATCATGGAACAACTGGTACTTTGAATCTCTAGATAGATTTGAAACTAATAACCCGTTCAAAAAGGAAACTACTTGCTCCCTTCTCTTACACACCACCAGGGTATGAATGAAAATACACACAAAGGAGGGCGGAAACCTCCCTATCCGACCAACTGCTTTTACACATATTAATAAAAAAGGTACTTTTCGATTTACCTTATTAAAAAATTATAGAAATAACTTTTCAGTTTTTTTTGAAGTCTTCCATAAACTAGAAAGTATATTTAGCTTTATCAAAATTATCTAAAATACTAAACAAAGTAAATTAACAAAATATTGGATAAAGCATATAGCTCTTTGGTTCATAAATGGTTATGACAGTAGGTAGACCACAAGAGATGACACCGATGTGACCACATCAGAAACTAATGAGTTGTTCCAATTACATAGCCAATTAATCAGCTAGAGTGTGCACGTTCAAGCCGTGGAAACAGCCTCTTGCAGAAATGTGAGGTAAGGCTGCATACAATAGACCCTTGTGGTCCGGTCCTTCCCCGGACCCAGCGCATAGCGGGAGCTTAGTGCACCGGGCTGCCCTTTTTTTTTAATGTGCACGTTAAAAAAAAAAAAAAAAGAACACCACATCATTAAGAGAGAGAGAGAGAGAGAGAGAGAGAGGGGGGGGGGGGGGAGGGGAAGACCAAAGTTCAAATTCTAAGAGAACAAGGGAAGGAAAGATACTAGCCCCAAGGGCTTTAGTACAAGTTCAAACCCCGCACCAGAGAAAAGACAAAATCCTAATATTTGAATGGAGAATGGCATAGGGCCGCCTTGAATCGTTCACCACGAGTCCTCGGGGATTTCTTGGTAATCATAAAAAGGGGGAGGAAAGATACTATGCTTTAAAGGTATACTTTATCTAAACTAGGCCTTCAAGTCATAAAACTAGCATCTTTCTCAGACTTAGATGCCTTATCTTAGTTATCGATTTTCACCAAAAAAACACTTCAGTTTTCTCTACTGATGCATTCAGTTCAGCACCATAGCTATCAAAACCAGCACACACGTAAGATGTAACAAACGATATTCAATGTCAGGAAAGAAAAGAGGAATTGCTTGCAACGTCGCCTGTCTAAAAGAGAGAAGAAGAATTTTTGCAATATCATCTCAGTATTTACTGAAACAAACGAGAAACACGGCCATTGTTTGCCAGCAGATTAAACAGAGATAACCCATCGGAATTATGTTGTACATAGCCATTTTTTTTTATCAAGTTTGTACATAGCCATTTTGTTCTCCCCTTTCACAAAGAACTATCTTTGAACTTTATTTGTATGTCTTTTGCCCTCAGAAGGACGTCCGTAGTTTAACTCTTAGAAGAGTTTTTTTTTTTCAATCGTTAAACACATAGTAAGAGTTCTATCTAATGGTTTTCAAGGAAAGCAGGAGCATATTTGTTTTTCTGTTCAAATAGCCACGGACTAGTTCAAGTTTTTGCAATAATGAGCTGAAACAGATATTAGAATGACCCCAAAGAAATAAAAATGAAGGAAAAATCATAAACATAATTTAGTTATCTCATGGAAAATCTCTTGTAAGGCACTTAATAGTAAGGTATTAGAAGACCAGATATCGTATTCAGAGTACAAAATCTGTCATTACCTGCATTCCAGATATTCCAGGAGTCCACCTCTGCGCTTCAGCATCTCCTTAAACTTGATTCGCTCTACTGGGCCAACTTCACGAGCTTTCAGTCCAACAGATACTGCTGCTACCCCGCCATTTTCAGTATCCATAACTATCAACGACGACTCAAGCTTATCTCTTGTTTTGAAGGAATGTCTACAATATCCATCCTGATGACTGAGACGAAAATCTTGCCCATGCACCAGAATTTCCCAATCCACATCCCCCTCGTAGGCCATGTCCCCATGCCTACGCTTTTTGGTCTTACGTGGTGCGCGTTGACCGGAAAAGACTCTCTGCTCTTTTCCTTCAGCGGCCAGCCTAGACTCAGTCTCTTCAGCAACGCTTTCATCACATTCTGGAGTAATTGATGGAGAAGATGTGGCATCAGCCTCATCATCTCCAGAAACAAACTCACGACTTTGATGATGTGCACCTTCACAATTCTCCTCAGCCAGTTGACTATGATGGAAATCAGAACTGCATTTGCACAATGAGCTAACAGAATTATCAATAGTCATTTGTCTAGAAGAATCATATGAGTCATCACCATTCTCCATGATTTGGTCCTCGTGCTTCATCTGGCTGGCAACTTTGACTTGCTGAATCCTTCCTATAGACACTGAAGATAACCCACCCTCAAGCAATTGACCATCCTCCTTTGACAAAGAAACTGGAGCACAAGCTTGCTCATCAGCAGAATCACCAGAAATTCGCTGATGATCATCAAAGTCACCTGAATACTTCTCTGCTGCAACAAAATCAGGCGTCAAATGAACTTGAGCATATCCAGAACCTTCCACGCCTGTCTTCTCCTTGGCCACAGGTGAGACTTCCAACAGGGAAGTGGATGATATCAAAGTTTGACTAAACACATGTCCGAAGCTTGATTTATCATCAAGTTTGTTCACATCTATATCAGCATTGAACTTGGCTTCTGACACAGGATGCCCAAACTCAAGCTTCTCAATATTCTCACGACCTGTTGCCATTGATTGATCACTAAAACCATCATTGGAAGCAGATTGTTCATGACGAATAGAACAGTTCTTCAAGACACCCTCATCATGAAGATCCTTACAGTTATCCGCAATATTATTTGCAGTAGCAGTTTCCTCCTCACTAAGTTTAATGTGACATTTGACCTCACCATCTAGGACACCTGCGACCTTATTAAGACATGCCGGTCCAGTTAATTGAGATCCTTCTATGTCAATGCTTGATTTCAACAACTCATCATTGTTCAATACAGACAAAGAAAGCTCTGGCCTTGAATCAAAGTGTAACGGAATGTGTTGATCGCGTTCTTCCTTTTTAGACAATAAATCACCTGATTTTGACTGCATATCTACTGAACCTCTATCAAGTACCACATGCACACTCTCAGTGGATTCGGGAATTTTTTGAACCAATTTCTGGCACATACTTGCGGATATGGAAGGAAACGTTTCTGTTGCAGTAGCGCTAGAGTTCAAAACATCACATAAAACTTCACTTTCCTTCCCTCTTTTCGACTTCAAAGAACTGTGGGATTTCTTAATAAAACCAGATTGTGTTTTCTTCAGAAAAGCTGATAGTGAATCTTCAAGAATACCATCCATGCTATTAGGAGAGCTTTTTCCACTCTCTTTATCATATTGCAAGGACATATCCCCAGATATCTCCGATTTCTTCCGCTCCGAAGCAACCTTTGGCCTCTTCCCTTTTCTCGTATTCCCTTTCTCATAACCTTTATCCACTACCCCTTCAGATAAACATTTGACATCTGACGAACCCTTTTCCACAATCTTTCCCGCTACCTTCGCAGACCCATCTGGAGATTTCACTGTTAACTTACTAGAACTGCTACTCGAACTTTTCCCAATAGTCGACAGAGATTCACTATCCTTCTTAGGACCCTTCAACTTCTTCCTAAAACTAGCTAAGGTATCATCCATGCCAACCAAATCTTCATCCTTAACCACCTTAACTTTTTTCGAGTTCTTTTTACTTTTTAGCTTCAATAAAGCACCAATAGGCTCATCATCACCTGAATCAAACTTCATCTCAATTAGCTTTTTCGGTGTTCTCTCTAAACCTAATTTAACATTCTCTTCTTCCCCCATATCATACAAAAACCTTAGGGCATCAATCAATTACTTATACTTCCTACCTCCACATGTAACCCTAGCCAAAATTCCTTCTCACATTCAACATACAACTATTCCAGGATACTGAATCAACAAAACACAACAACATTCATATCCAATATTAAAGCCAATGCATTCAGTTTCCAATAACTAAAATAACATTCAATTAACCATGTTTAGGCAAAGATTAGTCGTTAAACCACTTAGAACAGCTCAAAATTGAGATGAAAAATAGTAAGAAATTACCAGAAACTAGGGTTTTTAAAAGGGGCAAACCGAAGGATCGGACCTGAATGGAATCTTCTAAAAAGATAGTTAAGAAAAAGGGGGAAGCTGCGCACGTTAGCGTCACCGGTTAATGGAAGAGAAGTTCGGCCACGGCCCTAAGCACACTGCGCCAACTGTCAAGGAAACGTTAATATTTTTTTGTTTGTTTGTATTTTTTGGAGTAGGAAAGTTGAGATAAAGGGGAAGTAAGTGATATAGAGAAAAATCGAATTCTTGAAATAGATTAGCAATAAAAATTTCGTGGAATAACAAACTATATATAAAGATCTAGGAAAATACTTTCATATTTCTGCCTACAATATGAGTTCCAATCATTTGTATGGGCGGGCTATATATGCTAACTATGTGTAACAATTAATTTTGCTAAAACATCTGTTATCTGATTTTTCTAAATATAACGTGTTATATTGTTACGTTGTTAAGATCGGTGAACAGGGTTAATAATTACATAGATATTTTGATTTGTATAATGGTAAGGTCAATTATGAGCTCATGAGTCTTTCATGTCATGGCAATGACATCCGACTTTATATTTGCACTAACTTGTATGTTTTCAATTAAGTTTTCTAAGATAGAATTATGATCTTTTGTTTCATTTTCGTGGGAGCTACCGTTAGGAAGGGATGATTTCAATCTACAAATAATCTTGTATTCCTTATGAAGTTCGGGTTATTTATTTTCTAAAAAATTTGAAGTATGATATTCATGGCTCCATTGTTCGGATTTGTTGAGCTCTTCAAGTTACACAGAGGAACTCAACTGACATTATATTGGCTTACTCTCTTCCTTATGTGTTCTTCACTAAAATTATGACAAATTATATATAAGAATCTAGGAAAATGCTTTTATTTTCTTGCCTATAAATTATAATATGAGTTCATTCATTTGTATAGGCTATATATGCTAAGGATGTGTAACAATTAATTTTGCTAACGCATCTGCTGCTTGATTAGTCTAAATAAAACGTGGCATGTTGTTAGGTTGTTAAGAGGAGTTAGCGACTTTGATGATTGTATGGATACTCTAATTTGTATAACAGTTTACAGGAACCTCTATGCAGTCAGTTAAGTTCTCTAAGATAGAATTTTTATCTTTCATTTTTTATTTTCGCGAGAGCTAGTAGTAAGGGAAAGTTCTAATCTACAAATGATCTTATAATTCTTGTGATGAAGTTCCGGTTATTTATTTTCTAAAAATTTTGAAGTATGATATTCATGGCTCTATTGTTCGGATTGTTGAGTTCTCCAAGCTGCACAGAAGAACTCAACGGATATGATATTGGCATATTCTCTTCCTCGTGTGTTATGCACTGCTGAAACTAATATTATGACAAACTATAAATAAAGATCTAAAAAAAATACTTTATTTTTTGCGTATAATATGAGTTCAATCATTGGTATAGGCTATATATGCTAAGGATGTGTAACAATTAAGTTTGCTAACGCCTCTGTTACTTGATTAGTCTAAATAAAATATGATAACTAGTCCAAATAAAATGTGGCATAATGTTGGGTTGTTAAAATCGGTTAGCGACTTTAATGATTGTATGGACATCTTGATTTGTATAACTGTTTTCAGGAACCTGTATGCAGTCAGTTAAATTCTCTAAAATAGAATTATGATCCTCTGTTTTTATTTTCGTGAGAGCTAGCAGTAAGGGAAAGTTTCAATCTACAAATGATCTTATATTCCTTATGATGAAATTCAGGTCATTTATTTTCTGAAAATTTCAAAGTATGATTATCGTGGCTCTATTGTTCGAATTGTTGAGCTCTTCAAGCTACACATAGGAACTCAACTGATATGATATTGGGATACTCTCTTCCTCATGTGTTATGCACTACTGAAAATAATAATATGACAAATTATAATAAAGATCTAGAAAATATTTTTAATTTTGCCTATAACATGAGTTCAATCATTGGTATAGCCTATATATGCTAAGGACATGTCACAATTAATTTTGCTAACGCGTCTACCACTTGATTAGTCTAAATAAAATGTTGCATGTTGTTGGGTTTTAAGATCGGTTAGCGACTTTAATGATTGCATGGATATCCTGATTTGTATAACATTTTGCAGGAACCTGCAGTCAGTTAAGTTCTCTAAAATAGAATTCTGATCTTTCACTTTTATTTTCGTGAGAGCTAGCAGTAAGAGAAAGTTTCAATCTACAAATGATCTTAAATTTCTTATGAAAATTCGGGTTATTTATTTTCTGAAAAATTTGAAGTATGATATTCATAGCTCCATTGTTTGAATTTGTTGAGCTCTCCAAGCTACACAGAGGAACTCAACTGACATGATGTTGGCTTACTCTCTTTCTCATGTGTTCTGCACTGTTGAACCTAATATTATGACATCTTACTCTCTTTCTCATGCGTTCTGCAATGCTTAAACTATTATTATGACAAATTATATATTAAGATTTAGAAAAATACTTTTATTTTTTTGCCTATAATATGAGTTCAATCATTTGTATAGATTAGATGTGCTAAGCATGTGTAACAAATATTTTTTGTAATGTGTCTGTTATTTGGTTAGTCTAAATAAAATGTGATATATTATTGGATTGTTAAGATCGGTTAGCGATTTTAATGACTACGTAGATATCCTGATTTATATAACAGTAAGGTCAATTATGAGCTCATCAATGTCTCTTGTCATGGCAATGTCATTCGATATCATATATATTTGCACTAACCTTTATGCAGTCAGTTAAGTTCTTAAGTTCTCTGAGATAGGTTATGGTCCTCCGTTTTTATTTTCGTGAGAACATGTAAAGGAAAGTTCCAATCTACAAAGGATCTTATATTCTGTATGAAGTTCGAGATATTTATTTTTTAAATTTTTTGAAGTATGATATTCATGGCTTCATTGTTCAGATTTATTGAGCTCTCAAAGCTACACTGAGGAACTCAACTGACATGATATTGGTTCACTCTCTTTTCATGTGTTCTGTACTGCTAAAACTAATATTATGACATTTTACTCTTTTCCTCCTATGTTCTGCATTGTTGAAACTAATATTATAACAAACTATATATAAAGATCTAGGAAAATACTTTTATTTTCTTTTTTTTGCATATAATATGAGTTCAATCATTTGTATGGGCTAGATATGCTAAGCATGTGTAACAATTAATTTTGCTAACGCGTCTGCTACTTGATTAGTCTAAATAAAACGTAACATATTGTTGGGTTGTTAAGATCTATTAGCGATTTTAAGGATTGTATGAATATCCTGATTTGTATAACAGTAAGGTCAATTATGAGCTCATCAGTGTCTCGTATCGTGGCAATGTCATTCGATATCATATTTGCACTAACTTGTATGCAGTCAATTAAGTTCTTTGAGATAGCTTTTGATCCTTGTTTTTACTTTTCGTGAGAGCTTGTAGTAAAAGAAAGTTTCAATCTACAAATGATCTTATATTCTTTATGAAGTTCGGGTTATTTATTTTCTGAAATTTTTGAAGTAGGATATTCATAGCTTCATTGTTGTTAAGCTCTCCAAGCTACACAGAGGAACTCAACTAACATGATATTGGCTTACTTTGTTCCTCATGTGTTCTGCATTGCTGAAACTAAATATTATGACATCTTACTCTCTTCTTCCGGTGTTTTTGCACTGCTGAAACTAATATTATGACATTTTTCTTGCATTATTGAATTAAGGTAGGTTCTAATGTTTAAAGATGCTTTTATGAAGAAATAAAGGGACATCTTAGAAAGTATTTTAATTTTTTTATGTTTAATTTTTTGAAAGTTGGAGCTTGAAGGGTTTTAGGTTTAAGTATTCCATGACTCGTGTTAAAGCCATGTCATATTTAGTAATACTAATTTTTAGACACGTGTGTTGCACGTGTATTCCAAGTTATTTAGTATAAAATTTTGCATAATCATACATATTAGATTATTTAAACATGTTCAATAGACAAATTAATAAAGTAAAAGTTCATGAATTTAAACATGTTCAATAGACAAATTAATAAAGTAAAAGTTCATGAATGTAACACTTTGTTAGCGACTTGACAGATGAGCTTAAAATAAACTAATATGATATCTAGCAAATAAAATAAAATACAAAAATTTGAAAATAATATATTTTTCATTAACCATGAAAACGAGATAAACACGCTCATAAAGTTTTGGTCAAGATAATTTCTTGTATGAAAGTATTGATAAAAATGATAGGATATGATTTTCATAAAGTTTACCTAATTAACGACATCACTTTGCAAAAGACTTTTGTCGTACTTGATGTGAAAAATTTACATAGACTTACGATAGATATAATCCAAACGGAGAGAGATAGAATCACATAAAGCATACAATTATAAGTATGAAGGAAATAGAAATGAGTGATTAAAATGATAGTGAATATATTCCATATATATATTCATAATATATTCTGTAATTAATATTTAATGTAATTAAGGTGAAATAGAGATCCTAAATCTATTAGGACTACAATTGTAATTAAGGTAAAATAGAGATCCTAATTCTATTAGGACTACAATTGTATACTATATATATGACATTAATAAGAGAACTCCATCAAGGAGAGTTATACTATTATTCTACATGGTATCAGAGCCAAATGAGTGACCTTTGTAATTCCGCGGCTAGCACCTCCTCTCTGTCCTTGTTGATTATTATCACTCATCATCTTCCTTGCATCTCCCCCCATTGCTGCTTTGTTCTAGTTTCTGAAGGATCCCTTTGTTTCCAGAGGCCTAGATTTCAAAGCCTTAGAAGGAGTGGCCTTTGTAATTTCGCGGCTAGCACCTCCTCTCTGCCCTTGTAAATCCACTTTTCTTGGCACTATCCTACAATCATCACACTTTTGTTTTTGCTCAAAGACATCATCAACGGATTCCGATAACTTTTCGCCGCATTGAAAAGCGTATCGCTCGTTCTTATGGTTCTTCAACAACCTCGTCTTTCTATCTCACCTACCATCCACGAACATGACACAATATTCCTCGTTGTAGCCCAGCATTCTGGGCCCACCTCTAGGCCCACAGTACACATGCCACCAGTACCATGCCCACTACACAACTGCCCAGCAGCAGCCGTTCAGCCTCAATCCAACGAACTTAGGCCATGCTTTCGGTTCTTTATAAATTCAACAGCCCGATGATGCGTGGTATATGGCTACGGGCGCCACATCTCATCTCACCAACAATTTTGGTAATCTTCCTCAACTGCGCAATTTAAATACTCCTCAATCTATTATGGTCGGAAATGGCCCTCGCATTCCAATTCAAGGATTTGTCCACGCACTAACTCCACCACCGCAACCCCTAATATTATAAGGTTGTGAAGAAAATAGAAACGAGTGATTAAAAGAAAAGCTTAAGAACTTCAAAAATATAATTTACATTCGTCTGTTTGTGAGACAGCATGGATGACTATGCTTAACCTGTCAGTCAACTTCCTCAAATCCTCCAATTTCATGAATATATCTTACATATTTTTCAAGGTACTCTATAGTCTTTTGTCATGGATTCTAGATTTATAATAATTATCTTTTTTCTTCTCATAATTTCTTTTCACAACTTTTTCACATTTATCTTGTAAGAAGAACATTTATTATCAGCATTATAGCATTATTAATTAACAACGTATATAGACTAAAGCTGGCCAGTGGGCCGGGACAGCCCGACCCCGACCCGAGCCCGCCCCGGTCCCGCCCCGACCCCGCCAAAAAAAAAAAAAAAAATAACGGGGGCGGGACTCGAACTCGGGACGGGACGAGGTCTCGTCCCGCGAGACCCGAGCCCGCCCCGTGCCCGCGAGACCCGAGCCCGCCCCGACCCCGACCCCCGCCTTTGCAAAAATGGCCGTTGCACCAACGGCCATTTTAGATTATGGCCGTTGGCCAACGGCCATTTTAGCCCCCCCCCCCCCCAACCCCCTACCCCTTAATATTTATTTTTAACCCATAAGTTATTATATTTACACTTTAACCCAATTTTTCAACTATAAATAACTCATTTTCTCTTCATCTTTCTCACAAATCTTCCTACAATCTCTCTAATTTCTCAATATATCTCTCTACAATTCTACATTGTTTGCTAAATATTCAATTTTATTTATTCATTTGGGAATTGGTAGTGAAGTTGGCAACTAGCTTGAGGATCTTCCATCGAGCAAAGTTTCAATTTTCAACCTCTCGATTACACGTCGACGTTACGTCGGCGTTTGGTACATTCGTTCCTTCATTAAATTATTATTGTCTCGTTTATTTAGTTTAGATCACTTAATTTTATTGTCTTTAATTATTTATTTATTATCATAATTAAAATGGAAGGATTAAAAGGTATGTTTAAGGGTAAAGGTAAGGGTGCTTCTTCTAGTAGGGGCAACCAGTGGCAAGGGTACTTCTTCTAGTCATCTTATTCCTACACAGATGATTTTGTTGATACTCAACATTTTCCTACAATACCATTAGATTTAGACCAGGAGCTATTTTCTCGGAACTCAAGAAGACTTTAATTTAGACGATGATCTAGATGATATACCCACTAATGTTGATGACAACACACCCACTAGTGCACCTTCAACCGAAATACCTCCTATTCCCCCTAGTATGAGACGAGGTCCAAAAAACGACCATTAAAATCGATGCATGGACATTTTTTGATAGGGACGTAGAGAATCAAGTAGCCATATGTAAAATTTGTAAAAATGTTTTAAAATTTAAAACTGGAAAAGGTCACGGTGGGACGGGGGGTTTAATTAGACACGTAGTAAGTGCTCATCCAACTAGGTATGCCCAATACCAGGCTTCAAAACCGGGTGCGCAAACGCCCGCTCCATCGGGACAAGGTTCACATACTAATATTGTCCCGGACCAAGTACAAGGTCAAATTAACCCTATGACGGGGGGAATTGTAGGCCCTAAATACAATAAACATAGAGATAGGGAAGCAATATCAAAATTAGTTGTTGTGGAGGGTTTGCCTTTTTCATTTCCTTCATCTCCCGGTTTTATTCATTACATTAGAGATATATATAATCCTGCTTTTAACGGTTTTCCTAGATCAACTGTTAAGAGAGATGTATTTAAATTCGCGCATGAATATCAACAATATTTACGTTTTTCATTATATCATTTTAATGGCAAAGTATCCATCACGTCTGATATAGGTCGTAGTACTAACGGCCATGATTATTTAACTGTAACTTGTCATTGGATAGATTATAAATGGTCTATGCAAAAACGTATTTTAGCGTATAGATATATAGATGATAGGCACACTGGTACTTTTATTGCGAAAAATATTTATCAAGTGTGCGATTATTACGGAATTACCGATAAAATTATGACTATTACATTAGATAACGCTTCTAGTAACAATTACGCAATTACAATTTTAAAAAATAGTTTAACTCCGTCTTTTCCAGACCATTTTCATATAAAATGCGCGTGCCATATATATAACTTAATTGTAAAGGATGGTCTATCACTTTTTGAAGACATTCTTAGTAAAATACAATTTGCTATAAACTTTATTTTTAAAAGTAATAAAGTACAACGTAGAAAAGAATATAAAAAAATTTGTCATGATTGTGGACTACCTTTTAGAAAAATTCCACAAGAAGTATCCACTAGGTGGAATTCTTTATACGAGCAACTACTTGTTGCTTATGACTATAAATTACATATAACTTTATTTTTTAACTCTCATAATAAAAAGCCAGCTGATATGATATTAGATAGTGATTGGGAAAAAATTTCCGAACTTATTGTATTTTTAGAGAAATTTTTTCAAGCAACAAAAGAATTTTCCGGTATATATTATCCTACTATTTCAACTATGTTATTTTATATAACTCTAATATTTTTATTACTTAGTGAATATATGGAAAAACCAAATTATAAGGCAAACTATTAAAAAAATGTTTGTCAAAATAAAAAAATATTTTATTCCTATTCCCTCTATTTATATTATTGGTTCTGTATTAAATCCTACTATTAAAATAGACGGTACTAAATCACTAATTGAAACTATTTACGATTGTATAGAAGTACTACCACCTCCAAGTCCCAAAAATCTAAATCACCCACCACCTATTGAACAAACTAAAGAAGAAGTATTGTCTAGCGTAGAACACCAATGCAAAAATATATATAGATTTTATCAACAAGAAAATGCTAGTAACTTACCAGCTTTCATACCATCTTCTTCATCTTCAATACAACCTCACAAAAGAAATGATGTTTCTGCGGCTAGTATTGAAAGCCTCAGAAATAGAATGTGCGGTCGTACCTCTACTACTAACCAAATTAGCGAGTTGGATATTTTTGTTTTGCAGGGTTCTGTACCGTATCAAGAAGTTATCAATGAAGATGGACATGAAGACTTGCCGAAATACTTGGAGGGGGAATGAGAAGACCTTTCCGACACTTTCAATGATGGCTCGAGATGTTTTGAACATTCAAGCGTCGTCAATCGCGTCTCGAAAGCGCTTTTTCTACGCAGCAGATATCAAATAGGAGACCACGGACACTCATTAACCGGAGACACTTGGAAATTGCGATTATTCGTAGATTGGATACGAGCGGAGCGGAGAAGGTGCGGTCAACCGGAGATCAACGAAGAAGATGATGAAAACTACAACGAAATCTTAACCGAAGGTAGTGGAAGCGACGTGGATCAATTTGACCAACAAATACCAATTCCAACCGAAGAACCACATGAAATCATCAAGCAATTAGAACAGTTTTTTTTGAGAATGTAATTTTTTTAATTGTAATTTTATTATGTAATTTGTAACTTTTGGACAACACCACAAAGTTGCAATTTAGATTTTAGACAATTGTATTTGTATTACAAAAAAATCATATGTCTATTAAATAATATAAGAGGCACAAAAACAGCCTTGGGATGTTTTTATTACACTATCTTGTTTTGTTTATTGAGTTTTTTTTATACATATGTTATTTTTTTTAAAAAAAAAAAACCGCCGTATCCCGCCCCGAGCCCGACCCCGCCCCGACCCGAGCCCGACGGATCGGGATCGGGACGGACTTGCTCCGATCCCGCCGACCCGACCCCGCCACACCCGACCCCGCCCCTTCTCCCGTCCTGCCCCGACCCCGACACCGTCAGACCCGGCCCGCCAGACCCGAGCCCGGCCCACTGGCCACTCCTAATATAGACTGTTGGACTCTCTAATATAAATTCATCATTAGTTCAGTTTGATAAATGATGAAAAACAGAGAGTCAGTAACGTTATTAGTATTTCATTAAATCACATATCCACTATTAATCTTTAGATTACCTATAATCCATCCGGAAATGTGTAAAGTTTTGCACGATTGAAGAGTCTGCAATTGGATAGAAGCTACTCTTTCCTATCGTATTATGAGTATTATTAGCATTGAGTGTGATAATATTAAGTTATTAACTAAGACAACCCCTTTAATATGCATTTATACTGATACCAAATTATGTACGGGCTGTACGGCGGATCTTTTCATCATCTAATAACCCCTAGAGGTCGGAATGTAGATGGTAATCATGGTTAATTAAACTTATTAAACCTTTTTCAGAGTTAATCAGATTATATAGAGTTGATAATCTAGATTGCAGTTTCATTTTTTAATAACGAGTCTATAACCTTCTATCAATATCCAAACATCATAACAACATAATCTTTTATCAATACTCAAACATCATAACAACAAAGTATTATACTTATCAAAATCATAATTAAAAACACATGGTTTGAACACATACCTTTATTTAGATTTTCAGATCACCTGAGTAGCTCAACCCACCTTGGCGCTGCCTCCCTACGTCCTCTGACTTCACGGGATAATGGCCTGGGTGCTTGGGAGTCCTCACGGATATCCTCTGATAATCTTCTGAAAGATGTTGTGTTCCTACCAATATGGTTCTAATCATGAATTTTCAGAGTAATCTACTCTTTGTTCTTATGGTGTTCTTGATTTATAATCGATTACTCTTGTTCTTATGATATTCTTGATTGATATCTGATTATAGACGGAAGGGTGCTTTAGCTAAACATAGAGAGTTTTTGTAAGGTGTAAGAGTTGTGTATATTTCGAATGTCTTCTCCTTTGTATAAGAGGCTCCTTTTATAGATAACCTCGGCTATTCAACTATTCAACTTTAATCAAAAAGTCGTAAAGTAAATAGTAATAGACAAAAATCTTTTCAAAAAGTCTTAAAGGCTACATTGCCTTGTCTGTTACTTTTCTAAAGTTGTTTTGTCTTCTTCTTCTTTTTTCAAAGTTGCCACTTTTTCTCTTGTCCTTATTTGACTGCTTTTCAGATGCTTTTTCCAGCTGTCTGTAATGACTTCTTGTCAGGATGTCATTTTCTTGTCTGGCTGCTTTTCTGTTTCCCGTTGCTCGGTTGATTCTCGTGGAAGTTTTCTTGCAGTAATCAAATTGTATTCTGTTAATCGTTTTTGGGCTTTACCATAGTTGAAACTACGTTGGGCCATAATCATTGGGTTTCCAAGCAAATGAATTGCATGGTCCCTGCCATAATAATCTTTTTGGGCCATAAGGCGTCTTTTTTGGCTTATAGGTAGTAAAACTACATATTCCCTGCCATGATAATCTTTTGGGCCGCGAGGCTCCTAATCAATTTTGGGTTACAAGTAGTTAAAACTACATGTTCCCTGCCATAATAATCTTTTGGGCCGTGAGGCTCCTAATCAATTTTGGGTTACAAGTAGTTAAAACTACATGCTCCCTATCAAGGTAATCATTTAGGTTTCAAGTAGATAAATCTACATGATCCCTACAAAATTAATTAATTTTTCCCTCCTTATTCAAAAGGATCAGGACTTTGCTTTTTTTTTTATGGTTATATTAGATGATGATGGCGTTGTGGTTCTTATCATTGGTCTTTTGTTTTGTTCGACCATTGTTCTGTAATGGCTGATAGTCTCGTCCGCATGTGTATGCTTCAGATCCGTAATCTTGTTTAATAGCAAGGTTAACTCTGTCGTCTCCTTTACTTCTATGTCATTATCATAGTAGAGGGTCATTATCTCCTCCACTTCTCCTCCCTTAGAACATCCAATTACGGATGCCTTTCTTGTTCTCAACATATCCTCTATTCTTGTTTTTAGTGTTAATAGTCCAAATACTCTTTTGGCACTGAGCCAATCTTGAAACTTCTCCAGTGTACAGGGTATTTTCATGTTCAGGTTTTTGTCATCCCCGCTGATAGTGCTATTCCTTCCTGTTTTAAAGATTTGACAGATAACAATAGGTTTACCTTTTAAATCTGTTGAAGCATCTAATATTTGTATTCCGTAGATTCCTTTTCCAAAGGATTCCATCATTAACTCAGTTGGTAATTTGGTGATGTTGATCATCTTCTCGTCTGTGATTATTTTGTCAATAAATCCATAAGTAAATAGTCTTTTAACAATACTCGGATTTGCTCTTTCGCTGCAAATAAACCTGAGATATTTACTCAGTTTGGAACTGCGTACAATATCAGCGTTAGTCTTATAATCATAAAATTTGTTAATTTTTTCGTAAGCACTAATCAGTTCTGGTTTATATTTCAGGGTATCTGCCATTGATACTGCTGATGATGTTGAGGGTATCGGTGATGGCATAGTTGCTAATTTGGATAAGAATGGTGTAAAGGTTTTTGGTTGTATAGGTGGTATGGTAGTCGGTTTTTTCTGTTGGGCTTCTTGTTGTAGGATTTTTAGTTTAGAGAAGTCTTGTATGGCTTCTGCTAGCTTGTTGATTGTCTGGGTATTCTCTTGTAATTTGGTAATCATTATTTCATTTGTTCGGATAATCTCTTGCATAGCCTTGACTATGTATTCTTCAAAGTCTTCGCTGTTAATCGACATTGTTATATCTGCTAAGAAAATCAGCTAAAACATTCTTAGTCCCAGATATATTCTTAACAATAAAATCATAACAATAGAAAAATGATTGCCATTTTCTTCTTTTATTTAATTCTGGTAAATGGTCTATTCTGTTTGTAATAAAGTCCTTTACTTGTGTGTGTTATCAGTTCTAACGATGAATTTTACTGGTAGTAAATGATAATGAAATCTTTTTATTCCAAATTTTACTGCCAATAATTCTTTTTCATTTATATGGTAATTCTTTTCGTTTGGTTTCCATGTTCCACCTCCATATTCACAAATTAACATTTTTTCTTTATCTATATCTTCTTTATCATATGCTATTAGGACTACTCCCCATCCTATGTCACTAGCATCTGTAAAGAGTTCAAGTTGATCTTTCTCCGTTGGTACTCTGTGTTTTGGTAATGATTTTACCTTTTCTTTAATCTGATTTATAGCCTTTGTATGTTCTTCTTTCCATTCAAAGGTTACATTTTTCTTTATTAAATCTTGTAGAGGTTTTCTTAGGTATGGTAAATCTTTTATGTGGTCTGAGGCGTAATTTATTACCCCTAAGAATTGTTGTACTTCTCTTTTATTTTCTAGTTTATCTTTAAATTTTTTTATTTTTGTTACAACATGTTATTGCAATTGTATTCCTTCATTGTCATAATCTTCTATTTAGATATCTTTAAAGTAGTCTAGGAAGTTATTTCCTAATAAAACTTGTCAGAGGTTAGGAAGTTATTTTGATAATCAATTATCATTTTATGCTGGTTTCTAGATTCTACTATTAGTTGTTTTAACCGTTTATGTTGCCATAATCTTCTATTTAGATATTTAACTCTTCTAAACGATGGATGTTTATTCATTGTTTATAACTTGTTCCTATTACAAGCTCTGATACCAAATTATGTACGGGCTGTACGGCGGATCTTTTCATCATCTAATAACCCCTAGAGGTGGGAATGTAGATGGTAATCATGGTTAATTAAACTTATTAAACCTTTTTCAGAGTTAACACTTGAAGGGTATTATCGTAATTAAACTTTTAATTAAGGGCTTCTCACTTTTTAAATATTATAGATTTACAGTTGGCGAAATAAATAAATGCTCCTTTAAGTTCTCCACAACAAACAAATTAACATCCCAGCTCAACAAGTGACCAACTAGACATCTCTCGTTAGTAAAAGTGTATCTAGTGACTCGTCAACTGAAATGGAGAATCAGTTGGATATGTAAAGCAATACGGAAAGTAAATAAATATTACAAGTGTTCGAAAGGATAAACAAACAAGTCAATGTTCAGAACTGCCGCAAGCTTGTTGAGTCTTGAATCTTGATAACCTGAAATCAAGAAACACTAAATTTGGATTGTTACAACCGTGGCCGAGTCGAGTCGAGAGATGTCTCTCTGTCTTTAAGACAAGATTGCCCCGTATATATGCTTTTACGTTAACAGGCAATAGTCTCCCAAGATAAAACAACAACTAATCAACACTACAAAGCAAATAGGTTGATTCTGATGAAGAAAACAAACACGAAACGACTTGCTGAAGAATGGAAAAAGAAGGAAGAGTTTCTGTTTTCGTCCACTGTTTCTGGACAGAATTTGTGTCTCTCTTCTGTTTGTCTCTGTGTGTATATTGTAGTGTCTTGTAGTCTCAACAATTGAGCCAAAAGGCTGCAATATATAGCATAAGGGGAGAGACTTCTCAACTGCCAAGTAATGGCTGTTTATGACCAAGTAATGGCCATTAGTGAGGGAATTAATCAGCCAAGTAATGGCTGTTTATGGATGGAGTTAATCAGCCAAGTAATGACTGATTTAATGTGCATCTTGAAGGAGCTTTTAGGGAGGTGATTAAGTGCAGATTAATGGTTTTAACATTCCAAAAACCAACCCAAACGGTAGGCAGAAACTTTATGTCTTCCGTCGTTCCCAATTTCATCTTTCCAGAAACTCAAGGGACCAAACTGTAAATATTAAACAATTTGGGGGTCTATCAGAAGAAGCCCAAAGCCCATGACCCGTGATCCGAGCCCGAACCGGACGGGCGGACGGCGGCGGCGCGCGTGTGGGCTTAGCCTTGAACCCAATCACATCTAGATCCTCCCTCCTTCAAACACATGGGTTACCCCTTGGGGTCCCAAACGCTTAGCCAATTTTGAGACTTATAAAGAGAACAATTCTGCCTTTTCCCATCGATGTGGTAGATTTTTCCCACACCATATTTCCATGCGTCAAACACCTTACTTCGTGGACCAATATCTCTTTCATTTCTCAATGAAATTTGACGATTCTTGGCCCTACGGTCATCTACTCACTTAGTAGATTATGCACGTGTGAAGAGACAAAGCCTCCAACATACGGAACCCCAGTGTTTAAGTCATTAAATACGGGTGGACGCACCTCCCCACCAAAGGCAAATTTCCAACATAATCGGGTATATTTCACTCTATTCTAGCGTGCGAAGGCTTTAGTCAATTTTTTTTCATTTTTAGGTTAAATTAATTTTTATATGAGCCCCACGCCATATTTTTCCCATAATAAATCCACTTTCTTCACCCAAAGAATCATCTTCCTCACTCCGATACCAATAGATCCACTCCCTTTCACCGCCACCTAATGCCATACATCCTCAATGTTGGGTTTTACCCTTTTAGGGGGAAATCAATGTAATCTATTTTTGAAGTTGCTCATTAATGCTATAAAGAACTTCAAACAAAGTTTATGAAAAAGTCTTAGCACCTACAACAACTTTTTAGCTCTTTTGATTATTGCAATAACAAATTGTTAGAATTATTTATTAAATAAGGACTTAACATTAACTTATTAACATGTTTTAGCAAAACAAGTGGAATGTTAATATTTGGTGGGCAATACATATGTCATTTATTTATGTGGATTTCATGACGGACATTGTATCTTCTTATATAATATGTGTGGGCTGGCAATAGCCTAGGCCTGTTGAAGGCTAGTGAGCCTGTAATGGGAATGTCCATTAAGTTGAGGCTTTTATGCCTATAAATATGAGGCTATGTCCCCTCTCATGACTTAACATAAGACGTTTTCCATAAGGTGTCAACCGTCATAAGCTAAAGGAGGGGAATATTCAACCTAGTTCGTCTTTAGTTGCGTGCTATGACTGGACAAAAGTGCGAAATGATGGACAAAAGTACACAACTTTCACGTATTTTATTATTTTACAGGTGCTTGGTCTATGTGAATATGTGGTTGTATTTTCAAATTAATTTAACACAATTTTCATAACCTCAAGTAATTTCTTGTGTATTCTTGACATAATCAATTGTTTCACGTAACTTATGACGGAACATAGATGATTAATGGTGATATTGAGGAATTTGGAGTATTCGTGTTATAATTGGAGACCCTATTTTTTATGTTCTAGAGGTCGTTAGAGATTTGAAGCTTCACATGTCCAAATTAGTTGTATTTTAGATTGGGAGATAGTTGACCTTGTACTAAATGTGTAGAGGGGAAGGGTTATGGGAGAAGAAAAAAATGGCCAGGGTGGGGGTGGGGGAGAGAGAACTATCAAGGAAGAAGATTGAAGGGGGCGATTATGGGAAAAGATGGAAGGGGTGTTACTAAAGAATGAGATCAGACTATACTATGAAAAAGAAGATTGGGTGATATTTGTCGCGACCCAAACCGTAGGGCCGGGACGGTCACCCGGATCCCACCCGTCGGGTACCACCATTCTTACAATGAACATCTAATCGTAATTAATTACGGACTAAGCTGAAAGAAAATTATGAAAAACCAGGTAACCATCTTATTTATATACATATACCAAGGCCGACAAGGCCATACAAGACTACTACACACAGGACACCTGTCTACAAGCCTCTAAGAGAGTACACAACATCAACAGGTCAGGACAAGGCCCCACCATACCCATATAGAAACGTAAAACTGTATCATACCAAAATTAGGCTGACACCCCGGAAAGAGAGGAGTGCTTCCAAAAATCCGCTAAAATCTGCAACCTATTCACGTTGGCCGTCGCCTTGCCTATGCGAACCTGCGGGCATGAAACGCAGCGTCCCCCGACAAAAGGGACGTCAGTACGACTGATGTACTGGGTATGTCAGGCATAAATAACAGCATAACAGGAATATACCGATAACTGAAACATAAACAACTGACCAACAGTAACTGCCTATGAGGGCCCTAATACACTTGCCTACATGTTATGCACAATGCAATGTCCATATTCATTGGCCTCATCGGGCAATTTCCTTACCATGACAACCTCTGTGGGCATCATACCATGTAATGGTTAACGAATATATGCATGATGCAAGTGCGGTATATATATGTTAGTGTTGCGGATCGTGCAACCCGTCCCAATATATGTTAGTGTTGCGGATCGTGCAACCGTCCCAATAAGCCATACATGCATCACATCACATCATCACATCATATTGGCCTCTTCGGGCTCTTTTGTGATAGTCTGTATCAGCTGCAGGTAGTGTGCGTATATAACACCTTTCCCTTTTCTCATATCCCCTATATATATATAATATTTACCATATAGTAGCGTGCATAGAACTAGTGGGTCCAGGGTAATATATGAATGCAATGCAAATGAAAATGCATGAATATCAGTAAAACATTTCCTGAATTTATCGGATGACAATAATATCCTTGCCCCTTTGGCTAACACGGTAAATGTCAACCCCTTTTCTGTATGACTCAATAAGGACTTAAGAACATATTTAAACATGTTTTTAGCATAAGAATCAATAACATGAATATTCTTAATTACTAGGAGTAGAATAAATTATGGAGCAATAACACAGTTTTATTTTGTTACATGAAACATGCCACAAGAAAGAAATAATTTGCCTTAACATACCTTCGTTTTGCTAAGGTAGAAGCAACGTGGCTGCCAAGAATTTTCCAGAGCACAAGACAAGATTTAAAGCACATGAAAATGAGTAATCTTTCCCTTTTCCTTGTTACTGGAACGAAGAGGGAAAAAATGGGCACTTGGTATCTTTGAAATGAAAAGGAAGTTCACTTGAGTGAAATGGGCAATTAGGAATGGCAAGAAGCACAATGAAATAGCAATCGTGCTATTAAGAATTGTAATGCCTAACTAGCCATTAAATGATCCTTAATGAGTGCCCATCATATTGTCTCCCACCAGCCAATTTTAGCGGTGGAGAGCCTCAATTCACGCCACCTTGCACAACATGCACAATCACTTAATTAATTAAGTGACATGCCTCCGTATAATTTATCAATCACACACATAATTAATTCCGTGATTTCAATTCAATTAAATCTTAATAACTCATAAAATCTTCATGTATTCAATGTCATAATTTGTAATATGACACTAGTCCACAACTCCTTTGTGCACGCACCAAATTTATTTCCGCTCCCTGTCTTCACGCTTGTTACGTTCAAAATTATTTCGGAATTTTATCCTTTTATATGCTAAACTCTTTATTAGCATACATAAATATAACATAAATTTTCCAACGCTCGGACCTATTTACACACGCCTAGCGATTTTATATACGCTTAGCGATTTAAACCGTAACCCGAAAGTACGGAATGTTACAATATTCTACTTATTTTCTTTCCTTTTAAAATAATTTTCCTTTTTTGAATATTTATAAATAATTACAAGAGTCACATTTTATTTTTTAAAATACAAATGTCTTTAATTGATTGGTTTCGTTGACATGTCATTAGAGAGTGAAATTTATACATATGGTTACACGGATACATGTGTTCAAGAAACACACTTATGCCAAGAAAAGGTATGCATCTGATATAGGGATATTTATAGTTCGGTTTGAATCGATTTTTGGTTAATACGAAATATATAAGTGGCCCCTCGTCAAAAGTGTGTATATTGGTCACATGTATCCGTGTTATACACATAAATGAATGGTAGGATACTTAGTTTCTTCCTCCTTCCACCCATTAATAAATTATATACAGATAATAGGATACATCTCTTAAAGTTGGGTTAAAAAGCCTATCGCGGCTTCAAAAAATTGCTATTGATTTGGGATAAATAGTGACCAATGTACGATAAAACAATTAAGCAATCAATTATGCAACATAAAAATTGCTTTTTGTCTATTACTTAACATATCCGATGTTCTAACCGTATACTTACTCATTTGAAAATGTTATTGTATCTCTGTATGATGAAACAGTCGTGGAAAACCTTCAGTCATATTCACAAAGTAGTCTCCTAATTTATACAGAGTTTCTCCCAGTCAATAACACTATTTTCGGGTATAAAATATATGGAAATATTACCTAACAAATATCCAAAATAAAGTTGCCTTATTTTACTATGTACAAAATTGTTTCCAATGTTGCCCCTCAAGTTGGAGTATGCAGACGACAAATGCCCGAAGAAGAAAAACAAATTGAGGATGTCCCAAAGTGTTAAATATACACAATATATACATGTATATTGTGTATATATGGCTCTCGGTTTCCTTCAACAAACCGTGTACATGTAGATAAATTAGGTAAGGTTTTAGTCTCCTAGTTTAGGTAATGTTGTAGTGTAAATAGTATTGTATACTTACCATAATAGTATAATTAGTATCCAAGTAGAATAAGGTTTTAGAAATAGAATAGGAATAAAATTCTCCTATTATGAAAATATGTAACTTGTATAAATAGTCTTTCAATCAATGAAAATAATCAAGGGATTATTTCTTTCATGGTATCAAAAGTCTAGGTCAAACAAAAATTTCTCTCACAAATTCTTGTTGTTATTCTCGGCCAAGACCGAACCCTCCTCCTCGGGTTTGCCATTTGTTCTTCTGCTCTCCAAATCTCTCTTCCAAATCCCTCTATCACCCATTGTTCTTTCGTTATGTCTACGTCAAAGAACATGTTTCACCCTGCCCTTGTTGTTTATAACATCAAGAATCATATCCCTCTAATTCTTGAAATAGAAAACGTCCAATACGCGACGTGGGCCGAGTTGTTCAAAATTTACGCTCGTTCACATCAAGTCATCCATCACATAATCCCTGCGGCTCCTGAGGATATGGAGGTGCCTACACGCGAGGATGATCCTAAGTTATGGACAACACTTGATGCCACCGTCCTTCAGTGGATTTATTCTACTATCTTTACCGACCTATTGCAGACGATTATTGAGCCAGACGCTACGGCGATGGCTGCATGGGATAGGTTGCGTGACATATTTCAGGATAATCAAAATTCCAGAGCTTTTACCCTTGAACAAGATTTTTTCCACGTCAACATGGAAAATTTTCCGAACGTTTCAGCATATTGCAAAAGGTTGAAGGAATTGGCGGACCAACTCCGCAACGTTGGTGCGCCAGTTAGTGAAGATCGCCTTGTTTTACAGATGGTTGCTGACCTATCCGAGGCCTATAGTGGCGTTGGAACTCTCATTCATCAAAGTAATCCTCTTCCAAGGTTCTATCAAGCTTGATCCATGCTTACCTTGGAAGAAGTGTCACGACCCGACCCGACGGGCCGCGACTAACCGCCCTAATGACGTCATTATACTAACCTGTCACACATAATCTAACTAACCCTTAATGAGTCTGAAATCCGGCAGCATAACGTCGCAATAACAACATATGCTAGGGTAGGCAAGCCGACAAGGCTGCCTTTACCCCCGAATGCACCTGTCTCCTGAGGAGTCACAATTAGCCAATATAAAATAACAAGCAAGCCGACAAGGCTGCCACCAGATAGTAACGTATAAATATGGGAACACCCCAGCACAGAATACAATAACATGACTGACCCAAACAGAGTCATAACCCTTACATACGTACAACCCACCACTGTCTACAGACCTCTATAGAAGAAGAACGACATATGATGGGACAGGGCCCCGTCGTGCCCCTAAATACAAACAGAAGCTCTAAAGAGATTCGGTACCAACATGACAAAACTCTGGATCAAAGGAGTTTTCCAACCTGCTGAGTAGGAACCTATGCCTGAGGTTCACCAAACTGAGAACATGTACCTGCGGGCATGAAACGCAGCCCCCCCCGAGGAAAGGGGGTCAGTACGAAATAATGTACTGAGTATGTAAAACATGAAGCTGTAAAAGAGATCATAAGTAGCCAACAGAAACAGGAGATCAGTATAAAAATCAGGATCCAAATCCAACTGTGCCATAAACCATAAAAGTCAGCTATGCCTTATAAACATGAGAGTCAAGTCAGGAAAACATGTATGCCTGTCCATATACATATATATACCTGTAACGTAACCCGGACCACTAATGCGGGACTCGGTGGAATCATATCATAACCCGGCCCATGCTGGGACTCGGTAAAGTCATATCTCATCTATGGATCCATCCTATGTAACCCGGCCCTCTAGTGAGGGTCTCGGTGAACAATGCAAGGTTGTGCACGAATCGTAACCCGGCCCGAGACTCGGTGAGGTGAAGTAGTAACACTTAGCACGAGTAGATATCATGAGTAACCATATGCAAGTAAAAATTATCATTTGACTCTCAATAAAATTATTATAATAATGTCATAATAAACTCTTTGCTGAAAAATCATAGGCACTTCTCATAACAATCCTCTTTAGGAATTAAACTGTATAAGAATTAAGTACGTCCACCGTACTTTCATTAAATCATGCCAAAAAGAAAGAAGTAAGGGTTTCACATACCTTATTGTCGAACTAACCAACTTACTAATTAAAGTTCGTCTCGTCTAGCACTTCAACCTATAACAATGGTAATACGTTCGTCAATTTTATGATCACTAGCATACTTTATATCGAATAACGACTTCCTATTCTATAAAAATTTGGGCAGCACTTCCCCTATTTATACATGTCTCCACAACTTCCAAACGAGGCTAATAACATCAATAACCAAACACCAATTAAGGGCACAACCAAAACAACAATAAAGGGGATTTACACACCCACTTCTCATGTAAATTTAGCCTCTTAATCCACATTAAAACAGCCCACAAAAATAGTCCATGTTCCAACAATTTCATGCAAGTTCTTTGGCCACAACATGTCATAATTCCATAACTCTTATCTTAATTTCTATAATCCAATTTCGGATTTCAATACTTCCATATAACTAATTCCAACTAAATCTCAATGTTTCCTTTCAATTTCATCATGCAATTAGTGATAATAATCACAACAATAACAAACGAATCCAACAACACCAAAATCAGTCCCAAATTGGCAACTAGCCCAAATTGTCACATGCAATGCTTAAATTCCAATTCTTCCTTAACACAAATTCATTACCTTAATTCTAACAACATGCATTCCAATTATATCATAGAAAGAAGAATTTTTATACCTCAAATTCGTCCAAAACAGTCCGCAATTTTCTGCCCACTGTTTGTCCGAAAATCCCCACTGTTTTGTAAATTTTCTCCTCTTTTTTGTTCACTTCTTCAACTCCAATTGACATGCAAGTGTTCTACAATGTTAAGCCATCATCCCTACACGTTTTTCTTCCAAAATTTCATCCCAAAAATCTCAATTTCTGGGCAGTTTTCGGTCCAAGCAGTGGCAAGTTTTGCCACTGCTTTCGCCACTGATTTTGGTGTTGTTTTGCTTCTAATTTTTGGTGAAAGATGTAGTCTAGGAAGAGAAGATAACAACCTTAATTTTGGTTATGGGTGGAGGGTGATTTTCGGATTAGTGTAGAGGAGAGAATGAGAGGATAGTATTTTTTTTTTGGTTAAGTTTGGAAGAAGATGAAGAGGTAAGTGTAGGTTATATAAAAAAAATCTGATTTTTTTTCCTTTTTTTACACTTTGGCCCCCAAGTTCTTTAATTAGTAAAACTCAAACCCACTTCTTTTAATTCCCGAGAATTCCATAAGCCTCGTATCCTCAATGTCATAATTTTTTTTAATACAAAACTATTCCATAACGGGAATATACAATTATTGCTATAAGTATCCAACGTCACCCTTATTGTGACCAACATCTTTCTGGAATCACATCCTCTTGTATACTAATTTCCGGATTAGCATATATAAATATACTCTATATCCAAGATTCGAATCTTACCTCCTTAATTACGTCCTCTAATTATCGTCTTAAAATTACAAGGTGTAACAAGAAGCCGGTTTGGCTAAAAAGACGGCTACTAATGCTAGTCCCGTGGTCATGATGATCTCCTCCACTAGTCCTCAAAATTTTGATGACAATTCGAACCAAAACCGACCTCACGGGGGCGACAAGAATGGCCGGAAAAATAATGGAAAAAATCACGGGGGTAAACGCGGCGGTTCCGGCAGCAGTCGCGGTGGCCAAAACAGTGGCGGTAGACCCCATCCCGATTACAGTGGGCCACCGACCCACTGGTCTCAGCCTTGGGCCGTAGGCTTGGACCAGTGGACAATGGCCCTACGACCCAACTCCACAACAATTTTCAGCATCTGGCTAGTGGGCTTCCCAGCAGCCTCGACGGCCCACTGCCTACTGGCCCAGTAGTTCCAGCAACAGTTACGGGCAAGGGCAACACGCAGGAATTCTTGGGCCCTGGCCTCAGCAAGCCCACCACGTAGCAGGCCCCACTCAGACCGATATTGAGGCCGCGATGCACACACTTGGTTTGACTCAACCGGACCCAAATTGGTATATGGACATTGGTGCCACTACTCACATGACATCCGATTCAGGTACTCTCTCATCTTATTCCAATTTGAGCAACCCTCGTGGCATAATTGTTGGTAATGGTAATTCTGTTCCAATTCGTGGTTATGGTCATAGAACATTGTCTCCCTCTCATCCACCTCTTATCTTGAAAAACACCCTACACGCCCCCAAATTGATTAAAAACTTAGTCTTTGTCCGTAAATTCACTACTGACAATTTCGTTTCTATTGAATTTGATCCATTTGGTTTCTCTATGAAGGATTTCAAGACTGGGAGTCCTCTCATGAGGTGTGATAGTAGGGGAGATCTTTATCCTATCACACCTAGTTTTGGTCCATCGAGTCAAGCCCTGCCATCCGCCTTTGCAGCCATTTCTCCTTCCTTGTGGCATGCTCGTCTTGGTCATCCGGGATCATCTATTTTGTCGTCATTAGATAAAAATAGTTTTATTTCATGTAAGGGTACGAGTAGTACTCCAAATTGTCAGTCTTGTTCTCTAGAAAAAATTGTTAAGTTGCCATTTGTAGATTCAAAATCTCATACTCTAATGCCATTTGATATTATTCATAGCGACTTATGGACATCTCCTGTTCTTAATTCTTTGGGTCATCGGTATTATGTTCTTTTTTTGGATGTTTACTCTAAGTTTTTATGGACATTTCCAATAGCGAAAAAATCTCAAATGTTTTTCATCTTCTTGAAATTTAGAGCATTCATTAGAACCCAATTCGAACGAGAAATAAAAAAATTTCAGTGTGATAATGGCAAAGATTATGACAATGGGGTGTTTCGGGAATTCTGTGCTAATAATGGGATCAATTTTCATTTTTCTTGTCCTCATACGTCTTCACAAAATGGGAAAGCAGAACGCAAAATTCGTTCCATAAATAACATTGTCCGAACTCTATTAATTCACTCTTCCATACCCCTATGTTTTTGGCATCATGCTCTTAAAATGGCTACATATCTCCTTAACATTATTCCTTCCATAGGTCTGACATATTCTTCCCCTCTTCAAATTTTATATAATAAAACTGCTTCTTATTCTCATCTTCGGGTCTTTGGGTGCTTGTGTTATCCGTTATTCCCCCACCACAATTAACAAACTTCAGGCCCGGTCTACTCCGTGTGTGTTTTGGGTTTTCCATCTAATTATCGTGGCTACAAATGCTTTGATTTATCCTCTAATAAAATCATCATTAATCGCCATGTAATTTTTGATGAATTCCAATTTCCATTTGCTAAAGTTAATACTCCCGTGCCTAGTTCGTATAATTTTTTGGATGATAGTATATCCCCGTATATTATTCACCATTTTTTGGACGTATCCCACACCCAAAATTCTCTAGCGGGCCCACTGCCCGCTGGACCCACTGGTCCGTCACCTACTGCCAGTACCGCCACTGGGCCACTTCTAGCGAATGGGCCAGTCCAGCCCAATTTTGGAACTGGTCCAGTTCCTGCTCCTAGATACAGAGTTGGGCCGCAGGCCCACTGCCTGCTGGCCAGTCCGTCCCCAGCCCAGCAAATTCCCAAAATCCACCCATTTCTTCCTCGAGAAATAGACCGGTAACTCATCGTCAACGGGGTGTTTTTAAACCAAAAAGACATTTTAATTTACATTCTAATGCCCCTAAATCCCCCTTACCCCGTAATCCTGTGTCTGCCTTAAATGACCCAAATTTGAAAATTGCTATGACTGATGAATATAATGATCTTATTGATAATAAGACGTGGGAGTTGGTGTCCCGTCCATCTGGTATTAATATTATCAGGTCTATGTGGATTTTTGCTCATAAGGAGAATTCATATGGTTCATTTGCTTGACATAAGGCGCGGCTTGTGGGTGATGGTAAGACTCAGCAAGTTGGTATAAATTGTGGTGAGACGTTCAATCCGGTGGTCAAGCCGGCTACTATCCGCACTGTGCTTAGCTTGGCTCTTTCGAAAGCATGGCTTATTCATCAGTTAGATGTAAAGAATATTTTCCTACATGGTGATCTCAAGGAAACAGTTCTATATGCATCAGCCGATGGGATTCGGGGATCCCAAACACCCTCATCATGTCTGTTTGCTAAGAAATCCTTATATGGGCTTAAGCAGTCTCCACGGGCCTGGTATACGGGGTTTGCAGACTATGTTTTGACTATTGGGTTCACTCACAGCAGGTCGGATAATTCATTATTCATCTACCATCGTGGTTCGTCCTTGGCTTACATTCTGTTATATGTGGATGATATTATCTTGACTGCCTCTTCCGATGTCTTACACTAGTCTATCATGACCATGCTCAGCTCTGAGTTTGGTATGAAAGACTTGGGGCCCTTGAGTTACTTTTTGGGGATTGCTGTCACTCGTCATTCCGATGGATTGTTCTTATCTCAACGGAAGTATGCAGCTGAGATCATCGAGAGGGCTGGGATGTCATCCTGTAAGTCCACTTCCACTCCAGTTGATACTAAGCCCAAGCATAGTGTCGCGGCCGGCGTACCCTACGAGGATCCGACCCGCTATCGCAGTATTGCATGGGGCCCTTCGGTATCTTACCTTTACGAGACCAGATATTACATATGTTGTCCAGCAGGTGTGTTTATTCATGCATGATCCCAGAATTGAGCACATGAATGCACTCAAACGCATCATTCGGTATATTCAGGGTACACTTGACTATGGTTTGCATTTATATCCTTCTTCGACATCCACACTTGTCTTGTATACGGATGCCGATTGGGGTGGTTGTCCCGACACCAGATGGTCTACGTCTGACTATTGTATATTTCTTGGAAATAACTTGGTCTCCTGGTCTGCGAAGCGTCAGTCGACTCTATTCCACTCAAGTGCCGATGCTGAATATCGAGGGGTAACTAATGTGGTATGTGAATCGTGTTGGTTACGTAATTTGCTTTTGGAGCTTCCTTGTCACATTCAGAAGGCAACCTTGGTTTATTGTGATAATATTAGTGCCATCTACCTTTCTGGTAATCCGGTTCAGCACCAACGCACTAAGCATATCGAGATGGACATTCACTTTTTCCGCGAAAAGGTTGCTCATGGTCAGGTACGCGTCTGCCATGTCACGTCAAGATATCAAATTACAGACATCTTTACAAAGGGTCTTCCATTGGTCCTTTTTGAAGATTTTAGGGACAGTCTCAGCGTTCGAAGACCGCACGCTATGACTGCGGGTGTGTGTTAAATATACACAATATACACACAATATACATGTGTATATTGTGTATATATGGCTCTCGGTTTCCTTCAACAAACCGTGTACATGTAGATAAATTAGGTAAGGTTTTAGTCTCTTAGTTTAGGTAATGTTGTAGTGTAAATAGTATTGTATACTTACCATAATATTTGTATTACCATAATTGTATAATTAGTATCCAAGTAGAATAAGGTTTTAGAAATAGAATAGGAATATGATTCTCCTATTATGGAAATATGTAACTTGTATAAATAGTCTTTCAATCAATGAAAATAATCAATAGATTATTTCTTTCACAAAGCTTTGGTGAATATGTCAGCGAGTTGGAAATGTGTACCCACATAAGCTGTAGCAATAGTTCTCTCCATAAGCTGCTCACAAACATAGTGACAATCAATTTTAATATGCTTGGTACGTTCGTGGAAAACCGAATTGGCTGAAATGTGTAGAGCACATTGGTCGTCACAATACATTCGCATGGTTGTTTTTTGATTTTCCAAGAGATTGGCGAATTGCCTAAGCTAATAAAATACTTGGTTAAAGAACGACGGGTCAAGGGGCAACTGGCCCAATCAGAGTCACAAAATGCATATAGCTGCAAATTGCTATTAGCGGAGAAGAAAAGTCCTTGGCCCGGGCTACTCTTCAAATATTTCAGGACTCGTAAGGCAACATCATATTGTTCAATTCTTGGAGCCTTAAGGAATTGAGACAAGATATGAACGGAATGGCAAATCTCTGGTCTAGTAATTGTGAGATAAATAAGACGTCCTATTAAGAGACGGTACCTACTGGAATCAGCACATAACTCGCCCGTAGCAAGGCCAAGTCGATGATTTTAAACCATCGGAGTAGAGACAGGTTTAGTTCCCAAAAGTCCTGCTTCAGATAAAATATCCAAAGTATATTTTCGTTGACAAAATAAAAGGCCCGGCTTACTACGAGCAAACTCGAATCCTAAAAAATATTTCAAGGGTATTAGATCTTTAAGGCAAAAATTGTTGGAAATTTGCCTTTGGCGGGGAGGTGCGTCTACCCATGTTTAATGAATTAAACACTAGTGTTCCGCATGTTGAAGGCTTTGTCTCTTCACACATGCATAATCTACTAAGTGAGTAGATGACCGTAGGGCCAAGAATCGTCAAATTTCATTGAGAAATGAAAGAGATATTAATCCACGAAATAAGGTGTTTAAGGCATGGAAATATGGTGTGGGACAAATCTACCACATCGGTGGGAAAAGGAAGAATTGCTATCTTTATAAGTCTCATAATTGGCTAAGGGTTTGGGATCCCAAGGGGTATCCCATGTGTTTAAAGGAGGGAGGACCTAGATGTGCTTGGGTTCAAGGCTAAGCCCACACGCGCGTCGTCGCCGCCTGCCCGTCCCGTCCGGTCCAGGCTCGGGCTCGGGTCTCGGGTCGTGGGCTGTGGGACTTTATGATATTATCTCTTTGGACCCCAAATTGTTTAATATTTACAGTTTGGTCCCTAGAGTTTCTGAAAAGTTGAATTTGCAACGACGGAAGGCAGAAAGTTTCTGCCTACTATTGGAGTTGATTTTTGGGGCGTTAATGTGCTTTAACCAACCATTACTTGGCTGATTAACTCCTCCATAATCAGCCCTCTTTCAATGGCCATGAACAACCTCTCTAATGGCCTTAAACCTGTCATTAATCAGCCTCCCTAATGACCATTAACAACCCTCCTAATGGCTATTAACAACCTTGTTTTAGCAGTTGATGAGTCTCTCCTCCATGCTATATATTGAGCTGTTTGGCTCAATTGTGAAACACATGAAAGATACACAAAACAGAAATAAACACCCAAACAGCCAGCAAAAATGAGACAATATTTATATACACAGACAAACCGAAGAGACACTGAAATTCAGTCCAAAACGTTGGGACTAAAACAGAAACTCTTCATTCCTTTTCCATTTCTTTAGCAAGTCGATTAGTATTTGTTTTTTTCGTCAGACTTAACCTATTCGCTTTGTAGTGTTGAGATTAAAGTGTTGTTTTATCTTGGAAGACTATTACACGCTAACATAAAATCATATATACGTGGCAATCTTGTCTTAAGGACAGAGTGTAATCACTCGACTCAGCACACAGTTGTAACCATCCAGATTTAGTTATTTCTTGATTTCAGGTTATCAAGATTCAAGACTCAACAAGATTGCGGCAGTTCTGAACATTGCCTATTTGTTTATCCTTTCGAACACTTGTAATATTTATTTACTTCCCGTACTGCTTTACAATAAGTAAAAAGCCAACAGTTTAAGATAGGGCTGGCCAGTGGGCCGGGACGGCCCGACCCCGACCTGACCCCGTCCCGAGCCCACCCCGGTCCCACCACGACCCCGCTAAAAAAAATAAAATAATAATAACGGTGGCGGGACTCGAACTCGGGACGGGACAATGTCTCGTCCCGCCAGACCCGAGCCTGCCCCAGGCCTGCTAGACCCGACCCCGCCCCTACCCCGTCCCGAGCCCGAGCCCGACCCCGCCCTTTTCACCCCTTTGCAAATATGGCCATTGCACCAACGTCCATTTTAGATTATGGCCGTTGGCCAACGCGGGTTCTTGTTAACCTTGAGCAATTACTTCTTTTTCCTTTTCAAGGAAAGTTATCTTCAAAGAATTCAACATTCTTTGACACCAAGAGGCGATAAGCACTACTGTTATTTGCAGATCCAGTGGATATGCAATCTACAACTTTAGGTACGAAATCACCTCACATCAAAACATTTGTATGTGAGATCCTTTCCATGTCTCACACGGAGAGTTACCCTTATCCTTATGCGGAGTTCTATTGAGAATCGCATTAGCGGTAAGGATCCCCTTGCCCCACATATTTTGGGCGTACGACTTTGCGCTTGGCTAATACCGTTGGATTAGGGTGAGTAATGAGCAGTCGTTCAATGAATGATGCTTCACATTCTCCCCCTTTATCACTACGAATCCTCAATCTGTAGGCTTAGTTAATTTTCAACTTCTGCTTTGTAGCGCTTATCCGCTTCAACAACTTCATCTTTGCTTTTTGACAAACAAAGGATACAATACGTTGTACCATCATCAATGAAGGTCACAATGTACTTGTCTCCCCCCTCTATTTTGTATAAACTTCAAATCACCCAAGTAGGTGTGACTTAGTTCTAGAGGAGCGGTACTTCTTTCGCTATTCCTTTGACGGAACTTGGAAAGGTGATTTTGCCTCTTCGCCTACCTCACATTCATTTTGAGAGTTTATGTCGATAGAAGGCAACAATCTCAACATCGTTAGCATTTGAATGACTTTCTATTTAACGTGTCTTAATCTATGATGGCATAGATGCACGGATTATAAATATATCATTCATTTAGTTACAGACATACTTTACCAATCCTAGTTATTACAGACCTGTTGGACTAGTCTCAAACCAGCTTGACCAACAACGTCTCTTAAACCACGTTTGGGATATGTATCACCTCATCTTAGAGTGATCACATTCCCTGAAGTCCTATTAAGGACAGCCTCTCCAACCCCTTCTACTTTAGAGGTGGCGTTGCTTCACATGTACAACCTCTTGCCCGTGGTTAGGGCATAACCGGATCATATGTGATCTGGATACTCTGGCTCACTCCAGTTGCTTTGCTTTGGCGCATCGAGTGTCCAATTTCTTTTCTGCCTTTCTTTAGGCCTTCAGATCATTTAAGACCTGGAAACTCTGGCCCACCACACTAGGTGTCCATTACTTTTCCTATGAAATGAATTCTGGCCCCACTCCAGTCTCCTGAAGGCTTTGTATGACTGAGTGTCCAATATCATCATATCAAAGGAATTTTGGCCCACTCCAGTCGCCCGGAGGCTTTTTATGACTGAGTGTCCAATATCATCCTATGAAGGATCTTTTGCCAAATAGTGTGACAAGCTCAACGTCTTTAACTTTTAGACTTCTTCCGTTATGATTGGTGCCCAGATAATTCTTGACGCTTACTTAAAAGTGGTAACAGTTATCGCATAGTCAGTGGATCTTTCTCCCTCGTATGTGCGAACATACTTTACACACTTTTAATAATTACACTTAAAATAATGGATCTTTTTAAGTCGTTTACAAAATCCAATCTTTAAATGGGAAAGAATATGAGATTAAACTTCTGATTTTAAAGCGTAAGGAATATAAATTATTTTCATATTCCTCCTTACTTTAATCCATTTTTTTAATCATACATCATTTAATCTTTATTCTTGAGAAGTAAGAAAAACTACTTATCCCAATTTCGGATTCTGGCCCACTTCAGTCACTTCATCGGACTGAGTGTCCATTTCCTCCTTACCATTATTCACATCCTTTGTCTGGGACATATATAGGCCTTCTGCTGCAAGATAGAACCACATCTTCAGCCTTCTCCTCTTGTCCCAGTTGACATCCTCAGTCTCTCGTGAACGCTTGTTCCCACCGCTCTCGGGAGCAGTGACACCATGAACATGTTGAACTTCAACAATATCATCATCACTTTCTTCTACCAGAAAATCACAGCCATATCCAGATTTGGTCACACAACTTTTGACCGACATCTTTCGAACACTAATAGTAATACAATACAATCTTGTCTTAAGTTTGCAGTAGTACCAACGGGCTATTCCTAGACCTAGCTATTAGATGGGGGCTAAAGCCCCAAATCCTTGTCAATAACGCTTTTCCTAATCTCTACCCACTTTTCCAAGCTAGAGAGAGAATTTAGACATTATCAATGTTGGCCACCATTAATACATATTACAAAGCTACGAGTTATTTAAGAACATTCATACACCTAATGAATTAATTATAAACACAATTGCATATTAAACCCCTTGAGCCCCACAACCCTAGTTAAAGATTTAACTACTCACTCTTATGTAAAACAACCAAAAACTTATTTGAATTAAAGGTAAACATGTCCTTACAAAGATTAAAGAGGAAGAAGCCAAAGGAATATCTTGAATTATATACTCCCAAGACTCATTTTTCAATGCAAAAGTAAACATTGTTCTTTGACTAAAAGTATGGAATGGAATAGAATATTCGGCTAAAAAATCTATGCCTAGTATTTATATGGAAAGGAAAAAAAAGTACAAAATGACCGTTGACGGGTCGCTATGGGATGCTAGAATGCGGCCGCATATGGAGTTTGCGGTCGTATTCTGGTCGCATTCTCAAGACCAACTTTTCTCCTCGCTTGTTATGTGGCATGTTTGCGGTCGCATTCTGAAGTATGCGATGTCGCATAAGCATCACATTTTAACTTTTTTTGTTTAGCTCATTGGTTGATTTCTTCGAAAGTATGCGACCACATATGAAGTTTGCGGCGTCACATACTCATCGCATGTAGCCTGATTCTGTCAACCTTTCTGTTTAAGTTTGCGAATCAATATTGTCACGACCCAATCCGGAGAGCCGCGACGGGCACCCGAACCCTACCCGCCGGGCACCACATCTACACTCCACCCTTAATCATATTTAAACACGGACTGAGCCGTGATAGATTATATAAAGTTCCAACCCAAAAGCCCCAACTTACATATTTATATACCAAGGCCGACAAGGCCATACATGAAAAGTAACCACAAGACACCTATCTACAAGCCTCTAAAGAGTAAAACATACCACGACCAGACCGCAACTCCGAAATGAATAGAGTGCTATAAATACCAGGTGAACCAGCAACCCACTAGGGCGAACTGTCACTCTCTCAATATGAACTTGCGGGCATAAAATGCAGCGTCCCCCGACAAAAGGGACGTCTGTACGACTGATGTACTAGTATGTCAGGCATAAGAAATAACATAACAGAGATATATCATAGTCTGAAACAGAAACAACTGAACATCAGTAAATGCCTCTGAGGGCCTTAATACACATGCCTAAATGTTATGCACAATGCAATATACATATACATCAGCCTTTTCGGGCATCTTCCTTACCATAACAGCCTCTGTGGGCATCATACCATATAATGATTAATGAATGTATGCACAATGTAAATGCGGTATACTAATATCCACACAGAAATCCTCCCATAACCGCCTCTTTGGGCATCAGGTTATATCGCCACACAAGGGCATCACATCATATTGGCCTCTTCGGGCTCTTTTATGATAGTCTGTACCAGCTGCAGGTGGTATGCGTATATAACGTATTTTTCCCTTTCCCCAATTCCCATACATACATACATATATATATAATATTTATCATATAGTAATGTGCATAGCACACGTGATCCAGGGTAACATATGAATGCAATGCAAATGAAATGCATGAATAATAATAAAACATCCGTAGTGACATAATATCCTTAAACAAGGCATAGGAATGGAAATATGTTATTGGAGCCAAATTAAAAGATCTTTCTCAAGCTACATTGACATGCATAACAACATTTTAAGGCATCCTAATTATTACAGGATTAAAGGCAGGTACAGGGTCCTGGCTTAACTTAAGACTAAAATGTGAACATGTCTTTTAATCATGTCCAGATCACAGAATAAAACAAATCATAACCACACATGTCACTGAGGCAAATATACACACACCAGCACCCAAGAATTGCACTTATGAATGGGATATGAATAATATTTAAAGCATACAGATGGTTGTCTAACTTAAATTACCAGTAGAAGTCATAAGAGATACATGAATGGTTTATACAGACTCAACATGCTCAACACTTGTAGTTCCAAATAATCAGTCATGTACTCCAGGCTACAAATATGGTAAAATAGATATACAAGCCTACATGATTCAAGTTTAAACAAACTTAGGTAATTTTGAGCACAATGAACTAGTGCAGGAAACAACTGGCAGTTTACACCATAGTATACATTTATAGGAGGCAGCAAAACATTGATAGCAAGAACAACATATTACGAGATCAAATTTAAAACTCAACATGTTATTAGGAAACCACACTTAGGCTATATCACTTCAAATCATTGAATACCGCATGGAAAGACCAAAAATAGTAAGCCAACATACTCTCTAGGCTTATACTAAATAAATGTTACTATGGTAATTATGTGAAAAAGATAATAGGAGCTACACAAGTCTTTTCACTGTAAACAATAAGTTATAGATTACCCCTAGCCTCAGGTTAGATTCATATTAAGTCAAAATTATCTCTAACACCCATTAATCACTCCTAAATCAGTTCAACCAAGGTTATCATTGACTAACTTATGCATACAAACAGTTTTAAAGCCATTTCATGACTTAACTAAAATCACACCAAACTATACAACAACCTTATCAATCCACATACTAAATCCATATATTCCTTTCGTTAATCCAAACATATAACCATATACTGGTTATACATAATACACCATTTATTTAAGGTAACTAATTTAAGGATCTTATGGATTATCGGGATAGGTACTAGGACAGCCTTATAATCTTGTTGGTGTATATGCATTATCCTATCTTGGTCCTATATATGCGCCTCGATCTGACACACTTCGGAGTGGAAACCTCTTATCCTTACTACCCACTTGCCTTCTCCTTTCCTGCCTCTTGTCTTCCTCCGGCATGTATCCCATAACATAGATCGGTGAGCATTGATTAACGGATCCCCAAGATTTAGGACTATCCGAAATCTCGGAAGGGTCGGGGTCATTGAGTGACATGCATACCGATCATGGCGTGATGTTTGAGGAAAATCTAGTTGTACCCGTCCCTGTGCTGTTCCACCTATCCTATGGTCAGTGGGGCCCGAAACTGATACTAAAGTCCTTGGTGAAGTCGGAACTCCCCTCACCCCACTTCCCGCTGGAAGAACCGAGGGTGTGCGAGTGGGTGACTCATAGGGATATTCAGATGGATCCTCCTCTATAGACTCCATGATTTTTGATGGATCTGAGTCCATAGTATAACTCACCTCTCTTCTTTCAATTTCTGTAACCCTCCGACCCGTGCCAGCGGGTGGTATCTGTCTAACATCTTGTCTTGCGATAGTACCCGTATCCTTATTATCCGAGGTGTTTCTCATTGTAGACATTACTGCAGTTTCAAATGAGAAAATTAAATTAGGAACAAATATTCTTACGAGTCAGCTCTATCGATCGATCTAGATTATGAAAGAATGGAAATAATTCTAAATGCCCTGTAGCCTCCTACTTATAAGTGTGGCGCGTAACACACCCATAACCAAGACTCTACTAGACACGACTTGTAGACTCCCTAGGACAGTCCTGGCTCTGATACCAAGTTTGTCATGACCCAAACCGGAGGGCCGCGACGGACACCCAGACCCTACCCGTCGGGCACCACATCTACACTCCACCCTTAATCATATATAAATAAGGACTGAGCCGTGATAGATTATATAAAGTTTCAACCCAAAAGCCCCAACTTACATATTTATATACCAAGGCCTACAAGGTCAGACATGACAACTAACCATAGGAGACCTATCTACAAGCCTCTAAAGAGTAAAACATACCACGACCAGACCGCAACTCCGAAACGAATAGAGTGCTCCAAATACCAGCTGAACCAGCAACCCACTAGGGCGAACTGTCACTCTCTCAATATGAACCCGCGGGCATAAAATGCAACGTCCCCCGACAAAAGGGACGTCAGTACGACTGATGTACTAGTATGTCAGGCATAAGAAATAACATAGCAAAGATATATCATAGTCTAAAACAGAAATAGCTGAACATCAGTAAATGCCTCTGAGGGCCCTAATACACATGCTTGAATGTTATGCACAATGCAGTATACATATACATCAGCCTCTTCGGGCATCTTCATTACCATAACAACCTTTTTGGGCATCATACCATATAATGATTAATGAATGTATGCACAATGTAAATGCGGTATACTAATGTCCACACATAAATCCTCCTATAACCGCCTCTGTGGGCATCAGGTTATATCGCCACACAAGGGCATCACATCATATTGGCCTCTTCGGGCTCTTTTGTGATAGTTTGTACCAGCTGCAGGTGGTATGCGTATATAACACCTTTTTCCCTTTCCCCAATTCCCATATATATATATATATTTATCATATAGTAATGTGCATAGAACAAGTACTATATATAGTTAAAATTATATATAGTAATGTGCATAGCACAAGTGATCCAGGGTAACATATGGATGCAATGCAAATGAAATGCATGAATAATAATAAAACATCCGGAGTGACATAATATCCTTTACACCTTTGGTTAATATTGGGAACATCAACATCTTTTCCCGTGTGCCTTACTAAGGTCTTAGAAACATACTTGGATATTCTTTCAACATAGGAGTCGATGACTTGATCATCCCTAACTACTAAGAGTAAAGTAATTTATGTAGCAACACGATAGTTATGTTTCGCACATAGAATTATGCCGAAAAGAATGAAAGAGCCTTGCATACCTTGTTGTCGAAATTATCTAAGTTCCACGGGTCCTTGTAAGCTCTATGAATGATTATCTACATCATATGAATGATTTAAATCATAATCGAATCAATATACTAGTAATAGATTCATTCTAGCAAACACCTTGTACGCGTAAAATATATGCTTCTTCTATGTCGAAACCTATGCATATAATCACATAATCAGCCCTTCTTAATCCTTCTCCTTACTGCCATAATATCCAAAACAGTACAACAATTTCACATGCAACCCCAACACCTTACAATTATGACAGTCCCGATAATACCCAACCCAAACTTAGCATTTTTGATAATCATCTTAAAACTAGTAATAATCATGTTCTATAATTCGTATAAACTTAGGAATAAGAAGGATTACCTCTGTTAGAAGCTGCGATGAGCGTCATCATTAAACCTTTCGCCAAATCCAGGCTCCGACAAGTAGAAACCAGACCCAAAAATTAACTTGAGCTAGAGCTTCTCCGAAACTCAAGGCATGTGCTTGATTTCTGAGTGTTCAAGCTTGTTTCAAGGGTCTATTTCGCTGGAACAAGGCCTAGAACACCATGAATGTTCCCCTTTTGGTGAGCAGAAGCTTGCGGTAAAATCCCCAAATTCGACCGAGAATTTCAGAGAGTTTTATTGATTGAGATGTTACTCCCTCTGACAGAGCTATGAGAATTCTTTCTCCCAGAAGAGATTTCTATAGAAGCTTGAAATGATGGAGGAACTTGTAGAGATGAAGACTGATTAGTAATGGAGAAGGATGAATGTTGGAGACTTGTGAAGTTGCCACCATACTTTGCTTATACGGCTTAGTCACTGGTGGCAGTTCATAATATAACACGTAGAGTCCCACAATATAATGTCCCCAATTATAATTAATTAATCCTACAATTAATTAATTATACACACTTAAATTCTTGATCTCAATTCACTGAAATTCTGACGACTTATAAAACCTTCTTATACTCAATGTCATAATTTTTGTAATATGACACTAGTCCATAACCTCTTTGGGGATATACAATTATTATTATTATTCTCCGTCGTCACACTTGTTAAATCCAAAATTATTTTGGGATCATATTCTTCTATATACTAATTTCCTTATCAGTATAAGCGAATACAACATAAACTTCCCGGGGTTCGGGTCCATTTGCCCACGTTTATGTGCTCAAATCATTACCCAGAAAGACAAGGTGTTACAAATATGCGACAACATACTCTTCACATTCAATGTTTCCCCGGGCCTTTTTCTACTTTTTTGTTTCATTTTATTCTTTGAACTCTAAATATCTGAAAACATTATAAATAAAGAGTAAACTCACTTAAAACTTAAAAGACATCTAAAAGTATAAGGAGTGAGTGCTAATAATCTAAAAACTCATGACTTATCATCCCTTCCGCATCTTCGACCACAACTTTGCCCGCGTCATCCGAGTCGCTGATAATAATGTTCATAACCATGATTATTTCTTCCACAATAGGAGCAAGGGGGAAGATCCATAAGTCCCATAAACTGGGCTGGTTGTTGTACATTAGAGAGAACTTGTTGTTCTTTTCCTCCTCCAAGCGCTTGCGTTGCGAAACTAATCATCTCCCGTTCCTCGCGTCCCCTAACAATATTTTTACACCTTTGTTCTTGGCCTACCAATGTGTAAGCTTTGTTGAGAGTAGGAAGGGGATCCATGCTAAGGATCTGGGATCGCAAAGTTCTAAAAAGGGAGTCATCTAGACACATAAGAAATTGATGGGTAGTTCAGTGTCGGCGCGACTTATTAGTTTGGGCGCAGCAGTACAAGAACATCCACATGTTACATCTTCATAACCAGTCAACTCTTCCCATAAAGATTTCAGTTTCGTATAGTACATAACAATGCTGGTTCCCTGTTGCTTAAGGGAAGCAAGTCCAGATTTTAACTGATTTATCCGAGGGTCATTAACAACCGAGTAGCGTTCTTTAAGGTCATTCTACATCTTTCTAGCGACCTTGTATCCAACAACACTTGGCTTAATAGTGTCGTCGACAGAAATAAACAAGCAAGAACATATGGCTGAATTATTCACTCACCACGCTTGAAATTCGGCTCCGCTTTTAGAGTCTGATTTAGAATAATCACATTTAGCAAATCCAAGTTTCCCTTTTGCTTCAAGGCCATTAATAGCCGCTTTTATCCAAACATCATAATTTTCAGTCGTCAAAGTATATTTGGTGATCGACATACCCCATCCGTCTGCAGAACTCAGATAGTAGACTGATGAGAGGTCGTGTTGAAGCAAGGGCTTGGACGACGAACTTTTTTCATTTCCTTTCGTCATGATGATCGAAAGAATAGTGATTTTGTGAAGGCTGTATTCACGACTGAAAAAAAAGGAACTGAACGTTTGTATTAGAGATGTTCTGCTCTGATGCCACGATGAAACAGTCGTGGAAAACCTTCAGTCGTACCTCCTAATTTATACAGAGTTTCTCACAGCCAATAACTCTATTCTAGGGTACAAAATATATGGAAATGTTACCTACCAAATATATAAAATAATATTGCCTTATTATGTACAAAATCGTTTCCAATACTGCAGAAGTTCTCTTAAATAAGATAAACTCTACATGTATTTAGGTTTAATTTTGTTAATAAAAGTTTCTTCTTGCAATTTTCTCACAAATTTGAAGTTAGTTAAATTTCACGTCTTCTTGTGAGAAAAACAATTTGTTGCAATAAAAATAAGAATAGAACCTCGATAAAGCATGGCAGATTTTAAGCATGACATTTTTTACTGGATAAATGTAATTATTTTAGTTTGATGCTCTTGGTGGTAATTTTGGAGTATTATTAATTTTATAACCTTCACTACTGGTCTCAAACCTTGATTTCTTTTTTTGTTTTGCCTTGATTTCTATTTTTGTTTTTGACTTTCTTGTAGCTCTTATTTATTATATACAATTTCTTACTTCTTAATTTATATTATTCTGAAAAAGTAGTGCAATAATGCTTTGAGTTCCTGGTTATCTACCTTAATGATACCTTTAGTCTCTTTGCATTATCTACCTTTGTAATTGAAAAGTTTGAGAAGAAGAAAAAGGATATTTGTGACTTCATGATTTTTGATGTGCTTTATTTCCGGTTAATTCATTATTCTTGAATTTTGATGATCAACAAGTGAAATTTTACCAGGCAATTAACAATTTGATAGGCCATAGAAGCTGGACGAGACAAATTAAGACTAACTAAGAGAATTAAAGAAGTAATGTTTGATATATTTTGGGCTTTTTTTAAAACAAAAATCGGATGAAATAATGAGAAAATGGTCACAAAAAATTAGATTTGGAACAAGGAGAAACTTATGAAAACATTAAGATTAACTCTGTAATAAATGGAAACAAAAGGGTTGTATATCGGAAAAATCATGTAAAATTACAAAATATCAACTCTAATTTTCTTTAAATCAGTTTTCTTTCTTACTTTACATGTTTATTTAAGAAATAATGAAAAAAAATATAATTTTAACTATATATAGTACAAAATCAAGTATCTCTAGAAGATTAAAAACCCTTACTTAATGAGATCTAATCTATTTTTTGGAGGCTAAAATATTCCGATATTGAGAAAGATTATTTAGATTCTTCCCTACCACGGGAAGCATAAAAAAATTGACTAGTAAAAAATTATATCAAAGACAGAAGACGGTGAAGAAGCATTGTCATACTATATTAGCATTTAATTGACATGCCACCGCGTATTACTGACATTAATTATCATTCCCTATTAAATTAGCAAATCATTGACATATCTTCAGGAAAAGAAAATAAAATTATTAGTATAAGATAATGAGAAAATTAAACAGGGTAACAAGTGTTTTATTATTGCAATATCTTCAATACAGAACAATCAAATATATTACTGCCATGATTAGAACAACTTATTTCAAAATCAAGAAAAGAATGTTTCCAGGAAATAAAAAATCCAATTAGTGGATCTTGACTCAAATTCCCTCACTTGGTATGTCTTGATGCACCACAAATAACATATAGTAACCGGGTGGTGCTAATTTACCGGAATTCGAGAACATCGAATTGATTTGGTAAGTGAACATTCCAATCCTTCTCACCTTTTCACTTGAAAGCACAAGTATTCTTTGATTCATAGTATTTGAATGTGTGTTAAATGCAGGTGCAACTATTGTCACTTTGACCAAATCTGCGTTTAGTAACCAGGAAACAGTAAATCGAGTGTTAACACGTTGCCCGTACTTGATTTTTTATGGGAAGAGAGAGAAATGATATGTGGTCGCAAATTAGCAGATTTCAAATCCAAGTAGGATGGTGAGAATGACTCCAAGCTTAACTCCGTTGGAAAAAGAACTCTAGTGAAGTTGTAGAACTCATTTGGATTACTACCACCAACAAGAACCCGTCCATCTCTAAGTAAAACTGTTGTCGAGTGGTACATTCTGGGTATTGTATTCGAGTTTTGTACCTCGAATCTAGAATCAGATGGGTTATCGGGTCGGTAAATCACCGGACTCAAGACTGGGTTCCTAGCTGTAAAGAATGGATCTTAGGCCTAACTTAACTCCAAAAGCTAGCTTGTAGGGTGAGGATTGTCCAAGTTCATATAAGGAGTCCATGTTTCCATTCCATATCAGATGTGGGACTCTTAACACTCCCCCGCACGCCCAGATCTTGTTAACTGAAATATGAATAATATAATTTGGGGGCCCAACATCGACGAACAAAGAATTGGAATGAGCCTAACTCTGATACCATGTAAAAAATGGATCTTGGGGCTAACTCAACCCCAAAAGCTAGCTTTTAGGGTGAGGATTGTCCAAGTCCATATAAGGAGTCCATGTTTCCATTCCATATAGGGTGAGGATTGTCCAAGTCCATAGAAGGAGTCTATGTCCCCATTCCATATACGATGTGAGATACTTAACACTCCCCCGCACGCCCAGACCTTGTAACTGGAGTGTGGATAATATAATTTGGGGGCCCAACATCGACGAATAAAGAATTGGAATGAGTCTGGCTCTGATATCATGTAAAGAATGGATCCTGGGCCTGACTCAACCCCAAAAGCTAGCTTGTAGGGTGATGATTGTTCAAGTCCATATAAGGAGTCCATGTTCCCATTCCATTTTCGATGTGTGACTCTTAACACTAGCAATTTTCTATCTAGCAGTGCCTGATGCGGCTCCATTGACGATCATCACATTACCGTTTGGTGGAATTACCATGTCACCCATTTTCCGAGCCAGTGCCATTGTCGCCATCGTGCATTGTGGATTCGGGTCGGTGATTGTAATTCGCCCACACATGTTTAATGCACCGATAAAGTCACCTCTTGTTACTCTGAGGTAGGAGCCTCTTGGTGCTCTACCACACACCAAAATCGCAGCTTTAAGCATTTGCGCATGCAAGTTCTTTAATGGAAGAGGAACTGCAGAACCTATACTTGGATAATTTCTTGGGTCGCGACCAGGTATTTGTGGGTACGTTTTCACTATCATGTTTTTGTAGGTAAAAAATGGTATTAGAAAGATTAAACAGAACAATGATGAGTCGAGATATGACTCTCTGTCTTTAAGAAAAATTTCCTCGTATAGATGATTTTACGGTGATGGAATAGTCTCCCAAGATAAAAACAACAACAATCAACTATATAAAGCAAATAGAGTTGATTCTGGCGAAGAAATAAATATAGAACAGATTGCTGATTCTAGAAGAGGGTGCGTTTCTGTTTCTGTGTTTTGTATATTCTGTATATCGAACAGAACAGAAGAGATTTTTCGTGTGTTTAAAATTGAATAGTAATATTCAATTTATAGGGAAGAGGAGGGGCTGTTGCAACGTTTCTGAAATCTTCAGGGACTAAAGTGTAAATAAGAAACACTTCAGAGACCAAAAACAAAATTTCGACCCACGACCTGAGAACCCGAGACCCGACCCGGACCGGGCCGGAGGCGGCGACGCGCGTGTGGGGCTTAGCCCCGAACCCAAGCTCACCTAGGTCCTCCCTCTTCTAAACACATGGGTTACCCCTTGGGGTCCCAAACCCTTACTAGAAAATAGAGCTTATATATTGCTCAATCCTTCCATCTTCTACCTATGTGGGAGATTTGTTTATTTGGCCAAAAAACATTTATCTATTCATGTCTTAAACACCTTATTTTTTGTACCAATATCTCTTTCATTCCTCACTGAAATTTGACAATACTTGGCACTAATATCATCTACTCATTTAGTAGATTAGGCATGTGCGAAGAAACGACATTTCCGATATACAGGGCCCACGTGTTTTAGTCACTAAAGACGGGAAAAACTCAATCCCACATAAATTTCCAAAAATCCCCTTTTGAAAGAGAATTGGTGTACACTGGGTGCCAAAGTTTAGCAATCTTTCAGTGGAAAGATATTGCATCAGGAAAGGTAGCTTTCGGCTTTGAACCTTCCTTAGTCGTTTACAATCGGATTTACTTACTGCGTGGTGAACATGATGTCTTAAACCGTCAGTGTATAGTGTAAACCAAGATAATGATATCAACACAATAACTCCCCTTATTCATTTCTTCTTATAGTTTTGTCCTTTGTGGCCATGGACAACTTCTTGGATTCTTAAGTGTGTACTTTTGAAGCGGCATGTCTTTACGCTTAAATAGGTGATCTCCTATAAGGTATCCTGCTATACCCCACTCGCAAGTGTTAGGAATCATTAAAAGTCTTAGAAACATATCCTTTGCCCATTATGCAAGTAGCACTTAATGTCTATCGCGGGAACAACTTTGGAATTATATTTCTTTAAAGAATAATAATCTGAAGTGCTCTTACTTTAAGTGAAGCGCTAAACCTGAACCTCTACAGTTTAGTTGTCCCATTGAACCAAATTTTTAGGATCTCCACTTAGTAAGGTTGGGTTACCACCATAAAGATTCTTCATTGTTTGGGTTTTAAGCCCATTCCCCTAGACAAGCAGAATATTTGATCTTTGGGTAGGCCTTTAGTTAATGGATCAGCTATATTATCCTTTGATTTGACGTAATCAATGAAAATGACACCCGTGGTGATCAACTGCCTAACGGTCTTATGTCTTCAACGAATATGTCTAGACTTGTCGTTGTACATACTGTTCCGTGCCCTTCCTAAAGCCGATTGGCTGTCACAGTGAATCATTACCAAAGGTACGGATTTATCCCAACAAGGGATATTCTCTAAGAAGTCGTGAAGTCATTCTGCTTCTTCTCCTGCTTTATCAAAAGCAATAAAATCTGATTTCATCGTGGATCAGGCGATGCATGTTTTCTTAGAGGACTTCCAAGACACAACCCCACCACCAATTGTGAAAACATACCCACTAGTGGATTTGGTGTTTTTTTATGTCCGATATCCAGTTTGCATCACTATATTATTCCAATACGGTTGGATATCTTGAATAATGTAATCTGTAAGTCAGCGAATATTTCAGATATCGTAGTATCTGATTTAACACCTTCCAGTGATCATTTCCAGGATTACGAGTAAATCTAGCCAACTTATTAACTGGATAAGTGATATCGGATCGGGTGCAGTTTGTAATGTACATTAAGCTACCAATGACATGCTCATATCGCTCTTGGGATACGGGTGCACCACGATTTTTATTAATTCTATGATTCAAATCCATTGGTGACTTCATAGGGGGACTATCAAATACATCAAATTTCCTCAAAACATCTTCAATATAATGAGATTGAGATAAGACCAGTCCGTCATATGTCTTATAAATCTTAATTCCTAAGATGATATCTGCAATACCCATATCCTTCATGTCGAAACATTATTTTAACATATTTCTGGTTTCCAGGATCAAGTCTAGACTACTTCCGGTGATGAGCATGTCATCTACGTAAAGGCATATCATGACAAATGAGTCAGAGTTCCATTTGATATAGATACATTTATCACATTCATTTATGGAGAAACCTTTTGATAATAAAGTATTATCAAACTTTTTATGCCATTGTTTCGGGGCTTGTTTAAGTCCGTACAAAGACTTAACAAGTCAATATACTTTATTTTCTTGTCCTGGAACCACATACCCCTCGGGTTGTTCCATGTATATTTCCTCTTCCAACTCTCCGTTTAGGAAGGTTGTCTTAACATCCATTTGATGTATCTCAAGGGCACACAAAGCTGCGATGGCTATGAATACCCTTATGGACGTTAATCTAGACACATGTGAGTATGTGTCGAAGTAATCGAGGCCTTCCTTTTGTCTGTAGCCTTTGACTACTAATATGGCCTTATACTTGTCAATAGTTCCATCTTCTTTGTACTTTCTTTTGAGTATCCATTTACAACCCAAATATTTGCTTCTTGGAGGAAGATCAACCATTCCCAAGTATGGTTTTGCATGATGGAATCTATTTCGATTTCTATAGCTTCTTTCCAAAGCGGTGCTTCTGGAGTTGACAATGCTTCCTTAATTATCCTTGGTTCATTTTCAATCATATATGTTAGAAAATCTGGACCAAAGGTTTTGTCCTTTTTGGCCCTTTTGCTCCGTCTTGGTTCAACCTCTGGAACCCCTAAGTTTTGTAGGTCTGGAATATTAAGTTCCGGATATTCAGTAACTTCTAAATCCTGTAGATCAGGAACGTCTAGTTCTGGATAATCAGAAACTCCCGGGTCTTGTTGATTTTGAGCATTGTGTTCATAACTTCGTTTGCGCGAAACTATTTCTTTTCCTTTCTAGGAAAGATCTATTCAAAGAATTCAACATTCCTTGATTCCATGATCGTACCCTCATGGATATCAGGTATCTCTGACTTATATACTAAGAAGCGAGAAGCACTTCTATTATTTGCATATCCGATGAATATGCAATCTACAGTCTTAGGTCCAATTTTGACCTGTTTTGGTTTAGGTACTTTGACCTTTGCCAAATAGCCCCACACTTTCAAATATTTGTAAGTGGGTTTCTTCCTTTTCCATAATTCATATAGAATTTTATCATTACGCTTATGCAGAACTCTATTGAGAATTGTATTAGCGGTAAGAATTACTTCGCCCCACATGTTTTGGGCTAAACCGAAATTGATAAGTAAAACATTCATCATTTCCTTTAACGTACAATTTTTGTGCTCGGCAATACCGTTAGACTGAGGCGAGTAAGGAGCGGTCGTTTGCTGAATAATGCCGAATTGAGCATAGTATTCTTCAAACGGTGCTACGTATTCTCCCCCTCCATCACTACGAATTACCTTAATCAGTAGGTTTAGTTAATTTTCAACTTCTACTTTGTAATGTTTAAATGCTTCAAACGCTTCATCTTTACTTTTCAACAAGTAAACATAACGATACCTTGTACTATCATCAATGAAAGTCACAAAGTACTTGTTCCCCTCTCTAGTTTGCACAAAGTTTAAATCACATATGTCGGTGTGAATAAGTTCTAGAGGAGCGGTATTTTTTTCAACTGAATGGAAAGATGATTTGGTTAATTTTGCTTCTACGCATACCTCACATTTATATTGAAGCTTTATGTTGAAGGAAGGCAACAACTCCAACTTTACTAACTTTTGAATGGATTTGTAGTTAACGTGTCCTAATCTATGATGTCATAAATTAGAGGACTCAAGCAAGTAGGTAAAAGGTTTTATTTCATTAGATGAACGGATTACAAACATAGTATTCATTTTGGAGAGGCCGTCACATGCGAAGCCCCTTCCTACAAATATATCATTCTTAGTTATTACAAATTTGTTGGACTCAAAAACTAATTTAAAGCCAGCCTGAACCAATAGTGGCCCTGAAATCAAATTCTTGCGGATGTCAGGGACGTGCATCACTTCTTTTAGAGTAAGCTCTTTCCCTAAAGTTATTTTGAGGACAACATTTTCAACCCCTTGCACTTCAGAGGTAGCGTCGTTGTCCATGAACAACTTTTTGCCCGAGATTGGGGCGTAAGAGGAGAATACACTCTTGTCAGAGCAGATATGACAAGTTGCACCCGTGTGTATCCACCATTGCCTTAGATTCTCCACCAGATTATCCTCTAACACTACAACCGAGAAATCCATAATCATGTCGTCAAGGTTCGAAGGATCATCCTGGTTTTGCACAATGTTAGCCTTGGCTTTGCCTTTGTTCTTGGATTTTTCCTTTTGCTCTCGCTTCAGTTTGCGGCAGTCATATGGCCAGGCTTTCCACAGTGATGACAGTTTCCTTTGAACTTTTTCATCATTCGGCTTATGCCGTCTCCCTGATACTTGAGCTTTTTGTTGGCATTTCCCTTTGAATCAACCAGATTCGCCTTTGCCTCCATTGGATGCTTTCCCTTAGATATAGTTCTTTTATTGTCTTTTTGTATTTACAGTTTGACAATAAGATCTTCAAACCCCATTTCTTTTGTCTTTAGTTTGAGATAACTTATGAACTCGTTCCACGAGGGAGGGAATTTCTCAATCAAAGACGCAACTAGTAGTTGCTCATTTGGCTTCATTCTTTCCAAATCCAGATGATGAAGAATCATTTAAAACTCTTAGATTTGGGACATCACTGATTTACCATCCACTATTTTAAATTTCAGAAACTTTCCAACGATGAATTTCTTAGTACCCACATCTTGTGCGCTGTACTTTTTCTCGAGTTTTCCCACAACTCATTTGCTATCTTCACAGTACAATACACAGTATAGATTGTATTCGACAGACCGTTCATAATGCAGTTTTTGCACATGAAATCACTATGATTCAGACATCCAGTGTTAACTTCAGGGCATTTGTGACCTGGATATCATCGCCCACTTCAGTCGTTGTGTTAGACTGAGTGTCTACTGCATCCCCACTCGAAGGAGGATCTTTTGTCAGAAATTGTGACAGGTTCAACGTAGTAAGATAAAATAACATCTTTTGTTGTCATCTCTTAAAATTGGTACCCAGAAACGTTTCTGGACGTTCGCTTTGGAAACTGGCAGGAGCAGGGACAACAACATTCCCTTTCGGAATAGTAGCAGAAGCAGAAGAAAAGTTTGAAACAGACATCTTTCGAACAATTAGAAAAATTGTCTTAAATTATAGGTAAAAAATGGTGTCAGAAAGATTAAACAGAACAGTGATGAGTCGAGATATGACTCTCTGTCTTTAAGACAAAATTCCCCAAATAGATGCTTTTACGGTGATAGACAATAGTCTTCCAAGATAAAACAACAACAATAAACTATATAAAGCAAATAAAGTTGATTCTGGCGAAGAAAGAAATATAGAACAAATTGCTGATTCTAGAAGAGGGTGCGTTTTTGTATATGTGTTTTGTATATTCTGTATATCGAACAGAACAGAAGAGATTTTTTTGTGTGTTTAAAATTGAACAGTAATATTCAATTTATAGGGAAGAGGAGGGGTTGTTGTAACGTTTTCGAAATCTTTAGTGACCAAAATGTAAATTAGAAATACTTCAGGGTTCAAAAAGAAAATCATGACCCACGACCCAGAACCCGACCCGGCGGCGGCGGCACGCGTGTGAGGCTTAGCCCCGAACCCAAGCTCACATAGGTCATCCTTCTTCTAAACACATGGGTTACCTCTTGGGGTCCCAAACCCTTACTAGAAAATAGAGCTTATATATTGCTCAATCCTTCCATCTTCTACCTATGTGGGAGATTATTTATTTGGCAAAAAAACATCCATCTATTCATGTCTCAAACACCTTACTTTGTGTACCAATATCTCTTTCATTCCTCAACGAAATTTGATGATACTTGACACTAATATCATCTACTCATTTAGTAGATTAGGCATGTGCGAAGAAATGATGTTTCCGACATGTGGGCTCAGTGTTTAAGTCATTAAAGACGGGAAAAACTCAATCCCGCATAAATTTCCAACAGTTTTTGGTGTAGTCGAACAAAATAGCTTGGTCGTTGGCAAAAATGAACAGATTTCTATCCAGATTAAGAAAAACAAACGGGAAAATATTATTCTCTTGTCTTGGATCATTAGTTTGTTGAAGAAAGGGTAGGTTAAATACTTTGTTGGTCGAAGCAGTCTTGGGATAAAACTCGTAGTTAAAAGCGTCACGACCGCCTACAGTAATTTGTCTTCCGTCGGGAAGAAGATGATTGGTGGAATACCATCGACTTTGAATTAGGCCATTTCCCATTTCCTGCCAGTCACAAGTGCTGCAAGGTCTGAAAACTCTCACCATGCGTTTACCGTCGTTGAAGCCACCAGTTTAGACCAAGGTACCGTCAGAGGTGGCAGAGCCAGATGAGCACCACACATCGGTCTGGACCATGAGGGGTCGTATGGAATTAGTGGACACATCGTATTCAACAGAGTGGGCAGTGCAGTCGACTTTCAAGGCGAGGTCATTAGGATTATTGCGGAATTTTCCATTAGGCAAGGAGATGTTGGATGAGCCAAAGTCAGTACGGTCATACATAACGACTCTATCATTGTTGAGGAGTTGCATGTGCATGGTGGAAATGCCAATGTTATACATCAGTAAGTCCCACTTGCCACCGGCGGCGTAAGCCAAGTTCAAGTGACATGATAGTAGCAGAAGCAGAGGCAGCTGCGAAAAAATGTTGAAAACAAGACCTGTTGTTTTAGTCGCCATTATCTTATGAATTTTAGACAAAAGGAGGAACAGAGGAATTGTGAGTTTTGAGGAGAGGAAGAAAGTGTTATGAAAGTGTAAGATGGGGATGTCCTTTATATACTGTTGGGTATCTTGTATTATTTGATAGTATATATTATTGATAGTACAAGATCAAAGTATTAGTTTGCAATTTTTTTTCCATATATTAATGATAGTACCAGGATCAAAGAATTAGTTTGCAAAAATAATTTCATTTGGTGACGGTTTGTCGGGAGAAGAAACTAGAAAGAATATTGGTATGGCATTTCTTAATGGGAAATAGAGCTTAGAAATATTTTGAAGGATTTAGTCAACTCCATCTCCAATGAAACAAAATAGAAAGTCAACCAATGCTATTCTAGTTAGTTTTCTCTCCTTGTGGAAGTGTCTGATTATACTGTACCTTGTTGCTAATTATTTTGAGAGTGAATCTATATGAAAATTTCACTATCTATCACAAGTTCACAACCAATTAAAATATATTATCTTTAGTAACAAAAAATTAACGATAGAGTTTGAATTTATGTTATGTTTGATTCCATTTCTTAGGAAAACAGGACGTTCGTTTCTATAACCTCCACGTATATATATTGTGTAATTTCTTTTATAATAGTCCCACATCGATGGTATTTGCAATTATGTAAATCAAAGACTCCTTTTCCCGGTTCATAGATGGTCAATGAAAATTCTATCTAGTCTTAAAGCTGATGGAACCTTCAATCAGGAGGGTCGTTAGACCGACTTCACTTTAAAAGAAGGAGAACCAGTTGCTTCCTCAAATTCTTGATCCCGCTCCCAGCTTCGTCGATCCTCTCAAGTTTCTTATCCTGTTGAAGGCTTATGAATCGTTTTCCCCAAAAGATGCTTCTCTCCTGGACGGATGACGACTTATGTAGTGGTCGGCCTTCCTACCAGAATGCCTTCTTGGTCGAAGAGCCCCTTTTTGACTAGTAAGGACGCATGAAGCAAATGGGAACTTTCTTCGTTCGAAGGACTTTCTGCTTCAAATCAAATGTTGATGAATTCTCTCCCATGGTTTTATGATCCACGACAGCTCCCCCATAGCTCCACCTCTGGGATGGATAAAAGTGAGAACAGAGGAGGAATAAAAAGGTTGGTTCTTCGTTCCGTCCTTGACCTATGATATGATCAATGGCTTAATCCATCCACTGGACCACTTGAAATTCTTAATTAAACCTTTACCCTAAAAGGAAATAGAGTAGGTCGGTCCCGTCCCACGGGTTAGGTGCTTAGCTGAAGGTGGAAGTCCAAAGGTTAATAGATAGAACGCGTAATTGGTCTCCTTATTTATGATTTGAACACTTCTCGCTCGTGATCTATCTTTTATGATTGCGTTAAATCCAAAATTTATCTCTTATCAGTTTCTATTGTTTATTTATGTATGTATAACTTTTTGCAATAACTTTAAATACTTGTGTGAGGTTCTTCGATTCCATTTTTTACCATTCTTCTTTTATATGTATGTCTCTTAACTTAATTAGTCTCGCGCACCTTTGTTAGAATTAGCAAGATAAGCAAACAATTAATTATGTGACACATTGTAAAGTTAGTTAATGAGTCAATGTAAGTAGTTAATTAGTTAGAGTGGTCAAATGTGGGGTCCACTAGGTGGTTAGAGATGCTGTTACTTATGAGCTATATATATGACCTCATTTAGATATTTTGTACTGACTTTCATTTTTTTGCAATATACAGAAAAATTCTCCCAATCTTCTCTCTCAATATTCAAACCTCTTTCAATATCCTTCAACTGTTTTCGATCCAGTTTTAATATGGTAATAGAGCTCGGTTCTCGTGCAAATTGACTCGATTTTAGGTTAGTTTCTTCCTCTTCATTTCTGCATTTCTGTTTGCTCAGAACTGTGCATTTGTGGCCTCTATACGTTTTCTTTGTGTTTTTTTCCATTGTCTGAGTTAATTTTGCCCTAGAATATAACAATGATGAATAGTTCAAGTAGTTAACAAGTACAACCAATACATGCAACAACACAGTCGATCGATTGTAATGATTTATTGTATGTTCATCTATCGGATGCACCGGGAATTTCCTTAGTTCCTCAATTGTTAATTGGAATGGAAAATTATTCTGAATGGAGTAGATCTGTGAGACTGGTGTTACTTTTGAATAATAAATTTGGCTTTATCGATGGTACTTGTACTACAGAAAAGTATGAAGGTAATGAATATAAGCTTCATCAATGGGATCGCTGCAAAAGGTGTGTGAGTGTATTCGAACAGTGCTCAAAAGGTGTGTTCAGGATTTAAGGAGCGCTTTGATAAGGTGAATGCTACAAAAATATATCATATGAACAAGGATATTGCTAATTTGGCGCAAGGAACTTCAAGTGTATCAATCTATTTTTCGAGGTTAAATGACCTTTGAGATGAATTTGAAGTTGTGATTCCTTTCTCTGGATGTGAGTGTGAGACGTCAAAGACTTTTGTGGAGTATTTGCCATTGCAGAATACTATGAAGTTCCGTATGGGGCTAAATGATATTGATTCACCACAAATGAGTCAAATTTTGATGATGGATCCAACACCTGAACTTAATCAAGTGTACTCAATGATTGTTCATGGAGAGTCAACAGATAAATGGTGTGTATGCTAATCAGCAGGGATACCGGGAAGTACTCATGTGAAAGGAGAAAGTAGTGCTATGATCACTGCCAATGCATCTAATTACAAATCCTATGAGAGGACTACTCATTCAAATGGATAGTTATATGGCACTCACGGTAAGAGAACATGACATATAAAGGATTTTTGCTATCAAATTATAGGGTATCCAGAAGATTATGATAGGTCCGGGGCTACGGATAAGCAAAAATATGTAAGAATAAAACCGTAACAGCTAGAACAATTCAAACAGTTTCTGGATGTTGCCTTCAATGTTGTGTCAACATCTGAGGCAACATTGTGATAAAACAGTTATAAACCTTTATAGAGTAAATGCAGCAGAAAAGTAAAGAGACACAAAGTTTATATTTTCAAGGGTATATATTAATATATCCCTTGATGGTCAATGACCAAAGAATTGTATAAATTATATACAATTAAAAATGAATTTCTTTATGCAAGGTTGAACAATAAATGCGAAAAAGAAATTACAAACAAAAGTGAAGTCGCAGATGACTTCAGCCCAAAGTTAAAAGATCTAACAAGAAAAATACAACATCTTCATTACTATTGCTTGAAATATAAGCTTGATCTAGAATCTGGGCAGCAATAGTAACGTGGGACTAGATGTTGTTATACTACTTTAGGCCAAGTATGTTGATCCAGTTTCTAAGGTGACTATGCGAGAGCTCTCTTGATAATTCTTCTCGTTTTCAATCTGGATATCGATACTCTGAAGTGCCCCTCTATTTATAGTGTGGAACTTCCCTTGAAATCCTCACTGGTTGGTTGCGGAGGCTGAGTAAAAGAAGGCTTCAGCTTGGACCGATTCTTGCTCCTTCAAAAGCTCAACGTTCTGGACTTGGTCTTCACGCTGCTTACTCTCCAAGCTTTGACTGTTTCTTTTACCACGTTTTAAACACAACATCATTGTTAGCTTGCCTAGGTCATTTTTTACTCACAGTAACACAACCTGTTTTGGCCGGAAGAATAGGCAAAATCGTTACAGAAATGTTGTCAGGAATGTTGTCACAACATCGCAGGCAACATTCTTATTTTCATAAGATGTTGTCCTGAGCATTTACATATGTTGTCATAACATCCATCCAATCATCAACAATCTCCCCCTTTTTGCCTTTCTTCACAAAACTCCATACGAAGCGAAAATGACTAGGATACTGATTTCCGATGTAGTCCTTACATTCCTAGAATCAGTAGGATCAGTGCTATGCTCTCCCCCTTAACATGCAGTGTTAAATTCCAAGCAGTGTAGTATCAATGATTTGATTAGATAGGAGTTATGTTCTGTTACTGTAGACTTACTTACATCAATTGCGTAATCAGTCTACAGTAATCATTCATACCAATCCACATCATGCAACCATATATAAACAACTTTAGAAAGCAATCATAATGTCTGCAAAAACAGACCAAATGTCCCAGAGTAAAATATTACAAACACAAATAATATTCCAAATGTCAGTATATCCACTATTCAAATAAACATTCATCATTGAATCACCAACTCCATCAGCATGATGATCACAGTAGCTTCCAGCCGCTTTCTGTGATCGATCACTCTATGCAGCACCATCTTCATCATCAGCATCTTCATCTTCAGCATCAGAAGTAGTCAGCAATCATCTCAACTCTTCTCCCCCTGCACCCTCCCCCTATCTATCTACTTCCAGCAGCAGCATCATCAGCAGCTCCCCCTGTCTGTCTGCTTCCAGTAGCAACATCAGCATCAACATCATCTCCCCCTTTTTGTGAAGAAAGTAAGCCCGTATAATAGTTCCTGGCTCGCACTAGTTCTTGAATTTGCTTGTCAAGTTCAGCAATGTGTTGTCGAAGCCAGTCGTTGGACATTGGGACCTTTCCTTGAGCAATATTGCCAGGAATGTCGACAATATCCTTTGATGTGTTAGTGTCCCGTTCATCTTTCTTCCAGGGCAGGTCAATAACCCTATCCCTGCTGTTAACAACTGCTCGTTGTACTGAGTAAACCTCTAAGGCTGAACTCAGCTTTTCTCCTTTTGGAGTCTTAAAACCTTGGTTGAGCAGAATTTGAAAAATCAAGGAGGGGTATGGAAGGGCAGAGTTGCTTTGTTTTTCTGCTAAGTTGACAACATGGTTGAATATAAGTGTTCCTAAGTCAACTTTCTGATTCCTTCCAATCTTGAAAAGCAGTGATGCTTGATCAAGGGTCACTACTGTCTCGATGAGGGAGGGTAGCCAGTTGTATATAGCAAGTTTGTGCAAAGTGGCAAACAGGGCAGTGAGTTTTGACACAGGGCTGCGAGGAGCCCAAACAGTGATTAAATCCCTGTAAGGTACTTGATCATTGAATTGAGTTCCTCCACAATGGGGTTTGGTTGAGGTTCTCTTTCACTAATAATTATCCCAAGAGCGGAGTTGATGATATTAAGTGTAAAATTGTATACCTTGTTGTATAAGTACACTTTCCCAAATTTCTTTGAGGTTGTGTCCTTAACAGCAAGTGTCAGATTAGCATAGAACACCCTAATCACCTTCTCACAATAAGGATTCTTACCAGATACAGAGCTTAAGATGTTTCGACTACTTAAGAAATCAACTAAACCATTTTTGGAGAATGAAGTTAGGTCAATCACCTTCTCCCCTCTAACCCCTCTATTCTTAAACCAATTCCAGTTACTAGAGCATGATTTAGTTTGAAACATGGAAGAGTAGGGAATTACATCAGAATCTGTTTCAGATTCTGTGTTTTCTTGTTCGGATGAGGTGGCTGCAGGTGTTGCCTCGGATGTTGGGGCAACATAGTCTGGATCCATTTTCTCGTCTGTTTTCTTTGATGTTGAGGCAAAATTTTAATCAAAATTCCAGTATGTTCTATGGACCCCTTTAGGAATGAAGTTTCGTAGAGGTGTGTCATCAGACATCTCTTCTTCTTCTTTTTCCTTCTCAGTTTCTGCTTGTGGAGTGGAAGTTGATGGAGTTCTGGAAGAACTGGGCACACTGAAATTGGTGTCAGTGCTGCTGCTTGTGGTAGTATCAACAGGAAAAGTCAACTCATCCCTGGATCTTTTGGCAGACTGGTATTCACCGAATTGGTTTTCGAAAACCCTCTTTGACCTTCGCGTCGGAAATGTCGATTTTGACTGTCTTGAGGCAAGGTTTGAGAAATCAGATGTTGCATCAACATCGATTGGGTTTTCATTATCGCCTGGGTAGCTCACCTGTATTGGCTTATCTGAACCAAGCAGGATCATAGCCTGTGTGCAGTCCTCCTCGATCGGTCTCAAGTCATTGATAGAAGTATAATGCTTGTAAACCTTGTTGTTATTTGCTGGACTAGTCGACATTGGAGAATAATCTTTGGTGTTTGTGGATTTTGGGGACACGGACATAGGAGAGGGTTTTGAAGGATTGGGCGTCTTGGAGAAGCTTTGGGTTTTGAGAAATGACGGTGTTGTTTGGGCTGCCATGGTTTGATGGATTAATAGTCGGCTGATGTGACAATTCCAAGACAAAAATGGGAGGTTTTATTATGGCAAAGTATACTTACACTCAAACTCCTTTTCCTTAAATTTAGATGGTATAAAAGAATAAAAACTCTTTACACACCTAAAATAAGGATTGTCATAGCACATATCATCATTTAAAAAAAATGATCCTCCAGAATTTTTGGACTTCCAGTTAAAGACAGAGACGTGATAAATACCAAAAATAGACATAAAATAAGATAAATCAGATTGATCAATGTACTGGAACACTATGTTGTTGATGATGTTGGCAACATTTCAAAGTTAAACAAACATTATGAGACTCCAAGGATTTTCTGATTTGGTAGCTGATATTTTCGTATATGTTCCCTATGAGACTGATCGCTGGACTAATGTAACATTTTGCCATTGTCCTTAATCAACTTAGTTGAACACATACATATTAAAAAAAATATTGAGGAATTTTTAACCTTTTTGAAACACGTAGTACTCCTATAGAATAGGAACGATACCAATCTTAGAGCTTTGCTCTTTTTGTATACATCCAAATCTTTGAGTAGAGGCTTCGCCTTCTTATGATACTCGCGGAGAATGGTATCGCATTCATATCTTGTCCTTTTAGAGTCATGCTTGAATCTTTTGAAAAAATATTACAACATCACTACAACACTTATCCTGTATATTGACCCAATAGTAAATGTTATCCAGAATGTTGGGACAACATTTCGGACAACATCTACCTAGCCTGTCTTATTTTCAAAGGAAACAGAGTCCAAGAGATTTTTTCAAGCTAGAAAATCTCTCATGATCTAAAGGTTTGGTAAAAATGTCAGCCAGTTAACAAAAAGTATCAACATGTTCGATTTGAACTAGCTGTTTTTCCACTAATTCTCTTAAAAAATGATGTCTTATATCTATGTGTTTTGTACGTGAATGCTGAACAGGATTTTTAGAAATATTAATAGCACTCAGATTATCACAGTACAAAATCATGGAGTTATTAGATATGTCATAGTCATCTAGCATATGTCGTAACCAAATTAGTTGAGCACAACAACTTCCGGCTGCCACATATTCAGATTCGACAGTCGAGAGTGATACACAATTTTGTTTACGACTGTACCATGAGACTAGATTATTGTCAAGATAAAAACACCCACCACTAGTGCTTTTTCTATCGTCTACATCACCGGCCCAATCCGAGTCACTATATCCTATTAGATTAGGATTAGTGTCTTTGGAGTACCAAATTCCCAAGTCACTTATACCGGCAACATATCGAATGATACGTTTCACAACGTTAAAATGAGATACCTTGGGACTGGCTTGGAACCTGACGCAAACACATACGCTAAACATGATATCAGGGCGACTAGTAGTAAGGTATAGAAGGCTACCTATCATAGATCGGTACAATATTGGGTCAACATCTTGTCCAACATCGTCTTTACATACCTGTTGCGTAGAGCCCATTGGAGTCTTCATGTGTTTAGCATTTTCCAGACCAAATCTCCTAACAAGATTCTTGGTGTACTTGCTTTGAGATACAAAGATCCCATCTTCATTCTGTTTAATCTGCAAGCCTAAGAAAAATGTTAGTTCTCCAATCATGCTCATCTCAAATGTTGTCGACATTGCTTCGACAAAAGACTTCAAGAAAGACTCTGTAGTCGAACCAAAAACAATATCATCAACATAGATTTGAGCTATTATTACATCTACACCATGTCTTTTAATAAATAATGTTCTGTTAGCTTCTCCACGGGTGAAACCAAACTCAACAAGAAAGTTAGTTAGATGACCATACCATGCACGTGGGGCTTGTTTTAGTCCATACAAAGCTTTCTTGAGTTTGTACACATGATGTGGATGGTGAGGATCCTCAAATCCCTTTGGTTGTTCAACATATACTTCTTTGTCCAAGTATCCATTTAAGAAGGCACTTTTAACATCTATTTGGTGCAAGGTAATCTTTAGATAGTAAGCAATAGCAAGAAGCAATCTTATTGACTCAATTCTAGCCACATGAGCGAAGGTCTCGTCATAGTCGATACCTTCTACTTGTGTATATCCTTGAGCAACAAGTCGAGCTTTGTTCTTGACAATCTTCCCTAACTCATCTGATTTGTTTTTGAATATCCACTTAGTCCCAATAACATTTGTGTTATTGGGTCGTGGTACCAAGTCCCAAACCTCATTTCGGGCAAATTGTTCAAGCTCCTCTTGCATGGCTTGAATCCAAGAATTATCTTTTAATGCTTCCCTAATATTTTTGGGTTCCAAAGTAGATGTAAGACAAGAAATACTTACTTGTTGGTATATGGTGGACATGCACACATACCTTACCATTTCTCGGTAATTCACTAGCTCTTTCCATCTTATACGCCTCTCCTAAAAAACCCCCCTATCACCTGATCGGGTGGATGGTTCCTTCTAATCCTCGATGGAGGGTCTCTTCTCACTTGATCATTAAGTTCCGTAGCAGATTCCTCCCCAATTTCATCCCCTGTGTTCTCTCTTGGAGGTTCAGATGTTTCTTCTGATGTTGGGACAACATCTGGGACTACATCTGTTTCTTCAGTGGGTTGATCCTCTTCAACTGCAACCACAATGTTATTTTCTGAAGATCTACCAGATATATCCAGCAGGTCATCAAAAATAACATTGACTGATTCTTGTATGGTCTTTGTCCGAAGATTGTATATTCGATAAGCATGGCTATTTTGAGAGTAGCCAACGAATATTACCTTGTCACTCTTAGAGTCAAATTTGGCCAGTTTATCCTTTTCATTAAGAATATAGCACACACACCCAAAGACATGAAAGTACCGCACTGTAGGTTTCTTTCCATTTAACAGTTCATAGGGTGTCATCTTGGTCCCTGGCCTTAAATAGATTCTATTAATTATGTGACATGCCGTGTTCAAGGCTTCTGCCCAAAACCTTTTTGACAATTGCTTAGAACTTAACATAACTCTAGCCATTTCTTGTAAAGTTCTGTTCTTTCTCTCAACAACCCCATTTTGTTGTGGTGTTTTTGGTGCCGTAAATTCATGGAATATGCCTTTCTTTTCACAAAATTTTGCAAATGTTTGATTTTCAAACTCCTTTCCATGATCAGATCTAATTCTAAAAATTGAAGAACAAAACATGTTCTTAATCTTAGAGTAAAGTGTTCTAAACATCACAAAGGTTTGTGATTTTTCCTTTAAAAAATAGATCCAAGTGAATCTGGAAAAATCATCTACTATCACATAAGAATATCTCATCCCTCCTAGGCTATCTACCTCGATTGGACCCATAAGATCCATATGCAATAATTGGAAACAATGAGATGTACATGAATGTTGTCCGTAATGTTTGACAACATTGTGAGAGACTCGGGTATGCTTTCCCTTCAAACAATCTTCGCATAGTGTTTTATGTTTTGGATCCAGTCTGGGAATGTCTCTAATAACTTCAAATGAGATCAGCTTCTCCAAGGTGCAGTAGTTGACATGTCCCAACTTTTGATGCCAAAGTATCAAGTTACCTACCTTTGCGGAGTTGCACAACTCTTGTCTACCGACTAGATAACAATTATCTCTTGTTCGGGTTCCTGACATGACACATTAATCCGTAGAATCTGTAACCTTGCATCCAAGCTTGTTGAATTTCATCTCGAGATCATCATCACATAGTTGGCTTATGCTAAGAAGATTAGCAACCAAACCTTCTACATGAAGAACATTTTTCAAGGCTGGTACATCCGGAACATTAGGAGTTCTTTTACCAATTATCTTACTCTTACTTCCTCCTCCAAAGGTCATGTATCCTCCATTGAATGATCCATATTCCTTCAATAGGCATTTGGTACCTGTGATATGACGTGAGTAGCCACTATCGAAATACCAAGAACCTGTAATGTTAGTACTTAAAGGAGTTATGCACACATTACATTTCAGATTCAGTTTGGGTACCCATTCCTTTTTCTTCCTTCTGCTTTCAGGCTGGTTGCTTTGAATGTTGTCAGTGATGTTGGGCAACATTGCTGACGACATTTTAGGCAATATTCTGTGTGCATAGTTTTGAAGTCTGTAGCATTAGGGCATAAGATGTCCTGACTTTTTACAGAAGCTACATTACAAACTTCGATCCAATTTCAGTGATCTGAGAGTTACTCGAATTTTCTTTGACAAATTTTATCCTCTCAGTTTGACTATGGATTCTGGAAGTATTTGGTTTGCTAGGAGATTGGTACCCAAGCCCAGCCCTTGTAGGTTTATTGAAGTTCAATATTTCATCAAGTTTGGAGGTTCCCATGTTGAGCCTTTGAAAGGTGGTCTCAGCTACGTTTAATCGTGCATGAATCTTACCAAGCTCTAGGTTCTTCTTGGTAAGTGCCACCTCTAATCCGTGGATTGTGCCTTTCAGATTGCTATTCTCAAGAGTCACTAATTTTACTTTTGAGTCTAGTTTCTCAGATTCAGTGATTAAGGCTTTACAAAGGCTTTGTAATTGCTTTATTACGTCATCTTTGGAGTCAACTAGATCCAAATTTACAGCCTCAGATGAAGAATTAAATCCACTAAAAAAATTTACATCAGAATAGTCAAAGTACACATACCTCTCTGATGTTGAAGACATTCCAGATATTGAGTCCCTCGAGATGTACTTTGTCAACAACATCTTCATCGTCGGACAGTGAGTGTTCAAACATGGATGCCAGCATTGCCTGTGGTTCTTCTTCTTGATCTCCTTCCTCCTCTTCGTTCTCATCATCGCTAAGAGTTACCCACATGACCTTACCAATTTTTCTAATGGTGTTTGCACACTCATTAGCGTAGTGTCCCCAACCCGAGCATGCATGACATTGCACTCCCTCGAGTTGTTTGGGATTGAAATTGGTACTGTCGGAGTTAGATTTCCTCAGTGGATTGTGATTACTTTGATCAGAAGGTGACCTATTCGGCTGTTTATTAAAGAGTGGGTTTCGATGTTGTTTGTATTTGGCTTTATTGCGATCATTATTGATCTTTCTCACCATCGAGTTGAATCGACGAGTAAGTAAGGCAACAGTTGCACCATTTCCCAGTTCCTCCAAGTTTTCTTCCTCATTTTCCAATTCAGTTTCCGAGGTTTGTCCTTGGAGTGCCAAAGTTTTGTCTTTATACAGATCTCTTTGTCTCTTCATGTTCATCTCATATGTTTGAAAGATGTTCATCAAGGCATGTAGATCCATATTAGCAAGATTATGGGCCTCTTCAATAGCACAAATCTTAGTATTAAACCTTTCAGGAAGAGATCTGAGAGCTTTATCCACAAGTTGTGTGTTGGTTAAAGGAGAACCAAGCACTTGACACTGATTAGCAATGTCAATTAACTTTTCAAAATAGGATTTTATGTCTTCAGATTCTTCCATCCTTAAGCGTTCGTATTGGCTCAAAATCATGCGAAGCTTTGTACGTCGTACACTTGAGGTACCTTCACAATGAGTTTGTAAGGTCTCCCAAGCGTCCTTGTCCGTAGTACAATTCTGGATAAGTTTAAACATATAGAGATCTACCCATTCAAATATCGCATTTAGGGCCTTTTCATTGAAGCTCGCATTGTTGATCTCTTCCGCGGTCCATTCAGATTCGGGTTTGGTAAGTACATCGCCATCCTCGTCTGATGGATACTTGGGAATCACATAGCCTTCGGAAACTGATCTCCAAGCTCGAACATCAATGGATTTGATGTGCGAACGTAGTCGGATTTTCCAATAGGCATAGTTAGTTCCGTCAAGAATTGGAAGTCTACCAACATTTTGTATAGCTGAGTCCATAGCCGTAATATTCAAAACCAAACACTTATTGTATCAAGTGTTGGCTCTGATACCACTTGATAGGTCCGGGGCTACGGATAAGCAAAAATATGTAAGAATAAAATCGTAACAGCTAAAACAATTCAAACAGTTTCTGGATGTTGCCTTCAATGTTGTGTCAACATCTGAGACAACATTGTGATAAAACAGTTATAAACCTTTATAGAGTAAATGTTGTTGACACCCAATTTTGTCCCGTATTTTTCGATTTATTCGCGGTTTTAAATATTTTTTGACACCTCAAAACAATTTAATATATATACATATATGCATATATATACATACATACATATGCATATATATACATACATACATATGCATATATATACATATGCATATATATACATATATATATATATATACATATATATATATGTATATATATGCCTTTTTAATCATGATCATAGTTTTTATCCTAATATTCTACATTATTTTATTTACGCAAAACGACATCGTATTTTTAGTTTAATTAAGCATTAAGCATTTCACAAGTATTATGTTTTATTATTATCACATCGTTATACTATATCCTAAGTAATTTACATTTATTCAAAGCATTTTTAATATTAAATCCCTTTTATATTTTTAAACCCATAACCCATTTCATTTCCCAACCCAAAACAATTTCTACCCAAACTAATTTCATTCCCACAAACAAAAGCCCAAACCACCCGAAATCTCGGCCCAGACCCAACAGCCCAACTCCCCATTCCCCTTTTTATTTCCCTTATCCCTGAACCAACACAACCGGACCAGCCCAATCCCCAAATTCGTCCGGCCCAATCGGCTAAACCCGAGCCCAAAGCCCAAAGCCCAATACCCTAAACCCCCAAATCGTCTAAATATCGTCCAAACCTACACCCCTTTACCCAAAACCCAAAACCAGACGCCTCCAAAAAAACCATCTGCCGTTCGGAAGTTCTCCATCACCAACACCCTTCGGACCACCGGATATTCGCCCCTCACCTGCCACTGCCAGCGCCATCACGTCTCTTTTCCCGTTTTTTCTGAAGGTTTAGGTCTGCCAAAGGATCGATTCGACCTCTAAAAGGTTGAAACCTACAAGGATCCTATGGATTCTTACCCGATTCTCCTTCGATTCACTAGAAAAAGAACCCAACCGGTCTAATATCAACACCAACGTCTCCAAACATCTATTTTTCTTTCAAATCGGACTGAGAAAGTGAAGATTTGTCACCCTTTTTCATGACCTCATCTGTCGAAAATGTCACACCTACTTTTCCCTTCTGTTTGAATTCGAATTTCAACCTGAAGCTTCTTGAAGAAACTGTTGAAACCCCTCAAGTTTTGTCTATAAATATAGCACTTTGGGTTGTGTTTAGGGAAGGGGTTCTTTTTTTTGGTTTGGGATTTTGAGATAACAAAAACCCTCTTTTTTAGCTGTTGCAAAGAATCGACCCATCTGGTGGTTTCACAAAAGCAGCTTTCGATTCTCAAAAATCTCTTTCTTTCACTCTCGTTTTTGGCTCGGCAAAGCCATAAAACATTGAAGCCCTTGTTCTTTTTCAATCGCATAAACAAAACTTCTCCGAGCGTGGTCGACGATTCGAAACGACGCCTCGGTTCGCTGTCCGGAGAAGGTAAACCCAATTTCCTCTCAATCTTAATTTTTTCTGTGTTTTTATGTGTGTTTTCGTTAATCGTGTCTACTTAGGTTTATCACTGTCTGATGTTTGGAATGTCGAATTAGTCTCTTTTAGTTATTTTAGATGTACATTCTGCCTATTAAAGCATGAGGCAGGTTCATGTGTATGTAATCTGCGAGGCATGTTACTAATATTAGCTCAAGAAAGCATAACTTTGAGCAGTTAAGTATTTTGTGATGTTCAATTGCTTGTTAACTTTATCTAGTTAACTGTTGGTATTCAAACATGCTAGGTTAGGTTCATATTTTGGTTAGGGTATATATTTGTTTCGACTCATAATATGCTTACCCTATCTTGTCTAAGTATTAATGTGCCATCATGCTTAGTAATCTAACATGAATAGAGTGATGTATATGTAGTTTGATTCTAATGAATCTGTATAGTTAATATGTAGTATTTAGATGGTTCCTGTTTGCTTCTAGGCCTTTTCCACATTTTTTTCAAAACTGACCATGTGACTACCCTGCACATTTGACCATAAGATGCTTCCCCATATTAGCATCATAACACTCCCCTAAGCTTTTATGTGTCATGCCATGTCTTTTTTAGAGTGTCCTCATACCTAAGACAACTCAAGCCATGATTATGTATGAGTTTGGTGCCTGTGACCCTGCATATTTGAAATTTTGTCCTTAAAGCATCATTTAAGCTTTTTGTCTTCGATGTTCATTTTGAGTAGATTATGCATTTGTCGTTGCTTGTCTGGGGAGTAGGTTTTTGTGCTAGCATAAAAGTATTTGTACCATGACATTAACATATGTTACCCTAGATGAGATAGGTATGTCTGGTCCAACCTAGCTAGCTTTGTAATTACAATATGGCACCTTTGGATAGGCAGTCCCATATCTGTATGTCTATCAGTTTGGTTCCTTATTTTATTTACTTGAAAGAGCTTATGCCAAATGTATAGCCTTGATGTGTGTGTATTTAGTTGGATTTGAGGGGTCATGTATCTTTGTAGTGTTGCTGCTGATTACTTGTCTGTCCTCATGGTCTACATGATGTTGGGACCAATTCATTGCATCTATTAAGTCTACTTTGTTTATGTGATTTTGATTACAATTTCAATCTATATAGGAGTATGTCTGTCCAGTTTGTTCTGTTGAGAGTATGTGTATCTTCTTAAGATTAATGAGTTAAGTTCCCTGTGAGTGTCTTGTTTGCAATTGGTCAAAACTGTATATTCTTTATAGCATGATCCTTGCATTGATTAGAAGTCTATAGCCTAGAATAATGTGTGACTATGACTCTTTTGTTTTATGAATCAGACTCCTTTGCCAAAGTGCTTGGTTCATGCTCACTCTTTTAAACTATGCAAGATACCATCGAATCTTGCTCCCCTTCCTTCTTCCGCCCGTTCACATGACCTGTTTTTCTTGCCTAATTAATGTCTGAGATCTGAAACATGGTCATTTACCTGACCTCACTGTGTGCATTAAAGTGTGAGGCATTCCTCCCTGTGTATTTGGCATTTTATTATTTCCCTGTAGATTGATTTGCTCACTGTCTGCTTTGAGATACATGGGATTATTCTGTTTTACTCTATAATCTAAGGCTTTAAACCTATAATGGCTGAGAGTCTTTAGAATTACTAACATGTTTGTAATTTTAGCTTAAGCAAAGTCCCTAGTTTGGTCTTGTTTGCCTGCTACCAATTCTGTACTTTGCCTAAGATGTTAGTGTCAACATGACTGTTATCTAAGACGAATTGTTCTTATCCCTATTGCTTAAGCTTAGGTACATGAGATATGGGGTTATAAATTGGATAACCTAGCACAATTAGGCATATGAAAACTCTGAGTGATATGATTACTTTGGTCATTATGCTAACTGGTGTTTTGAATGTTAAAAATGCATGATTGATTTGTTTAAGCTTGAAATCATGAAGCACATGGGATAAATTGAGAACCAGTGTGATATATATGATGTATGCCTATCTGTTTGCCTGCATTTTCCCCTTTGGTGTTCACTTGAAGTGTAAGTTTGATATACATCAGGGTATATGGATTGTATACCAATATGTACCTAGTATACGAGGTATACAGGTCTAATGTATCAGGTGTATATCTGGTATATCAATCATGTTTGCACACTATGTATATTTGTTGGGCTCAACCCAGTTCTGCTATCATCTTTGTCTTATTTGCAAGAATACATCAGTGTGTTTGGCTCATATGTTTCATTTTCTGCTCGTTTCCATTTCTGCCCATATGATATAACTTGGGCTAAGCCCAACATCTTGTTTCTTCTTTCCATCATTGCCTATGGTCTCTAGTTTGGGGCAATCTAAATATTTGACTTGGTTTCATTTATTGTGGATCGCTTCATAATTTGGGCTAGTTTGCTTCTTCTTCCTCCTTAAAATTCGAGAATAAATTATGGGCCTATCTTTCATTTTTTGCGTGTCACATACTATACCATATTCCAAATTTTGTGTTTTAAAATATTCGGGCCTATGTTGTCACGACCCGACCCGACGGGCCGCGACTAACCGTCCTAATGACGTCATTATACTAACCTGTCACACATAATCCAACTAACACTTAATGAGTATGAAATACGGCAGCATAACACTGCAACAACAACATAAGCCAGGGTAGGCAAGCCGACAAGGCTGCCTTTACCCCCGAATGTACCTGTCTCCTGATGAGTCACAACTAGCCAATATAACATAACAAGCAAGCCGACAAGGCTGCCATCATATAGTAACGTATATACATGGGAACACCCCAACACAGAATACAATAACATGACTGACCAAAACATAGTCATAATCCTTACATAAGTACAACCCATAACTGTCTACAAACCTCTATAAGAAGGACAACGACATATGACGGGACAGGGCCCCGTCGTGCCCCTAAATACAAACATAAGTCTAAAAGAGGTTCGGTACCAAAATGACAAAGCTCTGGATCAAAGGAGCTTCCCAACCTGCTGAGTAGGAACCTAGGCCTGAGGTTCACCAAACTGAAAACATGTACCTGCGGGAATGAAACGCAGCCCCCCGAGGAAAGGGGGTCAGTACGAAATAATGTACTGAGTATGTAAAACATGAAGCTGTAAAAGAGATCATAAGTAGCCAACAGAAAACAGGAGATCAGTATAAAAATCAGGATCCAAATCCAACTGTGCCATAAACCATAAAAGTCAGTTGTGCCTTATAAAAATGAGAGTCAAGTCAAGAAAACATGAATGTCTGTCCATATACATATATATACCTGTAACGTAACCCGACCCACTAATGCGGGACTCGGTAGAATCATATCATAACCCGGCCCATGCTGGGACTCGGTAAAGTCATATCTCATCTATGGATCCATCCTACGTAACCCGGCCCTCTAGTGAGGGTCTCGGTGAAAAATGCAAGGTTGTGCACGAACGTAACCCGACCCGGGACTCGGTGAGGTGAAGTAGTAACACTTAGCACGAGTAGATATCATGAGTAACCATATGCAAGTAAAAAATATCATTTGACTCTCAATAAAATCATTATAATAATGTCATAATAAACTCTTTGCTGAAAAATCATAGGCACTTCTCATAACAATACTCTTTAGGAATTAAACTGTATAAGAATCAAGTACGTCCGCCGTACTTTCATTAAATCATGCCAAAAGAAAGAAGTAAGGGTTTCACATACCTCGTAGACGAACTAATCAACTCAATATTAGAGTACGTCTCGTTTTAGAATATCAACCTATAATAATGGTAATACGTTCGTCAATTCTATGATTACTAGCATACTTTATATCGAATAACGACTTCTTATTCTATAAAAATTCGGGCAGCACTTCCCCTGTTTATATATGTTTCCACAACTTCCAAACGAGGCTAATAACATCAATAACCAAGCACTAATTAAGGGAACAACCAAAACAACAATAAAGAGAATTTACACAACCACTTCTCATATAAATTTAGCCTCTTAATCCACATTAAAAACAGCCCACAAAACAGTCCATGTTCCAACAACAACGAGGGTAGAATGTGAAGCCTTTCTACGCCTTTCTACACCCTTATTCCTTTAGGACTTACATTAGCAATTACCACACTTAAACATGCATAATGGTAACTAAATTTTCAGTATTATAACACCACAAAACAGTCCCTAAAACAGTCCATATACATCACAACATGTCCAACAATTTCATGCAAGTTCTTGGTCACAACATGTCATAATTCCATAACTCTTATTTTAACTCCTAAAATCCAATTTCGTATTTCAATACTTCCATATAACTAATTCCAACTAAATTTCAATGTTTCCTTTCAATTTCATCATGCAATTAGTGATAATAATAACAACAATAACCAACGAATCCAATAACACCAAAATCTGTCCCAAATTGGCAACTAGCCCAAAATTGTCACATGCAATGCTTAAATTCCAATTTTTCCTTAACACAAATTCATTACCTTAATTCTAACAACATGCATTATAATTATATCATAGAAAGAAGAATTTTTATACCTCAAATTCGTCCAAAACAGTCCGCAATTTTCTGCCCACTGTTTGTCCAAAAATCCCCACTGTTTTGTAATTTTTCTCCTCTTTTTTGTTCACTTCTTCAACTCCAATTGACATGCAAGTGTTCTACAATGTTAAGTCATCATCCCTACACATTTTTCTTCCAAAATTTCATCCCAAAAATCTCAATTTTCTGGGCAGAGTTTCAGCCAAGCAGTGGCTGTTTTGCCACTGTTTTTGGTGATGTTTTGTTTCTAATTTTTGGTGAAAAATGTAGTCTAGGAAGAGAAGATAAAAACCTAAAATTTAGTTATGGGTGGAGGGTGATTTTTGCTGAGCTTAGAGGAGAGAATGAGAGGAGAGTTTTTGTTAAGTTTGGAATGAGGAAGATGAAAGATGAAGAGTGTAGGTTTATAAAAAAAATCTGATTTTTCCTTTTTCACTTTGGCCCCCAAGTTCTTCAATTAATAAATCTTAAACCCACCTCTTTTAATTCCCGAGAATTTCATAAGCCTCGTATCCTCAATGTCATAATTTTATAATACAATACTATTCCATAACGGGAATATACAATTATTGCTATAAGTATCCAACGTCACCCTTATTGTGACCAACATCTTTCCGGAATCACATCCTTTTGTATACTAATTTCCGGATTAGCATATATAAATATACTCAATAACCAAGATTCGAATCTTACCTCCTTAATTACGTCCTCTAGTTATTGTCTTAAAATTACGAGGTGTAACATATGCGTGCCTATGTTATATATATTAGCATTTCCTTCCATTTACATCTGATAATTTGGTTATTTTCTAACTCCCCTTTATGTTTTCTTATGTATATATTTTCATGTTCCATGCTCTAATCCTTTTCTTTTCTTTTATTTACATGAAATGCATCGGGAGCTACAAAGAGTTTCGTTATGAGACTCATCATGAGCATTGTCAAACAAAGACCTGCATCCACATTCCTTGCATTCTCCGGCCTCGGGATTTCCAAACAAATAGGGCGAGATGACGTCGTCATCCGCTTTAGTTCCCTTTCATTGTTATTCTTTAATTTCGTTATTACTATTTGGGTCTGTAATAATTATTTAATGCTTGTGTGATTGTTAGGATATTTAGAATAATTAGGCCATGAATGGGTAATTAATAGGGTAGTTTAAAAACCGTCGCTAGTTTCTTCATTTGTAGGCTCGGTTAATTCAAACTTAGAAACCCTCCGCTAGTTTATTTATTTTTAGGCTCGTCATGCATATTTAAAATTTTCAAAACATACTTTGATCATCTTCTGTTCACTATATTAATTGTACAACTCAAAATGATTTCCAAAAAATACTTCTTTGGCATTATAAGTAATTCGTTTTGCTCCTTGCTATTTATTGTCACAAATGCATATACTTTTTCAACTTTATATGTATTTTTCTTTAATACCATACAAAAGCATACTTGTACGAAAATGCATCCTTTTACCAAATACTTGCAACATCATTTTAAGTTTATATTTTTAAAAATATGCATTTTTCTTAATACAATAATTAACCTGAGTTTGACTGGATAACCGCAAGTTAGCGGATCTTAAAGGATGCCTAACCCCTTCCCTTTAGGAGAATAAAGAACCCTTACCTAGAATCTCATTAGTTTCGTAGACCATAAAATTGGAGTTAATTTGTAGCATTTATTTAATATTTAGGTGTCCTAATTCACCGTAAAATAATTAGGTGGTGACTCCTTAATCCGATCCAGGAATCACCGGACACGTTGTGCTCCGCTTCGACCCGCGGGTCGGAAAAAATAGGGCCCGACAGCATGGCGACTCCGCTGGGGATTTTCAGGTTCTTAACCATAGCAAACCTAGGTTGATTATTATTGCGCTTTACTTTTGCTCTTTATTTGATTTAATGCTTTGATTTGTTTTATTTGTGAAATTTTGCATGCATAACTGCTTTAATTGCTATATTCTTTTACTGCTTTCCTTAAACTGGCATTCCGCTCATATTTCTTCCACTATGGAAAATTGACACTATCACACACTACACGCGAGGTGTGTTTTGCGCACCCGCAAAATTTCTTTTAATTTACCAAATTTTAGGAGAGTTGGCGTATGCGCAGAGTGTCCGGACCATCCGGTGGCCGCGTAGCCTTCTCACTCGAGTAGTCCGCTCGGGAACCTTGAGTCTAGTCAGCCAAATCTTAGAAAATTTAGGATAGAGCTATACCACCCTCTATTTTAAGTCATGCATGCATACACCTTAGGTGGGTCGATCCTTGGTATCGACTCCACAATTAAGAAATCTACAAAAAATTGTCAACGGGTCTCGCAACCCAACGACCAATCAGCATATTACGTGTAGCGTGATAATGATAGACAAAGCCAAGCCTAATCATGACATGCCGAAATTGGAAAATGTACATTCATTTTGTCTCATTTCTGACAAAAGCATTACAGTTTAATAGCTTGGATCAATCGGTTGTAATCTCGCATATCTAGCGTTTAGGCCCACCTCTGGCATAAGAGAGGCCCCATGCATAATAGGACGCGCATTTAATTTCATAAAATTTGTTTGCTATTCACTTACACTCTACGCATGTTATTTGAAGCAATAATTGTTCGTCTTATACTAACTTAGTTTGCTTCATTTTTGAAGAAGGTTCATTTTGCCTAAATTATTTTTCCCAAAGGTTGATTTGCGTTGACTAAAACTGGCGGAACGCCCCTACTTCACGAGATCAAAGGCCTGGTCATTCAGCAAAATGACTGATTCAGATGCATCCGAACAGACTGGCCTGGGACTTATCGCTCTTTCGAGAGATGAATAAGAAGCTTCGGAAAATAGAAATGCTACCGTCCAAGAAAAATACATCGCCCAACTGTTACAACAGATGGCAGCCATGCAGACTGAGAAAGAGCGGCTCCAAAATCTCACCAACTTGTCTATTAGCGCCAATACCCCACTCCCTGAACAAGGGACGAATGCAACTGCACCGCAAACTTTTTCATCTCCTGAATCGCCATTTCCCCAAAACCTCCCCGAAAATTCGCCACTAAGCAAAACCATTCCACAACACACTAACCCACAAGCTAGTCCACAACAAAGCCCGCTACAAATGATCCGGCATCCTTCACAACTCCACATACCCAAATTACCCCACTCATCCAAAACACATTTTCAACGCAAAATCACCAGGAAGCCCAACACATATTGATGGCACACGTCGCTGATCACAACGAGCAGTATGTGCCACCGGTAAATGCAACGGAAGCTCAACCTTTTACTACTGCAGTACCAAACATGGCTCCTCAGGGGATTGACCAGTATGAGGGGATGGGAAGGCAAGTAAGGATCAGAACCGATGAAAGTATGGCGAGAGAAATTCATAGCCTGAAAGAAGCATTCAAGAACATCCAAACCATCAAGGGATATGAGGGACTCGAGTATGAAGATCTCTGCATGCATCCCGACATTGAATTGCCGGTCGGATATAAGGTGCCAAAATTTGACTTGTTTGATGGGAAGGGAAATCCTCACGCTTATTTAAGATCGTACTGTGACAAACTGATTGGGGTAGGTAAAGACCAGGCTATCATAACGAAGCTGTTCGTAAGGAGTTTGACAGGAGATGCACTCGACTGGTATGCGAGCCAAGACCCGCGGAAATGGCGTAATTGGGGCACGATGGAACAAGATTTCGTAGAGAGATTTAAGTTCAACACTGACACAGTCTTGGATAGATTTTATCTGATGAAGTTGGAAAAGAAATCCACAGAGACCTTCAGAGAATATGCCATGAAGTGGAGGGCAGAAGCAGCAAAAGTTCAACCCCCGATAGCGGAAAGTGAGATGACCACTCTTTTTGTACAATCTTTGAAAGACGCAACCTACTATGAAAGAATGATAAGCGTCATAGGACAGAGTTTCCCGGAAGTTGTAAGAATGAGAGATTTCATAGAAGAGGGTATCAGAACTGGAAGAATTACAAACTTTATAGCGTTGCAAGCAACGAGTGAGGCAATTCAGTCAGACTAATTTGGGGGAGCAATAAAGAGGAAGAGAGACAGAGTGTCCCCTGCCATGACGGTTCAGAAACATAGGCTAAATCAAATGTCAACCTACCAAATGCCATCACCCCAGCCTCTCTACTACAGTCAAAACAACCAAAGTTCCCAGCTTTCCTATTATAGCCCATACGCCCAAAGCCCTCAACTTTATTATCAATACTCACCTGCTCCCTACCCTGTCTACCATACCCATCCAATATATAGCCTGCCTCGAGTGCCTGCCTATCCGAATCCTCCACAATATCAGCCTGCATACTTACCTCATCCACGAGTCCATCCACCAAATGCACCCAGACCCCGCGCAAAACACGAAAAAAAGCCAGCCAAAACCTATACACCTTTAGCCGAACCTCGAGCCCAGTTATATGAAAGACTGAAAACCGCAGGAATACTCCAGCCCATCCCAGGAAATGTCCCCAATCCTGTTCCCAAATGGCACGATGAGACTAAGCATTGCGCATACCACTCAGGAATCCCTGGACACGACACTGGAAATTGCTATGCCCTTAGAGACAAAATTGAGGCATTAATCAAAGAAGGAGTTATCCAACTGAGAGGACCTTCCTCTAATGTAAACAATAACCCTTTGCCAAATCATGATGATGCCAATGTGAACATGATTACTGTTGATGAAGAACACAATTTGGAAGGGACTATTGTGCCAGTCTAGAGAAAGGAAGAGGCTGAATCATCGGCCTTTATCACCCCTATGATTACAGTCCAGTTAAGGGCACCGTTTGGAGTAGAAGTGATTCTTCCAAAGCCATGGATCATGGCACCATCTTTTCTTGGAAACGTCTTATCAACCAACCTCCAAAGGAAGAGAGATGCTCCTTTACCAGAGCCTGTTCTGCCTCTAGGTCAGTCATTTGTCAAAGCATGCGTCCCTCAGGAATCAAAGGAGGACAATGCAGCCAACCTCGTTGGGGGATTCAAAAGTTTTTTCATTGCTGAAGAAGAAGTAGAATGCAATGTGATTCTCGATGATTACGCTAAAGACTCAACCATTTGGGATGCAGAGCAAGTAGATGTTTTGGGAAAATTGGACCTGTGCCCCGGCCTTGTTTCTCCCGGAAACTAGTTAATTTCGTTAATGTTTAATGAAACAATGCGATTCAGATTGAAGCCTGAACCACATCTATGCATTTAATATGTTTTGCCTCCACCTTTTGAAAGCTTAAAATGACAAATCCGCATTGCTTTTCCTATTTTAAAATCCGTTTTGTTTAAATAATTTTCTTTTCTCTTTCATCATGCAAACTAATAAATTTGTCGATAATATGTGACATATAATGAAACAAGCAAACAAAGTCCCAAACAACGAACAAGACTTCAAAGAATATGAGGAAGACTCACAACCGAAAAAATTGAAACATGTTTTAGAACAAGCCAAAACCAGGTTTGGATTAAACATCGAGATGGTTGATAATTACAAGTATTGGCACGGATGTTTGCCATTTGTACTCTTGGGCTACCGCACTACAATCAGAACTTCTACTGGGACAACACTATATCTTTCGAAGCCAAGTGGATACAGAATCATGTATGAAGAGACTGATTGATGAAAAGCAGATGGACGCAGTTTGTCTCGGGCAACTTTATCAGAATAGAATGGTCAAAAACTATCAATGCAGATGCAGTAAAGAGATACTATATTTAGGAATTGTTATTCTCTATATAATACCTTTTCCATGTTGTAAAAGTTGCGCTCCCTTAGCGGGATACGCATAGAACCCGCATATGGTTTCGTCTCTTTAAGACAGAAATTTCCCAAAAAATTGCATTTGTTTACTTGTAGCATGAACTACGTTATGACCTGATTCCCTCGACGGGATACGTAGGCGGCCACATCGGCTTCGGTCCCATTTTTAGAAAACTTCAAAATCCTTTTGTTTACATGAACTACGTTATGTCCTGATTCCCTCGGCGGGATACGTAGGCGGCCTAAAGCGGCTTCGGTCCCACCATTAGGAAATCTTTTCTACTTTATCTCACATATGACAAAATGCACCCATTTGATCACCCTGATAGGACAAGCAAGCAACACAAGACTCGGTTGTCGATTAGAAAGTTCATCATCCTCACATATCAGAAACTGGGGCAAAATTTAAAGGGATCATTGCAAGAAGACGCCGATAGACATGGAAAGTCTTCAGCCAAAAGAAGGATTTTGGATAAGACATTTGCTTTGTTTCACCGCATGTCACTGCTCGACAGACATTTACATATATGCATACTTTCGTATAAGCAAATTATTTTCAACAAATATTTTCATTAGAGTTCGACATAAGTTTTATTGATACACATACTTTCTTATAAACAAATTGTTTTCAACAAATATTTTATTAACGGTTGGCCAAGACTGGGAACCAGACAGGGGCTACAAGTCCGAATCAGCAGGACATGCAACTATCAAGAGCCGAAGCTACAAAGTCAACGCGAATCAACCGCCCCTCCCCCAAACTCACAAATTTTCTTTGAGTACAGGTTATTCAGGTTGAAAGAAGCAGGGAAGCCACATCACTTATGATCAACTTCACGAAGAATTTCCGCATCACGGCTCACCGCAAGGATCACACTCCTATTTTGCATCTATACAAAGACATCTCTTGACCTACAGGGGCCCAACCATTATGTCTGCACGAGGATTTTATTTTGAATCACAAGGAGCTTAAACACAGCAAACTGACGACAACGACGTCAACATCATTACAACGACGTCTTCAGCACAACAACTATATTTTACAGCAAAGTAGCATCTCAACGACGTCAACAACAACAACGTCTTCAGCACGACAACTATCTTTTACAGTAAAGCAGCATTACAACGACGTCAACAACAACGACGTCTTCAGCACAACAACTATCGTTTACAGCAAAACAACACTACAACGACGTCAATAACAAGGACGTCTTCGGTACATCAACTATATTTTACAGCACAACAACATTACAATGACGTCAATAACGTTACAACGACGTCTTCAGCGCAACATCTATCTCTTACAACAAACAGCGTTACAACAACGTCACCGACGTTACTGCAGCACAACAACTATCTCTTGCAACAAACAGCATTACAACAACGTCATTGACGTTACAACATCGCAACAGTTATCTTTTACAGCATTACAACGGCGTCGACATCATTACAATGACGTCTTCAGCACAACACTTATCTTTTACAGCATTACAACGACGTCTTCAGCACAACAATTATCGTTTACGACATTACAACGACGTCAACAGCATTACAACGATGTCTTTAGCACAACATCTATTTTTTACAACATTACAATGACGTCTTCAGCACAACAACTATTTTTTACAGCATTACAACGACGTCTTCAACATAACAATTATTTTTTACAACAAAACAGCATTACAACAACGTCCTCGACGTTACGGCAGCACAACAACTGTCTTTTACATAATTGCAGCGACGTCAACAACATTACAATGACGTCTTCAACACAACACGTCAATCCAATGACGTCATTTCAGGCACTCCGCCTCATAATACGGGTATTTTAATTTCAGTCAGGCGCCCACCTCATAATACAGGTATTTTAATTTCAGTCAGGCGTCCACCTCATAATGCGGGTATTTCCAAGTTATATTCTCTATAATTTTTCTCAGCAGCTATGCAACCACCATTCCTGCCTCAACACTTTAATCCACCACATCACTTCACTCATGAACAATATCAGCATCTTATGCACGTGATGAATAAAAATAACGGATTAGATGAAACTGCCAACATGGTAGGTAAGTCTTCTATGAACCAGAACTTTTGAATTGTAGACTCATGTGCCTCAAATCATATGGCTTCTTTCTTGAATTTGTTAATTGATTATATTTTTGTACCCGTACCCAAATGTGTGCATTTACTTAATGGTGACAATATCACTATCACTCACACTGGTTCCTTTCAACTATCTAACACACAATCTGTACAAAATATCTTGTACATTCCTGATTTTAAGTACAATCTACTTTTAGTATCAAAACTCACTAAAGAATTATAGTGTTTTATTTCCTTTTTTCCTGTTCTGTTTGTTTCAGATCTCTTCAGTGGTGTGGTGAAGGGGATTGGTAGATTACAAGGAGGACTCTACATTTTCAATCATTTACCATCACCAACTGCACCAACTTCTCTACTGCTTACTTACTGTTTATTTTCTACTGCTACATCAAATGCACCATCGCCCTTCCATGTGTGGCATTGTAGGATGGGTTATGCTCTCAACTCAGTGTTATAAATGATTTCTGCACTACAAAAGTATCTCAATTGTAATAAAACTTGTACTTGTCTTGTATGCCCTTTATCCAAACATACTAGATTGACATTCCCCATTAGTTCTTCTAAGTCTCTTAAACCTTAGTTGATGATTGTATCAGGATGACCTGGACTTTTTTTCTGAAATTGAAGAGTGATTCATTTGTTGTGTTGAGTAATTTTATTCAAATGGTGCAAACTCAATTTACAACTTCTATCAAAAAGTTCAAGTTTGATAATGGCTTTGAGTTCTTTAACCAGCACTGCTCTTCTCTATTTCATTCTAAAGGAATAATCCATCAAAATAGTTAGGCTCACACACCTCAATAAAATGATCTAGTTGAGCACAAACACATGCACCTACTTGAGCTTGCTAGAGCCATCAGATTTCAAGCACATATCCCTTTGAAATTTTAGGGTGACTGTATACTCACAGCCACATACATTATTAATAGATTACCTACTCACACCCTGTCTTGAAATAGTCCATTCATTGCCAAATCTATTCCATCCATTTTATGGGGTATTCCGCTACTCAGAATGGATATATGATGCTCAATATTGAATCCAACATCTTCTTTGTTAGTAGGGATATAGTTTTCAAGGAAGATATCTTCCCATTTAAACATCCCAAATTCACATTCCTTCCACATTTGTCCTCCTCTCAACTATATTCTGCTCATACTGCTCAACCACACACCATTATTACGAATGACTCTATTCCATCCACATCATCTTTCCCTCTTGATCCCATCCTTGATCCTATTTCTCATATCCCTCTTCCTGCTCCTGATAACTTTGTTTTCTCTCCTCCTTATACCGCACCTTCATTTTCCTCTATTTCTCTTTCGCCTACCACTGCTAGTCATACTATATCTTCTTCTACTCCTTTACTTGACATTGTGGTTGTCACTGTTCCTACCTCTACAACTCTTACTAGAAAGTCTGCTAGGATCTCTAAACCTTTCATATGGATTACACATTATGTACATCTTCATCTACCCTCTACTTCAACTTCTACTTCATGTCCTTATCCTATTGATCATTTTGTTTCCTATTCACACCTTTCTCCAACTTTTCAATATTTTCTTGCCTCCTTCTCTGCTCATGTTGAGCCATCCACCTATTCTCAAGCTATCCAGGATCCTAAATGGATTCAAGTTATGAAGCTTGAAATTGAAGCATTTGAGGCCAACCATAACTGGACCATAGTTAATCTACCTCCTTGTAAGGTATTTATAGATTGTAAATGAGTGTTTAAAGTCAAATATAATGTTGATGGCTTTGTGGAGAGGTATAAATCTAGGCTTGTATCCGAGGGCTACACTCAACAAGAGGGCCTTGACTTTCGTGATACTTTTTCCTCAGTTGCTAAGATGGTAACTGCTAGAACTGTGATAGCCTTAGCTGCTTTATATGCTTGGCATGTTTTGCAAAAGAATGTTCATAATACTTTCTTAATGGTGATCTTAATGAATAAGTGTACATGACTTTTCCACAAGAATTTGACAGTCAGGGGAGTCTCATAAGGTGTGTAGACTGCTCAAATCCTTATATGGATTGAAGCAAACAAGTAGACAGTGGAACCTCAAGTTGACAGAATTTCTTGTACAATCTGGCTTTACTCAAAGTAAACATGATTACTCCTTATTCACTAAGTCTGTTGGTGGGAAATTTGTAATCTTACTTGTCTATGTTGATGATCTTTTGTTAAGAGGTAATGATACTGATGAAATTCAGAAGGCAAAGCATGCATTTAAGAAAAGCTTTAAAGTTAAAGACATCTGTGAACTTAGATACTTCTTGGGAATAGAGTTTGCAAGGTCTCAAGAAGGAATTGTAATGTCTCAAAGAAAGTATCCTCTCAGTCTGATATTAGAAATGGGTTTATCAGGTTCCAAGCCCAGGAATACACCACTAGAACAACATGTGAAGATGACTAGTGTAGAATATGATAAGTATGCATATGCAGAAATCATTGATCTCATTCTTGAAGATAGAGGAAATTATCAGAAGTTAATAGAGAAGCTTCTTTATCTTACCATAACTAGGCTTGATATCTCATATTCAGTGCAATGTCTTAGTCAATTTATGTCAGCACCAAAACAATCCCACTATGAAGCAACACTCAACATAGTAAGGTACATCAAGACCCAGCTAGGTTTGAGGTTAATGATGTCAAGTACATGATCAACTCAAGTGACTGCCTATTGTGACTCTGACTTGGCCTCATGTCCCATGTCCCATGTCTAGAAGGTTTGTGACTGGTGCTTGGATTTTCACTCATATTTTGGAAGTCTAAGAAATAAAGTATTGTATCCAAGAGCTCAGTAGAGGCTGAGTACAGGGCAATGACATACACATTTTCAGAGTTGGTATGGATAGCAGGTTTATTGAAGGAATTGAGAGTGGAAGTTGTTGGAAATTTACTAATATGGAATTAAGTTTATCCCATTATTTATGACTCGAACAATTGGGGCCCCGCACATCGGAAATGTCGTTTCCACACACGTGCAATCTTAGTGCCAAGTATCGTAAATTCAGTTAATGAAAGAGATATTAGTACGTAAGTGAAATGTTTGAGACATAGAATGATAGACGATTACTGGCTAAATAACAAGTGTTACACGTTGGTAAACGAAGGGAGGATTGTGCAAAGTGTAAGATGGTACTGGTCGGAAAAGGGTCGCAGCGCCATGGCTCTAATTAGCCTTTTGGTGTTCTGGAGCCGCAGCGTCGCGACGCTAATGCTGCAGTGCCGCGGCGCTTCCCAATCAGTGTTTGCTCGACGGAATTCCAAAGGTTTGACTGTTGAGGTGGTTTCAATGGCATTGAATCCACCTAATAATGTCCATTACTTGGATCATTATGTTGCTGCATTACTTGAGGGTTAAATATCATCCATTACATGACAATTGAATGTCATTATGGGGCATTTGAAAGGCCATATTACACACCTATAAATTGAGGCCTTTGGCTCAATTCTATAGATGAACAGAAATGTACATATGAACATATTTACAAGTTAACAACACCACAAAAAGATCCATTTTTCTGATAAGCAATCCTTCTCTTAGCAATCTTCATTATTCGTGTTCTTCGCTGGGATCATTTGTGTAGGCTTTGCACATTTGATAGTTTATTGTTTCATCTTGGGAGACTATTATCCACTCTTCCGTAAAGCCTATACACGGGGGCAATCTTGTTTTAAAGACAAAGTATCATAACTCGACTCAGCCGGTGGTGTTGTGATTATCTAATTGGTTGCTAAGTATTTCAGATGTGAACTTGAATCTCAAATGACTCTAACCGTTCAGATTTTCTGAGGTTCTACAAGCCACAAGTGTAGCAGTTCATGTTCTTGTATTTCTGAATACAAGATCCAGATTTGGAGTTCCAATTCAAGATCAAGAGATTGATAATTTGTTGTTGTAATCTTGGTTGTTTATCCTTTCGATCACTGTAATAGTTATTTACTATACCCGTACATGTTTTACACATCCAACAATTTTAAGACAAGATTGTATTAGTGTTCGAAAGATGTTGGTCGACAAGTGTGTGACCAAATCTGGCTATGGTTGTGGCTTAGTGGTTGAAGACAGTTCTGTTAACAGTGCAAACACTGTCTCTAACAACGATCGTGTTGTTGATGGCCAAGAAGTTGATTGTATCACCGCTCCCGAGAGTGGTGAAAACAAGCGCCCACGATAGGTTGAGGATGTCAACTGGGACAAGAGGAGAAGGCTGAAGATGTTGTTCTATCTTATAGCAGAGGGCCTATATTTCTCCCAGACAAAGGATCTGAATTATGGTAAGGAGGATGTGGACACTCAGTCTAACTGAAGTGGACCAGAATCCAAAAGGTCTAAGTTAATTATCCTTCCTTATCTATAATGTGTTTAGTTAATATCTGAATAAAAGTGTGTAAAGCAAGGCTGGGAATATGAAAGTGTTTTCATTGAAAACGCATATTCCCTACACTCTAAAATCAGGTATTAAATCTTCTTCCTTCCCATATAAAGATAGGACTATTGTAAACAAAACATAAAAGATTAGTTCTTTTAAGTATAATTATTACAAGTGTGTAAAGCATGTTTGCACATACGAAAGATAGAGATCTACTGACTGTGCGTAAATTGTTACCACTCTTAAGTAAGCGCCAGAAATTGTCTGGGCACCAATCTCAGAGGAAGAAGACTAAAAGATAATGGCTTATCTTAAGACCTTGAACCTATCACACTGTCTGACAGAAGATCCTTTATTTGATAGGATGATATTGGACACTCAGTCGTACAAAGCCTATAGGCGATTGGAGTGGGCCAGAGTTTCCAGGTATTAAATGATCTGAAGGCCAGAAGAAAGGCAGAAAAGTAATGGACACCTAGTGAGGTAGGCCAGAGTTTCCAGGTCTTAAATGATCTGAAGGCCAAAAGAAAGGCAGAAAAGTAACGGACACCTAGTGAGGTGGGCCAGAGTTTTCAGGTCTTAAATGATCTGAAGGCCAAAAGAAAGGCAGAAAAGAAATTGGACACTCAGTCTGCCAAAGCAACTGGAGTGGGCCAGAATATCCAGATCACATATGATTCGGTTATGCCCTAACCACGGGAAAAAGGTTATTCATGTGAAGCAACGTCATCTCTAAAGTAGAAGGTATTGGAGAGGTTGTCCTCAAAAGGACTTCAGGGACTGGGATCACTCTAAAAGGAGGTGATACATGTTCCAAACTTGGTTACAGGGACGCTGTTGGTCAAGAGACTAGTCCAACAGGTCTGTAATAACTAATAATGGTACAATATGTTTGTAGCTAAATGAATGATATATTTGTAATCCGTGCATCTATGCCATCATAGATTAAGACACGTTAAATAGAAAGTCATTCAAAAGCTAACAAAGTTGAGATTATTGCCTTCTGTCGACATAAACCCTCAAAATGAATGCGAGGTAGGCGAAGAGGTAAAATCACCTTTCTATTCCGTCAAAGGAATAGAGAAAGAAGCACCGCTCCTCTAGAACTTAGTCATACCTACATGGGTGAATTGGGGTTTGTACAAAATAGAGGGGGGAAAACAAGTTTCGTCAAAGGAATAGCGAAAGAAGCACCGTTCCTCTAGAACTTAGTCACACCTACATGAGTGATTTGAAGTTTATACAAAATAGAGGGGGGAGACAAGTACTTTGTGACCTTCATTGATAATGGTACAACGTATTGCATCCTTTATTTTTTGAAAAGCAAAGATGAAGTTGGTGAAGCGGATAAGTGCTAAAAAGCAGAAGTTGAAAATCAACTAAGCCTACAAATTGAGGAATTCGTAGTGATAGAGGGGGAGAATGTGAAACGTCATTGATAAAACGACTGCTCATTACTCACCTCAGTCTAACGATGTTAGCCAAGCGCAAAGTCGTACGCCCAAAATATATGGGGCAAGGCGATCCATACCGCTAATGCGATTCTCAACAGAACTACGCATAAGGAAAAAGATAACCCTCCGTGTGAAACATAGAAAGGATCTCACCTACAAATGTTGTGTTGTGGGGTGGCTTGGTAGAGGTTGGAATACCGAAACAGGTCAAGTTCGACATAAGACTGTAAATTGCATAGCCACTGGATCTGCAAATAACAGTAGTGCTTATCGCCTCTTGGTGTCAAAGAATGCTGAATTCTTTGATGATAACTTTCCTTTAGAAGGAAAAAGAAGTAATTGCTCGAGGTTAACAAGAACCCGCGAGTGCCTGATTGTCCGGAACCAGACATTCCAAAGCTACAAGACTCGGAAGTTGCTGACTATCCAGAACTTAATGTTCCAGATCTACAAAACTTAGGAATTCTAGATGTTGAACCGAGATAGAGCAAAGAGGGGACAAAGACTTGTTCCAGGCCTTCTAGCTTGTATGGTTGAGAACGAACCATGGACAATTAACAAAGAATTGTCATCTCCAGAAGCGCTGCTTTGGAAAGAAGCTACAGAGAGAGAAATATATTCCATCATATAGAACCATACTTGTGTAATGGTTGACCTTCCTCCGGGAAAAGAACCTTTGGATTGTGAAAGTGGATACTCAAAAGTGAGTACAAAGTAGATGGATCTACTGACGAGTATAAGGCCTCGGCTACTTGTACATGTGCTCCCCTGTGAATACCTTAACATCCTAGGCCATTGCAATCTTGCGTGACATGGATGTTGAAACAGCCTTCATAACTGGAGAGTTGGAAGGGGAGGATCAGAGTTTGTTTGTTGGTCTGTTGGGCTTCTTCTTGAACTTTCATTTTGGTCCCTAAAATGTTTACATTTTGGTCCTGGAAGTTTCAGATAAAATAGAAATAATGAATCTGACAACAGAAACATTGACTATAAAGTTAGAAAGCCAACAATTGAAAAACCAACAGTCTGAAAGTGGAAGTCATATTGAAACAAAAGTCTCGATATGAAAAATATGGGTATCACATATGACATCTTAGGAATTGGAATTTCTAAGACATCTAACGGACTGGTTTAAACTCCAAACTTAGTTGTGAGATAGTTGACAATCTCGTTGAAGCAACCAATGGATATGAATCATAGAACTGATTGGAATCATGGTGCACCATATACAAGGAGCGATATGCGCAGGTCACATGTAGTTCAATGTATTGTACACACTAGTATCTGCCTACAAAGCAAATCAGTTGAACTAAGGTTCACTCGTGATTCTGGAAATGATCGATAGAATGCGTTAAATCGGATATAACAATGTCTGAAATGTTTGCTTATCTACGGATTACGATATTCTGGATGTCCAGCGGTTCTAGGAGAACACAGTGATGCAAACTGGACATCAGACTTGAAGAACACCAATGCCATAAGTAAATGTGTATGGTGGGTCTTGGAAAATCCTCTAAGCAAATTTGCATCGGTCGATTCATGATGGAATTAGAGTTTATAGCTTTAAGCAAAGCATGAAAGAAGTTGAGTAACTTCACGACTCCTTAGAGGACGTCCCTTATTGGGAGAAACCCGTGCCTTTAGCAATTATACATTGTGGCTAGCCGGTCGGCTTCAGGAAGGGCACGGATGACGGTGTCTGGACATATCTGTCGAAGACATAAGACCGTATGGCAGTTGATCATCACATGTGTCACTTCTTTGATTACTAATCAAAGGATATAGCGGACCCTTTAACTAAGGGACTACCCAAAGATCAAGAATTTGGTTCAATAGGAAAACTAAGCTAAAAAAGGTTCAGTTGAGCGCTTCGGTGGAAGCAAGAGCACTTCGGATTATGATTTCTGTAAAGAAACGTAAATTCAAAGACGTTCCCGCGATAGACATTAAAGTTCTACCTGCATGGTGGGTAAAGGTTAAGCTTCCAAACCTTTAACGCACGTCGGAAATGTCGTTTCCACACACGTGCAATCTTAGTGCCAAGTATCGTAAATTTCGTTAATGAAAGAGATATTGGTACGTAAGTAAAATGTTTGAGACATAGAATGATGGACGGTTATTGACTAAATAACAAGTGTTCCACATTGGTAAAAGAAGGAAGGATTGTGCGAAGTGTAAGATGGTACGGGTCAGAAAAGGGCTGCGGAGTCGAGAAGGGCCGCGAAGCCTCCCGGACTGGGCCACGGCTCTAATAGGCCTTTTGGCATTCTGGAGCCGCGGCGTCGCGACGCTAATGCTGCAGCGCTTCCCAGGTATTGTTTGCTCGACATAATCCCAAAGGTCTGGTTGTTGAGGTGGTTTCAATGGCATGGAATCCACCCAATAATGGTCATTACTTGGACCATTATGTTGCTGCATTACTTGGGGGTTAAATGCCATCCATTACATGGCAATTGAATGCCATTATGAGGCATTTGAAAGGCTACCTTGCACACCTATAAATTGAGGCCTTTGACTCAATTCTATAGATGAACAGAAATGTACATATGAACATATTTACAAGTTAACAACACCACAAAGAGATCAGTTTTTCTGATAAGCAATCCTTCTCTTAGCAATCTTCATTATTCGTGTTCTTCGTTGGGATCATTTGTGTAGGCTTTGCACATTTGATAGTTTGTTATTTCATCTTAGGAGACTATTATCCACACTTCCGTAAAGCCTATACACAGGGGCAATCTTGTCTTAAAGACAGAAAATCATCTCTTAACTCAGTCGGTGGTGTTGTGATTATTTAATTGGTTTCTAAGTGTTTCAGGTGTGAACTTGAATCTCAAAGGACTCTAACCATTCGGATTCTCAGCGGTTCTACAAGCCACAAGTGTAGCAGTTTATGTTCTTGTATTTCTGAATACAAGATCCAGATTTTGAGTTCCAATTCAAGATCAAGAGATTGACAACTTGTTGTTGTAATCTTCGTTGTTTATCCTTTCAATCACTGTAATAGTTATTTACTATTTTCGTACGTGCTTTACATATCCAACAGAAGTAAGATTGCCTATGTGACTATTTTGTTATAACAAGACAACTTTGCAAATAGCATCCAATCCAATGTATCACGAGAGAACAAAACACATTGAAATCAACTGCCATTTCATCAAAGATAAGATACATGAAGGTCTGGTCAAAACTGAATACATTAGTAGCAAAGAGCAACTGTCAGATATTCTAACAAAGGCTCTTGGACATCAACAACACAACTTTCTAGTTTCCAATTTGGGAATGAAAAATATTTTTCATTCTCAACTTGAGTGGGAGTGTTAGAATTAGCAAGATATACACACAATTAATTATGTGGTACATTGTAAAGTTAGTTAGTGAGTCAATGTAAGTAGTTAATTAGTTAGAGTGATCAAATATGAGCCCACTAGGTGGTTAGAGAGACGATTACTTATGAGCAGTATATATGAGCTCATTTAGATATTTTGTATTGACTTTTATTTTTTTGCAATATACAAAAAAATTCTCCCAATCTTCTTTCTCAATATTCAGACCTCCTTCTTCAATATCCTTCAACTATTTTCGATCCAGTTTTAACAACCTTAATTAAAACAAAGAAACTAGAAAGAAAGAAAATCATCGAAACATGGAGAAATTGATGAAAACATAAGCAATTACTAAGCTAAGAAAACAGGCTATTAAGACATAAGAATATTTTTCGGCCCTTCCCAAGACCCCGCCCGCGCATAGCGGGAGCTTAGTGCACCGGACTGCCCTTTTATATGATTAGTGTTAGAATAGGAATAGAATTTCATATATAATATCCTATTAGGAAAATTGTTGTAATATACAATAGGAATAGGATTTCATATATAGTATCCTACTAGGAAAATGATTGTGATTGAGTGTTTTTAAATAGTGCTCAATGTAATAATGTAGATACAACAATTCAATAATATATTTTCTCACATGGTAACAGAGCTTCTACGATGTTGATGAAGAATCAAAGAGCTTTCGCTGCCGGTGGGCGACACTAGCCAATGTGTGTCGCTCGTCTAGCCAAAGATAATGGTAGAGTGAAGATTGTAGAAAACTTTCAGATATATATAAATAAAATACTCTAAAAAAGTAGACGTGAATAGTGCCACGTGAGCAGTGTCACATGAACCGTGTTCTCCCGACATAAATAGTAATTTCAGCGTGTTACCAGATTTCGATCGTCCGAACTAGGGTTACAGTGAATCCATGCTGTCTTGGGGCATTCTTTTAAGAATTTTTTTACTGTCAGTATCGCGTAGAGATTCCGAGCTGACCCATACCACTTTCTTTGAGGTTCGATAAATTTTTTGGCATAATTTCTTTTCCCATAGGATCATGCCATCATTTTGATCCTACCCATAAAATACTACCACAATCTTGTGCCTCGATTCTGGTAACTGTTTTGCTTCCCATAGGGTGTTGTCATCAGTCTGATCCTACCCACAAAATACCATCACAGTCCCGTGTCTCAATTCCGGTCATGATACATAATATTTCCACCGATATGTTAGAATGGTGGTTAGTCATGGCAGCTTAGTGCACAATGGCATAATTGTATGTTCAATTACTTACTGCAATATTTCATCACATGAAGTACGAATATTATTATGTATAAGTATTAGCGAATATTCTCTGAATATTCACAATATATTTTGTAATTATGATAGGTGTATATTTAAGGTAACTTAAGATTATTATTGCAGTAGTAATCAACCTCTGTACAACTATATATATTGTGATTAATGAAAGGAATCCCTAAGGGAGATTATTCCAATCTTATATGGTATCAAGAGCTAAACCCTAATCCCTACTCTTCTCCTCCCACGCCGCCGACCACCACCATATTTGTTTTCTCTCTTTTTCTCGGTCGACTGCAACTATAGCCACCATGTCTCGTCCCTCTTCCCCTACTAATTTATGTTCTTCCACTGGTACTTTTGACAACCACCCTTAATGTTCATCGTCTCCTTTTGATCTGGCATTCGCCGTTACCAACATCAAGAATTTTATCCCTATAATTCTTGACCAAGAAGATTGTTAATATTCCATGTGGATAGAACTGTTCTATATTTATGTATGTGCGTACAATGTGCTAGATCATAGTGATGATTCTGTTCCTCGTCCCACCGATGTTGCAGACTCGACATGGCGTCGCCTTGACGCCATCATCAAACAGTGGATATACGACACCATCTCCACAGATTTGTTGTGTACTATCATGAAAACAGGTGCTACGGCACGTGAACTCTGGGTACGGTTAGAAGAAATTTGTCAAGATAATAAAAATACTCGGGCCGTGTATTTGGAAGAGCAGTTCAACAATACGTGTCTTACCAACAATTCTGAATATTGTAAACAACTGAAACTTATAGCCGACAAACTTTCCAACGTAGGGACATCTGTTTCAGAAACCAAGATGGTACTTCAACTAGTTGATGGTTTACCGAAAGGTGAATATGATACACTTGCGACAATGATTCAACAGGCCGACCCACTACCAAGTTTCAACAAGGCGCGTTTATAACTTTTGTTGGAAGAGACCCATCGTACTAAACAAGAGGAGCACAATCAAAAGGCCTTAGCCGTTGAAATCATGGCACCACCGATGGCCAACACCACCCAGCCACCACCGCCAGACCATCAGCAGCAGCAGTCCCGCGGCGGCGGACGTGGCGGCAGAGACTGTGGTAGCAACAACAAAAGGAAGGGTCGCAGCAAGGGCCAAAGGAACCAACAGTCAGGACCAACCCCTGCTCCCTATTTTCAGTGGGTTAGATAGCCACCTTGGCCCAATACCGGGAACTAGGCCTCGCCTGCATGCCCCTACCCAACATCAGGGGCCAAGTTCCAGCAAGCTTGGCTGCCAGGTCTCTTGGGCTCCACCCCAGCCAACAGGCATGCCCACCAGCCCACACACAAAGAGCCCACTCCGGTTGCGGCCCCTCGACCCGCAAGTCGGCGGCTCTGCCCCCACTGATTTGGGCCAGGCCTTCAACACCCTGAACCTTCAACAGCCCGACGATAATTGGTACATGGACACCGGAGTCACATCTCATCTCACCCGGTCGTCAAGTAATTTATCTCAAATGTTCGATTAAAGTGTTTTCAATTTATTACTGTTGGCGATGGTCACCGCATTCCAATTGAAGGTTACGATAACACACATACCAAACATCCCTACCCACCTTTCTCCCTAAATCATGTCCTTTACACCCCTAACATTATTAAAACTTAATCTTTGTTAGAAAATTCACTCGCAATAACTCTGTGTCTGTCGAATTTGACCCTTTTGGTTTTTCTGTGAAGGATCTCAATACGGGGAAAATTCTTACGCGCTGCAATAGTGTGGGAGACCTCTACCCCTTCACTCAATCTTCCGATGTCAGACCACCGACACCTACCTCCCTTGCTGCTATCTCTCCGTCAACTTGGCACAACAGACTCGGACACCCCGGAGACCCTGTTTTTAATTTTCTTAGGATTCATAAGTGTATTCAATGTAATAATGAGAAACTTGACCAACACTGTTTTTCTTGCCCGCTTGGAAAGCATACTCGTCTTCCATTTATGTCATCCAACAATGTTACTTTTTCTCCCATTGATATTGTTCATGCTGATTTGTGGACATCTTCGGTTGTTAGTTCTTTGGGTCACAAATTTTATCTCGTATTCTTAGATGATTTTTCACATTTTGTCTGGATTTACCCACTGAAGTTCAAATCTGAAGTTTTTGCCAAGTTCCTTGACTTTCAAAAATTCATTACAACACAGTTTGAAAAATCTATAAAATCCTTCCAATGTGATAATGAACGAGAATTTAATAATTCGGCATTTCACAATTTCTGCTCTAAACAAGGCATGGTTTTTCGTTTTTCTTGTCCCTACACTTCCTCCCAAAATGAAAAGACTGAACGAATCATCCGTACCATCAATAACATGGTTCGTACCCTATTGTTTCATGTCTGTCTTCCACCAACATTCTGGGTCTTCGTTGTTAAAATGGTAGAGTACCTCCTTAATATTTTACCAACCAACACTCTCCAAAACAAGACCCCCACCGAAATCCTATACCGTAGGTTCCCATCCTATGACCAACTACGCATTTTCGGGTGCCTATGCTACCCCAACCTAGCCTCTACCGCACCTCACAAACTAGCCCCACGTACCACACCCTGTGTCTTCGTTGGTTTCTTACCTAATCACCGGGGTTACATGTGTTATGACATAGCCACTCAAAAAATCATTATCTTACGTCACGTCATATTTGACGAGACGACCTTTCCGTTCTCAAATCTCAAAAAATTTCAACCCACGGATTACACGTTTCTAGATGAGTCTAATATGTCCCTCATTATCTAGTCACTGTGCCACCGTCAGTTTCCTAGTTCGACTACGCCTGAACCAGCAGCTCCGTCACCCACAGTGACCGACATCGACTCCAACCAGGCACTACCCAGCTCTCGGTCGAACCCTCAACTGATCAACCCACTTGTGTCACCTACCTAGTCAACGGTAACTCCACCAGCCAACAACCCGAAATTGGCTAACACCCCACCAGAACCCGCAAGCCTGCAGCCACAAAACCCAGACTAATCACTGCTGCCTACCCACCGTATGGAGACTCGTGCACAATACGGGATCTTCAAACCCAATGTCCATTTTAACCTCTCCACACAAACCATATCACCGATTCCAAAAAATCCAAAACTAGCCAAACTGGACCCAAATTGGAATGCGGTCATGTGCGAGGAATTCAATGCTTTAACAAAGCAACACACTTGGGATTTGGTACCTAGACCGGATGGGGTAAATGTAATTCAATGCATGTGGCTATTTCACCACAAGTTCAGAGACAGTGGTGACTTGGAGTGGTATAAGGCCAAACTTGTTGCCAATGACACTAATCAGCATGAGGGGATTGATTGTGGTGAGACATTCAGTCCGATTGTCAAACCAACTACTATTTGTATTGTTCTTACTATTGCTATGGGCAAGCATTGGTCGATTCATCAACTTGACATCAAGAATACATTTCTTCATGGGGATTTGAAAGAAACTGTGTACATGCATCAGCCACCTGGTTTTGTCCATCCGGTAGCCCCTCAGTATGTGTGTCGCCTTAGGAAATCACTCTATGGATTGAAACAGGCACCCCGAGCCTAGTATGACCGTTTTGCCAGGTATATGTTGCAGATTGGGGTTTATATATAGCAAGTGTGATAATTCTCTTTTCATTTTTCATCGCGGTAGCAGTACTGCTTATTTGCTATTGTATGTGGATGACATTGTTCTCACTGCCTCAGCTGACGGATTGAAAGACTACTCAAAAGTGAATTTTGCTATGACTGATTTGGGCAAGCTTAGCTATTTCTTGGGTATATCCGTAACCAGATCTGCCGACACTATGTTCCTGAGTTAGCATAAATATGCAGAAGAAATAGTGTACAGGGCTAAGATGGCAAATTGCAAGATCATGCCCACTCCAGTCGACTCCAAATCCAAGCTTAGTGTTGTTGATAGTGATCCCGTTTCTGATCCCACCCTCTATCGAAGTCTTGCAGGTGCCCTTCAGTATCTTACATTCACTAGGCCTTATATTGCCTATGCCGTTCAGCAGGTGTGTCTGTTTAAGCACGCCGCCGAGAATCCCACTTTGTTGCCCTTAAGCGCATTATAAGATACATTAAGGGCACCCTTGACTATGGATTGCATCTCTACCCTCTGCACCGACCAAATTGCTCTCTTACACGGATGCAGATTGGGCAGGGTGCCCGGATACACGCCGCTCCACCTCAGGCTATTGTGTATTTCTAGGGGATAACCTTATTTCATAGTCCGCTAAACGGCAGGCCACACTATCCCGTTCGAGTGCTGAAGCAGAATATCGAGGAGTTGCTAATGTAGTTGCTGAGATTTGTTGGCTCCGCAATCTTCTTTTGAAGCTCCAGTGTCAACTGTAAAAGGCGTCTATAGTCTACTGTGACAACATCTCTGCCATATATCTGTCTCACAATCCGGTCCAACATCAGCGGACCAAACATATCGAGATGGATATCCACTTTGTGCGTGAGAAAGTCGCCCTTGGCCAAGTCAAAGTGTTGCATGTGCCTTCCTCCTATCAGTATGCAGATATTTTCACAAAGGGACTACCAAGACAGCTATTCATTGACTTCAGATCTAGCCTTAGCGTCCGGCCTCCTCCCGCTCCGACTGAGGGGGAGTATTAGCGAATATTCATAGTATATTTTGTAATTATGATAGGTGTATATTTAAGGTAACTTAGGATTCTTATTATGGTAGGAATCAACCTCTGTACAACTGTATATATATTGTGATTAATGAAAAAAATCCTTAAGGGAGATTATTCCAATGTTATAATAAGTAATATATGCCAATTAATGGATTACGCAGAAAATTTGAAGAATAAACAAAGTCTATCTGGTCAACTCCTTATTCCTCCTCGAACCAAATAGCTTAACTTTCTTGTCTCTTTCTCTTTTCTTATATTTTCCCTTTTCATCATCTTGGTAAGTTTTGATCAGTGGAGGAGGTAAAGTAATTTAGATTAGAGTTAGGTTGAATGCAGTAGCTTTAATCTAAATTTTGTATATATTTTAAAAAATTTATTCATTCAAATTTTGTATCCGCCTCTAATTTTGATCCACCGAACAGATTTAGCGAAATGAGAAAAAACCTTATAATTATGCTAAAGAGTTGGATCTTCGATAATATATCGCTAACTAGTTGAGATTTTATCTTTTGTAAGTGAATGTGCGTAAGGTTACTTACTATGATTAGGGATGTCAAAAGGACGGATTAGATCATGCTTATGATTTTTGGTATTTATAGGCGAGGGTAGATTAATTTATAGGTGAAGTTATGAGTTTCACATAACTTAATAGTTTTGGTCTAAATTTTATATTTGTGTTAAAAAAAAGAATCACTTCATACGTTTAAATAATTTATCTAGAATCAGTAAGCAAAAAGAATTGTGATTCACAGCTCATAAACTTAAAATCTTGGATCTGACTCCATGATTGATCAAAAGTTGTGGAGGGAACACTTAAGATACACCAAAAACAAGTTAATTAATGCGTCACTTAAAATTGACATTCTTCTAATTCACTAATTTGTGTTAATTAAAATAACAACACAAGGAACCGGTGAAGGATAATTGTCAAATGACAGACGTTCGTGTATGCAAAAGCCGCTAAATTTTTATAATTATTATGATCATAATAATATACGAAAGCATTTGGGATAATTTGCACTTAATTAATTCCTATAGCTCAATCAGATTGGTGATTTGGTATAGCTATGGAAACCATACAATGATTAAAGTGTAATTATTGGCTTAGCCTGAAATGTATATGTGGATATGGAGAAAACATCAAATCTTTTTACTTAGTAATTTAATTATTTATTTTATTTAAAAAAACAAGAACATGATATTCCCTTTCAAAATGAATGCCTTTGTTTGACTTTTGCAGGATTAATAAGGAAGAAATTAAGTTAAAATATGCAAGTTCAATAATTGTTAGAGAAACGTGTGGGTGGATGGGTGTTGTGTAGAATAATTTCTTCGAATGAAATTTAAGTTATACACACGCATTAGCATAATTGTAATTTGGTCGATTATAAGAAGTTGTTTACAATTTTTCTTAGTTGGTTACTAATCAATGATTTTATTTGCAATTTTTTTTAAGTAGTCTGATTTTGTAAATGCTAAGAAAATGAACTTCGTCTAACTTAACCTCAAAATTTACTAATAATGTGAGATTCATCAAGATCATATAAGGAGGCAACTGATTCACATTTCTACCAATATGGAACTCAACACCCTCGTACGCCCAAAACTAAATATTTGGAGCCTGAATAATATAGGATGGAAACTCAATATCATGTAAATTATTAATTGGAGCGTAGCTCTGATACCATAATAAACAAATAAAATTTGAACCAACTCAATAAAAAAAACTAGTTCAGAAAGTGAAAATTACATAATATAAAGAGTTAAATGATCCACATCCATGTCGATGTGATAACTCAACATTAAATATATATTTTTAGGAAAAAGGACATGGTGTGGTTGCCAGCTATTTAAATCGTCAAATTTTAGGCTATATGATCCAAAATGCACTTTAGATCCAAAATAAAGACAAGTTATAGCCAAACCCTAAAATTTCAAAACACATTTTTAACACCCTTTTCCTACTTTTCAGAATTTAGAATCCCTAAAACACTTTCTCTCTTTTCATTTTCTTGAAGAACAATCGACTCAGTCTTCTTCTTTGGCAAAGAAATGCCGAAGCTCCAGTGAACTAGAGTAACCAACGACGACACATAAATCACTGCTCGTCCCGTCTCATCTGCCTCTTTCTTCTTTATTTGCTCGAATCTCCGATGATAGCCGAAGAAAATATCAAATTTGGCCGGTATTCGTCGGAATCTGGTCATGCACTATCGTTGCTCCGCTTTTCACCACTTTCCCCTTGCTTTGTGTTTTTGGCTGGAATTTCGTCGGCCGTATCATTCTTTGTTTGTTGGCCATAAACACTTTTCAAATCTGAAAACGACCCCTCCCCGCTGCCATTTTCCAGCCAAAACAGATCGAAATCTCTACTCACATCCTATTTTCTTTATCTCATTCGTCTCTCACATCGTCACACCGCTGTGAATCATACCAGAAACACACATAAATTTTCAGATCTAACTAAAAAATTAACCGGATCTAAAAGTCACTGCTGAAGAATATATTTTTTCTGTCCAAGTTTGTCGTCATATATACATTGTGTATATAGTGTATAATAACTGTATAATATGTGTATAATTAGTGTGTATACAATATACACTGAGTATACGTTGATTATACATTATTATATATATATATATATATATATATATATATTATATGAAAAGTGTATATAATAAATGTATATAAAGTGTATAATATACATTTTGACTATTATGTCTTTTAATTCTGCGTGACCATCCGATTGTCAACACTTTCACCGAATAACTACTTATGTCGGCCCTATATTTTTATATCATCTATTCATAATACTTCAACTCTTTTCATAAAAAAATCAAGAAGATGTATTAATTAATTTATCAACTTGCTCAAAACAAAACAATAATTAAAAAGTCTTGTTCCACTCCTAAATAATGGAGACCACCAATCTTTTAATACTCAAGCATGAAATTGATCATTTACCTTTTCAATTTAAATAATTTTGTGAATGGACAAATTAATATTCCACCAGGTTAAAAGTACTTAAAGTCTACAACCTCTGCATATATTATATTCCTTGCATCAATTGACCTGTCATGCTAAAAAAATAACGCCCAAGAAATTAAGCTTTCACGCACGTGCACTTTTTCTTGCACACTTTATTCCACATGTCGTTCCTTTTAGTCCTATTTGTTTTAATCTTAGCTCATATAAGACTACTTTTGTTCTGCACCGTAGTGCTATGTTCTATTAGTAACATATATTTTTGTAAATTTATAACTTTAGTGGTGGTAAAAAGTGCATTTAGTCTAGTTAGAAACACCGTAGTATGAAGAGAGTGAAAAACTACGCATCCTTAAAAATGATTTAGCTAGTCATGAGTAGTAATAATTATGCTTCAATTAGTTGTAGTAATATTTTCGGTAACAACGTATCACCAATCCTATAGGCCTTGTACACAATGTTTTCTTCTTCATTCCTGTGGAGACGACATATTTTGTTCTTTAAAAATATGATGCTCATGACGGAGGGCGTGACGACGACAGATCACAAAAGAAGGACTAACAGACTTCTAGATTAGCAAGCTTTTGAAGAAGGGGCTTCACATGATACCTTAGATGAATCTCATATAAAAATATGAAAGATGAAAGTGGAGAGCTTTATAAGGCATAACACAACTTCATATCAGTAAACATGCTCTTTTAGCGCAGGTCGACGAGGACGGATGTCAAAGAAGGACTAACAGACTTCTAAATTAGCAAGCTTCTGAATGAGGGGTGCACATGATACCTTAAGCGAATCCCATATCAAAATAAAGATGAAAGTAGAAAGATTTATAAAACATAACACACATTCAAATGGTAGACACTCTTGATCTTGATACTAACTTAGTCTAACGGACAAATCCATGAGCTCTATTTGGTCAAAACGGAAAATTCCTGACATGAATTTGAATCGTAACAAAAAAAAGGATCGGAATACAAGTATTTACCCAAAGTCTGTTTTGCATTAAAAGAATATCTTACCGATATTATTCTTTCTTCCCCTGATCGACTTCGGCAAACTACCACCGGCATGCAGCAATTATTTATTCAAACCATTAGTAGTACTTTCTTTATATAGAGACACCACACAAAGTAATACTAGTATCTAAATGGCATCATCACTTCGATTAACGATATACATTCACATTGAATACACAAACACCCCGTAGCCTACTAAGACGTTGCATTTTGCCTTTAAAAGTCATAGCTCATGGCATGGCGATTAGAATAACAATTATCTTTGTTTCATGCTACTATCATGTCACCGGAACATGGCTTATGCCGCCGGTGGCATGTGGGAGCTACTAATGTCCAGCATTGGAATTTCCGCCATGCACATGCAACTACTCAACGACGACAGAGTCGCATGTACGATCGTACTGACTTTGGCGCGTCCAACATCTCCTTGTCCAATGGAAAATGTCGCAACAACAATAATGACCTCGCCTTGAAAGTCGATTGCACTGCCCACTCTGTCGAGTACGACGTGTCCACCAACTCTGTACGTCCCCATGATCCAGACCAACGTGTGGTGATCCTCTGGCTCTGCCATGTCAGGCGGTCTTTGGTTCAAACGGGTGGCTTCAACGATGGTATAAATGTAGTAAGAGTTTTCAAACCGTGCATTATTGGAAAAAAAGGAGCACTTGTGACCGACAGGAAATGGGAAATGGCCTAATTCAAAGCCGATTGTATGCCACCAATCATGTGTTGCCAGATGGTAGGCGAATTATTATTGGTGGTCGTCAGGATTTTAACTACGAGTTTCATCCCAAGACTGCTTCAACCAATAATGTATTCAACTACCGTTTCTTCAACAAACTAATGTTCCCGGATAGAAAAACAATTTATACCCATTCGTTTTTCTAAATGTGGATGGAAATCTATTCATATTCGCCAACGACCGAGCTATATTGTTTGATTACACGACAAGTACAATGGTGAAAACGTATCCACAGATACCTGGTGGCGACCCAAGAAATTATCCAAGTACGGGTTCTGTAGTTCTTCTTCCTTTAAAAAAACTTGCAGGAACAAACGATTCAAGCTGAGGTTTTGGTGTGTGGTGGAACACCAAGAGGATCTTACCTTAAAGCAGTTGGAGGTGAATTTTTGGGTGCATTAAATACTTGCGGCCGAATTACAATTACCGACCTGAATCCACAGTGGACCATGGAGACCATGCCATTGGCTCGGACGATGGGTGACATGGTGATTCTACCAAACGGAAACATTTTGATCATTAATGGAGCTGCAGTTGGTGCTGCCACCTGGGAAATAGGTAGGAGCCCGGTCTTGAGTCTTGTGATTTACCGACCCGATAACCTACATGGTTTTAGATTCGAGGTACAAAATCCGAATACCATGACCAGAATGTACCATTAGACAACAACTTTACTTAGAGATGAACGAGTTCTTGTTAGTGGTAGTTGTTAAATATACAATAGGTAGTCTCGGATATGTACATATAGGCCCACGGATTGTGTATATTTGGTATGTATATTGTTGTAATAGTTTAGGATACACATTACATTAATTAGTCTTATAGACTTATCATAATTATATAGTTAGTGTCCAAGTATAATAAGGTTTTAGGAGTAGAATAGGAATAAGATTTTCCTATTATGGAAATATGTAAATTGTATATATACTCTTTCAATTAATGAAAATAATCAAGGGATTATTTCTTTCATGGTATCAAGAGACTAGGTCTAAATTACTTCCGCCTTTGTTCTCCAAATATTTCTCTCAGTTTTTGTGCCATTTCTCGGCCAACCTGCCTCGATTTTCGTCCCCCTTCACCAGAATTTGTGTTCTATTTTACCTCCACTCTTCCCAAATTTTCCCTACAATCCCTTTGTTCTTTCGTTATGTCGAGGAACACGTTTCATCCTGCCATCACTGCTAACATCAAGAACAACATCCCTATTGTTCTTGAGATGGAAAACGTGCAATATGCGACGTGGGCAGAATTATTTAAAATTCACGCTATCTCTCATCAATTCATCCATCACATAATTCCTCCCACTACCCCTACTCCCGCGGAGGATCCTCAGTTATGGATTACTCTTGATGCTACCGTTCTCCAGTGGATTTATTTCACTATTTCAGTCGACCTCTTACAGACAATCATTGAGCCGGACACTACGGCTATGGCTACTTGGAATAGATTGTGTGATATATTCCAAGATAACCAACATTCACGTGTTGTCACCCCCGAGCAAGAATTCTCTCAAGTCCACATGGAAGAATTTTCGAACGTTTCTGCATATTGCAAGAGACTCAAGGAGTTGGCAGACCAACTCCGTAACGTTGGCGCACCTGTGACAAATAATCATCTGGTTCTACAATTGGTTTCCGGCCTGTCTGAGGCCTATAATAGCGTTGGGACTCTCCTTCATCAAAGTAACCCGCTTCTCGCTTTTTATCAAGTCCGCTCCATGTTTACTTTTGAAGAGGCCGATTTGGCTAAGAAGGCGGCTACCGGTGCGAGCCCCGTAGTCATGATGACGTCCTCCACAAATTCTTCGGGGGTTGTTGATAATTCGGGCCAAAACCTTGCTTACGGTGGCGGAAAAAATAATCGTAAAAACAATGGGAAAAATAGTGGCGGCAAACACGGTGGTTCCGGCGGTGTTAACGGCAGCAGTGGGCCACGACCCAACTGGTCCCAGCCTTAGGCCAACTGGCCGTGGGCTTGGACCAGTGGGCAGTGGCCCAACAACCACTGGTCCCCAGTTCCACCGTATCCAATCACAGGCCAGTGGGCTGGTTAGCCCATCTCTCGGCCCAACATGTAGTGGCCAGCTTTCAGTAACCCCTCTAGGCTGAGGCAGCAAATAGGGGTGCTTGGGCCTCGGCATCTGCAGGCCTATCATGCAGCAGTGGCCCCCACTTCTACCAACATCGAAGCCGCAATGCACACACTTGGTTTAAATCCTCCCGACCCAAATTGGTATGTGGACATCGGTGCCACTACACACATGACATCCGATGCATGTACGCTTTCGTTTTATTCCAATTTCAGCAACCCTCGTGGCATAATTATTGGTAATGGTAATTCTATTCCAATTTGTGGTTACGGTCATAAAACTTTGTCTCTCCCCAATCCACCCTTTATCTTGAAAAATACCCTACATGCCCCCAAATTGATTAAAAACGTAGTGTCTGTCCATAAATTCACCATTGACAATTCCATTTCTATTGAATTTGATCCATTTGGTTTCTATGTGAAGGATGTCAAGACGTGGAGTCCTCTCATGAGGTGTGATAGTATGTGAGATCTTTATCCTATCACGCCCAGTTCTAGTCCATCGAGTCAAGCCTTGCCGTCAGCGTTTGCAGCCCTTGCTCCTTCCTTGTGGCATGATATCTTGGTCATCCGAGGTCGTCTATTTTATCGTCATTAGATAAAAATAATTTTATTTCATGTAAGGGTACGTGTAGTACTCCAAATTGTCAGTCTTGTTCTTTAGAAAAAATTGTTAGGTTGCCATTTGTAGCCTCAAATTCTCATACTTTAATGCCATTTGATATTATTCATAGCGACTTATGGACGTCTTATGTTCTTAGTTATTTGGGTCATCGGTATTATGTTCTCTTTTTGGATGATTATTCTAAGTTTTTATGGACTTTTCCAATAGCGAAGAAATCTCAAGTTTTTTCCATCTTCTTAAAATTTAGAGCATTCATTAGAACCCAATTCGAACGGGAAATAAAAATATTCAATGTGATAATAGCAAAGAATATGAAAATGGGGTGTTTCGGGAATTCTGTGCTAATAATGGGATCAATTTTTATTTTTCTTGTCCTCATACGTCTTCACAAAATGGGAAAGCCGAACGCAAAATTCGTACCATTAATAACATTGTTCGAACTTCATTGATTCATGCTTCCGTACCCCTATCTTTTTGGCATCATGCTCTACAAATGGATACATATCTCCTTAACATAATTCCTTCCAAAGGTTTGACATATTCTTCCTCCCTTCAAATTTTATATAATACGACTCTTTCGTATTCACATCTTAGGGTCTTTGGGTGCTTGTGTTATCCGTTATTTCCATCCACCACAATTAACAAACTTCAAGCCAGGTTTACTCCATGTGTGTTTTTGGATTTTCTGTCTAATCATCGTGGTTACAAATGTTTTGATTTATCCTCCAATAGAATCATCATTAGTCGCCATGTCATTTTTTATGAATCCCAATTTTCGTTTGATAAGGTGAGTAATCCCGTGCCTAGTTCGTATAATTTTTTGGATGATGGTATATCCCCATATATTATTCACCATTTTTCGGACATGTCCCGTACCCAAAATTCTCCAGCGGGCCCACTGCCCGCTGGTCCATCACAAGCAACAGTTCCCAGTATCATCACTGGGTCAGTTTCACCAATTGGGCCAGTCCAGCCCAAATCTGGAACTGGTCCAGTTCCTGCTTATGTTTACCGTGTTGGGCCAGCAGGCCCACTGCCTGCTGGCCAGTCCGTTCCGAGTCCAGAAAATTTCCAAAATTCATTCAATTCTTCCCCGAGTCATAGACCGATCACTCGTAGTCAACGGGGTGTTTTTAAAACAAAAATGCATTTTAATTTAAATTCTAATATTCTTAAATCACCCTTACCCCGTAATCATGTGTCTGCGTTAAATGACCCGAATTGAAAAATTGTTATGACCGATGAATATAATACTCTTATTGATAATCAGACGTGGGAGTTGGTGCCCCGTCCATCTGGTGTTAATATTATTAGGTCTATGTGGATTTTTGCCCTTAAGGACAATTCAGACTGTTCATTTGCAAGACATAAGGCTCGGCTTGTGGGTGATAGTAAGACTTAGTAGGTTGGTGTGGAACTGCCATCGGGATTCAATCTTTTACTTTGAATTAGACTTTAGCCTATTTGGCCAAACTTTTTAAATTCTTTTATTTTGAAATTTTTTTAAAGTGTTGTTCAAAAAAATACTTTTTGTGAGAAACAATTTATGTTTGGTCAATTAATTTTAAAAAAAACACTTTTGAACATCAATTAGTGTTTGATCAAGCATTTAAAAAAAATTAAGTGAATTTTTCTCAAAAGTACTTTTCAAAGTAATTCCGGAGAAAGTCTACTTTTTTTAGCTTCTTGAAAGCCGTTTATCTACCCCAAAAAAGCACTTATTTTCTCCCATAAATTTGATCAAACACCTCATTTAAAAAATATATATATATATTTTTGAAAAAAAATAAGTTTGATCAAACAGGCTACATCGTCCAAAATTGAAAGTTGCTGACAGTTAAAGGGATTAAATACACATATTATTTCCTTAGAATATTGGTATGCATAAATGGGAGGCTCGAGAAATTAAGAGGTCCTTCGGTTGGAAGGATGGAAAAAATAATATCTGCATAGCTTATTCAGTTTTTTTTTTTATAACAACTGTAAATTATGATTAGCAATCAACACAATACACCTAAAGAGCACTTAACCTCATAACCATCTTCCATGAAGGGTGTTATGATGATCAAGCCTCCAACAATTCTGTAATTATAAAAGAATTTCTGAATTAAAGAAGCACATCTAATATCCTTCTTAGACTGTCTAACTGTGTTATCACTGTATTTGTGTAAACAATCATTCCTCTAAACTGTCTCCAATTCCTAGCCTGTCAAATGTTGTATACCGCTGCACCCCATAACTTCTTTATAGAACTGTCTCGAATGCTTCCTTATGATACTTGTCAAAACTTGCTTAACATCACCAACTAGCAGTCCAATCATTGCAACAAGAATCTTTTTAGTCCAAACACATTCTGAAAATAGATGTATTTGTGTCTCCGACACCTTGGCATCACATGTATCATCCACAGATATTTGTATCCTTTGTAATCTCTCCTTTGTTAACAATCTAATCTCCCTTGTACATTAAGCCAAACAATGAAATTATGTCCAGGTTATAGTATTCTGCTTCATATCAAATCAGCTCCTCTCAATCATATAGAATATTTCAACAATAGCCCATAACTAGTCGATATTGAATATTTCCCCACTTGGTGCAAGCATGTAAGTCCCTTGTTGTGAATACCAGTGCTGCATGTCCATTTTCAAGGAGTTTAACTTCCTCTAGTCTCAGCTACTATCTTGAGGAGGAGAATGATTCCAAATATTTGGATTATTTCTCATATACTGATGCAAATCGAGGTAGCAAATTGATATCAAAAGTGAGGGTGTGAGCTATCTTGATTATGGAAGCTTTCAATCACTCCCGAAGAGCTCAAAGTGCCATGGAAGATTTATTAAAAGAGAGTTTAAAGTTCACAACATGCTCAAATGGATTTAAGAGGAAAGTGATGACAACCAAGAAGGTTATCAAGGACTTTGGAGCATTCTTCCAACTATCATGAGTTTGGAGGACTTAAAGGAAGCTTCAAGATTACAAATATGCTCAAGTGACTATTTTAATAATTTGGTCATTCTTTTAATTTAATTATTTTTGCAATATTAGTATAAATAGTCTTTAAGTCTTTCACATTAAGTTAGGTAGTTTTTGGATGAACATTTGATTTTAGACTCCTTTGTGAGTTTTGAGGAAAATTCTCTTATTCTTCAAGTTGAACCCTCTTAATTACTTTGGTAAGTTTCCCTTGTATGAGTTTAATTTCATTTCTCTCTTGGATTGTAATCATCATTGAATGTTTGCTTTCATTTAATTGATTAAAATTCTTTCTAATTTCCATTTCTCTTGATTTCTTTCTCTTCTCCCTATTTTTTATCTAGTGTTGATTGTTGTGTGTTCTCTTGGATCTCATATTACATCATTTGATGTTGAGCTCTCCCAACTTCTTTGGGACAAATTTTTTGTCCCATGCCATAAGTGTTGTCTTTTTTGTATCCTCAGAAGGCCTCACAAGTATGCTCTACATTTCTTCCCTACACTTTGTGGAAGTACAAAAATTAACCCCCAAAAGTTTCGAATTGAAAATAGAACTGAGATAATGATTTGAAGTCTCCTTGCCTAAGATAACTGCATAGAATATACTTGGGTAATTCTGTGAGATTACTTCTCTGTAAGTTGATGAAATTCCATTTTGCTCCATCTCTTGGACGATAGTGGAAGCCCAATATATCTTATAGGATATGAGCCAAGAGTGAATTATGTCCTATGTAGTAACTGAGCTTTTGTATTGTCATCCACTTTTGCCAGAAAAAGACTTGACTTCCCCATATTTGCTACTAATTATGTAGCACTATTAAATGTTTCAAAGCCTCCATAACTCTTGACACTGACTGAATGTCACCCTTACTGAAGATCATTTGTTTATTCGATTTTATTGTTATAATTTTTTACTTTTCTCGGCTTATTATTATTAGTTTATTTGGTTCCAAATTCAAGAATAGCAACTAATCACAAGAGTTGTGCTTGTTGCGGGACTTAATCCAACACCTTATGATACGAGCTGATGATAATTCTGCATCATATGTATCGACATTTTCAAAGACACTCCTCTCTTTCAAGAGGATTTTTGGCATGTCAAGCCTAATAAAGTTCTTCACTTTTCATTGAATGAAGCTACATGATCCACCTATGTGTGAGGCCATTAATTCTTGGTGTTTGGTTTATATTGATAAATTATACATATACCTTAAATTACGCGTGGATCATGTATTATTTTATGTGAAATATGACGTAGAATAAAAATATAAGAATTAAAGTAGCAATAGATAAAAATGTGCTTAAAGTAATTTCAATATTAATAAATGAATAACAATTATTTCTTTCATTATTATTTTTTGTTGAAATAATTCACGAATTCTGACCTTTGCATAATTAGTGAACAAAAGGACCCCTTTTTTTTTTTGTATAATTTTCATAGGAGCAAAATGGATAATGAAGGTGGACTATAAATTTCTTCTTCCTTAAACGTCGCAAAATAGTTTTAAACTCTGATGAATTCCCAAAAGTGCAAGTGAGATCTAGAGTTAAAATTGTGTATGAATGGAGGGCTATGTATGGGCAATCGCCGCTGCCAAATTCTTCTCCTACCAGGTTAAAAACCTTCACCAATTATTCCTTTTTTTCCCACGAAAGCATGAATCTTGATACAGTTTCAGTATGTTGAACAAATCAGCTAAACAAAAGAAAGATGAATAGTGGTAGATGAATCCAGTACTCAATAATTTATCTTCAGAGACTATTTTTTGAGTGTTGGAATGAAATTGGTCTAAATAGAGCTGATTTAACGTAGAGAATTCATGTGTCTTTGGGATTGAGACCGAAAGAAATAATTATTTTCAAAAGAGTTTATATACAATTTACATATTTCCATAATAGGAGAATCTTATTCCTATTCCACTCTTAAAACCTTATTCTACTTGAACACTAACTATACAATTATGGTAATACAATTATGGTAAGTATACAATACTAATTACACTCAAATACTACCTAAACTAATATACAAAATCCGAAATATACATATGATTTATTGTATATCATATGTATATTTAACACACCCTCGCAGTCATAGCGGGCGGTCTTCGAACGCTGAGACTGTCCCTAAAATCTTCAAAAATAACCGAGGGAAGACCCTTTGTAAAGATGTTTGCAATTTGATACCTGAAAGGGACATGGCAGAAGCGGACTTGACCACGAGCAAGCTTTTCGCGAACAAAGTGAATGTCTCTCTCGATATGTTTAGTGCGCTGGTGCTGAACCGGATTACCAGAAAGGTAGATGGCACTAACATTATCACAATAAACCAAGGTCGCTTTCTGAATAGGACACTGAAGCTCTAACATCAAATTACATAACCAACATGATTCAGAGACCACATTAGCTACCCCTCGATACTCGGCCTCTGCACTGGAACGGGATAAAGTCGAATGACTCTTCGCATACCATGAGACCAAGTTATTACCAAGAAACAGACAATAGCCAGACGTAGACCGCCTGGTGTCCGGACAACCACCCCAATCAGCATCTGTATACGAGACAAGTGTTGACGTTGATGAAGGATATAAATGCAAGCCATAGTCAAGTGTACCCTGAATATACCGAATGATGCGTTTGAGTGCATTCATATGCTCAACTCTGGGATCATGCATAAACAAACACACCTAATGTACGGCATACATAATAACTGGTCTTGTGAATGTAAGATATTGAAGGGCCCCGGCAAGACTGCGATAGCGGGTTGGACCCTCGTATGATGTGCCGGCTGCAGCACCAAGATTGGGTTTAGTATCAACTGGAGTGGAACACTTACAGGATGACATCTCAACCCTCTCAATGATCTCAACTGCATACTTCCTCTGGGATAAGAACAACCCACCTGCATGGCGAATGACAGCAATCCCCAAAAAATAACTCAAGGGCCCCAAGTCTTTCATAGCAAACTCAGAACTGAGCATTGTCATGATAGACTGGCGTAATGCATCGGAAGAGGCAGTCAAGATAATATGATCCACATATAATAGTATATAAGCCAAAGAAGAACCGCGACGATATATGAACAAGGAATTATCCGACATGCTGTGAATGAACCCAATAGTCGAAACATAGTCGGCAAACCTCTTATATCAGGCCCGTGGAGACTGCTTAAGCCCATATAAGGACCTTTTCAACAAACAGACATGATGAGGATATTTGGGATCCCTAAACCCTAAGGGTTGATGCATATAGACTGTTTCTTTGAGATCACCGTGTAAGAAAGCATTATTCACATCTAACTGATGAATGAGCCATGATTTCGAAAGAGCCAAGCTGAGCACAATGTGAATGGTAGCCGGTTTGACCACCGGACTAAACGTCTCACCACAATCCACACCAACCTATTGAGTCTTACCATCACCTACAAGACGAGTCTTATGCCTCGCAAACGAACCGTCAGAATTATCCTTATGAGCAAAAATCCACATAGACCGAATAATATTAACAATAGATGGACGGGGCACCAACTCCCACGTCTTATTATCAATAAGAACATTATATTCGTTGGTCATAGCAATTTTCCAATTCGGGTCATTTAAAGCAGACACTGGGTTACGGGGCAGAGGAGATTTAAGAACATTAGAATTTAAATTAAAATGTCTTTTTGGTTTTAAAATACCCCATTGACTATGAGTGATTGGTCTTTGACTCGGGGAAGAATTGGATGGATTTTGGGAATTTTCTGGACTCGGGACAGACTGGCCAACAGGCAGCGGGCCTGCTGGCCCAACACGGGAAACATGGGTAGCATCGGATGCAGGAACTGGCCCAGTTCCAGTATTGGGTCGGACTGGCCCAAATGATGAAACTGGCCTAGTGACGAGACTGGGGATAAGGGCCTGTGACGGACCAGTGGGACCAGCGAGCAGTGGGCCCGCTAGAGGATTTAGGGTGCGGGATATGTCTGAAAACTGGTGAATAATATACTGAGATATACCATCATCCAAAAAAATATACGAACTCGACACGGGATTACTAACCTTAGCAAACGGAAATTGGGATTCATAAAAAATTACATGGCGACTAATGATGATTTCATTAGAAGATAAATCAAAACATTTGTAACCACGATGATTGGACGGATAACCCAAGAACACACACGGGGTAGAACGGACCTGAAGTTTGTTAATTGTGGTCGACGGAAAGAGTGGATAACACAAGCACCCAAAGACCCTAAGATGTGAATACGAATGAGTCTTATTATATAAAATTTGAAGGGGGGACGAATATGTCAAACATTTGGAAGGAATAATGTTAAGAAGATATGTAGTCATTTGTAGAGCATGCTGCCAAAAAGACGGGGGTATGGAAGCATGAATTAGTAAAGTGCGGATAATATTATTAATGGTACGAATTTTGCGTTCGGCTTTCCCATTTTGTGAAGACGTATGAGGGCAAGAAAAATGAAAATTGATCCCATTATTTGCACAAAATTCCCGAAACACCCCATTATCATATTCTTTGTCATTATCACATTGGATATTTTTTATTTCACGTTCGAATTGGGTTCTAATGAATGCTCTCAATTTTAAGAAGATGGAAAAAACTTGAGATTTCTTCGCTATTGGAAAAGTCCAGAAAAAATTAGAATAATCATCCAAAAAGAGAACATAATACCGATGACCCAAAGAACTAAGAACAAGAGACGTCCATAGATCACTATGAATAATATCAAATGACATTTAAGTATGAGAATTAGAGTCTACAGATGGCAACTTAACTATTTTCCCTAAAGAACAAGATTGACAATTCGGAGCGCTACGCTCACCCTTACAAGAAATAAAATTGTTTTTCTCTAAGGAAGACAAAATAGACGATCCCGGATGACCTAGACGAGCATGCCACAAGGAAGGAGCAAGGGCTACAAACGTTGATGGCAAGGCTTGAAATACTTCACAGAGAACCCAAATGGATCAAATTCTATGGACACGGAATTATCAGTGGTGAATTTTCGGACAAACACCAAATTTTTAATCAATTTTGGAGCGTGAAGGGTATTTTTCAAAATAAGGGGTGGATGTGGAGGGGTAGACAATGTTTTATGACCATAACCATGAATTAAAATTGAATTACCATTACCAATAATTATACCACGATTGTTGCTCAAATTGGAATAAGACGAGAGAGTACCTGAAACGGATGTCATGTGAGTAGTGGCGCCGGTGTCCATGTACCAATTTGGGTCCGAAGGATTTATTCCAAGCGTATGCATCACGGCTTCGATGTCGGTAGGAGTGGGGCCCGCTGCATGATGGGCTTGGTGGGGCCCAGGCTTGCCTCTCTGCGGACACGATACCCCACTGGATCGCTGGATCGAGACTGGGCTGGAGTAGCTGGGCTGAAAAGAAGGCTGAAATTGGGCCAAATTATCGTGGGTTGGAGGCGCTGAAAAGTCGAGTTTGTTGGGCCACTGCCCACTGGCCCAGGCCCACGGCTGGGATCAGTGGGGCTGAGGCCCATTGTTGATGGGGCGGGGCCCACTTCCGCCGGTACTGCTGACATTACCACCGCATTTGTCACCGCGGTTTCTTCTATTATTTTTCCTAGTATTTTTGCTGCCACCGTAAGCACGGTTTTGATCCAAATTATCAACACACCCTGGAGAATTTATGGAGGACGTCATCATGACCACGAGACTTGCCCCGGTAGCCGCCTTCTTAGCCAATCCGGCTTCTTCCAAAGTAAGCATGGAACGGGCTTGATAGAACTTTGGGAGAGGGTTACTTTGACGAAGTATGGTCCCAACGCCACTAAATGCCTCGGAGAGGCCAGCAACCATCTGTAGAACCAGACGATCTTCACTAACGGGCGCACCAACGTTGCGGAGTTGGTCCGCCAATTCCTTCAACCTTTTGCAATACGATAAAACATTCGGGAAATTTTCCATGTTGACGTGGGAAAAGTCCTGCTCAAGAGTAACAACTCTGGAATTCTGATTATCTTGGAATATGTCACGCAGCCTATCCCAAGCAGCCATCGCCGTAGCGTCTGACTCAATAATCATCTGCAACAGGTTAGTAGAGATAGTAGAATAAATTCACTGAAGGACGGTGGCATCAATCGTTGTCCATAACTTAGGATCATCCTCACGTTGAGGCACCTCCGTATCCTCAGGAGCCGCGGGGATTATGTGATGGATGACTTGATGCGAGCGAGCGTGAATTTTAAACAACTCGGCCCACGTTGTGTATTGGACGTTTTCTATTTCAAGAATGAGAGGTATGTGATTCTTGATGTTAGAAACAACAAGGGTAGGATAAAACGTGCTCTTTATCGTCGACATAACAGAAGAACAATAGGTGATTTGAGGAGAAAATAAAAGAACACCACCGACGGTCACGGAATCCGGGAAGGGGGGCGGAAACTGAGCATAAGGTCGACGGAAAAGTGGTTGGAAAAATAACCTAGACTTCTGATATCATGAAAGAAATAATCTCTTGATTATTTTCATTAATTGAAAGAATTTATATACAATTTACATATTTCCATAATAGGAGAATCTTATTCCTAAAACTTTATTCTAATTGAACACTAACTATACAATTATAAGTATATAATACTAATTACACTCAAATACTACCTAAACTAATATACAAAATCCGAAATATACATATGATATATTGTATACCATATGTATATTTAACAGAGACGTATGTTGTAGCTGTAGGATCCGAAATTCTAAACAGTTTTGGATTTTTGTTTATTCCAAGTAGACCTGGATTTGATGAAATGGGATTGAATTGAGACAGTAATAAACCGTAAAAAATTTGATCTGGACATGATTAATCACCCTTGCTATTTAAACTGCTTATTTTTATTTTCTGTATTTTGTGTTTGGGTTCCAAATGCTACCATATTAAAATTATTAACTTATGTGTTGTAGTGTTCATAAGTCTCTGTTTGATTCCTGCAACATTTCACATGTTCCACAATATAGATAGCTGGAAATATGAGTCTCGACACATAGATCTTGTAAAATTCGTAGTACTAGCGTTGAGCTCAGCATTTGAAGGTTATCAGTGATCAGTGGAACTAGAGGCAGAGCCAGTAGTTGAATGTTATGCGTTCTAAATTATAGCCATCAGGTGTTAGTAACTGGATTCTAAATGTACATATTTTAGTGATAAATACTAGTATATGGTTTGAACTAAAGCTACTAGGTTCGGCCGAACCCATACTTCATTTCTAGCTCCGCCCATGAGTGTTAACGCCTATTATTTTTTCATATGTTTTATATTCTTAGTTGAGGGAGGTTATTGAAATGTAAGAGTAGGACTACGCTATATGCAGGTAACTGTGAAATTTGTGCTTCTCTGTGTTTATGGAACATAGTATGATCCTCCGATCCCTGTATTTCATTCCTCTCTTCCTGTTTTATGGGAAGTCCTTCTGTTGTTGCAGCTGACTGAAATTAATGCTGTAAGGAAATATTTCCATGGTTTCTCTCTTCAGAGGAACAGGAGACACTGGTGCTGTCCCTCCATTCAGCCATCTTAAGAGTTAAACAGCAAAAACAATGATAAACGGGTGGATCTTGGATATTTGACTATGGTGGTGAACACTATGCAATACCTTAGATGTGTTTCAACCTTTTCTGAATATATCATGTCTTTACATTAAAAACTAATCAGTGAACAAAAAAATTCTAAATATTTTGTCAGCGTCATCTAAGTTTTTTAATGTTGTTTCTGCAGTTAACATATAACATGCATCTTTTATTTCTTGTTTCCTTCACTCTCAACTCTTGAGCCCCTTCTTTCCACTTGGGGTGGGGGGGGGAGGGGGGTGGGGTGGGGGAGGAGAGGAAGAGGAGCAATTTTGAAATGAAAATATACAGGGTACTGGTAGACTCTCTCCAAACAATTGCCCCCTCAAGTAGATGCAGCCCGCCAATGATTGATATAGAATGCCAAAGAACTTGTAGCTAGTAAAAATTAGCCTGAAGTTTTGATCAAGTCAGAAATGTGTGCCTAACTGCCTATATGGTTTCTATGAGTATTAGTTGCCCTACATGATAATGAATAATGTCCCAGCATCTAACGCTTTTACATCGACTAAAACATAGATATTGTTGGAAATTTACTAATGTGGAATTAAGTTTATCCCGTTATTTTTTATTCGAATAATTGGGGTCTCGCACGTTGGAAACGTCGTTTCCACACACGTGCACTTGTAGTGCCAAGTATCGTAAATTTCGTTAGTGAAAGAGATATTGATACGTAAGTAAATGTTTGAAACATAGAATAATTTACGGTTATTGGCTAAATAACAAGTATTCCACGTTGGTAAACGAAGGAAGGATTGTGCGAAGTGTAAGATGGAACGAGTCGGAAAGGGCCGCAAAGCCGCGAAGGGTCGCGGCGCCAACCCGTCAGAGTCGCGGCGCTAATTGGCCCGATGGCCACTGGAGCTGCGGCGCCAGTGTGGCAGAGCCGTGGCGCTTCCTTGGCAGTGATTGTGCGACGGAATGCCAAAAGTTTTGGCTGTTGGGGTGGCTTCAATGGCATTGATTCCACCACTAATTAGCCATTACTTGTGCCATTACTTGGCTGGTCATCATGGGAATTCAATGGCCATTACTTGGCTATTGAATGGCCATTACTTGGCTATTGAATGGCCATTACTTGGCTATTGAAGGGCCATTACATAGGCATATGAAGAGCCATCTTGCACACCTATAAATTGAGGCATTTGACTCAATTCCATAGACAGATACACAAGTTAAAAACACCACAAAGAGATCAGATTTTCCTGATAGCAATCCTTCTCTCAGCAATCTTCTTTATTCGTGTTCTTCGCTGGGATCATTTGTGTAGACTTTGCACATTTGATGGTTTGTTGTTTTATCTTAGGAGACTATTACCCACACTTTCGTAAAAACATATATATACGGGGGCAATATTGTCTTAAAGACAGAAAGTCATCTCTCGACTCAGCCGGTGGTGTTGCGATTATATAATTGGTTGCTAAGTGTTTCAGGTGTGAAATTGAATCTCAAATGACTCTAACTGTTGGGATTCTCAGCGGTTCGACAAGCCACAAGTGTAGTAGTTCATATTCTTGTATTTCTGAATACAAGATCCAGATTTGAAGCTCTAGTTCAAAGATTAAAATATTGACAACTTCTTGTTGTAATCTTTGTTGTTTATCCTTTCGAAGCACTTGTAATAGTTATTTACCATTCCCCTACATGCTTTATATCCAACAGTTTTAAGACAAGATTGTATTAGTGCTCGAAAGATGTTTGCCAACAGATATGGTCCCAAATCTGGTTGTGGTTTTCTTCTTGAAAATAGTTTTGTTGACAGTTCTGTTAACAGTTCAAACACTGTCTCTGTCAACAACCGTGCTCTAAAATCTGGTCCTAGTTTTCGCTCTCTCTTTGACAATAGTTACAAATCTGTTTCCGTCAAAGGTGGGATCTTTGTCTTTGATGTTGAGCTTCAAGATACTGCTGATAGTCATGCTAGTACGGCGAAAGATCGAGGACGAGTTGTTGTCACCGCTCCTGAGAGTGGTAGAAACAAGCGCCCACGAGAGGTAGAGGTTGTCAACTGGGACAAGAGGAGAAGGCTGAAGATGTTGTTCTATCATGTAGCAGAAGGCCTATATCTGTTCCAGACAAAAGATCCGAATTATGGTAAGGAGGAAATGGACACTCAGTCATACTGAAGTGGGCCAGAGTCCAAAAGGTCTAAGTTAATTTATCTTTTCTTATCTATAATGTGTTTAGATGATATCTGAATAAGAGTGTGTAAAGCAAGGCTAGGAATATGAACGTGTTTTCATTAAACCTTATATTCCCTACACTCTAAAATCAGAAATTGAATCTCCCTCCTTCCCGGTTAAAGATTGGTACTGGAAAACAAAACTTAAAAAATCCGTTCTTTTGGGTGTAATTATTAAAAGTGTGTAAAGTATGTTCGCACATACGAAGGAGAGATATCCACTGACTGTGCGAAACTGTTACCACTCTTAAGCAAGCGCCAGGAATTGTCTAGGCACCAATCTCAAGGGAAGAAGACTAAAAGATAATGGCTTATCTTAAGATGTTGAACCTGTCACACTACCTGACAGAAGATCCTTCATTTGATAGGATGGTATTGGACACTCAGTCGTACAAAGCCTATGGGCGACTGAAGTGGGCCAGAGTTTCAGGTCTTAAATGATCTGAAGGCCAAAGGAAAGGCAGAAAAGAAATTGGACACTCAGTTTGCCAAAGCAATTGGAGTGGGCTAGAGTATCCAGATCACATATGATCCGGTTACGCCCTAACCACAGATAAGAGGTTGTTCACGTGAAGCAACGCCACCTCTAAAGTAGAAGGGGTTTGAGAGGTTGTCCTAAAAAAGGACTTTAGAAATGAGATCACTCTAAATGAGGTGATACATGTTCCAAACTTGATTGTAGGGACACTGTTGGTCAAGCTGATTTGGGACTAGTCCAACAGGTCTGTAATAACTAAGAACGATACAGTATGTCTGTAGCCAAATGAATGATATATTTGTAATTCGTGCATCTATGCCATCATAGATTAAGACACGTTAAATAGAAAGTCATTCAAAAGCTAACTAAGTTGAGATTGTTGCCTTCTGTCGACATAAACCCTCAAAATGAATGTGAGGTGGACGAAGAGGCAAAATCACCTTTCCATTTCGCAAAAGGAATAGCGATAGAAGCATCGCTCCTCTAGAACTTAGTCACACCTACATGGGTGAATTGAAGTTTGTACAAAATAGAGGGGGGAGACAAGTACTTTGTGACCTTCATAGATGATGGTACAACATGTTGCATCCTTTTTCTGTTGAAAAACAAAGATGAAGCTGTTGAAGCGGATAAGCGCTACAAAGCAGAAGTTGAAAATCACTCAGCCTACGGATTGAGGAATTCGTAGTGATAGAGGGGGAGAATGTGAAGCATCGTTTATCAAACGACTGCTCCTTACTCACCTCAGTCTAACGGTGTTAGCCAAGCGCAAAGTCGTGTGCCCAAAATATGTGGGGCAAGATGATCCTTCCTGCTAATGCGATTCTCAACAGAACTCCGCATAAAGATAAGGATAACCCTCCATGTGAAACTGGAAAGGATCCCACCTACAAATGTTGTGATGTGGGGTGGCTTGGTAGAGATTGGAATACCGAAACAGGTCAAGTTGGACCTAAGACTGTAGATTGCATATCCACTGGATCTGTAAATAACATTAGTGTTTATCGCCTCTTAGTGTTAAAGAATGCTGAGTTCTTTGAAGACATCTTTCCTTGAGAGGAAAAATAAATAATTGCTCAAGGTTAACAAGAACCCCCGAGTGCCTGATTATCCGGAACCAGACATTCTAGATCTATAGGACTCGGAAGTTACTGACTATTCGGAACTTAATGTTCCAGATCTACAGAACTCAGGGATTCTAGATGTTGAACCGAGACGGAGCAAAGAGGTGACAAAAACTTGTTCCAGGCCTTCTAGCTTGTATGGTTGGAAATAAACCATGGACAATTAACAAAGAATTGTCATCTTCAGAAGCGCTGCTTTGGAAAGAAGCTACAGATTTCATCGGATAGAACCATACTTGTGTAATGGTTGGCCTTCCTCCGGGAAAAGAACATTTGGGTTGTAAAAGTGGATACTCAAATTGAGTACAAAGTAGATGGATCTACTGACGAGTATAAGGCCTCGGCTACTTGGACATGTGCTCTCCTGTGAATAACTTAACATCCAGGGCCATTGCAGTCTTGCATGACATGGATGTTGAGACAGCCTTCCTAACCGGATAGTTGGAAGGCGAGGATCAAAGTTGATTTGTTGGAATGTTGGGCTTCTTCGTGAACTTTCTTTTTGGTCTCTGAAATATTTACATTTTGGTCCGGGAAAGTTTCAGATGAAACAGAAATAATGAATCTGACAACAGAAACATTGACTCTGAAGTTAGAAAGCCAACAGTTGGAAAGACAACAATCTGAAAGTGGAAGTCATATTGAAACAAAGTTTCGATATGAAAGATATGGGCATACAGATGACATTTTAGGAATTGGGATTTCTAAGACATCTAACGGACTGGTCTAATTTCAAACTTATTTGTGAGGTATTTGACAGTATCGTTGAGTCACCAATGGATACGAATCATAGAATTGATTGGAATCATGGTGCACCCGTATACCAGGAGCGATATGTGCAGGTCACATGTAGTTCAATGTATTTTACACACTACAACTGACCTGGTATCGACTTACAAAGTAGATCAATTGAACTAAGGTTCACTTGTGATTCTGGAAATGATCGATAGAATGCGTTAAATCGGATATGACGATATCTGAAATACTTGCTTATCTACAGATTATGGTATTCTAGATGTCCAGCGGTTCTTGGAGAACACAGTGATGCAAACTGGACATCGGACTTGAAGAACACCAAAGCCACAAGTAGATGTGTATGGTGTGTCTTTGAAAATCCTCTAAGCAAACTTGCATCGGCCGATTCATGATAGAATCGGAGTTTATCGCTTTGGACAAAACATGAAAAGAAGTTGAGTAACTTCATGACCTCTTAGATGATGTCCCTTATTGGGAGAAACCCGTGCCTTCGGCAGTTATACACTGTGACTAGCCAATCGTCTTTAGAGAGGGCACGGATAACGGCGTCTGGACATATTAGTCAGAGAATAAGACTATTGGGCAGTTGATCATCACATGTATCACTTCCTTGATTATTAATCAAAGGATATAGCGGACCCTTTAACTAAGGGACTACCCGAAGATCAAGAGTTCTGCCTGTCTAGGGGAATGAGCTTAAAACCCAAACAATACGAACCATTGCGGTGGTAACCCAACCATATTGACCGAAGATCCCAAGAATTTGGTTCAATGGGAAAACTAAGATGTAAAAGGTTCAGTTGAGCGCTTTGGTGGAAGCAAGAGCAATTCAGATTATGATTTCTGTAAAGAAACGTAAATCCAAAGTCGTTCCCGCGATAGACGTTAAATTCTACCTACATGGTGGGTAAAGGTTAAGTTTCAAAACCTTTAACGATCCTCAAGCGTTTGAGGTTAAGGTTTGAAAAACTTTTAATGATTCCTAACGCTTGTGAAGAGGGGTATAGCAGGATATCTTGTAGGAGATCACTTATTTAAGTGCGAGGACAGGCCGCCTCAAATGAACGCACTTAAGAATCCAAGTGTGTCCACGGCCACAATGTAATGATCAATAAGAAGAAACGAATAATGGGGAGGTATTGTGTTGGTATCATTGTCTTGACTTATATTAAACACTGACGGTTCAAGACATCACATTCACCGCACAGTAAGTAAGTCCGATGGTATTCAACTAGGGATGGTTCAAAGCGGAAGCTACCTTTCCTGATGCAATATCTTTTCGCTGAAAAATTGTTGAAAGTAGACACCTTGTGTGTGCGCCAAAATCTCTTTCAAGCGGGGATTATTGGAAATTTACTAATGTGGAATTAAGTTTATCCCGTTATTTATGAATCGAACAATTGGGGCCTCGCACGTTGGAAAAGTCGTTTCCATACACGTGCACTTGTAGTGCCAAGTATCGTAAATTTTGTTATTGAAAGAGATATTGGTACGTAAGTAAATGTTTGAGACATAGAATAATGGATGATTATTGGCTAAATAACAAGTATTCCACGTCGTTAAACGAATGAAGGATTGTGCGAAGTGTAAGATGGAACAAGTCGGAAAGGGCCAGCAGAGCCACGAAGGGCCGCGACGCCAACCCGTCAGAACCGCGACGCCTTCAGGGCTGGGCCGCAGAGCTAATTGGCCCGATGGCCACTTGAGCCGCGGTGCCGCGGCGCCAGTGTGGCAGAGCCGCGACGCTTCCTTGGCAGTGACTGTGCCACAGAATGCCAAAAGTTTTGGCTGTTGGGATGGCTTCAATGGCATTGATTCCACCACTAATTAGCCATTACTTGTGCCATTACTTGGCTGGTCATCATGGGGATTCAATGGCCATTACTTGGCTATTGAATGGCCATTACTTGACTATTGAAGGGCCATTACATGGGCATATGAAGAGCCATCTTGCACACCTATAAATTGATGCCTTTGGCTCAATTCTATAGACATATTCACAAGTTAACAACACCACAAAGAGATCAGATTTTCCTGATAGCAATCCTTCTCTTAGCAATCTTCTTTATTCGTGTTCTTTGCTTGGATCATTTGTGTAGGCTTTTCACATTTGATGGTTTGTTGTTTTATCTTGGGAGACTATTGCCCACACTTCCATAAAAGCATATATATACGGAGGCAATCTTGTCTTAAAGACAAAGAGTCATCTCTCGACTCAGCCAGTGATGTTGCGATTATCTAATTGGTTGCTAAGTGTTTCAGGTGTGAAATTGAATCTCAAGGGACTCTAACCGTTGGGATTCTCAGCGGTTCGACAAGCCACAAGTGTAGCAGTTCATGTTCTTGTATTTCTGAATACAAGATCCATATTTGAAGCTCTAGTTCAAAGATTAAAAGATTGACAACTTCTTGTTGTAATCTTTGTTGTTTACCCTTTCGAAGCACTTGTAATAGTTATTTACTATTCCCCTACATGCTTTATATCCAACAGATACATCCCCATTGTTGTATGGACAAATTGATTAGGCCGAATAATTCCACATGTTAGATCGACCTGTCATATATGATGAAAATTATGCCATTTGGTCGATTGATATAATAAATTATGGTGAATCTGTGTCGCTACTATAAAGTGTTTTTCATAGTTTAATAGAGAAAAGAGAGAAGAGCAAGCCGATTTCTTTTATTTTCTTATTAAACTTAAACAAAGATATTGCTTTTGCAGTGGTTTGCAGTTGCTTCACTAATTGTGTTTGGAGTTACTGTTTTGAGCAAGTCAAGCATAGAGAAAAAACTCATACAAGTTAGACGGCCTTTCTGGATTTAACTTCCATTTCTGCAATCAATTTCCTGACTGTTTAGCTTTGAAGGTGTGAGCCTAATATCGGATGTAGATTTTATTGGCCTGAACATAAACTACTGTGGAATATATGGCTTAAAATCAACATATATCGCATTTGTGGGCTATGTTTATATTGCTGCTCTTGTAATACTGCAATGCTGGGACTTGTTCAGTACTTGTTTTGTGGTCAGGCAACTTCTCAATGATCCAATTCGTCCTAAGAATGCCTCATGAGTATTTTATGCTTTAATTTTTCACCTTGTATATCTCGTAATAATTTAATTTAAGTAATTTACCAAGACTTATATAACACATTGTTTTATAATTTATAATTTAATAATTTTAACATATTCTTGAATTAGCACTTTTGAATTAAAAATTCGTGAGACTTTACATATGGCGTGTTAGGATTGAGAAAATGACAAAATTTTATAAAATGGTACCTTAAATATACTCTTGAACAATTTTGATCTTCTAAATTTCAAAATTATTTTTAGTTTCCATCAAATATTTAACTAACTATGGCTATTAGATTTTATAAAATCTACGAAATAAAAAGATTTAACTAGAACACAAGGAAAGTCTCTGTAAATTTTGAAAATATATCACTAAAAGTTGCACCTGACACAAAAAAAAATTAGACAAAATGTAGCAAAAAGTACATCTTTTTAGCTGCACTAAACTCCAAAAATATATTTAAAATAGCAGAAACTATTTCATGTTAAGTACTGTACTTTTTTACACAGCTCATGTTAATCCAACAATCATAAAGTATTTAACATAGACCAAAAGTATGCTCATTTTTTATGATTTTAAGAATTAAAATTACTTAGGAGTATATTTAAAGGGCAACTTTAAACTAATTCCAGACATAAGGTAGTATTATTTTTGTCATTTTCTCTCTTGTGATGTGTCCCTTTTAAAACACTAGTCTCACGGCAATGAAACGTTTCACAAATTTAAAGATCTTTTACTCTACCCCGCCTCAACCCCAATTCTTAAAAAGCAGATTTTTTTCAAAATGCTTGCATGGCTTTTGATTCCAATCCACTTTTTTTATACAGTAAGCGCTCTATTAGTGAAAGATAAACTTTGAAAAATACTCATTTAGCAATATAGCAACCATCAACATGGCTAAAAGACACATAAAAAGTTGTCTTTTTTCTACTTATCAAGCACAAATCTCAATATATAAGCTTCCAATCAGTCATGCCTTTGCAGTCAATTTTCAGAAAACACTATATATATTAAGAAATCTTGAGCTCTACCTCTCAAAAATCGGGTGGAAGGGGTAACATGTGCATACACTACACTTATTATTGTTGTACTATATATATAGAAAGAAAGTAGTTGAGTACTGTAACTAAAATTTATTTTCAAAGGGTACTAAAGAAACTCAAGAAAGAGGAAGAAAACAAAAAGATGGTGGTGGTGTTTGGTGTTTGGTGTTTGGTGTATGGTGTTGACAGGTAAAAGATAAAATTTAATGAAATTTTAAAAAAAAAAAAAAACAAACAAAAAAAGAAAAAAAAAAGAAAAAGAGTTGTTGGGTGATGTCAATGTGGGTGTGTACTCTTCCTCTTTGCTCTTTTCTTTCAACGACTGCTCTTTCTTCACTGATATTTATCTCCTTCAACTTAGGGTTTTCAGTTTTGACCCTTTTCTTTCTTGATTTTTCTTTATCAATTATGTAGCAGCTCTACTATGTAAGCTTTACATGTACTCTATGGACTCTTTAATGGGTGTTTTTTTGTTTTTGTTTTTGGGCAGTTGATATCTGTTCATACCTAATTCAGTTGGGGTAGAATAAAAATCTGAACTTGTAGGTTTTGATGAGAGTTTCCAGCTTGTTTATGAGTTGGTTTGAGCTTGAATTTGGGTTTGTTAATTGTTTTTGACTTGCTTTGGTTTTGGCCTTTTGGGGTTTTACTTATCTGAAGTGGGTGTAATTAGTTTTTCAGAATCTTGATTAACTGATTGTTTAATTGCTGTTGAAGTTCATTTTCATTTCCTGTTTGTATGATTGATCTGCAAGATTTCATTTTTAAAGTGCCCATTTTTGGCTTTGCTAGTTTTTTGGTTATAAAGATTGGTTCTTTCTATGCTGAAAGACTTGGTTTTTCAGTTAGAACTCCTTTTTTATGCTTTAGTTTAGATTAAGTCAAGGCATTGTCTTGTGAAATACTTATTAGCCTTAAAACCTCTCCATTTATTACTGCAGAGTGTATGTTTTAGCCAATACAATGAACACTGTTCAGCTGGAGGAAAGAGCTAGTAGAGTTAAGCGTGCTGTTAAGAGATAATCATCAAGCTCTGATTTTTATTCTCATTTTTTTTGTTAGCGTGGGGGTGGGGGTGGGGGTGAGCTACTCTTTAGGTTAAGTTGCTTGTACTGAAATCTTAAGGAGACTGATAATTGGTGTTGGTGCAAGTATTTCTCTGTCTACTTGGTTGAAATCAGAGCAGCTTTTTGTTGGATGGAAATGTAAGTCCATAGTAAGTATTAGCGAATATTCTCCGAATATTCACAGTATATTTTGTAATTATGATAGATGTATATTTAAGGTAACTTATGATTCTTATTGTATTATGAATCAATCATTTAAGGTAAGTTAGGATTCTTATTGTATTAGAAATCAACCATTTGTACAACTATATATATTGTGATTAATGAAAGGAATCCCTAAGGAAAATTATTCCAATCTTACATGGTATCAAGGGTCAAACCCTAATCCCTACTCTTCTCTTTCTCCCAAGCCGCCGCCGCCGACTACCACCCAAATTCTTTTCCCTTCCTCTCGGCCGACGGCAACGCTACTACCACCATGTCTCGCCCTACTTCCCCACAAATTTCGGTTCCTCCACTGGCACTTTTGACAACCCTCCTCAACGATCATCGTCTTCTTTTCACCCGACATTTGCCGTTACCAACATCAAGAATTTTATCCCTATAATTCTTGACCAAGAAGACTGTCAATATTCCATGTGGATAGAACTGTTCTATATTCATGCCTGTGCGTACAATGTGCTAGATCATATTGATGATTCTGTTCCTCATCCCACTGATGTTGCAGACTCGACATGGCGTCACCTTGACGCCATCGTCAAACAATGGATTTACGGGACCATCTCAAAGGATTTGTTGTGTACTATCATGAAAACAGGTGCTACGGCACGTGAACTCTGGGTACGGTTAGAAGAATTTTTTCAAGATAATAAAAATACTCGGGCCGTGTATTTGCAAGAGCAATTTAACAATACGCGTCTTGAGAATTTTAACATGTCCGAATATTGTAAACAACTGAAACTCATAGCCGATCAACTTTCCAACGTAGGGACATCTGTTTCAGAAACCAAGATGGTACTTCAACTAGTTGCCGGTTTACCGAAAGGTGAATACGATACACTTGCGACAATAATTCAACAGGTCGACCCACTACCAAGTTTCAACAAGGCGCGTTCACAACATTTGTTTGAAGAAACCCGCCGTACTAAATAGGAGAAGCACAATAAGAAGGCACTAGCCATTGAAAGCACACCACCGACGGCCACCCAGCCACCACCGCCAGACCACCACCAGCAGCAGTCCCGCGGCGGCGGATGTGGCGGCAGAGGCCGTGGTGGCAACAACAAAGGGAAGGGCCGCGACAAGGGCCAAAGGAACCAACTGCCAGGCCCAACACATGTTCCCTACTTTCAGTGGGCTGGACAGCCCCCTTGGCCGAATTTCGGGAACTGGGCCTCGCCTCATGCCCCTACCCGACATTAGGGGCCCAATTCCAGCAAGGTTGGTAGCCAGGCCTCTTGGGCTCCGCCCCCGCCAACCGGCAGGCCCACCAGCCCACACAACAAGCCCATCTGGTAGCAGCCAATCAGCACCTGCAAGGCAGCAGCCTGGCCCCCACCGATTTGGGCCAGGCCTTCAACACCGTGAACCTTCAACAACCCGATGATAATTGGTACATGGACACCAGAGCCACATCTCACCTCACCCGATCGTCAGGTAACTTATCTCAACTGCTTCGGTTACAGTGCCATGCCTCAATTTATTACTGTCGGCAATGGTCATCGCATTCCAATTGAAGGTTACGGTAACACACATACCAAACATCTTCACCCGCCTTTCTCCCTAAATCACGTCCTTTACACCCCTAACATCATTAAAAACTTTATCTCTGTTAGAAAATTCACTTGCAATAATTTTGTGTCTGTCGAATTTGACCCTTTTGGTTTTTCTGTGAAGGATCTCAATACAGGAAAAATTCTTACGCGCTGCAATAGTGTGGGAGACCTCTACCCCTTCACTCAATCTTCCGTTGTCAGATCGCAATCACCTCTATCCCTTGCGGCTATCTCTCCATCAACTTGACACAACAGACTCGGACACCCCGGAGACCCTGTTTTTAATTTTCTTAGGACTACTAAGCGTATTCAATGTAATAATGTGAAACTTGCCCAACACTGTTTTTCTTGCCCGCTTGGCAAGCATACTCGTCTTCCATTTATGTCATCCAACAGTGTTATTTTTTCTCCTTTTGATATTGTTTATGCTGATTTGTGGACATCTCCGGTTGTTAGCTCTTTGGGTCACAAATTTTATCTAGTATTCTTAGATGATTTTTCACATTTTGTCTAGATTTACCCACTGAAATTCAAATCTGAAGTTTTTGTCAAGTTCTTTGAATTTCAAAAATTCATTAAAACACAGTTTGAAAAATCTATCAAATCGTTCCAATGTGATAATGGACGTGAATTTAATAACTCGGCATTTCACAATTTCTGCTCTAAACAAGACATGGTTTTCCGTTTTTTCTGTCTCTATACTTCCTCCCAAAATGGAAAGGATGAATGAATTATACGTACCATCAATAATATGGTTCGCACCCTTTTGTTTCATGCCTGTCTTCCACCGCCTTTTTGGGTCTATGCTGTTAAAATGGTAGAATTCCTTCTTAATATTTTACTAACTAGCACTCTCCAAAACAAGACCCCTACCGAAATCTTATACCGTAGGTTCCCATCCTATGATCATCTCCGTATTTTCAGCTGCTTATGGTACCCCAACCTAGCCTCCACTGCACCTCACAAACTCGCCCCACGCACCACGCCCTGTGTCTTCGTTGGTCTCTCTCCTACTCATCGGGGCTACCTGTGCTATGACATAGCCACTCGCAAAATTATTGTCTCCCGTCACGTCACATTTGACGAGACGACCTTTCCTTTTTCAAATCTCCAAAAATTTCAGACCACCGATTACACCTTTCTCCATGAACCGAGTCTGTCCCCGACTATCCAACTACACCCGGAACACTGTACTCAGGGTTCCAAACCTCCAGTGAGTGACTATAAATGATTATGTCATTGAGGTTTTCCACTACAAACTGGTCAAGGTAAGGGTTTAAGTTATCCATTTAAGTGCGGAACAAGACCTGAATTGGGATGATATTCATAGATCGCTTACTCTTTATGTACGTTATGGAGTCTCCACTCCATGTTGAAAGCTCTTTCAAATAGCATGCGCTCGTTTGAGTGATTCATAAACCCTCGTCGGGATAAACAAGCAAGGGTTTCATCCTCTACTTATGGGAATGTCTTCGATCTGGCTCTTTTTCCCTGTAGGTTTATAACACGCTAGGCTAGCGTTGAAAGGTATTCTATCTTTCTCTTTTTGTTGTTCGGCTCGATAGAATTGTTTAGAATCCTCTCCTAGCTTCCTCTTTTCATAGATATGAAGACTATAAAACGTCGATCAGAGAGGAGGGTTGTTCTAAGATATAGAAGTAGTTAAGGGCTTGACTAAGTAGTAGATATGGGATTCTATCCAATCATTGTACCACCGGCAGCCCACTGTTCCGACAGAGCCTGCGCCAGCAGCTCCATCCCCGCCATTGTTCGGCGTCGTCTCCAACCAGACACCTCCCAGCTCTCGGTCGAACACCCCACTGCTTGACCCAACTATGTCTCCCCGCCCAACCAACCACCGCTCGCCTCCGTAACCCGACCCACCCACACAAATCACAAAATCCAGACCACCCACTGCTGCCTACCCACCGTATGGAGACTCGTGCACAACACAGAATTTTCAAATCCAAGGTCCATTTTAACCTCTTCGCACAAACCATATCACCCATTCCAAAAAATTCAAAACTAGCCAAACTGGACCTTAATTGAAATGCGGCCATGTGCGAGGATTTTAATGCTTTAACCAAACAGAACATTTGGGATTTGGTACCTAGACCGGAAGGTGTGAATGTTATCCGGTGCATGTGGCTATTTCGTCACAAATACAGAGACAGTGGTGACTTGGAGCGGTATAAGGCAAGACTGGTTTCTAATGGCACTAATCAGCAGGAGGGTGTTGATTGTGGTGAGACATTCAGTTCGGTTGTTAAACCGGCTACTATTCGAACTGTTCTCAGTATTACTATGGGCATGCATTGGCCGATTCATCAGCTTGATGTCAAGAATGCGTTTCTTCATGGGGATTTGAAAGAAACTGTGTACATGCATCAGCCCCTTGGCTTTGTTCATCCGGCAGTTCTGCAATTTGTATGTCGTCTCAAGAAGTCATTGTATGGCTTGAAACAGGCACCCCGCGCTTGGTATGATTGTTTTGCCAGGTATCTTATGCAGATCATATTTATACGCAACAAGTGTGATAACTCTCTCTTCACTTTTCATTGAGGTAGCATCACTGCTTAATTGCTATTATATGTGGATGACATTGTTCTTACTGCCTCCTCTGATGGTTTGAAGAATGAAATCATTGCTCTACTCAAAACTGAATTTGCTATGACTGACTTGGGCAAGCTGAGTTATTTCTTGGGTATATCCGTGACCAGATCTGCGGCTACTATGTTTTTGTGTCCACGCAAATATGCGGAGGAGATAGTGTACAGGGCTAAGATGGCAAATTGTAAAATTATGCCAACTCCGGTTGACTCGAAATCCAAGCTCAGTGCCAATGAGGGCGCGCTAGTTTCTGATCCCACTCTATATCGGAGTCTTGCAGGTGCCCTTCAGTATCTTACATTCAGTAGGCCTGATATTGCATATGCCGTTCAGCAGGTGTGTCTGTTTATGCATGACCCTCGAGAGTCCCATTTTGCGGCCCTCAAACATATTATCAGATACGTTAAGGGCACACTGGACTTTGGACTGCATCTCTATCCCTCTGCCCCAACCAAGTTACTCTCCTACATGGATGCAGATTGGGCAGGATGCCCGGACACACGTTGCTCCACCTCAGGCTACTGTGTATTTCTTGGGGATAATCTTATTTCATGGTCCGCCAAGCGGCAGGCCACGCTATCCCGTTCGAGTGCTGAAGCAGAGTATCGCGGAGTTGTTAATGTCGTTGCTGAGATCTGTTGGCTCCGAAATCTTCTTTTGGAGCTCCAGTGTCCACTGCGAAAGGCGTCTATAGTCTACTGTGACAACATATCTGCTATCTATATGTCTCACAATCCGGTCCAACATCAGCGGATCAAGCATATCGAGATGGATATTCACTTTGTGCGTGAGAAGGTTGCCCTTGGTCAGGTCAAAATATTACACGTGCCTTCCTCCTATCAGTATGCAGATATTTTCACAAAGGGACTACCAAGACAGGTCTTCACCGACTTCCTATCCAGCCTTAGCGTTCGGCCTCCTCCCGCTCCGACTGAGGCGGAGTATTAACCGAATATTCACAGTATATTTTGTAATTATGATAGATGTATATTTAAGGTAACTTAGGATTCTTATTCTATTAGGAATCAACCATTTAAGGTAAGTTAGGATTATTAGGAATCAACCATTTGTACAACTATATATATTGTGATTAATGAAAGGAATTCCTAAAGGAAATTATTCCAATCTTACAGTAAGCTTTAGTCATCAAAGATAACTAATGACTATTGTGTTTGTCCATCGTTTCTAGCACGAGCAAAAAGATTACCCCCTCCGTCCCAATTTTTGTGAAGGTGTTTGACTAGGCACGGAGTTTAAGAATGAAACGAAGACTTTTGAAACTTGTGGTCTAAAATAAGCAATAGATATTTGTGTATCTATAAATCATCTCAGTTAAGGTAAAATGTGAAGTTTAAAGTTAAGTTGTTACTAAATATAGAAAGGTATCATTCTTTTTAGGACTAACTAAAAGGAAAGAATGTCACATAAATTGGTACGGAGGGAATACTATGTTAAATAGCTTTACCCATTCCTTACTTCCAGTCAAGAGGAACAAATTCAAGAAACTGAAATATGTTCCGAATTGATCATTCATGTTTGGTGAAGAGACAACGGTCACTAAAAAGTGTGCCCTTTCTAAGATTATCATTAATTCTTTTAAGCTTCCATTTTTTGTACTGGCAATTGATAGTCTCATATGGAGTTAAGCTGTATTATGGAATCGTTTTGTCTCAGTCAATCATGAATTATGAGCTGTGCTGCAATGTTGTTTCAGAAGTGAATATGGCAAAAATTCTCCTTTCAATCTGTATTTTAGCTTGAATTTCATCTTGAGATCAGTTATCGGTGACACTGACAAGATAAAACATTGCTAAGCTTCTACCCTTTTTGTTTAATTCTTTCTAGGCTTATTTGTTTGTTTGTTTTCTTTTTCTTTTCCCATAGGAACTTAGATATCTCAGCATCAATAATGTTTTTTTTAGGCCTAAAGTAATCTCATCCCGGATTAGCTTAGTCATAATTGTACTGCTTTTCAACAGCTCCTATGAATTTAACTTTACACGTTTTATGTGTGTCACTTGGTTGAAATCTGCTTCCGGATTACTTTACTTGCCATAAGTCATAACTAATCTGCGCTTGTGTTTTCCCATTTTGGGATGGACACTTAATTTTTATGTGAAGTCCGGATTGTTGCAATCTCAGACATCTACCTATATAACGGAACAAATATGTGGGTCTCTACCATCACCAAAGCGTTACAAATCTTGTGTTCGTTTCTCATCTCTGCTTCCTTATGTTCTATTAAGGCCGGTGGTGCTAATGATGTGTTTTTTTTCTTTCAGGTTCTTTATGATTCAGCCTTGACTAAGAGAATGCAGATCTGAATTTGTTGGTAGTTGGTAAGTATGTCCTTGTTGGATTCGTTTATGTATGTGTTTGCTTTCTTGAAATGGAATGGATTAATTTTTTTGGATACTTTACCTTTTTTGCGACTCTTCTATTTCCCTTATTTTCTTTTGTTAATAGCATTTGAAGGTTAAGGCTTTGACTGTTGATTCTTCCTGCTCATGTGTTCTTTAATTATTTGAGAGATAAGATAGAGAGAAAGGGAGAAATGAGAGGTTGTGTAGATCATCTTTGTTGGTTAACGAATCAAAGGTGATTCCAGGATTTAAATTTTGTGGGTTCAACTTTTGAGGTTTTTCGTATTGAATCCTATATTTTTTAAAGTTATGGGTTCATATCTCCTATCTGTTGCAACTTTGCTGAATTTTTATACATAAATTTATGCTACGCGTCAAAAGTACTAGGTTCATATGAACCTGGTACCGTAACGGTGGATCCCCCATTGAGCGAGAGAAAACCAAAGGTGTAAACATTTGTGGTGAGCGCAAGAAAACCGTTGTGGCTGTAATCGACTTGAAATTAAAAGATCTAATGGAACCCTTGTAGCCCAAGGGAAATTAGATGTAGGTACCACACCAGTACGCAACCAGTATAAAATACTTGTGTCATTTACTTTAATTGTTGTCTTAGAGTATTCACAGACACTATCCTTGCCGCGAAAAAGATGTGACCTATTTGATTTTCTAAATTTTGGCTACAGGGGTTGGTTTTTCCTTGATGAGTATATGTCATTTTTGTCGGATTGAAGGCTGACACTGATTTTGACAGTAACTCCCTGCAGATATCATATGGACGACAGTGGGCATCGCGATAATGGAAGGCATAAACCGCCTCAGGGTCAGGTATGTAGCAGCAGTTAAAGTTGATTGCTTAAGTCTAGGTTCTTAGTTTGGATCTCAAGTACGATACCGAGGTGTTGTAGATCTTGGATTCTTGATGGGTTCAATCTTTATGTTCTTAGCACTTAATCCATTGGACTTCTAAAATTGGGTTCAAAATGTACTGTTATTGAAATTTTAGTGATATTTTGCATGTATATCTAAGCTTCGTGTCAAAAAGCTGGGTTCAGTTGAACCCGTACCTTCTCATCTACATCCGCACTAGTTGTTACTAGAAAAAAAGGGTAAAAAATATCCTTGAACTATTTCAAATAGGTCAAATTTACCCTCCGTTATGTTTTTGGATAAAAAATTCCCTCCAGCTAGCCAATATTAGTAAATGGGCTAGTTGGAGGGCCTTTTGAGCCAAAAACGTAACGGCGAGGGCTTTTTTGGGCCAAAAACGTAACGGATGGTAAAAGTTGATCTATTTCGAATAGTTTAGGGGTATTTTTGGCCCGCTTCCCTTAAATCTTTAATATGAACGGTGGATTCTGCAGTAAAATGAAGTATTTCAGCGCATAGATGCTAAGTTTTCCATATTTCAGTGGTTGATGCAGCATCAGCCATCAATGAAACAGATAATGGGCATCATGGCGGAAAGAGATGCTGCTATACAAGAGAGGAATCTGGCCCTTTCTGAAAAAAAGGCTGCTTTGGCGGAGCGTGACATGGCTATCCTGCAGCGGGATTCTGCAATAGCAGATCGTAATAATGCCATCATGGAGCGGGATAATGCCATTGCTACTCTTCAGTATCGAGAAAACTCGATGACTGGTGGTCAGATTGCCCGTGGAGTGAAACAACACATGCACCATCCTCAACAACATGTACATCATCAGCCACATATGGGAGAACCAACATATATGAATGAAGCCATACCAGTTGCTGCGGAGCCCACAAAGCCTTGTCGGAACAAAAGAGCTAAGGAGCCAAAAGCAGCGACGGGTCCCATGAAGACTCCAAAAGCGTCCAAGAAAGTTAAAAAGGAAACCGAAGATCTTAACCAAACATCGTTCGGCAAGTCTCAGGAGTGGAAGGGTGCACAAGAAATGGGCAGTGCAAGTGATGAGGTGTCAAAACCTGATTGGAAGGATCAGGACCTAGGGCTTAACCAAGTTGCTTACGATGAAACCATGCCAGTTCCAGTTTGTTCCTGCACCGGAGTTTTAAGACCTTGCTATAAATGGGGAAATGGAGGCTGGCAATCCTCGTGTTGCACGACTAATTTGTCAATGTATCCGCTGCCAGCTGTCCCCAACAAACGACATGCCCGAATTGGTGGTAGAAAAATGAGCGGAAGTGCGTTCACCAAGCTGCTTAGTCGCTTGGCAGCGGAAGGCCGTGATCTATCAAATCCAGTTGATCTTAAGAACCACTGGGCAAAGCATGGAACAAACCGCTACATCACCATCAAATAATTGCTTCGAAGTCTTCAATCTAGGACGGTACTTAAAGGTCATTTACATATCATGAACGTGTTTCGTTCACCACATTCCTTCATCCCTCCTATGTAAGTTTGTCGTTCGTCCTATACTGTCAGCTGTTTAATTCATCACCTAGATTCGGAGTTGGATCAACGGGAGATAACTGTAAAGAAGTAGCCCTGTATTCAGGGCACTTACTGTTGCAACAACGTTGATTGTTAATTTATTGAATGTCTAGTATGTGGCTATATAAGATGTTTGGCTCCGTTTACAGTAATTAGCTTCTTTAATTAGTTTTAAGATTATTAAAGGATGAAACTCACGACCAAGAGATATCTTTTTGAAATGTTATAACCTCCAATGTCGATATACTCCGTTGGAATCTGTATGTATACGTACGTCCATTGTGTAACATAAAGTGAAAATTGGGTGTGCTAGCAACGGATCCAGACCAGATACATCTTCGTAATGAAAATAGAGCAAAACATGAGTCGATCCATAATGAGTATGTTACATTGAAGTTCTCTTAAAGAAGACCGCCAACTCTTATCCCGAAGATACAAAGTGCCCGGTACGTCCTCGCCTCATATGAAGAATCTCTAATCTAAAAGGAGGTACAAGTGATTGATGGCTCTTTCAATCCGAAGATACAAACTGCTTTGACGTGTACCTGAATTGATAATTTGCTTTAGATGCTTCACATAGGTGTCTTTGAGTCGGTATTTAAAGTTTAGTTGTTGTTTGAAAAATACCCCTAGTTAAAACACGAAAATATAAGAATTTTATTGGCATTTGAACTGCATATTTCAAACTTCTAGAAACATGGAGCTTTGAACTGCCATAGTTCAAAGTTCAAACTGCGTAAAAAAATGTCAAAAGTTTAAACTGTATTTTTTGTCTTTTATGATGTTAAAGTTTTTGTTAGGTGAAGCATGTGTCTTATTCTCCTGATTTGGAGGTGCAAATAAGAGAGAGATGAAAAATATCTTGCGTTCTCTTGTTTAGAGTTTGAGAAAAAAACTGTAAGAAAAAGATGAAAAACAAGAAGAGAGTATAAATAACTTCACTGTTTCTTTCTCTTGTTTGAAGTTTTAACTAAAAAAATATATTACAGTTCTTTACTCCTAAAAGGAATAAATTAAATTTAAAGGCTATGTAACTCATTAGATAACCATACCTAATATTGTACTTCTTCCATTTCCCTTCACATGAGATATCATGTATTTAGGTAGCATAGAAAAAATCATGTATTTTCTCAAATATTGTAATTATAAAAATTTATAATTTATAATACCTTTTTACATACTTTTCAATTATGTAATTACATTATTTTAAAAAATTGACCTAAATTGAGACGGAAAATTAAGAGGTTTGGCGTTTGTAGTATTCTGTTTGAAACAAGGTGATTAGTCGACAAAGGTGCAATTCTCACATAAAAGACGAAGAAAAAACACAAAAATATTATCACACTTCTTCTATTTTTCTATAGATATTATTTAGCCATGTAGGGGTCATTTGGTTGGTGGGATGGGATATACAAGGATATTTCATGGGTTGGGATAGTCCATGTGATTAGTTATCCCATATAGCTATCCCACCTTATATATGAGATAGCTAATTTTCATCATTTTTAGTATAATCACGGTTTAATTTCATACACATAACCTAAGGCGGAATAAAATAATTCTGTATTTTATTTCAAAATTTGTATCCTTAACCCACCAATCATACGACCCCATAGTGATTCCCCTCTTTCTTATGTCCGAAGAGGAAAATACATTCCCGTCTTTAATTTTCTAACAAAAACATGATGATAGTTTCAATGATGATGGACTTTACAATTGCCCGAGTGGACACAAAGTAAAATACCATAAGATTGGACAAAAAAAGATTCCACCTGGTTAATTTTGACTTGGGCCGGCCTGAAATGCATAATTTCACACACCATTGAGTGGAATGGAATTGTTAATTGCCAATGAAATGACTGTCAAATGAAACCAAATAGTCTTGATAGCAAACGTTTTTCTTTTGACAAGCTTTACAGTTTACACTGCCACAATTTGAGTTTATGTCATGCATTATTCGCTTAACTAACTTTTTAGATTTTGTATACGGTGAAATCCGGAATAACACGTGCCAATATTAGAATGTGAAGTTCGAGGTAGATGGATAAATTCTTAGTTGGATATGATTTGGCACCGAGGTGAGGCACCGGTAGAAACGAGTCTGGATACGGCCGAATCAGTTGATACCGAGTGGAGTTTCGGAGACTTCCAACATATATCCGTTCCTAAAATGGCACCAGCCGTTACTCTTTAGTCATTAAGAGGACATTATTAACATTGATGACATTTAAATTGAGAGGGAATCTAGGGTTTTAATGTCTTTAATTCATAGCTATAAAAAGAGTTCAACCTTCATGTTGGAAGGACATCCAATTCTTATTACTTGTACTCTAAAACTTGAATTTACATAGAATATACTTATCTGCTCTCACTTTTTGGTCTAGAATTGAAGCTATTTTATTAAGGCCCGGACCAATCTTTCTCAGAGGATTCATATGAGCTTCAGGCAGTTCAGGCTAATTTCTTGTCATTTCTATTTGCCTATTTATTATCAATTGGTCATTATTTCATACTACGAATCATTTCATGTATCCTTAAAATCAATAACAAATTCAATTGTACCTTTTTTGGATAAACAGATTTGTACATCAGCCTCAGTGACGGAACCAGAATATTAATATCATGGGTGCTAACCTTTCTTTATAGTAAAGTTGTTACCAATTATAAAATAGAAGTGCAAAATTATTTGAACACAATAATAGAAAAAGTTAAAAACTAAAGTTTATGGAAATGTCAAGGAAAGAAAATAAGAGGGCAGCTCATAGAAAGATTGTGGTAACAGGGAATCGAATCTTCACGCATCACTAAAAAGTAAAAACACGCACCCTTGAGTTCACGCAATCGACCAAAGCACCCATCCAAACATGTGAACAGTGGGTGCTATTCAGCCAATATATCTATATTTTAAAGAATTTTTATATAATATATATAATTTGCGTTCAGGTTAATGGGTGCTTGAGCACCCTGAACACTACATGTGGGTCCGCCCGTTACGCTATCATCGACCTAAATAACATGTGTACCATGTAATTTGTCGTTATAAATTTATATATTTTTCATTCATTTCTAAGGTGTGATTCATCAGATGCAACATTCATTGAGAGCTGGTTAGTATTGAAAGTATGTATGTCCTAGAAATAATCATTATTAAGGATAGTATTTGAATACATTCGTATTATTAATAAGATTAATATTTATGACATTTGCAAATTATTGAATTATTATTTGATTGTTTGTAATTATTCATTAATGTGCATCCCTTGAGCTTATATTGTCATTAATAGAGTGAGATATTGATGATAGAGCGTAACTCTAAAATCGTCTCGACTAATGATCATCGAGAATGTGATATCGATGATATGTTATAAGTCGACATGTGGTCTGCATCACATTCTTAGAGAATGTAGTACATCTCACCTGCTACTAGTAATGGTTACTAGTGATGGACACATGGATACTTTTGGAAAGTATTGGTATACCCTGCTGATAAACTATTTGTTAGACATGTCTAGAGTGTTATCAGCGTGTGAGATATAAAGGTCATTTGACTTGAGGTCAATACGCACCTTGTTCACAGAGTAATGTACTTTGACCCTGTCCTAAGCTTAAACTCCTTATAGGATAAGACACGGCTTGTGTTGGGTACATTATGATGTAAATTAAGCTGGTAATTGAGCCAAGAATAGAATTCGTTCATCGATTGGATATTCGAGAGAGCACTCAACTTCTCAGTGATATTAGGTCGACCAAGTCATTGGCCAATGCAAGAGACATATTTAGAATATGGTCTAGTTGTCGACTAATATAGATGAGATAAAGTGATCAAGCCATTTGGATAGACACATGACAAATCCTAACCTTGATCGGGTGTGTCGCGAATGAAAGGAATTTATCATCTCACATAAAGGTTATGTTTGATGGATTCATGTAAACGTACTTCGTATATTGAGTTCGTCGTACAACGCAGTCTAGGAGTTTCGAATGGACCTTAATTGGATTAGTGTCGATATATGAAGGCCTATATGGTCACACTATGTTAATTGTCTCTTCGATCTAAGGGTGTATTGAGAAAGTATTAAATATTCAATTTGGGATCGAGATATTTAAATTGATAATAACTATGGGATAATTTCTATTGGATGGAAATTATTTAATTAAATCAAAATTAGATTTTAGATTTAATGTGATGGATATATATAAATTAAATGAAAATGGGAAACAAAATTTTATGTAAGGCGTCGCGGCGCTTGCTAGGCTGCGCTGCGGCGCCGACCAGGCAGTGGGCCCAGTCAGACTGGCCCACTGCACCTCAGTTTTTGGGCCAGGCTTAGTGCCCAACCCTAATCAGATTTTTGCCCTAATTTCAACTATAAATACAACACTCCCCATTGTTAATTAACACACCAATTCTATAAACTAATTCTAGACTTAGAGTCTAGGACGAAACTCTTTCAAACCTCTGCCAAGATTTCCTGGCTTTCTTGACAGAGGGATACACCATAGCATAGTGCTTGCAGTCGAAGGGACATTCGCGTATAATCCCTAAGTAAAGACTCCAGATTTATTAACCTGTAAGTGTTCATGTTACAGGTTTTTTATTGTCATATAACTATACCAGAATAAATTATTGGGGTAAGTAAGAACAAATTTTTAAACTTCCGTTGTGCCTTACTTATGTGTTTTGAACCCAACAAAACCCTACAAGTATAACCCTTCTCTTCGATCCGGCCTCATTAGTCCGCCCTCTATTATGGGTATCACATACACGGTGTCAATTCAAATTAGGTAAGCCATGATTTGAACTTTGACAAAAGAAGAAACATTTACATCAAAGGATGTGGACTTATGATCAATAAAGTAGGTTGAGAACCACGCAGTTTTAATCTTAAATCTTATTGGAGGGAAAAAATATTCATTTCTTTCATCTATTCAAATTTTAATGGATAAAATTACTCAGTGTATATGCTGCTAGTTTGTACTAGGGGCGGGCTAGGATGGGTTCCAGTGGGATGGGATCCGACGGGATGGGGGGTTGGGGCGGGATCGGGATCCGGCGTGACTGGCGGGTTGGGATAGCGGGATGGGAAGAGGTTCCGTCCTGTCCCACATCCCGCCGGAAGAGGGGTCGGAATTTGGGGTGGCGGGACGGTTCGGGTCGGATTGTGGGATTTGAGATTACACTTAATTTTAAAAATATATATATTTATACACTTAAATAATTGAACAAGATAGTGTAATAAAAACATCTCAATGTTGTTTTTGTGTCTCTTATATTATTTAATAGAAATATGATTTTTTTTTTGTAATACAATTTCAAAATTGCAACTTTATTTCGTTGTTCAAAAGTTGTAAATCACATAGTAAAGTTGACATTAAAAAAATTACATAGTTAACCATACTTTTTCTAATTTCCTCACAATGTCTTGAGGATCTTCGGTTGGAATTGGAAGTTGTTGTTCAAATTGTTCGACATCGCTTCCTGCTTCCTCTGACAAGATTTCGTTGTAGTTGTAGTCGTCTTCTTCGCTGATCTCCGATTGATCGCACCTTCTACGCTCTACTCTAATCCAATCTCTGAATAAAACTGCAATCTCCAAGCTGTCTCCCACCAATGAGTGTCTGTGCTCTCCTATTTGTAATCTTCCAGCAGAAAAAATGCTTTCAGACACTGTTGATGACGCTTGAATGTTCAACACATCTCGGACCATCTTTGATAGTGTCGGAAATGTCTTCGCATTCTCCCTCCAATATCTCAACAAGTCTTCATGTCCATCTTCATTGACAATTGATTCATACGGTACAACATCCTGCAAAATATAAACATCAAATTCGCTAACTTGTAAAGAAGTTGAATCACTAAACATTCTATTTCTAAGGCCTTGAACACTAGCAGCAGAAACCACATGTCTTTTATTAGGTTGCAATGAAGTAGAAGAAGATGGCACCGAAGCCGGTTGATTATTTGCACTTTCTTGTTGGTAATATATATTTTTCTTTTTGCATTCATTGTGTATACTAGACATAACTTCTCTTTAGTTGGTTCGTTAGTTGGTTCTTCAGTTGGGTATATTGGAAGTATTTCTAAGCTTTCATAAATCGTTTCAACAAGTGATTTACAACCGTCTACTTTAATAGTCGGATTTAATACAACACCAATAAAATATATAGTGGGAATAGTAAAAAGTATTTTTAAAATTTTATAAACATTTTTTCATAGTTGACTTGTAAGTTGGTTTTTGCATATATTAATTAAGTAAGAAAAATATTAGAGTTATATAAAATAACATAGTTGAAATAGTAGGATAATAAATCCAGAAAATTCTTTAGTATCTAGAAAAAATTTCTCTAAAAATGCAATAAGTTCCAAAAAAATTTCACAATCATCATCTACCAGCATATTCGTTGGACTTTAATTATGAGCGTTAAATAATAAAGTTATAGGTCTTTTATACTCGTGAGCAACAAGTAGTTGTTCATATAAAGAATTTCACCTAGTCGAAACTTCTTCTGGAATTTTTCTATAGGGTAGTCCACAATCATGACAAAAAATTTACTCTTTGCGTCTTTGTATTTTATTACCTTTAAAAATAAAATTTATAGCAAATTGTACTTTATCAATAATGTTTTAAAATTTTTTGGGTCATCCTTTACAACTAATTTATAAATATGACATGCATATCTAATATGAAAAATATCGGAAAAAGATGGAGTAAATCGAGTTTTTAAAAGGTTTACAACATAATCATTAGCAGTAGCATTATCTAATGTAACAACCATAATTTTATCAGTAATTCCATAATATTCACAAATTTCATGAATATTTCTTGCAATAAATAATCCAGTGTGATTATCATCAATATATCTATATGCTAAAATACATTTTTGCATAGACCAAGTCTGATCTATCCAATGACATGTAACGGATAAATAATCATTACCGTTAGTACTATGGCCTATATAAGAAGTGATAGTCACTTTGCCATTAAAATGATATAATACATAACGTAAATACTGTTGATATTCATGTGCAAATTTAAAAACGTCTATTCTAACAGTTGATTTAGGAAAACCGTTAAAAGCAGGATTATATGTTTCTCTAATGTAATGAATGAAATCAAGAGATGAAGGAAATGCAAAAGACAAGCCCTCCACCACAACTAATTTTGCTATATTTTTCCTATCTTTGTGTTTATCATATTTAGGACCTATAATTTCCCCCATCATCGGGTTAATTTGATCTTGTACTTGATCGGGGACACTATGTGAACCTTGTCCCGACTCAGAAGGCATTGACACACCCGATTTTTCAGCCAGATATTCGTTATATCTAGCTTTGTGCATGCTTTGTACATGTCTCAATAAACCTCCCGTCCCACCATGACATTTTTCGGTTTTAAATTTATAAACTTCTTAACAAATTTTACATCTAGCTAGTTGATTTTCACTGTCTCTATCAAAAAAAATTCATGCAGGTGATTTTAATTTTCGTTCTTTTGGGTCTCGACTCATACTAGGGGAATATGAGACATTCCAGTTTCAGTTTCAGGCTGAGTGTTAGTATGAGCATGAGGGGGTGGTGCACTAGTGGGTGTGTTATCTACGCTATCGTCTAATTCATTTTCAAAATTAAAGTCTGGTTCAACTGCATAATATACCTCATGATCTAATGGTATATTAATATCATTAAAAAATTAATTTCATCTATATGAGTGAAATCATTGGGACTAAGAATAGGATTACTAGAAGATGCACCATTACCCCTGTTACCCCTAGTACCCCTAGTACCTCTACTAGAAATCAAACGTCCAAGTCGTTCCATTATAATTATGCAAATAAATAATTAAAATAAATGAAATTAAGTACGATAATTAAAATTAAGTAACAATAATAATTTAAAGAAGGAACAAAGGTACCAAACGCCGACATAACATCGACATGTAATCGAGTGTGAAAATTGAAACTTTGCTCGATGGATGATCCTCAAGCTAGTTGTCAACTTCACTCCCAATTTTTGAACTTTGATACAAATAAGTAAATAAAATATAATATTTAGTAGGCAATGTAGATTTGTAGAGAGATAGATTGAGAGATTAGAGAGATGGTAGGAAAATTTGTGAGAAAAATGAGGTATTTATAGTTGAGAAATAGGGTTAAAATGTAAATATACTGACTTAGGGATTAAAAATAAATATTACGGGGTAAGGGGTTTATGGGTTGGGGGGGCAAAAATGGTCGTTATAGTCGTTGCATAACGGTCAAAAATGAAATTTGACCATTGTTGCAACGACTATTTTTGCAAAGGGAGGACCGGGGCTGGATGGGGCGGGATCGGAACGAGCCCTAGTCCCGTCCCGAGATCGAACCCCGCTACCTACAATTTCGTTCCGTTTTTTTTTGGGGCGGGGTAATCGGGACAGGGCGGGTGGAGATCGGACCAACCCGTCCCACTGAACAACCATAATATGTACACACAAGCTAATTCAAACATTACAATTATAAAAAAAATAAATCTTTTGATAAGCGTTATACGTTTCGAAATAATCAGATCAAAATTTGAAAATATAGAATTATTCTAGTATTTGTTTTTGTCAAATCTAAAGTGAGGATCGGAGAAAATTGTGTATTTGTCGTAGCGCTTAACATTGGTGCATTAAGACAGTGAGTGGTGGTGGAGAGAGAAAGATATCGCTTTTTCCACCCCCTATAAAATAATAAAACAACCACCACGTCATTTCTATGTTAAATCCAAAGTTTTTGTCCCTTTCACTTCACTTCTCCTCTACTCTATTAATTTCTCTCTTCCAAATTCAACAGTAATCACCGCCATTTTCAGCGGGAAATTCACCTTTTCCCCCTACCAAAACACACACACCTTGTTTCAGCGGGAAATTCACCTTGTTTTTTTGTTCATTTCTTGTTAGTGTATTTGTCTGTACTGAAATTAATTAGTTGAATTGGGTTTAATCAGTCTCTCTTGGGTTTTTCTTGGAGCTGAACATTTGAAGAATTACTGAAGTTCTTTGATCATTTCAAAGATAATAGCACTTGGGGTGTGATAAAAATTGAATCTTTTGAGGTTTCACGGGTTTTGGTGTTGTTATTTATTGATTGATTGTGATGGTTCAGTCTAATTCTAAGCCCCCTATGAGTCACAATTTTGGTGTGGGAGCTTCTCATGTGAGGTCTTTATCTCAACCGAGCATTTTCGCGAATAGCTGTTTGCCCCCGTTGAGCCCTTTTCCTCCTAGCGAGCCGTTGGTGTCGCCTCACTCTAGCTTGAAGGACACATCTATGGAGGAAGTAAATGTGAATTCTCAAGGTGGTCCAACAGTTGTGTCTTCCTTTACGAGAGAAAACATGTTTCGGGGTAGTGATGGTCTTCCTCCTCGGAAGGGGCATCGTCGATCTAATAGTGATGTTCCGGTAGGATTCTCGGCTATGATTCAGTCTTCATCTCAGTTGATGCCAATAAGTGGCCAGAAAGTTTTAGGGATAGGAGTCAGTAATGGAAAGATTGATGTAGAGGGGATTGGTGAGAGGAAATCAAGGGGAGAGGTTAAGGATGAGTTATCGTTTTCCTATATGAATTTAGAAAATATAGAGGCATTCAACTCTTCTGGCACTGAGGATAGAGAAAATAAGGACAGCATGGTCAGTGGCACAAAGGTAAGCGGTTGTGACAACAGCAATAATGAAGCAGAAAGTGTTTTGAAAGGGAACACTGTTAGCATCCAGCCAACAAGTTTAAGGGAAGGAACTAAGAGGAGTGCAGATGCGAATATTGCTCCAGCCGCATGTCACTTTAGAAGTCTTTCCATGGATAGTGCTATTGGAAGTTTTCACTATGGCGACGAGTCACCAAACTTACCAAAGCTTTCACCAAGCAATTCAGGAAATGAGAGTTCGAGCAAGCACAATTTTGACTTCGGAAATGCTGAATTTAGTGAAGCTGGGATGAAGAAGATTATGGCAGATGAAAGACTTGCTGAGATTGCAGTGTCAGATCCTAAGCGGGCCAAAAGGTATGGAGACTATTTAGGATTCTAGTAAATATTTGTATCCCTTTAAGAAGCACAAGGTTGAGTTATCCATAAAAATTGAAAAAAATAAAGAGAGTGTCATGTATACAAATGATACCTGATAGTTTCATTCCTCAGGATACTGGCTAATCGTTTGTCTGCTGCTCGATCCAAGGAGCGTAAACTGCGGTACATCTCAGAATTGGAACATAAGGTTCAAAAGCTACAGACAGAAGCAACTACCTTATCCACACAAGTTACCATCCTGCAGGTGCCTGTAGAAAATATTGTGGTGAGCCTTCAATTTTTATTTTATGAATTTCAGTTTGTTTACTGGATTTTCATTCTTGTTACAGAAAGATTTTACTGAGTTTTCAAGTCTGAACAGTGAGCTGAAATTCCGCATTCAAGCCATGGAACAACAGGCACAACTTAGGGATGGTATTACCTTTCCACTTCCTTTTTCTTTTGGTTTCTAAGTACCAAAAAGGTATCTAATTGTTGCAAATGGGTAATTTCTGAAATAAAATATTCCGTAGTATAAATCCTACAGAGGTGTAGGTCGTGGTTTTTACTGCCCTTGTGAGGCGGGTGGTTTCCACGTAAAAGTGATGTGTCCTTAGCTTTACCGTTCTTTATTATTCTGCAATCACGACACTTAGAACAGGTAGAGTAACGTGTTTCATCCTATAGGCGGAAATTTGGTGTCGAATATGCTAAACAACAAGGTGTGCAGAATTAACAATTGGTATTCTAATTAAAATCTTTTACAAATTAGAATATACTCTAATGTGTATTTTTTTTTAAAAAAACACTCATCAAAGACATCAATTATTTGGAGTTTTCACGAAATTTGTGGAAAGCTTTCCAATTTTAATTGGTTTCCTTATTTTCTTTTATGTAGTTTGAAAATATATGATTTCTCCATCAAGTACATTCTAAAAGTATAAACTTAATTTCATTTTTATTGTTTTAGACATTGGTGGCTTCCGTCTGTTTTGAACTTAAGTATAGCTTATTCAATATTCACTAAATACATTTGCAGGATCTTTCGAGCTGAGAAGTTCTATGCTAATAAATCTCATTTTATTTTGGCAAAGCGCATATATCAGCATAGAACTTCTTATCAGAAGAGGGGGAACAACTCCTTTGTGTTTTCCTTGCATCTGTTGAATGCTGATTAATAACATCCTTACTTCGTTGAAAAAACACATTTTGTTTTGGTAACACGTTCAGTGTGACAATTACTACTTAAAATTAAATTCATAAAATTTGGAGATTTTTTGAAATATTTGGGTGTTTACTGAAATACAGCTGGATAATAAGTTTTATAGAAAGAGAAGTTTGCAGTTTAAGTTCTATAGAAAGAAAAGCATGCAAATTGACCTGATTTAAGCCTCATGGCTCTAGCCTTCTACATATTGATTTTGTTGCTATTGTTTGAAGAAAATGTGAGGAAGGAGATTTTATATGGTGGTCGTGAATTCATAATTGAGTAGATGGGTTTTGTGAAGTACTTCTACTTGAGATGCAAAAGAGAAGAATAAATTACTTAGTTTACAATGCATATAGAGCCTTTGAAAGGGGGAAAACAGGTGGGGCCATGGCCTGCCAGAAGAGAGAGAGAGGGAGAGAGAGAGATGGTAGAAAGCCATCTTAGATTTGTGAAGATAGGCGAAGAATACGATAACGGAAGCACAAGAGAAAACATAATATTTGTATGAGGAGAGCCTCTGGGATGATGGATAGGTAATTAGGTACCCAAGTTCAATTATGTAAATTATAAATGACAGATGGAGCCAATATGATTGGAAGGACAGAGCTCGTCCACTAGAAAGGAGCTACTAACCACAACACCAACTCAACGTTGTGTGAAATTGATGCACCATCAATCACTATTCGGTTACTTTTGTTTGTCCGATTGGAATTTTCAGAATGTAAGGGATGTGAAAGTTTCAATTTCCTTCACTGAGCACCGAAAAACCGAATGAGAGAACCAAAATAATTGATGCAGCCATTTCAGTAGGATTATTTGATTCTAACCAGTAACAAACAGGCCTACTCAGGAAGCATGGTTTTCTTTAACAGTGTACTGCTACATCAGCATCTTTTATTGACAAATACCCCAACTTCAATATTACCAAATGCTGTCTCACTGGCAGTCAAAGAAGTAAGACGTCCCAGCAGGACCTGTTCGTGTTCTTTGGTATTTAAGTTTCTCTTTAACACTGCCTGTTTTATTGTGTTTCCAGTACTTTCATACCATCTCTGTCCTCATGGACATGTCACTATCAGTAGGCTGTACTGCATACATCGTTTTCTCCATATTTGGTTTACTACGTAGTTTATAAGGATGGAAGTTTCTCTTGGAAGTTGCAATTTTTTTGCCAATTTTTTTTTTTCTGAAGTCTTCGGGTATTTGGAAACATTATATTTTCCAAAGAGCATGTTTGCCTGTGTTTGTTTGATTACTTTAGGATAAGTTTATACCAAGTTATACTGTTCTAGTCATGCCTATTGTGGATCAAGCAGGGACAAGTTCCAAGCAAACCTTATATACTTGACATTCTAGTTATAGATGTATAGATATGCTGAAACTCTAAGAATGTCATTCCGATGCACGTACCCATGAAGATGGTCATTTATAACTTTAGCTCTGCACCGCAGCTCTGCATGAGGCATTAACTGCAGAAGTCAAGCGTTTAAAGCTTGCCGCTGGGGAGTTTAGGGAGGAAGGACGGTTACCTAATAGCATGATACAGCAGATGCCGGTGAAGCATAATATGTTCCAGATGCAACATCAGCAGCCTAATCAAATGCAACAATTATCTGTTGGGAAAGCATCTGCCGCTTCAGCAACACCTGCATCTGCCTAGTGGACGAACACAAAGCCTTGAAGGAGGTGAAGATAATCTCTACGTGAAGCCAAAAAGTTTGTTACTGCCTATTATGGGTCTCACATGTTACGCACAACGCCTAGTAACTAAGCTTTCAGATATTAGTATTTATATAGGTTTCTTATGTGTGTCTGCCTACAATTTATACTGTATGTAGTGAATCATTGTTTTGTTCATTTGAAATTTCTGTAACAATAAATTGGAGTCAAAACTTTGAGCCAATGTTTTCTCCTATACTGTTCTCTAGTTCCAAAGAAACTTTTAAGCCTTTTACCTGTCGGTATTCCTTGTTAATTTGCACTTGCAAAGTGTTAGACCATATCTCCTCTCACAAAAAAGGTAGTAAAATATTATGATGTAGGGCCAATTCTCCATGGCATTGGTTCCATGGGACTAGCACCACCAGACAAAAAGATCATAATAATCAAACAATGTCATCCCTAATGCCTCTGTCTTGCTTTCCACTGTCTTCTTCTTTTTCGTCCTTTCATCTACTATGAATAATGCAAAAATTAAAGTTGCAAAAAGGCAGCCCATTATATAAAGCATCTTGGGTTCACATAGGGTCTGGGGAAGTATCACATCCCAAAGGGTATTATGCAGGCAAACTATCTTGACGGAAGTATCAATGACTTATTCTATGACTTGAATATGTGACCTATAAGTCCCACGAAGACAATTTGTTTTTGCTCCAAGACTCTCTTTCTAGTTAAAGTTGCAAGTTTTACAAAAGGTTTAATGTTAATGTGTGTGTGTATTTGTGTAGGTCATGAATTTTTTCTAGTTTAAAGTAGGGCCGTCCAGTGGGCCGGGTCGTGATCGCCCGCTTACCGCCCAGATCCCGCCCCCATCCCGACCCGGCCCCCGGCCCGACCTCTCCCCCCCTTTGCAAAAATAACTGTTGCACAACGGTCAAATTTAGATTTTGCCCGTTGTGCAACGTCTATAACTACCATTTTGGCCCCCTACCACCCCATAAACTCCCCCTACCCCCTTAATATTTATTTTTAACTACTAAGTATATTTACACTTTAACCCTATTTCTCAACTATAAATACCTCATTTTCCTCTTAATTTTTCTCACAAATCTTCCTACCATCTTTCTATCTATCTTTCTACAAGTCGAGGCCCGAGTCAACGAAAATTAAATTCACCTACATGAATTTTTTTGATAGGGACATTGATAATCAACTAGCTAGATGTAAAATTTGTCAAGAGGTTTATAAATTTCCGGAAAAGGTCAAGGTGGGACGGGAAGTTTAATGAGACACGTAGAAAACTCTCACAAAGCAAGGTATAACAAATACCTGGCTGAAGAATCGGGTGTGCCAATGCCTTCAGAGTCGGGTTCACATAGTGTCCCCGATCAAGTACATGGTCGAATTAACCTGACGACGGGGGGAATTATAGGTCCTAAATATGATAAACACAAAGATAGAAAAAATATATCAAAATTAGTTGCGGTGGAGGGTTTGCCCTTTTCATTTCCTTACTCTCCTAGTTTTATTCATTACATTAGAGAAACATATAACCCTGCTTTTAATGGTTTTCCTAGATCAACTGTTAGAAGAGACGTTTCTAAATTTGCACATGAATATCAACAGTATTTACGTTATGCATTATATCATTTTAATGGCAAAGTGGCTATCACTTCTGATATAGGCTGTAGTACTAACGGTAATGATTATTTAACCGCTACGTGTCATTGGATATATCAGACTTGGTCTATGCAAAAATGTATTTTAGCATATAGATATATTGATGATAGTCACACTGGATTATTTATTGCAAGAAATATTCATGAAATTTGTGAATATTATGGAATTAATGATAAAATTATGGGTGTTATATTAGATAATGCTACTGCTAATGATTATGATGTAAACCTTTTAAAAACTCGATTTACTCCATCTTTTCCCGATATTTTTCATATAAGATGTGCATGTCATATTCATAACTTAGTTGTAAAGGATGACCTAAAACTTTTTGAAAACATTCTTGATAAAGTATAGTTTGCTATAAACTTTATTTTTAAAGGTAATAAAATACAAAGACGCAAAGAGTATAAAAAACTTGTCATGATTGTGGATTACCTTATAGAAAAATTCCAGAAGAAGTAGCGACTAGGTGAAATACTCTGTATGAACAATTACTTGTTTCTCACGAGTATAGAAGACCTATAACATTATTATTTAACGCTCATAATCAAAATCCAAGGGATATGCTTGTAGATAATGATTGGGGGGAAATTTAGAACTTATTGGATTTTTAGAGAAATTTTATCTAGCTACTAAAGAATTTTCTGGTATTTTTTATCATACTATTTCAACTATGTTATTTTATATAGCTCTAATATTTTTGTTACTTAGTGAATATATGCAAAAACCATCTTACGCTCCGCTCCATCTATAAAAAAATATTTAAAAAAATACTTTTTTCTATTTCTACTATTTATATTATTGGTGTTGTATTAAATCCGAATATTAAAGTAGACGGTTGTAAAACACTTGTTGAAACAATTTATGAAAGTATAGAAATACTTCCACCGCCAATTCCAAATAAAGAATCAACCCACGAACCAACTAGAGAAGAAGTTACGTCTATCATATATACTGAATGCAAATATATATATTACCAAGAACAAAGTGCAAATAAGCAACCGACTTTTGTACCATATTCTTCTACTTCGTTGCAACCTTATAAAAACACATGTTGTTTCTGCCTCAAGTATTCAAGGCCTTAGAAATAGAATGTATAGTGGTTCAACTTCTTCACAAATTAGCGAGTTTGATAATTATATCTTGCAGGTTGTTGTACCGTACGAAACAATTATCAATGAAGGTGGACGTGAAAGCTTGCTGAGATACTGGAGGGAGAATGAGAAGATATTTTCGACACTAACAAAAATGGCTCGAGATGTGTTGAATATTCAAGCATCATCAACAGTTTCGGAAATCGCTTTTTCTGCCGGAAGGTTTCAAATAGGAGAGCATAGACACTCATTGGCGGGAGACAACTTGAAGATTGCAGTTTTATTCAGAGATTGAATTAGAGCGGAGTGTAGAAGGTGCGGTCAACCAGAGATCAACGAAGAAGACGACTACAACTACAACTACAGCGAAATTTTATCCGAGGGAGCAGGAAGCAATGTCGAACAATTTGACCAACAACTTTCAATTCCGACAGAAGATCCTCAATAGATTGTGAGGAAATTAGAAAGAGTATGGTTGACTATGTAATTTTTTTAATAACAATTTTACTATGTGATTTGCAACTTTTGAACTCCGAAACAAAGTTGCAATTTTGAAATTGTATTACAAAAAAAATCATATTTCTATTAAATAATATAAGAGACACAAATTCACTATCTTGTTCAATTATTTAGGTGTTTAAATATATATTTTTGTAAAAATTAAGTGCAAAAAAAAAATTCCCAAATCCCGCAACCCGACCCGTCCCGTCCCCCAAATCATGACCCCTCTTCCGGCGTGATGTGGGACGGGACCTCTTCCCATCCAGCCTATCCCACCGAATCCCAATCCGGGTCACCGCCCCACCACAACCCGTCCCGCCGAATCTCACCCCAATCCGATCCACTGGCCACCCCTAGTTTAAAGTTAGTTTTAACCCAATGGACTAAGGAAAGCTAGATGAAGCAAGGAAAACGAAAAGCAGAAGTAAAAGGTGGGGGACAAGGAAATGCACCAAAAGCAACATTGTCTATTCAATGAAATTTTGTTGTCGCTTAATGCTATTATAATCTAAACTACAACTGATATTAAGGAGCTATTTGGACATAATTTGAAATTATAAGATGAAATCAAGATGATTTAAAGTTAAAGTTTTGTTTGCACATTTAATTTAAATTTCTTAAGTTATATTTTTTTTTTCATATACATAAAAAAAAACCACAAGTTGTGAAAATCATTAAAATTTTTCAAATTCTTATACAATCTTATTAAATGAGCAAGTTATAGTTCATAACAAAATAAATACACTACTAGGAAGACCTTTCTAAAATATATCAAATTTTAGGTCAATAAAATGAAAAATTGAACATGAATTGTAATGTAACTACTCTTTAATATAATCTTCCACATGGTTGGTAAGACTAAATTTGTTATAAATATACTACCAACCTGTAGATCTTTTAATATTTGATATAAATGGTTGGTAAACATAATTGGTAAATATATGTACGAACTTATGGATCTATTTTTATAAAATATAAACTTATGGATCAACTTTTATATTTAAAAAATTTGAAATCCCAAATCATGTCTTTTTGGATGATTTGAGATTTCATGACATGAAATCGCATGTCCAAATGCTATTAAGTATCTCACAATGGTCGAAAAATGCACTCTTATCCTTTTATATGATATAAAAAAACTATTGCTAGCTTTAAATGTTGAATTAATTTTTTCAACAAACAATTGAAAACATTTGCTGCTTAATGAATATATTAATTTTTTTTTGAGTCGAGGGCTATTGAAATCGGTCTTTCTAGCTCACAAATATAGAGTTAAATAGCATAAATCCTATTATCCCCATATCACATCTTGTGGGACCACACGTTGTTGTTGCTAAGGTGTTATGTTTTTTTTCTCAACAAACAATTGAAACCCACAGCTGTCCTTGTTTTGCTGTTAATGATGTGAAAAATATCCCATAGGGTTATTTTTACACCAATAAAAGCTCTCCCATTCTCGGAATGCACAAACCAAATCTCCTTTTAATACTCAAAAGTGTTTCAATCTCCGATATCCGACCTCCGACCGGTTTTGTTGTATTCCCGGTTCAATTTCACTTCGATCTGTTATTTTTTGAATTTTTTCGACCGTTAAGTTTGCCGGGAACGTCGGAGATGGAAGAGAAGAAGGAGGTGAAAGGTGGAGACCTGTTGTATTGTGGATGTATTTTTGCTCCATTTTTAAATAAAAATTATTGCTTTGTTGTGTTTGTAGACTTACATTTGTATTTTTTAGTATTATTAGTTTGTTTAGAGATGAAACAAGGTTAAAATGTTGTGGAATGTATGTTGAGGATATTGGATATAAAGCAGTACGATAATTAAATAAATATTACAAGTGCTTCGAAAATATAATCAACAAAGATTACAACAAGAAGTTATCAATCTTTTAATCTTGTACTAGAACTTCAAAAAATCTGGATGTTGTATTCAGAAATACAAGAACATGAACTGCTACACTTGTGGCTTATAGAATCGCTGAGAATCCGAACGGTTAGAGTCCTTTGAGTTTTAAGTTCACACCTGAAACACTTAGCAACCAATTAGATAATTAAAATACTACCGGCTGAGTGGAGAGATGAGTCTCTGTCTTTAAGACAAGATTGCCCCGTATATATGCCTTTACGTTAGCGGACAATAGTCTCTCAAGATAAAACAACTAATCAACATTACAAAGCAAATAGGTTGATTCTGACGAAGAAAACAAATATGAAACGACTTGTTGAAGAAATGAAATTTTAGAGGAAAAGGAAGAGTTTCTGTTCTCTCGTCTTTTTTCGTTTCTCTTTCTGTTGTCTTTTCTCCTGCTGCCCTCAAATCTGTTTCAGGTCTCAATATATAGTATTTAGGAGGAGGAGAGGTGTTAAGAGGTTGTTTAAGAGGTGTAGTCATGGCCAGAAACGTTTTGTAGTAAGTGCAAAACGTTTCAGACAGTTAATGTCATAAAACTGTTGGCTTTCTGGCTGCCTAAAACTCCAGGGACCAAACTGATACAGTTTGGGGTCCAAAAGATAGTATCAGAAGCCCGCAGCCCGAGACCCGAGCTCGGACGGGCGGGCTGCGGCGGCGCGCGTGTGTGGCTAGCCTCGAACCCAAGCACACCTAGGTCCTCCCTCCTTCAAACACATGGGTTACCCTTTGGGGTCCCAAACCCTTATCCATTTTTTAGGCTTATAAAAAGAACAATTCTTCATTTTCCCACCGATGTGGTAGATTTGTCCCACACTATATTTTCATGCCTCAAACACCTTACTTAGTGGACCAATATCTCTTTCATCTCTTAACGAAATTTGACGATCCTTGGCCCTACAATCATCTACTCACTTAGTAGATTATGCACGTGTGAAGAACAAAAGACTCCAACATGTGGAACCCGAGTGTTTAAGTCATTAAAGATGGGTGGACGCAACCCCATCAAAGGAAAATTTCTAACAGAGGATTCATATAGTCGATCCTAATTAGTTTGGGTTAATACAAAGTGATATACTCCCTCCGTGTCAATTTATGTGAAGGTGTTTGACTGGGCATGTTGTTTAAGAAAGAAAGAATGACTTTTGAAACTTGTGGTGTAAAATAAGCGATAGATATTTGTGTTGCTATAGATCATTTCATTAAAGGTAAAATGAGATATTTGTTTTGACAATTTGAAGATAGATCCAATTCTATTCAGAAAGTTAAATGGAATTGTATTGTTTCTTTACTTTTTTGGTGTAAACAACTTTGTACAGAGGAAACAGATCAGATTGTAGATTTACTAGGCTTTCTGCAAGTCTTTTTCCTTTCTTTTGGTTACTCACTTTTCGGAGGTTGCCATCATACCCTTAATGATGTGGAATGCAACTATACCAGTTTAAAAAAGAGGGTAAAATGGGCATTTTAAAGTTAAATTGTTACTAAATATAAAGATGTGTCATTCTTTTTGGGACTGACTAAAAAAGAAAGAGTTTCACTTAAATTGGTAGGGAGGGAGTAGTTTTTATGTGATTGAAGTGTTACGTGAAGTCCCTTTTTTATCGTTTTCTATCACTCTTGGTGGAAATGCAGCTTCTTGTCATTCTGTATCACTAGATGCTGCATGTATGCTAAGGATCCATATAGTTGACCCCCTAATTAGTTTGGATTGATACAAAGTTATTGTTTTTGTTCTTGTGCTATTATGTGATTGAAGTGTTGTGTGAAGTCCGTTTTTGGTTATTTTCTTTCACTCTTGGTGGAGATGCAGCTTCTTGTCACTGTGTAGCACTAGATACTGAAGGCCGTTGCTATACATGGGGAAGGAATGAGGCAAGTGTGCCGTGTGTGTTTATCTTTCTTTTTTTGCGTCTTTTTGTGCTGCTTTTGATGTTGGAATGTGAGGTGTTGTGGCTTTGCAGAAAGGGCAGCTTGGTAATGGAGATAAAATTTCACGTGATTGACCAACTGTTGTTTCAAAACTCTCCAAGTAAGTTGTTCTTGGTTTGTTCTTCCATCAGTGGTAGATATAGTAGTATAAGTTTCAAAATATGTACCAAGTTCAAACCCATACAACAGAGGAGTATAGGTTGCATAGCTATACCACACCCACAACTTAAAATCCTATGTTCGCCCTCTTTTTTCTGCCCATAGTTATTTGATTCGCTCTTTTTCTCGAAAACATTGAGACAAGATCCTACCTTTCTATATTTATTTACTTGAAAAAAATAACCTACCTTTTTATTCTCTTTTGTCATTGATTAAGGTCTATTTTGCACTTCTGCAAAAGATTAGCTGTCTCTATAGCCCTTGTTTAGGAAAAAAACTGCCTCTGTAGCCAGGAGGAAATCAAATTTGATATTTATAAGATGCCATCAAGCTACAAGTTTCTTATGCATAATTAAATGAATGGTTATTTAGGTACACATAGTGAGTTTTTTTTATAACCAAGAGATTCTGGGGCCAGTGGTGCATGATTTGAAACTTGGTGATCAATGGGCCCGCCCCCTATAGACTTCTCCACTTAAAACCGGGCCTTTGTCTGTAACACAGTTCAAACCAGTGATGTGCGCCCAACCCATAAATTATGCATTGCGCTCCTCACTTGACCAAAGCCTTGGAGGAATGCATGTTTCAAGGGTACATGTAAAGTGAGATTGAAAGAAAATAACGTTATAATGGTGAATATTCCGATGGTCAGTAATGTTTGGTTTTCAAACTCAGAACTGAGTGATTATATGTGTCTAGAAGTAAGAAACGCTTCCAATATCCTTCTTATATTCCCTGTATGGTTAGTCCATGTCTCCTGAAACCGTTGTCTATCAAGTATTTATTTCGGGCATCGCTTAAATTTTTTTCATTCCAGGCATAAAATTGTTAGAGCTGCAGCTGGAAGGAGCCACACAGTGGTAGTTACGGATGACGGACAGTCCTTTGCTTTTGGTTGGAATAAACATGGGCAGCTCGGCTCTGCGAAAAATGGTGAGCCCCTTTGTCACCCTCCGTTGCTCCTTACCTACGCTGTTTCTGTCTCACTTGCACCAAAGGAAAGGACCTTTTAGTATTCGCTATGTTCTGAAGATTGAGATATTTTTAGAAGTGTCTGGTAAGTGCCGCCTCAGTTGCATGAACATTATTTCATCTCTCTTTCATAATATGCATTTCTCTTCAGATATGACCTAAGGTCACATGGATCCTTCATTTATTTTGATAACCCATGTTGAAACTGGCGTAACAAGGGTATGAATACTTCCTGCGGATTCGTCAAATACATTGAAAATTAGCAAAAACCTAGAAATACATGTATCGGATACGTGTATCACCCGTATAGCAGTACATACTTGTTAATGAGTCCGTGTAACACAGCATATGCTAAGTGGAAATTCATGATTATATAAGTTAGTGTAGGACCTTATTAAAATATATATGAGCTAGTGTAGGAAAGAACCAAATATTTGACTTAAGCAACCTGTTGTCTTTATTTCCTAGCAATATGATTCCACTGATTTCTTCTGTCTTGGGTTGGTTTATCTTTCTTTTATAAAATTAATTAAGCTCATCACTTTCTTGTGTTGCAGAAATTGAATCATCTCCAGTCCGGTGTGCCGTCACTGAAGTCAAAACTACTGCTTGTGGGGTTGACTTTACTGTGTGGCTAACCTCAGTTGAAGGAGCTTCTATAATGTATGGTTTGTGAAGTTTTTACTTTCTACTACCCTGATAATGCTGTGTACAAATAAAAGATTTTGGTTGTGACATTTTCAACTCCTACTTCTCTTGCACTCTGATTTCATGGCTTCTAGAACTGCTGGTCTGCCTCAGTATGGTCAGCTTAGTCATGGTACTGACAACGAGGTACACTTGATGAAATTCTCTCAGTTGTTTTTACTTTATCTTCTGTGGCATGGACAAAGACTACCACATTTTCTTTTTATATATCGGAAGTTCTGGACTTTACCATGCTGTATAACAATCCCAAATTGCAATATTTCCTTTACCTGCAACAATATGTCATGACAAGATCAACTGTTCAATTTAATTGATAATGATGCAGCTTTGGTGATAACTTTACATAAATTGAAATCACAATTAACAGTCAATTAGATGACCATAGTTGTTATCTTGTCCATTCTATCTTGTATTGAGCAAGGCCTTTTTGTCCATTGCAACTTAATGAGCTAGTTCTTTATGTTAACAGAGGAAGTGGAATTTTTTTACCACATGAGGTCTACTTTGTAAATGCTGACTTTTATATTTCCCCTTAGCGTTGTTCTCTTCCTGCTTTATGCACATGATGTTAAGGAGATTAACATACTATCTTGTGATCTGTGCAGCATTGTAGGAGGATAGTTACTTGAACTACTTTAATTGTTTTGTGTTTATTTATTTGTCTTTTTGTGTACCTGTATTACATGATCATGATAAGCAGTCATGCTGATATCAAGTACTTATTGCCATATCAAACCACTTAAAAAACAGTCATGTCTCCGCCTTTTCCTTTCCTTGTTTCCTTGTCTGTCCAATCTCTATTTTTATTTTTTACTGACATGTTTCTCACCGATCTGTAACATGTAGATCGTAAGTGATGTGAATATCACATTTACCACAAAATAATCAGCACTTTTTTATTTCTACAAAAATCAGTATTGTTCTCCCTGTAGTGGAGTGCTTTTATACTTCATATTGGGCTTTTGTTTCCTGATGATCTCGGGTATAAAATTTCTCCAAAATTTAGTGCGGAATCCTAAATGTAAATGCACCAAATCTGTAATCGGGAAGACCATAGCCAATATTTTCCCCTTTCATGACAAGACCCTTGATGTTTTAAATTTGGAATTATTGTAATAGCATTCACCATCTCTATATTTGAATTGGAAGTTGTTGCTTATTCGATTGATTTAAGGATGCCCTGTAACATGCAGTATAATACCAAAGATAGCTCTGTAAGGCTAGGTTATGAAGCTCAACCCCGACCTAAACCTATAGCTGCTTTTGCCGGAGAGACTATAGTCAAAGTAGCTTGTGGACCACACAGGTTCATCTCAACTTAAATTTAACAAATTTGTGGTCTTCTTTCAGATTTGTTAACTGCATTTACCTTTTTTTTCTGGATTTCAGTTGCAGTGGATAAGAATGGATATGTTTACACGTAAGGTTCCACCTTAGCTTTTTTGCTTTGATTTGCCCATATGTACAGAAGCTGATTCGTTCTTTACTTTGTTTTGACAAACAAATACTAGGTGGGGATTTGGCGGTTATGAGAGGTTCGTACATTCTATTTCATATTTGCATATTAAGGTCTGTAATTGGACGTCCATTGCGCACCACCTTATCTTTTCCCTCCTCTTTTTGGGTCTTATAGCTATAAACATAAACATGTGGTTTAATTTTGCTGATTGCAGGCTGGGTCATAGAGAACAGAAGGACGAGTTTGCTCCTTGACGAGTTGACGTTTTTACGTGACAGAACGTCTTGCCTCCAAATGCAGTAGTTTCAGCAGGTTCTGTCAACTCTGCATGTACTGCCGGTATGATTTGTCTTGTTCTCTCTACTATATCTCCATTTTGTTTTGACATCATTTTTTAAATCTTATCAGGTGCAATTATAATACTGAGATGACATAATAATTGATATCTCTTCTAGCTACTCTTTGTACACATCTTTTTTTCTTTCAAAAAATTATTTCCGCATGTTATCCAAACGTCTCACACAATAAGTTGCAGATGTGTATTCACATGAGTGAATTGCCTTCATTAAATGTATACTCTGAAGCCGACTATGATTATATATAGTGCTTCCTCGTTTAGTTTTGCTTTGAGAGATGTGTGAACATCTAGCTAGCTGTCAATTTACATGTAAAAAGTGTGTAAAATCAATGTCCGGTTATTTATGGGATTGAATTACGGATTACCTGTGAAAATAAGTAAAAGTTGTATTATAGGCTAATCAAATCCATGTTAATGCTTAATAAGTTCAATTAGTGTCTAAAATTATGAATGCATGCTCAACCAATCAATTTTGCCTTAATCCCAAATTAGTTATGGTATATATCCTCTGTATCCATCCTTACATTCAAAAGAGTTATCCTAGTTTGAGTATTTTCATATTAGCAATTTATTGCAATCCTCCTTAATCCAAATTTGGTGTTAGATAGGTTTTGCATAGCTTACATAGGTGGAGTTAGTGGTTCTAAAGTTTAGTAATCATCGATAAAAGGTCTTAAAAGAGAAAAAAAGAAGAGGAATAGAAAGAACCACCAAAATACCTGACCCACTCTGATTTGGTTGGAACAACAATTAAAACTACTCCTCAATCCCAAGCAAGTTGGGGTCGGCTATGTTGGTCCAAGGAAGTTGTCACGAAAAACCTACAATTTCTTGGAATCTATACATACTTGGCTTAAAGATAGGGCACAATGGAAGAAATCCATATGGGGGACATCTAACTAGTTGCGTGGACTTGTCTTGTTAGTACGTTGGTTTTGAACCTATTGCTCATTTTTCAATTTATTTTTATTTGGTATGATAGATGATATGAGTTGAGCTTAAACGGAGAAAATAATTCATATAGCCAGCCCCAAGGTCCTTTACTGGTTTGGGATTGAGGCTCAATTTTTGTTGTGGCAATAAAGTATGTCTGATATTTGCTCTGGAAGTAATATCATTCTACACAAGATATGATCAGCCACTTTCTACTAATTGCAATGTAGTGGGCTCATGATTAACAATAAACATCGATGACTTGCCTGACAAAATAAACATCTATGACTTAACACTTCTAATAATGTTTTCTAGGAGGAGGACAACTCTACATGTGAGGCAAAATAAAGAGCACCGGAGATGATTCGATGTATCCTAAACCTCTTCTGGATTTGAGGTTCTGTTCTTTACAGCATTTGCGTTTCAACCATTTTATTTCGCTCATATGGTATCAGTATAGACAACAACATGACTTGCATGTGTGATAAATTCTGTATATTTGGGTGAGTTATTATTTATCCAAGTTCGGGTTACAGCCATATGCAATACATCAATGAAGATGGAACCTGGATTTTTCTTTTCTTTCCTCCGCTCGCATCTGGAGTCTTGTGCGATAAAAAGTTGCCACCAAAACTTAAAGGCAAGTTTTATAGGGTGGTGGTTAGACCGACTATGTTGTATGGGTCAGAGTGTTGGCCAGTCAAGACTCCGCACATCCAAAAGATGAAAGCTGCAGAGATGAGGATGCTGAGATGGATGTGTGAGCATACAAGGAGAGATTTGATTAGAAATGAAGATATCTGGGACAGAGTGAGAGTGGCCTCGGTAGAGGATAAGATGCGAAAAGCGAGGTTGAGATGGTTCGGGCATGCGCATAGGAGAGACACAAATGCCCCAGTGCGGAGGTGTGAGAGGTTGGCTATGTACGGGTTCAAGAGGGTAGAGGTAGGCCGAAGAAGTATTGGGGAGAGGTGATTAGAAGAGATATGGCGCAGGTGCAACTTACTAAGGACATGACCTTAGATAAGGAGTTGTGGAGGACAAGGATTAGGGTAGAAGGGTAGTAGGTATTTGAGCGTAGTCCTACTTACGCTTACAAACTGGTAGTTGTAATGTTATTATTGTAGGCCTGCTTAGCCTATCATACTAGTAGACGCAGTATTGTTTATAGCCCCTTGTCGTTTGATTTCTGCTGCTATGTGTTCTTTAGTGTACTTTGTTTATCTTATTTACCTGCGTTAGTTACTGCTTCCTTTTTTAGAATGCGCTATCATGACTTATTCGCTTTTGTCATTTTCATACTGCTTTAAATTTCTTGTCCGGGTCCTGACCGTTTCTCTCGTTTTGCTTGTGCTTATGCTTTGTCTTGAGCCGAGGGTCTTTCGGAAACAGCCGCTCTACCTACCAAGGTAGAGGTAAGGTTTGCGTACACTCTACCCTCCCCCGACCCCACGTTGTGGGATTTCACTTGGGTATGTTGTTGTCAGCAAGTCTACTGGACTGATATTTGTATGATATATTCTGTATTTCTAGTGGATGGAACCTATAATGTGTGGATTCTGGCAATATGCACCACTTTGTTGGTGCTGTTTCCTCTTGCATAAGTTGGGGCCATGCACAGTCTGGGGAGCTGGGTTTTGGACCACATGGACAAAAGTAGGTTTGATTCATATCTAATATATTTTTTCTTGGTTTGCTATGTGCGCTAACCAAGAACAAATGTTGAGGATAGACTTGAGCAGGTAATGTTATGGTTATAATTTATGTTTTCCCCTCTAGGTGTTATGCTAACCCAATAATGATTCATCTTTAGGAGAATTAGAATACGATTTTTGCAGTTTATATATATAAGTTGTTGGTTTGAGTGTAATATTTATTTAGATAATTTGGACCTCCTTCCTATGACAGGACTGAAGAGTGTTCATTTTTCATCCTTCTGTTTGGTGTGTGTGTGGGTGGGGGGGTGGGGGATATGGACTTCGGATTTGATTTTCGGTGATTTATATTTATATACTCATGTAAGTTATCTAATTTCTCCGATTTTACCTGACAGCTTGATGTATATGATGGCAAGGCTTCTGAGGAAGGTATAGCTCTAAGCTTCATGCATCTCCATAAGTTTTAGCTAATTGTAGGATTTCTTTGGGGAAATATACTATAGTTTTCCTCTGAATTTGCTTAAAGGGCAGTTGACTCAAGCAGCCATGGAATTGTTTATTCCTTGGGGGATGAAAGAACGACAATGCCCTTATTTGTTTTATACTATGCAGGATAAGCTTTCATAATACATGATATTGTGTCAACTGACTAGCTTCCAAGGAGTTAACCAAGAACTCTACATAATTAGGCTTTTAAGAAAACTTGAAGATGAAATATATACACACACAAGTTTAACCCAACCCCTCTAAAAAGAAGGGAGGTGTAGTGATATTAGACGGGGCTGTCATATCTACATCCAGACAATATATATGTTCAAATTTCAAGGAGAATAGCTTGATATATGGAGATTTAACGGGTAGAACAAAAATTGATGGCTAAAACACAAGAGAATATCATGATTAGGTGAAAGTGACGTGAAGTGAAGTTAGATGGGTTTTTATGGTGCCTAGTACAGACATCAAATATGTACTTCAGTTTTCTAGGAATATATAATAATAGATGCAATATAACAGGTAGGATAACTAAAATAAAGGACCGTGATGGTGGTGCTATTTGATGTTGTTTTAGACTGTAATTTAGGATGTTGTTTTGAGCTATTTGATGTTTTAGACTGTAATTTAGGATGTTGTTTTGATGATTTGAAGCGAAAGGCTAGATTTCTCTTGTTGAACTGAGGAGATAGTTGGCATGAAGACGTATATATTTATTTATTTATTTAGTTTACTATCAGTTTTTCTTACTTTAGTTGCAAATTGGCTTTGCTACAGTGGGGGGCAGAACCTGTGAGTGAATCTCCAGTTTCTCAAAAGGCTTCCAAAAAAGGGTCTGCTAAGGCGCCTGCAGAGTCAAATAAAAGGAAGAAGTCAAAAGATGCATCGGAATCTGAAGATGTGGAGGAAAATAGTGATGACGATGAGAGTGATGACTATGAGGAACAATCTAATGGTCGAGCTAAGTCTTCCAGCAGAGGTCGAGGAAAGGCTGCTGGCAAAGCTACAGCTGCCAAAAAGGGTACTGGTCGCGGGAGGGGTCGGCCTCCATCAGCAAATAAAAGCTCCCAGCCTGAAGGGAATGTATCGACGGGTAAAAGAGGAAGGCCCAGGAAATTGTAAGGGTACAATTACACTAACGTAAATCAATTTTTCATTCGACATTCTGAAATTTAGCAAATGTAAAGCATTTGCGTTAAACTTGCAAACCTGTATTGACAGAGAGCATTGACCTCCAAGGTGGGAGGCGTTTGTACCTGGTCAAGCTCGTTTTTGGGGAGGAAAAAGAGGAAAGTAAAAACCTATGCTGGCCGTGCAGTGTACTGGATTTTCTTCACTTACCTTATGAGTTACAACATATTGTCTCTCTGATGGCTATTTTTGTTGCTAATTTACTTGGAACAAGTCTAAATGGTTTGTACAGGTTGAGCAAATTTGTGATGCAACTCAAACAGATCTGTTCTGAAAATATATGATAGTAATGTTGTGTAAATGAAGTAATAATGGGAATGTTTTGTTGTAGATGACTATCATTGTTAGTAATGTTTTGTTCTAGTATGGTGATTTATACTAACTATTCCTCAATCCCATACAAGTTAGGAATAATTGTAATTTCTCTGTCTCTCATATTTCCCTTTGCCCTTCTGCTAGTTATTGATTGTCGAGGCTAAGAAGTAAGAGTAGACCATCATCTCAATTTTCTGAGCATGTTTGGAGTCTACTTGGAGAAACAATAAAAGGTTGTCTAAGAGCTTAAAACAGCAGAAAAGAATGTTCTTTTTCAATATTGTTCTGAGGCATTCTTGTAATGTACGTTGGAGTGATTCCAATGAGCACAGTTTAGTATATAATTATGTTGATGTCTTAGTTTTGGTCCCTACTGTTTTAATTGTCGTTGCTTGTAAAGTCAAGCATGGAATAGATAGCAGCTACAAGCCAGACGTCTCGTTGCTTTCATTTATGGAAAGCTAGTGACTTTTCTCTTTGTAGGGAGCAAAGGTGGGGTCCAAATTTAGAAAAGAAAATGAAGGGAATTTAAGTTTATGTCTCAATCTTAGATCTAAGTCAATAGTTCTACCAGTAACGTTTCATTCAATTATTCGAAAGCCACTATATTGCTTGGTTATTAATTATTTTTCTCGAGGGGAAAAAGGAAAGAAACCCTCTTTCACCCCCCTCGCCCCTCCAAGAGAGAGAGAGAGCGCGCACGGAGGGCTGAATGAAAGTCAGGATGGTTCCCTTGGTGGACGTTCAATAAAATTGGTACGACACAAAAAAAATTAATATGACTTCCACGTAAGGATGACTTGCTTAAAGTTAAGAGTCTCATTTCTCAGAAAAGATTTCTTAAAGTTGAATAATATAATTAACTGACCGATCAGAATAATTATAAAGTTTCATGATAGTTGTATTGTTTGAGAGCCTTGCAATACTTTCAACAAGAGTTAACGACATGAGAACAAGGAACCGATCTCTATCGCTTTCCCCCTCTATTGGTTATTCATTCATTTGATGACTCGTAATTGAAAGAGTTGGTTGGCAGCAATGGTGTAGGTAGAATTTTCGGTAAGTGCTATCACAATATATTTACCTTATGTACAAAAAAAGTCCATAAATTTGACTTTGGACTAATTGGTTTACTATTTTGATAACTCCCATGAGGTTAGATGTTCGAACCTCTACATCAGTACATGTATTTGTTTGTAGCAATGTCATTCAGTCAATTTTTTGTTTCACGTTTTGGTTATTTATAGACGTATTTGGTAAAAAATTCCGACGAAGCAGTATCACGTAACACCCCGACAGAAGGTAAATCCGCCCCTTGTTGGCAGTTCAAAGGTCGAAGGGAGTTGAAGAGTGGTTATTTATAGACGTATTTGGTAAAAAATTCCGACGAAGCAGTATCACGTAACACCCCGACAGAAGGTAAACCCGCCCCTTGTTGGCAGTTCAAAGGTCGAAGGGAGTTGAAGAGAGGCCCTTCAGTTCTTAGGAAGAACCTTAGTGTCCTAAGTAGAAAAAGTTATTTCCCCTTTCTCTAATAATTAGGCAAGGCTATGATGCATTATATCCTCTTGTTATGAATGATGATTTTACATAGCACCAGTGAGGACTGAAGAAGGAGAAGAGTTCACTTACTTTTGTGTAATTCTAATGATTGGGACTTTTCTCCGTGTGCCTAAGGCCCACACTACCCATTTTTATACAAGTAAAAAGTTGCATTTTTGTGCGAGGAAACTTTGTCTTCTATTGGTGTACCTAAAAGTTACTTGCCCTCTTCTGTTTCTCAACCTACAAGTACGTTGTGAAATTGTGATAATGAATTTATGCTTTCAAAGTAAGCTTCAATTCCCCCTAGAATCTTTACTCAATTTTATAATAACTTACTATTCAAGGTGAATGGGGCCTGAAAATAGCATTAAACCTAATTAAAATCTTGAAGGAACAATTAAAGATGAACAAATCTTGGAAGTTTGTTTTTAGTGGGCAGTGGGGGGGTGGGTGGGGGGGGTGCTTGTGAATAATAGAGGAGGAAAAGGTTGAAAAAGGAAGAGTCTTTGGTAGGACTAGAACCCCACATATCCATTTACTGTACTACTTTTTAGCTTGGTCCTTCCTAAATAATATGATACCTTTGTATGATTGAATTTGTTAGATTCACATTCATTGAGGGAATGGATTGGTCGTTCTTTTATAAAATGTTGGAAAATTTTCATATCATAAGCTAGTTTTGAGGGTAAATTTAACTCAAAGATTTATTTTCTTAATATGAAATCATAACTATACCCATCAATATTTTGGTTTGCCCAATGTTGGGTTCCCCTATTTATCTACCCTCCAATTAATTAGGAGTACTCGTATGTGTGGCGGGGCTATTGCATCATATCATAGTCGGAGTTAGAATTTTGAGTTATGGATTCTAATTTCTAAAAAAAGAAAGTTACTAAATTCTTGATAAATTATTTATACATATTATTAAGTAAATCTTTCTAATACTAGTATAAAATCTACGCCAAAACTACTGAATTATATCGAATCTGTAATCCAAAAGCTTGTTTCTTGTACTCCTATTATCGTATTAGTTTGATGCATTTACGGTTACTTTTCTGCATCAATGCTTATCTACAATATTTTTTCCATGATCTATTTACTTTCTTCAATCCTTATCTGACATTTTTATCATGCTTTCTCTTGAGCTGAGGGTCTTTCGAAAATCACTTTTCTACCTCCCAAGGTAGGGGTAAGGTTTGTGTATACTCTACCCTACCCACTTTGTGAGATTATACAAGGTATTGTTGGATATGTAAAGCAGTACGGGAAGTAAATAAATATTACAAGTGTTCGAAATGATAAACAAATAGGCCAATGTTTAGAACTGCCGCAAGCTTGTTGTGTCTTGAATCTTGATAACCTGAAATCAAGAAGCACTAAATCTGGATTGTTACAACTGTGTGTTGAGTCGAGAGATGACTCTCTGTCTTTAAGACAAGATTGCCCCGTATATATGTTTTTACGTTAACGGGCAATAGTCTCCCAAGATAAAACAACACCTTAATCAACACTACAAAGCAAATAGGTTGATTCTGACGAATAAAACAAATACGAATCGACTTGCTGAAGAAATGGAAAAGGAATGAAGAGTTTCTGTTTTGTCACTGTTTCTGCGGACATAATCTGTGTTGTTTCTCTTCTGTGTTTGTCTCTGTGTGTATAATATGTCTCGTTTTTCTGTGTATCACAATTGAGCCAAAAAGGCTCCAATATACAGCATAAGGGAGGCTTCTCAACTGCCAAGACATGACTGTTAATGACTATTGAATGAGGGAATTAAACAGCCAAGTAATGGTTGTTTATGGCCATTGAAGGAGGGTGTAATTCAGCCAAGTAATGGCTGGTTAATGCACAATAACGCCCCCAAAAATCAACTCCAACGGAAGGCAGCCGTCGTTCCCAAATTCAACATTCCAGAAACTCCAGGGACCAAACTGTAAATATTAAATAATTTGGGGTACAAAGAGATAATATCAGAAGAAGCCCAAGACTCGAGCCTGAGCGGGCGGCGGCGGCACGCGTATGGGCTTAGCCTTGAACCCAAGCACATCTAGGTCCTCTCTCCTTTAAACACATGGGTTTTGAGACTTATAAAGAGAGCAATTCTTCTTTTTCCCACCGATGTGGTAGATTTGTCCCACACCATATTTTCATGTCTCAAACACCTTACTTCGTGGACCAATATCTCTTTCATTTCTCAACGAAATTTGACTATTCTTGGCCCTACGGTCATCTACTCACTTAGTAGATTATGCACGTGTGAAGACAAAGCCTCCAACATGCGGAACCCTAGTGTTTAATTCATTAATATGGGTGGACGCATCTCCGCACCAAATGCAAATTTTCAACAGGTATATTGTTGTTATTGTTGTAATCGAAAAGCTAGCTCCGCCCCTAGCCAACATCGGTTGACGAAATAACATGTCTCCATAAAAGATTTTTCGACAATTCTCATATCATAAACTAATCTTTTTAGTTAAATTGGGTTAAAAATTCATTTTAACCACTCTTAAATGTTCACTTATTGTCAATTCTCATATCATAAACTAATCTTTTTAGTTAAATTGGGTTCAAACTTCAGTTTTAACTACTCTTAGTTGTTCACTAATTATTGCCATCAATTAGCCTAATCCATTGGTGAGAAAGGACAAGTTCCTTTCTTGTCTTACGAAAAAGAAAATTATTTCTCTCATCTGAGAAAAAGACTGTTTTAGACATAATTTTGTGTAGGGAAGAAGAGACAGCATAATCCATTAGGTGGATTTTTTGCTCCATTTTCTGGTTTATTCTAAATCATCTTCAACGTAGAAGTCTCTGCCTAAGCTTAATAATTGTTTTATTGTTTTCTAAAATTAATACATAACGTACTTAAATAATTGAGTGGATGGACCAGTATGCATAAATAGGACTCAATCGTCATTTTGCAAGTAGACAAATAATTTTAGTCAATCATATTTTGGGATGTCTTTTCCATTACTTTGTAATTTTCCTTTCCTTTCCTTCCCTTTTTTTCCCCCCTTTTTTATTTACATGTACAGACAAAAAGTCAAATGTATTACGTGTTCAATTTGCAACTGAACATGGGGTGGGAGTTCAATTATTAATTGGTGGCATTTTTCTGATTTGAAAAAAGTAAATTGTAATTTTTAATATGAAAAACAGATTCCATTAGCTAATAATGGCAAATTTGGATCGTATGGCTAACGACATTGTTACTAATAAGACATTTAAAATAAAGGGTGAAGCTACTCTATAACAAATACATTAGCAGTTTAGCAATCTAATTTTATCTTTGTATCTTGCCTTGATGGTGCGTCTTAGTTGAAGCTTTATATGGTTTTATGCATTATTGATTACAAACTTGTTCCGAGTAAGATAGGGCGGATTGAGAATCTTACTAAAATTATTTTGATTCATACATTATTGCTTTATGCAGATATGTATATTTTTTTTAACCAACACTCATTTGCTAGTAAAGTTACTATTGTTTCTCAAGAAATTAATTGGAAGTACGTAAAAACTCAACAATCAATAAATTACAACTCATGAAACTTGTGTTTATTGGTGTATCGATAAGATCAACACCTATTCTTTAAGGGAATTATCCGTTAATCATTTTGGTTAAATAAATATCATGAATATGTGTAGTCCATGTACATTATTTCAACCTCACATGCAAATAAGTAAAAAAAGATTAAAGAAACTCACTTATTCGTATGCGCTTTCAGTTGTGTTAAGAGTCCCACGTCGGATATGGAATGAGAACATGGATTCTTTATATGGATTTGGACAATCCTCACCCTACAAGCTAGCTTTTGGGGTTGAGTTAGGTCCAAGATCCATTCTTTACGTGGTATCAAAGACAGGCCCATTCCAATTATTTGTTCACCGATGTTGGGCCCCCAAATTATATTATCCACGCTTCAGTTAACAAGGTCTGAGTGTGGGGGAGTGTTAAGAGTCCCACATCAGATATGGAATGGGAACATGGACTCCTTATATGGACTTGAAGAATCCTCACCCTACAAGCTGGTTTTTGGGGTTGAGTTAGGCCCAAGATCCATTCTTTACAAATTGTAAGAAAACGGGTCGGGGGTTCTTTTCCTGTGATCTGCATGTGTCGGGTAGCCTGTCTAACACTTGCCCAATCCGGACAAAACACATGTCTGAGAGAAATTGCTTCCTTGAGTGATTTCATTCCAATGGTAGAATATATATATACAAAGGTATAATGCTAGTCTTAAGGAAGACTTATCTAATTAACCTAAAATATAAGATACTAATTTACAATCATTCTAATTAATGTGATTACAATCCTAAATTAAAGATATTATAATATTCATCATATCCATGATTATTGATGATTAGAGATGATTATGTGATTGCCTCATAATTATTCTAACAGTCCCCCGCAGTCTTAGCGGGAGGTTCTCGTATGCTGAGACTGTCCCTGAAATCATCAAAGAGTACGCGCGAAAGACCTTTTGTGAAGATGTCTGCAATCTGATAACGGGACGATAAATGGAGAACACGGACTTGTCCACGTGCAACCTTTTCTCGAACAAATAATATATCCATTACAATGTGTTTTGTGCGTTGATACTGAACAGGGTTTTCGGGTAAATATATCGCACTCACATTATCACAATAGACCATGGTTGTTTTTTCAATCGAACAATGTAACTCTAACAGAAGATTACGAAGCCAACATGATTTTGCAACCACATTGGCTACCCCTCGGAATTCTACCTCAGCACTTGACCGAGACAATGTGGATAGTCGTTTTGACGACCAAAAAATAAGATTGTCCCCCAAGAACACGCAATAATCGAAGGTGGAACGCCGTGTGTCCTGGTAGCCACCCCAATCCGCATCTGTATAGGAGGAGAGACTCGAGATGGAGGACTTATACAGATGTAATCCAAAATGAAGAGTACTCTTAACATACTGCAGAATTCGCTTGAGGGCCCTCATATGTTCTTCCTTCGGATCATGCATGTGTAAACAAACTTGCTGGACCGCGTAGGAAATATCGGGTCTTATAAAAGTCAAATATTGTAAGGCCCCTGCTAGGCTACGGTAATGTGTAGGATCATTGTATGGAGTACATGCAGAGTTACTCAATTTCGCATTTGTGTCAACCGGAGTATATGATGATTTGCAGGAAGACATCTCGGCTTTGTCAATTATCTCTTCGACATATTTCTTTTGACTGAGAAATAGACCACCTGCATATTGAGTTACAGCAATTCCAAGGATATAATTTAACGGACCCAAGTCTTTCATTGCAAATTTGGCCGCAAGAAGAGACATAATAGACTGACGAAGTGAAATCGATAATGCCGTGAGAATAATGTCATCGAAATACGGAAGTATATATGACATGTCAGCTCTCTTCCTATAAATGAACAATTACTGATTGGACTTGTTGTGAGAGAAACCCAATTTGGAAAAAATCTGCAAACATGTTATACCATACCCGAGGAGCCTGTTTCGAACCATATAAGGATTTCTTCCGCAGGCAAACATGATCCGGAGGGGCATAATCTCGGAAACCCAAAGGTTGATGCATGTACACTGTTTCCTGTAAGTGGTCATGTAAGAATACGTTTTTGACATCCAACTGATGAATGGACCAAGATTTTGAAAGTGTCAAGCTGAGAACAGTCCTGATAGTTGCTGGCTTAACTATCGGACAGAATGTTTCAGCACAATCCACTCCAACCTGCTGAGACCTGCCATCACCAACAAGACGAGCTTTGTATCTTGCAAAATAACCATCAGAATTCTTTTTATGACAAAAAAACCCCACACAGACCGAATTATTTTCACATTAGATGGACGTAGTACTAATTCCCACGTCTTATTTTTAATAAGAGCATCAATTTCATCTAACATGACAGCTTTCCAATTCGAGTTGGATAAAGCAGCTTTAGGATTTTTTGGTATTGGTGATGGTTGGATGGAAGTGGTTAGGTTAAAATGATGCTTAGGTCAAAAAATTTCGTGCATTACACGGGTTTCAATGGTCTGAGGCTGGACAGTTGGGCTGTCGGGTATGCTAAATAGCTGGGTGGTTGACCAATTTTTGGCCTGGGCAGTGGGCTCGGTTTGGCTATAGAACTGGGCATGTGTAAATTCGGCTAGTGATATCGGGTTGTATCACGGGTAGGGGTGTAGAGGTTTCCCTTTGTTGGGCATGCCCGCCACCAAATATGGATTGGGCCGAGATCGAGGGAAGAGAGACAGTGGCCTCTGCTCCTCGGACCAGCCCATTCACGTTTTGTGGTTGGATCAGGTCGTGAGGCCGTGGGTTTTGGGATGGCCCCACGACATTGTTTTGAGTGTTTAGATGATACCTCAAAATTGGATATATTCCGTCGTCTAGAAAATCATATGAAGGTGAGGATGCCACTTGAGATTTTGCAAACGAGAATGTAGATTCATCAAAGATGACATGACGAAAAATATTGATATTTCCATTTGACATATCATTGCACTTATATCCCCTATGATTTTGTGGGTATCCCAAAAACACTCAAGTAGTGGAATGGGCCTGAAGTTTGTTAATTGTGGTAGATGAAAACAAAGGATAACACAAACACTAAAAACCTGTAAATGTGTAAATGATGGGAGACGGTGGTACAACATTTGTATGGGTGACACATTGGAGAGTAGTTTACTTGGAAGAATATTTAAAAGATATGTGGCCATTTGAAGTGCATGATGCCAAAAAATTGGTGGTCTGGACGAATGCACAAGGAGAGTGCAAATCATATTGTTAATTGTTCGAATATTTCTTTCGGCTTTCCCATTTTGTGGAGATGTATGTGGACATGAAACACGCAAAGACATCCCATTTTGGTGACAAAAATCATTAAATTGGGAAATTATGAATTCCCCCCCCCCCCCCCCCCCCAAATTGTCACATTGAAAACATTTAATGGATTTTTCAAAATGAGTTTTGATAAAAACACTAAATTGTTTAAAAATGGCATAGGTTTGCAATTTATTCCCCAATGGAAATGTCCACAGAAAATTTGAATAATCATCTAAAATAAGCAAATAATATTTATGACATGCAGAACTCAAAACTAGTGATGTCCACAAATCACAATGCAACATATTAAATGGCATAAGAGTACTGGAAGTAGAAGATGCAAGAAGAAGTTTAACATGTTTATCAAACACGCAAGTTTGGCAAACAAAAGAGTCCAAAAGTTTGTTACAAGAAATAAATTGTTTCTTCCTAAGATTATAAAAAACTGGTGCTCCTGGGTGTCCCAACCGGTTGTGACACAAAGTATGAGAAATGGATGCAAAAGTAGATGGTTTGGTCATGCGATTATTGAAAACAATCGTGAGGGGATACGAATCCCCCATGCTATTACATCTAATTAGTGGCATCCCCGTCTGAAAATCCTTCACAAAAAAACCAAACGGATCAAAATTCGCAGAAACATTGTTGTCAGTTGTAAAACGTCATACAAATATCAAAAATTTAATCAGTTTTGGGGCATGTAAGACGTTTTTCAACTGTAATGGTGGGTGTGGAGAGAGTAGATTTACCTGACCAATACCACGAATTGGAATTTCCTGCCACTGCCGACAACAAATATTTTTATTATTGCTCATATTAAAATAAGACGAGAGATTACCTTAAAACGTCGTCGTGTGAGACGTAGCTCTTGTGTCCATATACCACGACTCATCTGGAACATTCAGATTCATGTTGTTCGTGGCTTGTTCGATATCCGTGGGAGAATAGCCAACAGAGGATGGTGCCTGGGTTGCAAATTCATGTTGTGGACGAGATCTGAGAATTCTGGACTGGCGGTTTGAAGAAGAAGGCCTGGCCCAATTTGAATTCGGGTATGGGAATTGCGGGGCAGTCCACTATGGGGCCCAGGCACATGATGGGTACTGCCCCCCACTGATTTCTGATGGGCTGGGCAGTGGGCTGCCAACTGGTTGGGCCGCCACTGCCCAGACTGATTGTTACCGCCGGCCGGCTGCCCGTGTGCCCTTTCCCCGTCCCTTTCCACCATTTTCCTTTGTTATTATTACGGTTTGAGCCGTGTCTTTGACCATTATTGTTTCTGTTTCTGCCGCTATTCGAACCAGAATTTTGTTATTGAAAATATGTGGGGAGAAAATTGGTGGAGATGCCTATTTTTTTTCGTGTTTCTTCAAGAATCAACCTCGACCGAGCCTCGTAGAATGTTGGCAATGGATTGCTCTGTTGAATAAACATAGCGACTCCATCATATTGTTCATTCAATCCGGCAATTAATTGAAGGACCAGTCTTTGATTTGTGACCACTAAACCAACGTTGGATAGTTGGTCTGCAAGCACCTTCAATTCCTGACAATAGGCGAAAACGTTGGAGAAACCATCCAATTTAACATTAGTAAATTGGTGTTCAAGATATACATCCCTAGAAAGTTTGTTATCTTGAAATATGTTTTGTAAATGTTCCTGCGCCTGTTGAGTCGTAGAGTTCGGCTCTAATATGGTATGCAATTTTCCTTTGATATAGTGCCATAAATCCATTGAAGGACTATAACATTTAAACGGGACCATCGCTTTTTGTCCACCGTAGTGGTGTCCAACGATGACTCGGAAGGGATGATATGGTCTATCACCTCATAAGCGCAACAATGAATTTTGAACAATTCCGCCCTAGAGGTATATTACCCTTTTTCCATTTCAAGTGTTATTGAAATAAAATTCTTGACGTTGTTTACGGCAAGAGGAAGATGAATTTTTTGTTTTTCGGCCATTCTTTTCCATGAAAAGAAAAAAAGAAACAAAACACGGAGAAGAGAAGAAGAAAGAGTATTTTGTAATTGGTGAAAATTGGTGGAGAAAACCATAATGGGTCAGCTAGGGTTGGTAGTAGAAGAGAAAAGAAAAGAAAATATGATGTTATTAGGGTGTAGCCGACGGAGGGGGGTTAGATATTTAGAATTAGGGATTATGTGTAGGGGTTAGATAATTGTGGCCGAAACAAAAAAGAATTCTATTTGAAATGGTTTTGTACGAGGGTTTTTAGAAAACCTTATTGTTTAAGTGGGTGACAAACCACAAAGAAGGAAAAAAAATCTGCTAAGAATAAGGGGGAAAGTTTTAGGGCAAAATATTTTTGGCTCTTGATACCACGAGGGAAATTGATTCCTTGAGTGATTTCATTCCAATGGTAGAATATATATACAGTTATAATGCTAGTCTTAAAAAAGACTTATCTAATTAATCTAAAATATAAGATATTAATTTATAATCATCCTAATTAATGTGATTACAATCCTAAATTAAAGATATTACAATATTCATCATATCCATGATTATTGGTGATTAGAGATAATTATGGGATTAGTCTTAAGAAAGACTTATCTAATTAACCTAAAATATAAGATACTAATTTACAATCATCCTAATTAATGTGATTACAATCCTAAATTAAATATATTATAATATTCACAATATCCATGATTATTGGTGATTAGAGATAATTATGAGATTGCCCCATAATTATTCTAACATTGTCAACAACCCGCTAAATGAACTTTAAATGTAACTCAACCTCAAAATTTAATTCATGAATGAAAATTGTCTATTATAACCAACTAGTTCTTCTAATTGATGTGAGATATTTCAACTGAAAAAATAAATTCATCCGTATCTATTATTTACATCAATTCAATCATACACGACACATGTCTTCACACAATACTCTTATTACTAATCATAGTTACTAACACACTTTTACATTAATCTATGATTTAATCATTAATAAATTAGTACATGGTTTAATATAGACACGCAAGTAAATTTTTACTAACCTTCTTATAATATCTGAATTAGAAATTTGGAGCACGGACAACATAAATAAGGGTGACCAACATTAGGTAAACCAAAAATAGGTAGGGTCAAACGGTCAAAGTTTGGTACCATGTGAAGTAAATAAAGAGACAATAACCCATTTTCCGAACTAATACGAGTTTATTATAGGTCTTTTAAATTTTTTGCATGCCCCTTAATAAAGAAATTTATTAGCTTTAATCATAACATTATTTTTTTAAAGTAGCATTTATCTCTTCTTTAAATATTAATTACTAGTACTCCAATTCTTTACTACTCCCTCCGTGTCAATTTATATGACATAATTTTCTTTTTAGTTAGTCAAAAAAAGAATGATACATTTCTTTATTTTATAATAATTTAATTTTAAATTTATATTTTAAGTTGAACGAGATTATTTATAACTACACAAATATCTTTGACTTGTTTAGACCATACGATTCAAAAATCTTTCTTTATTTCTTAAATTTTGTGCTCAATCAAATTAACTTGGGACGGATGGAGTAATTAAATTGTACAAGATATTTCTTTAAGAATGTAATAAATCCTTCTTGTTTTGCAACCATCAAATACTCACTTTTTACTAGGCATGGCCAGTGGGCCGGGCTCGGGTTTGGCGGGCCGGGTCTGGCGGGGTCGGGGCGGGACGGGCGAAGGGGTCGGGGTCGGGTTTGGCGGGGTCTGGCGAGGTCGGGTCTAGCGGGGTCTGGCGGGGCGGGGTCAGGATCGGGGTAGGTTCCGACGGGTTTTTTTTTTTTTAATAACATATGTATAAAAAAAACTCAATAAACAAGACAAGATAGTGTAATAAAAACATACCGAGGCTGTTTTTGTGCCTCTTATATTATTTAATAGACATATGATTTTTTTGTAAGACAAATACAATTGTCTAAAATCTAAATTGCAACTTCGTGGTGTTGTCCAAAAGTTGCAAATTACATAATAAAATTGCAATTAAAAAATTACATTCTCAAAAAAACCTGTTCTAATTGCTTGATAATTTCCTGTGGTTCTTCGGTTGGAATTGGTATTTGTTGGTCAAATTGATCCATGCCGCTTCCACTACCTTCGGATAAGATTTCATTGTAGTTTTCGTCTTCTTCTTCGTTGATTTCCGGTTGACCGCACCTTCTCCGCTCCGCTCGTATCCAATCTCTGAATAATACTGTAATTTCCAAGCTGTCTCCGGCTAATGAGTGTCTGTGGTCTCCTATTTGATATCTGCCGGCAGAAAAAGTGCTTTCAGACGCAGTTGATGACGCTTGAATGTTCAAAACATCTCGGGCCATCATTGAAAGTGTCGGAAAGGTCTTCTCATTCCCTCTCTAGTATTTCAGCAAGTCTTCATGTCCATCTTCATTGATAACTTCTTGGTACGGTACAGAACCCTGCAAAACAAAAATATCCAACTCGCTAATTTGGTTAGTAGCGGTACGGCCGCACATTCTATTTCGAGGCTTTCAATACTAGCCGCAGAAACAGCATGTCTTTTGTGAGATTGTGTTGAAGATGAAGAAGATGGTATGGAAGCCGGTAAGTTACTAGCATTTTTTTGTTGATAAAACCTATATATTTTTTTTGCATTGGTCTTCTACGCTAGACAACACTTCTTCTTTAGTTTGTTCAATAGGTGGTGGGTGATTTAGATTTTTGGGACTTGGAGGTGGTAGTACTTCTATACAATCGTAAATAGTTTCAATTAGTGATTTAGTATCGTCTATTTTAATAATCAGATTTAATACAACACCAATAATATAAATAGAGGGAATAGGAATAAAATATTTTTTTATTTTGATAAACATTTTTTAATAGTTGCCATATAAGCTGGTTTTTCCAAATATTCACTAAGTAATAAAAATATTAGAGTTATATAAAACAACATAGTTGAAATAGTAGGATAATATATACCGGGAAATTCTTTTGTTTCTTGAAAAAATTTCTCTAAAAATACAATAAGTTCGGAAATTTTTACCCAATCACTATCTACAACCATATCAGCTGGATTTTGATTATGAGAGTTAAAAAATAAAGTTATAGGTTTTCTATAGTCATAAGCAACAAGTAGTTGCTCGTATAAAGAATTCCACCTAGTGGATACTTCTTCTGAAATTTTTCTATAAGGTAGTCCACAATCGTGATAAATTTTTTTATATTCTTTTCTTCGTTGTACTCTATTACTTTTAAAAATAAAGTTTATAGCAAATTGTATTTCACTAAGAATGTCTTGAAAAAGTGATAGACCATCCTTTACAATTAAGTTATATATATGGCACGCGCATTTTATATGAAAATGATCTGGAAAAGATGGAGTTAAACTATTTTTAAAAATTGTAATAGCGTAATTGTTAGAAGAAGCGTTATCTAATGTAATAGTCATAATTTTATCAGTTATTCCATAATAATGACACACTTGATAAATATTATCTGCAATAAAAGTACCAGTGTGCCTATCATCTATATATCTATACGCTAAGATACATTTTTGCATAGACCATTTATAATATATCCAATGAGAAGTTACCGTTAAATAATCATGGTCGTTAGTACTACGACCTATATCAGACGTGATAGATACTTTGCCATTAAAATGATATAATGAATAACGTAAATATTATTGATATTCATGTGCGAATTTAAATACATCTCTCTTAACAATTGATCTAGAAAAACCGTTAAAAGCAGGATTATATATATCTCTAATGTAATGAATAAAACCGGGAGATGAAGGAAATGAAAAAGACAAACCCTCCATAGCAACTAATTTTGAAATTGCTTCCCTATCTCTATGTTTATTGTATTTAGGGCCTACAATTCCCCCCGTCATAGGGTTAATTTGACCCTATACTTGGTCCGGGACAATATCAGTATGTGAACCTTGTCCCGATGGAGCGGGCGTTTGCGCACCCGGTTTTGAAGCCTGGTATTGGGCATACCTAGCTGGATGAGCACTTACTACGTGTCTAATTAAACCCCCCGTCCCACTGTGACCTTTTCCAGTTTAAAATTTTAAAACATTTTTACAAATTTTACATATAGCTACTTGATTCTCTACGTCCCTATCAAAAAATGTCCATGCATTTGATTTTAATGGTCGTTTTGCTGGATCTCATCTCATACTAGGGGGAATAGGAGGCATTTCAGTTGAAGGTGCAACTAGTGGGTGTGTTGTCATCAACATTAGTGGGTGTATCATCTAGATCATCGTCTAAATTAAAGTCTTCTTGAGTTCCAGAAAATAGCTCCTCGTCTAAATCTAATGGTATTGTAGGAAAATGTTGAGTATCAACAAAATCATCATGTGTAGGAATAAGATGACTAGAAGAAGTACCCTTGCACTGGTTGCCCCTACTAGAAGAAGCACCCTTACCCTTAAACATACCTCTTAATCCTTTCATTTTAATTATGATAATAAATAATTAAAGACAATAAAATTAAGTGCGCTAAATAAAATAAACATACAATAATAATTTAATGAATGAACGAATGTACCAAACGCCGACGTAACGTCGACGTGTAATCGAGAGGTTGAAAATTGAAACTTTGCTCGATGGAAGATCCTCAAGCTAGTTGCCAACTTCACTCCCAATTCCCAAATGAATAAATAAAATTGAATATTTAGTAAACAATGTAGACTTGTAGAGAGATATATTGAGAGATTAGAGAGATTGTAGGAAGATTTGTGAGAATGATGAAGAGAAAATGAGTTATTTATAGTTGGAAAATTGGGTTAAAGTGTAAATATAATAACTTATGGGTTAAAAATAAATATTAAGGGGTAGGGGGGTTTTGCGGGGGGGGGGGGGGGGGGGCAAAAATGGCCGTTGCTCAACGGCCAAAATCTAAAATGGTCGTTGGTGCAATGACTATATTTGCAAATGGGGGGATTTCGGGCGGGATCGGGGGCGGGCTCGGGTTTTGCGGGCCTGGGGCGGGCTCGTGACGGGTCGGGACGAGACATTGTCCCGTCCCGGTTCGAGTCCCGCTACCGAAATTTTTTTTACTAAGCGGGGTCGGGTCGGGTCGGGTCGGGCTCGGGACGTGGTCGGGCCGTCCCGGTCCACTGGCAAGCCTTACTTTTTACTGCAAAACTTTTAGGCGCGGTTTTGACATGATTTGAAATCATGATGATTTGAAGTTTAAGATTTATTTGGACATACAATTTGAATTTCTTAAGTTGTATTTTTTCTTATAGACATAAAAAAATCCATTAGTTGTGAAAATAATAATAAAAAATCAATTCTTATACAATCTTACCAAATGAGCAAGTCATAATTCATAACAAAATTAATATGCTACTAGAAGGTCTTTCTAAAAAATACAACATTAATTGATCAAACTTTAGTTCTATAAAATGAAAAATTGAACACGAGTTGTAGTATAACTACTCTTTAATATAATCATCCCACATGGTTGGTAAGAGTAAATTTGTTATAAATATACTACCAACTTGTAGATCTTTTATTAATTGAAATAAATGATTGATAAATATATCTACCAACTTATGGATCTATTTTTACAATATATAAACTTATGTGTCAACTTTTACATTTAAACAACTTGATATCATGATCTGAAATCTCAAATCATATCTTTTTGAATGATTTGGAATTTCATCTCATGATATGACGATGATGAGATAAAGTCCCTCGTCCAAACGTCTACTTTAACAAAAATATTAAGTTATTAACGGTTGTAATATTTGTGGAAAGAATAAAGTGTCCTCGTATTTGCTGCTGCAATAAACGTACATTAATTCGAGCCTTTTTGTCATAGGATACCTTCCAACATTGTTACTAGTTGTTGCAGACACACAGCGGAGATTCTAACTGTGTCACCGCCGGCCACAGTTACTATAAATTAAATTTTATTCTCTCCAGGGAGTATATCATACTATATAGAATAAGAGAATATGACATAATTAGCGTCTCATGTTTGGTGTAGGTTTATAATATCTCTCAACATAATTTTTAAGCAATTTCATTCAAGTGGATAAAAATTGAGCATTTAATTTTTGTCAAATATTTAATAATTTTGATTGTTAGATTACACTGGGTTGTGAAAAAAAAAAGATTGAGCCAAAAATATTAGGAAAGTCCCGTCAATTTTTTTGTAAAAACTGCACCACGTTAGACTTAGATAAAGAATAGCAAAAAATGCATCAAACATTAGAAATATAACAAACCTAGCATAAACCGCGAAAACTACATTTTCCAATATGAGTTTCGTTTAAACATTTTTCACTGTTCTCGTTAAATATAACAATCAAGACAATAATAATGTCTCAATCCCAAACAAATTAAAGTTTCTTTTGACAAACTTAAATCTAATAATCAAAGTTTATCAAATATCTTTTTTTAACAACAACATATTCAGTGTAATCTTACAAGTGGGTTATGGAAAGAGTAGAGTGTACGCACAACTCACCACTACCTTGGGAGGTAGAGAAGTTGTTTCCGATAGACCAACGGTTCAAGAGAAAACATTTCAAAACATGTCGAAAAAAGAAATAGCGAAAGTGAAGAAGTCAGGAAAAAATACTATAGAAAGCATGTCAAAGCATTCTGAAAGGAGGCATAATAGCTACGACAAAATGATACGATAATTGAATTACAAGAAACAACAGATAGTGCAAAATCGAAGGACAAGAAAGTACAAGAGTAATATTACAACCACTAATAAGAGAGAATAAGCGAGACAACATTCTACTACCTAGTACCTACTAATACGTGTTCTCCATAACCTCTATTTAAGGTTGGAAATAGTATATAGTTGTAAATAATACATTTATTTAAGGTTTTTTTTTAGGTTTACCCAAATATAAGGGACCATTTTATCTACAAAATAACGTTGTAATTTCCAGAATTACCTTTAGCTGTTTTTGCAGCAACAAGAAGCCCAAGGACCACTTCATGTGAATTGGTCCCACTAATTGGGGCCCACCACCATTTCTTGTTTTATTTATGTGTATTACTCCCTCCGTCCAGTTTACTTGTCCACTATATTATAAATAGTTATCCAATTTTACTTGTTCATTTTAAAAAATTAAGAAATAATTTATCACTTTTTTCTTGTTTTACCCTTAATTTTAGTAAGTCAAAATTTTTAATTTCTTTTTCCAACACTTTGGAAGTATACATATTTACATGGGAAATATGTAAATTGTTGAAACTCATTACTTAATTAGTTAGTTGCATATTTTTTTGGTAAGCTTTAATTGATTTCAGTCATTAAGTAATTAGCAATAATTAGGGGTAATATGATAAACTTTTTATTCAAATTTTAGCTTCTTAATAGGCGTGATAAGTAAAACTGAACTGAATGAGTATTTATTTTTAAATGTCTCGCATCTCACAAGTCACAAGTGTCATCAATTTCTTAAACTATAATTAGATGTCTTTCTTTAATGTTACGATTGTTTCTTTTTAGTGTATATTTGATTTCGATTCTGACAACTCATAAGTGCTTCTGGGTTGCTACTTTCGTGAAAATTAGTAAAATCTGAGTGTTTGAATTTCCTCTCCAAAATCAATTCTCCTCTTCAAAATTGATTCTGGAAGAAGCTACAATTTCTAGCTTCTAAGGTGAGTAGAATCAATTCTACATTTATTTCAATTTGGATTTTTACCTTTTCCTTCATTACCCTCTTTAATTTTCATCAACAACTCTACCCACCTTCATTACCTTTTCCTATGTTTTGTGATTGTCATTCCAAAATTTAAAATGATCAACGATATTGGCCATTTTTTAAGAATGCTAAAGGAGCAATTGATGGTACACATGTTTCATGTGTAGTTAGTGTCAGCGAGCAACCTAGGTTTATTGGAATAAAGGGATATCCAACACAAAATATAATGGTTGTATGTGATTGGAATATGTGTTTCACTTTTGTATTAGCTGGTTAGGAATGTACTGCCCATGATGCTCGTGTTTTTACCAGACTGTCACAAATGTGAACCTTAATTTTCCACACCCTCCTTCAGGTAAGTATTATTTGGTAGATTCTGGTTATCCAACACCAATTGGGTACATTGGCCCTTACAGATGTGAACGCTATCACCTTTCTGATTTTAGGCGTTCTAACGGATTTGCAAATCATAATGAGGTATTCAATTATTACCATTCAAGTTTAAGGTGCACAATAGAAAGAACTTTTGGGGTATGGAAGAACAGATTTGCAATTCTACGTCGCATGCCCAAGTTCAATTTTGAAACACAGGTTCAAATAGTCGTGGCAACAATGACTATACACAACTTTATCAGAAGGAATGCAGAAATTGATATTGATTTTGATCTTTATGAAGATGAAAGCACAGTCATTCACCATGATGATTATCATAGATCATCTAACTTGAATCAATCATAGGTTTTCAATGTAGCTTCTTCATCAGAGATGGATCACGTTTGAGATTTAGTCCGCAATCAAATTATAGAGTACATGCAAAATTAGTATTGTAATAATATTTAAGTACTATATTGCACTTTAAATTCTATTATCTATTTGTAATTTACATACTTCATATTTCACTATTATTTTAGTAATTTTTATTTATATGTATTTGACTATATTCATTTTGGTAATTCTACATTCAAAAGCAATTTTGATCAAAACTATTCAAACATCATGAATTGATAACAATCACTTTTACATTATTGCATCCAAACATAAATCAATTATTGTCAAACTCAATTCTGTCAAAATCAATTTTTTCAAAATCAATTATGTCCACCGCAGAATCAAACATACACTTAAACCATGAAAACCAAAATTTAAGATTTTGATTTGACTGATTCCGTCAGTGATCAAAGTCACATTAACGGTAAGTCTTATCTATAATGATGATACAGAACACCAACTATAGTCATCATTATCATGCTTCTTATGATCCTTTTTATCCTTTTCTTATTCTCTGAGTTAATTTGCGTTTGAACATAGATTTGATTGAAAATAAAAAAAATTCAAAGTTAAAGTAAAAAAATAATATTTGAAGTATTGTTTGGATACCCGTTTTATTTGAAAAAAATAAATTGTAAATTACTTTTTTAAAATTGGAAAATGGTCAAACCTAACAAAAAAATATTTCAATATATAACCAGACAATATAACTTAATCAAAATACATTAAATAAGAACTTGAGTCACAATATAACTCTGCTAATAATAGAAATGTGTCATGTGCTTGCCTATAAATTTCTATCACTTAAGTTGTTGGAAATTTGCCTTTGGCGGGAGTTGCGACCGACCAACTTTAACGGCTTAAACACTAGTGTAACGTATGTTGGAGAATCCGGTTCTTCACACATGCATGATCTACTAAGTACGTAGATAACCGTAGGGCCAAGAATCGTCAAATTTCATTGAGAAATGAAAGAGATATTGGTTCACGAAGTAAGGTGTTTGAAGCATGGAAAGTGTGGTATTGTGTGTAATTCTCCCTCATCGGTAGAGGAAGAAAGAATTGTTGTGTATATAAGATTCGAAATTGGTTTGGGGTTTGGGACCCCAAGGGGTATCCCATGTGTTTAAAGGAGGGAGGACCTAGATGTGCTTCGGTTCGAGGAAAGACCACACGCGCGCCGCCGCCGCCCGTCCGGTTCCGGGTTCACGGGTTCACGGGTTCTCGGGCCACGGGCCACGGGCCACGGGCTGTGGGTCTTCTGATATTATCTTTTTGGGCCAGAAAACTTTGCCGGAAGTACGCTTTGATCCCGAAGTTTCGGATATACGCTTTGGACCGAATTCTTTCGGATGTGCAATTTGGTCCCCGAAGTTTCAAGATGTACAATTTGGTCCCCGAAGTTCGAATTTCGACGGTCAAGACAGAAAATCCAAGCACTCAATTCACCATTTATTTTGGTGAATTACTCCTCCTATAATGGCCAAATCCGTTGGTCTTTCACCATTTATGTTGGTGACTTTACTACCTCCATAATGGCCATTATTTGGCTATTATGGAGGCGATTTTCAGCCCCTCTCCTCACCTATATAAACACCCCCTTACACCATTGTTGTGCAATACACAAGCGAAATTTCTTCTTCCTACAACTTCCAAGCATCATTTCGTTACTCAATATTCTTCACGGCAGCTCTTGAGTTTTCTTTGCTCAAGGGTTCCATTCTTTTTTATCTTGGGAGACAAATTGTCCAGGACGTATAAAGGATACATACGGGGCAATATTGTCTTAAGGACAGAGTGCCACACTCGACTCAAGATAAACCGCTTTCCATTTTTCGGTCTTCAACAAAATCGTAATTTCGCTTTTGTTGTTATATTGTAATTTTCAGATTTCTAGTCGAAAATATTGTATTCTTTGTTTATCCTTTTGAATACTTGTAATAGTTAAATACTTCCCGTACTGCTTTATAAAGTACCATAGAGCAAAATCTCCCAACATAAGTAAGTATTAATTAATATAGATTGCTATTTTATTTACCTGATTTGCGGTATAAGCTCTTGAAAGTACTTTATTCACCCAAAAAAAGGAAAAAGAAGGGAATACGATAAAGGTAAGAATATGCTAAAAGAAATAAAGATAAGAATAAACAGATAGATGATAGTTAATGTCATTTCTCGTGATCATTTGTTGGTGAACTACTTTTGAATTTTGAAATACGTTTTGCGTCATTAAAGATTTTTGATTGTTTTCATTGCCCTTTTCATTTATTTATTTTTTTTTTTTTTTTTTTTTTTTTTTTTTTTTTGATAATCCAGGTCTCGGGGTGGCCTTAGTACCCCCATATCGCTAGTACTGCGCACACAAGTACGGTACTAGGCTCCCGGAGGTGATGGGACCGGTCCTTCAAAGACCCCACCACCAGGTAAATCGCGGGATATGCACACATGGTCGGTGTCTCGCTTGCGTCCAACGGATCAATGCTACAAGGTTGACCCCCCACAAGCCCCATCCCTAAAGCTTGGCGGAGACCGAACCCACACGCAACATGCCCGCGCGCTTTTAGCGCCCGTGCTTTACCACACGTATGTGCCCCCGGAGGACGATATCCTTAGGGGGAATCGAACTTGCGACCCTAAGGCCGCAAACTTGACTCCCCGCGCAAGCCGACCCCTTTGGATAAAACTTTGAGGGTAAACTTTTTATACTAGCCATCCCCACCGCATCACCGCGGCTCCACACACAAGAAACCCCACCCCTATCCCGGCCCGTCGGACCGAGTACCGCTAGGCTTGCGGGCGGACAAAGGAGGGATTTTTATGAGGCTTGGCTCTAGTCTCGCCGGTCATGGGAATCGAACTCGAGACCCAAGGCGTGAATACCCTTAGTGTAATGACCACTTGGCCAAACACCTCGGATTAAAAACCGTGGTAGGGTAAACTTTTTAAAGTGATCGGTCCCACCGCATTACGGCCCCATACCCCGAAAACCCCACCTCCGCCCGGACCTACGGATTAGTATACACCGCTTGCCCCTACGCGTATGGAGGGATTTTTTTGGGGGAACACAGTTCCACTCTCGCTGGTCATGGGAATCGAACTCGAGACCCAAGGCAGCAATACCCTTAGTGTAATGACCACTTGGCCAAACACCTTGGATTAAAACTTTGAGGGTAAACTTTTTATACTAGCCATCCCCACCGCATCACTGCGGCTCCACACACAAGAAACCCCACCTCCGGCCTGGCCCTACGGATTAGTATACACCGCTTGGCCCTACGCGTATGGAGGGATTTTTTATGAGGCTTGGCTCTAGTCTCGCTGGTCATGGGAATCGAACTCGAGACCCAAGGCGGCAATACCCTTAGTGTAATGACCACTTGGCCAAACACCTTGGATGCCCTTTTCATTTATTCAACTGTATTCTACACTATTTCTTTCAAATCTAAACATTTAATATGATAAAGAGAAAAATCATTTTCAACTCAATAGAGGTTATTGAAAGAAATAATCCATTGATTATTTTCATTAATTGAAAGAGTATATATATATAATTTACATATTTTCATAATAGGAGAATCATATTCCTATTCTATTCCTAAAATCTTATTCTACTTGAACACTAACTATACAATTATGGTAATACAAATATTATGGTAAGTGTACAATACTAATTACAGCATAACATTACCTAAACTAGGAGACTAAAATATTATCTAAAATCTAGACCATATACACGGTCAAATAAACAAAATCGAGGCCCAATGTACATAGGATATACACGATATACACGTGTATATCCTATGAATATTTAATAGTTATAGATAAGAAAGTAATAAAGAGAAGGTTGACAAACCAACTATATCTTTGAATTATCAATGACGGTTATGGTAGAGTGACATATACTCATTTATTCTTAATAAAAAGTCTCAGATTTCAACGCGAACCAAACTTTTCAGTGCGAATTAATATTTAATCGAACCCAAAAATATATATTGAAAAATGAATGACAAATAAAAAAAATCAGATCTAAACTTGGATTTTAAATGGGATAATTTGTCTTCAAGTCTCAACAGAAATATATATTCAATATTTATTTCTTTAACTATCTACAAATCAACTATAGCTTTGAATTTATCTATAACGGTCATAGTAAAGGGATAAATACTCGTTTATTTTTAATAAAATGTTTCAGATTTTGACACCAACCTAACTTTTCAACGCGAATCGGCATATAACCGAACTCCCAAAATAAATATCGAAAACCAAAAGAGAAATAAATAACAAAGCAGATCTAACCTTGGACTTTGCATGGGATAATTTTTGTCTTAAAGTCTCAACGGAAATATATAAATTCAATATTTATTTCTTTAATTATCTACAAACCAACTATAGCTCATGAATTTATCCACAACGGTTATGGTAAAGTGACAAATATTTATTTATTCTTATAGCCTGTTCGGTCAAAATTTTAAAATCCGCTTATTTAAAAAAAAGAAAAATTTAAAAGTGCTTTTCAAACAAGTATCTTTAGTGAGAGAATTTATGTTTGTCAATTAAAAAACACTTTTGAGTAGCAATTAGTATTTGACAAAGCATTTAAAAAATATTTTTAAGTGTATTTTTTTTTTCAAAAAATGCTTCTGGACAAAATCTATTTTTTTTAGCTTTTAAAAATATGCTTCTGCTACTCTTCAAAAGTACTTATTTTTCTCTCAAAAGTTGGTCAAATAACTTAATTTTTTAAAAATAAACACTTTTGAAAAAATAATTTGGTCAAACAATATAATAAAAAGTTTCAGATTTTGGCGTGAACCAAACTTTTCAGCGCGAATCGAACCCCAAGATAAATATCAAAAATCGAAAGAAAAATAAATAACAAAGCAGATCTAAACTTGGATTTTTAAATAGGATAATTTTTGTCTTCAAGTGACAACGGAAGTATATATATAATTGATTATCTTTTTTCTTTAATTTTCTTTTATAAAGAGACTACTGGGACCTGTATAAAAAAGGAAAAACAGAAGCCGCGGACCTCAAAATGCAAAAGTTAGCTAGATTTTAGGAGAGTGTTGAGTTCCGTGTTCTTAAAAATTAAATCTTTTTTTTAACTTTGATTATTTATTATTATCAGTTCATCTCAGATACAATTTCCAACAAATATAGAATATCTAACAACAACAACACTGGACTGGAGCAAGCAAGAAAGGCTATACAATCAGTTGAGTAAGAGAAGAAAAAGAAAATAATGGGAAAATCAACAGCATCTTCTTGTTTCAAGATCATTGCTTGTGGCAGTGATTCTGTTGACCCTGATGAACTTGAAGCTCATTCTGAGGTAATAATCTATAACCCCTTATTGTTAGATCAATTTTTAAGTTTTTCTTTTCCATTGCAAAATTGGATCTTTTTGTTAAAGAATGAATCCTTTTTGTGAGATAATGGTTTTAAATGAATCTTGGATCAACCCCTTTAAACAGTGGAGTCTGATCATTTTTGTGGTTTTTTTTAACACAAATTTGTTAAGTTTTTGACCCATGAGTTGAGCTAATTATGTTCTTGAATAAAGAAGCTTTCTTTGTGGAACGTAATGTAAGAAAGTTTTAAACTTTGCCATTGGATCTCTATTAGCGGTGCTAGATTGTCAAATGTAGGGTGATTAGGTTTGGATTTGATTTGTAGCTTGTTTGGGAGGTTGGTAGATGGAGAGGTGGATCCAGAATTTAAACTCTACGGGTTCAATCTTTAAGGTTCTTAGCATTGAACCCGTTAATTTTTTTTAAAATTATGGGTTGAAACCTTTCATTTGTTGTAGTTTTAATGAACTTTTACACATAAGTTTATGCTTGCATTGAAAGTACTGAGTTCAGATGAATCTGTGGCAACTCTGCATCCGCCCCTTGTTAAATGGAATTTGTCTGAATTATGTACTTTTATTTTGGATGTTGTTTGTTATTCAACACGAAGGAAATGGTTCATGTTGGTTAGTGCATATAAACCATTTACTCCATGAAGCTGTGTACTGTATGGATTCAATGTGTCTCGAAATGTAAATGAATTGAATCTCACTATCATAAGTGGCTTTCTTTTGTTTAGAGGTGAATGAAAATATGATGATGCAATTAGCCAATCAAAAGAAAAGAAAATTGATTCAATTTGTGATTGCCAATGAGGGTGCTGTTTCCTAAGGTGAATGCTAGTGAGACTTTTCAATTTCTGGTGTTCATGCCTCTTGTGTGACAGTTTACATACGATTCTGCTGGACCTGCCAATGGTTTAACTTTGCCTCAATCCCGAAATACCAGATGTGTGTTTCAGTGTTTGTCAAAATTTAGTTTTTGATAACATCTAGATTATAATGTCAAGTTGAGTTGTAATATTTCAACGTGAACCTTGTGATGACGTCAACGTCAAACTCTAACGCAAACTTGTGTACGCTTTCTCTTATATACGGCCTCTGCATGGGAGGTTTTCGTCGGGGGGGGGGGGGGGACGAAGGCGGAAAAAAGAAAGAAATATCATTTGTTCCAAAAGTAAATAGATATGATAAAGAAGATCTTGTTGTCAATGGTTTCATTTTCCTATCTTGAGGCCTCTGGGTTTATTAATTTTCTTACTATTAGAAGCATGATTTTCAGATCTTCCTACTATATGCATGACGACTCATCTACATATGTGCGTAACTTGATTCAATAAATGCTCAATCAACAATCTGCACGTCGCCCTTTCTTTCTATCTTTACTTTATGGGTAAAGAGAGAAATTGGCATAAATGTGGGGGGTTGCTAAACTCATCTACTTGCAATATAACGTTTATACCATAATGGATGTCCAGTTAAATACAACAACAACATACCCAGTGTAATCCCAGAAGTGGGGTCTGGCGAGGGTAGGATAAATGCAGACCTTACCTCTACCTTTGTAAGGCAGAGAGGCTGTTTCCGAAAGACCCTCGGCTCGAAAGGAAGGGATGTCCAGTTAAATATCTTACACAATTCTAATGAAGAATTTTGCAGAATTTATCTTTTGCTTTTATCCTCTTTATTCTTTGTTGGATGAATTTATTTGATACATTTTCGTAGAGTAAGAGCTCAGGCGACAAGCGTGGATGGAGTTTCCACAAGAAATCCGCCAGGCATCGTGTATTAAGCAATACCGTACTTTCAGAAACACCATCTGGGAACAAAGACTGGCCAGAATCTGCTAATGCCAACCCGCAAACACAATCTAACTCTACCATTCCAGAGAAGGCATCTGTTATTCAATGGGCAGATGAGAAACCTCAATTTTCAACGATCGGTAAGTCCCAGGGTCTGGCAGATGAGAAAACCCAGGGCCCGGAAGACAAGAAGCCTCAGTGCCCGGAAGACAAGAAGCCTCAGTGCCCGGAAGACGAGAAGCCCCAGGTCTCGGCAGACGAGAAGTCCCAGCTTTCGGTGGACATCTCAGTGGATGAGAAGCCCTTGGTCTCCGAAGACGAGAAGCCCAAGGTCTCCGAAGACGAGAAGCCCAAGGTCTCCGAAGATGAGAAGCCCAGTATCTCTTCAGATGAGCGCCTCCCCCTCTCATCAGAAGAGAAACCCCTGGTCTCAGCCTTGGTGGATGAAAAGCTATCAGAGCCAGTAACAACTATAGTCAATGATGGTAAAAGTGATGTCACTCCAGATGAACATGTTGTTGTTATCCAGACTGCAGTCAGAGCATTTCTGGTACCTCAATTTTTTTTCTCTTCTTCCAATTGTCGTGACCATTTTATGGTTAAAGCTTTTGGCAATTATAAAGTTAATTTTGTATTTGATGGTTCCTTCTCCTAGGCACGTAAATCTCAACTGAAGCAAAAGCATATAACTAAATTGCAAGCTGCTGTACGTGGACATTTAGTTCGCAGGCATGCTGTAGGAACTCTACGATGTGTCCAAGCTATTGTCAAAATGCAAGCTCTTGTTCGAGCACGTCAGGCTAATCGCATTGCAGAAGGATCTAGTATCAAGGAGAAGCTAAATGTAAGTATTGGAAAGATAAAAATTGTGAACTATATTGGTAATATTTCCTGCTCAAGCGTAAATCTGAAAGTTTATTTCTTCCAGGGTAAGGATAACTCAGGAACAAAATCAGAGTTCACGTATACTTCTATCTCAAAGCTACTGAGCAATAGCTTTGCTCGACAGGTATATATCAGTCATTTTCCACTAATATAATATGAAATATGCGACAATTTTTTTAAATATATATCATTTCCCGTCCAACTAATTTGTTATTTCTCTTTTGGTGCAAAGCTCCTTGAATCAACTTCAAGGACCAAAAGTATTAATATTAAATGTGACTCTTCCAAATCCGATTCTGCCTGGAAATGGTTAGAGAGATGGATGTCTGTTTCGTCACCAGGAAATCAACCGTCACCAGAGTCAGAATTATCTGCAGAGAAGCAGGAGAAGGAATCTATTGAGCACTCCAGCAACCTTATGGAAAGTAAAGTTCAGCTTGATTCTGAGCCAGAGGCATCGTTGTCTGCATCGCCATCTGAAAGTGATGAAAATTTGATCACTTATGATGCAGACAGCTTAGAGTTGCAAGCTGAAAAACCATCACTACCTCCTCAGCCTCAGAATGTTGTTGAAAAAAATTCAAGAGCTGATACTTTTTGTTCTATTCCTACTGAAATTAAGGAGTCCAATGTGCTCCCTGATACGGAGCCCGATTCTTTTGCTGCAGAGAGTGAAGTTGAGAGAGAGGATACACATTCTTTTGAGCCTCCAGAGACGGAGAGCAAAAAGGTTTTACATGGATCAAGAAAGGCAAGTAATCCTGCATTTATTGCTGCTCAGACGAAGTTTGCGGAACTCACTTCGGTAGCTAAATCGACCAAAGTGTCTAGTTTGCTGAATCATAAAGCTGAAGATGAATCTAGTGAAGATACGTTTTCATCTATCACTGATCATTCATTTGGGGCAAGGGAAGCTGCTATGTCAGAAAATTATGTTCCTCATAGTACAAGAGCTCAAGTTGGTGGTTCTTCGGAATGTGGCACGGAGCTTTCTATTTCTTCTACACTGGATTCACCAGATAGGTCTGAAATTGGAGCTCATATATTTGAACAAACTGACCATCATAAGAGCAATGGATACCCTCACATTGAAGATGATAGTACAAATGACTTATCACACTCCGACTATGTTCAGGAAGGGAGAGAGGATCCTACTGAGAATGCTAAGCATGTAGATGTTATGGTCAGTTCAGATCTATCACCTGAAGAGCAGAAGCCAGAGAACAATTCAGTAAATGTTCAAATAGAGCAAGAAGCTAAGACGGATCATCGGATATACAAGTCATCATCAGACGCATCTCCAAGGAGCCATATAACTGTCCCTGAATCCCAAGGGACACCTTCTAGTCAAGTGTCAGTGAATCTTAAGAAGATAAAAAGTGAAAAAAGTGGATCAATTCCCAAGCGCCGTTCTGCTGCATCTGCTGGCAAAAAGTCTCCTTCAAAATCAAACCAATCTCCAGGTACAACTAGTTCGGAACAATTACCTAAGGATCATAAAAGCGGGAAGAGACGTAACTCGTTCGATTCAACAAAAGCTGGTGGACACGTTGATCAGGAGGCTAGAGATAGCAGTAGTAGCAGTACTCTCCCAAGTTACATGCAAGCAACAGAATCTGCAAGAGCCAAAGCTATCCCAAATAGCTCTCCAAGATCTAGTCCGGATGTCCACAATAAAGATGAATCCATCAAAAAGAGACACTCTCTCCCTGGTTCAAATGGTAGGCAGGGTTCACCTCGTATCCAGCGGTCTCTGTCTAATGCACAGCAGGGTCCAAAGGGAAATGGAACTCAATCTCCACAGGGTATTTCCTAAACCTTCAGATGCCTTGCATACAATCTCCTGCTATTAGTTAATGCAATGAGAACTAACGTGAGTTTCTGACTGGAGTAAAAGACTGTTTTAACCACTAACAAATGGTATTAACTAGCTATTTGAACCAGCATGCTCGTCAATTGCAGCACTGTTTATACAAACCAAATCTTTCATTTCACACGTCGATCACCTGGCATTTATTCTTCCCCTTGAACTTCGGCGTTTCTGGTTTTGGGCAACTACTCTACTATGTTACTCCCTCTGTCCCAAAATACTTGTCACATTACGCTTTTTAAGAGTCAAACTATATGAACTTTGTCCAACATTTTGAGCTATATTTTTTCATCTTATTAATATGAGAAAAATTACAACTTATAGTACTTTTCGTATAATTTTTGAATATCTAAATTTTAATTTTAAAATATTAAATTAATATTATCTAATTTATCTTTGAAATTTAGTTAAATTGTCTTTTAAGAAGAGAAACATGACAAGTATTTTGGGAGGAAGGGAGTATATGATACCAATATTAGACTACTTAACTACACTATTATCCACACCAAGATTGTTGATTGTGAACCATGCTTGTTTGTCTCCTTGAGCTTTTTTGTGCAAATTCTTGGCAGTTTGCAGAAAATTTACTGGCACTTTATATGATGACAATTTTGGCTCAACGAGAATCTTTAGCCCTTGAGCTGGCTTCTTCTTTTTTTTTTCTTTTCTTTTTTCCAATTCTGAGCTTTATGTAATTCTCATATGTGTAACGTTTTGTCGGTGTCTAATGTGTTTTTTTCAGAGAGGAAATGGCAGAGATGAGTAGAGTTCCTCGGTCACACAACTAACGGATGGAGTATGATGGATTGTGGCTTACCAGCACTTCCCTTGGGACAGGTCATCTGCTCTTAGGAACTCCACAGTAAAGCCATGCCCTGGACTATTATTTATTTGTGAAGAGAAATGTAGAAAGAGCTATTTTTCTTGTAAATTTACTATATGCTCATGCCTACTCAACCCCCCCCCCCTTTCTTTTTCAAGGATTTTGTTTGAGGTGCTTGTTCTCTTTCCTTTACATCACATTTGTGTGTATCTTTATATTGTGTGCTTTTCTGGCTGATGTATTTCTGACTGCTAATGAGAAGTTTGAGAGAGTTGTTTTCAACTTTTGATATTAGGTGAAAATTGCCTTTAAGATTCTTGAATTACAGTAATTCCCCTTTGGCTTGGATCTCAAACAATAAATGTACAAGCAGAACTTATAAGAAAGGGTATAAACTGTTAGATTAAAGATTCAACTTTCTGAAGAACAAAAGAATAACTTGAAAGTAAGTTGCCTTGCCTCTCTTCTTAAAACTAATTTTATCACTGTTAAGAGAATATTACACTTGTTCCTCATGATCGAGTTGAAAACTACTCGATTCTTGTTTGTTTTCATTGAATTTTTGCTTCATCCAATTAAGGCATACTTGAGCAGTGCCAGAAGGATTATGTTCAAGCTGCCACACTATCACTCTTTGTTGCCATTCTTTAACAACTGCTCCACTTTTAATATCCAAAACAACCATAATTCCCTTTCCATTAACCAGTGGTTTCATTTCCCAAACCTTCTCCAGACCTGGAGTTCTAATTGCATCCTCTACTCTCTGCTTCTCTTGTCGATGTTTTCATCAGAATGCACCAAAAGCATAGATAGAAGAAGCGCAACACGCCAAAATTCTTTAATTTCTCGAAGTAGCAGTCCAACTTCAAGTGATGGAATTAAAGTGACAAACTTGTTAGCTGCATTATGCAAGCTTATGATTGTTTCTGCATCACTCGCCTTCAACTTGAGAGAATCGCGAACAATATAATTGACGACTGGAATTTGAATCTCTTTGGCTTTGTTATTCTTCCCTTTGTAAATGTAAAATTCTATCTCTGAATGGCAGAAATAAAGCAGCATACAAGCAAAGTTTCTTTTGATCATTGGAAAATGAAGAAGATCCAATTAAATTCATAAGCCTCAAAGCTGAATCCAAGTAAGCAACACATTCCCTTTCAGAAATTGGTTTAAAATCTGTTGTTCGGACTCTTCAATAATGTCAACGCTCGTGTGTCGGATCCTCCAGTGCATTTTTTGATCCAACAATGGTGCTGTAATATTCTTGGAGAGTCCGAACAACATAATTTAGGATCACATGGAACACTAAACACATCCCAAAATAAATTCAAGTCAGCAATATAAGTCACTGCTTGTACTGGATCATTCGCTTGTTCGCCAGATATCATAAGATCAATTTCATGTCCAATGCGTTCTCTGCTAGCTTTATCAACAAGAGCAGTTCTCACATCCTCATCTATAGCTGCATTTTTCAGTTCTTCATTTAACATAAACCCAAACCTTGCACCAAAACGAATAGCTAGAAGGACTCTTAATGGATCATCCTGAAAGTATACACGATATACACGGCATTGGAACCTTGTGTATACGTGGGAAACCGTGATATACACGGTATACACAGCCGTGTATATCTCTATGTTTGGTAATATGTTTTTGTATGTAATTAGCATTGTATTCTTACCATAATTGTAGAATTCTTGTACAAATAGAATAAGGTTTTTGGAGTAGAATAGGAATAGGATTTTTCATATTATGAAAATTGTAAATTGTATATATACTCATTCATTAATGAAAATAATCAAGAGATTATTTCTTTCATGGTATCAGAAGTCTAGATCTCACTTGCTTCTACCGATTTGTCCTCTCTTCCACTGCCTCGGTTTCCGGTCCCTTCTCGGAATCTGTGCACCTTACCTCCTCTCTTCCCAAATTTTCTTCCGAATCCCTCATTCACCTATTGTTATTTCGTTATGTCTATGTCAAAGAACATGTTTCATCCTGCCCTTACTGTTTCCAACATCAAGAACCACATCCCTATTATTTTTGAAATGAAAAACGTCCAATATGCGACATGGGCAGAATTGTTCAAAATTCACGCAATCTCACATCAAATCCTCCATCACATAATTCCCCCCGCTGTCCCTACACCCGCGGAGGATCCTCAGTTGTGGATCACTCTTGATGCTACCGTCCTTTAGTGAATTTACTCTACTATTTCTACCGACCTTTTACAGACGATCATTGAACCAGACACTATGGCTATGGCTATCTGGAATAGATAGCGTGATATATTCCAGGATAACCAACATTCCCGAGTTATAACTATTGAGTAAGAATTTTCACAAGTCAGCATGGAAAATTTTCCGAATGTTTCAGCTTATTGTAAACGACTTAAGAAATTGGCGGACCAACTCCGTAACGTTGGAGCGCCTGTTACCAATAATCGTCTTGTTCTCCAAATGGTTGCAGGCCTATCAGAGGCCTATAATGGAGTTGGGACTCTACTCCGACAAATTAATCTGCTTCCCCTTTTTATCAAGCCCGTTCGATGCTCACGTTAGAGGAAGTCGGCTTGGCAAAAAGGCGGCTACCGATGCAAGTTTCGTGGCGATGATGACTTCATCCGATAATTCTCACAATTTTGTTGATAATTCATGCCAAAACCGCAACAACGGTGGCGACAAGAAGGGTCAAAACCGTAAAAATAATGGCAAAAATCGATGCGGCAACAACAACGACGGACAGAACAATAGCAACGCCGATAGTGGGCCTCGGGGTGCTGGGCCCTAGCCTGCCTGGTCTCAGCCCTGGGTCCCTTGGTAGTGGGCCTGGACCAGCGGCCCAGTCCAGCCTACTGCCCACCCAGTTATTTCCCATGCAATTGGGCCCCGGTCCAGCCCAATCACAGGCTCATTTTTTCAGGTCCCTACGGCAACACCCAACAACGATCTGGGTCGGGTCAGCAGGGTGGTCTGCTTGGGCATCGGCCCCCGCAGGCCTTCACTGTTGCGGGCCCGAATCAGATCCCGACTCCCACCGATATTGAGGCTGTCATGCATACACTTAGATTAAATTCTCTAGACGTGAATTGGTACATGGACACAGACGTAACTTTTCACATGACGTCCGACTAAGGTACTCTCTTGTCTTATTTCAATTTGAGCAAAAATCGTGGCATTATTTTTGGTAATGGCAATACAATTCCAATTCGTGGTCACGGTAATACAACTTTGTCTCCCCCACATCCGCCACTTGTATTGAAAAATACCCTTCATGCCCTTAACTTCATGGCCTTAACTTATTGAAAAATACCCGTATGTCCGAAAATTCACCATTGATAATTGGATTTCTGTTAATTTTGATCCGTTTGGGTTTTCTGTGAAGGATTTCAAAATGGGGATACCTCTCATGAGATGCAATAGGAGGGGAGACCTTTATCCAATCACGCCTGCCACCAGTTTTTCTAGTCAAGCCATGCCATCGACATTTGCAGCTCTAGCTTCTTCCTTGTGGCATGCACGTTTGGGTAATCCTGTGTCGTCTATTGTTTCTTCCTTGCATAAAAATAATTTTATTTCTTGTAAGGGTACACATAGTACTCCAATTTGTCATTCATGTCCGTTAGGAAAACATGCTATATTACCATTTGTAGTCTCTACTTCTCGTACTTTGATGCCTTTTGACATTATTCATAGCGATTTATGGACTTCTCCCGTTCTCACTTCTGTGGGCCATCGTTATTATGTTCTATTTTTGGATGATTATTCTAATTTTTTATGGACCTTTCCCTTAGCGAAGAAATCTCAAGTTTTTTCCACATTATTAAAATTTAGAGCATTCATCCGTACCCAATTCGAACGGGGAAATAAAAAATATTCAATGTGATAATGGCAAAGAATATGATAATGAGTTGTTTCGAGAATTTTGTGATGCTAATGGCATAGTTTTTCGTTTCTCTTGTCCTCATACGTCCTCACAAAATGGGAAAGCCAAACGAAAAAAATTCATACCATTAATAATATTGTCTGAACTTTATTGGTCCATGCTTCTGTACCCCCTTCCTTTTGGCATCATGATCTACAAATGACTACTTATTTCCTTAACATACTTCCTACCAAAGGGTTAGCATATGCATCTCCTCTTAAATTTCTCTATAATAAGAATCATTCGTATTCACATCTTAGGTTCTTTGGGTGTTTATGCTATCCACTATTTTCGTCAACTACAATTAACAAACTTCAAGTATGTTCTACCACTTGTGTGTTTTTGGGTTATCCATCTAATCATCGTGATTACAAATATTTTGATTTATCGTCTAATAAAATCATAATTAGTCGCCATGTTATTTTTGATGAAATCCAATTTCTGTTTGCTAAAGTGAGTAGTCCCGTGCCTAGTTCGTATAATTTTTTAGATGACGAAGTCTCACCGTACATTATGCACCGTTTAATGGGCCGATCCAGTGACCATGACACGCCAGCAGACCCACTGCCTGCTGGCCCGCGAATACCCATTGCCCATCCGTGTCCAGTTTTTGATTCAACCCCGGTTTCTGCTTCCCTACCGTGTCCAGTTTCTAGTGTTGGGCCAGCAGGCCCACTGCTTGCTGGCCAATCCATCACCCATATGATTTTTCCCAAAATCCACCCAATTTTCCTCCGAGTCACAAACCTGTCATTCGTAGTCAACGGGGTATTTTAAAACCAAAAAGATATTTTAATCTAAATTCTAATGTTCTTAAATCCCCACTACCTCGTAACCCACTGTCTGCATTAAATGACCCGAATTGGAAATTGGCTATGAAAATGAATATGATGCTCTTATTGAAAATAAGATGTGGGAGTTGGTACCCCATCATTCTGGTGTTAATATTATTCGGTCGATGTGGATTTTTACTCATAAAGATAATTCTGATGGTTGTTTTGCAAGACACAAGGCTCGTCTTGTAGGTGATGGTAAAACTCAACAGGTTGGAATGGATTGTGGTGAGACATTTAGTCCAGTGGTCAAACCGGCTACCATTCGCACTGTTCTCGGTTGGTTTTTTTTTTTTTTAAAGCATGACTCATTCATCAGCTAGATGTGAAGAATGCTTTCTTACATGGTGATCTTAATGAGACAGTTTACATGCATCAACCCTTGGGTTTTCGAGACCCCAAATATTCTCATCATGTCTTTTTATTGAAGAAGTCCTTGTATGGGCTTAAACAGGCCCCACGGGTTTGGTATACGCGATTTGCCGACTATGTATCTAATATTGAGTTTTCTCACAGTAGGTCTGATAATTCTCTGTTTATATATCGTCGTGGTACTTCCTTGGCATATATTATATTATATGTGGATGATATTATCTTGACATCTTTTTCTAATGATTTACACAAGTCTATCATGACACTACTCAGTTTTAAGTTTGCTATGAAAGACTTGGGGCCCTTGAGTTACTTCTTGGGGATTGTTGTCACTCGTCATGCATGTGGGTTATTCTTATCCCAAAGGAAATATGCCACTGAGATAATTGAGCGAGCTGATATGACCTTGTGTAAGTCTACTTCCACTCCAGTTGATACTAAACCCAAGCTGGGTGTTGCAGCTGACTTACCTTACGAGGATCCCACCCACTATCACAGTCTTGCTGGAGCTCTTCAGTATCTTACTTTCATGAGACCAGATATTACATATGTCGTACAACAATTGTGTTTGTTTATGCTTGATCCTAGGGTTGAGCACATGAATGCGCTCAAACGCATTATCCGCTACATCCAGGGGACACTTGACTATGACTTGCATCTATATCCATCGACGACCTCTACACTTGTCTTGTATACATATGCTGATTGAGGTGGCTATCCAGATACCAGATGCTCCACGTCTGGTTATTATATGTTTCTTGGTGATAACTTGGTCTCATGATCTACAAAGTGCCAGTCTACATTATCACGCTCCAGTGCAGAGGCCGAGTATCGAAGGGTAGCCAATGTGTTATCTGAATCATGTTGGTTATGTAATTTTCTCTTAGAACTTCATTTTCCCATTCAGAAAGCTACCTTGGTGTATTGTGATAACATTAGTGCAGTCTATCTTTTTGGTAATCCGGTTCAACATCAGCGCACTAAACACATCGAGATGGATATCCATTTTGTTCGAGAAAAGGTAGCTCGTGGACAAGTACGCGTCTTACATGTCCCTTCTAGGTACCAAATCGCAGACACCTTTAATAAGGGTCTTCCCTCAGTTCTATTTGAAGATTTTAGGGACAGTCTTAGCGTACAACGACCGCCCGCTATGACTACGGGGGTGTGAAAGTATACACGATATACACGACATCAGAACCTTGTATATACCGTGTATATCACGGAAACCCATGACAAGTGGGAAACCGTGATATACACGGTATACACATCCGTGTATATCTCTCTATTTGGTAATATGTTTTTGTATGTAATTAGCATTGTACTCTTACCATAATTCTACATAGAGTTTTGGGAGTAGAATATGAATAAGATTTTCCATATTATGGAAATTGTACATTGTATATATACTCATTCATTAATGAAAATAATCAAGGAATTATTTCTTTCACATCCATAAAAGTTTCCTTAGGATTTAATGGAGTAACAATTTTTTTCGACTTCAAATCCTCCAAGCATCTATTCGTAAAATCTTCGATTGAATTGGTTTGAATGTTGTAAAACAAGCTATTAATAGTCAAGTCCCTACGATATGCATCCTCTAATGCAGTGCCAAAGTTCATTGTTGTAGGGATACGACTATTGTTGTAATCTTTTGATCTTAAATTAACAAAATCAATCAATACGTACAATCCAGAAGTAAGTTGCATGCGCATCCTTGCTGTTTCCAAGTGTTTTGACTGATCTGGTTTGGACTTTATGACAGTTATTTTTCCAGGTGAGGTTAGGTATGCATTCGCAGAATTGTTGTCCAGTCATGTTGTCTATAGCAATATGGATATCATTGGACGGTAAGCCTAGTAGCGTATCGCGAACCCAGCCACCAGCAACACAAATATGTGTTGCGAGATTAAAATGATTGATAACTTTAAGAAGAAGATCGAATATTTCTTTCTCATCTCGAGTTAGATCAATATGGACCGATGACGAAGGCGGGGATGCTGACTCCGCCATTGTTACGTAAAACCTAATTCATGTAGGGTTTAATTATGAAGGCTCAAATATCCCCAATAACTAACGGACCACGTTAAAATAGATGGACTCTAAAAACATTGAAGGCCAACTCGCTTACGCGTTAACCTATTCAATAGTATTACTGTTAACTTAAATCCCACGATCCCTTTTGGCCATTTCCCTTCTCGTTAACCTGTCCATTAATGAAAGAAATAATCCTTTGATTATTTTCATTAATGAAAGAGTAAATATACAATTTACAATTTTTCATAATAGGAAAATCCTATTCCTATTCTATTCCCAAAACTCTATTCTAGTTGTATAAGAATCCTATAATTATGGTAAGTGTACATGCTAATTTAATACAATATTTACACTAACTAAAGTCTTCCAAAAAATGTGATATACATGGGTTTGTATACCGTGTATACCACGATTTCACATATGGTAAGTTGCCTTGTGAAACCGTGATATACATGGTATACAAACCCATGTATATCACGGGTATAACTAACACACCCCCGCAGTCATAGCGGACGGTCTTCGTACGCTGAGACTGTCCCTAAAATCTTCAAAGAGTACTGATGGAAGACCTTTGGCAAAGATGTCTGCAATTTGATACCTAGAAGGGACATGACAGACGCGTATTTGTCCACGGGCTACCTTTTCGCAGTTACAGCAAGGTACAACATGTTTCTAAGCAGTTACAACAAGCTAATCTTGTCTTAAAATTATTGTTTTGATTGCAGGAAACGGTAAATGAGTAACTGCTAAGTTTTACAACAAAATGAAATTACAACAACTGAAATTTCAATAAACTGAAAATAAGAAACTGAGATTACTAGCACTTTGATTTGCTGGGTCGAGTGATGACACTATGTATTTAAGACAAGATTGCCCCGTATATATCCTTTCTACGTTCTGGACAATAGTCTCCCAAGATAAAACAACAACTCAACAAATGAGCAAATGAAACTCAAGTATTACTTTGAAGAACTTTGAGTAATGAAATGATGCTGGAATGTAGTAGGAAGAATTCTGTTTTTTCGTTTGTGTGTGTAGTCTCAACAAGTGAGCCAAATGCTTCATTATATAGTGCATGGAGGGGACTCATCAACTGCCCACATAATTGCTGTTACTGGCCATGTAATGGCAAATTAATAAGTAGTAATTCAGCCAAATGAATGACTGAATTAATGTGCAACGGATTAGACCATTAGTGAGAGTTATTCAGCCAAGTAATGGCTAAATTGATATGCATATTAATGGAGGTTAACATTCCAAAACCAACAGCAAAAGTACAAGTCCAATTTTATCTTACTTGAAACTTTAGGGACCAAACTGTAAATATGAAGCAATTTGAGTCCAAAAAGATAATATCGGCCCGAGACCGGACGGATGGCCGCGTGTGGGCTTAGCCTCGAACCAAAGCACATCTAGGTCCTCCCACCTTCAAACACATGAGTTACCCCTTGGGGTCCCAAGCCCTTAGCCAATTTTGAGACTTATAAACTAAACAAATCTTCCTTCCCACACCGATGAGGGAGAATTGGTCTCTACCACATTTTCATAACACCTCACTTCGTGGATCAATATCTCTTTCATTTCTCAACGAAATTTGACGATCCTTGGCCCTACGGTCATCTACTCACTTAGTAGATTATGCACGTGTGAAGAATCAAAGTCTCCAACATGCAGAACCCTAATGTTTAAGTCATTAAAGATGGTTGGACGCAACTCCCACCAAAGGTAAATTTCCAACATAACTAACAATTAGTTGTAGGGGTATATTTGAGGAGATAGTAACACAAAAGGTCACTCAGTTATGTGTATTGTTTTCTCAAGGTCATATTTCTTTATTTTGTAATTACAAGGTAATTCAATTCTCTTTATCACATCTAAAGTCATTCAACTAATATTTGAACAACAAAAAACGACATATCATTTAGTTTATTCCACATGGAATTTAACTTATTTCACATGACAATTTATTTTAGTCCAAATGGCAACCTGACCCGACCCTAAGGACTAAAAATTGAGATTTGGCATACGGACTAAAAATTGGCATTTAATATATATGGCATTTAACTTATAACTAATTATAATATGATTACTATGACTGCTTATATTGCTTTATGGTTAAGGATTAATTGATCTAAGTGATTTTCCCCTTTGTGAAAGGTTGCTGTCTGGATGCACTAGAAGTTGAATTAATTTCTTCAGTTAATACTTAATACTTAACATGAATATATCATTGTTTCAGAAGGATATTTCTGTTCCTAAAAAGATCAAATTATGGTTTTCTTTTTGACATGCACCAATTAGTTGATGCACTATTATTCTTCTCACTCGGCTAAAACATAGACGATCATATTGTTTAACCCAAAATCGAGTCCAAGATTATCTCTAACTTAAAATTGAGTTGCAGCTATTATTGTTTTCGCATGTCCTCTATGATATTACATGGTTTCATTGCTGAAAATTTTGTTTCTTTTGCCCAAGAGATAATTTGATCTACTAAAGAGTAGAACAGAATTGGGGTGCAAAGCAGCCTCAAAATCCATACATGCTGTCTTTTGTAGTCTCTTTAGTTATAAGTTAAATGTCAATTTTTAGTCCGTAGGAGAACATATATGTTAAATGCCATATAAGTTAAATGCCAATTTTTTGTCGTATCAATTTTTAGTCCGTAGGGTCGGATCGAGTTGACAGTTGGACTAAGTTAATGCCATGTGAAATAAACTAAATGCTATGTCATTTTTGTTGTCCAAATATTAATTGAGTGACTTTAAATGTGATAAAGAGAAAATTGAATGACCTTGTAGTTACAATATAAAAAAATATGATCTTAAAAGAACAATACACGTAATTGAGTAACCTTTTGTATTATTACCTCTATATTTGAGCAAAAAGAAAAACGGTAAGAGCATTTATAAATAAGGTTAAAGAAGGACATGTTGGAAATTTACTAAATGTGAAAATAAGTATATCCCATTAGTTTATGACTCGAACAATTGGGCCCGCACGTCGGAAATGTCGTTTCCACATACGTGCACATGTAGTGCCAAGTATCGCAAATTTCATTAGTGAAAGAGATATTGGTACGTATGTAATACGTTTGAGACATAGAATTATGGACGGTTATTGACCAAATGACAAAGTATTCCACATTGGTAAAAGAAGGAAGAAGTGTACAAAATGAAACGAGTCGGAAATCGCCGCGGAGCCGTGAAGGGCCGCGGTGCCACACCGTAGTAGCCGTGGCGCCTCCCAGGCAGCGCCGCAGCGCAAATTGGCTGGCCAGTCACTGGAGCCGTGGCGCTTCGGAGGCAGGATGCTGCGACGGAAAGTTGGAAAAATCTGACGTTTGGGCTGGTTTTGGAGCATTGATTCTCCATTACTTGACACATGAATTCAGCCATTATTTGGCTGAATGTAACCTCTCAATCAAGTGCAATTACATGGCTATTGAAGGCCATTAGTTGGCTAGTTGAGGGGTCTTCTACTTACACTATAAATTGAGGCCTTTGGCTCAATTGAAACACACTACAGTCAACACTTAGAAAATACTCCAGAATTTTCAGTGTTCATATTCTTCATTTCTAGCAAAGTTACTATACTCAAAGTTCTTCAAGAGTAACACTTGAGTTTTCTTTGCTCACTTGTTAAAATTGTTGTTGTATTTTGGGAGACTATTGCTCAACACCGTAAAAGGAGATATACGGGGCAATCTTGTCTTAAAGACAGAGTGCCATCACTCGACTCAGCAAATCACACAAGCAATTTGTAAGGTTTTGATTTCCAGTTCTATTATAATAGTTTGTTTATCCTTTCTACTATTGTAATAGTTACTTACTTCACGTTTCCTACAACAATTGTATCCCAACAATTTTAAGACAAGATTGGTTGTAAGTAAGTTAGAAAGATGACTGGCATAAATCAAACTGCTTCTGATTCTGCTGCTGCTGCTCAAGGCAATTCCTCTGCCTTCCCCACTGCTCAAGGCACTCCTAATGCCTTTCCGATTGCTCAAGGCTCTTCCAACGCCTTTAATGCCGCTCAAGGGAATGTTGTCGTTCCTCCACCCGCTGGATTTCACCATGAATGCCCTGAAAAGTTCATGGGGTCAAACTTCAAGAGATGGCAACAAAAGATGCTATTCTATCTGACTGTTATGGGAATGACACGTTTCCTAACAGAAGATCCTCCACAAGCTGGAGATGAAATGGACCCTTCACCTTCTGAAACGGGTGAAGGGGGCCTAGGTATCCATGTCATTAATGGCATGAAGATGGTTTTTGATGCATGGAGTCATAGTGATTTCATGTGTAAGAATTACATATTGAACTGCTTGTCAGACCCTCTCTACACGGTGTATTGCACCGTTGGCACTGCCAAAGAGTTGTGGAAGAAGCTACAAAAGAAGTACAACACACAAGATGCAGGTACTAAGAAATTCATCGTTGGGAAATTTCTGAAATTTCAAATGGTGGATAATAAAACAGTGATGTCCCAAGTCCATGAGTTCCAAATGATTCTACATCACATGGATTTGGAAGGTATGAAACCAAACGCACAATTTTTGGTTGCATCACTGATTGAAAAGTTACCTCCTTCGTGGAATGAGTTTATGAGCTACTTAAATCTCAAGACAAATGAGATGACCTTTGAAGAACTTATTATCAAACTCCAAATTCAGGAAGATAATAAGAAGACCTTGCCTAGGGGTAAACAACCCGCTGAGGCAAAGGCAAATCTGGCTGAGGCCAAAGGGAACCCAAGCAAGAAGCGCAGGTTCCAGAAATACGGCAAGACCCAAGCAGCGGAGAAGTTCAAAGAAAACTGTCACCACTGTGGGAAACCTGGTCACATGATCAAGGACTGCCGCAAGCTCAAGACTGAGCAACAAGAGAAGGCCAAGGAATAGGTTAACGTCGTCAGAGACCAGTTTCTGGACGACATGATTGAGGAGTTCTCAGCAGTGGTGCTTAAAGCAAACCTTGTTGAGAATCCCATGCAGTGGTAGATGGACACAGGTACTACAATACACATCTGTTCCAATAGAGATGCCTTCTCCACTTATACACCGGTTACAAACAAGAAGATGTTCATGGGCAACAACGCTTCCTCTGACGTGCTGGGGGTAGGAAAGGTAGTCCTGAAGATGACTTCTGGAAATGAGCTCACTCTAAAGGAAGTGATGCATGTTCCTGAGATTAGAAGAAATTTAATTTCAGGTCCTTTATTGGTTAATGTTGGTTTTAGGCTAGTGTTTGAGTCCAATAAATTTGTAGTCACTAAGAATGGAACGTCTGTGGGAAGAGGATTCGTCTGTGAAGGCCTCTTCAAAGTGAACACCATGTTTGTATTACGCACAAGCAATAATATTGAAGCCTTTTCTTCTTACTTGCTTGCGTCCTCTAATTTATGGCATCATAGATTAGGACATGTCAACTACAAGTCCATCCAAAGGTTGGTAAAGTTGGAGTTGTTGTCGTCTATCAACGTAAACCCTCAACATAAGTGTGAGGTGTGCGTAGAGGCAAAACTCACAAAGCTTCCTTTTCGATCCGTCAAAAGGAATATCGCTCCTCTATTACTTACTCACACAGATATATGTGATTTGAAGTTTACACAAACTAGGGGGAACAAGTACTTTGTGACATTAATTGATGATAGCACAAGGTATTGTTACCTTTACTTGTTGAAAAGTAAGGATGAAGCCTTTGAAGCGTTCCGACGTTACAAAGTAGAAGTTGAGAACCAACTAAGCATGCAGATTAAATTCATTCGTAGTGATAGAGGGGGAGAATATGTAGCGCCATTTGAGAAATATTGTGCCCAATCAGGCATTAAAAGTTCATCAAACGACGACTCCATACTCACCTCAATCGAACGGTGTGGCGGAAGGGAAGTTGGAAAAATCTGACGTTTGGGCTGGTTTTGGAGCATTGATTCTCCATTACTTGGCACATGAATTCAGCCATTATTTGGCTGAATGTAACCTCTCAATCAAGTGCAATTACATGGCTATTGAAGGCCATTAGTTGGCTAGTTGAGGGGTCTTCTACTTACACTATAAATTGAGGCCTTTGGCTCAATTGAAACACACTACAGTCAACACTTAGAAAATACTCCAGAATTTTCAGTGTTCATATTCTTCATTTCTAGCAAAGTTACTATACTCAAAGTTCTTCAAGAGTAACACTTGAGTTTTCTTTGCTCACTTGTTAAAATTGTTGTTGTATTTTGGGAGACTATTGCTCAACACCGTAAAAGGAGATATACGAGGCAATCTTGTCTTAAAGACAGAGTGCCATCACTCGACTCAGCAAATCACACAAGCAATTTGTAAGGTTTTGATTTCCAGTTCTATTATAATAGTTTGTTTATCCTTTCTACTATTGTAATAGTTACTTACTTCACGTTTCCTATAACAATTGTATCCCAACATGACATTTGTACACAATTTTCAATAAGTTAAAGATATTTTTAAATCTTTCCTAGAATCTACACAATAAAGAATGATAAACAATGAGTTCAATAGGTACATACATGTGCGTATTATCCTTATGGAGAAGGTAGACAAGTATGAGAAGCTACACCTAAACATGCATCATGGGTGATGCAGAAGGGCTCAACATGAATGATAAACTGATAATGAAAGTCTTCGATATAAAAAAATATAATTTTTGAATTTTATAATTTAAAATAAAAGATGTGTAATGTTATTTTTGAATTTTATGATCTTAAATTTATTAGGTAGAATGTTGAGTATTATTAAATATAGAACGTGTCATGCTGTTTTAATAACACATATAAATTAAAATAGGAGTAATAGAATTTCTTTAATTACCAAATAAAATGTTAAAATAGTTAAAGTTTTTTGTATTACACGGTAAAAGATATACACAATAATTGAGAGGTTTTAGCCAAATTGTCCCTTAATTATGAGAGTAAGTTTATTTTGGTCCTTCAAATATAACTTTAAACATCTTTAGTACCTTAAGTTTTGCTAAAAAGGAGCACATTTGGTCCAACTCACAAAATGAACTTAAAAACTAAAAATGACTACCAAAAAACACTACTAAAAATATGATAAAAATGAACCCCAAAAACCTGATTGATATTGACAAACTTGATCAATCTAATCCCGATTTTTAAAAACAAAATCGATCGAGCTCAATCGACTTTTTTGCGTCAAAACTTGAAAAATAAAAAATTATTTTAAGAAATCGACCAGCTAAATATGTTTTTAGGTCAAAACTTCAGTTAAAATTATAAAATTTGGAAATAAACCAACTGAGTGGGTCATTTTTTAGTGGTTGAGTTTTTTCAATCGGTTTTTGCCGTATTCTTTTATAGTCACCATTAAGTCTATTTTGTCTGTTGAATTAAAGGCGCTCCATTTTAAATAAATTCTAATTGATTTAAGTTATATTATAAGGACGTACAATTTTTAGCTAAAAACTCAAATATGAAAATAAAACATAAATATATAGTAGAAAGTGGAAAGAGAGGGGAAACAAAAATCGTTGAGGAGAAGGAAGATGTTGAAATTCTTGTCAAAGGTGAAAATCGAATTCAATGCCTTAGACCCACGTATAGCTTCATGTATGGAGTTTTTGGCTCAATGTAATGCCCCTAAAGCTAAAGAATCAAACCCAAGTTGTCAAGTACAGGTTAAGCGCCGCACAGATGACCACCCACCCCAAATCACTGTCACTTTCGTTAATGGAGTGGAGCAATCTTATGATGCCACGTCGACACCCGCACATAATATCCGTACGATGATTCTTGAAAAGGGTCAGTATCTTGAGACTGAACAGATGTTCCTTGAAGCTGGTGAGAAATGGCCTGTTATCATTCCTGATGATGAGCTCAAACAACCCTTTCTCGGAATAAAGGTAATTGCTTTTACTGATTTCGGTGAGGCATTTCGTCGAACACGTTGAGTGTATAAGCTTTTAGACCTGCTTATGTTTCTAATTTTCGTTTGGGTCCTTTTGTCAGGGTTTTCACTAACGAGTTTCAATATATAAAGAAGTACAAACACAAAGAAGCCAAAGATGCTACATCTATTATATATACGTAAAAAATAGTTCTGACCCTTGTGTAGGTATAAGCTATTAGAGATAAGCTATAATTTCCCTTTTGCCTCGAATGACTGCTTTAAATTCAATTGTGATCAATCTCTTTGAAAGGAGGTGAAGACATCCGGATTAGGTTCCGGACTAAGGGACTGAATGGGCACCATCTTTTCAGCTTTGTCAAAGAGTACAGTATAAATTTTTTTAAGTAGAAGGGTTTGGATGAACACCTTGCGCCCCCTAGCTCCGCCCATAGAGGAGGAGAGGGGGGGGGAGAAGATTATGAGCTCTTTCTATAATTTTCTGAAATGTGTTGCTTTCCGTATGGATATGCTTCTTAAAAGGATGATAGAGTTTGTTTGTGATTCTATATAGCTGGCCTGTCAAAATTGATGATGAAATGAGAACTCTTTTACCGTTAGCACCGCATAAAAACATTCCCCCTAAAGTAGTTGTTAATACGAATAAGAGAAACTCTGGTATAGACATTTCTTTACATTCAATGAACTCTACAGATAGAGGAGTACATAGAGTTGAACATAGTAAAATATGAAATTGAAATGTTTTCATTGAAATTATTTGTTTGGAAATTTCCTGAAAAGCTAATCATATGTTCTTCTCTCCATCGGAACAATTGGGCCGTTATGCTCATTACTAAACTTGTTGAACAGATGAAATGTAACCAAGGTACTAGAGGTGTTGCATTCATTATTATTGTTACTGTATTGTAGCTCGTTTTGTACATTGGAATCTGGAGCACCCTAGTGAATATTGCTATTTTGTATATTCGGTCCTGATTGAGTTCTTATTTAAACCATCTATTGTTCTTATCTGATGGTTTATATTTTCAAAGTCTTGGAGCTTTTGTTTTCCAATCTTTTAATGAATTTGTGTGGATTTCTTGGTTTGTTAGCATCTGGTACTGCCTATCAATATCAACTAAAACATGAAAACTACTACTCCCTCTGTCCCAAAAAGATTTTCCTACTTTCCTTATTAGTTTGTCCCAAAAAGATTGACACATTTCTATATATAGAAACAATTTTACTTTACAGCCACACAAATATCTAAGGCTTGTTTTGGACCACACATTTCAAAAGTCTTCCTTTGTTTCTTAAATTCCGTGTCAAGTCAAACTAGGACAATCATTTTGGGACGGAGGGAGTAATAAGATTCCTTCCAATGTGCATAAACTTGAGCAGAATAGGAAGATGACATCTTGTAATAGTTAGTGGCTATCAGTATACCTAATTGTTTGCATATGACTTAAGTTTTAAGATCCTTCGCATAATAACTTGTAGACAAATAATAAGTTGATATTTTTTTTATGAGTAGAATAACAGATTGTTATTCTTAAAACACTTTCAAATCTCCTTGATATTAAAAGCTAAATGTTGCATTTACCAGCTCGACTATATGCCGATGTGTGTGTGTGTGTGTGTTTTTTTTTAAAAATGATACGCGAGACAACACTTCTTGGATAGCTAAAAGTATGTTTATCATGCGGGCAGTAGCCCACGATCATAAAGAAGGGATCTTTATACATGAAAGGGATGCAATCAAGGTATTTGCCTTTCTAGGTGTCAATATGTATCGCTTAGGTTTTCCTAAGACATTAGTTTGAAGGATCTAAAATTGCATTAGTCAGTTATCTGAACAAGATCAGTGGAATCTAAACGGTGTCCAGAGTTGTGATTAGAGGTGCTGCAATAAAGGGGTTTGTCTCACTTATCACTTTCAACAGAAAATGGAGTGGTTTTGAGGAGCTTTATGGGTTGATATCAGACCCCTGGAAAAATTATGCAAGAGTAATTGTATAAGAGACTTACAGGAGCTTTCTGATTTTAAGAGCATCATTGATAAGATCAAAAATATATTTCTTGGTAGTTTATACTGATTTTGTTGACATTGAAGATCACTTTTGTTGGTACGCTTCAAGATCAGTTGCTAGTTATTAGTCTAGGAAGGTAATGTAGTCTGGGATCACTTCCTTTTCCTAATAAAATGAATTTCTCTATTACTTCCATAATGTAGGCTAAGTTACCTGAGGTCTTTCTCAACAAAAAAAAGGGCAAGTTATCGAGTAGAAGACAAGAGTCCTGAAGGAAAAAGGCAATAGGAAGTGTTAGTTAGGAAGAGATCTGTGCTTTTAGATGTTTAAACCTATGAAGCGTGGACACTAAGTTAAACTCAGACAGCTTATCAATTGCTTTTAGGTCTTGAAGATGCCATAGACACTAGTCTAATGTGTGTCTATTTTCCTATATTTATGTACTTTTGGTCGTGTTGTCCTCCATTTGGACCATTTGCAGACTGAGTTTGGCAATTGCTATGGGGTTTCTTCATCTTTTTCCTCTTATTCCGTCCTCTTCTTCACTTCTTTTTTTCCTCTGTTCTGCTTGTCCTGTAACTGTGCTTGCCTCGATTTGAATATGAAAGAGATTTGGACATTTAGAATCATATGCATTTCTTTTTTCCAGAGTATGAATCATAAATCTTTCTATCCTCTTTTCTTCCCAGAAAAAAAATTAGTGTTCAAAGAAAGTTATATCTAGCACATATAATGTTCTGCTGCCAAAATTTGTTGAAACTATTCATCGTTGACCACGACCTTGCTCTGCATTGGTGCTGCTTAGATTTAAGAACTTGTTGTAACCATTACCTATTTGAGAGCTAGATCACTAGCTACTTGTATACTCATTGGAGTGTTGTCTATTTAAAACTTTGTTATTCCTAATTATTTATTTGGTTAGTCTTCTAACTGCATTTATCTACAAAATTTCAGCCAAAGAAAGCAGAAGAGAAGAAGCAGTAATCACAGCTAGCTTGTCGTTGGGACATTTTGTCAGCGTTAGATCAGCTACATGACATTACAGGGTTCTAATTCGGAGAGATGAACTCTTCAAATAGGGGCAAAGCTAGTTTTTCTTGTTGGATGTATGTTAACAAGAATATTGGATTTGTACTAGATCATGAATTTGCTGTCCATTGTGTTGTGAGGCTTTGAAAATGCCTTTTTACAATCCTCATTTATTCTACCCTTTGTCCCTGCAAAAGAATAATATTTCCTTCCAATGAGTTTGATCTCCTTTTGGAATTGACTCTAATAATTTGTGCTTGAAGTAAACAATGATATGGGCATTCAAGGGCCATCTTTAAGTTTTACCAGACACTAAAAGTTTAGTAGCTCTGTTGGAAAGTGTCCGTCTGTGTTTTATAGCATACTGAGTTGCACATTTTCTTTTGGATGTCCACTACATCCACTCAAATATTAGTTGTTTTGGCAAACTAGATTTGTTTCAAAGTACTCCAATTGATATTTTAGAAAAACAAGAAGTCATTTATCACGTGTGCAAATTGTTCCAATAAGGTAAGTATCAATTAAGTGAGGAGGAGATAAATGGTGATTTAGACAAATACTGTTATAGTAACTAAACTTATTAAATGTCTTAACCTAGGATTGTGCAAAAATCTTAGAAGACGGACACTATTGACCAAAGATAGTATCTCAAATCATGTATACATCTACATCCTTTTTTGAAATGCATTATGTTTCTGTACTACATAACTTTCCCACTTTGATACTAGAGATCACAGACGAAGTGTGTGAATAGAAGCACATGAAGCCAAACATACAAACCTTGTTCCAAAGTAAAATAGCAAAATAAACTTTGACCATTTCCTTATATACATTATGATAAAAGTTCTGGATCATGTGAAAATATTTTCTAGTGAAGAATTAGCTCATCGCTCTTCTGTTGGGGTCAGAAACCATATCCATCATCATTTTCTCAGGGGAATCTTCCCAATTTCCAAATGAATTCAAGTCAACCTGCAGATAAGTAACTTTAGATCATGCTCATAACTTGATGAAACAGTGAATAATGTTCACTGAAGCCATTTACCTTTCGTCTTTGCTCAATAAAGAGTTCCTCCCTCTTCTTGTACGATGATTGAATATCTCTAGCCCTTTTTCCTCCCAAACCCAAAATCTCCACATCTATAACCGAAGCTTCAACTGGCAAGTACCCCTGAATATGGCAATGAGATTATTGACAACTTCAGAAGAGCAATGATCAGCATTTGAAGTATTACCAATTTACTACCACAAAAGGCATTCTTCTCCTTGGGACTTGTACAAAAAGAAATAAAAGCTACCGCTACTCACATCACAAGTACATTAAACAAATGTATGCGAGAGATGGAGAGTGCATATGTAGATTTGTGTTTTTACCGGATCCATGTGTTGCGGAATCCAAGGTAGTTTTGCAAATTTACACTTCTAAATGCCAAGAGCAACTTCTTTCTTGTCAAGAATTAAAGCATGGGGCTTCGTTTGACTAACAGAGGCAGGAAAGGAAACAAACAATATGCAGAAAGCCTATACACTATGCTATTTTATAGAAAATCAAAGTATTTTCACACCTCTGTCACATATATGCATCTAAATGACTCATCTAGCTAACCTGGTCAGGGTAAAGAGGACCATGATGGTAAGTTTTGTCACAAGCATGATGACGAACTGTAACTTTAGCAAAATCTTCATCCACAAATATTCTTTCATTGCCGAGGATCCTCCAAAAGCAAGTCCGACAGGCTTCGGATGCGCTTCATATTTGACTGTAGCATGCAAGTGGCTGTAAACAAAGTAAGTTTTTCTCCTTTCCTGCAAAAGAACAACTATTAGCCTAATTCCACATCATTCGTGCTTCTTTTCTTTAAGGAACTCTATGAGCTGGTAAGACCAGATACGCTACCTGAAGGCGTGAATACATGAAAAACCGGACTAATGGAGTATAAACTACCGGACGTCCCATAGAAAGTTTCGTAATTTTCTAAACCCTGCTGAATGAGAACACCAATAATCCATCTCCTCGCGTCGTTATTGACCTCATGAGCGGAGATAAGAATTAGCAGTGGACCATTATATCCTTCAACATTTGACCAAAATCTATTCAGACCTTTTCCATGAAGGGAAGACCTATAGGTTGGGAGAAAATGACAATCAATTCAAAAAGTTCAGAGAGATACAAGATCCAGAAAAATAGGATTAATAGTCGACCTAAGCAAGGTACAAACCGATAAAGTAGGTAATCATCTACTTCCTCCGCAGCACTTGGAAAGCATGCCTTTGAAATCTCTTCACTTAAAGTGCCCCTCAATGTAAGTGAGAGAGCCCAAGCCCTTCCAGAATTAAGGAGATGGCCAACGCTCATTTCCTTTGCAGAAATATCGCAAGAAAAGGTCCACTTGCTCAAGTTTTTCCTGCTATTAGTTCAACTTCAGAATTAGTAATGCAGAATTCCAATTTCTTGATCGCAGCACAGTAAGTGTTCGTATGTAATATGGCATCAAGGCGACAATAACAATTGTGAAACTTGTATAACCACTTATTTTCATCTTGTATAATGGCATCAAGGAGACAATAACCACTTGTATAACCGCATGGACTAGATGATTGAGACAAAATAATTCGTATATCCTCATTTGTACTGTACTTCATTGGAAATATTGTTTCCTCATTAGTTCTTCACAAGAATAGGCAAGTGAATATACCCAAGTGTCCCTTTCAAGAGGCAAGCCCTCCTCCTATTCAATAAGTATACCGTCCAAACTACTGAAGATTAAGTATATTACTCTTATATGAGGAGGGACTCCAGTAGTAAGTTTTCAGGGTAACAGTTAAAAAATAGCTTAAACTGGGCAACTTAGATGATAGACTCCTCCAGTAACCAGCCTACACCTTATCACTTCCCCAATTAGATATGAAAAATGTAAAGCATAGCTCAGCAAGAAACATTGAACTGACTGAACTTAGAAATCTAAACATTAATTCAACAAAGGGAAGCATCAAGTGAACGACACCCTTTGATAACAGAGCTAATTACTCTTGTATTTCAGAAGACTCATATTGACTAGTAGCCATTGGTGTAACATAGCCCCTTGTAAATATTCAGTAACTGACTTCTAGGAAAGTTGACTAGTACCCATTGGTGTAACATAGCCAGTGGCGGATCCAGAATTTTCATTTAGGTGTTCAAAAAAAATAACAAAAGCTAAGTTGTCCCTAAGAATCGAACCTAAGATGTCAGAGACGATTTTGAACACCCTAAACCACTTGAGCTAACATTTTATATTTGTTCAGGGTGTTCAAATGTTAATATATATACATAAACATATAAAATCTACCCTATATATATACACTATAATTTTTTGCCGAGGTTGTTCGGGTCACCTCCATGTAAATCCGCCCCTGAACATAGCTCATTGTAAATATTCAGTAACTGACTTCTAGAAAAGATTAGCTTATCAAACACATGTAAAAGAGCAGAAACAACATGGTGAAAAACTGATGGCAGGATACTCATAAGCTTAATTGTTTTTTCGTTAAAGAAATAAATACTACTCCGTCCTTTTTAATTTGTTTGTCTTATTTTCTTTTTTAGTCTGTTCAGAAAAGAACGTTACTTTCTATATTTAGTAACTCTTTACACCAGATATCCTACATGGCATATTTAAGACCACAGTTCAAACGACATTTTGATACATTACACACATCTTTAGTTTAAGATCTCAAGATTTCAAAGTCTTTCTAAACTTTGTGACTAAAACAAACAAATTGAAACGGGGGAGTATGAAATTTGCTCTTATCCCTCAAGAATTTAGTCTTGAGAAATCCTTTGGACATACTGAAAAGCCTACTTTACCCTGTTCCTTAATGCCCAGTTAGCAATGTATAGTTGTGATATCGAAAAAATCAATCAACACAAAACACACCCGTGAATGTTCAAATTAAAACGATCATACCTCGTGAGCAGCTATGTAAAAAAGTCTCGCATGGACGAATTGTCCAAAGCAATCCGCGAGGCTTGGCAGTGTTTTCAAAGCCCACATTACAATCTTTGCAACAGGAAGTTGTATATCCAAGTCTAAAATGCTCTTCTCCCATAAATCCAATTGTTTATCAGCTTCAGAACAAAAATCTATAGCTGACAACACTAAATGTGTAACATTTGGAAGACCAGAATCACCTAAACTAGACGAAGCCCACAACTTCTTCGAATCCCACCACATAATCCAACACATAGAAAGAAGCATCAGCAGATCAACAGGCAATAAAACCCCACTAATCTTGCTATCCTCCTCATCAGAAACGACCTGTAGTTTTTCTGGAAGACCTGCCTTAACAGATAATGTCCCAAATAGCCTTAACAAATTATTAAGTGAAGCTGAACTAACTGTTCTTCCAGAACACTTCATATAGCCTTTTAGGAACTCAACCCAAGTAATACCTCCTTTTTCAGACAAGAAAAACAAGTCAACTATTGAAGAACTCAAATGGCTCAGCAAAACTGGAAATTCCTTTGGTAATGTCAATTCCTCATGTGTTGATCCCTCGATAGAGAACCTAAAGCATTTCTGTAACCAACAACACAATTTAATCACAGTACAGCTCAAACTGTTAAACAAGGTATATATACCCGTGATATACACTTGATATACAGAGGTGTATATCATGGGATTACAGAAGCAGTGGCCCAGCTCGGCAGTGGACAGTGAGCCCATCTCGGGAGCCCATCACGGGCAGATTCTGAGATTGCAATCTTGTATATATGGTATGTTGGAAATTTGCCTTTGGCGGGAGTTGGGACCGACCAACTTTAACGGCTTAAACACTAGTGTTACGTATGCTGGAGAATCTGGTTCTTCACACATGCATGATCTACTAAGTACGTAGATAACCGTAGGGCCAAGAATCGTCAAATTTCGTTGAGAAATGAAAGAGATATTGGTCCACGAAGTAAGGTGTTTGAAGCATGGAAAAGTGTGGTTTGGGATCAATTCTCCCTCATCGGTGGAGGAAGAAAGAATTGTTGTCTATGTAAGACTCAAAATTGGTTTGGGGTTTGGGACCCCAAGGGGTATTCCATGTGTTTAAAGGAGGGAGGACCTAGATGTGCTTCGGTTCGAGGAAAGCCCACACGCGCGCCGCCGCCCGTCCGGTCCGGTTCCGGGTTCACGGGATATTATCTTTTTGGGCCAGAGAACTTTTCCAGATGTACAGTTTGATCCCTGAAGTTTCCAGAAAGTCAGAATTTTGACAGACAGAACAGAAACGCCACAACACTCAATTCAGCCATTTATTTTGGCTGAATTACTCCTCCTATAATGGCCAATCCGTTGGTCTTTCTTACCATTTATTTTGGTGACATTACTACCTCCATAATGACCATTACTTGGCCAGTAATGACACTTATGGAGGCAGTTTCACTGCCCCTCCCTCACCTATATAAACAACCTCTTGCACCATTGTTGAGGAACTTACACTACTCGAAAATACACAAACAGAAAACAGTTCTTCCTACAACTTCCAAGCATCATTTCATTACTCAATATTCTTCATGGTAGCACTTGAGTTTCCTTTGCTCAATTGTTCCATTGCTGTTTTATCTTGGGAGACAAATTTTCCAGGACGTATAAAGGATACATACGGGGCAATATTGTCTTAAAGACAGAGTGTCACACTCGACTCAGCAATAACAAAACAGTTTCCAGTTTTCCTCCTTCAACAGAATTGTAATTTCAGTTTTGTTGTATTGTAATTTTCAGTTCTTGTATTACTTTGCAGTTATTTGTAATTCCTGTTTCCTGCACCCTTGTAACCAACAAGTTTAAGACAATATTTGCTTACTGTAACTGCTGGAACATGGCTGGAAATATGACCGATGTTGCTGCTACTGTTGCTGCCTCTCGAGGCAACGTTGTTGCCTTCCCCGCTCATCGCCGCTGCGACCAAGGCGCAACTCCCGCCGCCTTCACCTGCTCTGCTACTTGCTCTTGTTCAAGGCGTAACACCGCTGCCTTCCCGACTACTGGTGCCACACCTTCTGCCTCACATCACCATGATCGCCCTGAAAAATTCATGGGATCAGAATTTAAGAGATGGCAGCAAAAGATGATGTTCTACTTAACAGTTATGGGCATGGCCCGGTTCCTTACGGAAGATCCTCCACAAGCTGGAGATGAAATGGACTCTTCGCCTGCTGAAACGGGTGAAGGGGGTCTTGGTATCCATGTCGTTAAAGACATGAAGATGGTTCATGATGCGTGGAATCATAGCGATTTCATGTGTAAGAACTACATACTGAACTGCTTGGCAGACCCTCTCTACACGGTCTATTGCACAGTTGGCACTGCCAAAGAGCTGTGGGAAAAACTCCAAAAGAAGTACAACGCACAAGATGCGGGTACTAAGAAGTTCATCGTTGAGAAATTTCTAAAATTCCAAATGGTGGACAGTAAGACAGTGATGTCCCAAGTCCAGGAATTCCAAATGATTTTACATCACCTGGATTTGGAAGGAATGAAACCAAATGAGCAGTTTTTGATTGCATCGCTGATTGAAAAGTTATCTCCTTCATGGAATGAGTTTATGAGTTACTAGAAACTCAAGACAAAGGAGATGACATTTGAAGAGCTTATTATCAAACTGCAAATCCAGGAAGATAATAAGAAGGCCTTGACAAGGGGTAGACAACCTGCTGAGGTGAAGGCGAATCTGGCTGAGGCCAAAGGGAGCTCAAACAAGAAGCGGAAGTTCCAGAAATACGGCAAAGCCCCCGCAGCGGAGATGTTCAGAGGTAACTGTCACCACTATGGAAAACCTGGTCATAGGATCAAGGAATGCCGCAAGCTCAAGACTGAGCAACAGCAGAAAGCCAAGTCTAAAGGCAAGGCGCAAGCAAACGTCATCAAGGACACGCTCCTGGATGACATGATTGAGGAATTCTCGATAGTGGTGCTAGAAGCCAACTTGGTTGAGAATCCGATGCAGTGGTGGGTGGACACAGGTGCTACTAGACACATCTGTTCCAACAAAGATGCCTTCTCCACGTACACACCGGTCACCGACAAGAAGCAGTTCATGGGCAACAACGCTTCTTCCAACGTGCTGGGGGTTGGAAAGGTGGTCCTGAAGATGACTTCCGGCAAGGAACTCACTCTGAAGGAAGTGATGCACGTCCCAGAGATTAGAAGAAATTTAATTTCTGGACCTTTATTGGTTAATGCTGGTTTTAGGCTAGTGTTTGAATCCAATAAGTTATTACTCACTAAAAATGGAATATTTGTGGGGAGAGGCTTCGTCTGTGAAGGCCTATTCAAAGTGAATGCCATGTTTGTATTGCGTCCAAGCAATAAAGTTGAACCTTCTACTTATTTGCTTGAGTCTTCTAATTTATGGCATCATAGATTAGGACACGTTAACTACAAGTCTATTCAAAGGCTGGTAAAGATGGAGTTGTTGCCGTCTATCGACGTAAACCCTCAACATAAGTGTGAGGTGTGCGTAGAGGCAAAACTCACAAAGCTTCTTTTTTGATCCGTCGAAAGGAATACCGCTCCTCTTGAACTTATTCACACAGATATATGTGATTTGAAGTTCGCACAAACTAGAGGGGGGAATAAGTACTTTGTGACATTCATAGATGATAGCACAAGGTATTGTTACCTTTACTTATTGAAAAGTAAGGATGAAGCCTTTGAAGCGTTCCGACGTTACAAAGCAGAAGTTGAAAACCAACTGAGCCTACGGATTAAATCCATTCGTAGCGATAGAAGGGGAGAATATGTAGCGCCATTTGAGGAATACTGTGCCCAAGAAGGCATTATTCATCAAACGACGGCTCCATACTCACCTCAATCAAACGGTGTGGCGGAACGTAAGAACCGCACATTAAAGGAAATGATGAATGCCTTGCTTATCAATTCCGGTCTTCCCCAAAATATGTGGGGAGAAGCCGTCCTTACCGCTAATATGATTCTTAATAGAGTCCCACATAAGGGTAAGGACAAAACTCCATATGAATCATGGAAGGGAAAGAAACCCACCTACAAATATTTTAAGGTGTGGGGTTGTTTGGCAAAGGTTGAAGTACCCAAGCCAAAGCAAGGTCAAGATTGGGCCTAAGACGTAGATTGCATATTCATCGGATATGCAAATAACAGTAGTGCTTATCGCTTCTTAGTGCATATGTCAGATATTCCAGATATCCACCAGGGTACTATAATGGAATCAAGGAATGCTCTATTCTTTGAAGATACCTTTCCTAGAAAGGAAAAAGACATAACCTCTCGCAAATGAAGTTATGCACAAAGCTCTCAAGAACCGGGAGTCCTTGACTGCCCGGATCTGAATGGTTCAGATCTAGCGAATCTCGAGGTGGCTGAACATCCGGAATCTAGTGTTCCAGATTCTCAGAACTTGGAGACTCCAGAGATGGATCTAAGGCGAAGTAAAAGGGCCAGGAAGGATAAGTCCTTCGGTCCTAACTTTGTAGCTTATATGGTTAATGACAAACCACAGACAATTGCAAAGGCATTGTCAACTCCAGAAGCATCGCTCTGGAAAGAAGCTATTGAGAGTGAAATAGACTCCATTCTGCATAACCATACGTGGGAGTTGGTTGATCTTCCTCCGGGAAATAAACCGTTGGGTTGTAAATGGATACTCAAACGGAAATACAAAGCAGATGGGTCTATAGACAAGTACAAGACCAGGTTGGTAGTCAAGGGCTATCGGCAGACAGAAGGCTTTGACTACTTTGACACATATTCCCCGGTATCCCGGATGACATCCATACGGGTATTCATTGCGATCGCAGCTTTGCGTAACCTTGAGATACACAAAATGGATGTCAAGACAGCCTTCCTAAACGGTGATTTGGAAGAAGAAATTTATATGGACCAACCCGAGGGGTATGTGGTTCAAGGGCAAGAGAAGAAAGTCTGTCGACTTGTCAAATCTCTGTACGGGCTGAAACAAGCCCCAAGCAATGGCACGAAAAATTTGATAGTACTCTATTATCGAAAGGGTTCGCCATTAATGAGTGTGATAAATGTGTCTACACGAAAGGTAACTCTGACTCATTTGTTATGACATGCCTGTATGTAAACGACATATTGATCACAGGAAGCAGTCCTAGGGTAATCCTAGAGACTAAGAACATGTTGAAACAATGCTTCGACATGATGGATATAGGTATCACAGATGTCATCTTAGTGATTAAAATCTCTAAGACGTCTGACGGACTGGTCTTATCTCAGTCTCACTACATCGAGGATGTTTTGAGAAAGTTTGAGATGTTAAACAGTTCACCGATAAAGTCACCAATGGATACAAATCAAAAGCTTGATAAAAATCGTGGTGCACCTGTATACCAGGAGCGATATGCACAGGTGATCGGTAGTTTGATGTATATAACAAACTGCACCCGACCTGATATTGCTTATGCAGTCAATAAGTTGGCTAGGTTCACCCGTAATCCAAGTGATAATCACTGGAAGGCATTGAATCGGGTATTACAATACCTGAAATACACGTTAAAATTCGGGTTACACTATTCGAGATATCCAGCTGTACTAGAGGGGTACAGTGATGCAAACTGGATATATGATATAGAGAACACCAAGTCCACCAGTGGGTATGTATTTACAATTGGTGGTGGGGCTGTGTCTTGAAAATCCTCTAAGCAAACTTGCATTGCCCGATCCACGATGGAATCAGAGTTTATCGCTTTAGACAAAGCAGGAGAAGAAGCTGAGTGGATTCATGACTTCTTAGATGATGTTCCGTGTTGGAACAAACTCGTACCTTCGATAATGATCCACTGCGACAGTTAGTCGGCTCTAAGAAGGGCACAAAATGCTATGTACAACGGCAAGTCTCGTCATATTCGATGGAGGCATAAGACCGTTAGGCAACTGATCACCACGGGTATAATATCCATTGATTACATTAAGTCAAAGGATAATATAGCAGACCCATTGACAAAGGGCTTACCCAAGGATCAGATGGCTTGCCTGTCTAGGGGAATGGGCTTAAAACCTACAATATAAGGACCGATACAGTGGTAACCCAACCTTACTAACTAGAGATCCCAGTAATTTGGTTCAATGGAAAAACTAAGTTGTAAAGGTTCAGTTGATCGCTTCAGTGGAAGCATGAGCACTTCGGATAGTGATTTCTGAAAAGAAACATCAAATCCAAAGCCGTTCCCACGATAGACGTTAAGTGCTATCTGCAGTATGGGTAAAGGTTAAGTTTTCAAAACCTGTAATGATCCTCAATAGTTGAGGTTAGGTTTTAGGAAACTTTTAATGGTTCCTAACACTTGTGAAGTGGGGTATAGCATGATACCTTGTAGGAGACCACCTATTTAAGTGCGAGGACGGGCCGCCTCAAATGAACGCACTTAAGAATTCAAGAAGTTATCCATGGCCAAAACGGACAAAACATTACGAAGAAGAGAGTAAGGGAATTTGTTGTGTTGGTACTATTGACTTGGCTTACACTAAACACTGACGGTTCAAGACATCACGTTCACCGCGCAGTAAGTAAGTCCGATGGTACTTAACTATGGAAGGTTCAAAGCTGAAGCTACATCTCCTTATGCAACATCGGTCCGCTGAAATATTACTGGAAATGAAAAAAGCACCATGTGAGTGCGCCAAAATCTCTTTCAAGAGGGGATTGTTGGAAATTTGCCTTTGGCAGGAGTTGCGACCGACCAACTTTAACGGCTTAAACACTAGTTTTACGTATGTTGGAGAATCCGGTTCTTCACACATGCATGATCTACTAAGTACGTAGATAACCGTAGGGCCAAGAATCGTCAAATTTCGTTGAGAAATGAAAGAGATATTGGTCCACGAAGTAAGGTGTTTGAAGCATGGAAAAGTGTGGTTTGGGATCAATTCTCCCTTATCGGTGGAGGAAGAAAGAATTGTTGTGTATATAAGACTCAAAATTGGTTTGGGGTTTGGGACCCCAAGGGGTATTCCATGTGTTTAAAGGAGGCAGGACCTAGATGTGCTTCGGTTCGAGGAAAGCCCACACGCGCGCCACCGCCGCCCGCCCGTCCGGTTCCGGGTTCTCGGGTCACGGGTCACGGGTCGTGGGTCTTCTGATATTATCTTTTTGGGCCAGAGAACTTTGCCAGATGTACAGTTTGATCCTAGAAGTTTCATATGTACAAGTTTGGTCCCTGAAGTTTCAAGATGTACAGTTTGGTCCCTGAAGTTTCCAGAAAGTCAGAATTTTGACAGACAGAACAGAAACGCCAAAGCACTCAATTCAACCATTTATTTTGGCTGAATTACTCCTCCTATAATGGCCAATCCGTTGGTCTTTCTCACCATTTATTTTGGTGACATTACTACCTCCATAATGGCCATTACTTGGACAGTAATGGCACTTATGGAGGCAGTTTCACTGCCCCTCCCTCACCTATATAAACAACCCCTTGCACCATTGTTGAGGAACTTACACTACTCGAAAATACATAAACAGAAAACAGTTCTTCCTACAACTTCCAATCATCATTTCATTACTCAATATTCTTCACGGTAGCACTTGAGTTTCCTTTGCTCAATTGTTCCATTGCTGTTTTATCTTGGGAGACAAATTGTCCAGGACGTATAAAGGATACATACGGGGCAATATTGTCTTAAAGACGGAGTGCCACACTCGACTCAGCAATAACAAAACAGTTTCCAGTTTTCCTCCTTCAACAGAATTGTAATTTCAGTTTTGTTGTTGTATTATAATTTTCAGTTCTTGTATTACTTTGCAGTTATTTGTAATTCCCATTTCCTGCACCCTTGTAACCAACATGGTATATATATATTTGGTGTATATTGTAGTGTATTTGTTACCTAAATTAGGATTATACACTTACCATAATTGTATAGTTAGAATTATGGTAGAATAAGATTTTAGGAGTAGAATAGGAATATGATTCTCCTATTTTGTAACTTGTATATATATCTTTCAATTAATGAAAATAACCAAGGGGATTATTTCTTTCATGGTATCAAAAGTCTAAGTCATACAAAAATTTTCTCTCAAACTTTTTGTGCCACCTCTCGGCCGAGACCCCCCTCGGGTTTTACCAAATTTTGTCTTCCGCTCTCAAAATCTCTCTTACTAATCCCTCTTTCACCTCGTGTTCTTTCGGTATGTCTACGTCAAAGAACTCGTTTCACCCTGCCCTTGTTGTTTCTAACATCAAAAATCATATCCCGTTATTCTTGAAATAGAAAACGTCCAATACGCGACGTGGGCAGAGTTGTTCAAAATTCACGCTCGTTCGCATCAAGTCATCCATCACATCATCCCCGCGGCTCTTGATGATACGGAGGTGCCTAAACGTGAGAATGATCCTAAATTATGGACAACGCTTGATGCCACTGTCCTTCAATGGATATATTCTACTATCTCCACCGACCTATTGCAGACGATTATCGAGCCAGACGCTACGGCGATGGCCGCATGGGATAGATTGCATGACATATTCCAGGATAATCAAAATTCCAGAGTTGTTACCCTTGAACAAGATTTTTCCCACGTCAACATGGAAAATTTCCCGAATGTTTCAGCATATTTCAAAAGGTTGAATGAATTGACGGACCAACTCCGCAACGTTGGTGCGCCTATTAGTGAAGATCGTCTTTTTTTACAGATGGTCGCTGGCCTATCCGAGGCCTATAGTGGCGTTGGGACTCTCCTTCGTCAAAGTAATCCTCTTCCAAGGTTCTATCAAGCCCGATCTATGCTTACCTTGGAAGAAGCCGGTTTGGCTAAAAAGGCGGCTACTAATGCTAGCCCCGTGGTCATGATGAATTCCTCCCCTAGTCCTCAAAATTTTGGCAACAATTCGAACCAAAACCAATCCCACGTGGGCAACAAGAATGGCCGGAAAAATAAAAATTGCGGGGGCAAATGCGGCGGTTCAGGCGGCAGTCATGGTAGCCAAAGTAGTGGAAGTGGGCCCCCGAACCCCTAGTCTCAGCCTTGGGGCCTCTAGGCCGTGGGCTTGCACCAATGGACAGTGGCCCTACGGCCCACCTCCACCACAGTTTACAACCACTGGCCAGTGGGCTTTCCAGCCCCCGGACGGCCTCATCGCCCACCGGCCCAAACTTCCCGGCGGTTCCGGCGGCAGCCCCGGTTACGGAATACTTAGGCCCCGGCCTCCGCAAGCTCACCACGCAGCAGGCCCACTCAGACCGATATCGAGGCCGCAATGCACACACTAGAATTGACACAACCGGACCTGAATTAGTATATGGATACCGGTTCCACTACCCACATGACATCCGATTCAGGTACTCTCTCATCTTATTCCAATTTGAGCAACCCTCGCGGTATAATTGTCGGTAATGGCAACTCTATTCCAATTCATGGTTATGGTCAGAAAACGTTGTCTCCCCCCAATCCACCTCTTATCTTGAAAAATACTTTACATGCTCCAAAATTGATTAAAAACTTAGTGTCTGTCCGAAAGTTCACCACTGACAATTCTGTTTCTGTTGAATTTGATCCTTTTGGTTTCTCTGTGAAGGATTTCAAGACGGGGAGTCCTCTCATGAGGTGTGATAGTAGGGGAGATCTTTATCCTACCACGCCCGGTTTCGGTCCATCAAGTCAAGCCTTGCCATAAGCCTTTGCAGCCATTTCTCCTTCCTTGTGGTATGCTCGCCTTGGTCATCCGGGATCCTCTATTTTATCAGTTTTATATAAAAATAGTTTTATTTCTTGTAAGGGTATGAGCCGTACTCCACTTTGTCAATCTTGTTATTTAGGAAAAGTTATTAAGTTGTCATTTATAGACTCAAATTCACATACTTCAATGTCATTTGATATTATTCATAGCGACCTATGGATGTCTCCTGTTCTGAGTTCGTTAGGTCATCGATATTATGTTCTTTTTTTAGATGATTATTCTAATTTTTTGTGGACGTTTCTAATTGCCAATAAATCTCAAGTGTTTTCCGCCTTCATAAAATTTAGAGCATTCATTAGAACACAATTCGAAAGAGAAATAAAAAATATTCAGTGTGATAATGGGAAAGAGTATGACAATAGAGTGTTTCGGGAGTTCTGTGCAAATAATGGGATCAATTTTCGTTTTTTGTGCCCTCATACATCTTCACAAAATGGGAAAGCCGAACGCAAAATTCGTTCCATAAATAACATTGTCCGCACTCTCTTATTTCATACTTCCGTACCCCCATATTTTTGGCATCATGCTCTTCAAATGGCAACATATCTCCTTAACATAATTCCGTCCAAAGGTCTGACATATTCTTCCCCCCTCCAAATCCTATATAATAAGAACCCTTCTTATTCTCATCTTTGGGTTTTTGGGTGCTTGTGTTATCCGTTATTCCCATCCACTATAATTAACAAACTTCAGGCCCGGTCTACTCCGTGTGTGTTTTTGGGTTATCCGTCTAATCATCGTGGTTACAAATGCTTTGATTTATCCTCCAAGGAAATCATAATTAATTGCTATGTCATTTTTTATGAAACCCAATTTCCTTTTACGAATGTTCATACTCCCGAACCTAGTTCGTATAATTTTTTGGATGACCAAATATCTATTCGGCATTTTTTGGTCATCTCCCGCACCCAAAATTCTACAGCGGGCCCACCGCCCGCTGGTCCCACTGGCCCATCTCGGTCAACTCTGCCCCGTCTTCTCACCGGGGCCGCCATGATTGGGCCGATCCGATGCCAACACTGGAACTGGTCCAGTTCCAGTTACTATTTCTGACGCTGGGTCTGCTTCCAGAAATGGGCAATAGTGAGGGTGATCTCTATCCTTTCCTATCCACGTCCACTGCTAGTGTCAACCCTCCCATATCTTTAACTGCCCATGTCACTCCTCCCACCGCTTTAGCAACAATTTCTCTGTCAACCTGGCACAATAGACTTGGACAACCGGGAGCCCCAATGTTTAATTTTCTTAGAAATAATAATTTAAATCGTTGTCATAATGGAAAATTTGCCCAACAGTGTCTTTCTTGTCCCTCAAGCAAACATGTTCGCCTTCCGTTTCAGTCTTTTTCAAGTGTTATGTATTCTCCCTTTGACACTGTTCATGCAAATTTATGGACATCTCCCATTACTAGCTCACTGGGTCATAAATTTTATCTCGTCTTATTAGATGACTTTTCTCACTTTGTCCGGGTCTATCTGCTTAAATTTAAGTCTGAAGTGTTTGCCAAGTTTCTTGCATTCCGTGTCTATGTTAAAATACAATTTGAAAAAGACAAAATTGCTTAAATGTGATAACGGTCGTGAGTTCAATAACTCCGCATTTTATAATTTTTGCTCTACTAATGACATGGTTTTCTGGTTCTTGTGTCCCTACACCTCCTCCCAAAATGACAAGGCCGAACGAATCATTCGCACTATCAATAATATGGTTCGTACGATTCTATTTCATGCCTCCCTCCCCTCTCCTTTTGGGTCTATGCTGTGAAAATGGCCGAATATATTCTAAATATTTTGCCCACTCAGACTTTCCAAAATAGAACACCCACAGAAATTTTATTTCGTAGGATCCCAACTTATGAGCACTTACAAATTTTTGGCTGCCTGTGCTACTCGAATCTTGCCTCCATGGCCCCGCATAAACATGCACCCCGCACCACCCCTTGTGTGTTCTTAGGTTTTCCGCCCAATCATAGAGGATATTTGTGCTACGACTTGTCTTCCTGCAAAATCATCATTTCACGTCACGTTTGACGAAGCAATCTTTCCATTCGCCATTATCCAAAACTTCCTGAATTCAAATTACACATTTTTAAACGAGTCTGACAAATCACCACTTCTCCACCTAACTCTCGGCCACGCTGTCACTGTTCCGGCAGCATCCACTGTACCCACTGCCTCTGCCCAGTCTCCTCTCGGTCGAGTCACCACCATCCCAACGACCACCCCTGCCTCATTTTGTCTCCCATCACCGGCGTCACTCTAATCGACCGTCGCATCCCTCGCTCCGGCAGTCACCGACACCTCTTATGTCCCTGTTCTGGCATCGGCTGCAACCCATTCTGCCATACCTGCTTGGTCACCTCCCACTCGTGCCCCTGTTCATACGATCACGTCACAGAACTCCCTACCACCGTCTCTCCAATCGGACCCGGTTCCCCACACATATCTGTCTCCGCCATATCTCCTACACTCAACCAACTAGTTAGCGCCACCCTTACCACACCATACACCGGAACCCCAGCAACCAAACCTCACCCCATCACAACCCATCGATCCCACCTACCAATATCGATCACCGAAACCCTACACTCATCACCCACAACTCGTCGACCTATCCCGACAAACAACCGAAGCCACTGCCTCAACCAACCCGACCTAGCAAATAAACCAAAACCTGGACCCGATGCCACATTGTGACCCAGACCCAACTCCCATCAGACATACCTAGACTGCCCCTACCCCATCGCACTATATGAAAACTCGTGCCCAGCACAAGATTTTAAACCCAAAGTCCAATTTAACATATCCACAAAAACTATATCCCCAATTCCCAAAAACCCAAAATTAGCCAAACTAGACCCAAATTGTAATGCGGCCATATGTGAGGAATTTAATGCGTTAACGAAACAACACACTTGGGATTTGGTTCCTAGACCGAAGGGGGTGAATGTGATCTGATGCATGTGAAATTTTTATCACAAATACATAGATCGTGGTGATCTAGAGAGATATAAGGTGAGGCTTGTGTCTAATGGCACTAATCAGCAAGAGGGTATTGATTGTGGTGAGACGTTTAGTCCGGTTGTTAAACCGGCTACCATTCACACAGTTCTGAGTATTGTTATGGGTGAGCATTAGTCGATTCATCAGCTTGATGTGAAGAATATATTTCTACATGGGGATTTGAAAGAAACTGTTTACATGCTCCAGCCGCCTAGTTTTGTTCATCCTACAGCCCTTCAGTATGTATGTCATCTCCGTAAGTCACTGTATGGTTTGAAACAGGCCCCCCGAGCGTGGTATGATCGATTTGCACAGTACATTGTGCGGATTGGGTTTGTATGCAGCAAATGTGATAATTCTCTGTTTATTTTTCATAGAGGTAGTAGCCTTGCTTATTTGTTGTTATGTGTGGATGACATTGTGCTTACTGCCTCGTCTGATTTGTTGAAAAATGAGATCATTGCATTGCTTAAAACCAAATTTGCTATGACTGACTTGGGGAAGTTAAGTTATTTTTTGGGGATATCAGTGACTAGATCTACAAATACTATGTTTTTGTGTCAGCGCAAGTATGCAGATGAGATAGTATATAGGGATAAAATGGTGAATTGCAAGATCATGTCCACTCCGGCTGATTCTAAATCAAAACTTAGTATTGTTGATGGTGATCCAGTGTCCGATCCCACTCTTTATAGGAGTCTTGCAGGTGCACTTCAGTATCTTACTTTCACTAGGCCTGATATTGCTTATGTTGTTCAGCAGGTGGGCTTATTCATGCATGCCCCCAGGGAGCCTCATTTTACTTCTTTTAAACATATCATTCGATATGTTAAGGGCACACTTGATTATGGATTGCATCTATACCCCTCAGCACCGACCCGATTGTTATCATATACGGATGATGATTGGGCAGGCTGTCTGGACATGCGACGCTCCACCTCCGGCTACTGTGTGTTCCTATGGGATAATCTCATTTCTTGGTCTGCCAATAGGCAAGCCACCTTATCCCGTTCGAGTGCAGAAGCAGAGTATAGAGGAGTTGCAAATGTTGTTGCTGAGATCTGTTGGCTCCGAAACCTTCTTTTAGAGCTCCAGTGTCCCTTACGTAATGCGCCTTTGGTTTACTGTATTAACATATCTGCCATATATTTGTCTCATAATTCGGTTCGGCATCAGCGAACCAAGCACATTGAGATGGATATACACTTTGTTCGTGAGAAGGTTGCTCTTGGTCATGTTAAGGTGTTGCATGTGCCTTCTTCGTATCAATTTGCAGATATCTTCACGAAAGGTCTTCCTAGACAATTATTCCTGGACTTTAGATCCAGTCTTAGCATTCGGCCTCCTCCCGCTCCGATTGAGGGGGTGTATTAGCGAATATTATAAAATATTCCCTATATATTTTGTAATATTTAGTGTCGTATAATTATGATAGATTTAGGATCCTTATTGTATTAGGATTCCACATTGTACACACTTGATTTATTTGTATTAATGAGAAAGACTCTCAAGAAAGATTAATACAATCTTACATTATACATAGCAACTAAAATTCTACCAAAATGGTACTCCACAAGTTATGTTGGTTTTCATACATGAATAATTCACTTCCTAACTAGCGACCAAACAACCCCTAACTGAAGACAGAAAATTCAAGAAAGTTTCAACTTTTGCTACAAAGCACTTGTGGGTGATCCAAAAAGTGTTTATCAAATGTAAAAAGCGTAGTACCTACAGCCCAAAAAAAAAAAACTCAGAAACGGAAGTGGGATCCATAAAGTTCACGTAAATTTCAACTTTTGCTAGAAATCCACTTGTGGCTGACTATAAAAAAGTCGCCAAAAATGTAAATTGAGCAAAAAGATTAAAGCTTTGAGTGCGGAAGAAGAAGAAGAAGAAATACCTGACGGGAATGGGTGGGGAGCATGAGGATCAGAAAGAAGTGAAAAAGCTCCTGTTGATGCTGCTATTGATTCTGCTTCGCGTTGCTCCGCCGATGATGATGATTGCCCCGTTTCTCTTTGCTTCACTGAAAGTCCAATGTTGGATTGTCGTTAAGGAATTGTAGAGACAAGACATTGAGGGAGTATTATTGGAACATTGAAAAAGGAATACTCCACCATATCAACTTTGTTTTAAAGAAAGAAAAATACTATCAACTCCAGTCGACATAATTTTTCACTTTAGACTAGACTAGATATTATTTGAGTTTGTTGCTACGTGTTATGGGATTTGAAAGTTTAATACAGGAAATCAACATTTGAGTTAGATTATTTATATAATTTAAGTAAATTAACACATACAATATTCTAACTAAAAATGGAGTACTAAATTCTGTCAAATGCGTAACTCCCACAATAGATTTGTCCCTGTGTATTATGGAAAACTTGAAGGAGGGTTACACATAAGAGCATGACTAAAATTAATTATTTTTACTTAAGTTCACCTTCTAAATTTGGACAGGAGTAAAAATATTTACTCCACGTTATTAGATCACTTAAAACTAGTATATGCTATTGTGTAACAAGCATGATTCGTAAGTTATAAATTGTGGTAAAAAAACATGTTATAGCAAGTAAAATGACATCAATAGTACAAAATGATTTATAATGTCACTGAATGATTTGAATCGTTTTTTACTTTATTCTTATCAATGTTGATTTCCTATTTATTCCCAATGTGATTTGCATTCTCGAATCAATAGGTTGAGACTTGAAATTAAATGCGTGATTAACAATGTTAAGCTGGAGAAAGGGGTTATAATGAATCCTCTTCGCCAAATAATTATATTGAGCAAATACATTAGAGCAAAAAGTTTTATTTGTATATTTATGTTACTATTAAATCTCCTTGATAGAAGGAAAAAATCTGGTAAAGTGGCAAAGAAATTCAAGAACAGCTTACCATTAAGCCATCCTTGTTCGCTAGAAATAGGTATGTTAATCGTAAAAAGTAAGTGGATTTAGATGAAATTTTATCTTAAGCAAATAGAAAACTATTTGTCAAATTAAAAAGGTGAACCTAAGCTCATATCATCTGATATGATAAACAAAGGAACCAACGTGGGCACGACTGCGTTGATGATTCTCTAATCATAATTTATTTTGCAAGTTTAAGGAAAGCGATTGAATTTCTTAAGAATCAATATAGTTAACTGGATACAAATGAATCATACTATGGAAGGCAGCAAAAACTAATTAATTAATTTTGGTCCAGAGTATTTCCATCCCTAATGCAAAATTCAGTTCTAGCATAATGACAATGATACTTGATAAAGGAAGAAGACCTTTTGAATCCAAAACTAAATAAGAAACTAACAGCCTCATGCCCTAAAGATTCCATGATCAATGTTAAGTTGAAGAAAGGGTGTTCAATTGAATCGTATTTGTCGAAAAATTACATTGTGAAAATAGAGCAAAGCCGTTTTTTTGGGTATATTTACACTGTTGAATCCGCTTAATAGAAGGGAAAATTCTTAGGGTGCCGGTTCAGAAATTGCTATAGGACTTAAATTCAAATCCCACGTGTAATTTAAAGGTTCAAGAGAGGAAGAATATATTGTCTTGTCTATTATTTATTATGTGCAAAGTACTTTATATATAATCGATAGACTAAGAATGACTCCTAAATTATAGGAGTATAGAGATGTAAATAACAAGCTAATGTATAAATAATTACTAATATACAACTAATTATGCACTAAAAAGGAAACACAATCAGTCACAATATTCTACACATATTATGCACAATCAATCATGTGTCATTATGCCCCTGCAAGTTGAAGGTGGGATCAATAACCTTTAACTTAGACATATGTTGATAAAAAAAATAGATGAGGTAAAGGCTTTGTAAGCGTGTCTGCAAGATGATCAGCATCATGTAAATGCTGAACAAGCACCTATTTTCGCTGCACTTGATCTCTAATAAAGTGAAAATCGACTTCAATGTGTTTTATCCTACTGTGTAATACCAGTTTTTGACAAAGATATGTGGCACCATCATTATCACAATAGATTATGGGTGGAGTAGGCAGTTGCACATGCAGTTCTACAAGAAGCTTTTGAACCTAATTGACCTCAGCAAGTGCAGAAGCTACTACACGATACTCTGCTTCCGTTGAGGAGTGCGCAACAGTGCGTTGCTTTTTGGATGACCAACTAATAGGATTTTCACCAAGGTACAAGATATAGCTAGAAGTGGAAGTCATGTCATTAATGTCACCGGCCCAATCTGTATCTGAATACATAAACAACCTAGGACATGTCTTGCTCGTTATTTGTAAGCTATGATTTTTAGTTTGTTGGAGGTACCGCAAAAGTCGCTTAATAGAATACCAGTGTGTTTGGGTAGGAGCATTCATGAATTGAGATAATATTTTTATTGTGAAGCTTATATCTAGTCTGGTAAACGACAAATATTGAAGCTTACCAATTACTTGACGATATAAAGTGGCATCATCATGAGGTGTATCATCCTTTAATGATAGTGAAGCAGTGGAACTCATGGGTGTTTGAACAGGCTTACATTCAGACATATTATGGGCAACAATAATATCAGAAACATACTTGACCTGAGAAAGAACAATCCCTTCTTTTGTGCAGAGAACCTCAATACCAAAAAAATAGTGCAGTTGTCCAAGGTCTTTGAGAGAGAATCCGGCTGAAAGAACATGTATTGCTTTATTGATAACATTAGAGCTGGACCCAGTGATAATTATGTCATCAACGTATACAAGAATGTAGACCAACACTCAATTTTGACGACGAATGAATACAAAGGAGTCAGAGTTAGACTTTTGAAAGCCAATCTGAACCAAGAATTGCTTTAACTCAGAGTACCAGGCTCGAGGAGCTTTCTTAAGTCCATAAACTGCTTTCTTTAACTTGCACACATAATGAGAAAAATCATGATGAGTATACCCAGGAGGTTGATGCATATAAACATCTTTATCTAAGTGTCCTTGAAAAAATGTGTTATTCACATCCAATTGGTGCAAATGCCAATTGTTCTGAACTGAAAACGACAACATGAGTCGAACAGTAACAGATTTTATCATTGGACTAAATGTAGAGTGATAATCCACACCCGGTCGTTGTGTAAAAACCTTTGCAACCAGCCGAGCTTTGTACCTATCCACACTTTCATGTAGTTTGGTTTTGATACGACAGAGCCATTTACAATCAACGACATTTTAAGAAGAGGATAGTGGTACGAGCTCTCATATCCTGTTGTTCATCAAGCCTCAAACTCAAATTTCATGACTTCTCTCCAGTGTGCACTTTTTTGGGCTTGGTTATAACTTATAAATGGTGGAAACTGGCTTGGTAGAAGCACCTGCAAGATAATCAAATACTTGTTTGGGTTTGGTGATATTATTCTGTGAGCGAGTAACATGTCGGTAAGTGGAGGGTTCTTGAGTATATAGTATAGATGTGGTAGATGAATGGTGAATATTGGGAGATGAGATGGGCGTAGGGACATAGAGGGTTGAGGAGGGGAGGGGTGAAGTTGGTATAGATGCATGAGTTGTAGTAGTAGTTTGGGTGGTCTGGGTGTGCCGATTTCGGCGTTGATACTGGATAAGTGGTTGGGTTGTAGGTGGATCAACATCAGAATGTATTGGTACAACTAGCGGTTGTGTGGAGAAATTTGAGACGGTGATAGGAGTTGACGCTACTACTAGAGACAAACTTGAAGATGGACCTGCATGAGAAGTCGCCGATAATTTTGGAGCAACCTTGATTGGCAGTGAAATCTCATAATCTCTTGGAGGCACAGATTTTACATTGGAGTCATTCGACTCTTTCCACAGGATATCCCACTCTAACTTTAAAATTCATTTATCTTTTAAGGGTAAAAATATATCAGAAAAGGAAAATTTATTTTCATAAAAAACATCTTGTGAGATCTATATTTTTTGTGAAACAGGATCATAACACTGATGGTTGTGATGAGTATTATAATAGCTCAAGTATACACAAGGAGTGGCCCTAGGTTCTAATTTGTGTTTGGCATACGATTTAAGCCATGGATAACAGAGGCGTCCAAAAATACAAATTGATAATTTGAAATTTCTCCAAATGATCGTTGATATGAAGAATTATAGTTAAGTGTGCAGGTGGACAATCTGTTAATCAAGAATGTGGCTTGCTGACAGGCAAATGACCAAAACATTACAGGTATGGATGCTTGGTGTAAAATGGTTTTTGTTGTTTCAATGATGAGTCTGTGTCTACGTTCAGCCATGGCTACTCGTTGTGGTGTGTATGGAGGTGATACAAGGTGCTCAATGCCATTGGTATGAAGGAATGACTTGAGGCTTTCAAATTCACCACCGCCGTCAGTGTAAACAAAGAGTATTTTTGTATGAAAATAATTTTTAGCAAGGGGATTAAATTTAGAAAAAATTTCTTGAACCTCATTTTTATTTTTAGGCGTGTATTGCTAAATGTATTTTGTAAATTGATCAGCAAAAATTACATAATATTTTTTTTTATCAATTGATAAAACAGGTGACGGCTCACAAAGATCACTAAAAAGAATTTGTAAAGGCTTTTTACTAACTTAAGTGTTCTGAGAAAAGATTGTCGGTGGCTTTTATTAGAAGAGCGGGAATTACAACAATCAAAATTTTTAAAATTTGAAACTGGAATTGAAAATTTTGTGAGTGTTTTAAACACTCTATTATTTGGATGTCCTAATTTTTTATGTCAATATTGCTGAGATTCTGCCATATAAAATTGGTAGTTCAAATTGCATGGGGATCCTCCAGCATGCCTCTTGTAAATTCCTTCTTTATTCTGGCCTCGTGCCAATATCGCCCCCGTAATCAGATCCTTCACAAGAAAATTAAAGGAAAATTTTTTCATGGATGTCAGATTATCTTTGCAAAATTGAGACACATATATAAGGTTACGTTTGATATTTGGTGCACACAAAGATTAGAAAGTTGAAACTTTTTGTTTAAAGTATTTAATTGAGCATGACCAGTGTGAGTTATAGGGATTTTGTTACCGTTACCCATGAAAATATCCTCAGTACCAGTGTAGTAATCTGGACGTTGCAAATTATGAGTATCAACAGTCACATGATGTGATGCTCCCGAGTCAACAATCCAAGGCATGGAAACAAAGTGTGCTCGGGCTTCCAAGTGATTGTGGGAGCATGTACGACATACATTGGCAGTATGCCCAGTTCGATCACATAGCTGACAAACTGGACGATTTTGTTGAGAGACCATTGGACGCCAATTTGGTGATGAGGCTGGGGAATTTTGCTGCTTGGAATGTTGTGAACGTCATGGTTGTCCTCGCTTATTATTGCGAGGTGCAAAATTATTTGACAAAGTTTTTTGTGCCACTGCAACTGTAATCGAGGCTTGATTAGACTCTTTATGCTTGAGGAGAAGCTCTCTGTTGAGAAGCTTGTTGTACAGTTTTTCATACGAGATGGGTGTATCTCGCGCTTGGATAACTGCTACAATTGAATCATACTCAGGTCCTAGACCGATGAGTAGTTTGACTGCAAGTTCGTCATCGAAAATTGGAGCTCCAGCCGTTGCAAGTTCATCAGCAATATTTCGAATCTCGCACAAGTACTCTGTTATACTATGAGAATTTTTTGTGATTGTAGCCAAAGAGTTTCGGAGACTGAAGACCCTTGTATGTGATTTGCTCGCATACATGTTATGCAGTGTTGTCCCACGCTTTCTTCGAGGTGGAAGTTTTTTTGATTGCAAAGGTGATCGTCGGATCAACCGATGCCATTAAGGCATTGCGAATCAACTGGTCCAGACGGAACAAGATCTTGTACTTGGGATTGGATACTGCTGAGTTGTTGACGGTAACAGTTTTTGGCGATACTATCATGGATCCGTCTAGATAGCAGTATAGATCATTACCCAGCATGAGAGACTCGACCTGCGCTTTCCAAATGATGAAATTCATTGGACCATTAAGCTTTAGGGAAAGTTGGAAACTTGGGTTAAATTGAACCAGATGGCTAGTGTTATCAACAGGAATGATAGAATCACTTGGATTCACCATTTGTGCCATAGAAATGATAAGGACAAGTGGAAAGAAAAGAGATGACTCGTTGGAGTTTAGAAAAACCCTGATACCATAAAGGTTCAAGGGAGGAAGAATATTATGTCTTGTCTGTTATTCATATGTGCAAAACACTTTATGTACAATCGATAGACCAAGAATGACTTCTAAATTATAGTAGTATAGAGTTGTAATAACAAGCTAATGTACAACTGTAAATAGCTACTAATATACAGCTAATTATGCACTAATAAAGAAAACACAATCAGTCACAATATTCTAAACATATTCTGCACAATCAGTCATGTGTCATTATGATTCTCCTAGTATTTTTTGAATTCCTTTTATAAATTGATGGCTCCGCTGGTGACCTTTTAACATACTCCGAGTCTCATAACCACTCATTATATCAGAACTACCAGCACAATCACTATTCAATTTTATAGCACTCAAACGAGCTAAATTCTTACAAGCAAGACCACTCCAGCTATAACTTTTTTCACTAATATTCTTCCAAAGTGAATCAGGAAAAGATTGTAAACCAACCTTTTGAATACTCTTGGTAAAGGCTCACAACCTTGTACAATCAGCTTCTGGCCAATGTTACAATCATCTGGACAGGGTCCACTGAACTTGCAATTCATGAACTGAGACAACAAATCCAGAGATTTCTCACAAGAATGTCCAACAGAAGGAAGCAGTTGGTGCTGCAAGAGGGTTTTCAGCTCAGTGGCAATGTGGGGTTTGTAAAGATCAATGCTTTCATAGCCTAAGAGCTCTTTCTCCATCTAGGCAAGCTCTTTTACGGAAGAATCAATTTATCTCTTTGAGATTCAAATAGACTTGTTTAGAAATGTTCGTGATGTTCTTTTTGAGTTGCTAAGAGTAAAATTCAAGAAAAGGAACTAATTGTATGGGAAATCCTTCAAGAAGTTACACATATTAGGCATTCCAGCCCATTTTAGTGGAAGGGCAAGCTTTTGGTTCTTTGGGTGTGAGGAAGTAAATAGAAATGAGTTATTTTTGTCATTTAATCTGTATAGATTGATAAGACCAACTAAAATATATTGATCTCTGGGAAAGTTGTACCTTTGACCTTAAAAGTTTTTTGTTTTGGAGATCACAGAAAATGTTTCAAAAAGAGCTTATCTGGGGGATTCCTAGTCTATAAGTGATCCCTTCTATTTTTTGTTCTTCCTTTCCAAGTTGTAACAACTTTCTCCATTAAGAAACAGCATTTTAGGACAAACAAAGATGCAGCTGAAAACAACTCCAATATGTGGAAGGCAAAGTTCAATATGCTAAAGCTGTTTCTTACAGCGTCAACTCATAAATTACAACTCCAACTCTGCAAAAGCAGAAGCTAATTTAACAGAAACATAGTAAATCATCATCATCTTAAGTTGTTCAACAACATTACTTTGCATGTTGTTCCATGCAACTAGTGATCAATCACTGTGAACTCATAGATCACTTGTTTTGAGCTCAGTTTGGAAATTCTGATGTTGAGCCATTTATGCCTTGCAGTCCAGCAGAGTTCAATAGCTGCATCCCTTCCTCTCCCATCTGCTGCACTTCTGTAGGAGATAAAATTCTAATACATCGAACACATCCAACAAATTCCCTGCACGGCCATTCCTAATATTTTAGTCGAACATCATAAGAGTTTGTTTCTCGATTTGGCATCGTAAAATTATTATTCTAAGCAGTACTTACTCCCAGGGATCATCACCAACAAGAAGTACATCATTCTCAAAATCCACATATACCAGCTTCCAGCCCGAGCCTCTCGAGTCATTCAGCAACCCCTCAAGTCCAAACATTCTTTCAATTTCAGAGCGGAGTTCGTCATAATTTTTAAAACCGGAGACATCAATTGACCTTCCTACAGATCCAGCCTTTTGAATCTGAACGCCAGAAAATTTAGTAAGAATACATTTGTAAAGCAGTTAGCAATCAAAAGAACCTGACATATAAACTGCTGACCTTTGTGTATGTACGGACACGTGGAGCGACTTGCTGCCATGAGCTATTCTGCAAAATATTACATTCATCAAAATTTACATTGCTTGATGATGCGCCACCCGAGTTGTCAGCAAATTCTTGTACAGAGAAATTCTGAGAATCTGCCAGGCTAGCTGATGTAATCTGAGATTGAACATCTTGACTAGAACTGATGTTGCCTAATAGAAAATCCGAAGGATTCTGGAAATCAGTATGTTTCAAAGTGCAGAACTCATCTAACACTGTGCTTGAAACAGAATTATCAATCACTGTGCTCCCACTGTTACTATCAAAATTAAGACAACTATATGTATCAGTTTGGTGGCTCTCCTCTGATAAGTCCTTAAAACCATATGAATCGGGTAGGAACTGCATGTTAGTTATGTCTAGTGGAACCTGAAGGTTTGCCTGGGAAAAGCACTTCACATCATTCAATTGATGATCCCATAAATCCTGGCCTATTGGAGCTAGTCCAGTACCAACAGTATCAGGCAACATAAAAGAACGCTCATGCTTCGTCAAAGTGGACAGATTCCACTCATTATTATTGGAGCATTGAAGGATATTATTGGACTCAATTTGAGGGTTATGGGGAATTTGTGATTCCAGCTGTGCCTGGATGAGCCATGGACTACCTTGCAATTGAGATAAGATGTTCTGGTGGGGAACTGTTGCATCAGTTGGAAGGGTTTGTGGACTTGCGGGCTTTATAGTCAACTGGAACTGATCTAACTCATCTGCTGAAGCACTAGTTTCTTTTGTCAGTTCGGAACTTATTCCTACAGTGTCAGTTCCTACTTTTTCTGGAGGTTGAGACTTTGCATGCAGAGTTGCTTGCGGTGAAGACATAGAGTTCACAACACTAGGCTGATTGAGGATGACTTGAGAATTTGTTTCACTTTGTGCAGGTGTATCTTCTACAGTACTTTGCTCAGGTTTCGGGTTTCCTGCTGCCTGTAATATATTCCTAGTAGCTTCTTGAGGAAGTGCAACCTTAATGTCTTGTACGGCGGGGAGCACGGATTGAAGACCATTAACACCAGGAGTTCTTATCAGCATCTTCATTAGCTGTTCTGACCATATGTTTGAGATTGAGGAACTTTGAAGATCCCCATATACATTTTCAGGAACACGCATGAAAGGGCGGTGCATCAAACTGTTCCACTCAGTTTGTGCTCCTGTTTTAATCAAAAATTGAACTGTCAGGACATTTGATTAATGAGTCAAATGACAGTAAGCAGTAAGGACCAACTTACCCAAAAAAGTGGACGGGTAAGGTCGTTTGAGGCCTGCAGTCAGGGAAGGAAATATGAAGAGACTTTCCGGTGTCTCAACTTCCCATGGACTAACTCTATTCTTCTTGTCTCCACATCCAGGTTCATCCCACTCTACCTGTTAATAGAAGCAGCACAATTAGCTCACATTTAGGTAAACATGGTGATTAGCTGTAATCAGAATGAAATTTTAATGACCTGAAGACACCGCCACTTGGAACCAGGCCATCTCAGTGGATCCAAGTCACTAATGCCACCAATAGTGCCCATATATCTGAGAAAGAGGACTTCAAAGTCAAATGAAGAGATGAAGATTTATTAACGAATCTAATATTAGCATGTGATCCCGTAAAACCAGAAAGCAAACTTACCTACGTTTACCCGATTCCTCAGTTTCAAACATCATTCCAAACCTCATACCAACTGATAGTTGTGTGTTATACACAGATTTTCTATATTTGGCCAAAGGAATGACAAACTCTGAAGGGCATGCCCTGCAGAAAAGTAAGTCCTGGTTATAAGTAAGCGGCTAAGTTAATAGTCAAATGGAAGCTGGCCTTTTAGACATACCTGGGATTGTAGAATATTGTGAATGTGCTTCTATTAGCAGCAGCGTGGGCAGCAGCTGCAAGTACTCCAATATGCATACTATCAGCAGACAGAACTGAAGACGGCAATGAAGTTCGCTGACGGTTAGCACGTCTCTCTCCCAGCAATAACTGTGACTTCTCATCCCTAAAGCAGTAAAATTCAAAATATGAATCAGCTGTATGCAACTTAAGTCAAACTTTTCTTGCTTGCTTGCCATTATGATGTTGGAGTTTTATAAAGTCTGATTAGCATGAGAACATATTTCTCAACATTGAATAATTCATGCAGCTGCACTTTCACTTTTTTTTTTGTTTGAAATACCTGATAAACAGAACAGAATCACCAGCTCTAAGGCGTTTTGCTCCAACAAACATGCTCCATCCGGTTGTGAGAAGATGTCGCTTTGGCTGCCCTACACAAAAATACAAACCGGTGGATAAAACATCAAAATGATAGCCAAACAACTACATTGTTCATCAGAGCAAACAAAAGAATGGAATTTTGTATGATCCAATTTCAGCATGCTCACCGCGGTATATGTGACGGAATGTCCAAGTATTATCATGCAAGTCTCGTACAACAAGGTCTTGTGTTGGAGGTTGCATCGAATAATCCTACAAGAGCAAGTAAGCACACACAGTAAGCCACGGAAACTTTTAAGTTCTTTTTTCTTCCTTTTTTGTGGTAAGTTGGCAAATGTAAACTCATTCAACAAAATATGAGTCTCACCAAGGGCAGGAACAGCTTTTCTGCTGCTCTTCTAGGAACTGAGAATCCACCATGCGTGCTTGTATCGCTGGCAGTCAAAGTTTTGCAAAAGAACTCAGTTGGATGCTTACTAGGCTTCAGTCCAAAATCTGGAATGGGGAAGACATCTTTCTCCTGATTTTCAATATGGAAAAGAATTTCAACACATTTTCAATAGTAAAAACATTCTTCACCTCCATCAGTATTAAATTTTAGTACAAATAATAGATTAGAAAACGTACGGAATTCACAGGTTGGAGGCTCATTTGGGCATAGATCTCATCTGTCTCTTTATCTGCCTATAAATGACAGGACAAGCAAACAACGGTATGATATGAGACCAACTGCAGACAGTATTCCTATATATTAAGAGCATATATCTTTTAAAAGCACATACATGTAGGGTAACATTGTGAACTTGGCACAACAACTGAGAAGCAAGATTTGGATAATTAGGTATCTGTGAAGTCGCTGTTCGATTTGTGGAAACCGCCACCTGTTCCAACAAGTTGGATTGTTATTATAAATATTTAAGCACGTTGCTATCAGGTTTGAACTCTGTAAGACGGGAGACCTTCATCCTTCTTGTTTTTTACTAACTATACTGACAGAACTACCGGAATACTTTTTTCAGGATATCCATAGTTGCTAAATAGAAAGAAGTATTAGATATTTAAACAAAGAAAGGGACATTCTTCACCAAGAAATCAGCATATAATACTCTTGGCCATAAGTACAACTTATTCAACAAATACAGATTAACAAGAAAAGGAACTCAGAACAAAACAGTTCTGCTGAGAACATTTGTTTGAACCAGCAGGATTAGAGAGAGTTTACTTGGACAAAACAAACTCACTCATATATCTGTGGAAACTATCAAAAAAGACTTGCATTTCAAGGACATTATTCTCTCTGTTTCACCCAGAAAACATCACATCAAGCTGTTAAAGCAATTTCTTTAGATAAAGGGCTTGAAGAACTACAATAGAATAATTTCGTCTTACGTCAATGTTCAGGGATTCAAATTCTGACAATTTTGAGTTCTTGAATTAAGGAAAATACTCTCCTGCGCAATTTTGAAAAGAAATGACAATAAAACGTGGTACCAAACAACAATAAAAGGAAAAAGATTAAACCTGTTCACTGTGCCCCTGCGGGAAGTAATACACAAGGCTTCCAACTTGAGGCAATGTTACAAGTGGGCCAGCACAAGCATGCCACAACTCAGAATTTATTAGCTTCCTTGCTCCTATATTGCATCAAGATTCAGTTTTTATTACAAAAAAATTCAATTTTTATTTTTTTGCCTAGTCTGAGCATAGCTCATATACAGCTCCAAAGCCTTCATTTTTATGCAATGGACAACAAAAGATCAAGAATTGAACAAGGAAAAAAAACTGACCAGTATGATCCTGCATTTCTTTCAATAATTTCATTTCCTCAAGTAGAGTATGTGCTCCACTAACCAAACTTCCTGGCTTGTTCTTTTCTTCAACAGAACCCATAAAAACTTTCAAAATTTCCTTTACTTCAACCCCCAAAACAAAACCAAAGAACCCATCTTTCCAAAAATCCCACTATCCACCAATCAACAAGTCAACAAGATGACATTTTTCTTAGTTCAAATAACCAAAAACTAAAACCAAAGAACCCATCTTTGCAAAAATCCCACTACTACCCACCAATCAACAGTCAACAAGATGTCATTTTTGTTAGTTCAAACAAAAACTAACATAACTAGGTTCAAACAAAAACTAACATAACTACCAACCACCTAAGGAAATAACATTCCTCATAATGATTCTTCAGAGGAATGAAAACATACTAAAGGACACACCACAATTTTTCTTGGAGAATAAAACTAAAGAAACAAAGGTGAGGAGAGAATCTAAGTTAATATGCAAGAAAACAAATCGTAATTGGACAGAGAGCATGCTCAAATAATCCAAAACCAAAGAACAAACACCACCCTGCAAAAAGGGTCTGTAAAATCTAAGTGGGCCTAACTTACTACATCAACAACCCCATCAAAGCAAAAAGAAAACAAATTTGCAAATTATAAGGAAGGAAAGAAAGAACCCCATCAAAGCACGCGGACCAAAGCATGAGGGGTCTTAAGCTATAAAAAAAAATTGCATCAAAAGAAACCGACCTTTCGACGAAAGTGGTCATCATAAAAACCCCTTTTATCTCTTTTTTTTTTAATAAAAAATAAAAAAAGATTGATTTTTTTTATTTTTTATTTTGGCTAGTGTGGAAATAAAATATTAGTGTTTCTTGAAAGTGGCAAGAGTGTTGCATGGTGTTATCCTGTGCACACTTTCTTTCTCTCTCTCTGTATATTTTGGTTGATTCCGTTGCAGCTTTAGAGATAAATTTTGCAGCAAATGAAATGAAAAGGAAACAGAGGGAAAGCTAAGCTAACACGAAATCGTACTAAATAACACTTGAAGAAAGTCAGGAATTAAATATAATGGAATAAATAAAGAAATGAGTAAACGTACAATGTTTGCTAGCTTTCTCACACAATACAGTGTTACAGACATAATATAACTGAACCCATAGTATGCAATTACGAGGAATTAATTAACTAAAGGATCGTTTGATTCGTGAACTAAGTTATATAGGAATTATAATTTTTAAATTAATTTATTTTATTTGAGAAATGAAATAAAATAACATCAAGTTTGATGAAATAAGATGAATATTCATGATTAAGTATAAATATATTATCTCATGAACCAAACTACTCCTAACAATAGTATAATAAAAAAAAATCACATTTAATGTACATCCGTTCTATTTTCTCTTCTTCTTTTTTTAAATGAAGAAATGGAGGGAAGGGATATAATTATGAGTCATTTGGTTCTACTAATATTTCATACACATTCTTTATTGCATGAAAAAGTTATGAAACTTTTTGCTAAGCTTTCATATAAGTTGAAGTGTATGTGGAGGGGGCGGGGGGAAATTCACCTTATTAGTTATTTTTCAAAATTTTATATCTTATACTCAGAGATTTATTTTTCTAGACGTGATCTCAAAGTTAGATATATAGTCAACAAAATTTTTTATATAGACGTTGTTAGTCTGAATATTTATGACTGCTTTAGCAAAAAGTTATTATAAAAAATATATAATATAATATGAAAAAAAATTAATCATTACCATGAAATATTATTATAGAAGAGGTATGACTATATACTATTCTTGATTTACTCAACTTGGACTTCATGCTATGTTATTCACCTTCGCGCTATCCAGTCTTGAACATATAATACATTAATTGCAAGTATAGGATGTAGTATTTTTATACAGTATGTCTTAATGGTCATCTAACTTTCGGATTGAGTTGATTTAGAGTCCATTTTAATAAGTTATACAATTATTAGTTAAACTAAACGATATAATCCTCAAAGATCATACTAATAATGCATTTGTTTATGTCAGCAAAAACAAACAAGTCTTAACTCCTAAGGGTGGTAGTGAGGAGGAATTTACACTCTTTCTTCTCATATGGAAAGAAGAAAAGGAAAAATGACAAAAGATAAAAGGCGTAACTCCGTTTCATAATAAGTGTCATTTTAATAAATATAATTATCTCAAAATAAGTGTTATTTTAGAAATTTAAGATATAAATTAATTATTTTTTTCTTATTATACTTTTAAATAAAAACTGACAAACTCTCTATTTAAAAATATTTATTGACAAATTCTCTATTCAAAATATAAATAATTATTATTCATGCATGCTTTAATTAAAAATAATAATCTATTTTTATTAAATAATTTAATAATTTTTTTATTATATTATTAATTTTTTAATATGTGTATTTTTAGCTAAAGTAATACGAGATGGGGAGAGTATCTTTTTCCAGTCAGGGAATTTGCTTTATCCCCTGGACTTTTCACCAGCCTGATATTTGACCGTTCACAACCCGTGTGGTACACGGCTTCGGCGCAGGTTAGTGTTAGCTTGTGGGAGGAGGAGTTGAATTTAAAAAGTTTTTATTTTGAGAATTGGAAAAGAAAATAATTATTTTTATTAATGTTAAAAGTAAATATATATATATATGTGATATACAATATTTAATTATGAAAATTAAATCTATTTTTTTAATACAAGACTAGTATTTTTTACTAATAGAAGATATTAAGATTAACACCTTTTACTAATACAAGACTAGTACATTTTACTAATACAAGACTAGTACATTTTACTAATACAAGATTACTATCATAATTACACATGTACAAGAATTCTAATTGGAATATACATGGAATATACGGAAGATACACGTATATTCTTTCACACCCCTCAGTCATAGCGGACGGTTGTCATACGCCGAGACCGTCCCTAAAATCTTTAAACAAAACTAAGGGAAGACCCTTAGTAAAGATGTCAGCAATTTGGTACCGTGAAGGGACATGCAAGACACGTACTTGTCCACGAGCTACCTTTTCGCGAACAAACTCAATATCCATCTCAATATGTTTAGTACGTTGATATTGGACAGGATTCCCAGAGAGATATACCGCACTAAAATTATCGCAGTAGACCACGGTAACTTTTTAAATAGGAAAGTGAAGCTCTAATAGGAGATTACGCATCCAACATGACTCAGACACCACATTGGTTACTCCTCGATACTCGGCCTCTACACTGGATCGCGATAAAGTAGCATAGCGTTTAGCCGACCAAGAGACCAAGTTATCACCAAAAAATATACAATAAGCAGATGCCGATCGTCTGGTATCTGGACATCCACCCCAATCAGCATCTGTATAAGTCACGAGAGTAGATACAGAGGATGGATATAAGTGCAAACCATAATCAAGAGTGCCCTGAATGTAACACACAATGCGTTTGAGAGCGTGCATGTGTTTGTCCCTCGGATCATGCATAAATAAACACACCTACTGCACTGCATAAGTAATATCTAGCCTCGTGAATGTAAGATATTGAAGAGCCCCTGCAAGACTGTGATAGTGGGAGGGATCCTCGTAAGGTGTGCTGGAATTAGCACTCAGCTTCGATTTGGTGTCAACCGGAGTAAGAGATGACTTCCAGGATGACATGTCAGCCCGTTCAATAATCTCAGTTGCATACTTCCTCTGGGATAGAAATAGACCACATGCATGACGAGTTATAGTTATACCCAAAAAATAACTCAATGGCCACAAGTCCTTCATAGCAAATTCGGAGCTGAGAAGAGATATGATATACTTGCGCAGTTTGTCAGAGGAAGCAGTCAATATAATATCATCCACATATAACAGAATGTATGCTAGAGAAGTATTGCGATAATAGATGAACAGAGAATGATCAGACCTGTTGTGAGAAAACCCAATAGTAGACACATAGTCTGCAAACCTTTTGTACCATGCCCGAGGAGCCTGTTTTAACCCATACAAGGACTTCTTCAGCAAACAGACATGGTTAGGATGATATGAGTCCCTGAAACCCAATGGATGATGCATGTATACCATTTCCTTGAGATCACTGTGTAAGAACACATTTTTCACGTTCAGTTGATAAATGGGCCAAGCTTTCGAGAGAGCCAGACTGAGAACAGTGTGAATAGTCACCAGTTTGACAACCGAACTAAATGTCTCTCCACAATCCACGCCAACCTGTTGAGTTTTGCCATCACCTACAAGACGGGCCTTATGCCTCTCAAAACAACTATCAGATTTTTCATTATGAGTAAAAATCCACATAAAATGAATCACATTAACACCAGGCGGACGGGCACCAACTCCCACGTCTTATTTTCAATAAGAGCATTATATTTATCATTCATGGTCATTTTTCAATTCGGGTCACTAAGGGCAGACACGAGGTTATGTGGTAAGGGTGATTTAGTGACACTATCATTGAGATTAAAATGTCATTTTAGTTTAAAAATACCCCGTTGACTACGAGTAACGGGCCGTTGACTCGGAATAGAAGTGGATCAAACCTAGGTCGGTGTGATGACGTCAAAACTGGCTTGGTTTGGGAGGAATTTGATCGGGTTGAGAAGTGGGCCAGCAGGCAATGGGCCTATTGGCCGAGAAACTGGATCGAGGGAATGACGGGATGGGCCAGCAAGCAGTGGGCCTGCTGGCAGACTCGGGTGATTGAAGGTATTTGGGCTAGCATGCAATGGGTTTGCTAGCAGAAATTGATCACGAGACGGGTCTAGGTCAGTAGGCACTGGTCCTGCCGGTGTCTGCTGGTCTAAATCCCGATACGGGGGCCGGATCAAATGGTGGACCACATACGGTGAAAGCCTATCTTTCAGAAAATTATAGGAAGTAAGCACAGAATTATGCAACTTAGCAAACAGAAATTGAGTTTCGTAAAAAATGAGATGGCGACTAATGATGATTTTATTAGAGGATAAATGAAAACATTTGTAACCACGATGATTAGACGGATAACCCAAAAATACACAAGCGGTAGAACGATCTTGAATTTTGTTTATTGTAGTGGGTGGGAAGAGAGGATAGCATAAACACTCAAATACCCTAAGATGATAATAAGAAGGATCCTTACGATAAAGAATTTGGAGTGGAGATTGGTATGCTAGTCCTTTGCTAGGGAGTATGTTAAGAAAGGTAAGTAGCCATTTGTAACGCATGATGCCAAAATGAAGGTGGTAATGAAGCATGAGCGAGTAATGTCCAAACAATATTATTAATGATGCGTATTTTTCTCTCGGCTTTTTCATTTTGGGAGGACATATGTGGACAAGAAAATCGGAAAGAGGTGCCATTAATATTACAAAATTCTCTAAATGACCCATTATCAAATTTCCTTCCATTATCACATTGAATGTTCTTAATTTCCCGTTCAAATTGGGTGAAGATGAATGCTCTAAATGATATGAATGTGGAATAAACTTGAGACTTTTTAAATAATGGAAAAGTTCATAAAAATTAGAATAATCATCCAAAAATAACACGTAATAACGGTGGCCCAAAGACCTCAACACGGGAGATGTCCATAAATGGCTATGAATAATATCAAATGGCAACAAAGTACTAGAATTGGAGGCAACAAACGGTAATTTAACATGTTTTCCAAGCGGACAAGAATGACAAACATTAGTACTACGCGTACTATTACACTCAACAAAATTATAATTTTTAAGAGAGGAAAGAATATATGCTCCCGGATGACCCAAACGTGCATGCCATAAGGAAGGTGCTAAAGGGGGAAACATTGACGGTGTGGCTTGATTAGTGGTGGTGATGGATGTGGTGTTGGGATAGATATCACCCCGACTATTACATCTTATTAGAGGTATCTCCTTCGTGAAATCCTTCACATAAAATCCAAAAGGGTCAAAGTCAACAGAAACTCAGTTATCAGTTGTAAATTTCTGAACAAACATCAAATTTTTAATTAATTGAAGAGCATGAAAGACATTATTCAAGGCAGAAGGTGAGTTCGGTAGATATAAATTTGTATGATCATAACCACGAATTGGAATTGAATTATCATTACCAACAATAAAGCCACGATTTTTTCTTAAATTGAAATAAGACGAGAGATTACTTGGCGTGGACGTCATATGAGAAGTGGCACCAGTGTCCATGTAACAATTTGCATCCAGATGATTTAATCAAAGTGTGTGCATCACTACCTCGATATCCATGGGACTCGGGGTTGTTTCTGGGCCCGCAGTAGCAAAAGCCTGTTGTGGCCGAGGCCCAAGAAGGCCAGGCTACTGCCATGGCCCATTCTGTCGCGCCTCTGGTTGCTGAAAATAGTTGGGCCTGGCCCAATAATTGGCTAGACTGCCTGCTGGATATGGTGGACTGGGCCACTGCCTACTGGCCCAGTCCCACAACCACCGTGCACTGGCCCAAGGCTGCGGCCAGTGGTGCTGCGGCCCAGTCTGTTGGCCACTGCCACCTTATCCACTAATACTGCCACCACCATCGCGGCTGCCGCCGTGATTTTTGCCACTATTTTTCTAATTTTGGCCCTTTTTGCCGACACCATTGTTATTATTTTGGCTAAAAAATTTCGGGAAGGAGTGAGGGTCATCGATGTCGTGTGATGTGACCACCATCATGGCGGAATTGGCTCCGATTGCCGCCTTATTAGCCAACCTGGCTTCTTCTAAGGTGAGCATGAATCGTGTTTGGTAGAACGGCGGGAGAGGATTGCTTTGACGAAGAAGTGTTCCAACTCCATTATAAGCCTCCGAGAGGCCTGCAACCATCTGAAGAACAAGACGATCATTAGTGACGGGTGCGCCAACGTTCTTGAGTGCGCCAACGTTCTTGAGTTGATTCGACAACTCCTTGAGCCTTTGACAATAGGCTGAGGCATTTGGAAAGTGCTCCATGTTTATGTGGGAGAATCCTGCTCAAGGGTCACGACACGAGAATTTTTGTTATCATGGAATTTATCACGCAACCTATTCCAAGCTTCTATTGCTGTGGCGTCGGGTTCGATAATATTCTGTAAGAGGTCTGTAGAGATGGTGAAATAAATCCATTGGAGCACCGTAGCAGCAAGAGTTGTCCACAACTCTATTTCATCATCGGTAGTAGGCACGTTCTCCTTGCCTTTTTTCGGTGTGACGATGTGATGAGGGACTCGATTAGACCGTGCATGAATTTTAAATAGTTCTGCCCATGTCGCGTATTGGACATTTTCCATCTCAAGAACAATAGGGATGTTGTTCTTGATATTGGAGACTGCAATGGCATGATAAAGGGTGTTCTTTGTGGTAGATATGATGAAACAACAAGAGGAGAATTAGGGATTCAGAAAGAAAATTTGAAGGGATGAGGTTCGGCCGTCGGTCGATATTGAGTATTCTGAGGAGGGCGGCGGAAGAGGGTATAATTTGGAGAAGGGAAAGTTTGCCCTAGACCGCTCTGATACTATGAAAGAGAATAATTCCTTAATTATTTTCATTAATGTCAAAGGTATATACATGATATACAATATTTAATTATAGAAATTAAATCTACATTTTTTTAATACAAGACTATTATCTTTTCATAATACAAGACTACTACAATAATTACACATATATAAAAATTTAATTGAAATATACATGAAATGTACGGAAGATACACATATATTGTTTAACAAAGTGCTTTGGAGAATTCACTAGAAAAAGTTTTTTTTTTTTTACAAAAAAAGGAAATTTACAAATTGGCTGACATATGTCACGACCCAAGATTGTCTGATTTGACACAAATACTTCATAGCTTTGTATATTGGCTACGTTATCGTTGAGTTTAAAAATATTGTAGTTATAAAAGCTTTCGGTTGTTTGTAATTATTGTTTATTTTGCATCATTTTTATAGTATTTTGTCATAATTTTTTTAACATATTTTTTCTTGAGCCGAAAAAATAGTTTTTCTACCTCTTAAGGTAGAGATAAAATATGCGTACACTCTATCTTTCACATACCTCACTTATGAGACTATACCGGGTATATTGTTGTATTTTATACTTATTTCGTCCCAATTTATGTGATGCATTTTTATTTGACACGCACTTTAAGAAATAAAGGAATATTTTTTAATCTTATGATCTAAAATAAATTAAAGATATTTGTGTGGTTATAGATCATCTCGTTCTGCATAAAAGGTAAAATTTAAAGTTAAATTTTTGACAAATAAGAAATTATGTTATTCTTTTTTTTGGATGAACTAAAAAAAATAAGTTATTCTTTTTAGAACAGAGGGAGTAAAGATTTCATTTTCTTCTTCTATACAGATATGAGATTAGGTGTAATATGCATTCTTTTTTTTGAATTTCATCAGCCTAGAAATTTGTTATTCTTTCTCTTTGACCTAGAGATGGCAATGGATCTTGGACCCGGTCCGGATTCGGTGGATCCAAATTCGTTTTATAGGATATGGATCTTCAAAATTTGGACCCGATGGATCAAGATCGGACCCGGATCCATTTCTGACGGATCGGATCTGGATCTGAATCTTGTATTTGAGATCCGTATCCGGTCCAGATCCGATCTGTTTTTTATTAAATATATCCATAACCTAGAATGTAATTTTATAAGTATTTTCTTAATTTTTTTTTCATAATTTATGTATTGGGAAAATGGTTGAACTAGAATAAGGCACAAGTCACACAACTATGTAATTTGTCTTTGAAATTTCATTTCTTTTACCTATATGCTCTCTGCAGTTTTTCATATTTTCATTTTTATAAAAAAGAAAAAATTATCACTCTTCTTTAAATTTTCCTTTCTTGAATCTGCTAACTGTAAGCTTTAAGTATCTTTCTCTCATTTGTTTGATCAGCAAAAAAAAATGGGACTTTTGATATATGACTGACATTGTTTTATGTTGTTTAATGAAGTCAATCAATAGAACTACAAGTGGAGCATCACTAAAGCCTCCAAAAATTAGTTCAAAGTTGCGACCTGTTCAGCATCACTAATGAAGTCAATCGTCTTTATTTTCTTGTGATGCTAAAACTTTGTTCGGTATTTTGGAAGAATGGTGTCATGTTTGTGTAGGTTGATTGATGAACTCAATCATTTTTTTCAATCACATTGCGTTTCATTTTGTCATAAAAGTTTCAACATGTGAGAATATTATTCAAGCCAGAAAAATTTACATGTAGATCCAGATCCGATCCGTGGACGCGGTGGATCCGAATTTGGATATGATTTTTATGGACCCGATGGATCTGGATCCAGGTATGAAAAATGAATCTGGATCTGAATCTAGTAAGATCCGGTCCAGATTCGATCCGTTGCCATCCCTACTTTGACCCGCCTTTATCAACTTCTCCTGTGTTATTTACGTCACATTATGCCCTTTTAGATAGATTTGAAAATGCTTTTGGTGAAAAGTTTTTTCTACGAAGATTAATGTGTATGATTGTCATAGACTTTTAAAATTTTCACGAGTGTAAGAAGTTTTTTTGGTTAAAAATGTCTTGAGATCCTCCTTCACTCAACTTTTTTCAGAAAACATTTGCCAAACAAGTTGCAAATTTGAGAATCTTTTTTTTTCTAATTTTTAAACTCGAAACTTCTGCCTTAACATGTTGGTATTCTAACCAATTGAACTAGTCCAAGAAAAATTAGGTGTACGGTTCATCTCATAAACTTCATGAAATTAATTAGGTCTAATAGGAGAATAAACTCCACTCCCATATTAAGTTATGTTCCAAGTTAATCATTCTTCTTTATTTTAAATAACCTTCATTAACCAACAAATATATGCAATTATTGGTGGACTACTCACTCTCGTTGGATACTTACTATCTTCAGAAATTGCACTAAAACGGGAAAAAGTTTGATGGTAAAGAAACATGCCTAAAATAATAATTTTATCCTTCTCAAGTCTGAACAAATTGACTAAAATATATTTACGTTCCGTTTAGAAAAACTTTTTTATTACTTTCAACTAGCCTTTTAAAGGGAAAAAGTAAACGTAGCAATATATTTTAGTTTTCGTATTCGTTCATAAATGTATATGCAATAGTCATCTTTAAAATTCTGATGAAATAGTACATAGGAAATAGATAAATATAGTATTACCTTATATTAATTTATTTATTGCTAAGGACAGCCTCAAGTACACGATATTATAACAGACCATGAAATGAGTAATGACTTTGTGTTAGCGTAATGAAAGGGTCATGCCACTTACGTGATTAAATACTCCTAATTAAGGATATCATCAAAAGATAGAATTCGTTGCTACTTACATTCTTTAGTTTATTTTGGAAAAATATAGTCACAGTAAATGTATATCCTTACTCGATAAATGCATGACATCAATCAAACGACGGTACAAAAGAAGAACGAAGCCAAATGAGAAGCTGAGGAAGGGAAAAGAGAATCAACTCGATCAGGTTTAATGATCGGAAAAAGCAAAATAATATCAGGATTTGATTGAAAAAGTAGCGAGAATCACTATCAATTAAGAAGAATCTCGCTTACTCAATAGTGAATAGCCAATACAGTATAAGCGAGACCTATAAGTATCTAAAATACGATGAAATTGTAAATAGTATGGCGTTTCTAATAGAAAATAACGATGATACTAGAGTAATATAATTTAAAGTAAATCACTTAACCAACAGCAATTGATAGTATTAGGAAAATCAAAAGGGATTTTTTTCAGAGAAGCCTAAAATGAGGCGCCGAAGAAGAGAGAACGCAAAAGGCATTCACATGTGTATAATTTAATTTAAATTATTCATTTCAATTTACGTGATATAATTTAAATTAGCATAAATAATTTAATTTTCTTAAAATTATAATTTTAAATATGTAATAATAAATGAGTTGCTATAAACTTTTAAATATATTATAACATGTGTATAAATTATAAAAAGAATTCATAAGAATAAATTGAGAAGTATAAGTTAATTACTTATAAGTTTTAAAATGTATTTTTTAACTGAACTAAAAAGAAGTATTGATGATATATTGTGATATGGAAGCTACTCCCTCCATTCCATAATAAGTGATTTTTTTAGCTTGTGCACACCCCTTAAGAAAGTGTTCACTTCTAAAAATTAGGAATGTTTTTACTAATTTACCCTAATCAATGTTTAGAAAAAAATATAGTTACGAATGTTGATTATTTAAACAAGGGTTATTTTAGAAGAACATATCCAAAGTATTCTTGAAATTATAAAGAACCACTTATTTTGAAAAAAAAATTGAAAAGCCTAAAAATCACTTATTATGAAAATGAGGGATTCTTATGCAAACCAGAAATATAAGTATGACTTATCTTGAGAGTGAGAGAAGCCATGGTTTGCGTGATTTCGAACTGTGACATTTAATTGTTTGCAATTTCTAATTCGTCTTAAGATTCTTTAAAAGAAATCGTACGAGTTAATTAAAGTCGCCCCACTTATCTATATTCATAAAGTTTACATATATACACACACAAATGTATATATATACTCCCTCCGTCACTTTTACTTGTTATTTTTGAATTTTTTACGCCCTTTAAAAAACAATGATGGATATATATATTTTACTACAATACCCCTATTAATTGTTAAAAACCCTCAATAATTGAAACCAATTTTTTATAGGTAATTATTAGTATTAAGAATCTCACATCGGATATGGAATGAAAACATGTACTCCTTATATGGACTTGGACAATCCTCACCCTACAAGCTAGCTTTTGAGGTTAAGTTAGACCCAAGATCCATTCTTTACATGGTATCAGAGTCAGACACATTCAAATTCTTTGTTCATCAATGTTGGGCCCCCAAATTATATTATCCACGCTATAGTTAACAAGGTCTAGGCGTGCGAGGGAGTGTTAAGAGTTCTACATCGGATATGGAATGGGAACATGAACTCCTTATATGGACTTGGACAATCCTCACCCTACAAGCTAGCTTTTGGAGTTGAGTTACACCCAAGATCCATTCTTTGCAATTAGAGCTAGTATAAAGTTCCAAGGTTCAACATTAAGTTTTTATAAATATTAGTAGCACTTACAATTCATCCGTCTCTTTAATGAAGAGGTGTGTGTCAATCTCAATACAAAGTATTGGTTAGCTAAAATTAATTTATAATTTCAATAAGTTTTGGTAATAAATAAATTAAGGGTAAAACAGGAAAAAAAGATTGTATTCTCTTGAGATGCGAAAATCTATTTTTGAAATAGTTGACAAATAAAAGTGAACGGAGGAAGTAATAAATAACACAACGAAGAAAGACAAATTATTAATACTATAGTATATAATTTTTAAGTCGATCTAAAATAATAAATAGTACTCAATTGCATAAGATTATTGTATAATGAGAATCCAATATACATGGTACTAGCTCCACTGTTCACAAGGACAAAGAGTGCATTACAAACCCGCAAGGGTAGCTAAGTTGGTGTAGCAGTAGAGCGCGGGACCGCAAGGTCACGAGTTCGATCCCCTGCATAAACCTTCTTGGTTGAGCCTGTCACACATGGCTTGCCAAGTGTGGTTAATCGGCTGACGTGGTTTGCAGGTTATTGTGTCAGTCAGGGGTTTACTCTGTGCGCACTCGAGAGAGTAGCGGCTGCGGGTTCCTTCATCAACAAAAAAAAAAAAAAGAGTGCATTACAATATTTGTTTTACTCTGCGCTGGGGACTATTCTCTTTTGCTATAGCCATAAATTATGGTTACTCCAAGCACGCAAAACCTGCGAAGCCATATATACTGCCATTAAACAGATTGAGGCGTAAAATAGTTAGTAAATACAATTAATAAGTCTTTCAAATACTCCTATTACCTAATATGTATTTTTATTTATAATAACAACATAGTGTAATTTCACATATTTACGCATATTTTATCTTGGCGGAGAGACTGTTTTGATAGACCCTTGAATTTATTTATTTTATATATAAGAGACAATTGTTAAGTGAACCTTTTTCATTTCTGATCAACTATCATCAATTATGATTCAGTTGTAGCTTAGTTGGGATTAGATGTATGAATTATTTAGAACTGTACAAGTATTGTTTAAATTTTGTACCAGGTAGTTGAGACTTGAGTGGATGCATCCGGCAGAAAATACTTAGTTGGATTCGTCACCAAAAGGTATCGAACTATGCTAATTTGTTGTGTTAAATGATAATATGTGTTCTAATTTATTTTATATTTTAATTCTTTCTAGGTTGTTTTAAAAAATGCACTTTTCTTTTAGTAGCTATTTAATTTCAAAATATGATAAGGTATGTTTAAGATCATAAGATTCAGTATAAAATTTAAAGTTATATGTAAGTCTCTAAAATTATACTAATAAATAGTAGTAGGTCTAGACTATTTTTAAGAAAAGAAAATTATGTATTCAATACTAAGAATTCTTAAATATTGAATTCATATAATTTAATCTTGGATCCACCTCTGATCATACATATTTTTAGTTTAAAATGAGAAATTTTTAAAAGTTTTCGTTACGGACGTAAAAAAGATGTATTAACAAACTCTAATGCTTGTGTGGAAGACTTGAGACGTGAATTTGTTGATTTGGTGCATTAATTAACTCAGTGAGTTTTTTGCAGATTATTTATGTAAATTTGGGGCAAGACTAGAGATTGTACTTTGTAGCACAGGTAAGGAACTAGGGGTGAGAGGGTCCGGGTACCCTAACTTTTTCGAATTATCCGGATCCTACCCAGTAAATGACCGGTTCCTAAATCTGTTGGTTATTTTTGCTCTATGGTACTTTATAAAGCAGTCCTGGAAGTATATAACTATTACAAGTATTCGAAAGGATAAACAAAGATTCAATAATTCAGCTAGAAATCGAAAATTACAATAGAACCACAAAACTGAAATTACAATTTTGTTGAAGACGGAAAAATGGAAACTGTTTTTGCTGAGTCGAGTGTGGCACTCTGTCCTTAAGACAATATTGCCCCGTATGTATCCTTTATACGTCCTGGACAATTTGTCTCCCAAGATAAAACAGCAATGGAACACTTGAGCAAAGGAAACTCAAATGCTACCGTGAAGAATATTGAGTAACGAAATGATGCTTGGAAGTTGTAGGAAGAAAACTGTTTTGGTTGTGTATTTTCGTGTGTTGTATGAACTGTTATTCGTAGTGCTCAACAATGGTGTAAGGGGGTGTTTATATAGGTGAGGGAGGGGTCGAAAAGCGCCTCCATAACGACCAAATAATGGCCATTATGGAGGTAGTAAAGCCACCAACATAAATGGTGAAAGACCAACGGAATTCTGGCGTTTCTGCTTTGACTGTCCAAATTCTGACGTTCTGGAAACTTCAGGGACCAAAATGTACATCTTGAAACTTCAGGGACCAAACTGTACATCTGAAAGAATTCTGGTCCAAACTGTACATCTGGAAACTTTTGGGATCAAACTGTACTTCTGACAAAGTTCTCTGGCTCAAAAAGATAATATCAGAAGACCCACAACCCACAACCCACAACCCGGGAACTCGGAACCGGACGGGACGGGCGGGCGGCGGCGGCGCGCGTGTGGTCTTTCCTTGAACCGAAGCACATCTAGGTCCTCCCTCCTTTAAACACATGGGATACCCCTTGGGGTCCCAAACCCCAAACCAATTTCGAGTCTTATATACATAACAATTCTTTCTTCCTCTACCGATGAGGGAGAATTGAACACAATACCACACTTTCCATGCTTCAAACACCTTACTTCGTGGACCAATATCTCTTTCATTTCTCAATGAAATTTGACGATTCTTGGCCCTACGGTTATCTACGTACTTAGTAGATCATGCATATGTGAAGAACCGGATTCTCCAACATACGTAACACTAGTGTTTAAGACGTTAAAGTTGGTCGGTCGCAACTCCCGCCAAAGGCTAATTTCCAACAATCCCCTCTTGAAAGAGATTTTGGCGCACTCACATGGTGTCTTTTCATTTCCAGCAATATTTCAGCGGACCGATGTTGCATAAGGAGGGGTAGCTTCAGCTTTGAACCTTCCATAGTTGAATACTATTAGACTTACTTACTGCGCGGTGAACGTGATGTCTTGAACCGTCAGTGTTTAGTGTAAGCCAAGTCAATGGTACCAACACAACAAATTCCCTTACTCTCTTCTTCGTAATGTTTTGTTTGTTTTGGCCATGGACAACGTCTTGGATTCTTAAGTGCGTTCATTTTGAGGCGGCCCGTCCTCGCACTTAAATAGGTGGTTTCCTACAAAGTATCCTGCTACCCCACTTCACAAGTGTTAGGAACCATTAAAAGTTTCCCAAAACCTAACCTCAACTGTTGAGGATCATTACATGTTTTGAAAACTTAACCTTTACCCATACTGCAGATAGCACTTAACGTCTATCGCGGGAACGACTTTGGATTTGGTGTTTCTTTTCAGAAATCACTATCCGAAGTGCTCATGTTTCCACTGAAGCGATCAACTGAACCTTTATAGCTTAGTTTTCCCATTGAACCAAATTACTGGGATCTCGAGTTGGTAAGGTTGGGTTTCCACTGTATCGGTCCGTATATTTTGGGTTTTAAGCCCATTCCCCTAGACAGGCAGAACACTTGATCTCTGGGTAGTCCCTTAGTTAGTAAACAAGGAAGTGACACCCGTGATGATCAACTGCCATACGGTCTTATGTCTCCGACAGATCCTGACAGATATGTCTAGACGTCGTCATCTGTGTCCTTCCTGAAGCCGACCGGCTAGCCACATTGTAGAACTGCTGAAGGCACGGGTTTCTCCCAATAAGGGACGTCCTCTAAGGAGCCGTGAAGTTACTCAACTTCTTTCATGCTTTGTATAAAGCGATTAACTCCGATTCCATCATGAATCGGCCGATGCAAGTTTGCTTAGAGGATTTTCCAAGAACCACCATACACATTTACTTGTGGCTTTGGTGTTCTTCGGATCCGATGTCCAGTTTGCATCACTGTGTTCTCTCAGAACCGCTGGACATCCAGAATACTATAATCTGTAGATAAGCAAGTAATTCAGATATCGTCATATCCGACTTAACGCCTTTCTATTAATCATGTATTGAAATCATCAATGAACCTTAGTTCAACTAATCTGTTTGTAGGACGATACCAAGTTGGTTGTAGTGTGTACAATACATTGAACTACACGTAACCTGTGCATATCGCTCCTTGTCTATGGGTGCACCATGATTCCAATCAATTTTATGATTCATATCCATTGGTGGCTTCAACGTGACTGCCAACTATCGACCAGTCCGTTAGATGTCTTAGAAATCCAATTCCTAAGATGTCATCTGTGATACCCATATCTTTCATATTGAGACTTTGTTTCAATACGACTTTTACTTTCAGACGGTTGATTCTCCAACTGTTGGCTAACTTCAGAGTCAATGTTTCTGTGGTCAGATTCATTGTTCCCGTTTTATCTGAAAATTTCAGGACCAAAATGTACACATTTCAGATACCAAAATGAAAGTTCAGGAAGAAGCCTAACAGTCCAGCAAACCAACTTTGATTCTCTTCTTCCAACTCTCCGGTTGGGAAGGCTGTTTCAACATCCATGCCACGCAAGACTGCAATGGCCCTAGATGTTAAGCTACTCACAAGGGAGCACATTTTACAACCCAGAGGTTCTTTTCCCGGAGGAAGATCAACCATTACACAAGTATGGTTCTATATGATGGAATATATTTCTCTCTTTAGCTTCTTTCCAAAGCAGCGCTTTTGGAGATGACAATTATTTGTTAATTGTTCATGGTTCATTATTAACCATACAAGCTAGAAGGACTGGAACAAGTCTTTGTCCCCTTCTTTGCTCCGTCTCGGTTCAACATCTAGAATCCCTGAGTTCTGCAGATCTGAAATATTAATTTCCGGATAGCCAGTAACTTTCGAGTCCTGTAGATACGGAACGTCTAGTTCCGGACAGTCAGGCCCTCGCGGGTTCTTGTTAACCTTGAGCAATTACTCCTTTTTCCTTTTCAAGGAAAGTTATCTCCAAAAAATTCAGCATTCTTTGACGCCAAAAGGCGATGAACACTACTGTTATTTGCAGATCCAGTGGATATGCAATCTACAGTCTTAGGTATGAAACCACCCCACATCACAACATTTGCATGTGAGATCCTTTCCATGTCTCACACGGAGGGTTACCCTTATCCTTATGCGGAGTTCTATTGAGAATCGCATTAGCGGTAAGGATCATCGTGCCCCACATAATTTGGGAGTACGGCTTTGCGCTTGGCTAACACCGTTAGACTGAGGTGAGTAATGAGCAATCGTTTAATAAACGATGCTTCACATTCTCCCCCTCTATCACTACGAATTTCTCAATCCGTAGGCTTAGTTGATTCAACTTCTGCTTTGTAGCGCTTATCCGCTTCAACAACTTCATCTTTGCTTTTCAACAAACAAAGGATTCCATACGTTGTACTATCATCAAATGACGATCACAACGTACTTGTCTCCCCCTTCTATTTTGTATAAACTTTAAATCACCCAAGTAGGTATGACTAAGTTCTAGAGGAGCGGTGCTTCTTTCGCTATTCCCTTGACGAAATTTGGAAAGATGATTTTGCCTCTTCGCCTACCTCACATTCATTTTGAGGGTTTATGTCGAAAGAAGGCAACAATCTTAACTTCGCTAGCTTTTGAATGACTTTCTATTTAACGTGTCTTAATCTATAATGGCATAGATGCACGGATTACAAATATATCATTCATACGGCTACAGACATACTGTACCATTCTTAGTTATTACAGACCTGTTGGAGTAGTCTCAAACCAGCTTGACCAACATCGTCCCTTAAACCAAGTTAGGAACATGTAACACCTCTTTTTAGAGTGATCTCATTCCTTGAAGTCCTATTGAGGACAACCTCTCCAGCCCCTTTGATTTTAGAGGTGGCGTTGCTTCACATGAACAACCTCTTGCCCGTGGTTAGGGCGTAACCGGATCATATGTGATCTCGATACTCGGGCCCACTCTAGTTGATTTGGCAGACTGAGTGTTCAATTTCTTTACTGCCTTTCTTTAGGCCTTCAGATCATTTAGGACCTGGAAACTCTGGCCCACCTTACTAGGTGTCCATTACTTTTCCTATGAAATGAATTATGGCCCCACTCCAGTTGCCCGGAGGCTTTGTATGACTGAGTGTCCAATATCATCATATCAAAGGAATTTTGGCCCACTCCAGTCGCCCGGAGGCTTTGTATGACTGAGTGTCCAATATCATTCTATCAAAGGAATTTTGGCCCACTCCAGTCACCCGGAGGCTTTGTATGACGGGTGTCCAAAATCATTCCTATGAAGGATCTTTTGCCAAATAATATGACAGGCTCAACGTCATTAACTTTTAGACTTCTTCCGTTATGATTGGTGCCCAGATAATTCTTGGCGCTTACTTAAGTGTGGTAACAGTTTTCGCACAGTCAGTGGATCTTTCTCCCTCGTATGTGCGAACATACTTTACACACTTTAATATTTACACTTAAAAGAACGGATCTTTTTAAGTCGTTTACAAAATCCAATCTTTAAACGGAAAAGAAGATGAGATTAAACTTCTGATTTGTTAAAGCGTAAGGAATATAAATTATTTTCATATTCCTCCTTACTTTAATCCATTTTCAATCACACATCATTTAACCTTTATTCTTGACAAGTAAGAAAAATACTTATCATTTAATCTTTATTCTTGACAAGTAAGAAAAATACTTACCCCAATTTCGGATTCTGGCTCACTTCAGTCACTTCATCAGACTGAGTGTCCATTTACTTCTCACCATTATTCGGATCTTTTGTCTGGGACAGATATAGGCCTTCTGCTGCAAGATAGAATAACATCTTCAGTCTTCTCCTCTTGTCCCAGTTGACATCCTCAGGCTCTCGAGAGCGCTTGTTCCCACCAGTATTGGTAGTGGTGACACCATGAACACGTTCATCATCATCACTCTCTTCTACCAGAAAACCATTGCCATATCCAGATTTGGTCACACAACTTTTGACCGACATCTTTCGAACACTAATAGTAATACAATACAATATTGTCTTAAGTTGTTGGTTATTTTTGCTCTATGGTACTTTATAAAGCAGTCCTGGAAGTATATAACTATTACAAGTATTCGAAAGGATAAACAAAGATTCAATAATTCAGCTAGAAATCTGAAAATTACAATAGAACCACAAAACTGAAATTACAATTTTGTTGAAGACGGAAAAATGGAAACTGTTTTTGCTGAGTCGAGTGTGACACTCTGTCCTTAAGACAATATTGCCCCGTATGTATCCTTTATACGTCCTGGATAATTTGTCTCCCAAGATAAAACAGCAATGGAACACTTGAGCAAAGGAAACTCAAATGTTACCGTGAAGAATATTGAGTAACGAAATGATGCTTGGAAGTTGTAGGAAGAAAACTGTTTTGGTTGTGTATTTTCGTGTGTTGTATGAACTGTTATTCGTAGTGCTCAACAATGGTGTAAGGGGGTGTTTATATAGGTGAGGGAGGGGCTGAAAACTGCCTCCATAACAGCCAAATAATGGCCATTATGGAGGTAGTAAAGCCACCAACATTAATATCAGAAGACCCACAACCCACAACCCACAACCCACAGCCCACAGCCCACAACCCACGACCCACGACCCGTGACCCGTGAACCCGTGAACCCGGACCCGTGACCCGTGACCCATGAACCCGAGAACCCAAAACTCGGAACTCAGAACCGGAACCGGACGGGATGGGACGGGCGGGCGGCGGCGGCGGCGCGCGTGTGGTCTTTCCTTGAACCGAAGCACATCTAGGTCCTCCCTCCTTTAAACACATGGGATACCCCTTGGGGTCCCAAACCCCAAACCAATTTCGAGTCTTATATACACAACAATTCTTTCTTCCTCTACCGATGAGGGAGAATTGAACACAATACCACACTTTCCATGCTTCAAACACCTTACTTCGTTGACCAATATCTCTTTCATTTCTCAATGAAATTTGACGATTCTTGGCCCTACGGTTATCTACGTACTTAGTATATCATGCATGTGTGAAGAACCGGATTCTCCAACATACGTAACACTAGTGTTTAAGCCGTTAAAGTTGGTCGGTCGCAACTCCCGCCAAAGGCTAATTTCCAACAAAATCTACTATCCGAAACCTACCCATAGCAATCATTATCCGGAACCTACCCATAGCAATCATTATCCGGAACCTACCCGGACCCTGCGGTTCCAGGTAGGTTCTCGAGTACCCTGTAAACCATTTATGTCATAAATACTACTATGCATAATCAGTGACTGAAATGGAGGAAATCAGTGACTGAAATGGAGGAAATCAGTGACTGAAATTGAGGAAATCAGTGACGGAAAATCTGAAATGTGTCTTCTGTGACTGAAATCAGTAACAAATGGAGGAACATGATATAACACAATCACTAAATGAAGAAAACATTGCAAAACTACTCTGCATGATCCAAAAAGTTAGCATAATCTGGAAATTTAGTGACTGAAATTGCAGATCTGCTTTTGAGCCTAAAATGGAGGAAATCAGTGACTGAAATGGAGGAACGGGATACAACACAATCACTAAATGAAGAATACATTACAAAACTCCAAATAAACATAAAACAAAAATACATCTTCTAAAGAAACAAGAGATGCCAAAAAAATTAAATAAACGCCCATAAATGCCACACGTCCACTTGCATACTAATCCGCCATTATATCTTCCGTGACACAAGTAAGCTCTACAAAAATAAAATGAAACTATTGTGAGATTCCAAGACAAAAGATAATACACAAAAATAAAATTCTAAATAACCCAAATCCATAAAACAAAAATAAAGAAAGACCTAGTGACTTACCTTCTTCATATTTTTCTGCATCTTCCATATATTGCTCAACACTAATGGATTTTGAAGATGAGCGCAACCAATCTTGGCAACAAATCAAAGCTTCCACAAATTTAGGAGTTAGAGAGTTGCGAAATGGATCAAGCACTCGACCAGATGTGCTAAAAGTCGATTCCGAGGCTATCGTGGATACAGGGATGGTTAAGATATCTCTAGCCATCAAAATGAGAACCTTGTAAGTCGACTTAGCAGCATTCCACCACATCAATAAATCGAATGTTTCATTTTTGGGCTCACGAGGACTACTAAGGTACCTTTCCAATTCAGATCTTAAATCCCCACCAAGTTCATCTTGGTCATCATGGTACCAATATTTGACAAGTGAAGTTGGATCAACAAAACCAAAATTTTCTCCACCAACACTGTCAATAGAACCTTGAGACTCATCCAATGCACTAGAATCAACCATAGAAGAATGATTTTTGTCATAGAATGCAAAAAGACATTCCAATACATTCATTACATTACTAACCATCAGTTCTATTTTAGCATCATCAACACCAATCCTTCTACAACTCCAATTCAGAAATCTCAACTTATATCGAGGATCTAGTACTATAGCTATCAACACCATCATGTTTGTTCTCTCAATACTCCCATAATACTTGTCAAATTTGGCTCTCATTTTTGTAGCCACCGCCTTAAGGTTTTCATTATTATTTTGGCTTTCACATTCAGTTAATGTTGAAAACATGCTAATAACTTTATGAAAATAATGGCTTTCACAGAACATGGGCTTTGCCTTTCGCAAACAACCCATTTCCTGGCCCACTTTCTATTTTCAATTTCCAATCACATAGAGACTTCTTGACATCCTAATAGTAGCCTCATATAATTTTTTCAGAAATAAAGACAACAAGGATGCATTTTCCCAATCCTCATCTTTCAGGACACTACAATCAAGCTCAGTCACAAAAGTCATATCATCATCTTCAAGTCTTACAAATGCTTGTTTGAACTTACTAGCACTTTCTAACATATGATATGTAGAATTCCACCTCGTACTAATATCAAGACAAACAGAGCCCTTATAAGTTATGCCCTCTTCAGTTTTACAACTTTGGAATTGTTGTGCTCTACTTGGAAAACTCCTAACATACTTAACTGCAACTCGAATTCGACTAATTGATTCACGAACCTCACTCAACCCATCTTTCACAATCAAATTCAATATATGAGCTGCACATCTCATATGAAAAAACTCACCCCCAAACAAGGGTATTTCTTAACTTGTCCTTCAAATAAGCAATTGTCACATTATTAGAGCTCGCATTATCAACTGTAATTGTTGATATACGATCTCTAATTCCCCACTTAATTATACATTTTTCTACCATCTTACCAATATCCCTACCTTTATGGCTAGGCATAACAACAAAGTTTAGCAATCTCTTATACAAATTCCAATTTTCATCAATAAAGTGAGCGGTAAGACATAAGTAGCTCAAATTTTGAATGGAAGTCCAAATGTCAGTGGTGAGAGCAATCCTAGATTTAAGAGATGACAACTTATCTTTTAAGCATGCGTTTTCACAAATATAAAGTTTCATGCAATCCCTAGCAACTGTGAATCTTGAAATATGCTTAAATAAAGGTTGTAATGCATACACAAACTCCTAAAACCTTCACGTTCAACCGTTCTAAATGGTTGCTCATCAATAATAATCATCCTAGCCAACATGTGCGTACAAAAATCTTTATCATATTTCTAAGTGCTAAGCATATGCTCATTATCCTCATTTATACTACCTTTAAAATGAGCACCAAGCAATTTTTGCTTCTTGTCAATATTATGAGGATACTTTTTGCAACTTCTCAAATGTTTCCGCATGGATGAGGTACCATTGTTAACACTATAAGCTAAGCTTTCATTGCAATAATTACAGATAGAAACAACATTACTAGTTTTCTCATCTATTGCTTTAACAAAATGCTCCCAAGCCTCAGATTTTGTTGCATTTTTTTTTCCGATGGTGCACGAGTTGTGGATGTCGTGCTAGCCTCAACCATCTACCAAAAAAATATCAAAATAAAACATTGTCAGTAACTATGACGTACTAAGAAAGAAGGATAAACCATTTAGCCATAGAAATATAAACTAATTTATCCATAGAAATATAAACTAATCAAACTCAACAGAGGATCTAATTTAACAATCTAAACTAACAAAAATCAACCCAAACTAATTCAATCTAAACTAACATAAATCAAACCCAAACTACTTCAGACTAAACTAACAGAAATCAAGCCAAACTAATTCAATCTAAACTAACAGAAATCAACCCAAATACTAGTTTTTTCAATTTTCTAAATATCAAAATATTATGAGAGGAGAAAATAAAACAGCAACTCCAATATATTGAGCATAACAACAAACAATAAAAGGGAAATATAAACTTTTAAATTGGAAATATTATCATAAGAGAGCCTATCAAGGATGCCAAAGAATATCAAAAATAGAAACTTGGAGACAAACCCATATAAAGAGAATCATAAATTTGACATATCATCAGTCAAAGACCACTGAAATAATTTTTTCAGTTCTCTAAAATATCAAAATATATTAAGAGAAAAAACACATAATTTCAATAGAATTGAGCATAACTAAGAAACAATAAGAGTGAAAAATTCAATTTTTAAAATGAAATATTACTATAAGAGACTATTAAGGAAGCCAGAGCACATAAAAATAGCAACTTGGAGACAAATTCACGACAAACCCACTCAGATTTCTGATGATTCAATAGAGAATCCTCATTTTTCACTCTTATTGTTCCTTGTTATGCTCAATTTAATTGGAGTTACTATTTTTTTTTTCTTTATCATAATGTTTTGAGTCAAAACATTATGATAAAGAAAAAAACAGTAACTCCAATTAAATTGAGCATAACAAGAAACAATAAGAGTGAAAAAATCAATTTTTAAAATGCAATATTACCATAAGAGCCTATCAAGCAAACCAGAGCACATAAAAATAGCAACTTGGATACATACCCATATCAAGATAGGCAATATTACCATAAGGGCCTATCAAGCAAACCAGACCATCAAAATAGCTCTTTTTACTTCTCGAAGCATCAAAATATTATGATGAAGAAGAAAAACAGTAACATTATGATGAAGAAGAAATCGACCCAAACTACTTCAGACTAAACTAATAGAAATCAAGCCAAACTAATTCAATCTAAGCTAACATAAATCAACCCAAACTACTTCAAACTAAACTAACAGAAATCAAGCCAAACTACTTCAGACTAAACTAACAGAAATCAAGCCAAACTAATTCAATCTAAACTAACAGAAATCAACCCAAACTAATTCAATCAAAACTAATAGAAATCAACCCAAACAAATTCAGACTATTCTCTATTGAATCATCAGAAATCTGAGCTATTTAACACACACAAGACCAGATCTATCTCATGCAATTTTGATATTAAGCCAATACATGCAAAAACCTAATGTTCTTCACTATGCAACAACTTTAAGGGTTATTCATTACCTTTAACAAGACCGAGAGGAATTCGAGCGCAACACCGCAACCTTTGTCAAGCTTCTAGAGTGAGAAACAGTGACAACAAGAGAGAGGAGAGGCTGCGAGTGCGAGGCTGCTGCGACCTGCGTAATGGGTGCGAGCTGCGTAATGGCGACTGGCAAGGCTGCGAGCTGCCGACGACCTGCGAGCTGCCTCTAAATGAAAACTGAATGAAATGAAAAGTATGAAAATTAGGGCGACCTCACAGTGTGCGTAGTGTATTTGTGTTTTAGACTTTTAGTTTAGACTTTAGAAAGAGAAATGGGCTTAGGGGTCGGACCTAATCAACCGAACTTGGCAAAAAAAATTAAACGCCCCAAAGCCCAAAACTAAATAATTTAAATGGGGGGTGGGTTCATGGGGTCCGGGTATCAATTTCGGATCCGGGTACCCGATCTCTATTTATCGGAATCAGAACCGGACCCGACATTAATCGATTTTTAATTTTAATATCCGAAACCTACCCGTTAGTATCAGTTTCGATCGGATATCTGGGTAGCATGTACCCGTGGGGCACAATAAGGAACAAGACGAAATGCCCTAATCCCGGAAAGAGGCCCGTGAAAATATGCATGAAGGACCACGAATTATCATGCACGCATGCATTATAACTACATCACAGCCGTCCAAAATGTAGTTCATTGAGATTTGGGCCCAAATTCCATTACAGAGTAGGGCCCATTAAGCGCAGCTTTCTATGGTCCTTTGGAACTTAAACTCGCCGCATTTCCCTGTACATTCTCTTCGTATTTATACTTCCAAAATCTCGTTTTCCCGAGACCGTTGATTTATATCCATGTGTCGATCATCTAGCCCGGGAAACTAACTTGTGGGTCCCAAAGAACATTTCCTCATGGATTTAGGCGGTGGATCGATGACGCATTTTGATTTCGTGACGTGGAATTTACCCTGAAATTTAATATTATAATCTTAATTTATGTGGTAATACTATTTAATTATGAGAAAGATATAATTTTAAAATTATAACTTAAATCTTAGATATTTGTATAATTATAAAATTTTACTTAAAAATTTATACACACGCACTTTTCTCTTATAGTTGAATTCTCTTTCACTTGCCAAAACCTTCTTTTTCCTATTTATATCGAACTAGCCATTGAATAGCTGATCTTAACGTATTTGTCCGTTAGATAGGAGCGCAAGACGAACTCAAGATTGAAAAATTTGTTGACGCTGTCAAGTTTCTTGTTGATGTGGGCAAATTTGAGCATCTTATTAATAAAATTAAATATTAAGATTAAATTATTTTTAAACATATAAAGAAAACATTTTTTGGAAATTTTAATTAAGAAATATTCTCTCCGAATAAAAAAGATTGTCCACTTAATATTTTTATCTTGGGTAAAAAAGAGTGTTTACTTATTAAATCAAGAAAGAATTAACATTATTTTTTTTCAGATTTGCCCTATTAAGTACTATAGGATCAAATCACAATACATATTTAATTAGGGACGCGTTAGTTAAATTACTTCTTTTTATCTAGGAGTTTGTATTTATTAAAAAAATCATGTTATATCTCAAAAAGAAATTCTTATTTAAATTTATTCCCTTAATACCATTCAAATGAGTCTTATTATTCGAGTTGATCAACTCTTAAATTAGCCATTAATCCTTCTAATTACTACCGTAACAGCAAACCTTTTTAGCCATTCTTGTCACTTGAATTGTCCTTCAATAACATTCAATAGAATTGAATGGCTTTTATATTTATTATTACAGTTGGTCACTATAATAAGAGGTTATCATCTATCTATCTCTCCACCGTCCCGGAAAGAGGTACGATCTTACGGAAGGATAATGAAGGTTTACAACTTGTATATGGAAGTATCAGAGTGTTTGAAAGTTGAACGGATTGAAGAAAATACATTTCGACGAAAGCAGGAAACTGGGTGTTTTGATGGCAGAGTTGACGGACCGTCAAAGTGTAATTTCAGACCGTCAAATACTCTGAGATTTTGAGATCTCAGTTGCAGATTGACGGACAGTCAAATTGCCCGCCATGAGCCATCAATTTTCCTGTTGTTTGACCAGAATATTGACGGACCGACAAAAGTTTGACGGTCTGTCAAATGAACCGTCTTTTTTATGGCGGTACATAATTTCTATCTGGTTTATAATTGGGTTTCACGATTTGGGGCTCATTTTTCTCTTATATCAGACCCTAAGATCTCTCCCAAACCCTCTCCATCATACCCCATCACCCCAATACGAAATCAAAGCCATACTCTGTAAGAATTACATGATAAACACCGTGATTATCATAATAATCATCTCCCCCCCCCCACAAAGTCGGTTTTAGAAACCCTTGAAGATGAGATTACTTGCTTTTTAAGGAGATTATGAGGTGTTAAGGTAAATTCTATCCTCTTCTATCTATGTTTATGATTAATTGATGGTTTGGAGAAAGTTACAAAAAAGTTTTCATGATCAAAACTTCGCAAATATGTGAAATCTTTGTAATATGAATTGTTGGGTTGTTTACTCTAGGAATGAGTGGAATTGATTATGTATGATTCGGATTAATGAAAGTACGGTTTGGAGGATTGTGAAGTTGAATCACATAAAATTTTCCGTATAAGAAAAGCTTAAAATAGTTGTTTATGCTTAAAATTGTCAAAGAACATTTAAAGGAGTTCCTATGGAAATTGTGTTTTTTATTGAAGCGTGGAATTGCATTGCATAAGCATTCATCGTAAAGAAACCTAAGAACCCGAGATGGTCAAGATTTGCAATAGGATGTCTAAGTAAGGTTTCTCTATGAAATTTGAATTCAATATTGATGTCAACTTGTTATGTGATGTAGATGATCACCCGTAAGAGGAGCAATGATTTATAGAACGATTGTAGTGACAGAATCAGGTATGTTAAGGCATACTATTTTATTCTTTTGGCATGATCGACAAATAAGTATAATCATAACGTCCCTTCAAAAGGAACTCTACTCTTAAATTTAAAGCATATGATTACTTTCGTACCATGTTGTTACAATTCATAACTCTTGTTGTTCTGTTTCGGAAGCATTTTTTCGACTTGATAGTCTCTTGAACCTTATGTTTTCTCATGATCACTGATAACTCTCAATTAGTGATACAGACACAACTACATAACGATAAACGAAGGATAACGACCTCGAGTCACTCTAGAGTTTGTCTTGCATTGCAACTTATATATATGTAGCTATTTTCTTACAATGTCACGTTATACTCGACCGGTACAACACAAAGACGTGCACTCAGTTGTAGTTGGTTTTGATATTACCGAGTTGCACATCTGGATCGGGTACAACCGAGTCCTCATCAAGACCGTGTACGATAAATATGTATTATGACATGATTTGCCCCACAGAGAGGCTGAATATTACTTTTTATGGCCCCATTGTGTGTCTTGATTTTATAAACATGCATATATTTTCATGGTTCTGTCAGGTAGGCCCATAGAGGCTGGTTATGAATTTCAGGTTGACTTTTGTACCCTTATCTCTTATGATATGTCTTTTTTCTATTTGGTTATCTGCATTACATATTTAATACATCTTTCGTAATGATGCCTCTTTACGAGGGCATTGTATTTCATGCCAACAGGTACAGATAGAGATGTAGATGATTTCCTCACAGTAGGATCCGACTCAGCTGGAGGTTGTCACGCTCCACTCTTCCAGAGTTATATAGTAAGCTGATAGGTATGATAGATATGCATATGTATATAGTTGGGTATGGCGGGGCCCTATCTCAACCAGTTGTTGTAAGTATACTCTTTAGAGGTTTGTAGATAGTGTGTTATGTGTGATAGTCGTGTGTGGCCTTGTCGGCTTCTTCAGTAGATTTGTTATGTTTACATCGGCCTTGTTATATATATGTATGGTTTGGGCCTTAGAACACCGGGTGTCGGCCACACCCCTCAAGGTTAGGGTGTGACAAAGTGGTATCAGAGCAGGTTAGTCCTAGGGGTGTCTACAAACCGTGTCTAGTAGAGTCTTACTTATGGGTTTGCTGTGTGTAACACTTATAAACAGGAAGCTACAGGGCGTTTAGGATGTTACTTTTCTTGAAAATCTAGATCGTGTGTTAGAAGTGGAGTCATAAGTCACTAAATCCCCATATTTTCATCTTGATCTTTCTTTTCAGTAATGCCGAGATCCAAGGAAAGTACAGATAGCAGGAATTGGGTCAGAAATGTGAGAGAATGTACTAGCCGACAACCACCCAGCAGGATGGATCCGAGGAATATAAGGACACCAGAAAGAAATATAAGTTATTCAATGGAAGAAGACCCATCCATGGACGAAGATCTATCTATGGAGGAAGATCCGTATGAGAATTCATCTATGGAGGAGGACCCATCTGAGATCCCAGAGGAATTACCCTATCAATTGCCATCAATTCCAGTAGTAGTGCCAGATTATAAGAAGGTCCACACAATACAGAGGCCATCAGCGCATCAGTCATTTCTGTTTGGGTTAGTTGGGAGAGGTCCAATGTATGCAACAATACCCCCTGTTATCTTTCCAGAGTATGGTCATGTTCAACTACATCCGCAGGATAGACATATAGAGAGATTGAGAAGCATAATATCATGGAAGTCAGTTAACCAAGGTTCACACCTGACAAGTAAAAGCAAGGAAGAAGTAACCAATAGATAGATCAGAAGGTTTGGGATGGACGCAGTTGCTGAAGAATTGGTATTGAGATCGAAGCTCTCAGGTAACAATTAAGCAAGTTCCATAAGATGTTGGAAGTAGTAGACCACATTGTCAGCAATGTGGAGAAAGGCATGATAGAGCATGTTTATCCGGTATAGAGCTATGTTTTGGATGTGGATCTTTGGGGAATAAGGCCAGAGAATGTCCCGAGAAATTTCAGTCGCTATGCCATCAATATGGACATGTGCAGTATGGACAATGCCCAGATGATCTTGAGGGATGTTATTTGTGTGGGAGCAAGAGCCACAAAGTGTATAGATGCTCGAGATTGAATTAGGGAAAATAGTAGGTCCCGATGCTACTCAGAGTTATGCAGTTAATTAGGTATGTTGATAATTTCACTAAGGATAGTTGTGTTTATTCCTATGATTGTTTGGCTACCATTGATATAGAATGTGTGTCATAAATATATATATATATATATATAGACTATGAACAGATAAATGAAGTAAAAAATAGTGAGTGAAATGGCAGCTATGTTCAAGGTTCTAAGTAAAGTGATCTAAAAATCAATTGTACCTCAGTTACATACATACCCAGTACCTTTAGTTTCTATAGCAGGAGTAATACTAGAATCCAGGAAATATATGAACATATGAGGTGACCTAAAAAGGGATGTTCAGAAGAGTAATAAGGGAAATGGATTTTCAGAAATAAGTTACATGAAGCTTGTTCAGAAGACAGTTGAAGGAAGAAAAGGACGCGAAAAGTTATACGTAAACTAGTAACCCCAATCCCTTTATAACGGTAAACCATTTAGAAAGAATCGTCCAGTTATGATCCAAATCTGAACATGTCAAACCTTAGTTCCACCATGAATATCGATGAGACATCTAAGGACATATAAGTAACAGTAAGGATGAACGAAATCCGATGTGAGTATATGATGAGGAAATTAAGAATGGTCCAAGACAAGCAGTAAGGGAAAGAGCTAAAGAATAAGAACAAAGAAGCAAGAAATGAACGAATAGATGATGGCAAAATTTTGACTGTCGAATAAACTTAAGATCTCGCAAGAAGAATAATACTATGATTATAAAGTTAAGGACATCAGTACAAAGAAAGACAAATCGAGGACACAGAGATGACAACATGGACTAAAATATGGTAAGTACGAAGAGAATCCAATGGGCTAACACCTTGCAAAAGTATAACCTTCAATGAAAAAGAGAAGGGAATGACTCCTAGCATGAATGATATTGGAAGATAACATGAGTACGTCAATGATGACAAGTGAGTATGCGCTTCTAGTATGAAGGGAATGCAAATTATGAAAGCACATAAGTCTGGAACCGGTAAATAAGATAGACCCTCAAGAAATAAAGTCGACAAAAGGAGAAACAACGATGGACAAAAAAGAAGGTCTTGCTTTCAGTATATAATGGAAAAGGAAAGATAAATAAATTAACCAGATAAGGATGCAAAACAAGAAATGATACTCGAGCGAATACTGAGTACGACTAAGGAAGGATGAACCTATCGTGGGAATACATAACATCGCCAAAGAGGTAGGCAAATTTGAGACGTTATAAAAAAGTAGGAAATCCTGATGTAATAAATAGGACGATAATAGACCATAGAGTCATGTACTACTGAACAACAAGAGTCACTAAGGAAGTCACAGAAAAGGGCTGCCCCAAAGAAGTAGCAGATGGCCAACTGTAATAGAAATCGGCTAAAACCCCCTTGGAACTATAAGTAAATGAATTCTTCCTTATGTTGGGAATTGAGGAGCGTCAAGACAAAGCATCTCACATAAAGCCCCTTTAAGAAGTATTGTGAGAAAGAGTAGAGAAAATAATAGGAGCCTTATCAAGATTCGAGAATTAAGAGTATTAATTAGCAACATTCGAAGGAGAGTTGCTCTTGGAAGTGAAGTATTACGTATGGATTATTGGGAAAATCAGAGATCTTTAAGGACCATTACGTAACCAAAATATTAATGCCAAAGTTACTCATCAGTCTACACGGTAATGATTAAGCTATAGATTTACAATCAAAGTTTGATCAAAGGTTTAGTTTGAAAACTATTTCAAGCCATTGCACAACCGCTCATTAAGACAACCAACTAATCAAAAGACCAGTTTAAAAGAAGTTCTAAGTATTCAGAATTTCTATTGTCCCATCCTAAGATGACCAATGAAGATTTCAGATCAAACTACCGAACCCAAACCCAGGGTGAACGTATATAGTTTGGAAGAAGTTTGAAATAAGGATTGATGACTAGTGAGAGGCATTATACGCGATAAAAGGATAAAACTATTATCGATGTCACAAGAAAAGAGAGGGATCAGAAGTAACGGTACCAGATTTAAGGAAATAAGTATAAAGAAATACTTAGATCAAAAAGGAAGCGAATTGAGAGATTTAGTGTTGGAAGCAAGATTCAACTTGATAAAGGATGAAGATTCCGTTTGAGAGCATTCAATGTCATAATACTAAACTCAGTTAAGAAGGCATATACCATCAAATTGAGCATAGCCCCAATCAGAGGCGCTTATTCAGAATCTACTCTAAGAAAATGTGGAAAAAAGAATTATCAACAAAAGAAATTTTAAGACCAGTAAGTTGCTCAAAACCTATATGTCGTATAAGAATACTATAGAGGAATATAGAAGGAGAGCATATAAATAAATGGATTCAGATAACTCTATTATTATCACATCTTTGATCGTGGCAAGCATCATGCCCCAATCTTTTATCAATATCTTACTTATATTTCGTACCTACGAACCCTGCCTCCTAAACTCCTTCATAAGATGAATATTATATATAGTCCAGAGGTTAGAATACAATGGCTCAGACAAGGTACAATCGTGAGGCGATTATGTAAAAGAGAAGTGGAAATCTGATTAAACGATAGGACGAGATAGCCCCTAAGGTCACGGAACCTAGGAACCGCTCTACCTAAATAATTCAGATTCTAGCTTCATGTTGAGATATAATTCCTCTGTTCTATTCGATTTATTAAAATAAACCATGTACCCTATATAATCAAGGTTTCTGAAGCCAACGTAACAAGTGCAACTTGGATATAAATAAGAAGATGTTAAGGTAAGTTATGACTGAACCCTCTTTAATTTTTACAAGTATATGCAGTCGAGTGAGGCCGATTGATGTTACTTTGATACTATATTGCCCTGTGTGGCATTCGATATATATTTGGGCCGCTTAACATATTTTGGATAGTCTTATTTACAAAGGAAACTCTGCTGAAATTTCTGAAAATCTTGGGAGTTAGAATATTTCCAACATTCGTGGATGAATGTTGCTAAAGAGAGAAGGATGTTACACCCCGTAGCTTCGTGTTTCGCCGTGCCGTCAATGGATACCACAATCCCAGGTAGAGGTACGACCTTATGGAAGGATACTGAAGGTTTACATATTGTATATGAAAGTACCAGAGTGTTTGAAGTTGAATAGATAAAAAAATACATTTTGACGAAAGCAGGAAACTAGGCATTTTGACGGCAGAGTTGGCAGACTGTCAAAGCATTTGATGGACCGTCAAAGTGCGATTCCAGACCATCAAATACTCTGAGATTTTGAGATCTCAGTTGTAGATTGATGGACCGTCAAATTACCCACCTCGAGCAGTCAATTTTCCTATTGTTTGACATGAAGATTTTGACAGTCCGTAAAATGAACCATCTTTTTATGGCGGTGCAGAATTTCAGTCAGGTTTATAATTGGGTTTCATGATTTAGGACTCATTTTTATCTCATATCAGACCCTAATACCTCTCCCAAGCCCTCTTCATCATACCCATCACCCCAATATAAAATCAAAGCCACACTCTGCAAGAATTACGTGATAAACACCGTAATTACCATAATAATCATCTCCCCCGCATAAAGTTGGTTTAAGAAACCCTTGAAGATGAGATTACTTGATGTTTTAAGGAGATTATGAGATGTTAAGGTAAATTCCATCATCTTCTATCTATGTTTATGGTTAATTGATGATTTGGAAAAAGTTATGAAAAAGTTTTCATGATCAAAACTTCGCAAATATGTAAAATCTTCGTAATATAAATTGTTGGGATATTTTACTATAGGAATGAGTTGAATTGGATGATGGAATTGATTGTGTATGTTATGGATTAAAGAAAGTACAGTTTGGGGGATTGTGAAGTTGAATCACATAAAATTTTCGTATAAGAAAAGCTTAAAAGAGTCGTTTATGCGTAAAATTATCAAAGAACATCTAAATGAGTTCCTATGGAAATTGTGTTTTTGATTGAAGCGTGGAATTTAATTGCATAAGCATTCCTCGTAAAGAAACTTAAGAACCCGAGATGGTCAAGATTTGCAATAAGATGCCTAAGTGAGGTTTCTCTATGGAATTTAAATTCGATATTGATGTCAACTTGTTATGTGATATAGATAATCACCCATAAGAGGAGCAAGGATTTATAGAACGATTGTAGCGACAGAATCAGGTATGTTAAGGCATACTCTTTTATTCTTTTAGCATGATTGACGAATAAGTATAACCATAATGACGTCCCTTCAAAAGGAACTCTACTCTTAAATTTAAAGCATATGATTACTTTCGTACCACGTTGTTACAATTCATAACACTTGTTGTTCTGATTTGGAAGCATTTTTCCGACTTGATAGTCTCTTGAACCTTATGTTTTCTCATGATCATTGATGATTCTCAGTTAGTGATACAGACACAACTATATAACGATAATCAGAGGATAACGACCTTGAGTCACTCCGATTGGTTTCGTAAGACCCTTCAGAGTCTGTCTTGCATTGCACTTAATATATGTAGTAATTTTCTTACCGACCCGCGCTATGGTCGACCCGTTACGACACGTAGATGTGCACCCAACTGCAGTTGGTTTTGATATTATCGAGTCCCACATCTGGGCCGGGTACGACCAAGTTTTCATCGAGGTCGGGTATGATATATATGTATTATAATATAATTTGCCCCACAGAGAGGCTATATTTACTTTTTATGGCTCTACTGAGCGACTTGATTTTATAAACATGCATACATTTTCATGGTTGTGTCAGGTAGGCCCACAGAGGCTTGTTATGAGTTTCATGTTCACTTTTGTACCCTTATCTCTTATGATATGTATTTTGTCTATATTGGTTATCTGCCTTACATATTCAGTACATCTTTCGTAATGATGCCTCTTTCAAGGGGAACTGCATTTCATGCCAACAGGTACAGATAGAGATGTAGATGATTTCCTCACAGTAGGACCGGACTCAGCTGGAGGTTGTCACGCTCCACTCTTCCGGAGTTGTATAGTAAGCTGATAGGTATGATAGATATGCATATGTATATAGTTGGGTATGGCGAGGCCCTGTCCCGACCAGTTGTTGTCAGTATACTCTTTAGAGGCTTGTAGAAAGTGTGTTATGTGTGATAGTCGTGTGTGGCCTTGTCGGCCTCTTTAGTAGATTTGTTATGTTTACGTTGGCCTTGTTATATAAATGTATGGTTTGGGTCTTTTCTGAGTGCAGATGGCTATGTCCTTAGTCAGTTGAGTATGTGTCAGAGGCCTCATTGGCCCATGAGTTATTGTATATCTCTCAGGTATCAGGATCGATATGCTCATGCCTTAGAACACCGGGTACCGGTCACACACCTCAAGGTTGGGGTGTGACAGAAGACCCAAATGACTGGTACATGTAGTCAAGTGCACGTTCCTTGATTTCTTGAAGATGACATTATCATGTTTAAATCTGCGTTCAAAATGGATATGGAATCAATGAAGCAGACCCTTTCGTGGAGTTGGGTCTGAAGGAGGACAACAGGCGCGTACTCCAGCATGGACATTAACATTTGACAACAGCCGTATGTGATAGAATTGAAGGACAAGTGGACTTCTGTGTTCACGCAGGTATATGACGATTTTATATGTTTATATTTTTAATGGATTTGTGTGTGGCCAACTAAGCCCAAATATCCCTTGAAGAAAATAGAGAAATGATAATTTCTCTAAGTAAAAATAAATTTAATTAAGTGGATGATATATTTAATTATTGTGGTCATTTTTCAAAAGAATCGTGTGGCTAATATGAGTCATTGAGTGTTAGATGACTTTGGTGCTAGTAAGCATATTTGTGCTAACTAAATTAATTTTATGTACTACACCAATTAGTTGAGAAGGAAAGAATATCTTGGTGATTCAAGGACTACTTAAGTTCTTGTAAATGGAAAATTCTTCTTAAATTCACATTGAAAAATCATTGGCATTAAGGTGGTACATGTTCCTAATATCTAAATGGATTTATTTTTTATGATATTATTAGAAAAAGTTGAGTGAAGTTTTCATTTAAGTTTGATAAGATGTTAACAAAAATAACGGCTTTAAGAGTTATGAATATTATAACTATTTTGTGGCTTACCATTTTTAAGATGAAAATGTTAATACTTTATTTACTTGACTGATCCATATGATTTATGTCAAGATTTACTATCTAAATATTATATTAATTAGTCATAATATGATAATAATTATTCTATTAAAATTCTGAAGTTGCTTTTGAAAACCATAACAGACCATTTGAATTCAATTGCAATTGAATGTGTTTACAAACAAGAGAACGAGAAAATTAGAGGAGTTTGTTGGGTGCTTTATTTCTGTACGTTTTATATCATTATTATTATTATTATTATTATTATAATTATTTAATAAGAGATAGTATAACTAAATTATTATGGTGGTACTTGTTGGTTACAAAGGTGCAGGAAACGAAAATTACAAATAACTGTTAAGTAATGCAAGAACTGAAATTACAATTCAACAACAAACTGAAATTACAATAATCTTGAACAAGAAACTGGAACTGTTTTTGTGTATGTTGAGTCGAGTGTTGCACTATGTCTTTAAGACAATATTTCCCCGTATGTATTCTTTATACGTCCTGGACAATTGTCTCCCAAGATAAAACAGCAATGGAACAATTGAGCAAAGGAAACTCAAGTGCTACCGTGAAGAATTTTGAGTAATGAAATGATACTTGGAAGTTGTAGGAAGAAGAAATTTGTTTCTGTTTATGTATTTTCGTGTACCTCAACAATGGTGACAAGGGGGTCTTTATATAGGTGAAGGAGAGGCTCATGAACTGCCTCCATAAGTGTCATTACTGGCCAAGTAATGACCATTATGGAGGTAGTAATTCCTCCAAAATAAATGGAGAAGATGTGCAACGGATTGGCCATTTAGGAAGAGTAATTCAGCCAAAATAAATGGCTGAATTGAGTGTTGTTGACGTTTCTGATCTCTCTGCCCAATTCTGACTTTCTGGAAACTTTAGGGACCAAACTGTACATGTTGAAACTTTAGGGATCAAACTGTACATGTTGAAACTTCAGGGATCAAACTGTACATCTGACAAAGTTTTCTGGTCCAAAAAGATAATATCAGAAGAAGCACAACCCGTGAACCCGGAACCCTTTAAACACATGGGATACCCCTTGGGGTCCCAAACCCCAAGTCAACTTTGAGTCTTATAAACAAAACAATTCTTTCTTCCTCCACCGATGAGGGAGAATTGATCTCATACCACACTTTTTCATGCTTCAAACACCTCACTTCGTGGACCAATATCTCTTTCATTTCTCAACGAAATTTGACGATTCTTGGCCCTACGGTTATCTACGTACTTAGTAGATCATGCACATTTGAAGAACTGGATTCTCCAACATGCGTAACACTAGTGTTTAAGCCGTTAAAGTTGGTCGGACGCAACTCCCGCCAAAGACAAATTTCCAACAGTACTGGGAGGAGAAGTCACAGGAGGATTTGGCCCATGCACGTTGATATTTGTTGTACTATTCGTCTTGGGTTTTTGGTACTTGGTCTGTACCTTCTTGCTTATTTTCAAACTTTCAAATTTTCAAATCTCAAACTTGCATTCTTTACTTTTAAACTTCCTATTATCATTGAAGAAATGCGTATGTTCAAATAATATTATGGACACAAGTTAGTGTTTCGAGTCTAATACTAACTGTGGAGAGGAAGTGGAGAAACCAAAGGTATTAGATGAGCTCCTAAGTGAAGTAAGAGATGAGCCTTGAGTGTGGTAAAGCAACAATGATATGTAAACCACGACAGGTAGAGTTTTTTTTTTTTTTTTATCTCATATGAAGTGAAAAACTTGAGTGTGGTACAGTACAAGTTTAGGAGGACAATTTGGTAGTCAAAAAGGTATAATTCGAATTACAACTATGGGCTCAACTAACCTTATTCGAATTACAACTATGGGTTCAACTAACCGTCCTATGTTATTTTTGTGAAAGAAAAAAATATAACAATAGTGTGGTTGATATATTTTTAAAATTATGTTTTGTTTCTCAAAATTTTGGGCCACTACAATCCTCCATTTATAACTTAGATCATATATATGACTATGAAATTGTCAACATTTGACTATATAATGATGATTGTATTTTAATTTAATAATTTAACCGTGAAAAGTAAAAAAGAAGAATAGTACTAGCAGCCAAAAACAAGTGAAGTACCACTAATTAAGTTAATAATGGTGTTGAGAAAGAAGTAATGCCATAATTGACCTCAATAATTTTATCCTTAAGTCTTATTGCACCAAACATTGAGGCTAATTTAGCATGCTCAATTATTGAATCTTTTTAAATTATTAGGGGCCGAAACTCTAGCAGAAAGAGGACGATAAAAGACAAAATTTCTTCTAGAAAAAAAATAGAGAGTGCACTGAAAACAATTAAAGAAATAAAACTCAATTACATAGTCAAACTGTCTCAGAACAATAGGACTTTTTCCCCCAATAACAAACAAGTAGTAAAAACTAATCCACTCGTCCAGCAAAATAAATCTCGATTAAATAGGAAAAATCTCTTCAATCATAGGGTCCGGCACGGAAAATATTTATTTGCCCCAGATATTTATGATAAGGCAAATAATTTAAAAGAAACTAAAGTAAGATATGTATTACTTATTCATTATTAAGAGTCTTGTTTGACCAAGCTTTTTTTTAGGCTAGAAGCACTTTTTTGTCCAAAAACACTTTTTTCGTAGATTTGAGGTGATTGGCCAACAAAAAAAAGTGTTTTGGATAGGGCTGACAATTTCACCCTGACCCAATGGATATCCGATCCACCCGACCCGATAATATGGACGAAAATTTGATAAAATACGGATTTTAATCGGGTGACGGATTGGGTCGGATTCGGGTGGTCATACATCCAACCCACTACCCGACCCATCCATCCACCCGTTTATAAATTAATTATTTTAAATCACTGTATATTGCATTCATTCTCTTTTCTGTTAGAATATTAAATATTGATGATTTCATAATCATCATATGCTTCTCCCTTTTTCATTATCTACATATTTTGCTCATTTATCTCCTCTGCCATTCTTTTAGAGATTAAACTGGCACATGAATGTAGCTACTAATGAATGTGGACACCTTTAAAACTTTTGTAGTTGGATGATGGTTTGAAGATTTCATTTACTGATAAGAGGCGGTTTGCAAAGGTTCGCTCACTGGAGAATGTAAGATGATATTATCACCAACCCATGGATACTTCCCGTTGAACAAAATCTTGAATGTTATCTTCTAATGAATTTGTCATTGCGGCCGGTTTCTGTTCCTCCAATATCTGAGCTTGGTCCTGATGCACTGTTGGAGCCAATGACTGTAGACGAGTTCTATAAAGCTTTGAACAAGAAGAAGATTGGATGTGGATGAAGAAACAAGCTTTTCATTCGCGAAGCACCCGATCCACCCGTGGATGATGGGTGGATCGGATGTGGATGAAGAAAAAATAGGGCGATGGATGGGTTAGGTGGTGGATGGAAGGTTGGCGGGTGGAGGCGGATTGAGCTCCACCCGATCCACCCCCGATCCATTGCCAACCCTAGTTTTGGAGGAGCACCAAAAGCATTTTTTCTGGGGTTGGAAGAAACTAAAAATTATGCTTCTTGAAAAAAAGTAGAAGCAGAAAATTATTTGTTCCAAGATCAAAATATCCCTACCATAATTATATATTTAGCAAGTATATTCCTCATTAATTCATTAATTTTTAATTATAAAACACCTCGTTTGGTTACTACGTATTGCAACTCATTTCATTTTAATTCTTTAATCATGCATTTCATATATTTATTGTTCTTGATGTTTTTAGTATATTTAAATCATCATGTTAGTATTAAATCAATATTTGAAATTTTCTTTGATTTATCTATGTATTATATCCATTGAAAATTTTAATATATACTTTTTCATTTAAACTAAATTGAAGTATAATTTTTAATGAAAGTCTTTCATAATAGATTATACAGTAATTTCTCTATAAAATAATTTTATAGACGGTATTTGATACTTGTCCTTTTACGTAATTTGACACTTAAAAGTATTTTTTTTTAAAGTTAGCCCAACACATCCTCTTATCAAATTAATTTTTTAAATGAATTAACCAAACACAAACAACTTCTCATAATTTTAAAAAAAAAACACTTTTCAAAATAAACAGATTTTAATCGCTTGACCAAACATGCTCTAAGTAATACAAGTTTATAAGCAAAGCATATATTTGCTTGGTAGTTGGTACAAATATTCGGTGTAGATAAAAAATTCCACCTCTACACCTTTAACGCAATACCTAAAATATGGTCTACAAAATTCCTCAACAAACCCTATTTTGATTTCCTTAATTTCCCATAATTGTTGGTTTCTCCTTCTGCGTTCGGTATCAATATTACAGTTCTGATTCATTTAAATTTACATTGAATAATAAGACCCATTAAAAATGAAACGCATTTACTAGGATTTTTTTATACCCGAGACTTGAACTCGATCAACTGCTAGTCTGCTACATCACAGTAGATATTTAAGACATATCCCTGCACAAAATTTCCTCAATATGATTATTGTAGTGATTAATAATAGAAAGAAAGATACTGCGAGTTTATTGTTATAGTTGAGCCTCACTCTAAGCACTTATGTAAGATTTTAAGTTCAAATTTTAAAATAGAGACTAAAATTGAGCGATACATTATACATGTAGAGTTATTTGAAATTTGTGCAATAGAAAATTGCGATTTACTCATAAAATAGTTGAGATGTGCACAAATTGATTTGAATATCATCTTAATCAAATGAAAAGCAACTATCTTGCCATGTGATTACATCCGAATCAAATATTATTAGTGACAACCACCAAAGCCAATTAATTCATTCACAATTTTAAGTTTTTAAAGCTTAAGAAACTTGAGAAAGTTTAGATATTTGACTTTATTTTTCACCTATTAAATTGTATACTATATTCTCAAAACATAGAAATTAAATTTCAACCATCACTATGATTGGAAAATGGTACGTACCCCACAATGTTATCAGTAGAACAACATAAAGATGAACTTTTTTTCACCAAAAAGAAAAAGGAGAGTTATTGGAGAAAAAAAGATGAAGAAAAAAAAAGTAATTATAAGTCCAGCTTGCTGGCTAAATCATAAATCAGCTAATCATGTAGTGCTCTTTTTCTTTGACCTTAGATTGCTTCTATTAAAGCAAAAGCACTTTCTTAAAGTGTGAGATACGTATCAAGAAAAAGAAAAAGTGAGAGTGGAGAGTCAATTATCACCATCTGAAAATATCTTATCCTATTATTTTTCCCTTAAGAAAAAAAATATGCATGTATAATTGGTGTTTGGTCAATCTTTAATAATTTGAGATTGTTGAATAATGAAAAAAGATTGGGGATTAATTATTGTCCATCTTATCTTGTTCTTATAATTGATTATACCGAACGCAAAATCATCGCCCTGCATGCGTAGCTGCACAATTTATTTTTGTTGTTGCCAACATCTTTTTTCAACCATATTTTACATATATACCATAAAAAGGGTAAAAACAAATTCCTAATTTTCCTTTTTTTTTTCCACAGAACATAAATAGTATTTTTCAACTGATCTAAAAGCTTAAGCGGTTAGATAAAACACACTTTTAATATTTGATTATATTTTCAACACGCCCCCTCATGTGCTTGCCTGATTTTTTTTCATGGTCCAAGCACGTAGAATTTTTTTTTGAGAATGAGAATGGGTGGCAGTGAGGTTCGATCCCAGGACCTTTGGCCTGCTTTGATATCATATTGAAGTGTGTCACCATCTGATCTAAAAGCTTAAGTTGTTAGATAGAACACACTTTTAATATTTGATTATATTTTCAACAATTGGCAATGACATTTACGTTATGAACAAACTAAAAAGAATCAACAGAAAGTATTTTAGATAAAAAAAATTACTAATATGAAGCTCCAAGATAATTGTTAAGAGTTCTTGGATCTAACCCAGACTCTCAGAGATTGAACAATTTGGTGTTTCCTTTCTTTTCACTACTAAAGAATATGTAACATGCTTTGTGTCAATTTTTTGAGATATTTGTGACACTCATGACGAAGATGGGCAAATTAGAGCGTATCAAAGAGAATGACTGACAGACGTCTAGGCTGACAAACTTTTGAAGAAGAGGTGCACATGACACCTTAGGCAAATCATACATTGGAAAGGAGAGGAAAATTAAGAGCTTCCTAAGACAAACGCTATGAACCGATTATTATATACTCCAGGGAATAGTTCGTTAGATTTGTAGGGCCAAAATAAATAATACGTGTCATGTACTTGGCCTATAACAAATACTATTAGATCTCGATTCTCCTTTTTCCTAAATCAATTTAGTGAAAAAGAAAGAGGGAAAAAGTTCATGGAGAAATGAAAGTAAATACTTATTAATTTGTCATACTAATAAACACATGTAATTGAAAAATTAACTAAGTGGACTCGGCACGAAACTAAAGAAGATCGAGAAAGAAAGCGAGAGGAGATCGAGCACGAAGGATATACATGCACTCGATAGATTAGTCAACTAAGTGCTTGAACTTTATGGCACAGGCAAATGATTAAGATCATCATTATATAAATAATAAGATTTCATTAAGATAATCAACAAAGGTGAAAATAAAAAAAGAAGAATAGTGTAGTACTATCATATGAGTAATAGATTGATCAAATAAAGTGCATAAAGTGCATTATTCCATGGCATGGGGAGGTGAAAAAAATAGGGGTCCACAAGTGATGATTGAAAGTGAAAGAACCAAGGCAAAAATTGGAATTGGGCGTGCTGCGAGAGGAACACAAGAACAGTATAAAGTGTAGGGAAGTGAGGAAACATTTCTTGTTTGTGTTCTCTGTTTTATGTTCATTTTGTCCCTCTCATAACTCAGTTATCCTTTTATTCTCTGTTTATGTAATGTTGTGGGCCTAAATTTCATTCCTAGAAAAAAGCAAAGTATGTAAAAAACTACCGAATCACTTTTTAATAGAGTACCGCTATTTTGTATTTTCTTACCACGAACCAAGTCCATGATGGGTAGTGTTTGATTATTTTTATTAATGTAAATAGTTTATAGATATAATATATAATAGTAATTTTAGATTATAATTATAAAATTTAAATATTTATTTAACTAATATAAAATATTATTATAATAATTATAGATATATAAAATTACTATTTATATCAAAAGAATATATTTTCATATATTTTATTACATTCTCGCAGTCGTAGCGGGTGGTCGTCGTACGTTGAGACTGTCTCTAAAATATTTAAACAAAACTAAGGGAAGACCCTTAATAAATATGTCAGGAAATTGATAACGTGAAGGGACATGCAAGACACGTACTTGTCCACGAGCTATCTTTTCGCGAACAAAGTGAATATCCATCTCGATATGTTTAGTGCGCTGATGTTGGACATGATTCCCCGAGAGATATATCGCACTAACATTATCACAGTAGACCAAGGTAGCTTTCTGAATAGGAAAATGAAGCTCTAAGAGGAGGTTACACAACTAATAGGACCCATACACCACATGGGCTATCCCTCGATATTCGGCCTCCACGCTGGAACGCGACAAAGTGGCCTGGCGTTTAGCCGACCAAAAGACCAAGTTATCACCAAGAAACATACAATAATCAGATGTCGAACGCTTGGTAACTGGACATCCACCCCAATCGGCATCAGTATAAGACATGAAAGTGGATATTGATGATGGATATAAGTGTAAATCGCAATCAAGAGCGCCATGAATGTAACACACAATGCGTTTGAGAGCGTGCATGTGTTCTTCCCTCGGATCATGCATGAATAAACACACATGTTGCACTGCATAAGTAATATCGGGCCTCGTAAATGTGAGATATTGAAGAGCCCCCGCAAGACTACGATTGTGGGAGGGATCCCCGTATGGTGTGCTAGAAGTAGCACTCAACTTCGGTTTAGTGTCAATAGGAGTAGGAGATGATTTACATGATGACATGTCAGCCCGTTCAATAATCTCTGATGCATACTTCCCCTGAGATAGAAATAGACAACCTGCATGATGAGTGACAGTAATACCCAAAAAATAACTCAATGGCCACAAGTCATTCATAGCAAATCTGAGAAGAGATATGGTATACTTGCGCAGTTTGTCAGAGGAAGCAGTCAATATAATATCATCCACATATAATAGAATGTATGCCATAGAAGAACCGTGACGTTAGATGATCAGAGAATGATCAGACTTGTTGTGAAAAAACCCAAGAGTAGACACATAATCTGAAAACCTTTTGTACCAGGCCCGAGGGGCCTGTTTTAGCATATACAAGAACTTCTTCAGCAAGCACACATGATTAGGATGATCGGGGTCCCTGAAACCAAGGGCTGATGCATGTATACAATTTCCTTGAGTTCGTCGTGTAAGAATGCATTTTTCACGTCCATCTAATGAATGGGTCATGCTTTTGAGAGAGCTAGACTGAGAACAGTTCGAATAGTTGCCAATTTTACCACCAGACTAAATGTCGCTGCTCAATCCACGCCAACCTGTTGAGTTTTTCCATCACCTACAAGACGTGCCTTATGCCTCTCAAAACAACCATCAGATTTTTCCTTATGAGTAAAACTCCACATAGAATGAATCACATTCACACCAGGCGGACGGGGCATCAACTCCCATGTCTTATTTTCAATAAGAGCATTATATTCATCATCCATGGCCATTTTCCAATTCAGGCCACGAAGGACAGACACGGGGTTACGTGGTAGGGAGATTTAGTGCCATTAGTGTTGAGATTAAAATGTCATTTTAGTCTAAAAATACCCCGTTGGCTACGAGTAATGGGCCATTGTCCCGGAATAAAAGTGGGTGGGATATGAGTTGGGAGGACATGGGTCGGGTGTTGGCTGGACTGGATTGGGCTACCAGGCTGTGGGCCTGCTGTCAGATTTGGAGGAGGGAGGATATTTGGGCCAGCAGGCAGTGGGCATGCCAGTGTCTACTGGTTCGAATGCCGAGGTGCGGGTTGGACCAAATGGTGGACCACATATGGTGAGAGCTTATCATCCAAAAAATTATAAGAATTGGACACATAATTATGCAACTTAGCAAACTGAAATTGAGTTTCATAAAAAATGACATGGCGACTAATTATGATTTTATTAGAGAGATAAATCATAACATTTATAACCACGATGATTAGACAGATAACCCAAAAACACACAAGCGGTAGAGCGGGCTTGAAATTTGTTTATTGTAGTGGAGGTGAAGAGATGATATCATAAACACCCACACCCTAAGATGAGAATACGACAGATCTTTGTGATAAAGAATTTTGAGTGGAGATTGGTATGCTAATCCTTTGCTAGGGAGTATGTTAAGAAGGTAGGTAGCCATTTGTAATGCATGATGCCAAAAGAAAGGTGGTAATGAAGCATGGGCTAGTAATGTCCGAATAATATTATTAATTATGCGGATTTTTCTTTCGGCTTTTCCATTTTGTGAGGATGTATGTGGACAAGAAAACCGAAAAGATATACTATTAACCTTACAAAATTCTCTGAATGACCCATTATCAAATTCCCGTCCATTATCACATTGAATATTCTTAATTTTCCGTTCAAACTGAGTACAGATGAATGCTCTAAATGATAGGAATGTGGATCAAACTTGAGACATTTTAGATAACGGAAATGTCCACGACAAATTAGAATAATCATCTAAAAGTAACACATAATAACGGTGGCCCAAAGAGCTCAAAACGGGAGATGTTAACAATTCACTATGAATAACATCAAAGGGCAACAAAGTACTAGAATTTGAGGCAACAAATGACAATTTAACATGTTTCCCAAGAGGACAAAACGGATAAACATTAGTACTACGAGCACTATTACACTCAATAAATTTATTGTCTTTAAGGCAGGAAAGAATAGACGCTCTCGGATGATCCAAACGCACATGCCATAAGGAAGGTGCTAAAGCGGCAAACGTTGACAATGTGGTTTGTTTAGTAGTAGTGGTGGTGGTGGTGGTGATGGGATAGAGCTCACCCCTACTATCACATCTCATTAGAGGTATCCCTGTCGATAAATCCTTCATAGAAAATCCAAAAGGGTTAAAATCTATAGAAACCTAGTTATCAATTGTAAATTTCCGAACATACATCAAATTTTTAATTAAGGGAAGAGCATGAAGGACATTTTTCAAGGCAAAGTGGGTTCGGGGATATACATTTGTGTGACCATAACCACGAATTGGAATTGAATTACCATTACCAACAATTATGCCATGATTTTTGCTCAAATTGAAATAAGACAAGAGATTACCTAGCGCGGATGTCATATGAGAAGTAGCACTTGTGTCCATGTACCAATTTACATTTGGAGAATTTAACCCAAGTGTATGCATTTCCGCCTCGATATTCGTGTGGGTTGAAAAATTAGGTGGGCCCGCAGCAGCGAAAGTCTGCTGAGGCCGAGGCCCAAGCAGGCCAGGCTACTGCTAGGCATAGTTATTCCTTGGCCCAGTCTTACTGTGTTGATGCCTTTGTTGTCCACTGGTCCTAGCCCAGTTTGTGATGAAAATGGGCAGGGCGACATGGGCCACTGCCTACTGGCCCAAGGCAGGCCCCATGGCCACTGCTCAGCGGCCCAAGCCTGCTGCCATGGATTCTGTGGCCTGGTCCCCTGCTGTCCTCCGTTGCCGCCGCTGTTGTCACTGCGACCACCACCCTTACCACCGTACGTCCGCCACCACAATTTTTACCATTTTTGCCACCCCCGTTGTTACGGTTTTGACCATAATTTTTGGAGAATAATTGAGAGTCATTGGTTTCGCGGGATATGGCCACTATTATGGCGGAATTGGCTCCAGTAGCCGCCTTTTTAGCCAATCCTACTTCTTCTAAGGTGAGCATGGAACGTGTTTGGTAGAACGGTGGGATAGGATTGCTTTGGCGAAGAAGAGTTCCAACCCCATTATACGCCTCGGAGAGGCCTACAACCATTTGAAGAATGAGACGATCATTTGTGACGGGCGCGCCAATGTTTTTGAGTTGATCGGACAACTTCTTGAGCCTTTGACAATATGCCGAGGCACTCAGAAAATAATCCATATTGATATGAATGAATTCTTGCTCAAGGGTCACAACACGAGAATTTTTGTTATCTTGTAATATATCACGCAACCTATTCCAAGCTTCCATTGCCGTGGCGTCGGTTTCGATAATTATCTGTAAGAGGTCCGTAGAGATGGTGGAATAAATCCATTGGAGCACCGTAACATCAAGAGTTTCCCACAACTCTATTTCATCATAAGTGGAAGGCACCTTCTCCTTGCCTTTTTCTGGTCTGACGATGTGATGGAGGACTCTATGAGACCTTGCGTGAATTTTAAAAAGTTCTGCCCACGTTGCGTACTGGACGTTCTCTATTTCAAGAACAATAGGGATGATGTTCTTGATGTTGGAGACTGCAAGGGCAGGATGAAAGGTATTCTTTGTGGTAGACGTGATTGAGGAACGAGATGAGAATTAGGGTTTCGAAAAAAATTTAAGAGAAGCGGCCGAAGGGACGGCCGAATAGGAGTAGGGCGGCGGAAACTGTGTGGAGAAGGAAAAAGTTTGCCCTAGACTGCTGATACCATGAAAGAGAATAATCTCTTGATTATTTTCATTAATGTAAAGGGTAAATATACATGATATACAATAGTAATTCTAGGCTATAATTATGGAAATTAAATATTTACCTAACTAATATAAAATATTGCTACAATAATTACAAATATACAAAATCACTATTTATACCAAAAAAATATATTTCCATATATTCTATCAATTTGCTTTAGTATGATAGACCTCACTGATTTTTCTATTGGGCCACGCCATCATCGAGCTCAGTAGACAAATCCAAGAGGCCAGCTGGACCAAAATGAACAATATGTATCATGAGTTTGAAGTCGTGACAAATATTGTGAGAGTAGTGTGTAATGTTATGGTCACCATTCAAGCCAGTGTCACATATTGTCTGTTTTCGCCCAACATGTCTCACAAATTTGTCTTTACACTATGCCATCATCAAGCCCAATGGACAAATATGTGAGACTTGTTGAGCCAAAGCAGATAATACGTGTCATAGGTTAGTTGTGACATATATGATATAATAATGGGATACACCCCCAGTACAATTGTCTTTTAAAGGAGTGTACATGATACTTAGGCGAATCTCAAACTAAAATAAGAAAAGAAAAGAAAAAGCTTTATAAGGCCTAGCATAAGTTATGTAAGTTTAATTTCAAAATTTTAATAGATTGCATAATAGCAGTTGTATTCATAACTTAAGTAAAATATTGTAATTTTGTAGTAATAACAATATCCTTTCATAGTCGTTACTATTACATAGGAGTTAGGACCTCATTTGAATGATTCAATTTGAAATTGTATGACAATTTATTGAGTCCCCCATGCAAACAATTTGTTGACTTCTGAACTTATACTCTCTTTGTTTATTTGACAACACCAAAAACCTTACAACATATCAATAAGCCACAACACGGACAGACAATAAAGGTAAAACAAGAAAATACAGGAGGGAAAAAGGAAAAAAGAAAAAACATGACGTCTCAATGATGTTGGTAATTCCAGTGTTTTACAAAGATTGAGTTAGACACGAACTATATAATATAACAATTATAAAATAAAGGGAGGGTCAAAAGTTGGATATCTACAATGATAATATATAATATTATGTCATATAGTTATTAGAGAGTACCACATATTATGATAGATTTAGTATAGTTGGAGAGGTCTACATATCAACAATAATAAGGGAGTTTGACATTTACGTTTAGCTTTTCTTTAGGAAAAAATACAGTTAAATAGCATTCGGCCATTTAGTTTACAAAATATGTAAACCCTAAACCCACACAATCTATAGGTAGTGTATACTTTATATTAAATATACATATACTAACATATAATACATACACTATACATATAATATGCATATCTATACACAACATATACAATCGAAGTGTATACACCAGTATTTGGTAAATTAGTTGACCCAAGGGCACGTTTACGTAAGTTTCCCTTTTCTGTAATCAACTTATAATGACACTATATATAAACATTAGTAGTATATTTTATGAGAAAAAATATATTTGTGGCAACTTACAGAATGGGCCTTGGCCCAAAGCCTAAATTGTTGAGGTCCGAACAGTCACACAACCATACAAATCTACCCATGCATGGTCTGCTTTTTGGGCCAAAAAAATCTTACAAATGGTTAGGTGAAATGCAATCACACTGTCACACAAATAGACAACAAGTTATCCTTTCTTGAAGTGATTATATTAATTGTAAACCAATATAATTTTAGTGAATCCAATAAACTGTATTTCGTCCGTGTCTTCTTTTCTTTTTAAAATAAAAGGCACCAAGTTGGATATATTATTATTTATCGAAAACATAACAGACAAAAGTGAATTATTTAATTCAAGATTTCTTCCTCAAATATCTATGGATCATTTGCACTTTTGACCCTATTTTGTGTTGATCTTTAATTTTTACCCCTCAAATGAAACTTATGACTATTGGGGCATAACTTCTTGAAGGAATCCGATACAACTTGTGCCAGTCCTTTAAAGAACTTATGCCCCAATATACAAGTTTTATTTGAGGGGAAAAATTAAATGAATATCTATACTGGAATGTTATAATCTTCACAAACTAATAAGCCCAAATGGAATATAAAGTGTTAAAAGAAGACACTAATATAGTGGGTTTGCATCTCACAAGTTATATGGGCCTCCATTTACCCCAGGCTCAAGGGAATTGTTGGGTACCCTGAATGGCCCAAGAAGTCATATTCATTTGGGTATAGTGCTATCTTGTTTTAGGAGGCCCATCTCGGACTTGTGCACATTTTGATTTACACTCATATTTCTTTCGGGATTTCTTTATTAGGCCAACATCGAGTAAAGTTTGCTCATATTTTTCCAACTTTATACACAAACATTAGACTATGGTTACCCTTGGCAATAACTTATAAAATTTCAGACGGTGATCTAACGTTTTTATCTAAGATTTTTCGTTTGCTAAACAAATAAAATTAAACCGTAGTGAGTTGAAAGAAAAATAAAAGAGGATCATTTACGAAATAGCTGTCCAAAAAGGAATTATCGGTGCAAATTTCGCGCATATTTATTTTGACCAACAAGATCGCAAAGATCGAAGGGGGAAAATCTCATAATGGTGGTTTCGTGACAAAGTAAAGATTTTAACAATATCCGTATAGTTTAATTTGTGATATTTACCTTTTAATGTTTGTAAAGAGTAAAAATTTATTTGTAAATATTTTATAAGTGACATGATTGTGCAAGTATAAAAACACACAAAATTGCTGCTTTTTCTTTACTCAAAAATCTCATAGTAATATCATGTTCTTTTAGTGGATGCAAGTACATTGCATTTATGCCGCAGTACATAATAATGATTAGTCAAGAGAATTTCACTATTATTACAGTAGAATCAATCACACTATCAATTGGTTATTGGGTTACTTTCAAGAATATCCATATTCCTTAATGGGCCCCCAAAATATTTAATGTTTTATAATGGGACCATCCACAAAATCCAGATGAAAATGAAAGCTCCATAGCAAAACAATACTACTTCTAATACTAACTGATAGCATGCATGAGTCGCTATCAATCGGTGATGAAATAAAAAATTGAGCGGATCTTTTCATTATCTAACAACCCTGAAGATGGTAGGAACATAGATGGTATATTAACATAGTTACATGGAAGTTTATGGCATGTAGTACGGAAGCAGGTATTATCAACTCAAAATTCTTTTTTTTAAATAAAAGTCTATAACCTTCTATCAAGATTTAACATCATAATTGCAGAGACATATACTTATCAAGATCACAATTAGAAACACATAGTCAGAAAACATACCTCTTAGCAGAATTTCAAGATCACCGGAGATACTCAACCCACCCTGGCTCTGCCTCCCTTTTTCCTCACTGGATTTGACGGGATAAATGGCCTAGGTGCTTGGAGTTGCTCGACAGACTCTTTCTTAAAATTTCTTTTAAGAGATGGTGTTTTATGGACTAGTATGGTTCTAAGTATAAGCTTTCAAAGTATCTATTCTCTGGTATTATGATATTATTCTTGATATGAGTTATTGACTAGAAGGGGGTTTAGCTGGACATGAGAGAGAGTATTTCAAAGATTTGAAGCTGTTGTATTTCGAAAGATGATCTCAGAAGTTACAATGAAGCTCTTTATATAGATAACCTCTTTGATTACTTACATTATTGCTATGCTACAAAAGTCTAAAAGTAAACAGTAGTTGGTTACAAAAGTCTAAAAGTAAATAGTAATTTGCAGATTTTTCTTCAAAGTTGTTTGTCTTTGTTGCCATTTTTTTCAACGTTGTCAGCTATCATACTTGTCATTGATTCTTTGTGGGTTCAGCGGCTTTTGCAATTTGTTGAGGCCGGTTGCTTTCTTTCACAAATATCTTTGCAAGCTGTCTTTTTTTTCTAATAAGACGATTTTTTTTATTGATACTCCTATAGAATAGGAATGGTATCGTTTCAATTTTTTCAATAGATACTCCTATAGAATAGGACGGTATCTCTTTTAGTAGCATGATGGTAATATATGATAATATATGGGTTTGCTGTAGTTAGACTACATTGGGCCGTATCAATTTGTTACATTGTGGCTTTCTGTAGTTATACTACATTGGGCCTTTTCATGCGAAAGGATTAAAGGATCCTTCTTTTTTCATAGTAGTATGAGTAGTATTGGTATCATTTTTTGTACTGATAACAAGCCTTTTTCTCTAGCCTATCAGAAGCTTGTATTGTTCCACAGTTGCACTGGAGTGATTGTGTTTCAGGTTTATGATCCGGTCATGCATATTTGTAAGCTGCATGGTATCTTGAGATAATACATCGTTGTTGTAGTATAGGGTAATAATTTCTTCAATTTCTCCTCCTTTGGAATTTCCAATAATGCTAACTTTACCTGCTCTTAACATATCTTCAATTTTTATTTTAATGTTAATAGTCCAATAGCTCTTTTGGCACTCAACCATTCTTGAAATTTTTTCAGGGTAAATAGTATTTTCATCTTGAGATCTTCATCATCTCCACTAATGTTGCTATTTCTTCCAGTTTTGAACAATTGGCATATTATAATAGGTTTTCCCGTTAGATCTGTTGAGGCATCAAATAGTTGTATACCATAAATACCTTTTCCAAATGATTCCATCATTGCTTGAGCAAATTGTACTATAACAGTAGGTAATTTAGCAATATTGTAAAAAGTATCATCTACTAGTATTTTATTTATAAAACCATAAGTAAATAGGTTTGCAACGATAACAGGGTTAGATTTTTCATTACATAAAAATCTTGGGTATTTGCTAAGTTTTGCACTTCGTAAAATATGAGGGTTAGATTTATAAGTCATAAAATTTATTTATTTGTTCTTAAGCTGTAATATATTCATGTGCAAACTTCAATTTGTCACTCATTGATACTGTTGTTGGATTTTGAGAAGATGATGCTGTTATTGTAGATGTCATAGTGGATGGCATGGTTACAAGCTTGGATGTAAACGTTTTTGGTTTTTCTGTAGTAGATAGAGGGGTTTTTAGGTTTTGTAGGCTTTTGAAGTCTCGAAAGGCCTCTGTCAGTTGATCTACCAGATGTACGTTTTCTTGCATTTTGGTTGTAATTGTTTCATTGTTTTGCTTGATGATTTTTGTAACATTGGTAATATATTCTTCAAATTTTTCATTGCTGGTTGACATCGTTATACCTGCTAAGAAAATCAGCTAGAATATTTTTAGTTCCAGATATATTTTTAACAATAAAATCATAACAATAAAAGAATGATTGTCAATTCCTTCTTCTGTTTAGTTTCGGTAAATGGTCTATTTTATTTGTAATGAAAGCTCTTACTTGGGTATTATCCGTTCTAACTACAAATTTTACTGGTAATAAGTGATAATGGAATTTCTTTATTCCAAGTTTTACTGCTAATAGTTCTTTTTCGTTAATATGATAATTTTTCTCATTTTGCTTCCACGTTCTACCTCCATATCCACAAATTAATGGTTTATCTTTATCTATATCCTCTTTATCATATGCTATAAGGACTGCTCCCATCCTATATCACTAGCATCAGTAAAAATTTCTAGTTGATCTAGTTCTGTTGGTATTCTATGTTTTGGCAAGGTTTTCACCCTTTTCTTGATTTTATTTTATGGCTTTAGTATGTTCTTCCTTCCATTTAAAAAATATATTTTTTTAGTTAATTCTTGTAATGGCTTTCTTAAGAGTGGTAAATCATTTATATGGTCTGAAGCATAGTTTACTACTCCGAAAATTGTTGTACCTCTTTTTTACTCTCTAATTTATCTTTAAATTTTTTTTATTTTTGTTACAATGTGATCTTGTAATTGTAATCCTTCATTATCTATTATGTATCCTAAATATTCTATACTATTCTTAAAGATTTCAGATTTCTTTTAAGATAATAATATTCCATGTTGTTTCACAGTTTTTATAAATTCTTCTAGATGTTTTATATGATTTTCCAAATCATCACTATATATTAATATGTCATCAACATATACTATACAAAATTCTGTCAATTTTCTGAACACTTGGTCCATCCTTCTTTGAAATATTTGTGGTGCATTTTTCAATCCAAATGGTAGTACATTCCATTCGTAATGTCATTGAGGGGCACTAAAGGCTGTTAAAGACTTTGATTCATTTTTTAGTTTTATTTGCCAAAATCCACTTTTACAATCAAATTTACTGAACCATTTCTTATTTCTTAGTCGATTGATAAGGTTTCTTTTGTATGGTAAAAAATATCCATCAAATATTGTCTTTTTGCTTAGTTCTCTATAATCAATCACCATTCTAGCCTTTTTTTTTGTTCACTATGGTTTGTAACTAAAAAGGCTGGGTTGTGGACTTTTATTCTCTTGTATCAATTTTAATTATAATAATTCTTTTAGTTGGGTTTCAAACTCCTTTTGATCTGTTGGGCTATACCTAATAGGTTTAGATCTAACTATATCATTGAGATTTATTAACTTGATTTCAGCATATATTTTTTATTTCTCCCATAGTTGCATTGGGTTATCTCCAAAATTTATTTTTAATATATTGAGATATTTTTCTCTTAATAACTGTAGGTTACTATTCCTATCTGATCTTATGTTACTATTCTTAGTGTGTGTATTGGTAGTATTCTCTTTAGTATTATTCACTTATTACAAGACGTTTGTAAACTAAACATATTATTATTTATAACTTGTGTTTTAAAGTAGTCTAGGAAATTGTTTTCTAACAATACTTGTTGTTTCATATCATTCAGTTGGTATATTACTGGTAGTCTAAATATTGTCTTTCCTAATATTATTCTCATATTTTCTGCTATTATATCCAATTCTTTTGTTTGTTCGTTAAAGCCTGATACTCTTGTTCTATGTGTTTTAGATCTCTTCCATCTGTGTGATTTTAATACTTCTTTCTTTGCTAGACATAAGTCTGCTTCACTGTCAGTAAAGATATTTTGTTTTATCATTTTATTAGGCTGTATTCCATATGAGCTTCTATATAGATTGCTACCATCTAATTATCATTTTGTTCCAAATCTATCTTTCCTAATCTTTGTTGAAGCTCCCCATCTTGTTCTATTTCTCTTACTTCCTCTAGTAACTTTTTCCATTTAATTTCACTCAATCTTTCTCTAATTCTGCTAAGGTTTTTAGTAACCTTTTTGTACCTATCATTATAGTATTTATTTCCTGTTTAACTAGTAGTCGTAGTTGTAATAAGCTTATGGCGAACATGCCTTTCATATTGTATCCAATAATTTCTTTCCTCTAATAATTTTCTTTTTTCTTCTTGTAATTCCATTTAGTCAGAACTATTTTCGTTTTCTGAGTTTTTGTTAATAAAGTTAATATTTTCTAATTCTGATTCACTTTCTTCATTAGTTTGACTGACATAAAAGTCTTCATATTCATACCATTTATCATTATCTTCTTTTATTTGTTGTAGACTCATTATAAATTGCGTTGTATTTATATATTTTACTCATTTTTTCTTTAGCTTTGGGCATTTATTAGCATAATGTCCTTTTTCATTGCTATTCCAGCATTTACATTATTTAAGTTTTTCCTCTTCTAATGGTTTTATATATTTTCTTTTCCTAAATTTCTCTTATATTTAATTTTTTTTCTTGATTTCAGGGGTATTTCTATATTTTTTAAATCTATTTTTCCTATAAGGTTTGTAATAAGGTTGTTGGTTTCGTCTATTGTAATTATTATATCTTTTATATCCCTTGTGTTGATATCTCTTTTTATGACTTTTCTTATATTTCTTTTCTCTTCTATTATAATCACATCCAAATACTAGTCTTCTTTATGTAAATCCACATATCTCTCTTAATCCTATTTTCTTATCTTTTTTAATCTTTTGTTGCATTCTATATTCTTCACATTTTCGCATTAGGTATGCTCTTAGTAGTCTTATTCTTTCTCCTAATGTATTTTCTTTTGGTTCTAGTTGGGTATATTCTTTTGATATCTCAGTATTATAAGGTATTGGTAAGTGGTCATAATAGAGTTGTTGATATATTAAACCTTCTTGTGGTAAAAATCTTGCTTCATAAAAGAACTTACTAAAACTTATTGTATATTCTGGTAATTTATTAATTTTACAACATTTCATGTTATTTAGATTCATTATTATCTCAGTTTTTTTTTTGCAAGTACGTTTTCTCGTGCTACTAACCACTTTCTCCTAGAAGTTCTCTTTTTAGTATAATATCAAATATTATTAACATAGATTTCCAATCTCCTGCATGGCTAAATACTTCTCATCTTAATTGGTATGCTATAGATTCTATCCAATAAGCTACCTTTCCAATTAATGTTTTAGATATCAAGTCATACATATATTCTAGGTTTTCTGTTTGTGTAGAGTTCATTAATGCTATATACATTCCAAGATTCCAATCATTTATTCTTCTTCCTATTTCTTGTTCATCATAAACATTATCCAAATCTAAAAAAATATCCATTATAATTTACACCTTGTGCCATTGATCCTACAAATTCTTTAAATTCAGTTTGTTGTCCTACTGGTGTATGATTTGGTAATCTAGTTCGTTTCCTTGTTATTATTTCTAGATTAGGGTCTACTAATTCTTCCTTAGGATAATCATTTGCATCTTCGTTTATTATATCATCTGTTTCTATTTCTGTTTCTATGGGCCTATTAAATTCATCTTCTATATCATTTTCAGGTTCATCTTCTACGATTGCATTTACGCTTTTCATCTTTTGTAAGACTTCTATTATCTGGTTGTTTTCTTTTACTATTTCCGAGTCTTCTTCTTCTTCTATGAATTCTGCTACTTGTATCTCTTGATTAGCTAATTCAATGTTGCTATCTTTGTCTGTATCACTCTCAGTTTTTCATTACTAGTTGTACTTTCATCGCTTGTTTTAATAATTTTTCTTACTTTCTTTTTTCCTTTTAACCTTTTTATCTCTTCTCTAAGGATTTATATTTCTTCCTTTAATTCTCCTAATTCTTATTTTACCTCATTTAATTCTTGTTTTACTTCATTCAATTCTTCTTTTGTTTGTTTCAACTCTACTTTGGTTTCTTTTAGTATTTTCTTTGTATCTTTAAATTTGTATTTATATTTTTTTATATTTATTATACCATTCTTCATTATTGTGTGTTTTTAATTTGGTATTTTCTGTTTTCAATTCACATATTTATTGTTCTTGTTTATCTAGTTTTAGGTTTAAATATTCGTTGGTTGTTTTTTCTGCGTCTTTTAAGTAGATGTTTTCACCTTTTGAATTGTTATTACTGTCTGGTGTAGTTTTTTCTTTCTTTTTTATAGGATTATACTTGTATCTTTCTCTTTCTATTATATTTTTCCCATGGTTTTTTAAAAACGTAAGTACACTAGGTTCTTGGGTTTCCATTAAAATTGTCCTTTTTTATTTAATATTGCTAGACTATCCAATGTTTTTTCTACTTCTGTGGGTAATTTTGGTTTTATTTTACTAATATCTACCATTATAGGTTCTTTACTTCTTCTCCACACGTTTATCGGTACTAATTTTGGTTGTTGAGATGTAGTGCTAGTTATTGTGTTTTCTTGACAATAGGTTCATTTTCTCTTACTACTTGTTTACCTTTACCTTTATTTGTCTCTTCTACGAATATGTTAAGTTTTTTCAGTATTATTTTAACTGTTGGTACTTCATTTACATTCATAATTTTGTTAATTCTTCTCTTATTACTTCTTGCATCTGTGTTATGTTTCTTTTATTTCATCCATCATTATTAATGTATTTTTCATTTTTTCTCTTACTATTATTTCTTCCCATAACGCATTAATTTTTTCGTTAGGGTTAGTCAGGATTATTTATTTTCTTTTTCCATCCGTTTCCCATATCTATCCATATTTTGTCAAATTTATCACATTGTTGTTCTAACTGTTTTATCATTTCTTCTAGTTTTATTTCTTTTGCCTTGTATCTTAAGTATTTAAGTTGTGAAAATATTTCTTCTGATAAAGCTGTTTTTATTATTTTTTAATTTCTGTTTTTCTCTATTATTTCTCTTTGTATATTCATACTTTATTTACGAATCTTGTTTTTCCTTGATCATTTATTTCAATTTTGTTATTATTTATCTTATAATTTATCATGGTTAAAAAGTCACTTCCTAAAAGTAGTTCATTGAAACTGTCATATTCTATTACTCCTATATTTATCTTATATTATAAATCTTGGATTTTGAATCTTTTGGTAATTATTATTTCTCTTTGATAATTATAAGTTTGTGGGTCTATTAAATTACAATCATTTTCATTAATCTTACTTATATGTATAAAACTTTTAATAGCTCCAGTATTTATTTCAGCTATACAATATGTTGTTATTATACCTTTAAATATTATTACCTTAATTTTTAATCTATTTGTGTTTATATTTATTAAATCTAATATTCTAGGTTGTATAACACTAGTTTGTCGTGACATTATTGGTTCTTTTGTAATACTCAGTCTAGATCCTTCTATTTTTGGTATTAATCTTTTTGATGGTGTCAGAGTTCTGGTATTAAAATCCATAAATATTTCTTGGTACATTTTTTGTACTAAAATATTCATTTCATGTTGTTTTTTCACATGGTGATTTCCGGTTAGGGCATATATCATTTTTGTTTCTATGCTTATAACTTTACTTCCTGGTGACATATTTATTCCATCTAGTTTGTAATATAGTGTTAAGGCTAAGTCTTTATGTTCATCTTTTAATGATATACTAAAATCTGGTTGTACTGTAAATTTTAAATTTTGGTATATTAAATTTCCTTTTATTGCTGATATTAAAGCATCTTGTAGATTACCTAATATTTTATCATCTAATATGTATATTTGTATAGGTGTATCTATGTTCTTATGAAAATATGATTTTATAGTAAATTATATTCCTCCAAAGTATATATTTCTATACTTTTTAGCTTCTTTAGTAGATAGTTTTGCTAACTCTCTTTTTATTACTTCATCTGTTATCAAGTTTATTTTTGTTCTTCCATTTACACTAGTTGTGTCTATTATATTTTCATGCTTTTGTGCTATATTCCTATTTCTTTATTCTTTCAAACCATTTTGTTTTAAATATTTTCTTAATAGATAGTTCCTCTTTTTCGTCTTGTATTTTCTGATATATTTCTGGTTTAAAGCTTAATGTTTGTGTCATTCCTCCTTCATATGTATTCATTTGGTAGTAGGTTTCGTTAGATTCTTCTATTATCTCTTTTCCTTTATCCATATTTAAATATGTTGATGTACTTATATTGTTCTTTTATAACATCCTCCAAATTTGTACTTATTTCTGCTAGTTCGGTCTCTTCATCTATCATATTATAATAGTTCAGTCTTTTTATTGCTAATTTTTCCCCTTAATTCTAATAGATCACTATAATATTTTAACAATATTTCATTTTGGTTTCTTTTCTGTATTAAGAGGTTATTAGTTCTTCAAATAAAAAATTTCTTTTATTTAACATTCTAGTTTAGCTAAATTCTGGACGTTTCTTCATTGTTTATAACCTATTCCTTTTACAAGCTTTGGTAGCATGCATGAGTCGCTATCAATTGTAGATGAAATCAAAAATTTATATAAGGAAATTCAGATAAATAATAGGATTTCACACTTGGGATTTACACCTTAGAATTAAGGATTTTTGTTTTAAAACTTTCCCACTTCACTAAAAAGTTCCCTTATAACAAGGAATTCTATAGTTTATATATAATTTAAAAAATATTACTTGCTTATGCTGAATAATATTTTAATGAATGACACACTTCATGATTTGCAGATAGTGTTCCATTAATGGACGAAAGGGAAAAGTGAAAACTTCACTCAAGGACTTAGAGTTACAAAGTGAAGAAGAAGGAAAAGTGAAAATGTCATAGGATTGATCGAACAATGTCAGTAGAAGATATGGGCATGGACTTAACCGGATCAACGAAGAGTAACATATTGGGCCACTCAATTCGCCCAGTCCAGTTCAATAATCAACAGATGAAGTCAGCCCAATACACAAGTGTAAATAGAAGATTCCAAGTCACATGCAATACAAACAAATAAGACAAATTCTGTTAGTTTGTTATTTTAGATAGCCAATAAGAATAGCACAAATATGTATAGGTTTTCCTTTTCTTTTATAAGTTTATTCTTTACATAATTGTATAAATACATTGTAATTATGGAGAATTAATACAAAGGTATCAAAGTAGTGAGCTCGATTCAAACTTTTCATATCAAATTGTTTCTTCATCTTCTGTGTAGATCATCATGGCTGAAGCAACACCAAGTATTGTAGGAGCTGTTAGGTCCGGGGCTACGGATAAGCAAGAATATGTAAGAATAAAACCGTAACAGCTAGAACAATTCAAACAGTTTCTGGATGTTGCCGTCAATGTTGTGTCAACATCTGAGGCAACATTGTGATAAAATAGTTATAAACATTTATAGAGTAAATGCAGCGGAAAAGTAAAGAGACACAAGGTTTATATTTTCAAGGGTATATATTAATATATCCCTTGATGGTCAATGACCAAAGAATTGTATAAATTATATACAATTACAAATGAATTTCTTTTAACAAGGTTGAACAATAAATGCGAAAAAGAAATTACAAACAAAAGTGAAGTCGCAGATGACTTCAGCCTAAAGTTAAAAGATCTAAAAAGACAAATACAACATGTTCATTACTATTGCTTGAAATATAAGCTTGATCTAGAATCTGGACAACAATAGTAACGTGGACTAGATGTTGTTATACTACTTTAGGCTAAGTGTGTTGATCTAGTTTCTAAGGTGAATATGCGAGAGTTCTCTTGGTAATTCTTCTCGTTTAAATCTGGATATCGATACTCTGAAGTTCCCCTCTATTTATAGTGTGGAACTTCCCTTGAAATCCTCACTGGTTGGTTGCGGAGGCTGAGTAAAAGAAGGCTTCAGCTTGGACCGGTTCTTGCTCCTTAAAAAGCTCAACGTTCTGGACTTAGTCTTCACGCTGCTTCCTCTCCAAGCTTTGACTATTTCTTTTACCACGTTTTAAACATAGCATCATTGTTAGCTTGCCTAGGTCATTTTTTATTCACAGTAACACAACCTGTTTTGGCCGAAAAAATAGGCAAAATCGTTACAGAAATGTTGTCACAACATCGCAGGCAACATTCGTATTTTCATAAGATGTTGTCCTGAACATTTACAGATGTTGTTACAACATCCATCCAACATCAACAATCTCCCCCTTTTTGCCTTTCTTCACAAAACTCCATACGAAGCGAAAATGACTAGGTTACTGATTCCCGATGTAGTCCTTATATTCCAAGAATCAGTAGGATCAGTGCTATGCTCCCCCTTAACCTACAGTGTTAAATTCCAAGCAGTGTAGTATAGATGATTTGATTAGATAGGAGTTATGTTATGTTACTGTAGACTTATTTACAGCAATTGCGTAATCAGTCTATAGTAACTATTCATACCAATCCACATCAGGCAACCATATATAAATAGCTTTAGAAAACAGTCACAATGCCTGCAAGAACAGACCAAATATCCCAAAGTAAAATATTACAAACACAAATAATATTCCAAATGTCAGTATCTCCAATATTCAAATAAGCATTCATCATTGAATCAACAACTCCATCGGCATGATGATCCTTGACTAGAGTATCGAGTCACAGTAGCTTCCAGCCGCTTTCTGTGATCGATCACTCTGTGCAGCACCATCTTCATCTTCATAACATCAGAAGTTAGTCAACAATCAATCATCTCAACTCCTCTCCCCCTACATCATGGCCTGCATTCTCATCAGTAGTAGCTCCCCCTGTCTGTCTGCTTCTTAGTCAGCAATCAATCATCTCAACTCCTCTCCCCCTGCATCATGGCCTGCATTCTCATCAGTAGCAGCTCCCCCTGTCTGTCTGCTTCCAGCATCATCATCATCATCATCATCATCATCATCATCATCATCATCATCATCTCCCACTTTTTGTGAAGAAAGTAAGCCCACATAATAGTTCCTGGCTTGCACTAGGTCTTGAATTTGCCTATCAAGTTTAGCAATGTGTTGTCGAAGCCAGTCTTTGGACATTGGGACCTTTCCTTGAGAAATGTTGCCAGGAATGTCGACAACATCCTTTGATGTGTCAGTGTCCCATTCATCTTTCTTCCAGGGCAGGTCAATAATCATGTCCCTGCTGTTACACTGCTCGCTGTACTGAGTAAACCTCTAAGGCTAGACTCAGCTTTTCTCCTTTTGGAGTCTTAAAACCTTGGTTGAGCAGGATTTGAAAAATCAAGGAGGGGGTATGGAAGGGCAGAGTTGCTTTGTCTTTCTGCCAAGTTGACAACATAGTTGAATATAAGTGTTCCTAAGTCAACTTTCTGATTCATTCTAATCTTGAAAAGCAGTGATGCTTGATCAAGGGTCACTACTGTCTCGTTGATGGAGGGTAGCCAGTTGTATATAGCAAGTTTGTGCAAAGTGGCAAACAAGGTAGTGAGTTTTGACACAAGGCTGCGAGGAGCCCAAACAGTGATCAAATTCCCCGTAAGTTACTTGATCATCGAATTGAGTTCCTCCACAGTGGGGTTTGGTTGAGGTTCTCTTTCACTAATAATTATCCCAAGAGTGAAGTTGATGATATTAGGTGTAAAATCGTATACCTTGTTGTATAGGTACACTTTCCCAAATTTCTTTGAGGTTGTGTCCTTAACAACAAGCGTCAGATTAGCATAGAACACCCTAATCACCTTCTCACAATAAGGATTCTTACCAGATACAGAGCTTAAGATCTTTCGACTACTTAAGAAATCAACTAAACCATTTTTGGAGAATGAAGTTAGGTCAATCACCTTCTCCCCTCTATCTCCTCTATTTTTAAACCAATTCCAGTTATTGGAGCATGATTTAGTTTGAAACATGGAAGAGTAGGGAATTACCTCAGAATCTGTTTTAGATTCTGTGTTTTCTTGTTCGGATGAGGTGGCAGCAGGTGTTGCCTCGGATGTTGGGGCAACATAGTCTGGATCCATTTTCTCTTCTGTTGCCTTTGATGTTGAGGCAACATTTTAATCAAAATTCCAGTATGTTCTACGGACCCCTTTAGGAATGAAGTTTCGTAGAGGTGTGTCATCTGACATCTCTTCTTCTTCTTTTTCCTTCTCAGTTTTTGCTTGTGGAGTGGAAGTTGATGGAGTTCTGGAAGAACTGGGCACACTGAAATTGGTGTCAGTGCTGCTGCTTGTGGTAGTATCAACAGAAAAAGTTGACTCTTCCCTGGATCTTTTGGCAGCCTGGTATTCACCGAATTGGTTTTCGAAAACCATATTTGACCTTTGCGTCGGAAATGTCAATTTTGACTGTCTTGAGGCAAGGTTTGAGAAATCAGATGTTGCATCAACATCAATTGGGTTTCCATTATCGCCTGGGTAGCTCACCTGTAATGGATTATCTGATCCAAGCAGGATCATAGCCAGTGTGCAGTCCTCCTCGACCTGTTTCAAGTCATTAATGGAAGTATAATGCTTGTAAACCTTGGTGTTATTTGCTGAAAATATTTGGAAATATTAATAGCACTCAGATTATTACAGTACAAAATCATGAAGTTATTAGATATGCCATAGTCATCTAGCATATGTTGTAACCAAATCAGTTGAGCACAACAACTTTCGGCTGCCACATATTCAAATTCGACAGTCGAGAGTGATACACAATTTTGTTTACGACTGTACCATGAGACTAGATTATTGCCAAGATAAAAACACCCACCACTAGTGCTTTTCCTATCGTCTATATCACCGGCCCAATCCGAGTCACTATATCCTATTAGATTATGATTAGTGTCTTTGGAGTACCAAATTCCCAAGTCACTTGTACCGGTAACATATCGAATGATACGTTTTACAACATTAAAATGAGATACCTTGGGACTGGCTTGGAACCTGGCGCTAACACATATGCTAAACATGATATCGGGGCGACTGGCAGTAAGGTATAAAAGGCTACCTATCATAGATCGGTACAATATTGGGTCAACATCTTGTCCAACATCGTCTTTACATACCTGTTGCGTAGAGCCCATTGGAGTCTTCATGTGTTTAGCATTTTCCAGACCAAATCTCCTAACAAGATTCTTGACATACTTGCTTTAAGAAACAAAGATCCCATCTTCATTCTGTTTAATCTGCAAGCCTAAGAAAAATGTTAGTTCTCCAATCATGCTCATCTCAAATGTTGTCGACATTACTTCGACAAACGACTTCAAGAAGGATTCTGTAGTCGAACCAAAAACAATATCATCAACATAGATTTGAGCTATTATTACATCTACATCGTGTCTTTTAATAAATAATGTTCTGTCAGCTTCTCCACGGGTGAAACCAAACTCAACAAGAAAGTTAGTTAGACGACCATACCATGCACGTGGGGCTTATTTTAGTCCATACAAAGCTTTCTTGAGTTTGTACACATGATGTGGATGGTGCGGATCCTCAAATCCCTTTGGTTGTTTAACATATACTTCTTTGTCCAGGTATCCATTGAGGAAGACACCTTTAACGTCCATTTGGTGCAAGGTAATCTTTAGATAGCAAACAATAGCAAGAAGCATTCTTATTGACTCAATTCTAGCCACAGGAGCGAAGGTCTCGTCATAGTCGATACCTTCTACTTGTGTATATCCTTGAGCAACAAGTCGAGTTTTGTTCCTGACAATCTTTCCTAACTCATCTGATTTTGTTTTTGAATATCCACTTGGTCCCAATAACATTTGTGTTGTTTGGTCGTGGTACCAAGTCCCAAACCTCATTTCGGGCAAATTGTTCAAGCTCCTCTTGCATGGCTTGAATCCAAAAATTATCTTTTAATGCTTCCCCAATATTTTTGGGTTCCAAAGTAGATGTAAGACAAGAAATACTTACCTGTTGGTATATGGTGGACATGCATACATACCTTACCATTTCTCGGTAATTCACTGGCTCTTTCCATCTTGTACGCCTCTTCTCAAAAACTCCCCCTATCACCTGGTCGGGTGGATGGTTCCTTCTAATCCTCGATGGAGGGTCTCTTTTCACTTGATCATTCGCCCGAGCGCACTCCTCCTCGATTTCGTCCCCTGTGTTCTCTCTTTGAGGTTCAGATATTTCTTCTGATGTTGGGACAACATCTGGGACTACATCTGTTTCTTCAGTGGGTTGCTCCTCTTCAACTGCAACCACAATGTTGTTTTCTGAAGATCTACCAGATATATCCAACAGGTCATCAAAAATAACATTGACTGATTCTTGTATGGTCTTTGTCCGAAGATTGTACATTCGATAAGCATGGCTATTATGAGAGTAGCCAACGAATATTCCCTTATCACTCTTAGAGTCAAATTTGGCCAGTTTATCCCTGTCATTAAGAATATAGCACACACACCCAAAGACATGAAAGTACCGCACTGTAGGTTTCTTTCCATTTATCAGTTCATAGGGTGTCATCTTGGTCCCTGGCCTTAAATAGATTCTATTAGTTATGTGACATGCCGTGTTCAAGGCTTCTGCCCAAAACCTCTTTGACAATTGCTTAGAACTTAACATAACTCTAGCCATTTCTTGTAAAGTTCTGTTCTTTCTCTCAGCAACCCATTTTGTTGTGGTGTTTTTGGTGCCGAAAATTCATGGAATATGCCTTTCTTTTCACAAAAATTTGCAAAGGTTTGATTTTCAAACTCCTTTCCATGATCAGATCTAATTCTAAAAATCGAAGAACAAAACAGGTTCTTAATCCTAGAGTAAAGTGTTCTAAACATATCAAAGGTTTGTGATTTTTTCTTTAAAAAATAGATTCAAGTGAATCTGGAAAAATCATCTACTATCACATAAGAATATCTCATCCCTCCTAGGCTATCTACCTCGATTGGACCCATAAGATCCATATGCAATAATTGAAAACAATGAGACGTACCTGAATGTTGTCCGTCATGTTGGACAACATTGTGAGAGACTCGGGTCTGCTTTCCTTTCAAACAATCTTCGCATAGTGTTTTATCTTTTGGATCCAGTCTGGGAATGTCTCTGACAGCTTCAAATGAGATCAGCTTCTCCAAGGTGCCGTAGTTGACATGTCCCAACTTTTGATGCCAAAGTGTTAAGTCACCTACCTTTGCGGAGTTGCACAACTCTTGTCTACCTACTAGATAGCAATTATCTCATGTTCGGGTTCCTTACATGACACATTTATCCGCAGAATCTGTAACCTTGCATCCAAGCTTGTTGAATTTCACCTCAGGATCATCATCACATAGTTGGCTTATGCTAAGAAGATTAGCAACCAAACCTTCTACATGAAGAACATTTTTCAAGGCTGGTACATCCGGAACATTAAGAGTTCATGTACCAATTATCTTACTCTTACTTCCTCATCCAAAGGTCACGTATCCTCCATTGAATGCTTCATACTCCTTCAATAGGCGTTTGGTACATGTCATATGACGTGAGCAACCACTATCGAAATACCAAAACCCTGTAATGTTAGTACGCAAAGCAGTTATGCACACATTACATTTCAGATTCAGTTTGGGTACCCATTCCTTTTTCTTCCTACTGCTTTCAGCCTGGTTGCTTTGAATGTTGTCAGTGACGTTGGGCAACATTGCTGACGACATTTTAGGCATTATTCTGAGTGCAGAGTTTTGAAGTTTGTAGCAGTAGGGCATAAGATGTCCTGACTTTTTATAGAAGCTACATACAAACTTCGATCCAATCTCAGTGATATGAGAATTACTCGGATTTTCTTTGACAAATTTTATCCTCTCAGTTTGACTATGGATTCTGGAAGTATTTGTTTTGCTAGGATATTGGTACCCAAGCCCAACCCTTGTAGGTTTATTGAAGTTCAATATTTCATCCAGTTTGGAGGTTCCCATGTTGAGCCTTTGAAAGGTGGTCTCAGCTACGTTCAATCGTGCACGAATCTTACCAAGCTCTAAGTCCTTCTTGGTAAGTGCCACCTCTAATCGGCTGATTGTGCCTTTCAGATTGCTATTCTCAAGAGTCAATAATTTTGCTTTTGAGTCTAGTTGCTCAGATTCAGTGATTAAGGCTTTACAAAGACTTTGTAATTCCTTTATTACGTCGTCTTTGGAGTCAACTAGATCCAAATTTACAGCCTCAGATGAAGAATTAAATCCACTAAAACAATTTACATCAGAATAGTCAAAGTATACATACCTCTCTGATGTTGTTCCTGATGTTGTCGCAACATTGTCAACAACATCTTCATCGTCGAATAGTGAGTGTTCAAACACGGATGCCAGCATTGTCTGTGGTTCTTCTTCTTGATCTCCTTCCTCCTCTTCGTTCTCATCATCGCTAAGAGTTACCCACATGACCTTATCAATTTTTCTAAGGGTGTTTGCACACTCATTAGCATTGTGTCCCCAACCCGAGCATGCATGACATTGCACTCCCTCGAGTTGTTTGGGATTGAAATTGGTACTGTCGGAGTTAGATTTCCTTAGTGGATTGTGATTACTTTGATCAGAAGGTGACCTATTCGACTGTTTATTAAAGAGTGGGTTTTGATGCTATTTGTATTTGGCTTTATTGCGATCATTATTGATCTTTCTCACCATCGAGTTGAATCGACGAGTAAGTAAGGCAACAGTTGCACCATTTTCCAGTTCCTCCAAGTTTTCTTCCTCATTTTCCAATTCAGTTTCCGAGGTTTGTCCTTGGAGTGCCAAAGTTTTGTCTTTATACAGATCTCTTTGTCTCTTCATGTTCATCTCATATGTTTGAAAGATGTTCATCAAGGCATGTAGATCCATATTAGCAAGATTATGGGCCTCTTCAATAGCACAAATCTTAGTATTAAACCTTTCAGGAAGAGATCTGAGAGCTTTATCCACAAGTTGTGTGTTGGTTAAAGGAGAACCAAACACTTGACACTGATTAGCAATGTCAATTAACTTTTCAAAATAGGATTTTATGTCTTCAGATTCTTCCATCCTTAAGCGTTCGTATTGGCTCAAAATCATGCGAAGCTTTGTACGTCGTACACTTGAGGTACCTTCACAATGAGTTTGTAAGGTCTCCCAAGCATCCTTGGCCGTAGTACAATTCTGGATAAGTTTAAACATATAGAGATCTACCCATCCAAATATCGCATTTACGGCCTTTTCATTGAAGCTCGCACTGTTGATCTCTTTCGCGGTCCATTCAGATTCGGGTTTGGTAAGTACATCACCATCCTCGTCTGCTGGGTACTTGGGAATTACATAGCATTCAGAAACTGATCTCCAAGCTCGAACATCAATGGATTTGATATGCGAACTTAGTCGGATTTTCCAATAGGCATAGTTAGTTCCGTCAAGAATTGGAAGTCTACCAACGTTTTGTATAGCTGAGTCCATAGCCGTAATATTCAGAATCAAACACTTATTATATCAAGTGTTGGCTTTGATACCACTTGTTAGGTCCGGGGCTACGGATAAGCAAGAATATGTGAGAATAAAATCGTAACAGCTAGAACAATTCAAACAGTTTCTGGATGTTGCCTTCAATGTTGTGTCAACATCTGAGGCAACATTGTGATAAAACATTTATAAACCTTTATAGAGTAAATGCAACGGAAAAGTAAAGAGACACAAGGTTTATATTTTCAAGGGTATATATTAATATATCCCTTGATGGTCAATGACCAAAGAATTGTATAAATTATATACAATTACAAATGAATTTCTTTTAACAAGGTTGAACAATAAATGCGAAAAAGAAATTACAAACAAAAGTGAAGTCGCAGATGACTTCAGCCTAAAGTTAAAAAATCTAAAAAGACAAATCCAACATCTTCATTACTATTGCTTGAAATATAAGCTTGATTTAGAATCTGGGCAACAATAGTAACGTGGGACTAGATGTTGTTATACTACTTTAGGCTAAGTGTGTTGATCCAGTTTCTAAGGTGAATATGCGAGAGCTCTCTTGGTAATTCTTCTCGTTTAAATCTGGATATCGATACTCTGAAGTTCCCCTCTATTTATAGTGTGGAACTTCCCTTGAAATCCTCACTGGTTGGTTGCGGAGGCTGAGTAAAAGAAGGCTTCAGCTTGGACCGGTTCTTGCTCCTTAAAAAGCTCAACGTTCTGGACTTAGTCTTCACGCTGCTTCCTCTCCAAGCTTTGACTATTTCTTTTACCACGTTTTAAACATAGCATCATTGTTAGCTTGCCTAGGTCATTTTTTATTCACAGTAACACAACCTGTTTTGGCCGAAAAAATAGGCAAAATCGTTACAGAAATGTTGTCACAACATCGCAGTCAACATTCGTATTTTCATAAGATGTTGTCCTGAGCATTTACAGATGTTGTTACAACATCCATCTAACATCAACAGGAGCAAACAATGTTGAGAAGGCTATCACTTATGATGTCAGTCACCCTTATCATCTATATAGTTCCGATAGCCCAAGTATGACTCTAGTCAATACGATTTTTATGGAAGAGGGTACCTAGGGTGGAGGAGATCTATTCTTCTATCTCTATCAGCCAAGAGAAAATTTGGTTTCATCAATGGAGCTTGCAAAACTCCAAATCTGAACTCTGCTAAATATGAGCAATGGAGTTGTGTGAATGACATGGTAATCACTTGGATCTAAAATGTACCAACAAAGGACATTGCTCACAGTGTGATATATTCAAAGACAACAAAGGATTTTTGGGAAAATCTAGAACATAGATTTGTCAAATCAAATGGTGCCAAACTCTATCACCTGACAAAAGAACTCACAGCCTTAGTACAAGAAAATAATGGTGTTGTTAGATACTTCACCAAGCTCAAAAGATTGTGGGATGAGCTTAATGGACTTAATGTGATTGTATGATGCACATGTGTGTGTGTAAAGGGAAGGCTAAACTCACAAAATCACCGGAAGATTAAAGGTTGATTCAATTTTTGATGGGTTTAAATGACATCTATACTAAGGCAAGAAGGAACATACTCATGATGAATCCTTTGCCTAGTATGGATCTTGTATATTCACTACTATTGCAAGATGAAAATCAGAGGGAAGTATATGCTAATGCACAATTTTCATCTGATTCTTCATCATTTATGGTTGCAGGGCAAAGTAAGCAACATAATGATCAATTGTTATATGAGTTTGCTACATTCATGGTAACATGGCAAGTGTCACGTTCCAAATCGGGAAACGTGTGGGCACCTACCTTTTTTTCACCCGGTAGGTGAACCCGCTGTTGACACCCAATTTTCTCCCATCTTTTATGATTTTATTTGCAATTTTTAATATTTTTGACACTTTAAAACAATTTTTAAATATAGGCATATATATGTATATATATCATTATTATTTGCATTTTTATTGTCATTTGCATTATATATATATATATATATATATATATATATATATATATATATATATATATATATATATATCATAATCATGCTTTTATCCTAATATTATATGTTATTTTATTTTGACAAAACGGCATCGCATTTTTATTTTTTATCTTTTAGCACCAAACATTTCCCAAATATTATATTTTTATCATATTGTCATCTTTACAATTTATAAATTTTGCAAAGCTTTCTTTTTATATAATAAAACCCCTTTTATATTTTTAAACTCACCACCCACTTTTTATTTCCCCAACCCAAAACAATTCCTACCCAACCCAAACTAAAACCCATTTTCGTCCAAGCCCACTCCCCTTTTAACTCCCAATATCCTTTACTCCCCCTTTTATTTTTCGGACCCCAACTGACCAGGCCCAACCGAAGCGCCAACCCAACTCCCCCAAGCCCAATCGGATCGGCCCATTGATCAAACACCCATTTTCTTATACCCAACTCCCTTCCCTTTATTTCCCCCCTTTAAGATAAAACCCTACACTCAAAAAAAAAACCTCTCTCAACCAAACCCCCCCATCAGCCGCACACACCCCACGCCCCCCATACCGGCGACCCCACGTCGTCGGTCACCTCACCCCTGCCGCCACACACACCCATACCCCTAACCCCCGTCGCCGACACCACCAACCAACCCATATCTACACCCCCTAAAATCCGAAAACCCATCCATAAAATACCCCTTTTTTGTTCACTGTTTGGGGGTCGATTTCTTGTGGATTTTTGTCCGAAAAAAAAAGGAGTTTTGGTCGGAGCTTACGTCGGAAATCGGGTATTATTTTGCCTTTTTTGCTCACTATCGGGTCGGGTCGGGTCAACCGATTTAGGCAAGTTTTTCCATTTTTTTTATGCTTTTATATCTTCTTGTTGGTTATCTGAAAAAATTGGAAAGAAAAATCGTTCGGGTCGGGGTCACTGTTCCGGTCGGGTCGACTGGTTTGAATGAATTTCTAGATTTTGTATGTTTATATTGTACTGGTTGGTTATCTGAAATTTGGAGAAAATCGATTCGGGTTGAAAAACATCCGATTCGGGTCGGGTCACTGACCCGGGTCTGGTCGATCCGGTTCGGTTAATTTCCAGATTTTTGTATGTATATATTGTGTTGTTGGTTACCTGAAATTTGGGAAAAATCTATTTCGGGTCGGGGTCACTGTTCCGGGTCGGGTCACTGTTCCGGGTCGGTCGACCCGGTTCAAATAAATTTCCATATTTCATGTTCTATATTTTGTTGTTTATTATCTGAAAAATAAAAAAAATGTTTGATTCCGGGTCGGATCAACCCGAAATCCGGCCGGATCATCTTTGCTTCAGTGTCCGTGTCGGGTCGACCGGTTCGGTTAAATTTCCGTATTTTGTGTTTAATATTTTGTTGTTGGTTATCCGATAATTCCAAAAAAAATGTTTGATTCCGGGTCGGGTCGACCCGAAATCCGGTTCGGGTCATTGTTCAGAACCCGAGTCTGATTTTTCCGAATCCTGCTTCAGTCCAAAATTTTCGGAATTCGGGTCTTACGTTTTAATTGCAAACTGTTTGTTTATTTTCGCATTTTAACATCCGTACACAGATTGTCTTACTGATTTAAATAAATACTGCATTTATGCCGATGAAATTAAATTCGAGGCCGCGCTTTTCTTTTTCGTTTCTCTATTTTTTATTTACTGTTTTAAACATCCGTGCATGGATAGTCTTACTGTTTTACTGTTTTGAATTAAATACTGCATTTTGGCCAATGAAATTGAATTCGAGGCCGCGTCCCTTCGGATATCATTTCTCAATTTCTGTTTTTCTTTTCTTGTTTTCGACACCATTTTACTGCTTTGAATATTATACTACACTGGCCGATGAAAAAATATCCGTCGATTTTTGAGGCCTCCACAGTTGTAAAGACGGAAAATAAAGCTTCTGGGCAAATGATGAAACTTAAATCTTTTTCACTTGAGAGACCAACACGTTTGGTAGGCAAGGCAACTAAAATGACCAACGAGTCATATGTTCGCAGCCACGACGTAATTGGAATGATCTTTTCAAAATTTAAGTCTGAAGCCCTCCGTAATCAGAACATTTATTATTTTGGATACGGATCCGAAGTTATGTATATTCAATTGTTTCTAACCGTTTATTCGTGACAGCTTGCAAGGGATAAAGTCAAAGAAGGCGAATACCCCTCGGAGATTATTTATTTTATTGTTGCTTTTTTTTTTACATTCTTTAATTCAGCTTTATTTCATTATGTATTGTAATATTATTGTACTCCTGAAATTATTGAAATATTTAGAATAGGTAGATTAATTAATAGGGTAGTCAAAAACTTGAAACCCATCGCTAGTTTATTTATTTTTAGGCTCAGTTAGTTTAAAAATCGTTAATCGCTAGTTTATCTATTTTTAGGCCCGTTGCCCATAAAAAATCACCTTGCATATATTTTTATCAATTTTCATACAGATGCATATTTATTTATTTTTTCTCTCAACGTTACATGTACAAAATGCATCATTTTATTATCTACTTGCAATATTATTTTTATACTTGTAAAAACATGTATTTTCTTAGTACAATAATTAACCTGAATTTGATCGGATAACCGCAAGTTAGCGGATCTTAAAGGATGCCTAACCCCTTTCCTTTAGGATAATAAATAACCCTTACCCAGAATCTCATTAGTTTTGTAGACCATAAAATCAGAGTTATTTTGCAGCTTTTAGTTAACATGCAGGTGCCCTAATTCACCTTAGAATAATTAGGTGGCGACTCTTCAAAACAAGCATTTTTTAATCCATCCGGAGGGAATCGACGCCATCGCGTCGCGAAGCCCGCGGGTCAAAATCGGGCGCGACACCCGCCCCTTAATCACAACTCAATCAATAATAAAGTACAACTCAACCATCAAATATATATAATAAGTCTATAATAGATAAGGAAATAATACAGATGTAATACAACAATTCCAAGGAATCTGGTCTAAGGCCGTACAAGAGCCACTACTACATAACTGCAAGTCTGAATATGAATACATAGTTTGAAAAGTAAAATACTGTCCCAGAATAGCAAAATAAGATAAGTAAATAAAGAAAGACATCCGGGCTACAGATCCATCCATGTGCTCACCCTAGATGCTGGTCAACAAAGCTTCGAGAATCAGTCACGAGGAGAGGAAGTGGACCTTGTCACGTACTCTGCACTCATAAAAGAATGCAGCAAGATAGTATCAGTACAAAAACTATGTATCGGTAAGTATCATAGGCCGACAATAGTTAAAGTTAATATATAAAGTAAGAGACTGAAAGACAGACTTGCTCATAATTAGGTATAAACACAACACAGTCCAAGAATAGCATCACAATTACAAAATACCAAGTCTGAATTCAATAAGTATGAATATGCGAATATGAATGCATATGCAATGCAATGATACATACACACTCCGGATGGAATACCTCCACGCCTCGATAGTCATGACATATGGGAGAACCGCGAAGTCCATGTACCTGCCGCGCGTACGCCCCGATCCAATATATGTTGTGAAACCCGCAACCAAATCCTATATATTTATATATATATATATATATATATATATATATATATTGCATTCGGTGTGTGTATATATATATATATATATATATATATATATATATATATATATATATATTGCATTCGTGTGTTGCTAGACATAACTTCTTCTTTAGTTGGTTCGTTAGTTAGTTCTTCAGTTGAGTCTGTTGGAAGTATTTCTAAGCTTTCATAAATCGTTTCAACAAGTGCTTTACAACCGTATACTTTAATAGTAGGATTTAATACAACACCAATAAAATAAATAGTGAGAATAGGAAAAAATATTTTTTAATTGTATAAACATTTTTTAATAGCTGGCTTGTAAGTTGTTTTTTGCATATATTCATTAATTAACAAAAATATTAGAGCTATATAAAATAACATAAATGAAATAGTAGGATAATAAATCTCAAAAACTTCTTTAGTAGCTAGAAAAAATTTCTCTAAAAATGTGATAAGTTCTAAAATTTTATCTCAATCATCATCTACAAGCATATCCGTTGGATTTTGATTATGGGCGTTAAATAATAATGTTATAGGTCTTCTATACTCGTGAGCAATACAAAAAATTCCACCTAGTCGAAACTTCTTCTAAAAATTTTCTATAAGGTAATCCACAATCATGACAATTTTTTTATACTCTTTGCGTCTTTGTATTTTATTACCTTTAAAAATAAAGTTTATAGCAAATTATACTTTATCAAGGATGTTTTTAAAAAGTTTTAGGTCATCCTTTACAACTAAGTTATAAATATGACATGCACATCTAATATGAAAAATATGGGGAAAAAATGGAGTAAATCGAGTTTTTAAAATGTTTACAACATAATCATTAGAAGAAGCATTATCTAATGTAACAGTCATAATTTTATCAGTAATTTCATAATATTCACAAATTTCATGAATATTTCTTGAAATAAAAGCTCCAGTGTGCCTATCATCAATATATCTATATGCTAATATATATTTTTGCATAGACCAATTATGATCTATCCAATGACATGTGACAGTTAAATAATCATTACTATTAGTACTACGGCCTATATCATAAGTGATAGCCACTTTGCCATTAAAATGATATAATGCATAACGTAAATACTGTTGATATTCATGTGCAAGTTCAAAAACATCTCTTCTAACAGTTGATCTAGGAAAACCGTTAAAAGTTGGACTATATGTTTCTCTAATGTAATGAATAAAATCAGGAGAGGAAGGAAATGAAAAAGGCAAATCCTCCACAACAACTAATTTTGCTAAATTTTCCCTATCTCTCTGTTTATCATATTTAGGACATATAATCCCCCCCGGTCATCGGGTTAATTCGACCCTGTACTTGGTCGGGTACACTATGTGAACCCGACTTAGAAGACATTTGCACACCCGATTTTCAGCTAGGTATTGGTTATACCTTGCTTTGTGAGAGTTTTTTACATGTCTTATTAAACCTCCCGTCCCACCTTGACCTTTTTCAGTTTTAAATTTATAAACTTCGCGACAAATTTTACATAAAGCTAGTTGATTATCAATGTCCCCATCAAAAAATTCCATGTAGGTGATTTTAATTTTCGTTGTTTTTGGCCTCGACTCATACTAGGGGGAATTGGAGGCATTCCAGTTTCAGTTTGAGACTCATTCTGAGCCTGAGGTGGAGGTGCACTAGTGGGTGTGTTAACTAAATTATCTTCTAATTCATTTTCTAAATTAAAGTCTGGTTCAGATGTAGAATACACCTCATGATCTAATGGTATGTTAATATTAACATTAAAAAAATCAGTTTCATCTATATGAGTGAAATCATCGTAATTGGGATTACTAGAAGATGCACCCCTACCCCTGTTACCCCTAGTACCTCTACCAGAAAAACGTCAATTTCGTTCCATTATAATTATATAAATAAATAATTAAAGATAATGAAATTAAGTACGATAATTAAAATTAAGTAACAATAATAATTTAAAGAAGGAATGAAGGTACCAAACGTCAATGTAGCGTCAACGTGTAATCGATGTTGAAAATTTAAACTTTGCCCGATGATCCTCAAGCTAGTTTCCAACTTCACTCCCAATTTTTGAACTTTGATAGAAATTAGCAAATAAAATATAATATTTAGTAGGCAATGTAGACTTGTAGAGAGAGAGAGAGATAGAGAGATTAGAGAGACGGTAGGAAGATTTGTGAGAAAAATAAAAAGGAAAATGGGGTATTTATAGTTGAGAAATAGGGTTAAAGTGTAAATATACTAACTTAGGAGTTAAAAATAAATATTAAGGGGGTAGGGGTTTATGGGGTGAGGTGGCCAAAATGGTTGTTATAGCCGTTGTCAATGACTAAAATTGAAATTGGAACGTTGTGTAACGACTATTTATGCAAAGGGGGACGGGGACAGGGCGGGGAGGGTGGTGGGGCGGCACGGGCGGGACGAGCCCTAGACCCGTCCCGAGTTCGATCCCCGACACCGTCATTTCCATCCCATTTTTTAAGGGGGGTCGGGGCGGGGCGGGTAGCGGGATGGGCCGGTTCGGGATAGGGCCTACTCGGCACACTAGACACCCTTACTTATAACTTATCAGAGGTGTGATACTCACAATGCAGTACATATTCAAAGTATCATGGTGTTAAACAAGGTAATATACCCGTGATATACACTGAATATACATAAGTATATATCACAGGTATACAGAAGCAGTGGCCCAGCAAAGCAGTGAACAGTGGCCCAAATCGACAGAGCTGAGGCTGAGGCCCATCACGGGATTTGCCTATCAAGCCCATCACGGGCAGTGGCTAGACTTGTATATTAGGAAAGTATATTTAGTGTATATTGTAGTGTATTTGTTACCATAATTGTATAGCTAGAATTATGGTAGAATAAGGTTTTAGGAATAGAATAGGAATAAGATTCTCCCATTTTGTAACTTGTATATATACCTTACAATTAATGAAAATAATCAAGGGGTTTATTTCTTTCATGGTATCAAGAGACTAGGTCTAACAAAGTTTTCTCTCCCAAAACTTTGTACCCTTCGGCCGAACCCCCCCCCCCTCTCGGGTTTTTCTCTTCCAAAATTTGTCTTCCGCTATCCAAATCTCTCTTACTATTCCCAAATTTCCCGTCCTTCTTTGTTCTTTCAATATGTCTAAGAACAATTATCATCCTGCCCTCATGGTTTCTAACGTCAAGAATAATATCCCTATTGTGCTTGATATGGAAACCGTCCATATGCGATGTGGGCAGAATTGTTTAAAATTCACGCTATCATCTATCAAGTTATCCATCATATAATTCCTCCCGCTACACCTCTTCCCGCGGAGGATCCTCAGTTATGGATTACTCTGGATGCTACCGTTCTCCAATGAATCTATTCCACTATTTCGATTGACCTTTTACAGATGATTATTAAGCCGGATACCACGGCTATGGCTACCTGGAATAGATTGCGTGACATATTCCAAGATAACCAACATTCACGTGCCGTCACACTCGAGCAGGAATTCTCCCTAGTTCACATGGAAGAATTTCCAAACGTATCTGCATATTGCAAGAAACTCAAGGAGTTGGCGGATCAACTCTGTAATGTTGGCGCACCTGTAACAAATAATCATCTGGTTCTACAATTGGTTGCCTGCCTTTCGGAGGCCTATAATGGAGTTGGAACTCTCCTTCGTCAAAGCAACCATCTTCCCACCTTTTATCAAGCCCACTCCATGCTTACTTTGGAAGAAGCCGGTTTGGCTAAAAAGGCAGCTACCGGAGCAAGCCCCGTCGTCATGATGGTGTCCTCCACAAATTCTTCAGGTTTTGTTGACAATTTGGGCCAAAACCATACTTATGGTGGCGGCAAAAATAATCGCAAGAATAATAACAAAAACCGCGGGGCAAACGCGGCGGTTTCGGTGGTCAGCAAACAGGCAGTAGGCCCCGGCCAGTGAACAGTGGCCCACCATCCTACTGGTCCCAGCAGTGGGCCCCATGGCAGTGGGGATGGGGCAATAGGCCATGGGTCAACAACCCCTATTTTCCAGCAGCGTCCAGCAGCCAGTGGCCTGGCCAGTCCTTCAGGCCCAACAACCAGCAGTCACGGCCCACTGCCCATTGGCACAACAATTCCAGCAGTTTCGGCCATTCCAGCAGTTACGGCCCACAGTCCAGTTCTGAGATTCTTGGGCCCCGGCCTCCGCAAGCTCACCACGCAGCGGGCCCCACTCCCACCGACATTGAGGCCGCAATGCACACACTTGGGTTGATACAACCGGATCCAAATTGGTACATGGACACCGGCGCAATGACACACATGACCTCCGATCAAGGTACTCTCTCGTCTTATTCCAATTTGAGCAACCCTCGTGGTATAATTGTTGAAAATGGTAACTCTATTCCAATTAAGGGTTATGGTCATAAAACATTGTCTCCCCCAATCCACCCCTTATCTTGAAAAATACTTTACATGCCCCCAAATTGATTAAAAACTTAGTGTCTGTCCGCAAGTTCACCACTGACAATTCCGTTTTTGTTGAATTTGATCATTTTGGTTTTTCTGTGAAGGATTTCAAGACGGGGAGTCCTCTCATGAGGTGTGATAGTAGGGGATATCTATATCCTATCACACCCGGTTTCAGTCCATCGAGTCAAGCCTTGCCTTCAGCTTTTGCAGTCATTTCTCCTTCCTTATGGCATGCTCGCCTTGGTCATCCGGGATCTTCTATTTTATCCGTTTTAGATAAAAATAGCTTTATTTCTTGTAAGGGTACGAGTCGTACTCAAATTTGTCAATCTTGTTCGTTAGGAAAACTTGTTAAGTTGCCATTTGTGGACTCAAATTCTCATACGTCAATGCGATTTGATATTATTCATAGTGACCTATAGACGTCTCATGTTCTAAGTTCATTAGGTCATCGATATTATGTTCTTTTTTTGGATGATTATTCTAAATTTATGTGGACGTTTCCAATTGCCAATAAATCTCAAGTGTTTTCTGTCTTCATAAAATTTAGAGCATTCATTAGAACACAATTCGAAAGAGAAATAAAAAATATTCAATGTGATAATGGGAAAGAGTATGAAAATAGGGTGTTTCAGGAGTTCTGTGATAATAATGGGATCAATTTTCGTTTTTTGTGCCCTCATACATCTTCTCAAAATGAGAAAGCCGAACGCAAAATTCGTTCCATAAATAACATTGTCCGCACTCTCTTACTTCATTCTTCTATACCCCCATATTTTTGGCATCATGCTCTGCAAATGACAACATATCTCCTTAACATAATTTCATCCAAAGGTCTGACATATTCTTCCCCCTTCCAAATCTTATATAATAAGAACCCGTCTTATTCTCATCTTCGAGTTTTTGGGTGTTTGTGTTATCCGTTATTCCCATCCACCATAATTAACAAACTTCAGGCTCGGTCTACTCCGTGTGTATTTTTGGGTTATCCGTCAAATCATCGTGGTTACAAATGCTTTGATTTATCCTCCAAGAAAATCATAATTAATCGCCATGTCATTTTTGATGGAACCAAATTTCCTTTTACGAAAGTTCATACTCCCGAGCCTAGTTCGTATAATTTTTTGGAAGACCAAATATCCCCGTATATTTTTAGGCATTTTTCAGACATCTCCCGCACCCAAAACTCTCCAGCGGGCCCACTGCCCACTGGTCCCACTGGCACGTCTCGGTCGAAGATCGGCTAGTTCTCTCACCGGGCCGCCGGTGATTGGGCCGATCCGCCCACCACCACCGGAACCCGGTCCAGTCCCAATTACCGTTCTCGGCCCAGCTTCTGCGTCCAGTCTTGGGCCAGCAGGCCCACTGCCTGCTGGCCAGTCCATCCCAAGCCCAACAAATTCTCACAATTCACTCAATTCTTCCTCGAGTCATAGACCGATCACTCGTAGTCAACGGGGTATTTTTACACCTAAAAGACATTTTAATTTACATTCTGATGTCTCTAAATCCCCATTGCCCCGTAATCCTGTGTCCGCCTTAAATGACCCGAATTGAAAAATTGTTATGACTGATGAATATAATGCTCTTATTGATAATAAGACCTGGGAGTTGGTGCCCCATCCATTTGGTATTAATGTTATCAGGTCTATGTGAATTTTTGCTCATAAAGAGAATTCAGATGGGTCATTTGCTCGGCATAAGGCGCGGCTTGTGGGTGATGGTAAGACTCAGCAGGTTGGGATAGATTGTGGGGCGACATTTAGTCTGGTGGTCAAGCCAGATACCATTCGCACTGTGCTTAGCCTGGCTCTTTCTAAGGCATGTCCTATTCATCAGTTGGATGTCAAGAATGCTTTCCTATATGGTGATCTCAAGGAAACAGTATATATGCATCAGCCGTTGGGGTTCAGGGATCCTAACCGTCCTCATCATGTCTGTTTGTTGAAAAAGTCCTTATATGGGATTAAGCAGTCTCCATGGGCCTGGTATACGAGGTTTGCTGACTATGTTTCGACACTTGGGTTCACTCACAGCAGGTTAGATAATTCCTTGTTCATCTACCGCCGTGGTTCGTCCTTGGCTTACATTCTGTTGTATGTGGATGATATCATTTTGACGGCCTCTTATGATGCATTACGCCAGTCTATCATGGCCATGCTCAGCTCTGAGTTTGCTATGAAAGACTTAGGGTCCTTGAGTTACTTTTTAGGGATTGCCGTCAAGCGTCACTCAGATGGTTTGTTTTTGTCTTAACGAAAGTATGTAACTGAGATCATCGAGAGAGTCGGGATGTCCTCCTGTAAGTCCACTTCCATTCCAGTTGATGCTAGGCCCAAGCTTGGGGCCGCGGCCGGCGTCCCTTACGAGGATCTGATCCACTATCGCAGTCTTACAGGGGCCCTCCAGTATCTTACCTTTACCAGACCGGATATTACGTATGCTGTTCAACAGGTGTGTTTATTCATGCATGATCCCAGAGTTGAGCACATGAACGCAATCAAACGCATCATTCGATATATTCAGGGGACACTGGACTATGGTTTGCATTTGTATCCTTCATCTACATCCACACTTGTCGCATACACAGATGCTGATTGGGGTGGTTGTCCCGACACCAGACGATCGACGTCTGGCTACTGTATGTTCCTTGGCAACAACTTGGTCTCCTGGTCGGCAAAGCGTCAGGCAACTCTATTACGCTCAAGTGCAGAGTCCGAATATCGAGGGGTAGCGAATGTGGTCTCCGAATCATGTTGGCTACGTAATTTGCTTTTGGAGCTTCATTGTCCGATTCAGAAGGCAACCTTGGTATATTGCGATAACATTAGTGCCATCTACCTTTCAGGTAACCCGGTTCAGCACCAACGCACTAAGCATATTTAAATGGACATTCACTTTGTCCGTGAAAAGGTTGCTAGGGGTCACGTTCGCGTACGCCATGTCCCGTATCGTTATCAAGTTGCAGACATCTTTACAAAGGGTCTACCTGCTGTCCTTTTTGAAGATTTTAGGGACAGTCTCAGCGTTCGAAGACCGCCCGCTATAACTGCGGGGGTGTGTTAAATAAGGTAATATACCCGTGATATACACTGAATATACGAAGTATATATCACGGGTATACGAAAAGATGGCCCGGAAAGCGGTGGACGGTGGCCCAAATCGACGTAGCCGAGGCTGAGGCCCATCACGGGATTTGGCTGTCAAGCCCATCACGGGCAGTGGTTAGACTTGTATATTAGGAAAGTATATTTTGTGTATATTGTAGTGTATTTGTTACATAAATTAGGATATACACTTACCATAATTGTATAGTTAGAATTATGGTAGAATAAGGTTTTAGGAATAGAATAAGAATTTGATTCTCTTATTTTGTAACTTGTATATATACCTTATCATTAATGAAAATAATTAAGGGGATTATTTCTTTCACATGGACACTGTTGTAGAGTTTATGTAGGATGTATGCTTAGTTTTTGGACTATTTTTCTAGTATTTTAAATCAAGGTGTAATGATGCTTCAAAGCACAGTATTTATGCGTTCTCTCCCTCTCTCAAGTTTTTGGACTTTTTCGTAATATTTTAATCAAGATTTAATGATGCTTCAATGCACCTTATTTATATTTTCTCTTACTGATTAGGGATGGGATCACCTCCAGTGCATTATTGTCCAGTAATCCTCAATGCAGTGTTGGATGCTGGACATGTGTACAATTAAAAATGATGGTCTGGATTTCATAATATTATTACTTATTTCACATATTAAAAAGTCTTCACAGAAAACAAAAAGTGGCAGCCAACATTTAATTCTCAAGAAAAATGACATTGCATCATTTGCTATCACAAAGAAATACTACCAATCTTCCCTATAGATTCTTCAAATATACTCATAGTGACGTAATCAATACACTGAAGTAATGTATTTTAAATTAGAAAAATCAACTCATTTCATCGGGTGTGGGGAGAAAAAGAATGGGTTTATTTTGAAAGCTCCATTAGATTAATTCTTGTGGGTAAACCAGAAAGTCAATATAAAAAAAGTTTTGCTCATTCTAGATCAAGTTCTTGACAGGGAGGGTGTAACGACTTATTCTGTCGTTATGTGTATTTTGACTATTTTAACTCCGTTAACTCGAATTTCGAAGTTATCGAACGATTTTAGTAGAAGATGAGAAATTAGAACCTTAAAGTATGCAAGTATTGATCAATAGTTGACTTTTGTGTGAACAAATCCTTTTAGGAATTCCGTCGATTCCGTGAAGTCCGGAGGGTCGTTTATGACTTGGTGGGATGGTTGGTTCGGTTCCCGATGCCCTCAAAAGTATTTTTGGCTATTGGTTGGAAAAATAGTTTAGCCCGTTGAGAATTGACTCTTAGAATTAGAACTCCGATGGAAATTTTGAGATCACGAGTGAGTCCATAGCGTGTTTTTACATGTGTACTGGTTTGTGTCGGGGAGGTCTCGGGTGATTATTGGATTTCGGGTTGAAATTGAATGAGAATGGAATTTCTGGATTTTTGGTATCTTCGCTTGAGCGGGCCTCAATGCGCCCCAACAGACAGGGACCGCTGCAGCGGAACCGCCATCTGGACAACTAAAAGGAACCTCCTTCCTTCCTCATGTCAAAAATACTCATTCAAAGCACCTTTGAGGCGATTCCAAGCATCTTTTAGTGATTTCTTCTTGTGGTAAGCCTTCTTAACCTTGTATTATCTTTATTTAGTTTCCTTAAGTTGATTAAATCATGGAAATAATCTGAAAATCTAATTGGGGAGGAAGAGTTCAACCTAGTTAGGGTTTGTTGGATGTTTAAGCTTAAAAATGGAAATCGATTGATAGGGTTTTACTATTCTAAGCTTGAAGTTCATTAATTAATAGTTTCTAGGCTTGAATCTTCCCTTTTCTTGATGAAATTGATTATTGAAAAAACTAGGGTTCATACCCAAAAGTGTGTTTTTTGCTTGTATGACGAAATTAACCTAATCTTGAGTTGTTTTAGCAAGGAATTAGTAATATTGAACTCCTTGAACCTTGAATCTCATGTGTTTACCTCTGAATTTCCCGTTTTACCTCTATAAGCCCATTTTCCCCTTTCTCCCATAGTTGGATTGGGTTCGAAGGATAGTGTAATATTTTGGGTGTTGTTAATTTCTATCTCTATCATAGACTTTGATAATATTAGACATCGAGTACGACCATAATCTGCGGAAGGGCAAGGCACAAGTGTGATTCGTGTGACTCTCGCTCAGCATTCCAGGTAGGTTATGGCTTACCTTCTGGTTAGACTTTGGTTAGCGAAGCGTATGTGTAGTTAGATTCTATTGGAGATAGCATGTAAGCCTTCAGGTATGATGTTGGGATGAATTACTTAGGTTGGTTACTATTGACTGATTATGACTTGTTACCTCTTTGTGGTTACTGGACTTGTACGTAATGCCATGTCATATTTGTGATGTAGTTGTCTCTAACTTATCTTGGCATGTTCATGGATAGAGGGAAGGACTTAATATGAAACTGATATTATGATAAGTGTCCTTATGTGGCACGATTGGGGATTGAAATATTACACTTGGTATTGTAATAGCATTGCATTCATCCTCATTTCCATGATATATTAATATGACTTGTTATTGGCGGGATGGTGATAAATGAGAAGGAGACATCTATGATTTATATGACATACTATATTGCGTAGCCATCTCTATGTTGTGTGATATGGAGTGACTGGCAGGCTGTTCGGTGAAAGAGTCATCTCTAGGCTGTGTGATACGGAGTGACTGGTACATGGATGTCAGGTCCCCCATAGGTCATGACTATCATGACGATGATATATTCCACTCGGAGCATGTGTGTACATATATTTCACGTGGCCACTACATTACATTGCATTGTATACTTATTCATCATTCATTCATATAATTGGTTCCTGACTTAATTCTCTATATTTGGTTGATTATTCTTGGATTGTGATTTGCTTGTACTTGATTGTGAGCATGTCTATCTTTCAGTCTTTTTTTTAATATATATGTTAGCTAACTGTTGTCGGTCTATGATATCTACCGATACATAGTGTTTGTACTGATACTACCTTGCTGCATTCTTTTGAGTGCAGACTACGTGACTGGTTCTACCTCTACCCCTCGAGAGCGGAGTCTTTTAGGGTGAGCATTGTTGATGGATTTGCTGCCCAAAAACTCCTTCTTATTCACTTGTCTTACTTTGATTCTGAGACAATATTTGATATTTTGATACTTATGTACTATTTGAATTATGTTATTAGTGGCTCTTGTGCTATTCAGACCATTTTCCTTTGGGAGTTGTACTAGCATTCATATCTTTCGCACTTTGATATTTACGACATTAGACTTTATATTATTTTTGCTTAATTTACTGTAACTATTGTTGGATGGTTGATTAATGTAAGGGTTTTCCTACCGAGGTGGGAAATGGTAGGTGCCTACACGACTTAGGGATTTGAGGTCAGGACAAGTTGGTATCAGAGCCCTAGGTTACCCGGTCTATAAATATAAGAGCATATCTAGTAGAGTCTTGCGGATGGGTATGATGAATAACATACTTATCTGCAAGAGGCTATGGGACATTTAGAAAACTTTAAATTTCATTATTCTTTCATGCTACTTTATTCAAATTAGTATTTGGAAAGTTCGAATTGGTATCTGATTCACTTCTATTCTTTCACGGATGGTGAGGACACAAACTGATCTTGTGAGGGACAGTGAGCACGAGCCCGTTGTTGGGGTCGGTGCTAAAGGATGACGATGGGCGAGAGGTCGCGACTGAGCTAGAAGTCGCAATGATGTACTAGCTAGTGGCAGGGATTCTGCGGTTGGACAAAGACGGACATGCTCAGCTTCTTCAGAGTGCGAGCCCGTGGTAGAGCAGGTGGATGAGGGAGGTTTAGGACCAGACCAGACTCACCTCGAGGCTATGTCTAACCCAGCACTTCAGGATACACTAGCCTATATATTAATACACCTTGATTCCCAACAAGCCACATGCAATGTCACTCATGGTGGATCTCATACTATGGCAGAGTTGCATACTCCCGAGCAGGAACAGATATAGGGGTACAACATGATACTGCTACGACCCTACATATGGATGGCTTTCCAGCCCCTGAGGGAATTTCTAGGCTGATAGCAGCTCAGGCTTTAACAATGAAAGATCAGAAGCTCATTGGTAGGTTCCTGAAGATGGAACTGCTCAGTTTTCACGGTACCCGCAGTAATGATGAGTATGAGTTTATCATTGACATGCATGAGAGGCTGTATAAGATGGGGATTGTTGAGTCCCATGGCATGGACTATGTATCTTTTTAGCTTCGTGATAATGCGAAGACTTAGTGGAGGTATTTCATTGAGATAGGCCAATTGGTTCACCTCCAGTTACGTGGGTTCAGTTTCACCAGGTCTTCCTGGAGAAGTACGTGCCTCGTACTCATATGTGTCTGTTTATCATTATGTTAGTTGGGATTAGACTTATGACCGTCTTGACTTGCCTATTTATGTATCTACTCTGGTTGTGGATTTGTATTGGTTGATAGATTCTATCAGTCCTGCTTAGTTACTTTTATGGGGTACGACACGTGGGTAGACTTGATGATCCTGGATATGTTAGATTTTAACGTTATATTGTGCATGACTTGGTTTTCTCTGTATCACACGATCTTGGACTGTCATACCAAAAGAGTCACATTAGCCATGCTTGGGATTCCTAGACTTGAGTAGAGAGGTACTCCTAGTCCCGCTCCGAAAAAGATTAGTTCTTATCTCCGCGCAAAGCAGCTTGTTAACAAGGGATGTTTGGCTTATTTGGCCCATGTTCGTGATACCAATGTTGATTCTCCATCCCTTGAGTCTATGCTTATTGTTTGTGAGTTTGCGGAGGTGTTTTCTGCCAATTTGCCGGGTATGCCACCCAATTGTGATATTGATTTCTGCATTGATTTGGAGTCGGGCACTCGCCCTATTTCTATTTCACCTTATAGGATGACACCGACTGAGTTGAAAGAGTTGAAGGAGCAGTTGTAGGATCTTCTGAATAAGGGGTTCATTAGATCGAGTGTCTCTCATTGGAGTGCTTCAGTGTTATTTGTGAAGAAGAAAGACGGTACGATGAGGATGTGCATAAATTACCGTCAGCTGAATAAGGTCACCATTAGTAACAAGTACCCTATTCCTCATATCGATGACTTGTTCGACTAGCTTCAGGGTGCTTCAGTATTTTCAAATATTGTCTTGAGCTCAGGCTGTCACCAGTTGAAGATTCGGGCCGAAGATATTCCGAAGACGGCCTTTAGGACTCGTTATGGTCACTACGAGTTCCTTGTGATGTCTTTTAGGCTTACAAATTCCCCGACAACTTTTATGACTTTGATGAATGGCATTTTCAAGCCATACTTAGATTCCTTCATTATTATTTTCATCGAGGATATCTTAGTATATTCGAAGAGCAAGAAAGAGCATGAGCAGCATTTGGGGATTGTTCTTGTGTTGTTGAGAGAGAATGAGCTTTATGCCATGTTTTCAAAATGTGAGTTTTGGCTTGATTTTGTGGCGTTCTTGGGCGACGTGGTGACAAAAGAAGGGATTATGGTTGACCCTAAGAAGATTGAGGTTGTGAGAGATCGGCGGAGGCCCACTATTGTGACTGAGATTCGCAGATTTGTGGGGTTGGTCACTTATTATTGTTGGTTCGTGAAGGGATTTACTTCTATTGCGTTGCATATGACTAGATTGACTTAGAAGGAGGTTCCTTTTCAATGGTCCGATGCTTGTGAGGAGAGCTTTCAAAAACTTAATACTTTGTTGACTACGGCTCCGATCTTGGCATCACCCGTGGAGGGTAAGGATTATTTCATTTATTGTGATGCGTCCCGTATCGGTTTGGGTGCGGTGTTGATGGAAAAGGGCAAGGTCATTGCCTATGCTTCCATGCAGTTGAAGATTCATGAGAAAAACTACCCTACACACGATTTGGAGTTGTTAGCAGTGGTCTTCGCTTTGAAGATTTGGAGGCACTATCTTTATAGGGTCAATTGTGAGGTGTTTACCAATTAGCGTAGCCTCCAACACGTGTTCACTCAGAGAGATTTAAATTCTAGATAGCGTAGATGGATGAAGCTTCTGAAGGATTATGATATCACCATATTTTACCATCGGGGTAAGGCGAATGTGGTGGCTGATGCCTTGAGCTGCAAGACGGTGAGTATGGATAGTCTGGCTTGATTGGTTGCTTCTGAGCATCCCTTAGCTATGGAGGTTCAGACTCTTGCTAATAGTTTCGCATAACTGGATCTTTCACATCAGGCTGAGTTTTAGCATGTATTGAGGCAAGATCGTCTCTCTTGGAGGAGATTAGGACTTGACAGTTTGAGGATCCTCAGTTATGCACGATTCATGACAAGGTGTTGCATTGTGAGGCCAAGGAAGTCGTGCTTGATAGTGAAGGGGTTCTGTGGATCAAAAGAAGTTTGTGCGCTCCTCATGTTGGTGATTTTATTCATGTGATATTGGAGGAGGCCCATAACTCCCGTTATTCCATTCATCCGGGTGCTACCAAGGTGTACCACAATTTGAGAGAACACTATTGGTAGGGTCGGATGAAGAGAGATATTGCAAATTTTATAGTTTGATGTGGAAATTGTCAATAAGTTAAGTATGAGCACTAGAGACCTGGTGGTGTGCTTCAGAGGATTCCCATTCCCGAGTGGAAGTGGGAGAGAATTGCTATGGTTTTGTTGTAGGTCTTCCGAAAACCTTGGGCATATTTGACTCAGTTTGGGTTATCGTAGATAGGCTGACTAAGTCTGCGCGCTTCATCCCGGTTCAGGTTACTTACAATGCGAAGAAGTTAGCCATAATTTATATATGTGAGATTATGCGGTTGCACGATATTCCTATTTCCATTATCTTTGATCGAGGCCCTCAGTTTACTTCCTATTTCTGGAGGACATTACAGGCAGAGTTGGGTACCCAGTTGGATATTAGTACCACTTTTCATCCCCCAGACTGACGGACAGTCCGAGAAGACTATTCAGGTGCTCGAGGATATGTTGAGAGATGGTGTTATTGATTTCGGTGGTCATTGGGACCAGTTCTTACCCTTGGATGAGTGCGCATACAATAATAGCTACCCATTTCAGCATTGATATGGCATAGTATGAGGCTTTGTACGGTAGGAGATGTTGTTCTCATATTGGATGGTTTGATGATTTTAAGATTCGACCGTGGGATAAAGATTTGTTGAAATAGTCTTTGGACAAGGTGAAACTTATTCAAGAAAAACTTCTGGCAGATCAGAGTCGACATAAGATGTATGCGGACCGGAAGGTCCGATACTTAGAGTTTATGGAGGATGAGCATATTTTTCTGAAGATATAACCCATGAAGGGTGTGATGCATTTTGGAAAGAGGGGCAAGTTAAGTTCGAGATACATTGGTCCATTTGAGATTCTCCACCGTGTTGGTGTTGTTGCTTACAAGTTGGCCTTGCCACCAGGCTTGTCAGATGTTCATCCGGTTTTCCATATTTCTATGTTAAAGAAGTACCATTCGGACGGGTCTTATATCATTCATTGAGAGTTAATGTTGCTTGATGGGAATCTATCTTATGAGGATGAACATGTAGCGATCTTAGATAGGCAGGTTAGGAAGTTAAGGACTAAAGAGATAGCTTCCATGAAAGTTCAATAAATGAATCAACCTGTTGAGGAGGCTACTTGAGAGACCGAGTCCACTATGCATACCAAATATCCTCAATTATTTGTTGACTCATGTACTTTTCTCCCCTTTTCTTTTCTTTGTCGCTCGAGGACTAGCGATTATTTAATTGGTATATGATGTAACATCATATTCCGTCGTTACGTGTACTTTGACTATTTAAACCCCATTAGGTCGAATTTCGAAGTTATCAGATGAGTCTAGTAGGAGATGAGAAATTAGAACCTAGTATGTAAGTGTTGATCAATAGTTGACTTTTGTGCGAATGAACATTTTTTGAAATTCCGTCAATTTTGTGAGGTCCATAGGGTAATTAATGACTTGGTAGGATGGTTGGTTCGATTGTCGAGGCCCTCGAGAGCATTTTTGGCTAATGGTTGGAAAACTAGTTTATCCCGTTGAGGGTTAACTCATAGAATTAGAACTCCGATGGAAATTCCGAGACCCTGAATGAGTATGTGGCGGATTTTTACATATGTGTACATATCTAGTTTGTGTTATAGTGATCTTGGGTGATTATTGGATTTCGGGTTGAAATTGAATGAGAATGGAATTTTTGTTTTTCAGGTATATTCGTTGCGGCGGGCCTCAGTATGCCCCAGCGGACAGGGACCGCTGCAGCGGATGGCGGGTTCGCTACCGCGAGCGTTTTGATTTTTGGCGTGGGACCGCTGGTGCGGACTTTTGTCACGGGCGCGTGTCCGTTGCAGCGAACCTCTGGCTGCTGCAGTGAATGACAGGATTTTCATATTACTTTTTAAGTGTCATTAAACCCTACACTTCCTCATTTCAAAAATACTCATCCAAAGCACCTTTGAGTCGATTCCAAACATCTTTTAGTGATTTCTTGTGGTAAGTGTTCTTAACCTTGTATTATCTTTATTTAGTTTTCTTAAGTTGATTAAACCATGGAAACAACCTAGAAATCTAATTGGGGAGGAAGAGTTCAACCTAGTTACTTGATTAACCTTGTATTATCTTTCCTTTTCTTGATGAAATTGATTGTTGGAAAAACTAGGGTTCATACCCAAAATTTTGGGGCTTTGCTTGTATGACAAAATTAACCTAATCTTGAGTTGTTTTAGCAATGAATTAGTAATATTGAACTCCTAGAACCTTGAATTTCGTGTTTTACCTCCGAATTGACCATTTTACCGCAATAAGCCAGTTTTCCCCTTTCTCCCATAGTTGGGTTGGGTTCAAAGGATAGTGTAATGTTTTGAGTGTCGTTAATTTCTTTCTCTAACATAGACTTCGATAATATTGGACTTTAAGTACGACTGTGATCTGCGGAAGGGCAAAATGCAAGTGTGATTCGTGTGACTCCCGCTCGACATTCCAGGTAGGTTATGACTTACCTTCTTATTAGACTTTGGTTAGCGAAGCGTATGTGTAGTTAGATTCTATTGGAGAAAGCATGTAAGTCTTCGGGTATGAAGTTGGGATGGATTACTTAGGTTGGTTAATGTTGACTGATTATGACTTGTTGCCTCTTTGTGGTTACTAGACTTGTACATAATGTCATGTCGTATTTGTGATGTAGTTGTATCTCACTTATCATGGAATGTTCATGGATATAGGAAAGGACTTAATATGATATTGATATTCTGATAAGTGTCCTTGTTTGGCATATCTGGGGATTGATATGTTACACTTGATATTGTCATTGTATTGCATTCATCCTCATTTTCATGATATATTGATATGACTTGTGATTGGCGTGACGGTTATAAATGAGAAGGAGACATCTATGATTCATATGATATACTATATTTTGTAGCCATCTCTATGTTCTGTGATATGGAGTGGCTAGCGGGGTGTTCGGTGGAAGAGTCATCTCTAGACTGTGTGATACGGGGTGACTAGTACATGGACGTCGCGGGTCCTCTATGGATCATGACTGTCGGGACGATGATATATTCTGCCCAGAGCATGTATGTACGAATATTTCATGTGGCTACTGCATTGCATTGCATACTTAACATAATTCATTCATATAATTGGTTCCTGACTTGATTCTCTATATTTGGAGATTATTCTTGGACTGTGATTTACTTGTACTTGATTGTGAGCTTGTCTATTTTTCAGTCTCTTTCTTATACATATGTTAGCTAACTGTTGTCGGCCTATGATATCTACCGATAAATACTGTTTCTATTAATACTACTTGGTTGCATTCTCTTAAGTGTAGAGTATGTGACTGGTTCTACCTCTACCCCTCGAGACTGATATGAGGCTACTGTAGAGTCTTTTAGGGTGAGCATTGATGATGGGTTCGTTGCCCGAAGATTCTTTCTTATCCACATGTCTTACTTTGATTCTGAGACAATATTTGATATTCTGAGACTTATATATTATTTGAATTATGTTAGTAGTGGCTCTTGTGCTATCCAGACCATTTTCCTTTGGGGTTGTACTAGCATTCGTATCTTCCGCACTTTGATATTTATGACATGAGTTAGACTTTATATTATTCCGCTTAATTTACTGTAACTATTGTTGGATGGTTGATTAATAAAATGGTTTTCCTATCGAGGTGGAAAATGGTAGGTGCCCTCACGACTTAGGGATTTGGGCTGCTGGAGATTTAATATGTTGAAAGCCTAGCCCAAATCAGTGAGGGACAGACCTGTCAGACACGGCTGCTAGGCCATATTAAAGTGGGGCTGCTGGAATTGGTTGGCGTTGGCCTGGGTACTAGCCCAAAGGATGGGCTGCCCGTTTCAGGAAACTAGGTTGCGGCATGTTGGACCGGGTAGGCAGCTACGGCCCAGGCTCCTGAATTGGGCCATTGCCCTAGGCAGACCCAAGGCTAAGTGCCGCTAGGCGGCTTCTGCTGCGTGTTGGACTGCTGGCCGGTCCGGCCTCCTTTCCCGCGACCTTTACCACCTCAGCCGGTGCCACAGCCTCTGCTGCCCCTACCACCGCCGCGGTTGTTTCGCTGTTGGTAGTTCTCCGGTGTTGGTGGCTGGCCGGCGGCAGCGTTATTTGCCACGGTAGTTTTAACTGCTAGCGCCTTTTGATTGTGTTCGTCCTGCTTGGCACGTCGGGTTTCTTCCTGAAGTAATTGTGAATGGGCCCTGTTGAAGCTCGGTAGTGGATCGGCTTATTGAATTATAGTCGCCATGGTTTCGTATTCGCCTTTTGGTAAGTCAGAAACCAGTTGGATGTCCATTTTCGTTTTGGAAATTGGTGTCCCCACATTGGATAATTGGTCTGCAATAAGTTTCAATTGTTTATAATACTCGGACATGTTTGCGAAATTCTCGAGGCATGTATTATTGAACTGTTCCTCCAAATACACGGCACGAGTATTCTTGTTATCCTGAAATTTCTCTTTCAAACGTGTCCATAATTCATGGGCTGAGGCACCTGTTTTCATAATCGTGTGAAGCAAGTCTTTGGATATGGTGCCATAAATCCACTGTTTGACAATAGGGTCAAGACGACACCATGTCATGTCTACAACGTCAATAGGGCGAAGGAAAGAGTCGTCAATATGGTCAAGCACGTTATACGTGCATGCGTGAATACGAAAGAGTTCAACCCACGATGCATATTGACCATCTTCTTGATCAAGAACTAAGAAAATGAAATTCTTGATATTTTTAACAGCGAACGCTGGATGGAAAGAAGAAGTGGAAGATGCGGGGGTGGGGGTGTCTATGACGAATGTGGAGGAGGAGGCGGCGGAAGCCTTAGGAGAGGTGGGAGGACACATGGAAGCCAAAAAAGGAGAAAGAAAATTGAAAAAATTGCAGGCTGCCGTCGGCCGAAGTGGGGAGGAGGGGGGGGGGGGGCGAGCAAGAGAAAATGAAGGGTTTTGGTGTTTTAGGGTTTGACTCTTGATACTATGTAAGATTGTATTAATCTACCTGGAGGAGTCTTTCTCATTAATACAAATATATATAGTGTGTACAATGTTGAATCCTAATACAATAAGGATTATATATCTATCATAATTATATAACACTAATACTTATAAAATATATGGTGAATATCTTTTAATATTCGCTAGTAAGGGTCATTTACTAAATTATTGTTACTACAGAAGACAACCAAAGAAATTTTCACGCATATTTCTCATTTTGCCTTGCAAGACTTCACATATCGAAGGAGGTAAATCTCAAAGATATTGATTTTCGTGACAGTAACGATTTTAATATTATCACTACAGTTTAATCTGTGATATTTACCGTTTATTGCTTGTATAGAGTAACAATTTACTTATAAATATTTTATAAGTGACATGACTGTGTAAGTATAGAACTTAAATCCGTTTTTTAAAACATTTTTGTCCACTCCCAAATATCATAGTAAGATCATGTTCTTTTGGTGGATGCAAGTACATTGTACATAGTGATTAGTCCTCAGAATGGAAGAAATGAAAATGGAAGCAAATTTCACTATTATTACAGTAGAATCAGTCATACAATCAATTGGTTATTCGGTTACTTTCAAGAACACCCCATATTCTTTAATGGGCCCCTAAAATATTTAGAAAAAATTACTTGGTGTAGTTACCTCTAAAAGGTAATTATGAATAATAACTATTCTTTATTTTATTTATTTTTCGAAGCTATAGTCTTTTTTTTAATTTACACCTCGTAACTAATGTCATGCATCTCAAAAGTCTTCTCTTTTCAATTGATTTTTCCTTGACCTCCCAAATATATCTTCTCCCTCACCCCTCTCTTTCTCTCTCCTTGTTCCCTCTCCTCACCCCCAATTTGTGTGACCTCACTTCCATCTTCTTCCTCAAACAATCTCCCTTTTTTCTATTAAAATAACGCTTTTCGTTGACCTCTGATATGATGGGGATACAAAGAGGCGAGTGAAGGAGAATGAGATCTCTTCTCTCTTCTTGATGGAGATAAATTATCGGTAACAGTGAAAAAAGTGATTTTGGTGAAGAAGCTAGATGAAGATCTAGAGCTTTCTACTTGCTACTCTTAACATCAATTCTCGATTCATTGGAGGAAGAAAGCGTCGCCGCCGTTGTCGTTGTTGCCGCCACCATCCACAACGACTAGGAAAGAAATTAAGATTTGAGTGTATTCGTCATTTTTAGTATATTTATATACAGTGTATCTTTTGAGTGTATTTTTTATTTTCTTAATGTATACATTATTCAACAAGGTCGCATTTTTTATGATCTCCGGTGGAGTTGTTGCATATATGTATGAGTACATTGTATTTTAATTTTTTTGAATAAATACAGTGTATTTTTAAAAGGATTTGAATGTATTCTTTATTTATTTGAGTGTAAATACATTCAAATACAGTAAATAAAAGGAGTTTTGAGTGTAAATATATTCAAATACAATCGAATATATTCAACTTTGGGACGCCGGTGGAGACCTTGCTGATCGAAGCTTGAATACATTTAAATACATGCAAAATAAAAGGATATATCAATATATAAATACACTAAAATACACAACTTCGCCGTGTATTTAAATGCAATCATTTTGAATACACATGTATTCAGAGAAAATTAAGATTTGATGTATTCAATTATAGTTAAATACACATGACATGAGATAAGATTGGATACAACTGAATAATGTATTCAAATACACTCAAATACAACGAATTTGTAATAAACTAGCTACGAACTGTAAATTGATAAAAGATAGCTAGTAATTGTTAACAACTCTTAAAAGGTAGTTATTCAGGTAAGTTGCCCAAATATTTAATATTTATAATGGGACCTTCCACAAAATTCAGATGAAAATGAAAGCTCCATAGCAAAACAATACTTCTAATAATAAATGATAGCATGCATTAGTCGTTGTCAATCAGGAGTGGAATCAAAATTTATATAAGGAGACCCAAATTAATATCACAATATCAAACTTGGGATTTACATCTTAAAATTAAGGATTTATTTTAAATTTTGTTTGGCCCTTCACTAGAATTTTCCCTCATGTCAAGGAATTAATAATTTACATAATAACACTAAAGAGTGTGATTGGTCAATGAAACTGGATGAAAATTATCAAATATAAGAATTCACATTGCAGCAAAGACTAAAAAACGTTAAGCGATTTGTCTCATATGCTTAAACTTTGGCGAACAAAATTACATGATACTTGTGCTTGTTGACAACAAAAAACTTACAACATATCAATAAGCCACAACATGGGCAGACAATAAAGGTAAAGAAGGAAAATACAGTGATGAAACAGGAAAAAAGATGAAAGCTCAATGATGTTGGTAATCATGGGTGTTCATGGGTCGGTTTGGATCGGTTTTGGTTAAAACCAAAACCAAATCAATATAATCGATTTTTACATTATTAAAATCAAACCAAACCAAATATAATACATATCGATCAGTTTGGTTGTTGTCGGCTTGGTTCAATTTTTCAATTTTTAAAAAACTTAATGGTATTTTTCTCGTTCATTTTTGTCCTAAAATTAAAAAAGACTTTTCATTCTTTTCCAACTTATAATATGTTATTATCACTACATTTTTATTGTGGGAGCTATAATTTTCTTGGATTAAGTAGAAAATATCTTAGATCTATAGCTTTAATCAAGTGAATAAAGTTTATAAGAAGGTCAATCTTTTTAGATAAATCTATGAATGTTTCTTTAAATTAGTGCGATGGAATTGGATTATCAATGGGGGTAGTCCACAACTTCTGATTGAGAAATTCGAGGTTGCTTTGTCGAATAGTTAAAGGGAAATATCCAAATTCATGTCTTATTACTTTCAATAATCCATACTTGTAGCAATGAAATACTATATATTCCTCCACCAAGTGATAAATGATTGATTACAAATATTTAGGATATATTTTTCTTTTCTCTATAAAGGCCCAGAAATACCTTATTTACGTATCATTGGATTGAATTTCATGGATCTCTTTTAGTTATGAATGAACTTAAGGTGTAAAGTTCATTAGCCTATTAGAGATAAAGAAAATTTGATAAAAAAAAGTAAAATATTTAAAATTACTTATAAAAATTAATATATATATATATGTATATATATAATTATGAAGATTATGTATATGATTTGTCGGTTTAGTTCGATTTTTTTCCGATTTGTTTTTAATAAAACCAAAACCAAACCAAATATTTTCTATTTTTTTAAAAATTAAATCCAACCCAAACCAAACCCAAACAACTATCGGTTTATTTCATCGGTTTGATTCAAATTGTAATTTGAATCGATTTCTAACCAACCCGTGAACCCCCTATTGGTAATTCCAGTGTTTTCCAAAGATTGAGTTAGACAAGAACTATTTAATATGTTATTTATAAAATAAAGGGAGGGTCAAAAGCTGGACATCTACAATGATAATATAAATAGTATGTAATATAGTTATTAGAGATTTTCACATATTATGATAGATTTGTATAGTTGGAGAGGTCTACATATCCACACAATAATAAGGGAGTTTGACATTTATGTTTAGCTTTTTCTTAATCAACTTTTATAAAACTATATGTATAAACATATAGTATACTGTACATTTTACGAGTAAAAACATATTTGTGGGCAATTTACAGAATGGGCCTTGGCCCAAAGCCTAAATTGTTGAGGTCCGAACAGTCGCACAACCATACAAATCCACCCATGCATGGTCTGCTTTTTGGGCCAAAAAAATCTTACAAATGGTTAGGTGAAATGCAATCACAATATCACACAAATAGACAAGAAGTTATCCTTTCTTGAAGTAATTATATTAATTGTAAACCAATTAATTTTAGTGAGTCCAATGAACTGTATTTCGTCCATGGCTTCTTTTTAAAATAAATAAAAGGCACCAAGTTGGATACATTATTATTTGTCTAAAAAGATAAGAAACAAAAAGTGAAACATAAATTATTTAATTCAAGATTTCTTCCTCCAATATCTCTACTGCAATGTTAAAATCTCGACAAACTAATAAGCCCAGATGGAATATAAAGTGTTAAAAGAAGACATTAATATAGTGGGTTTGCATCTCACAAGTTGTATGGGCCTCCATTTACCCCAGGCTCAAGGGAATTGTTGGTTCTCCTGAGTGGCGCAAGAAGCCATATTCATTTGGGTATAGTGCTATCTTGATTTAGGAGGCCCATCTTGGACTTGTGCACATTTTGATTTACACTAACATTTCTTTTTAGGCCATCATTTAGATTTTGTCCCTAGTTGTATGAAATATTCAAATATGGCCTTTGTGAAATTATCACTCAACACAACATTATCCAGAAGCAAGTGTAGTTCACCGGTTCCACCGAATGCTCCTATCTCTCGGCAAAGATCGTGTGAGTGTGCAGTTATGCTTCAGATGCAAGACTATGGTCTACCTTTTGCAATAACTTACAAAATTTTGACTGTGTTCTAATATTTTCACGTAAGATTTTTAGTTTGCCAAATAAAATTAAATCGTGGTGTGTTGAAAGAAAAATAAAAAGAGGATCATTTACGAAGTAACCGTACAAAAAGGGATTACCAGTGCAAATTTCACGCATATTTCCCATTTTGACCAACAACATCGCATAGATCGAAGGAGAAAAATTTCATAATGTTGGTTTTCGTGATAAAGTAAAGATTTTAATAATATTATAGTTGAATTTGTGATATTTACCTTTTAATGCTTGTAAAGAGTAAAAATTTATTTGTAAATATTTTATACGCGACATGATTGTGTAAGTCTAGAAAACACACAACTTTTTTGCTTTTTCTTTACTCAAAAATCTCATAGTAAGATCATGTTCTTTTAGTGGATGCAAGTACATTGCATTTATACCGCAGTACATAATGATTAGTCAAAGAGAATGGGAGAAATGAAATGGAAACAAATTTCATTATTATTACAGTAGAATCAATCACTATCAATTGGTTATTGGGTTACTTTCAAGAACACCCCATATTCCTTAATGGGCCCCCAAAATATTTAATGTTTATAATGGGACCATCCACAAAATCCAGATGAAAATAAAAGCTCCATAGCAAAACAATACTATACTAAATAATAGTAAATGATTGCATGCATGAGTCGCTATCAATCGGTAAATGAAATTAAAAAATTATACGAGGAAATTCAGATAAATACTAGAATTTCACACTTGGGATTTACAGCTTAGAATTAAGGCTTTTCTAAAAAAAACTTTGTTTGCTACTTCACTAAAACGTTCCCTACATAAGGAATTCAATAGTTTATATACAATTAAAATAATTACTTGCTTATGCAGTAAAATATTATAATGAATGACGCTCATTTGATCCCCTTTCCTCTACCTAGTTTCCGCGGTGCTAGTTGCGCTAAAGAGTGTGATTTAGTGGTCAATAAAATTGAATGAAAATCATAAGTATTACAATTCATATTTTAGCAAAGACGAAAAATTATAAGTGATTTGTCTCATATGCTTAAACTTTGGCGAACAAAATTACTTGATACATGTGCTTATAGTAGTAGTGGAGGCAGAATTTTGTCGAGAGAGTTCATTATTTTCTGTATATATATATATATACAAAAAACGCTTGACATTGCATACACGGTGAATTTTTTGTCCTCTAGCTCAGTCCATGACTGACGCAAGATAGTAGGTATGTGTTGGATATATTAAGGTGTGTAGAATATACATATACAACAACAATATATCCAGTGTGCCTATACAAATACCATGGCTATAAATAAATAAATAAATGAGTCTAAAAGGGAAGGAAAAAAATCAGCTATACATTTTATTTGAAGTTTGGTAAATGATGCATCTTCCACCCATGTGAGGGGTTGAATTTTTATAATTAAAAAAGAGAGAGAAAACAAGAATTCCCCTTTAATTCGGACTCATAACATGCTTCCATGCTCATTATTTATTGATAGAGAATATATTAATATTCTTTGATTATTATTTTGATATAATTATGTAAATTAGATATTTTCATACAATTAGGTTTAGAATTGTAAACACACACACACACATATATATATATGGATTCTCCCGAGTGTTCCTCCTCCACCCCCGACGCCACACATCCTCCCCCTCCCTCCTCATTTCCTAACTCCTTTCATCCAGCCTTCGTCGTAACAAATATCGAGAACTTTATCTGTTTGGTTCTTGATCAAGAGGATGGACTATACTCATCGTGGGTTAAACTATTTCAAATACATGCTTGTGCATACAACATCCTTGATCACATCGATGCCACCACGCCTCATCCACCCGACGTCGATAACCCGATGTAGAAGCGGCTAGATGTAATCGTCAAACAACGGATATATGGCAGCATATCCAAGGATCTACTTCATACTATTATGAAGATAGGTGTTTCGCCTCATGAATTATGGACAAGGTTATAGGAAATCTTTCAAGACAACAAACACACACGTGCTGTGTATCTGGAGGAGCAATTTAATAACACCCGCCTTGAGAATTTTGCTAATATGTTCGTCTATTGTAAAGAATTGAAGTTAGTTGCAGACCAATTATCTAATGTTGGCAATCCGATTTCAGAAACAAAGATGGTTCTACAACAAATTAATGGTTTGCCAAAGAGTAAGTACGACACACTTGCGACGATGATCCAACAGGCTGATCCCATCTCTAGTTTCAACAAGGATCGATCACAATTACTATTGAAGGAGACTAGACGTGCCAAATAAGACGAACATAATCAGAAAGCATTGGTAGTTGATGCACCGCCGACCACCGATGCACCCGCCAGACCACCACAACACGCGGACCACCAAAATCAGCGCGGTGGTAGAGGAAGGAGCCGAGGGGGACGATCCAATTTTGGTGGACAGCCAAGGCATGCTTAGTCCCCATATACGTGGGCCAACCCAATGCCGTGGCCAACCCCCGGAACTTGGGCCTCCCCCTTGCCCTTACCCAACCGCCCCGGCCCAGTACCCGAGTCCGATACCGAGTATACTAGCCCTGCTCCTAGCCCATACCACACGGGTCAGCCGCACCAGGCCCACTTCTTTACGACCTAACAGCAACAACATGCATACGATCTTATGACCCCTACCGAACTGAGTCAGGCCTACATCACTATGAATCTTCAGCAACCCGACGATGCATGATACATGGATACAGGTGCCATATCCCACCTCACTCGTGACTCTGGTAATCTCCCTCAACTATTTAATTTGAGCAATCCTCAATTTATTTTGGTCGGCAATGGCAATGGCATTCCAATTCAAGGCTATGACACCACTCAAACACCATCACCTCACCCTCCATTTACCCTAAAAAAATATCTCGTATGCTCCTAACATCATTAAAAACTTAATTTCTGTTAGGAAATTTGCTAGTGACAATTTTGTATTTATTGAGTTTGACCCTTTTGATTTTTCTGTGAAGGACCTACGTACAAGGATAACTCTTACGAGATGCAATAGTGTGGGAGACATATATCCTTTCTCATCCAATTCCGCTGCAAGTGTCAATCCACCAACCCCTCTAGCTGCAATCTCTCCATCAACTTGGCACAGTAGACTCGGGCACCCGGGAGCACCAGCTTTTAATTTTCTTAAAAGTCAGAATTTCATTCAATGTAATAAAGGAAATTTACCCACGCTTGCTACTCTTGTCCTTTAGGAAAGCATGTTAGACTTCCTTTTCAATCTTTATTGAGTGTAACTTTTTCTCCTTTTGATACTATTCATGCGGATTTACGGACATCTCCCATTACTAGCAAAATGGTCACAAGTATTATTTGGTACTTTTGGATAATTTCTCTCATTTTCTTTGGGTTTATCCTCTAAAATATAAGTCCCAAGTTTACTTAACTTTTCTTGCATTTCAAGCATATGTTAAAATCCAATTTGAGAAAACTATCAAAATATTTCAACGTGATAATGGCTGTGAGTTTGACAACTTTCTCTTTCATAAATTTTGTGCGGAAAATGACATGGTGTTTCAATTTTCTTTCCCCCATACCTCACCTCAAAATGGTAAAGCTGAAAAAATTCTACGCACCATCAATAATAAGATCCGCACTATGCTCTTCCATGCTTTCATCCCCCCTTCCTTTTGGGTCTACGCATTGCACATGACAGCTTACATTCTTAATATATTACCAACACGAACTCTTCAAAATAAATCTCCAACCGAAATTCTTTTTCATAGAATCCCTTCTTATGATCACCTTCGAATTTTTGGTTGTCTATGCTACCCGAATCTCGCCTTCACGACCCCTCACAAATTAGCACATAGGACTACTCCTTGCATTTTTTGGGTTTTCCGTCGAATCATAGGGGGTGCTTATGCTATGATTTGTCCACAAATAAAATCCTAGTCTCTGGCCATGTCACATTCGAGGAGAACATTTTCCCATTTGCAAACGTCCGAAAATTTCAAGTCACTGATTTCAGCTTCCTTGACGACCCGGACACTCCCCCTCTTATTAGAAACACAATACATGGAGCTAGTATTCCTACTCAATATTTACCGTCCCCACCAACTACCCCGTAGACCAACCCCCTACCCCCGTCGATTACCCCCTTTCCCACTTCCCTCGTCACCAACCCACTGCCCCACAACCCATCGCCTAATACACTGCCCCCATCGACCACCCCCTGCCCCCTTCACAAAATAACACCCATCACAGGCCCACTACCCCGGCCCCTATTCCTACACACCGCATGAAAACACATGCCCAACACGAGATTTTCAAACCGAAAGTCCACTTTAACCTATCCACTAAAACTATTTCACCTCTACCTAAAAACTCAAAATTAGCCAAGCTTGACCCAAATTAGAATGCGGCAATGCGTGAGGAATTTGATGCGCTCACTATACAACACACTTGGGATCTTGTCTTGAAATCAGAGGGGTGAATGTGATTCATTGTATGCGGCTATATCATCACAAATTCAGAGATAATGGTGAGCTTGAACGCCATAAGGCGAAACTTGTGACAAATGGCATGGGGCAACAAGAGGGAGTTAATTGTGGTGAGACCTTCAGTTCAGTGGTTAAACCTACCACCATTCGTGCTATTTTGAGCATTGCTATAGGGAAGAACTGGCCGATTCATCAACTTGATATGAAAAATGCGTTCTTACCTGGGGATTTGAAAGAAATAGTCTATATGCATCAACCACCTGTCTTTGTGCATCCCTCGGCTCCTCAGCATGTCGACCGTCTTCGCAAGTCACTCTATGGCTTGAAACAAACCTTCCGGGCTTGGTATGAGGGATTTCCCACCTACATCATGCAGATCGGGTTCGTGTGCAGCAAAAGTGATAATTCACTTCTTATTTTTCATTGAGATAATGGCACTGCATACTTTTTGCTCTATGTGGATGACATTGTCCTGACTGCCTCCTCTGATGTGTTGAAAAATGAGATCATTACCTTTCTTAAATCAGAATTTGCCATGACAGACTTGGGTAAGTTGAGTTATTTCTAGGGGTTTTCGTGACTAGATCCGCGAATGCAATGTTCCCGTGTCAGCATAATTATGCTGAAGAGATTGTTTTGCAAGGCTAAAATGGAAAACTGCATGATCATGCTTACTCTAGTCGACTCGAAATTGAAGCTCAGCGCCAATGATGGAGATCTAGTGCGTGATCCTTCTCTTTATAGGAGTCTCACTGGTGCACTTCAGTATATTACCTCCACTAGGCCAGATATTGCCTATGTTGTTCAACATGTGTGCTTGTTCATGCATGCTCCCGTGGAGCCTCACTTTACCGCTCTTAAACGTATCATTTGATACGTTAAGGGTACTCTTGACTATGGATTACATCTTTATACATCTGCACTGACCAGGCTGATATCATACACGGACGTCGATTGGGGCGACTGTCCTGACACACGTCGATCTACTTCCGGCTATTGTGTATTTTTGGGTGATAACCTCATTTCGTGGTCTGCAAAAATGACAAGCCACACTTTCCTATTTGAGTGCAGAAGCAGAATATAGAGGATTGTTGTCAAAACGTTTTGGCTCAGAAACCTCCTTCTAGAGCTTCATTGTCCCTTACGTAAGACATCTATTGTCTACTGTGATAACGTATCTACTGTCTATTTGTCTCATAACCCGGTTCAATATCAGAGAACCAAACATATTGAGATGGATATTCATTTTGTTCGTGAGAATGTTGTCATGGGTCATGTTCGGGCGTTACATGTTCCTTCTTCCTATCGGTATACAGATATATTTACTAATGGACATCATCGGCAGCTGTTCCTTGACTTCAGATCTAGTCTCACCTTCCGGCCTCCTCCCGCTCCGACTAAGGGGGTGTGATATATTCTGTAATTATTATTTCTATGTAATTATGTAAACTAGATATTCTAATATAATTAGATTTGTAATCATAAACACCTATATACATTGCATTAATGAGAATCCTTCCAACTAGGAGAATTGCCTCAATGATCCGAGAATCAAAATAGCCCATATCTTTCTATTTCTTGATAAGTTTAATTAATTAACTTAACAAGTAGTATTTGATTTTTTTTCTTTTTTTAATAAGAGGTAATCATAAGAATTATATATTATTTCAATTTCAAATGAGAATAGAGTAGTAGTCAAGAGTCTTTTCGAATCTTTGTTTGGTTTGGTTTACAAGTTTGAGAATTTTGACTCACACTTCTTAGTTCTGACACTATCGTAATGACCACAGACCCTAAAGATCTTTGCAGATGTGAATTATGACCATTTTCAATTTTATAATAAGGTTTTTGTAAAAGAATAATCTGGCTATTAGCATTTGCTTTTGTCCCACATTGGAAAAACATATTTGTATCCCATGTAATAGACCCCATATAAAGGGCTTTACTTGCTTTTCTTTTACTTGCACTTTTAGCTCTCAAGAATAATATTATTTTATTATCTTGTTATTGCTTTGTAAGAATTCATGTTATGAATAAAAGACTTTCATGAATTCTATCATGGTATCAAAGCCAAGAGCACAAGTTAATATTTTTAGCTCGATCGCGGATTCAACTTCGCGGTGAGTTAGTTGGGGGTTCGTATGCGGCACGCCCCTGGTATCAGTTAAAATTTTTTTTGGTTTGTTTTGGAAGCTCGTGCTCGTTTTGGCTGCTCGTGCTCGTTCTGATCTTGGCTTCCACATCTGGGTTTCGTCTTTTTGGCTTCCGCATCTGATTGGTGAGATCTGCCCTTTTTTTTATTTTGTTGCTTGGGATTGCTGCTTATTATTTGGGATTGCTGCTTGTTATTTGGGATTTTCTGTTTAAAATTCATAATGGCTGGAGGTGATGATTCTTTGCAAACTATTGGTGTTAGGTTAGATAGAAAAAATTATTCCTATTGGAGCTATGTCATGGTAAATTTTCTGAAGGGAAAAGGGCTTTGGGATTATATGTCTGGAAAAACCAAATGTCCTAAAATTGGAGATGAAAATTTTGATGAATTATTTAGGACTTGGGAGACCAATAATTCAAAGATTATTACTTGGATTAATAACTCTGTTGAACAAAGAATTGGTGTTCAATTGGCTAAGTTCAAAACTGCTAAAGAGATTTGGGATTATTTGTCAAGATTGTTTGTGCAAAATAATTTTGCTGTTAAATATCAGTTACAATATGAAATTCGTGCACTAGTACAAAATGACTTGGGCATTCAAGATTATTTCTCAGTGCAATGACCACTTTGTGGGATCGATTAGCTATGACAAATCTATCGAATTGCAAGCATGCGATGCTTATATAAAATGCGAGAGATGAAGATCGTCTTGTTCGGCTATTGATGGGTCTTCGGTCGAATTTGAGAATTGCCGTTCGTGCTTATTGCACCGCAAACCCTTACCATCTGTTGAAGATGTGGTAAATGAACTTATGGCTGAAGAAACATGTTTGAAGACTCTAAAAGGGGTACATAAGGCTTCTACTTTTGTACTTGGCGACTCCTTCGTCTATACCGGTCCTTGCGGCTCCTACACACCAAAGATAGAACATATATCGTAGGTAATTGTAATTATTGTAAGAAACCGGGACACCGGAAGAATCAATGTCCCGAGCTACGGAAGACGTCGGGTTCTAAGCCTCCACATTCGGGACAAGGACGAAGCCTTCTCAACGAAGCCATATTCTCGGGGGTCAATTCCGAACTTGTATCCACCGACTCGAGTCGCCTTTGTGCCCTCTCTTGATCACCCATCTTCGGGAGCCTCGCGTGAGTCACGATCGATTCTATAGCCGACCAATTTCGAAGTTCCTCGCCTTCCAATAGTTTCAACGAATTCTCGCCTTATGCTCTTTCTGTTCCTTCCGCTCATCACCATCTATTGGTTCGGTATCATTTCGCCTTCTTGGATCTTGGACTCGGAGTGGAAATCATATGTCTCCCGATTCTTCCGTCTTTGTATCTATGTCTTCGACTCCCCTTCCACTTTTGTTGTGATCGCCGATGGCACACCTATGCCATTGACAGAGCATTGGCACCATTCATACATCCACTATATCATTACCCGATGTTTATTGCATTCCAAAATTACATATAAATCTTGCTTCTGCCGGTCAAATATGTGACTCGGATGTTTTATTGGACTCTTCCCTAATTCTTGTTATGTGCGGGATCTAAAATCCAAGAGAGTGATTGGGACGGGCGTAGAAATGGGAGAGGTCTATATGTTTTGGATGAGCCGCATCTTCCTACTCATGCGAGAACTATGCTCGTTAACTGTCTTCTTTTCATTTAACACATTCCTCTTCGAAGTTTTATTTGTGGCACTCTAGACTTGGTCATGTATCGGTTCTCGCTGCGTTTTATGTGTAATACCGGTGTTCTTGGTGATTTACAATCCGATGATATTTCGATTGTAGTGGATGTAAACTTGGAAAATTTTCTGCTTTGCCTTTTAATCTTAGTACTTCTACTTCTTCTGCACCATTTGATCTAGTTCATTCGATGTTTGGGGGCCGGCACCTATCCCTACTAAGGGTGGCTCCGTATATTATGTTTCCTTTATTGATGATTATACTCGTCATTGTTGGGTTTATTTGTTGAAAAGACGCTCTGATTTTGTTCATACTTATGTTGAGTTTCAAGCCTATGTGAAAACTCAACATTCTACATTATTAAATGTTTTCGGGCTGATTTAGGAGGTGAATATACTAGTGGGGATCTTTCTCGGTATTTTCAAAGTCGATGGTACAATACATCGCTTTCTTGTACTTGATACACCACAACAAAATGGGGTAGCCGAGAGAAAACATAGGCATATTGTTGAGACAACTAGATCCATGCTTTTGTCCGCTAGTGTACCTAGTGAATTTTGGGGGGAAGCTGTCCTTACATCTGTTTATCTTATTAATAGGATCCCTACCTCTCATAATTCTGGTATTTCTTTGTATGCTAGACTATTTGGTCACACCCTACTATATTCCCATGTGAGAGTTTTTGGTTCTACATGTTTTGTTCTACGTCCACATGCAGAGCGTACTAAGTTATCTTCTCGTGTTGCCATTTGTGTTTTTCTTGGATATGGGGTTGGGCAGAAAGGTTATCGTTGTCATGATCCAGTTTCTGGAAAATTGTATGTGTCTCGTAATGTTTCCTTTATTGAGCATGTTCCTTTCTTTTCCATCCTACCTACCTCACATGGTATGACAAAATCTGACCTTATTGATATTGATCCATTTGATGCTGATTGTCCATCTGATTCTATATCTATATCATCTGTTCCTTCTCGCCCTTCGGCGGTCCCATGATATTGATACTCGGCCCCCTCCTACGCCTATTTCGAACCTCTTGTGGTTGCGGATCCGCATCCACCTCGCTATCCTAAACGCACTCTGCGATCTACTCGTGTATCCGATTTTGATTATTCTTGCTATGCTCCATCATTCGCTTCCTTTCTAGTTTCTATTAATTCTCTCTCGTGAGCCTACATCCTACTCGAGGCGGCTCGTGATCCTCTTTGGCAAGAGGCTATGAATGAGGAACTGGTTGCTTTGAACAAAACTGGTACTTGGGATTTGGCTTCTCTACCGACTGGTAAGAAAACTATTGGTTCTCGATGGGTGTACAAGATTAAGACAAAGTCTGATGGTTCTATTGAGCGATATAAGGCTCGTTTGGTTGCAAAGGGTTTTGCTCAAGAATATGGTATGGATTATGAAGAGACTTTTGCACCCGTTGCAAAGATGACATCTGTCCGGGTTCTTATTGCAGTGGCCTCTGTTCGTCATTGGCATATTTCACAAATGGATGTTAAAAATGCTTTTTTAAATGGGGATCTTCAAGAAGAAATCTACATGGTCCCTCCACCTGGTGTTTCACATAGTCCAGACAAGTGTGCGAGCTTAAGAAAGCTCGTATGGTCTCAAACAAGCTCCAAGAGCTTGGTTCGACAAGTTCTCCACCGTAGTATCATCTCTTGGGTTTATTTCCACTTTCATGATTCGGCGTTATTTGTTAAATCATCCCCCGCAGGTTGTATTTTGCTTTTGTTGTATGTTGATGACATGATCATTACGGGTGATGATATTGATGGTATTGCAAACCTAAAATCTACTTTATCTCGCCGTTTTGAGATGAAAGATTTAGGTCATCTACGTTACTTTTTAGGCATTGAGGTAGCTTATTCTGAGAAGGGATATCTTCTCTCTCAGTATAAGTACACTGCAGATATTCTTGAGCGGGGCCGTCTCACAGATACTCGTATAGTTGACTCTCCTCTTGAGGTTAATGTTCGATATACACCTACTGACGGGGATCCTCTTCCTGATCCCACTTTATATCGTTCAGTTGTAGGGAGTCCGGTGTACCTCACCATTACTCGCCCGACATTGCATATGCTTTGTTCACATTGTCGGTCGGTTGTTTGCTCTCCTACATCTGTACATTGGGCTGCGATTATGCGTATTCTTCGCTATCTTCGAGGAACGATTTATCGAGTCTCTTGTTTCCATCGACCTCATCCTTGGAGCTTCGTGCATTTTCGATGCGATTGGGTCAGGTGACCTAACCGATCGGAAATCAACTACTCGGTTATTGTGTATTTTTAGGAGATTCACTCATCTCATGGAAAAGTAAGAAACAAGATGTGGTTTCTCGCTCTTCAACCGAGGCGAGTATCGTGCTATGGCTTCTACTACGTGTGAGATTGTATGGTTACATCGGTTATTGGTTGATATGGGTGTCTGTCTTTCTTCACCAACACCGATGTATTGTGATAATAAGAGTTCTATTCGATTGCGCACAACACGAGTCTTTCATGAACGTACCAAGCATATTGAGATTGATTGTCATATTATTCGATATCATCTTCGACGGCACTCTATCCTTGCCATTTGTCTCATCTTCGATGCAACTTGCGATTTCTTCACAAAGGCGCATACCTTAAAGCGTCACCGGTTCTTTCTTGGCAAACTCTCGATGCTTCTGTCTACACCATCGCGAGTTTGAGAGGAGATATTAGCATTTGCTTTGTCCCACATTGGAAAAACATATTTGTATCCCATGTAATAGACCCTATATAAAGCGATTTACTTGCTTTTCTTTTACTTGCACTTTTAGCTCTCAAGAATAATATTATTTTATTATCTTGTTATTGCTTTGTAAGAATTCATGTTATGAATAAAAGACTTTCATGAATTCTATCACTGGCAATTGATTATATCTTCGATAGATGTGATCTGCAAATGATATTTTTGGTAATCACTAATGTTGTGACAATAAATGGTAGCTTTGGCTTTCGCATTATTTTTAGCTTTACACAATCAGTAGTATTGATTTGTAATTCAGGAACAGTCAATGAGGAATATTGTATTTCGTGGTAATAAAATCAACTTTTGTTATGTCCTTTAATTGCCAAGAAGTACAAATAACAAAATGTGAAACTTCAAGGTTAATGAATTTCATTCGGCTTTTAGAGTTCTGAGCTAGTCTCTTATTTTTAAAATCGCCAAAAGTTGAGATGATATACTTACTCGTATCTGTGCCTAAGCTCGCACCAATGTTAGGCATAAATTGAGCATTTAAAGGACATAAAACTGGTCTCCGTGAAGACAACAATAAATTTAGAAGTTGTTTGTTCCCTATATATATTTATATTAAATTCTTAAATTGATTAATTTCCTATTTATAATGAAATACTTTTTCCCCATTGGTTGTAGAACAAGAAATAGAAAGATATTTGCAAATTAATGCATGCAAACTAGGATGAAAATCTCTAAGCTCTATATATCATTCAACTATGCGATTAAATATAATAAGCCATTATTAAATAATCTATCTTCTAAAGCAACCATATGTATTTGGTGAATCAATCATTTTCAATCATTTGCACCCCTTATAAGAATAAGAAATATATTGTAAAACTGATTGAAGTTTGAGACTAATTAAAGTCTAAACATCATACCCACCAAGCCTGTTGGTTAATAATTAAACATATTTCATGATCACTAATATCACATTAAAGGTCGTTTAGTTGCATCATTATGTCCCTTAATCACGTCAATGAGTCGCTTAAAGCCAATTTTATATTGTTAACTACTAACTGTATTACTCCATTTGGTTACCTTTTCCCCCTTTCTTTTTGAGAAACAAAAAGTGGAAACAAAAGTAAAAGAGGAAATAATTAGAGACAAGAAAGAAAATTCGTATTTAATTAACTATAGTAAAATTAATTTTGCAGCCTTTTCCTTTTGAGGTAATTTTCCTCTTCCTTTTAACGTATTTGGTCTACTGTCGTATCATAATTTTGCATGATAGATAAAAAATATAATAATATCACTACTACAAAAGAAAGACATTTGGTAAATACGTCAAAAGGAACATCCGTAATATGGCATGCAAATTTACTATCCTGCACGTGAAATTTCACTAGCTTTCATATAATAAGATGGTTTAGAATTACGTATTTTGTAGAACTTTTATACAGTAGTTGTTATAATTTGAAATTTTTTAAATTTTTGAGAGGTTACTATTAGTGAATAATATTTAAATATTCATCATATCTCATGTAATTATTAGTGATATATAATTATGGTAGAAATATGATCCATATTGTATTATGATTTCACATTGTACACACTATATATATTTGTATTAATGAGAAACACTCCTCAAGGGAGATTAATACAATTCTACATGGTATCAGAAGCCAACAATCCTTTCCGACCCAAAACCTAATTTTGGCCAACCTCTCCCCTCTTTTTCCGGCGCCGAACCGACCGTATACCACCGGTATACCGTCGATATACACTAAATATACAGCTGCCCAGCCCTCCAACTCTGCTGACAGCCATGTATACCCCTGGTATACTGCTGATATACAACCCTACCTCCTTCCCTATCTCTTCAACATGTCGTATACTCCTTGTATACAATCTATATATGCCGATATACACTTCGTATATGGCAGATATAACTCCCTGCCACTATATACTATTCGTATACCACCTCCCTAAGCTGTTATACACCCATATACGACTGTTTTCTGCCTCATATACGTGTTGTATACGTCCCAAAACTCCCCCTTATTTTTCTCTCTCCTACCCGATCTCCGATAGACATCATGGACGGAAACCACCATGAACATGGCGGGGACAGAAGCACAGCAGTGGCAGTAAGGGTCGAGCTGGGAACTGGGCTTCCAGCTTGAGCCCAGCAGCCCCCAAACAGAGCCCAGCAGTTCTGGCCACCGGACTTAACCCATAAGTTGCGGCCCAACATCCAGCCCCAATGCAGCTCGCCCCAGACCAAATGCTGGGCCACGACCATCCGGCCTACAACCCCTCAACCCAGTAATGACCCAGCAGTCTGGGACCACATTAGACGACCCATAAAAATCAGGCCGACTTCGACACTGTGGGTCATCCACAATCCAGTTTGGGCCAGGTTTTTGGCACTTTGACCCTCCAATAGCCCGATAATGCATTGTATATAGATACGGGCTCCACGTCTCATCTCACCAACAATTCTGGTAATCTTCCTCAACTACGTAAGTTATAATCTCCACAATCTATTATGGTCGGTAATGGTCATCGCATTCCAATTCAAGTTTTGGTCACACCTTTACCCCACCACCGCACCCCACTTCTCTCTTAAAAATGTCTTTTATGCCCCAAACATCATCAAAAGTCTAATCTCTATTAGAAAATTTACCACCGATAATTCTGTCTCAATTAATTTTGACCCGTTTGTATTTTCTGTAACGGACCTCCGTACCGAAAAACTGCTTACGAGATGCAATAGTGAGGGGGGCCTATATCCTTTCCTACCAACATCCGCTGCTAGTGTCACTCCTCCCACCGTCTTAACAACCATATCTCCCTCAACGTGGCATAGTAGACTTGGTCATCCGGGTTCTCCCACTTTTTGTTCTCTTAGAAGCCAAAATTTAATCCAATGTAACAAAGGCAACCCGTCTCATAGTTGCTCCTCTTGTCAGTTAGGAAAACACATTCGACTACCATTTGCGACTTCTTTGAGTACTACTTTCTCTCTATTTGATATTATTCACGCTGATTTATGGACATCTCCCATAACTAGCAACTTAGGCCACAAAGATTATCTAGTATTTTTGAATGATTTCTCACACTTTCTTTGGGTCTATCCACTCAAAATCAAATCTCAAGTGTTCTCCAAATTTGTTGAGTTTCGTAACTGGTTAAAACGCAATTTGAAAAAGACATAAAATGTTTCAATGTGATAATGGTCGTGAGTTCAATAATTTCCTGTTTCATAAATTTTGTGCGGCTAATGGCATAATTTTTTATATTTTGTGCCCCCACACCTCCCCTCAAAATGGTTAAGCCGAAAGAATTCTCCGCACCATTAATAATATGATTCGTATCCTCCTTTTTCATGCGTCTCTCCCCCTACCTTTTGGGTATATACATTAAAAATGACAGAAAATATTCTTAACATTTTACCTACCCGTACAATTCAAAATAGGACAGCCACCAAAATTATCTACCGTCGGATCCCTACCTATGACCACCTTAGAATTTTCGATTGTCTGTGTTATCCAAATATGACATCCACGATCCCTCACAAATTAGCACTCTGATCTACTCCGTGCGCCTTCCTAGGTTTTCCGTCAATCCATAAGGGGTACTTGTGCTATGAGCTCTCCATCGACAAAATCATAATTTCTCGCCACGACACCTTTGTTGAGTATGTTTTCCCATTTGACAACATTAAAAAATTTCGAGTAACTGATTACCAATTCCTCGAATATTCGGACCCATCACCGCATGTCCAACAAGCATTCTGTCATGCTGCCACTTTTCCGGCGGCGGCTACCCCTCCAAATTCCACCATCAGCAGTCCAGCCTCGGTCTCCCCTCATCGTCCCCTCGGGTCTGCCACCTTCGGCAGCCCAGTTGTCCTCTCCCCAAGGTGTCCCGTCGGCTCTACCATCACCAACGGCCAACTGCATCAGTCCACTGGCGTAACCCCATCAATGCCACCATCCGCTGCCACCTCCGGTAGCGTCTCTACGTCTTCGTCACCACCGATGTCTCCCCACCGGTAATCAATCATACCACCACTGGCAATCGGCACAGAGTCTATGTCTCACCACTGATACTCAATCCCACCACCAACCGGAACCCTCAGCCACCACCGATTGTTTCGCCCCTCCAGCAAACCCTATAGTCAACTACCCAGTCAACCACCCCTCCACCAAAAACCTACCGGTCACTGCACATTCGATTTGTACACCGACTGTCACGACCCGACCCGATGGGCCGCGACTAACTGCCCTAATGACGTCATTATCCTAACCTGTCACACATAATCCAACTAACACTTAATGAGTCTGAAATCCGGCAGCATAACACTGCAACAACAACATAAGCCAGGGTAGGCAAGCCGACAAGGCTGCCTTTACCCAAGAATGTACCTGTCTCCTGAAGAGTCACAACTAGCCAATATAACATAACAAGCAAGCCGACAAGGCTGCCACCAGATAGTAACGTATATACATGGGAACACCCCAACACAGAATACAATAACATGACTGACCCAAATAGAGTCATAACCCTTACATAAGTACAACCCACCACTGTCTACAGACCTCTATAAGAAAAACAACGACATATGACGGGACAGGGCACCGTCGTGCCCCTAAATACAAACATAAGTCTAAAAGAGGTTCGGTACCAAAATGACAAAGCTCTGGATCAAAGGAGCTTCCCAAACTGCTGAATAGGAACCTAGGCCTGAGGTTCACCAAACTGAAAACATGTACCTGCGGGCATGAAACGCAGCCCCCCCGAGGAAAGGGGGTTAGTACGAAATAATGTACTGAGTATGTAAAACATGAAGCTGTAACAGAGATCATAAGTAGCCAACAGAAAAAAGGAGATTAGTATAAAAATCAGGATCCAAATCCAACTGTGCCATAAACCATAAAAGTCAGTTGTGCCTTATAAAAATGAGAGTCAAGTCAAGAAAACATGAATGCCTGTCCATGTACATATATATACTTGTAACTTAACCCGGCCCACTAATGCGGGACTCGGTGGAATCATATCATAACCCGGCACATGCTGGGACTCGGTGAAGTCATATCGTAACCCAGCCCATGCTGGGACTCGGTAAAGTCATATCTCATCTATGGATCCATCCTACGTAACCCGGCCCTATAGTGAGGGACTCGGTGAAAAATTCAAGGTTGTGCACGAACATAACCCGGCCCGGGACTCGGTGAGGTGAAGTAGTAACACTTAGCACGAGTAGATATCATGAGTAACCATATGCAAGTAAAAATTATCATTTGACTCTCAATAAAATCATTATAATAATGTCATAATAAACTCTTTGCTGAAAAATCATAGGCACTTCTCATAACAATCCTCTTTAGGAATTAAACTGTATAAGAATTAAGTACATCCGCCGTACTTTCATTAAATCGTGCCAAAAAGAAAGAAGTAAGGGTTTCTCATACCTCTTAGACGAACTAATCAACTCAATATTAGAGTACGTCTCGTTTTAGAACTTCAACCTTGTTGCCGAATTTATCTAAGTTCCGCGGGTCCTTGTAAGCCCCTAAGAATGCTTATCTACATCATATGGATGATTTAAATCATAATCGACTCAACATACTAAAAGCAGATTCAGTGGGACATTCTAGCGAACACCTTGAACGCGTAGAACCTATATTCCTTGTATATAGAAATCTAAACATAAAGCGAAACACCCAACCCTCATAATCCTCCTTCTTTTATTACTACAATCTTCAAGACAGTATAATAACTCTACATGCAACCTCCAATTTCGTACAAACAGTTCTGAGAATGCCCCATTAAACCCAAACCTAGCATTTTCGATAATCATCCTAGAACTAGTGGCAAGAATCGAACTTAGAATTTGTATATACTTTAAGAACAAGGAAGATTACCTCTTTTAAACACAACGATGAGAATCGTTGATAAATCTTTTGCTCGAAACAGCTTCCGACAACCAGAAACAGAACCTAAAATTGATTCGCGCCAGAATCCTTTCGCATTCAAGGTTTCTTGTTTAGCTTCTGAGTTTCTAGGATTGTTTTTGGCTTCGATTCTATTGGAATCAAAGCCCAGAACACCTTGAATTTCTCCTTCGCTTGGTTATATGAAAGCTCACGGAAATCCCCAATTTTGGTTGAAAATTTCAGAAAAACCCATCAACTAAACTTACTCTTGTTGCTAGAAATGAATTTGATGGAGGAGTTTGGTAGAGATGAAGAGAGCACACTGAAGGATCGATGGTTGAAGAGATGGAGTTGAAGAAATGGATAAAATGGAGAAAGAAGGCCTTATGGTTGCTGATATCGATCGATCGGTTTGGGGGCTTAGTCACCCCAAATCGTTTTAAACACAGACACATATAAAATCTCACTATATATTGTCCCCCTCTTTAATTAATTAATCTCACAATTAATTAATTATACACACAATTAAATTTCCGGTCTCCAATTATTTAAATCCTGACGATTACTAAAATCCTCTTATGTCAATATCATAACTCCCGTAATAAAATACCAGTCTATACTCTCTTCGGGGATACACAATTATTATTAAACTCCGTCGTCACACTTACTAAATCCAAAATTATTTCGGGATCACGTCCTTTTATATAACGATCTACTTATTAATATACGCAAGTACAACGAAAATTTTCCCGGGTCCGGGTCTACTCACCTACGTTATGAGTTCAACCGCTACCCGAAAATACGGGGCGTTACATCCTCCCCCCCCTTAGAAACATTCGTCCTCGAATGTCGGTACAACATTTCTAACCTTTAACACCGTACAAAAAGAATACACAAATTGTCATTCCAATTCATCAAAAACAAGGGATACGACATTCATGGATTAATCAGATTATTATTTAAACCGTGAGAAGATACATATCCATCCATAACTACTTCTAAAGAATAGACTCAAGTTTCATATACAAACTAAATAAACTAAGGGTGGCCAGTGGGCTGGGACGGCCCGACCCCGTCCCGAGCCCGCCCCTGTCCCGGCCCGACCCCGCTTAAAAAAAAAGAACGGTGGCGGGACTCGAACTCGGGACGGGACAATGTCTCGTCCCGCCAGACTCGAGCCCGCCCCAGGCCCGCCCGCCCCGACCCCGTCCCGAGCCCGACCCCGACCCCGACCCCGCCCTTTGTTCCCCTTTGCAAATATGGCCATTGCACCAACGACCATTTTAGATTTTGGCTGTTGGCCAACGGCCATTTTAGGCCTCCCCCCTCCCCCAACCCCCCTACCCCTTAATATTTATTTTTAACCCATAAGTTATTATATTTACACTTTAATCTAATTTTCCAACAATAAATAACTCATTTTTCTCTTCATCTTTCTCACAAATCTTCCTACAATCTCTCTAATCTCTCAATATCTCTATCTACAAGTCTACATTGTTTGCTAAATATTCAATTTTATTTATTCATTTGGGAATTGGGAGTGAAGTTGGCAACTAGCTTAAGGATCTTCCATCGAGCAAAGTTTCAATTTTCAACCTCTCGATTACACATCGACGTTACGTCGGCGTTTGGTACATTCGTTCCTTCATTAAATTATTATTGTCTGTTTATTTTATTTAGCGCACTTAATTTCATTTACTTTAATTATTTGTTAGCATATAATTAAAATGGAAGGAATTAGAGGTATGTTTAAGGGTAAGGGTAAGACTTCTTCTAGTAGGGGAAACCAAGGCAAGGGTACTTCTAGTCATTTTATTCCTACACAGGATGATTTTGTTGATACTCAACATTTTCCTACAATACCATTAGATTTAGACGAGGAGTTGTTTTCTGGAACTCAAGAAGACTTTAATTTAGACGATGATCTAGACGATACACCCACTAATGTTGATGACAACACACCCACTAGTGCACCTTCAACTGAAATAACTCCTATTCCCCCTAGTATGAGACGAGGTCCAACAAAACGACCATTAAAATCAGATGCATGAACATTTTTTGATAGGGACGTAGAGAATCAAGTAGCTATATGTAAAATTTGTAAAAATGTTTTAAAATTTAAAACAGAAAAGGTCACGGTGGGACGGGGGTTTAATTAGACACGTAGTAAGTGCTCATCCAGCTAGGTATGCCCAATACCAGGCTTCAAAACCGGGTGCGCAAACGCCGCTCCATCGGGACAAGGTTCACATACGATATCGTCCCGGATCAAGTACTGAGGTCAAATTAACCCTATGACGAGGGGAATTGTAAGCTCTAAATACAATAAACATAGAGATAGGGAAGCAATTTCAAAATTAGTTGCTGTGGAGGGTTTGCCCTTTTCATTTCCTTCATCTCCCGGTTTTATTCATTACATTAGAGATATATATAATCCTGCTTTTAACGGTTTTCCTAGATCAACTGTTAAGAGAGATGTATTTAAATTCGCGCATGAATATCAACAATATTTACGTTTTTCATTATATCATTTTAATGGCAAAGTATGTATCACGTCTGATATAGGTCGTAGTACCAACGGCCATGATTATTTAACTGTAACTTGTCATTGGATAGATTATAAATGGTCTATGCAAAAATGTATTTTAGCGTATAGATATATAGATGATAGGCACACTGGTACTTTTATTGCAGATAATATTTATCAAGTGTGCCATTATTACGGAATAACCGATAAAATTATGACTATTACATTAGATAACGCTTCTTCTAACAATTACGCAATTAAAATTTTAAAAAATAGTTTAACTCCATCTTTTCCAGATCATTTTCATATAAAATGCGCGTGCCATATTTATAACTTAATTGTAAAGGATGGTCTATCACTTTTTGAAGACAATCTTAGTAAAATACAATTTGCTATAAACTTTATTTTTAAAAGTAATAAAGTACAACGTAGAAAAGAATATAAAAAAAATTGTCACGATTGTGGACTACCTTATAGAAAAATTCCACAAGAAGTATCCACTAGGTGGAATTCTTTATACGAGCAACTACTTGTTGCTTATGACTATAGAAAACCTATAACTTTTTTTTTTAACTCTCATAATAAAAATCCAAATGATATGATTTTAGATAGTGATTGGGTAAAAATTTCCGAACTTATTGTATTTTTAGAGAAATTTTTTCAAGCAACAAAAGAATTTTTCGGTATATATTATCCTACTATTTCAACTATGTTGTTTTATATAACTCTAATATTTTTATTACTTAGTGAATATATGGAAAAACCAAATTTATAAGGCAAATATTAAAAAAATGTTTGTCAAAATAAAAAAATATTTTATTCCTATTCCCTCTATTTATATTATTGGTTCTGTATTAAATCCTACTATTAAAATAGATGGTACTAAATCACTAATTGAAACTATTTACGATTGTATAGAAGTACTACCACCTCCAAGTCCCAAAAATCTAAATCACCCACCACCTATTGAACAAACTAAAGAAGAAGTGTTGTCTAGCGTAGAACACCAATGCAAAAAAAATATATAGATTTTATCAACAAGAAAATGCTAGTAACTTACCGGTTTCCATACCATCTTCTTCATCTTCAACACAACCTCACAAAAGACATGCGTTTTTTCGCGCTAGTATTGAAAGCCTCGTAAATAGAATGTGCGGCCGTACCTCTACTAACCAAATTAGCGAGTTCGATATTTTTGTTTTGTAGGGTTCGTACCGTATCAAGAAGTTATCAATGAAGATGGACATGAAGACTTGCTTTGAAATACGGAGGGGAATGAGAAGACCTTTCCGACACTTTCATTGATGGCTCGAGATGTTTTGAACATTCAAGCGTCATCAATCGCGTCTGAAAGTGCTTTTTCTGCCGGCAGATATCAAATAGGAGACCACAGACACTCATTAGCCGGAGACAGCTTGGAAATTGCAATATTATTCATAGATTGGATACGAGCGGAGCGGAGAAGGTGCGGTCAACCGGAGATCAACGAAGAAGAAGATGAAAACTACAATGAAATCTTAACCGAAGGTAGTGGAAGCGACGTGGATCAATTTGACCAACAAATACCAATTCCAATCGAAGAACCACAGGAAATCATCAAGTAATTAGAATAATTTTTTTTGAGAATGTAATTTTTTTAATTGCAATTTTATTATGTAATTTGCAACTTTTGGACAACACCACAAAGTTGCAATTTAGATTTTAGACAATTGTATTTGTATTACAAAAAAATCATGTCTATTAAATAATATAAGAGGCACAAAAACAGCCTTGGGATGTTTTTATTACACTATCTTATCTTGTTTATTGAGTTTTTTTTATACATATGTTTTTTTTTTTTTTTTAAAAAAGGAAAACCCGCCGGACCCCGCCCCGACCTCGACCCCGCCCCGACCCGATACCGACGGGATCGGGATGGGACTGGAGCAGGTCCCGCCAGACCCGACCCCGCCAGACCCCGCTAGACCCGACCCCGACCCTGCCAGACCCGAGCCCGGCCCACTGGCCACCCTTAAAATAAACACATAGTGATGCCTTTCAATTCTAGTAACCCTGTGTGAAGCAATCTTTATCTAGCTAATTGCTTGTATAGGAAGTCAATAGGTTGATGAGCTCCCACCTAAGTAGGTCGTATATTATTAGCACAATAACCAAATCTGTACCATAGGCAGTAATTAGGTAGCAGCAAAATGACACAGCAATAGCAACAGGCAGACATCATACTTATCCCCAAAGTGTGACATATTGAAAACCTCCAAAGCACAGCGACTATTAAGTTTAAATGGTGGTTGGGCAACAGCTAACTAGCCACAGGTTTGAAGTTGTTAAGGGAGCAGCAACTTGGTCAAAATTCCTCACAAATTCAGCTCATGTCATCCGCATTATGCAGCAAAATTTGGTCACAATGCAGCAACTACTTACCCCATGGCACAACAAACCAACACCCTTTTCAGGTTGTCACATACTCAGTTAGGGATCAATCTTATCCATATTAAGACCAACAAAATCAGGATAGCACCCTCACTCAGTTATACCTTACACAACACATCGCAATGTCTTCCTATAGTGTAGTATCTGTTTTATCCTTACGGAAAGGACAGCAGCTCATCAAGAACATGTATTGTAGAGCATATACTGCAGCACCTTGGATAAGAATGCAGCATTTTGTAAGCAAAATAGAATGGCCCAAAGTTCAGCAATAAGTCATACCCAAAGTAAAGTGTTAATGGCTAAGGTATAACTGTCTTCAAGGTCTAAAATTATCTCAAAATATGACAGGTTCCAGCCTCAAACACACAACATTTATCACCTCAACTGCTGCAACAACTACCACTGCTCATGTTCTAATTTGCCCCTGCCTAAAATTTGCAGCAGCCTTTGTCATAAACTGAGGCCAGTAGCATGTAGTTGAACATGGCACAATTCTTACCAAAATGCAGCAGTGATAACAGTAGTAGGTAACAACAAAACAACATCCAACCAGCAGCAGCAAATGAGCTCAAACAGTAGTCAAAACATCAGGCAGAACAACAACTAAAACAGCAGCCAAACAACAACCAAACATCAGCAACAAGTGACCTTAAACAACAACCAAACAGTAGCTAAACATGGTAGTTAACTGAACCAGAAAATAACAAGTATGCAACTAATGGAACACAGCCATCAGTAACCAAAAACTGGAAGCACAGACAACAAGGAAACAGTCCTAACTGGAACTATAAATGAGGCAAAATGCAGCAATTATTTGCATTACAGCACAGTAGATTAGCAGCCTTTTCTGCACCATAAGGCAGTCCCCTAAGGCTATATGTGCAGAAAGAATAACAGCCACACATAACCATAATTTATCTCAATGGAAACAACAGCCTTACCTAATTTACTGCAGTCCAGGGCATCAAGACAACAGGTAGCAACAACCAGTAAACAAGCAACAACTATAACTCAGAATCCAGTATTTTAATAGCCACACAAATCTTAACAAAGAATGCAGATAACTAGGAGAGGACAACATGCTTGAAAATAGGACATTTGAGACTGAAAAAGAGCAGCAATATCTGTCACAACTGAGGCAACAACATATGTTTAAAGTGCCACAAGGACAGTAGTAGCAGCAACAAAACAGCAGTTAATCAGCAGCAACAAGACTAGTCTAAACATGCTAGACATTTCATAAACAAGATGGTCCTTAGGCAACATAAAAACAAGTAACTAAATGCAACCTACTCTGGTTAGGTATGCAGAAATAGGGCTTAACCATGCTGAGTTTAACAACATTTTAGGCATGAAGTTAACTGACACTGTATGTGTACAAGTCCGAAATTAGCACATCATGCTTTGTTTTAACTGTACATGTTAACTTTAAACTACCACAACACCTTCATCCACATATATTCACTTAGGTCAGTTTTATCTAATTAAACAGGCTCCCAAACTGTCATATTACCACTACTTTAAGCATAAACAATCTGCATATCCAGGGGTCAAAACTGATGTATTAAGAGGCTGCATACCAACAGTCCACAGAAGCAAAATACAGGATCCAGGAGAACTTTCTGAATCATCTCTTCAAGACTAGCATGCTGAAATTATCCTAAGCCTATCATTTTAACTTGTTGGGAACATATGTCAACTAGCATAGTGGTCCTAAGCTTTTATTCCTAACTTACACATGCACTTAAACTAGGTGGATTGGTTTACACATAGGCAATGATAACATGGATACATGAATGGGTGCAGAAATACTCTTTTCTAGGTATTCATAACATAACTTCAAAGTTCAAGTTACAAGAACATAGATACAACAAGTACATACCTAAGAAAACAAATTAGGAACTAAACTTCCCTTTGGACATATCACAACCTCTTGGGTTAGTGTTAAGCTCATAAACTCCAATAATAAACTAGATAAGTCCTTTGGTTTAAAACAATTTCAGTTTATATCACAGTATGCATCCATAGAAGTAACAAGATATTAATAGCACAGACAGGACATCATGTAGTAATAATTGAAGCTAAACATGTCATTGGAGACCACATGTAGGCTACATCATTTCAAATTATTGGATACCACATGGAAAAACCAAAAAAAGTAAGCTAACATATTCTCTAAGCTTATACTTAACAAGGGTTACTATTGTAATTAAATGAAACATGTAATAGAAGACACACCGGTCTTTTTACTATAACCAATAATTTATAGGTTACTCCTAACTTTAGGTTAGATTCATATCAAGTTGGAATTGTCTCTAACAACACTAATCACTCCAAGATCGATCCAAACAAGGTTATTATTGCTTAACTTATGCATACAATAGTTTAAAAGTCATTTCATGATTCAACTAAAATTACACCAACCTATACAACAACCTTATCAATCAACATACAAAATCCACATATTCCTTTTGATTAACCCAAGAACATATAACCATTTAGGTGATATTCATAATTCACAATCATCACATAGGCTACCCTTTATCAATTCCCATCATAAATAACATCACATAACCTCAACCATATCAACCCACTTAACTCATTCTCTTCTAGTTTTAAATTATCATATCAGACGATATAAGACAAGTTTTGTTAAATAGGACAACTAATCTTGTTCTTAATTAGTGGCGCTTGTTTTAGGTAGATAATATGACCAAACAACTTACAGATAGCCAAACGAGTTTCCAAAATAATATATTGGTCATCACATTAATTTAAATAACCCATACATGCTAAACCCAACTTTAATCCAACCTACCAATCCATGCCATGCTAACCTCATCACTACTCACTTAATAACTTAACCAAATCGGTAGAAGCAAGGGAATGCACATAGTTGAGGAACTACTCAGATATTCATTTTTCATTTTTCATTTTTTTTCAACATGTGATTTAGATACCTATCAAAACTCAAATGATCTTATATTATCTACCAAATTTACATAAAAGGAGAAGGGGGTAGACATACTGCATATGAGGAGACATGGGAATAGGTGGACTTAACAGCTGATTTAATCAACACATAGATACAAAACATGAGCATATACAATCAAACCAAACTGGATGCAGAGTTATGCACATGAGGAAGGGACAAGGTTATTTTAAATAGTTATGTTCAGATGAGTATTAGACCACCTAAGACTATTGGGACATGCCAAGGATAGATATGACTCTTTAACTAGCAAAACATACACCAAATAGGCTCCTAAACTATCCTTCGATCATGACAAGGACTTAAACAAGACACACATCCATTTCAAAGTCATTAGGTGATCCTATCATAATTATAACAACATTCTTATGCTAAATCTTAGTTCCCTTATTATAGGCAGATAAATAAATAAATAAAAACATTAAGCCCTTCAATCATTTAAACGGATCATACAAGGTCAAATAACCCTTAAACTTAACAAGACAACCACTTAACACACAAATAATCGTCATACAATACTCTAACAGTGTTTTCATCAACTGAACATGCTAGACATTAATAGAGTAGTCACAAATAGCCACAATATTCACATATATTACATAATGCTTGGCATAATATATTCAAGGTTTAATAGTTAACTAAATAAGTAAACCGTTTATTGCAGCAGCAAGTCATTCCTGGAATTATGTAGATACTCAATTTTCCACTCCCTTAAGCAACTATTGACAACATGTTTAGCATACGAGTCTATTCCCTATTTAAGAGATAAAACACAGGCTTGGGTTATTAGAACATTTTGCATTCTACATTATGATACGCAAAGACAATTACGGGGGAAATTTTAATCATACATAAAAGATATCTAGGCAAGTCTAATTAACTGTTTAAAGGTAGTTCCACTGAGCAAAATTGGCAAGGATAGGTCCTAACACAAGTGATTTATACTCAACCCACATACTGTACAGAGACATTAACAGACCACACTGTTCCGAAAGAAGTATGACCAAGACAGAATACATTTATACATAACATGGATAGCATAACTCATAAGAAAAGCTGGAACACATCAACTTAAACAGAGTAATATTACAATATGTAGAGGATCATCTACTCCTAAGCCCCATCCACAAGTAGGACAACCCGTTAACGACTATCAACTACCTGCTGAACTAATTTCAAGGACTTATCCAGACAACTTGCTCCAGAGACAACAAACCTTATATGTACAACAGTAGCAATTCCAGTTTTTGGCATATCTCATATTTCTTTTCATTTTAACATAAGCATACCAAGGAGTCATCACAACTAATAGACTTCACATATACCATGTACTTTAACCCAGATCAAACATAAAATATTTTACTCAAGAAGGCCTTGTATATCTAAGGTCTCAACGATTATCTAATATTCTAAGAGTCTCAAATATTCCATGTCCCAAGCTTACATTATTTCTTCCCGTATACGAGTAAGATAGTTTCTCATAACCTCGAATTCGTATTGCCCTTCTGGCGGTTGTCGCTTTATTTGGAGGCATAGCTGTAACACATTAATACGTCAGAGAGGGAATAACCTACTAACAAAGCTCTATCGCACGATCTTAGACTAAGAAGAATAGAAACCAATCCTAAATGTCCGGCAGCCTCCTGCGTATAAGTATGGTGCACAACATACCCATACGCAAGGCTCTACTAGATACGGTCTGTAGACATTCCGAGGACTAACTGCTCTGATACCACTTTTGTCACGATCCGACCCGACGGGCCGCGACTAACCGCCCTAATGACATCATTATCCTAACCTGTCACACATAATCCAACTAACACTTAATGAGTCTGAAATCCGGCAGCATAACACTGCAACAACAACAACATAAGCCAGGGTAGGCAAGCCGACAAGGCTGCCTTTACCCAAGAATGTACATGTCTCCCGAGGAGTCACAACTAGCCAATATAACATAACAAGCAAGCCGACAAGGCTGCCACCAGATAGTAACGTATATACCTGGGAACACCCCAACACAGAATACAATAACATGACTGACCCAAACAGAGTCATAACCCTTACATAAGTACAACCCACCACTGTCTACAGACCTCTATAAGAAGAACAACGACATATGACGGGACAGGGCCCCGACGTGCCCCTAAATACAAACATAAGTCTAAAAGAGGTTTGGTACCAAAATGACAAAGCTCTGGATCAAAGGAGCTTCCCAACCTGCTAAGTAGGAACCTAGGCCTGAGGTTCACCAAACTGAAAACATGTACCTGCGGGCATGAAACGCAGCCCCCCCGAGGAAAGGGGGTTAGTACGAAATAATGTACTGAGTATGTAAAACATGAAGCTGTAAAAGAGATCATAAGTAGCCAACAGAAAACAGGAGATCAGTATAAAAATCAGGATCCAAATCCAATTGTGCCATAAACCATAAAAGTCAGTTGTGCCTTATAAAAATGAGAGTCAAGTCAAGAAAACATGAATGCCTGTCCATGTACATATATATACTTGTAACGTAACCCGGCCCACTAATGCGGGACTCGGTGAAGTCATATCGTAACCCGGCTCATGCTGGGACTCGGTAAAGTCATATCTCATCTATGGATCCATCCCACGTAACCCGGCCCTCTAGTGAGGGTCTCGGTGAAAAATGCAAGGTTGGGCACGAACATAACCCGGCCCGGGACTCGGTGAGGTGAAGTAGTAACACTTAGCACGAGTAGATATCATGAGTAACCATATGCAAGTAAAAATTATCATTTGACTCTCAATAAAATCATTATAATAATGTCATAATAAACTCTTTGCTGAAAAATCATAGGCACTTCTCATAACAATCCTCTTTAGGAATTAAACTGTATAAGAATCAAGTACGTCAGCCGTACTTTCATTAAATCATGCCAAAAAGAAAGAAGTAAGGGTTTCACATGCCTCTTAGACGAACTAATCAACTCAATATTAGAGTACGTCTCGTTTTAGAACTTCAACCTTGTTGCTGAATTTATCTAAGTTCCGCGGGTCCTTGTAAGCCCCTACTAATGCTTATCTACATCATACGGATGATTTAAATCATAATCGACTCAACATACTAAAAGCAGATTCAGTGGGACATTCTAGCGAACACCTTGAACGCGTAGAACCTATATTCCTTGTATATAGAAATCTAAACATAAAGCGAAACACCCAACCCTCATAATCCTCCTTCTTTTATTACTACAATCTTCAAGACAGTATAACAACTCTACATGCAACCTCCAATTTCGTACAAACAGTTCCGAGAATGGCCCATTAAACCCAAACTTAGCATTTTCGATAATCGTCCTAGAACTAGTGGCAAGAATCGAACTTAGAATTTGTATATACTTTAAGAACAAGGAAGATTACCTCTTTTAAACACAACGATGAGAATTGTTGATAAATCTTTTGCTCGAAACAGCTTCCGACAACCAGAAACAGAACCTAAAATCGATTCGCGCCAGAATCCTTTCGCATTCAAGGTTTCTTGTTTAGCTTCTGAGTTTCTAGGCTTGTTTTTGGCTTCGATTCTACTGGAATCAAAGCCCAGAACACCTTGAATTTCTCCTTCGCTTGGTTATATGAAAGCTCACGAAAATCCCCAATTTTGGTTGAAAATTTCAGAAAAACCCATCAACTGAGCTTACTCTTGTTGCTAGAAATGAATTTGATAGAGGAATTTGGTAGAGATGAAGAGAGCACACTAAAGGATCGATGGTTGAAGAGATGGAGTTGAAGAAATGGATAAAATGGAGAAAGAAGGCCTTATGGTTGCTGATATCGGTCAATCGGTTTGGGGGCTTAGTCACCCCAAATCGTTTTAAACACATACACGTATAAAATCTCACTATATATTGTCCCCCTCTTTAATTAATTAATCTCACAATTAATTAATTATACACACAATTAAATTTCCGGTCTCCAATTATTTAAATCCCGACGATTACTAAAATCCTCTTATGTCAATATCATAACTCCCGTAATAAAATACCAGTCTATACTCTCTTCGGGGATACACAATTATTATTAAACTCTGTCGTCACACTTACTAAATCCAAAATTATTTCGGGATCACGTCCTTTTATATAACGATCTACTTATTAATATATGCAAGTACAATGAAAATTTTCCCGGGTCCGGGTCTACTCACCTACGTTATGAGTTCAACCGCTACCCGAAAATACGGGGCGTTACACCGACACAGCCCCAGTACAGTCCTAACCCACCACTGTCATCATACCCGACTTCGCCCAACCCACACCACACCTCTCCACCAGACCCACAGTCTCATCCACCAAAACCGCCGACAGTCCCGGATACTACTCACCCATTGCCCTGTCCTGTCGACCGTCACCACCTACCAAACCAGTGACCAAAATCCAGCAACTAAACCAAAAATGCCCATGTCCCCACACACCGTACGGAAACCCATTCCCAACACGGGATTTTCAAACCCAAAGTCCAATTTAACCTCTCCACACAAACCATATCCCCAATTCCCAAAAACCCAAAATTAGCCAAGCTTGACCCAAATTGGAATGCAACCATGCGTGAGAAATTTAACGCTTTAACGAAACAATACACTTGGGATTTGGTTCCTAGACCACAAGGGGTGAATGTGATCCGATGCATGTGGCTATATCGTCACAAACTTAGAGACAGTGGTAACTTAGAGCGATACAAGGAAAGACTTGTGGCTAATGGTACTAATCAACAAGAATGTATTGATTGTGGTAAGACATTCAGTACAGTTGTTAAACCGACCACTATTCACACAGTTCTGAGTATTGTCATGGGTAAGCATTGGACAATCCATCAGCTTGATATGAATAATATATTTTTATATGGGGACTTGAAAGAAATTGTTTACATGCACCAACCATCAGGTTTTGTCCATCTTGCAGCCCCTCAGTATGTATGTCGTCTTTGTAAGTCACTTTATGATTTGAAACATGCCCCTAGAGCGTGGTATGACCGATTTTCTATGTACTTTCTGCAGATTGGATTTGTTTACAGGAAGTGTGATAACTCTCTCTTTATTTTTCATCGAGGTAGTGACATTGCTTATTTATTGTTATATGTGGATGATATTGTGCTCACTACCTCATCCAATGCTTTGAAAAATGAGATCATTGCACTGCTTAAAATCGAATTTGCCATGATTGACTTAGGAAAGTTGAGTTACTTTTTGGGGATATCAGTGACTCAATCTATATATACTATGCTTGTATGTCAACGTAAGTATGCATAAGAGATTGTGTACAGGGCTAAAATGGCTAATTTCAAGATCATGTCTACTCCGGTCGACTCTAAATCAAAACTAAGTGTTGTTGATGGTAATCTAGTATCCGTCCGACACTCTATAGGATTCTTGCACGTGCTCTTCAATATCTTACTTTTACAAGGCCTGACATTGCATATGTTGTTCAGCAGGGGTGCTTATTTATGCATGCCCCCGGAGAGCCTCATTTTACTGCTCTTAAACGTATCATTCGATACGTTAAAGGCACACTAGATTATGTCTTGCATCTATATAGATCTGCACCAACCATATTGTTATCCTATACGAATGCAGATTGGGCAGGTTTTCCGGACACGAGACGCTCCACCTCTGACTATTGTGTGTTCTTAGGGGATAATCTCATTTCATGGTCTGCCAAGAGGCAAGCCACCCTATCTCGTTCGAGCGCAGAAGCAGAATATAGAGGTGTTTTAAATGTTGTTGCTGAGATCTGCTGGCTCCGAAACCTTCTTTTGGAGCTTCAGTGTCCCTTGCGTAAGGCGTCTTTGGTATACTGCGACAACATATCTGCTATATATTTATCTCATAATCCGGTTCAACATCAACGAACCAAGCACATAGAGATAAATATACATTTTGTTCGTGAGAAGGTGGCTATAGGACATGTTAAGATATTGCATGTGCCATCATCCTATCAGTATGCAGATATCTTCACTAAAGGACTACCTAGACAGTTATTCCTAGACTTCAGATCCAGTCTAAGCGTCCGGCCTCCTTCCGCTCCGACTGAGGAGGTGTATTAGTGAATATTATTTAAATATTTACCATATCTCATGTAATTATTAGTGATGTATAATTATGGTAGAAATAGGATTCATATTGTATTAGGACTCCACATTGTACACACTATATATATATTTGTATTAATGAGAAACACTCCTCAAGGGAGATTAATACAATTACTAATAATTGATTACGAATTCAATAAATTAAGTAAACTATGATAATATCCCGAACTCGAACTCATAAAATTCAAATCTTTAACTCGTCTTATTTCATAGATTGAAGAACATAGGTATGGCAAGGGGCGTGTGGGCAAATGAATGCTGTGGGCTGGGCAAATGAATGCTGTGGTTATGGGAACTATATAAATATGGAAGCTTAATAGACCAATATAAAATCCTCAATATTGTTTTTCTTGGGAACAAGCAACTTAATTATTTACACAAATCTAAGATATATAATATAATGTTTGAATTTCATGAGAGCAGGTCAATTAGCTATGTATGTGTTGTTGTAGAAGCTTCGATATTATTTATCACGTTGCTGAACGTGGATAGATAAACGATGTTACAGCAAAATGACAATGTTATTCAAGCTCGGCCTTCAATTCCAATGTGCAAAACAGGGAGGTTACTTGAAGGTGCCAACGATAGCGATAAGCTAAGATAATAGTACTAATTTCCAATTGCCAATTTGGATCGTGTGTCCTGTCGAAATATATCTTACATGTGAATCTGATTTATTTCCTTTGACATATACAGCCAATAACTTCAAATAGAGGGCATGCATGATTTTTCACTAACGTACAAGGTGCCCCTACCCTTTCAACAAGGAAGAATTCAACATACTAAAAATATAAGAATTAGTTACGAAATTCATAGATTATATGTTAATATGTCGCTAAATAATCGGTAACTAAAATAATTCTGCAGTACTCTATTGTTAAATAGGATTATTGTTATAAGCTTATTTATGGAATTATGGGATATATTGTGGATGCATAGACATTATGACGATTCTCTAATCTTTATAGTCACTAAGAAAGCTATAAGGTCTTATACTTCAATTCTAACATTTTCAATGTGTATGTGGGTGTTTTCTTATTTTCAAGGCGGACTTATGCTCGGGTATGCATGGTACGTTAAACACTTTCTTTAGGTCGGTAAACATCATTCATATATAAAAACATCATATATATATATATATATATATATATATATATATATTTATCTCTACGAACGTGTCTCGCACGTTAATAATAACATGTAAATGTTCAGACGATCATCATTGACTATGCCATTCCTCGCTAATACCACAATTGCATATTTATTGTGAGAGGAAGTTCATCTATTTTAAGTAATAATTATGTTTTAAAATGGTATAAGCATGTCAACATTAAGGTCATATATCAAAATAGATTAAAAGAAAAATTATAAATGTAGTTTAGGGTCTGTTTCTTTTTCATTCATTTTACTTTGTTGATTGAAGGTATAGAAAGTTTTAGTTTCTCTTTTAAAATATTCTGTACCGCGTCATATAATTTGATTTATCCAAATAAATTATAAAATTACTTTTATTCAAATTATTCTTTCAATTGAACCCAAAATGATATTTTTAGTGGGGAGAGACAAATTTAGAGGATGAAGGCATATTTGGCGGCACATTAATTAGCTCATCATAATCTCTTTTTGTTGTTCTTTATTTTTAATTAAACAGTTAACTTAATATATTGATTAAAAATTTAAATAAAAATTAGAAATTTTTAATGTATCTAACAGTTAATTGACCTTGTTCAGCGTAACCTCTAAATCTAATAGTCAAAACCTAACAGGCCACACCTTCCTAGCATCTATAGATTTTTTTTATGGATTAAAATAACATAAAATAGTAAACGGTGTAAGAGATATTATCATCTTAGGTTTCATTTTTCACCCAAAATATTTTAGGTTTCATTATTTTCTTAGTTGTCTTATGAAATCAATGTAATAGAAAATAATTCATTTAATATTACTCTGGATATAAACATGTCCCAAAGAAAATCCCGTGATATTTCTGATAAGCATCAACCAATTTGACTTTCAAATTTAATATATTAGCCGTAGTGTTGAGATAAGTAGGACCTCTTCATAATTGCATCCTTGTGTAATAACATCTCTATAGTTTTTTGAAAACTAATTTTTGAAAGAATTAATCTCTTGATTATTCTTATTGAATAAATAGATATATACAAGTTACAATTTTTAAATATGGAAAATTCTATTCCTACTAAACTTTTAATATCCTAGTTCTACTTGTACAAGAATTCTACAATTATGGTAATTATACAACATAATTTACAACTTCTATTTATGGTATATGACTAGTCAAAACTGTGTATATCATAGGGATATACACGGTATTCTATCACACCCCCGCAGTCATAGCGGGCGGTTGTCGTACGCTAAGATTGTTCCTAAAATTTTCAAATAAAACTGAAGGAAGACCCTTTGTAAAGATGTCAGCAATTTGGTATCGCGATGGCACATGTAAGACGCATACTTGTCCACAAGCTACCTTTTCGCGAACAAAGTGAATATCCATCTCGATATGTTTAGTGCGTTGATGTTGGACCGGATTGCCAGAAAGATAAACTGCACTAACATTATCACAGTAGACCAAGGTAGCTTTCTGAATAGAAAAGTGTAGTTCTAACAAAAGATTACGCAACCAACATGATTCTGACACCACATTCGCCACGCCTCGATACTCGGCCTTTGCACCGGATCTTGATAATGTAGCTTGTCGTTTTGCATACCATGAGACCAAGTTATCCCCAAGAAACATACAATAACCAGAAGTCGAGCATCTGGTATCAGGACAGCCACCCTAATCAGCATCTGTATAAGACACAAGTGTAGAAACGGACGTAGGATACAAATGCAAACAATAATCAAGTGTGCCATAGATGTATCGTATAATGCGTTTGAGCGCATTCATATGCTCAATCTGTGGATCATGCATAAACAAACACACCTGTTGAACTGCATAAGTAATATCATGCCTTGTGAAGGTAAGTTACTGAAGTGCTCCTACAAGGCTGCGATAGTGGGTGGGATCCTCGAACTTAGTGCTAGATGTAGCACTCAGCTTCGGGTTAGTATCAACCGGAGTAGAAGTAGATTTACACGATGACATACCAACTCTTTCAATGATCTCAGCGACATACTTCCTTTGTGATAAAAATAGACCACATGAATGACGAGTGACAACAATCCCCAAGAAATAACTCAAGGGCCCAAGTCTTTCATAGCAAATTCGAAACTGAGAAGTGTCATGATAGACTTGCGCAGATTATCAGACGAAGAAGTCAATATAATATCATTGACATACCATAAAATGTATACCATAGAAGTACCACGACGATATATAAAGAGAGAATGATCAGACCGGCTGTGAGAAAAACCAATAGAAGATACATAATCTGCAAACCTTTTATACCAAGCCCGTGGGGCCTGCTTAAGTCCATACAGGGACTTCTTCAACAAACAGACATGATGAGGATGATTGGGATCTCGAAAACCCAAGGGCTGATGCATATAAACTGTCTCCTTAAGATCACCGTGTAAAAAAACATTTTTCACATCCAACTGATGAATGAGCCATGCTTTTGAGAGAGTCAAACTGAGAACAGTACGAATAGTAGCTGGTTTGACCACCGGACTAAATGTTTGATCACAATCTACACCAACCTGTTGAGTTTTACCATCACCTACAAGACGAGCCTTATGCCTCTCAAAAGAACCATCATAAATTTTTATGAGTAAAATCCACATAGACCGAATAATATTAACACCAGAAGGACGAGGCACCAACTCCCACATCTTATTTTCAATAAGAGCATTATATTCATCAGTCATAGCCAATTTCCAATTCGGGTCATTTAATGCGGACACAGGGTTACGCGGGAGGGCGGATTTAAGGACATTAGAATTGATATTAAAATGTTGTTTGGTTTAAAATACCCCTTTGACTATGATTAACAAGCCCTTGACTAGAGGAGGAATTGAATGGATTTTGGGCAATGCGTGGAACGGGGACGGATTGGCCAACAGGCAGTGGGCATGCTGGCCCAACAACTGGAACAAGAACGATGAATAGCTCGGGATTAGGCTGAAATCTTGGAACAATGAATGCTCAAGATTAGGCAAATCGGGAACAAGATCGAGATCGATCGGACCGTGTCATCGGCTCACTGGGCAGAACATTGGTTGCGGTAGACTGTGGGCCTGCTGGCGTAGTAAGATTTTTCGACTTATTTTCGAGATTCTGATTGATTGCCTTTTTTTCCAGTATGCCGCTCCGCCAGCAAGGAGCGAAAGAACCAAGTTTTCTGTGGTGATGTCAGAATTTGCACCTATTTGTATCTATTTAGTGATCAGCCCGCTAGATGGTCACGGGATAAGTTGGAAAAATGGTGGATAATATATGGTGAGACTTCGTCATCTAAAAAATTATATGAACTCGGCACGGGACTACTCACTTTAGTAAAAGGAAATTGGGTTTCATCAGAAGTAACATGGCGACTAATTATGATTTTATTAGATGATAAATCAAAATATTTGTAACCACGATGATTAGACAGATAACCCAAAAACACACAAGCGGTAGAACGGGCCTGAAGTTTGTTAATTGTAGTTGACGAAAAAAGTGAATAACATAAACACCCAAAGACCCTAAGATGAGAATACGAAAGATCCTTATTATAGAGAACTTTAAGGGGAGATTTAGATGTTAATCCTTTGGTAGGAAGTATGTTAAGGAGGTAAGTAGTCATTTGTAGTGCATGATGCCAAAAAGAAGGGGGAACAAAAGTATGTGCTAATAAATTTCGGACAATATTATTAATGGTACGAATTTTTCGTCCGTCTTTCCCATTTTGTGAGGACGTATGAGGACAAGAAAAATGAAAACTATGCCATTAGCACCACAAAATTCCCGAAACAATCCATTTTCATATTCCTTTCCATTATCACATTAAATACTTTTAATTTCCCGTTCGAATTGGGTACGGATGAATGCTCTAAATTTTAAGAATGTGGAAAAAATATGAGACTTTTTCGATAAAGAAAAGGTCCACAATAAAATAAAATAATCATCCAAAAATAGGATATAATAACGATGGCTCACAGAACTTAACATGTGGATGTCCATAAATCACTATGAATAATGTCAAACTACATTAAAGTACTAGAAGTAAAGGCTACAAATGGTAATGTAATTTAACATGTTTCCCTAACGGACAAGAAAAACAAAGTGGAGATTACGCGTACCCTTACAAGAAATAAAATTATTTTTATGCAAAGAAGAAATAACAGACGATCCCAGATGACCCAAACGGGCATGCCACAAGGAAGGAGCAAGGGCGACAAAAGTAGACGGTATGACTTGACTCGCGGAAGTGGTGATATTTGTGATATGATAAAGCTCTCCCCTTCTATTGCATCTCATTAGAGGTATCCTCGTTTTGAAATCCTTCACAGAAAACCCAAAGGGATCAAAATTAACAGAAACCCAATTATCAGTGGTGAATTTTCGGACAAACACCAAATTTTTAATTAAGTTAGGGCATGAAGGGTAATTTTCAAAACTAGAGGTGGATGTGGGGGAGACAAATTTGTATGTCCATAACCGCGAATTAGAATTGAATTGCCATTACCAACAATAATACAATGATTTTTGCTCAAATTGAAATAAGACGAGAGAGTACCTTGGTTAGACGTCATGTGAGAAGTGGCTCTGGTGTCCATATACCAATTCACGTCTGAAGGATTTAATCCAAGCGTGTGCATTGCAGCCTCAATAACTATCGGAGTTGGTGTGGGGCCAACTGCCTGGAATGCATGCGGAGGTCGAGGCCCAAGAAAACCTGCCTGCGGCCCCGGCCCAGAAGTGAATCTGCTGCCAGTATTTGGACCCCAGAAACTGGGCCTGGCTTGTTGCTGGAACTGGCCCAGTTACCCGGGTAAGGGCTGGGAGAAAAATAGGGACTATTGGGCCAATGGCCACTGGCCCAACTCCACGGCCAGGGGCCCCATGACTCGGACCAGTTGTCCTGCGGCCCACTGTCACTACTACTATTGTTTCGGCCACCTCTGTTACCACCGCGAGTTTTGCCATTATTTTTACGATGTCGACCCTTTTTTCCACCACCATTGTTGCGGTGTTGGCTAGAATTCTCGGAGAATAAGTGAGGGTCGTCTGGCGTGGTCATCATGGTGACGGAATTTGCACCTGTAACCGCCTTTTTAACTAAGCCGGCTTTTTCTAACGTGCGCATGGAACGAGCCTGATAAAAGGGTGGTAAGGGTTAGTGTGATGAAGTAGTGTGGCAATGCCATTATAGGCCTCAGACAGGCCTGCAGCCATTTGGAGAACAAGATGATCATTGATAACTGGCGCACCAACGTTGCGGAGTTGGTCTGCCAATTCCTTCAGCCTTTTACAATAGGTCGAAACATTAGAAAAATCTACCATGTGAAAATTCCTGCTCGAGGGTGACATCACGGGAATTCTTGTTATCATGGAATATATCACGCACCCTATTCCAAGTTTTCATTGCCGTAGTGTCGGGTTCAATGATCGTTTGTAGGAGGTCGGTAGAAATAGTGGAATAAATCCACTGGAGAACGGTAGCATCAAGTGTCATCCATAACATAGGATTTTCCTCTGGGTTAGGCACCTTCTCTGTGCCAGGTGTCGAGGGAATTATGTGATGGAGGACTTCATGCGAGCGTGCGTGAATTTTAAATAATTCCGCCCATGTCACGTATTGGACGTTTTCCATTGCAAGAACAATATGGATGTGGTTCCTGATGTTGGAAACTGTAAGGGCTAAATGAAACATGTTCTTTGATGTAGACATAACAAAAGAACAATAGGAGAATTAGGGATTAGGAAGAAAAATTGGGAAGGGAGGAGGAAGAAGTCGGCCAGAAACCGAGAAGGGTTCTCGAAATTTGAGCCAAGAGTAGCGGAAGAAAATTGGGAAGGGATGTAGTCTAGACCTAGACTTCTGATACCATGAAAGAATTAATCCCTTGATTATTCTTATTGAATGAATACATATATATACAAGTTACAATCTCCAAATATGGAAAGTCATATTCCTACTAAACTTCTAATATCTTAGTTCTACTTGTACAAGAATTCTACAATTATGGTAATTATATAACATAATTTACAACTTCTATTTATGGTACATGACTAGTCAAAATCGTGTATATCATAGGGATATACACGATATTCTATCAATTTTTATGTTATATTTTATCTATCTATTAGCAATAACCGTTTTTTTATAATAGTAAGCTATTTGTAAAATTACCCTTTTATAGCAATTACTTTCTTTTTTGTTGCTAATATAATGATTAATCATCTTTATAGAAATAGAATCTTATGAGTATCAATAATAAGTCTAGACATTTGATCAAATATTTTGATACTTTAATGAACTATTTATGACAAAGAATACTATATGGATATATATTTCTATTATTAAAAGATTACCCTTGGTTATACTAAGTGTGATTAAGCTTAGAATTTGATAGTTAAAAATAAAAAATTAGATTTTATGCATCTTTTTTACCTATAACAACGAAAAATTATTTAAATATCAATGTTGTTATATGTTTATAACAATTATTCACTATAACAGTAAAAAAACTTTGTACCGAGCAATGTTATAGAGAGGTTTGACTATATATCTTTATTAATTGTTTACAATTTTTTTACTGTAGGTTTGCACTCAAAAAACTTTGTACCGAGCAATGTTATAGAGAGGTTTGACTATATATCTTTATTAATTATTTACAATTTTTTACTGTAGGTTTGCACTTGGGCATTCACCTAATTCACGCACGCATGTGGGAGAAGATAGAATAGAGTACCAACTCAACATTCTGTACATATAGTAATTAGTTTTAGGCAAATTTTAATTGTGCTTTTTCTAGTTTACAGATGTAAATAATTAAACGAAACACATTTTTATGACGTTGTAAGGAAATAAAAGTTAGAGTGCATATCATGCTAAGAAAAAATAGAATAAGGTGTGAATCATTAAAAACAGTATTTTCGTTTTTTATATTTCCCTTTTTCATTCAAACGGTTTTTCCTTTTATATAATTCAAGCCGGCAAAAATATTTATTTCAAATTTTAGTTATTAGGTAAAAGTCCTGAATATAAGGGAGGAGTTAGAGTGTCGATTATCAATTCGGCCGAACCTAGTAATTTTGGTTCAGACCCTGTATTTCTTTAAAATAATAAAATATACAAATTATTAATTTAGATACCGTTAACTTACAAAAGATTAAAATTCAGAACTCTTAAACTTTAGATCATGGGTCCGCTGCCTAAATATTAGTACAATATTTACTTATAAAGTGGAGAAATATATAGCTGAAAAAACATGTGGAATTGCTATAGTTTGGAAATTCAAGAATAAATTTTGAGAGAATTTATATAATGAAGGAAATTAATTGCCTCTAGAAAGCTCAATGCTGCAGCAATGGTTGGAAACCTATTAATTCAACAAAACGTAAAACCATATAGAATTGATATAATTTGAAACTTCAAGAATATGCAAGACATAATATCCAAAAATATATCGAAATTCGAAACTTGATTGTAATTAGAATTCATGCTAAAAATTTCTAATCCTATGGAATGATGAAGTTAGTGCTCTTTGAGAAGGAGTCAAATTGTGTAAATATTATTATCCTAATAGAAAGCCAAAGTGTGTAGGTATTAGATGTCTATACAAATTCATGTTAGTAAATATTTTAGTCAAATTCGTTACTACTCCCATTAGTTCATTATTAATATACCAACACATAACGCTATGCTAGAGTCTAGTATGTCTCAACTTGTTTGAATCGAAGCCGAAGAACTCACGCAATAGCCTTGCCTTTCCTCAGAGAATCCTCACGAGCCCACTCTGATCAATCATATCAATTATATGAGATTACGGATCTAGCGGTACCCAAATCTATAGGCGAAACTAGAATTCTCAAGTTAAACTACAAAGGAATCCCGGACCACACTATCAAGACCCGAACTTTATTATCCAAAAAGTACCATAATACGCTAGATAGTCATAATCTCAAGTCACTTTTATAACAAAGCCCAATTGGATCCTTAATTTCATGAATTGACAAAAAGCCTCAATTTTAATCCTAAAATTTCCATCAATTCACAAAAGGGTTTATAACAATTTGACTCTTTGAGGAGTAGTCAAATTGTGTAAATATTATTATCGAACAGAAAGCCAAAGTGTGTAGGTATTAGAAGTCCATACAAATTCAATGTTCCATTCTTGAGTTATTTATAATTATATCTTTAAATTATATAAATATTTAAGGATAAAAGGACGTTCAATAAATCTACTCTTATAAACGATGATATTTTGATATCTGAAACAATTCTACTTTGTCCGACAATCTTGTATCAGATACCGAAAATTCAGACAACTATTTTTAGGGCGAACTGGATGCGAGTATTTTACTCGTTTAATATATTTAGAGACAGTTGAATATAGGTTCACGTACGTAAACAAGAAAATGTAACATATAGGTCAAAATTACAATAGTTCCTCAATTTTAAACCACATATATCTGCAAGTCTTTAAGTCTCTGGGCTTCCAAATTTCCTGTCAGAATTCCAGTTCACCTTAATCATTGCCTCTAAATTTCTAATATGCTAGTGGTACGGTATATTATAAGGAGATTGTTTCATTAGAATATGTTGCCTGCAGCAATATAATTGTCTATTTGATGATCAAGAGGCAGCCTTTATTAGCTGATAGATAGAGATAGATTCTCATCTCACCGTCCAAAATTATTGGGTGTTGACGTGGGCTCCTATAAAGCTGTTTAAAGGATTTTAAAAAAAACTTTCGGTTTTGTACGTGGGGCTTTCAATTTTATATATTAATAAAATATTTCTCAAATATTCTTTTATTAATAATATATCTCTTATTTTATGCAAAATTGTATTTATATTCTAATTAGGTCTCCTATTTTAATTAGAATTGTATTTTCTATTATAATTAAGTTGGTTAGTTACCTAGTTTAAATATTCTTGTACTACTATATATATTGTACATTATTGATCAATAAAATCAAGGAACATGTCCTAAATATCCCACCCTAGCCGCCGGCCGCCGACCTCTATTCTTGGCCGCCACCCTTCCCACGTAGGAACCCTAGCCGCCGACTTCATCTTTCGGCTGCCCCATTTTCCCCACGACGGAACCCTAGTTTTCCGGCCATTCTCCCTCCCTCTTCCTCCTAAATTTCCTATTCCATGGCTGACAAAACCAAATTATATCCTGCACTTGTAGTCAACAACATTAAAAACTTCATCCCTGTGACTCTTGAGATGGAAAAAGGGTCAATACTCCTCGTGGGCGGAGCTTTTTAAGATCCATTGTCGTGTTTACGAAGTTATCGACCACATCATCCCTCCTACACCGAGGTCCACAGACCTACCATCGGCTTCGACTTCTGATGATGCACTCTGGTTCGTTTGGACGCAGCCGTCCTACGACACGATCTCTAATGATCTGTTGCACACCATCATTGAGACCGATGCCACTGCCCGCCAAACGTGGGAACGTTTGGAAAGTATTTTCCACGACAATAAAACTCAAAGAGTGTTATACCTTGAAAATCAGTTCAAGGATATCCATCAGGACGATTTCCCAAATGTGTCTGCATACTGTCAAGAACTCAAGATGATTGCCGACCAACTCTCCAACGTCGGCGCACCAGTCACTAATCAGCGATTGGTCATGCAACTTATTGCAGGCTTGAACGAATCCTATGACGGAGTTGCCACCATCCTTTAGCAATGCACGTCATTACCTCCGTTTTATGAGGCCCGTTCGAAGCTTATTTTTCAGGTAACCCGAAAAATCAAGCGCAACACCACTCAGGCCAGCATTGCCGATGCCGCCCTGACCACCACCGTCGGGCCCTCCGCCGGCGGCAGGGCCTCCAACTCTGGCAACCAGAACTGCCGACCTAAGGACTCGCAGCAACCCACATCCACCCGCAACAATCGCCGGAGTAGGCAGTCACATCTCATTTAGTGCTTTCGTAAAAGCACAATTTGAAAAGAGTATTAAATGTTTTCAATATGACAATGATAGAGAATTCAATAATAATCAATTCAAACAGTTTTGCTCCAAAAATGGTCTTACCTTTTATTTTTCCTGCCATCACACCTCATCCCAAAATGGTAAAGCCGAACAGAAAATCTGAACCATAAACAACCTAATCCGTGCCCTACTTGCTCACGCCTCAATTTCCCCCTCAATTATGGAATTACGCACTCTCCATGGCCACATATCTCCTAAACATAATTCCAAACAAGTCTCTAGCTCAACGGTCGCCCACTCAAGTTCTGTTTCATAGGAACTCATCCTACCAAAACTTGAGTATCTTTGGATGTCTCTGTTATCCCCTCCATTCGATCACTCACAAACTCCAATCCCGATCTTCTCCGTGTGTGTTTCTGGGTTACCCCGCCAATCATCGTGGTTACTCATGTTAAGACTTGTCAAGCCGTAAAATTATTATTTCACGTCATGTCCTATTTGATGAGACTCAATTCCCCTTTGCCTCCCTAAACTCGCCACCTCGACACTCCTACGACTTCCTAGATGATGGCCTGAACCCTCTTCTAATTCATCATTTACATAGTATGTCGTCCTAGACGCCGGCACCCATCCCTACCTTGGACAGTCGGGGAGACACATCCCACACGGTTTTGTCGACGGTGGCCCAAAATAGCCCGCCTCACCTCCTCTTCCTGGCAGTCCCGCGGCGTACCCTCTCCCATCCTACATCCCAACACACGCTCTTGGACCATGGAAACCCGTGCCATGCACGAAATTCATTAACCTAAATGGTTGCTTAACCTATCCGCTTTAGTTGTCCCTTCCCCTGTCCCTCAAAATCCGAAGGATGCCTTATCAATCCTAATTGGAAAGCTGCAATGATTGACGAATATAATGCTCTTATTGATAAAAAGACGTGGGACCTAGTACCCCGTCTACCTGATGCTAACATTATTCGTTCTATGTGGATTTTTAGACATAAAAAGAAATCTGATAGTTATTTTGAGAGGTACAAAGCTCATCTTGTAGGTGATGGCAGGTCTCAACAGATGGGAGTGAACTGTGATAAAACGTTAAGCCCGGTCATAAAGCCCGCAACTATCCGGACCGTCCTCAGCATCGCCCTATCCAAGTCTTGGCCCATGCATCAGCTTGATGTCAAAAATGCCTTCTTACATGGGGATCTTGATGAAACAGTATATATGCATCATCCTATAGGTTTCAGGGATCATATTCATCCAGATTATGTGTGTTTGTTGCGGAAATTGCTCCATGGACTGAAACATGCTTGTAGAGCATGGTACCAGTGGTTTACCGATTATGTCTCATATATCAATTTTTCACACAACAGATCCGATCATTCCATGTTCATCTACAATAAGGGTACAAACATGGCTTACCTATTATTAGATGTTGATGATACCATCATTACCACATCATCTGATGCTCTCCGCCGGTCCATTATGTCTCTCATTTCCTCTAAGTTTGCTATAAAAGATTTGGGGCCCCTAAGTTATTTCTTGGGCATCTTTGTCACTCAACATTCTAGCGGCCTATTTTTGTGTCAGAAAAAGTACGCCGAAGAGATCTTTGACCGTGCAGACATGATATCTTGCAAACCATCTCACACGCCAGTAGACGCTAATTCCAAGCTCAGTGTTGATTCTGGCCCTCCTTATTCAGACGCGACTCACTATTGTAGCCTGGATGGGGCCCTGCAGTACCTCACATTCACGAGACCTAACATATCCTATGTCGTGCAATAAATCTGCTTACACATGCACAATCCAACAGAAGCACACTTGCATGCCCTCAAACGTATTTTACAATACGTCCAAGGTACATTTCACTTCGGATTACATCTATACAGGTCCTCGCTCACTGGTCTCATTGTTTATTCTGACGATGATTGGGGTGGATGTCCTGACACCCGACGCTTCATGTCTGTTTATTGCATCTTCCTCAGAGATAACCTATTGTCTTGGTCTTCCAAAAGTCAACCTACATTATCTTGATCCAGTGCCGAAGCAGAGTACAGAGTTGTCGCCAACGTCATCTCTGAGTCTTGTTAGATCTGTAACCTTCTACTTGAGCTTCACTGCCCGATTCAAAAGGCAACACTGGTCTACTGCGATAATATTAGTGTGATATATCTTTTCGGCAATCCCATCCAACATCAGTGCACTAAACATATTGAGATGGGCATTCATTTCGTTCGCGAAAAAGTGACTCGTGGTCAAGTTCGTTCCTTCATGTTCCTTCTAGATATCAAATTGCTGACATCTTCACCAAAGGACTTTCGTGCATACTATTTGATGATTTTTGAGCCAGTCTCAGTGTTCGTGAACCTCCCGCTTCGACTGCGGGAGTGTAATAGAATATTTCTCGAGTATTCTTTCATTAATTGTATATATCTTATTTTAGGCAGAATTGTATTCCTATTATAATTATGTCTCATATTTTAGGTAGAATTGTATTTCCTATTGTAATTAGGTTGATTAGTTACCTAGTTTAGATATTCTTGTACTACTATATATATTGTACATTATTGATGAATAAAATCAAGGAACATATTTGTTCATATATCTAATTTTTAAATCATCTTTTCGATCAGTTTTATTGTTTATAACATGTTATTATTTTATTTTATGAATTATTTTATCGGGCTTGATGTGAAGAATTACTTCCATTATAACAAGTACATAATGAAAATGTGAAATCACATACTAATAAATACCATGTAGAGCAATGTCTAGTCCAGGAAAGCCCATGACGATGGCTATAACGTCTTTTTCTGCACGATAACAAGGTCCAACAATGAATCTAATATGAAAGATGGTCAGTGTGCCTTATACGACGCAATATAAGCTTTAAAGAAGATTTTCATATAGGATTATCGGATAGCCTTACACACTGACTACTAATTGTATAAATCAAGCTACATAAGTTGATTGTATAAACATCAACGCACCGTCAAAATTTAAATTCATATATACTAAGGAAGTATTTAATAAAATGCACCAAAAGGTATAACAACATAGGAAAATAAAACAAATATATATAGGAGTACATGGTAGCATAGGTTTACGTAAGGAATCTGTTAATGTTTGGAAAAAGGAGTAGGAGAATGATGGTACGTACGTGTTTGCGCAACTCTATCTGTACTGTTCTACTTTTTTGTTAGAAAATTACAACACATCCTTGCACTAACTATATTTTATTATGCATCATATTAGCTGGTTTTTCAATTCAAACATATATAAATAGTACTACTATATATATATATATATATATATATATATATATATATATATATATATATATATATATATATATATATATTGGGTCGTACGGTCTGTAAGGCAAAAAAGTAGGTCTGTATATTGGTGGGATATATATACAGTAAATTCTGGTGCACCTATATATTCAAGTGTAAGTGAGATTATATATTATTCACAATTATTTAATAGCGTTTTATTGATTAGGCATGAGTACGCTCTGTCAGACAGCCTTTTATCAATAATTATATATATATATATGAAATATCACAAATTTTTATATATATTAGTAGATAAATATCTTTGATAGAAGGTTACTCACTTGAAAGATTGTGTCTTTGTGAATAAATACATTTGAATGGTTGTGTCTTTATGAATAAACATCATTCAAATATTGTGTCGTTATGGACAGACATCATTCAAAGGTTGTGATCTTATGAAATGATACCTCTTTGAGAAGGATTGTGTCCATTATGAAAAGAGATTTAAAGTCTATAAATTATCCAGATTTTACTACAGATTTGAATATAGATTAATATAGATCTATAATTAGTTCTAGAAACACCATCTTATTTGCTTGAGATAGTGTTTATGATTTGTTGTATCTTGGGGGTAATTTGCCATAAACTCTTACCAAACCTTGTGTTGGTGAGGGCAAATAAAACCTTAAAAGAAAGTGTTTCTACACGCCTCAAATCCTGTTTTATCATTTCTCTTCTTTTGCCTCCTTATTCTTCTTTTACACCAACATTCATTTCATGATTTTGTCAACTTTCCAATACCTCACTTTATGAGATTACACTGAATATGTTATTGTTAATTTTATCAACTTCGTCATCTATTCCATATATAACCGCCGTATTGGATTTTTAGTATTTATTTTCATGTTGAGTCTGTTATAGCAACAGTACTGGCAAAATTTTGCATATTTCTTGCATGCCTCCAAGTCGACAATGAAGGGCAAAAGAAAAACAAATAGATACATAATATTCGTATTATTGAAATATGTTATCATCTCATCAAAAGTTTAAATTATAATAGTTTTTTTTATTTACTAATTAATTATATTTCTAAAACGGTCTCTCACGCGTGCGGGCCTGACCTTTTTTAATTCATAGGTCAAGTGTGTGGAAACAAAGATTAGGTGATTGGTGGTGATGAAACGTGAGACGGTTTAGTGGTCAGAATTACAGAATGAATTAAGCGCAAATTTCGCATGTTTGTTGTAAATTAAAGACAGTAATTTGAACTCACAAAGTGAACTGAAAAATAAAAATGAACAGAAACCGCCCCTAGTTTGCCCTTTATTGTTTATTGTTTAATTTTGAGTATTTTGTAAACTATGATCTTAGATGACTTATTTTGATAAATGACAACTATAGCTTTAATTTAAGGCATTGTATATGTTAACTTATATTTGCAACATTAAGCTAACTAACTATATATCAAGTTTTTAAGAAGCAAAAATTCCACAGTTATAACACTGAGGCCCTGTTTGGAAAGCTACCCTTTAATTGGATTTGGGTGTAATTACACAGTTTTGGCATGTTTGTTTGACCAGATAATTACTTGATCAGCATGTAATTGGGTAATTGAATGAGTGTAATTATACTCTCCAATTCTAAGAGGGGGGGGGGTGTGAGAATTGCATATAATTACATGATTTAATTACAAGGTTATTTTCTTGAATCTCTTCTCTTCTTTTCTTTTTTTAATTTATTTTTTATTTCTATTCTTTCTTTCTTTTTAATTTATTTTTTATTTTAACTTTTAAAATTCATTTTTTTCAAACATTATTCTTTTTATATTATTATCTTTTATTTCCGTATTTCTCATTTCTCATTTCTCACCCTTTACTTCACATTCTTCTACATAATTTCTTATATTGTGCTTCTTTCTTATTTATTTTTCTTTATTTTTTTTAATTTCAGCTAGCTATGTTATTATTCTAATTCTTTTTAAAAAAAAGTTACACCTCCAAATCTTAGAAAAGAGAAGTCATCCACAAACTTGACTTATAACAAGTTAGTGATGTTATTAAAGTTGAATTTCGTTGTTGGATGTGGTTATATGCAAACTTAGCTTATATTGAGTGATGTTAGCATTGATAAATTACTTTTTAATATTTTAATAATATTATAAAATTATGACCGTAAATATTAATTTTTTCGTCAAGCATGTTGTCCGTAATGTTATTGCAAAATGTATGTTTCGCATGAAGTTTTTATTAATTGATTCAATTAAAGTATTATTTATTTATATATATAAACCTTTTTACAATACTAGTTACAAATTTAAAATTATTTAGTTATATATTTTCGAAATAATATGTATCTTGAATACACAACGACAGACAAACTTAAGTGATATTTCTTATATGAACATATATTTGTCAAACATTAACGTTTAGTTTTTTATAATTAACTTTTATTTTTAAAATATATAATTGTGTACTTACACTGGTGCAACCAAACATTTGTAATTACAATATAATTACCTTGTGACAAACAAATCGATCATTGTAAATACTTTACTGTGTAATTATTAGGCTGTGTTATTACTACCTTAATAATTACACCAATTTCAATTACCAGATGGCTTTCAAAACAGACCCTGATAAAACTAGTTAGCCGGTAAAAATGGTTTATGTAATTACATAAAAATAATAATTTTGTAGTAAAGGAATCCCTGTTACGACTCAATACAAAAGATAATATGCTACATTTAGAGTGTATAAAAAAAAAAAAGCAGTTAGGTTATATATACTAATAGTGTAATGTTTTTTTACACCATCACTGTACCTTAGCTTGTTATATATAGCTGGTTATTAAACGTTTATTCTAGATTACAAACTAATGTTATGAAATAGAGTTACCTACAATCATATTTTAAATGATCTGATTGTAAACATATATTTTGAATAGTCAATATATCCACGAAACATAAACCCAATAAATAATTACGATCTGAATTCTTATCCTTGCTTAGTTTATTTCTGTCACATTCAATGTAAGTTCCCTTTGACCCAGCACCAATCTCATCAATTTTCTAATAGAACCAAACGTGTAAATTCCTTGAACTTGCTTCATTAATCACAACAAACTTATTTTATGTTAGAAATTTACTAATGTGGAATTAAGTTTATTTCATTATTTATGACTCGAACAATTGGGGCCCCGCACGTCGGAAACATCATTTCCACACACGTGCACACGTAGTGCCAAGTATCGCAAATTTCATTAGTGAAAGAGATATTGATCCGTAAGTGAAACGTTTGAGACATAGAATGATGGACGGTTATTGGCCATATAACAAGTATTCCACGTTGGTAAACGAAGGAAGAAGTGTACGAAGTGTAAGATGAAACGAGTCGAAAATCATCGCGGAGCCGTGAAGGGCCGCGACGCAGGCCCGTCGGAGCCGAGGTGCCAGAGCGCCGCGGCGCTAATTGGGTGTTCATCCACTGGACCCACGGCGCTAATTCGTAGAGCCGCGGCGCTTCAGAGGCAGAATGCTGCGACGAGAAGATGGAAAGTTCTGACTTTTGGGCTGGTTTTGGAGCATTGAATCTCCATTATTTGGCACATGAATTCAGCCATTATTTGGATGAGTGTAACCCCTCAATAAGTGTCATTACATGGCTATTGAAGGTCATTAGTTGTCTAGTTTAGGGGTCATCTCATTACACTATAAATTGAGGCCTTTGACTCAATTGTTCAACACTTAGACACACTTACATAATTTTCTGAAATCTTCTTCTTCCTCTCTAGCAAGTTTACTATACTCAAAGTTCTTCAAGAGTAACACTTGAGTTTCATTTGCTCATTTGTTAAGTTGTTGTTGTATCTTGGGAGACTATTGCCCGACAACGTAAAATGATATATACGGGGCAATCTTGTCTTAAAGACAGAGTGCCATCACTCGACTCAACAAATCACAATGAGTTTGTAACGTTCTTGATACCAGTTTCTTGTAATCTTTAGTTTATCCTTTCTAGCAATTTGTAATATTTACTTACTTCCCGTTTCCTGCAATTGTTGTAACCCACAATTTTAAGACAAGATTGTTGTAAGTGCTTAGAAAGATGACTAGAAAAGAACAACTCGCTTCTGATTCTGCTGTTGCTGCTACTCAAGGCAACCCCTCCACCCTCCGGTTTCCACAATGAACGTCCAGAGAAGTTTATGGGCTCCAACTTCAAGAGATGGCAGCAGAAGATGTTATTTTATCTGACTGTTATGGGAATGACTCATTTTCTAACAGAAGATTCTCCACAAGCTGGAGATGAAGTGGACCCTCAGCCTAATGAAACGGCTGGAGGCGGCCAAGGTATTTATGTCGTCAATGGCATGAAGATAGTTCTTGATGCTTGGAGTCATAGTGACTTTATGTGTGAGAACTATATTCTGAACTGTTTGTCAGACCCACTCTACACGGTGTATTGCACCGTAGGCACCGCCAAAGAGTTATGGCAAAAGCTGCAGAAGAAGTACAACGAACAAGATGCTAGTACGAAGAAATTCATCGTTGGAAAATTCCTGAAATTTCAAATGGTGGTTAGAAAAATTGTGATGTCCCAAGTCCATGAATTCCAAATGATTCTACATCACCTGGATTTGGAAGGTATGAAACCAAATGAGCGGTTTTTGGTTGCATCACTGATTGAGAAGTTACCTCCCTCGTGGAATGAGTTTATAAGTTACTTAAAACTCAAGACAAAGAAACTGACCTTTGAGGAACTTATTATCAAACTCCAGATTCAGAAATATAATAAGAAGTCCTTGCCTAGGGGAAAACAACCCATAGAGGCAAAGGCAAATCTGGCTGAGGCCAAAGGGAACCCAAGCAAGAAGCGCAAGTTCCAGAAAGACAGCAAGACCCAGGCGGCAGAGAAGTTCAAGGGGAACTGTCACTACTGTAGGAAACCTAGTCACATGATCAAGGACTGACGCAAGCTCAAGACTGAGCAACAAGAGAAGGCCAAGGCTAAAGGCAAGGCACAGGCTAACGTCGTCAAAGACACGCTTCTTGACGACATGATTGAGGAGTTCTCGGCGGTAGTGCTTGAAGCAAATCTTGTTAAGAATCCCATGCAATGGTGGATGGACATGGGTGCTACCAGACACATCTGTTTCAATAGATATACCTTCTTCACATATACACCTGTTACAGACAAGAAGCTGTTCATGGGTAACAATGCTTCCTCTGACGTGCTGGGGGTAGGAAAGGTAGTCCTGAAGATGACTTCTGGAAAGGAGCTCACTCTGAATGAGGTGATGCATGTCCCTGAGATTATGAGGAATTTAATTTCAGGTAATTTATTGGTTATTGCTAGTTTTAGGCTAGTATTTAAGTCCAATAAGTTTGTAATCACTAAGAATGGAACTTTTGTGGGAAGAGGCTTCGTCTGTGAAGGCCTCTTCAAAGTTAACTCCATGTCTGTAATACGTGCAAGCAATAATATTGAAGTTTTTTCTTACTTGCTTAAGTCCTCTAATTTATGGCATCATAGATTAGGATATGTTAACTATAAGTCCATCCAAAGGTTGGTTAAGTTAGAGTTGTTGCTGTCTATCGACGTAAACCCTCAACATAAGTGTGAGGTGTGCGTAGAGGCAAAACTCACAAAGATTCATTTTCGATCCGTCGAAAGGAATACCGCTTCTCTAGAACTTATTCACACAGATGTATGTGATTTGAAGTTTGCACAAACTAGGGGGAACAAGTACTTTGTGACATTCATTGATGATAGTACAAGGTATTGTTACATTTACTTGTTGAAAAGTAAAGATGAAGCCTTTGAAGTGTTCTGACGTTACAAAGCAAAAGTTAAAAACCAACTAAGCATGCAGATTAAATCCATTCGTAGCTATAGAGGGGGAGAATACATAGCGTCATTTAAGGTATATTGTGTTGAGTCGGGCATTGTTCATCAAATGATGGCTCCATACTCACCTCAGTCGAACGGTGTTGCGGAACGCAAGAACCGCACATTGAAGGAAATGATAAATGCCTTGCTCATCAATTTCGGTCTTCCCCAAAACATGTGGGGAGAAGCCGTCCTTACCGCTAATACGATTCTTAACAGATTCCCACATAAAGGTAAAGACAAAACTCCATATGAATCATGGAAGGGAAAGAAACCCACCTATAAATATTTAAAGGTGTGGGGTTGTTTGGCAAATGTCGAAGTGCCCAAGCCAAAGCAGGTCAAGATTGGGCCTAAGACTGTAGATTGCATTTTCATCGGATATGAAAATAACAGTAGTGCTTATCGCTTCTTAGTGCATAAGTTAGATATTCCAGATATCCACGGGGGTACAATAATGGAATCAAGCAATGCTCAATTCTTTGAGGATACTTTTCCTAGAAAGGAAAAAGACATAACCTCTCGCAAACGAAGTTATGAACAAAGCTCTTAGGAACCGGGAGTCGTTGACTGCCCAAAGCTAGATGGTTCAGATCTAGTGGACTTCGAAGTGGCTGAATATCCGGAATCTAGTATTCTAGATTCTCAGAACTTTGAGACTCCAGAGATGGAACCAAGGAGAAGTAAAAGGGCCAGGAAGGATAAATCATTCGGTCCTGACTTTATAGCTTATATGGTTGATCACGAACCAAGGACAACTGCTGAAGCATTGTCAACTCCAGAGGCTCCGCTCTGGAAAGAAGATATTGAGAGTGAAATAGACTCCATCCTGCATAACCATACTTGGGAGTTGGTTGATCTTCCTCCGGGAAATAAACCGTTGGGTAGTAAATGGATACTCAAACGAAAGTATAAAACAGATGGGTCTATAGATAAGTACAAGGCCAGGTTGGTAGTCAAGGGCTATCGGCAAAAGGAAGGCCTTGACTATTTTGACACGTACTCCCCGGTGTCTAGGATGACGTCCATACGAGCATTCATTGCGATCGTAGCTTTGTGTGACCTTGAGATACATCAAATGGATGTCAAGACAGCCTTTCTAAATGGTGATTTGGAAGAAGAAATTTATATGGAACAACCCGAGGGGTATGTGGTTCCAGGTCAAAAGAAGAAAGTATGTCGGCTTGTCAAATCTCTGTACGGGCTGAAACATGCCCCGAAGCAATGGCACAAAAAATTTGATAGTACTCTTAATCGAAGGGTTTCGCCTTTAATGAGTGTGACAAATGTGTAGACATGAAAGGTAACTCTGACTCGTTCGTCATGATATGCATGTACGTAGATGACATGTTGATCACAGGGAGCAGTCCTAGCTTGATCCTAGAGACTAAGAACATGTTGAAACAATGCTTTGACATGAAGGATATGGGTATCACAGATGTCATCTTAGGGATAAAGATCTCTAAGATGTCTGACGGACTGATCTTATCTCAGTCTCACTACATCGAGGATGTGTTGAGAAAGTTTGAGATATTTGACAGTTCGCCTATGAAGTCACTAATGGATAGAAATCAAAATCTTGACAAAACTCGTGGTGCACCCGTATGCCAAGAGCAATATGCACAGGTGATTAGGAGTTTGATGTATATAACAAACTGCACCCGACCTGATATTATTTATGCAGTCAACAAGTTGGCTAGGTTTACCCATAATCCGAGTAATGATCATTGGAAGGCGTTGAATCGGGTACTACGATACCTGAAATACACGCTAACTTACGAGTTGCATTATTCGAGATATCTAGCTATACTAGAGGGGTACAGTGATGCAAATTGGATATCTGATATAGAGAACACCAAGTTCACCAGTGTGTATATATTTACAATTGGTGGTGGGACTATGTCTTGGAAATCCTCTAAGCAAACTTGCATCGTCCGATCCACGATGGAATCGGAGTTTATCGCTTTAGACAAAGCAAGAGAAGAAGCTGAGTGGTTTCATGACTTCTTAGAGGACGTTCCTTGTTGGAAAAAACCCATACCTTCTGTAATGATCCACTGCAACAGTTAGTCGGCTCTAGGAAAGGCACGGAGTTCTATGTACAACGGCAAGTCTCATCATATTTGACGAAGACATAAGACTGTTAGGCAGCTGATCACCACGGGTATAATATCCATTGATTATATAAAATCAAAGGATAACATAGCGGACCCACTGACAAAAGGGCTTACCTAAGGATCAGATGTTTTGTCTGTCTAGGGGAATGGGCTTAAAACCCAAGCTATAAGGACAAATATGGTGGTAACCCAACCTTACTGACTGGAGATCCCAGGAATTAGGTTCAATGGGAAAACTAAGCTGTAAAGGTTCAGTTGAGCGCTTCAGTGGAAGCATGAGCACTTCGTATAGTGATTTCTGTAAAGAAACACCAAATCCAAAGTCGTTCCTGCGATAGATGTTAAGTGCTATCTGCAGTGTGGGTAAAGGTTAAGTTCCTAAAACCTTTAATGATCTTCAACGGTTGAGATTAGGTTTGAGGAAACTTTTAATGGTTCCTAACACTTGCAAAATGGGGTATAGCAGGATACCTTGTAGGAGACCACATATTTAAGTGTGAGGACAGGCCGCCTCAAATGAACGCACTTAAGAATCCAAGAAGTGTCCACGGCCACAACGGATAAAACATTATGAAAAACAGAGTAAGGGAAGTTGTTATGTTGGTACCATTGACTTGGCTTACACTAAACACTGACGGTTCAAGACATCACGTTCACCGCGTAGTATGTAAGTCCGATGGTATTCAACTATGGAAGGTTCAAAGTTGAAGCTACCTCTCCTGATGCAACATCGGTCCGCTGATAGATTGCTGGAAAATGCACCATGTGAGTGAGCCAAAATCTCTTTCAAGAGGGAATTGTTGGAAATTTACTAATGTGGAATTAAGTTTATCCCATTATTTATGACTCGAATAATTGGGGGCCCGCACGTCGGAAATATCTTTTCCACACACGTGCACACGTAGTGCCAAGTATCACAAATTTCATTAGTGAAAGAGATATTGGTATGTAAGTGAAACGTTTGAGACATAGAATGATGGACGGTTATTGACCAAATGACAAGTATTCCACGTTGCTACACGAAGGAAGAAGTGTAAGATGAAATGAGTCAGAAATCGTCGCGGATCCGCGAAGGGCCGCGGCGCAGCCCCGCCGGAGCCGGAGCGCCGCGACGCCTCTCAGGCAGTGCCACGGTGCTAATTGGGTGTTCAGCCACTGGAGCCGTGACGCTAATTCGCAGAGCCGCGGCGCTTCGGAGGCAGAATGCTGCAACAGGAAGATGGAAAGTTCTGAATTTTGGGCTGGTTTTGGAGCATTGAATCTCCATTATTTGGCACATGAATTCAGCCATTATTTGGTTGAATGTAACTCCTCAATAAGTGTCATTACATGGCTATTGAAGGTCATTAGTTGGCTAGTTGAGGGGTCATCTCATTACACTATAAATTGAGGCCTTTAGCTCAATTGTTTAACACTTAGACATACTTACAGAATTTTCTGAAATCTTCTTCTTCCTCTCTAGCAAGTTTACTATACTCAAAGTTCTTCAAGAGTAACACTTGAGTTTCCTTTGCTCATTTGTTAAGTTGTTGTTGTATTTTGGGAGACTATTGCCTGATAACGTAAAAGGATATATACGGGACAATCTTGTCTTAAAGACAGAGTGTCATCACTCGACTCAGCAAATCACAAGGAGTTTATAATGTAGTTTGTTGTAATCTTTAATTTATCCTTTCTAGCAATTTATAATATTTACTTACTTTTCGTTTCCTGTCATTGTAACCCACATTTTAAAACAGAGGGACGACGATAATTAATGTCCCTGATTTAGTCAATATATTCTTTACACATCTAATGGGCACATATGACTCGTCACCCAGCTGTGAGACTTCGATTTTCATTTTTTTTTGGATAAAATGTCATCATATATTTTTGCTTCTTCTCTTTGGCTAATTGAAATTCTAATTCTCCTTCATTAATCATTACTCTAAGATAATTAAATAAATTTAAAAAATATTTTGGCTTTAGCTATAGTTTTAAGACACGTTAGGGGTCTTCTTAGTACGCAAACTGAAGTACATGTGCGCCCCAAGAGCATCTTAACATGCAAACAAACGTATATGATTAATATATATAGGCTTTCAGAAATTAATTAAAGTTTATAATATTTTAATTTAGTCGTATAGTTGACGACAAAATAGCTTTAAAATCCACTTCAATGAATTAGAATACAATTAAGAAAAGTAATGACGATAAGCTTATTTAATTTCATGAAGTGCCAACTTTATTGCATGTCGTCAAATTCAAATACTAAAGAAAAAATATTAATGTGCTCACTCCGAATTCACTAACTTTAAATTTTAAGTATGCTCACTTTTAAAATCAAAAAAATATATACAGAAATAGGATACAATAAAGGGTGATCTTTAACCTTTGGCTTCAATCAACAAGATCTTTAAAATTTGAATATAAAACAGAAATTCGAGACATTTCAATAAGTTATAGAGATTGAAAATAGTGTAATGTATTGCCTATTGGGTATGATATTTTTTACTGTATTAACCGACTTACTTCTTACAAAATTAAGCATGATGAAATTCAATTAAATTTTTTCAATAATAATTTAACAACATCACATATTAAGTTAATTAATAAGGTGTAGAATATTAGGAAAAAAGTCTAGAAAGAGAAGGTCCACCTTCTCTCTAAAAGTCCCAATTAGCCGTTACATCAAATAACCATTACCAAGCTTCTGTATGTCTCTCTGTCACTTATCGATGGAGTCGCCGGCAAGTGGCCCTCCGATGACATCTCTGAAAGTATACTTATGTTCTAGAGACAATATGTATTATGATAAATATATTTTATACACATTCGTATTATTATTAATGGAGATTAATATTTTGGCATTTGCAATTATTGAATTATTAGTTGATTGTTTATAATATTCTATAATATGCATCCCTAGAGGTTACGTTGTTATTAATAATGTGATATATTAATATTATACCGTAAGTCTTAAAATATCCTCGACTAATGATCATCAAGAATGAGATATCGATGATATGTGATAAGTCGACATGTGGTCTGCATCACTTCCTTAGAGGATGTAGTGTGTCTCACCTGCTACGAGTAATGCCTACTCGTGATGGACACATTGATACTTTGGAAGTATTGGTATACCCTGCTGATATATTGTTTGTTATACATGTCTAAAGTATGATCAGCGTATGGAAGATAGAAGTCCTTAGACTTGAGGTCAATACACACTTTGTCTACATAGTAATATACTTTAATCCTGTCCTAAGCTCAAATGCCATATAGGTTGAGATACGGCTTGTATTGAGTACATTACAATGTGGATTAAAGGTGGTAGTTGAGCCAAGATTAGGATTCATTCCTCGAATGTATATTCGAGAGAACACTCAGCTTCTCATTGATATTGGGTTGACTAAGTCGTTGGCCAACGCAATAGACATGTCTAGAATATGGTCTTGTTGTCAACCAATATAGATGAGATATAATGATCAAGCCATTTGGATAGACACTTGGGAAATCCTAAGCTTGATCGAGTGTATCGTGAATGAAAGGATTTTATCTTACCACATAGAGGTTAAGTTTACTGGATTCATGTAAACGTACTTCACATATTGAGTTCGTCTTGCGGCGCCGTCTAGGAGTTCCGCATAGACCTTAATTTGATTAGTATCGATATGAGAAGGCTTGTAGGGTCACACTATGTCGATTGTCCTTTTGATCTAAGGATGTATTGAGAGAGTATTAAATATTCGATTTAGAATCGAGATATTTAAATGAATGATGATTGTTTTAATTAAGTCAAAATTGGATTTTGGATTTAATTAAGAATGTGTTGAAAAATTTTGGGTCGGGCCCAAGGTCAAACCCTAATCCAGTTTGACCTAATTTTTCACCTATAAATACAGATCTACGCTTCATTATTCATTACACTTGATTTTCATATCATTATTCTAAGTCTTAGAGACTCAGAATCAAAACACTCTCTCAAACCTCTGCCGGATTTCCTAGCTTTCCAAATGAGGAATACATTGAAGCTTGGAGCTTGCAATCGAAAGGGCATTCGCGTGCACACCCACAATTGATAAAGATTCCAGATATTGTAAACATGTAAGTACCATTCAAGTCTTATGTTTACGGTTTTAAATTACCCTATAGTCAAACAGTTCTACGTTTGTTGAGTTTGAAACAAGTTTTCAATATCCAATGCGTATAACAACCTAACAAAACCATAGAGTGGTATCAAGAACTAGGGCTATTTTGTATGATTATAAAGTAATTAGTTAATAATAATATGGGTTAGAATTTATTTAAATCTAAAATTTATGTCGTTTAAAGCTTGAAAACCTAATATCTTAAAAGTAGATCATCCTTGTCTCCCAAACTATTAAACAACGATGTAATCGAGGAAGTCATTCCGATCTAACTCTTCTTAGTCAATGTGCGTAACCGGTTCATTGCGAAAATGGTGCACTGAAGCGAAGAATGAGAAGGGATTGGATGATGGTCGATGAACGTGTCGGACTAATCTAAATTGGATTTTCTGAATTTAAAGGGGTTCAAAATTGAAATTTTAAATTCTTGAGGGACTAAACTGTAAATTCTGAAAATCTGGAACTTACAGAAATATCCTGAAAATTAGTTTTTAAAATCAGAAAATGTTTAAGAGATTGTTTGGATTAGACTTAAATTTTAGAGTTTAGACAAATTAACCCATGATTATTATTTAATTGTATATTATTGAATAATATATGAACTATATGCTAAGTGTTTAAATGCTTTCATTTAATAATTAGCATAATGTCCGCTATAACTGTCTGGACAGGCGGCGCCCGGTATTTGATTAAACCATCTTATATCATGCATATTGGGTTGACGGTTCCCAACTATATGTGTCATTAGTTTTGCATGATATTAAGATGTCATATTTGATATGGCATAAAAGAGTTGATCTTGATTAAAACTCTGAATTAAAATATTCCCCAAAATTTTAAATACAAGTCTAAATTAAAATGCGTCGTCCATTATAATTGTTAGAGTGCAAAATCCTTTCCGACGATACGAGTATTTATGCCAAAGCATTTTCTCTAAGTCTACGAGGACCCAGACTCTTTCATAGATGTGTTTTAAATGTAAAGGCAAACGATAAAATTTTGTGGGTATTTACACCAAAGTGTTTGCTCACAAATGCCAAATTTACTTAGATACATAAACGCAGTCGTGTAATGGGGTTGACTTGCTTAGACAAATCTTGGCACCAAAGTGTCGGACTAATCTAAGGACGCAAGATTAAATATAATATTTGATCAACCAAGAGTTGCAAATAAGTTTTGCAATTGGTTTAAAACCTACCAAGATGTGTTATTGAAGTTATCAGCCAAAGCAAATTGGGAGAGAGCATAGGCTTGGATCTTGGCCCATTATGACCTCAATTAATATAGGTCTGTATTCTACCATGGGGTCGTAGAAGTATGTTAAAATATTTGGAGATAATTAAACAAACGACCGTGTTGATTAGCCTAAAGGAATGTGTATAATATGAAATAAATTTTGAGTTTGATTTCCAGTCTATCTAATTCTTCAGATTATCAAAGATGTCGAGCTTATCATTGAAAATGTTGATTGAAATGAACAAACTTACTGGACCTAACTACCTTGACTGGCTAAGAAATTTATGAATAGTGCTGAGACCAGAGAAATTAGAATGCGTGTTGGACACACTGTTCCCAACAGTTCCTGCGACACTCTGCTAAATATGTCTCTTTTGATAAGGATGCTTACCAAAAACACCTAGATGATGCCACTTCAGCACAGTGCGTGATGTTGTCTTCCATGTCAATGGAACTTCAGAGACAACATGAGAACATGGGTCCCAATGAGATGCTCGAACACTTGAAGAGTCTCTATGACTCACAATCCCAAACTATGGAATATGAGTTACTAATAGAACTTTTTAAATGTAAGCTCAATGAAGGGGGCCAGGTCTCGCAGCATGTGTTGAAGATGATAGGGCTGATAGAGAGACTTGCTTCAATTGGAACGAAGTTGCAAAAGAATGTCGCTACCACCCTCATCCTGAACTTTCTCCCTCGTTCCTTTGAAAACTTCATAGTGAAATACAATATGAATGGAACGAAGGTGAGTCCGCCGGAGCTGCACAACATGCTCAAGACCTTTGAGTCTTCCACTTCCAATGGCAAAGCTGTGCTCATGGTGAGCTCTACTAGCCGACCCAAGCCGAAAGGTAAGGAATGGCAGAAGAAGAAGGGCAAAGCAGTCGCTGCGCCTTCAGCTATGAAGCCTAAAGGAGGTGTGAAGAAGAAGAAGGTAAATCCAGCTAAGGATGTATGCCTCAACTGCAATAAGAAGGGACATTGGAAGAAGGACTGCACTGCACTAGGAGGAGGAAAAGCACTAGGTACTTCTACCTCTGGTGGACAAGGTATGTACGTCATTGAAATAAATATGTCTATAAATAACTCTCATTCCTGGGTATTGGATACCGCTTGTGGCTCATATATTTGTACCAATGTGCAGGGGCTAACTGATAGCATGAAGGTTAGACCAAGAGAGGTGGACCTACGCGTTGGAAATGGAGCACGAGTGGATGCTGAGCGCGTAGGAACTTATAGATTAAATTTGCCTTCTGGCTATTTTCTAGTGTTAAATGATTGTTACTATGTACCCTCGTTAACGAGGAATATTATTTCTATCCCTGTTTTGGACATGGAGGGTTTTTCCTCATATATTTATAATGGCAGTCAAGTACTGTCTTTTGATAATCTTTCATCCTTAAACGTTCATATTTACTCATGAGCATGCGTAGCTTAGTTCGACGAACACTTGAGTTGCCTTCACAATGAATTTGTAAAGTATCTCATGCGTCCTTAATCGTGGGGCAGTTTTGAATGAGTTTAAATATGTAAAGATCAAACCATCCAAAAATTGCATTTAGGGCCTTTTCGTTAAAGCTAGCATTATTGGTTTCTTCCGCAGTCCATTCGGATTTAGGTTTAACAAGAATGTCACCTTCCTCATCGGTGGCAACATAGGAACAACGTACCCATTGGTTATAGATCTCCATGTCCTAACATCAATTGATTTGATATGAGAACGTAAACGAATCTTCCAATAGGCATAGTTTGAACCATCTAAAATAGAAAGTTTACCAACAATCGAATTTGCCGGATCCATAGCTTATGACAACAGGACCAATCACTTATTGTGTTAAGTGTCGGGCTCTGATACTACTTGTTGGGGGTGTCACAAGCTACTTAAAGTAAAAACTAGAGATGAAATAAATCGAATGTCAATTCTGTTTCTGAATGTCAGCGACAATGTCGTATGACACAAGTGACAACACTTGATAAAACAGAAAACTTTTAAGAGTAAAATGCAACGGAAAAAATAAAGAACACAAAGGGTTATATTTTCATAAGTTATATATTGATATAACTTATGATGGTCAATGACTAGAAGTATTGTATATATTTCATATATAAATATACAAATTCCTTTCTTTACAATTTTACACGATAAAACAAAAAAGGAATTAAAGTGTGAAGTCGCAGATGACTTTTTTCTGAAAAATCTAACTAAGTAGACATAGACAACCTCTCATTACAATCACTCCATACAAAACTAATCTAGAATCTAAACAACAATTGTAATGTTGGATAGAATGTTGTCAACACACTCAGGCAACACTTGTGATCCATATTTCTGGGTTAAAATCCTGAGAGCTCTTTTGGTATTTTTGCAATCTAATTCTGGATGATCGATTCACTGTTGTGGCCTCTCTATTTATAGTAGAGAGTCTTCCTTGAAAAGCTCATCGAAGTTGAGGAGGTTGAGGAAAAGGTGGACAATCGGTTGTGTTTGTTGGAGATGATCATGGAGTCGAAATCTCAACAACTTCGACTTGTTATTCACTCGACTTCTTCCCCAAACTTTGACTCTTTCTCCCACGTTTTACAAAGCTCCAATTCACCACGCCTACGTCATTTTTACCCCACAGTAAAATATTACTGCTTGCCGTGAAATAAGGCAAAACTGTTTTACAAGGATGTTGGTCCAAATGTTGTGACATTTGTCCCAACATTTTTATGCATTCAAATCAGTCCTTTAGAAGATATGTTGGGTCAAATGTCACAACAACAAACCCAGAATTAACACTATATTTGTCTTTTCATATGCACACATGGCATTATACAAAACAAATTATTATTGCAGTAGATACCCGTATTGAAATTGATATGGTTACTAAAAACTATGAATAGATCAAGTATGGCTAAAACTAAGGTTGAAATTAATTTACTAAAACCTTTGGTTCATAGTGTTTGAATTGGAACTGAAGATGAGAATGAACTTGGGGTGTCCAACTGGCGGGTCCCGGCGAAACAGGGGAGGGTCGGGATAGGTGGTACGGGAAGAGGTCCCGTCCCGTTCCACATCTCGCCGGAAGAGGGGCCGGGATTTGGGGGATGGGTCGAGATCGGGATATGGGGTTTTTTTTGCCACTTAATTTTTAAAAATAATATATATAAACACTTCAATAATTGAACAAGATAGTGTAATAAAAATATTTCAATGTTGTTTTTGTGTCTCTTATATTATTTAATAGAAATATGATTTTTTTTGTAATACAATTTCAAAATTGCAACTTTGTGGTGTTGTTCAAAAGTTGCAAATCACATAGTAAAATTGCAATTAAAAAAATTACATAGTTAACCATACTTTTTCTAATCTCCTCACAATGTCTTGAGGATCTTCAGTTGGAATTGGAATTTGTTGGACAAATTATTCGACGTCGCTTCATGTTCCCTCGGACAATATTTCATTGTAGTTGTAGTCTTCTTCTTCGTTTATCTCCGGTTGACCGCACCTTCTATGCTCTGCTCGAATCCACTCTCCGAATAGAACTGCAATCTCCCTTGTGTCTCCCGCCAATGAATGTCTATGCTCTCCTATTTGAAATCTTCCAGCAGAAAGAGCGCTTTCAGACGTTATTGATGATGCTTGAATGTTCAACACATCTCGGGTAATCTTTGCTAGTGTCAGGAATGTATTCTCATTCTGCCTCCGGTATTTCAGCAAGTTTTCATGTCCTTCATCATTGACAATTAATTCGTACGGTATAACACCCTGCAAAACATAAACATCAAATTCGCTAACTTGTGAAGTAGTTGAACCACTAAACATTTTATTTCTAAGTCCTTGAATACTAGCACCAGAAACCACATGTTTTTATAAGGTTGCAGAGAAGTAGTAGAAGATGGTACATAAGTCGGTTGATTATTTGCACTTTGTTTTTGGTAATACATATATACTTGTTTTCATTCAGTGTGTATGCTATACGTAACTTCTTCTTTAGTTGGTTTGTGAGTTGGTTCTTCAGTTGGGTCTATTGGAAGTACTTCTATACAATCATAAATTATTTCTATAAGTGTTTTACAATCGTCTACTTTAATAGTCGGATTTTAATACAACACCAATAATATAAATAGTGGGAATAAGAAAAAAGTATTTTTTTAATTTTATAAACATTTTTTAATAGATGGAGCGTAAGATGTTTTTTTCATATATTCATTAAGTAACAAAAATATTACAACTATATAAAATAACATATTTGAAATAGTAGGATAATATATACCGGAAAATTCTTTAGTAGCTTAAAAAAAATCTCTAGAAATCCATTAAGTTCTAAAAAAAATTCCAATCCTTATCTACAAGCATATCCCTTGAATTTTTATTATGGGTGTTAAATATTAAAGTTATAGGTTATCTATAATCGTAAGCAACAAGTAGTTGCTCATACAAAAAATGTCATCTAGTCGAAACTTCTTTTTTAATTTTTCTATAACGTAAGCCACAATCATGACAAGTTTTTGTATACTCTTTGCGTTTTTGTATTTTATTACCTTTAAAAATAAAATTTATAGTGAATGAAATAATCCCCTTGATTGTTTTCATTAATTGAATAGATATATATACAAGTTACAAAATAGGAGAATCCTATTCCTATTCTATTTCTAAATCCTTCTTCTACCATAATTCTAACTATACAATTATGGTATGTGTATATCCTAAATATGGTAAGAGTATATCCTAATATACTACAAATATACTACACTATACATTCCTTAATATACAATAATTGTCCTACTGTTTTGCTGCCCTATTTCCGTGATCGGGCCATTTCGTCCGTGCCATTTGGGCCGTCTTCTCGTTGGGCCGCCACCGCTCTCGCTAGGCTGCCACCGTTTTATCGTTTTGTATACCTGTGATATACTGCTGTATATTCAGTGTATATCACAGGTATATTACCTCTGTTTAACACACCCCCGCGGTCATAGCGGCCGGTCTTCGAACGCTGAGACTTTGTCTAAAGTCTTCAAAGAGAACCGCTGGTAGACCCTTTGTAAAGATGTCTGCAATTTGATAACGAGACGGGACATGGCAGACGCGAACTTGACCCTTTGCAACCTTTTCACGGACAAAGTGAATATCCATTTCGATATGCTTGGTGCGTTGGTGTTGAACTAGGTTACCTGACAGGTAGATGGCACTAATGTTATCACAATATACCAAGGTTGCCTTCTGAATGGGACAATGAAGCTCCAAAAGCAAATTACGTAGCCAACATGATTCGGAGACCACATTCGCTACCCCTCGATATTCCGCCTCGGCACTTGAGTGTGATAGAGTTTCCTGACGTTTGGCTGACCAGGAGACCAAGTTGTTGCCAAGGAACATACATTAGCCAGAAGTCGACCGTCTGGTGTCGGGAAACCCACCGCAATCAGCATCCGTGTAAGAGACAAGTGTGGATATAGAAGACGGATTCAAGTGCAACCCATAGTTTAGTGTCCCCTGAATATACCGAATGATGCGTTTGATTGCATTCATGTGTTCAACTCTGGGATCATGCATGAATAAATACACCTGCTGAACCGCATATGTAATATCCGGTCTGGTAAAGGTAAGATACTGGAGGGCCCCTGCAAGACTGCGATAGCGGGTCGGGTCCTCGTATGGTGCACCTGTTGTGGCACTTAGCTTTGGGTTTGCATCAACTGGCGTGGAAGTAGACTTACAGGATGACATTCCAGCCCTCTCTATGATCTCAGCAGCATACTTTCGTTGAGACAAAAACAAGCCACCTGAATGACGCTTGACGACAATCCCCAAAAAATAACTCAAAGGCCCTAAGTCTTTCATAGCAAACTCAGAACTGAGCATGGTCATGATAGACTGGCGTAAGGCATCGGAAGAGGCAGTCAAGATGATATCATCTACATACAACAGAATGTAGGCCAAGGACGAACCACGGCGGTAGATGAACAAGGAATTATCTGACCTGCTATGAGTGAACCCAATAGTTGAAACAAAGTCAGCAAATCGTGTATACCAGGCCCGTGGAGACTGCTTAAGCCCATATAATGATTTCTTCAACAAACAGACATGATGAGGGCGGTTGGGATCCCTGAAACCCAACGGCTGATGCATATAGACTGTTTCCTTGAGGTCACCATGTAGAAAAGCATTCTTGACATCCAACTGATGAATTGGCCAAGTCTTTGAAAGAGCCAAGCTAAGCACAGTGCGAATGGTAGCCGGTTGACCACCGGACTAAACGTCTCACCACAATCAATTCCAACCTGCTGAGTCTTACCATCACCAACAAGTCACGCCTTATGTCGAGCAAAGGACCCATCGGAATTCTCCTTGTGAGCAAAAATCCACATAGACCTGATAACATTAATACCATATGGATGGGGCACCAACTCCCACGTCTTATTAGCAATAAGAGCATTATATTCATCAGTCATAGCAAGTTTCCAATTAGGGTCATTTAATGCGGACACAGGATTGCGGGGCAACGGGGATCTAGAGACATCCGAATGTAAATTAAAATTTCTTTTAGGTGTAAAAATACCCCGCTGACTACGAGTGACCGGTCTATGACTCGAGAAAGAATTGAGGGAATTTTGGGAATTTTCTGGGCTCGGGGCGGACTGGCCAGCAGGCAGTGGGCCTGCTGGCCCAAATCGGTAAAAATTGGGCTCGGTTTACGGACCGGTTCCTGAATTGGGGTGGACCGACCCAATAGCCGGAACTGTTCCAGTGGGCGGGACTAGTAGGGCGTGACGGTACTGTGGGGCCAGCGGGCAGTGGGCCCGCTGGGGGATTTTGGGTACGGGAGTTGTCCGAAAAATTCTGAATAATATATGGGGATATTTGGTTATCCAAAAAATTATATGACTTAGGTTCGGGAGTATGAACTTTCGTAAACGGGAATTGAGTTTCATCAAAAATGACATGGCGATTGATTATGATTTTCTTGGAGGATAAATCAAAACACTTATAACCACGATGATTTGACGGATATCCCAAAAACACACACGGGGTAGACCGAGCCTGAAGTTTGTTAATTGTGGTGGATGGGAATAACGGATAACACAAGCACCCAAAAATCCAAAGATGAGAATACGAAGGGTCCTTATTAAATAGGATTTTGAGGGGGGAGGAATATGTCAGTCCTTTAGAAGGAAGTATGTTAAGAAGATATGTGGCCATTTGTAGAGCATGGTGCCAAAAATATGGAGGTATGGAGGCATGAATTAAGAGAGTTCGGACAATGTTATTGATGGAACGAATTTTGCGTTCGGCCTTACCATTTTGTGAAGATGTATGAGGACACGAAAACCTAAAATTGATCCCATTATTAGCACAGAAATCCCGAAACTCCCTATTGTCATATTCTTTCCCATTATCACATTGAATATTTTTTGTGTCTCTTTCGAATTGAGTACGGATGAACGCTCTAAATTTGATGAAGATGGAAAATACTTGTGATTTATTTGCAATTGGAAACGTCCACAAAAATCTAGTATAATCATCTAAAAAGAGAACATAATATCGATGACCCGCTGAACTTAGAACAGGAGACGACCATAAGTCACTATGAATAATGTCAAATGGCATAGAAGTATGAGAATTGGAGTCTACAAATGACAACTTAACAATTTTTCCTAATGAACAAGACTGACAAATTGGAGTACGACTCGTACCCTTACAAGAAATAAAGCTATTTTTATCTAAAGCTGATAAAATAGAAGATCCCGGATGACCCGACGAGCATGCCACATGGAAGGAGAGATGGCCGCAAAAGCCGACGCAAAGGCCGGACTCGATGGGACCGAAACCGGGCATGATAGGATACATCCCCCTACTATCACACCTCATGAGATGACTCTCCGTCTTGAAATACTTCACGAGAAACCGAAAGGATCAAATTCAACAAAATGTAATTGTCATTTGTGAACTTTCGGACGTACACTAAATTTTTAATCAATTTAGGAGCATGTAAATTATTTTTCAAGAGAAGTGGTGGATTGGGGGGAGACAACGTTTTCGACCATACCCTAGAATTGGAATTGAACTCGCCATTACCAACAATTATCCCCCGAGGGGTGCTCAAATTGGAATAAGATGAGAGAGTACCTGATTCGGAAGTCATGTGAGTAGTGGCCCCGGTGTCCATGTACCAATTTGGGTCCGGTTGAGTCAATCCCAACGTGTGCATCGCGGCCTCGATATCAGTCTGAGTGGGGCCTGCTGCATGATGGGCCTGCGGTGGTCGGGGCCCAAGAACTCCTGTCCGTGGTGCACCTGGGCCGTAGCCGTTGTTGTTGCTACCGCCGGCCGGGCCACCGCGGCCGGGGCCGCCACCGCTGGGTATTGGGCCTGGATTGTTGGCCAGCCCACTGGCCGCTGGAAATTGCTGCTGGATGGTATGGGTTCCACTGCCATTGACCCCATTGCTGGGCCCATGGTGGTGGTGGGCCACTGTACCCTGGCTGGGACCCACCGCCTGTTTGTTGACCACCGGATCCGCCACCTGTACCGCCGCGTTTGCCCCCGCAATTTTTGTTATTATTTTTGCGATTATTCTTGCCGCCACCATTATTATGGTTTTGGCCCGAATTATTCACAAAACCTGAAGAACTAGGGGAGGACGCCACCATGACGACTGGGCTTGCTCCGATAGTCGCCTTTTTAGCCAAACCTGTTTCTTCTAACGTAAGCATGGAGCGGGCTTGATGAAAGTCTGGAAGAGGGTTGCTTTGGCGAAGGAGAGTTCCAACACCATTATAGGCCTCCGAAAGACTGGCAACCAACTGTTGAACTAGACGATTATTTGTGACTGGGGCGCCAACATTACGGAGTTGATCCGCCAACTCCTTTAGTTTCTTGCAATATGCAGAAACGTTTGGAAATTCGTCCATTCGAACGAGAGAGAATTCCTGCTCGAGTGTGACGACACGTGAATGTTGATTGTCTTGGAATATGTCACGCAATCTATTCCATGCAGTCATAGCCGTGGTATCCGGCTCCATAATCGTCTGTAGAAAATCCAGCGAAATAGTGGCGTATATCCACCGAAGAACGGTAGCATCAAGTGTAATCCATAACTCAGGATCCTCCGCAGGAAGGGGTCTAGCGGGAGGAATGATGTGATGAAGAACTTGATAAGATATAGCGTGAATTTTAAACAACTCGCCCACGTTGCATATTGAACGTTTTCCATCTCAAGAACAATAGGGATACTTAGCTTGATATTGGAAACCGTGAGGGCAGGGGTGAAAATTGTTCTTAGACATATTGTAAGAACAAAGAAGGAGGGGAAATTTAAGAGAGGTTTTTGAGAGCGGAAGACGAGATATTTGGAGAGAAAACCCGAGGGAGGGGGGGTCTCGGCCAAAGGAGGCAAAAGTTTGAGAGAAGAAAACTTTTGTTTAGACCTAGTCTCTTGATACCATGAAAGAAATAATCCTCTTGATTATTTTCATTAATTGAATAGATATATATATACAAGTTACAAAATAGGAGAATCCTATTCCTATTCTATTTCTAAATCCTTCTTCTACCATAATTCTAACTATACAATTATGGTATGTGTATATCCTAAATATGGTAAGAGTATATCCTAATATACTACAAATATACTACACTATACATTCCTTAATATACAAGAATTGTCCTACTATTTTGCTGCCCTATTTCCGTGACTGGGCCATTTCGTCCAGGCCATTTGGGCCGTCTTCTGTTGGGCTGCCACTGCCTCTGCTAGGCTGCCACTGTTTTACTGTTTTGTATACCTGTGATATACTGATGTATATTCGGTGTATATCACAGGTATATTACCTCTGTTTAACATATAGGAAATTGTATTTTATCAAAAATGTTTTCAAAAAGTTTTAGACCATCATTTACAACTAAAATTATTTTCATTAACCAAAGTGATTTATAAAAGGATGAGCAATAAATGTTCTATTGGCACAAGAGATGATCCATGATATGAAACCGGCCAAGAAAAAGGGGTAATATGGTCTTTAAGATAGATATGAACAAAGCCTATGATAGGATATCCTGACACTTCATATGTTAGTGCAATGAAAAAGATGGGGTTTGATAAAAAATGAATTCACATCATTTGAAATCTTCTATTATGTGTTAAGAGTCCTACATCGGATATGGAATGAATTCTTTATATGGACTTGGATAATCCTCCCCCTACAAGCTAGTTTTTGGGGTTGAGTTAGGCCCAAGATCCATTCTTTATAGAGCCAGGCCCATTCCATTTCCGAGTTCACCAATGTTGGGCCTCCAAATTATATTATACACGCTCCAGTTAACAAGGTATGGGCGTACGGGAGAGTGTTAAGAGTCTCACATCGGATATGGAATGGGAACATGGACTCCTTATATGGACTTGGACAATCCTCACCCTACCAGCTAGTCAGGCACATTCCAATTCTTTGTTCACCGATGTTGGGCCCCAAATTATATTGTCCACGCTCCAGTTAATAAGGTCTGGGCATGCGGGGGATTATTAAGAATATGTGTACACTGTGGTCGTAAATGATGCGGGGAAAATGGAATATAAGCACAATCAGACAAAAGCTTCCTATAAATATTGCAAACTGTATTCAAGAAATCTAAATTCACAACTCTGGAGATGAAGACCACCCTATATGGATTGCAAACAATGATGAAAGATTTAGTTGTAAATCTGCTTGAAAAATTGTCAAAGAGAACCATATGATCACTATGGTCAACAAAATAACATGGCACAAAAAGATGTCTTTCAAGACATCCTTTTTTTATGGAAGCTCCTAAGACACAATATAGCTGTGGATACAAATCTCATTAGATTCAAAATTCAATTACCCTCTAAATGTCCCTGTTGCATCTGACCTGAACAAGAAGAGGAAGAATATCTGTTTTACAAAGGTATGATTGCTCAAAATCTATGATAATTCTATAACAAAATTTTTGACATTTTGTAGGTGAATGAATGTTTAAGACAACAGATTATATCATGCTGGATGGTTGTGCAAAAGGGAATTCGGGACCATGTGAAGGTGGGGAAATTATAAGAGATGATCAAGGAAAATTACTAGCAGCTTATGAAATTTAATTTGGTCATACCACTAACAATGTTGCAGAAGTTTTGGCTGTTGAAATTGAAATTGCTTGGTGCAAAGAAAATGGATATAGAAAGATTGAAATTGAGGTGAATTCACAGCTGCTGGTAGAATGGCTACAAGATAATGCAAAAGTCCCTTGGAATGTTTGGAACTCCATTAATCAATCTAAGGCAATGCTGGATCAGATGAAGGAAATAAAGTAGCAGATGAGTTGGCAAACTGGGGATTAAGATGCAATAACACCACTTTGATTTCTCTTCCTTTAGGACTAAAAGTTTGAAAAACTCCTTTTCTTTTGATAGGAACATGTTTAGAATATACACATTTGATATACCTTGAGGTTGTTTAAAACTAGGCATTGTAAGCTAAATCAAAATCCTACTTGTGCTATAATTGGAGCCTGTTTCAATTAATTAGGTGCAGGGAGTTTCAACTCCTCTGTTCTGTAAATGTTCTTGATTAATCAAAAGGCATCCACCCTTGGAGGTGGATGAGTTAAACAAAACAAAAAGGTCTAGAATATTATCTAGATTTTAAGAATGCATCTTTATAAAGAGGACGGAAAATTTGTAAACAAATGATCAATATTCAATACATGCAACTTTTGTCAATATATTGTAACTATTGATCAATTTAACACGATAGATAAAATAAACAGTATCAAGTCTTGCTTGTAGACCAAAGTATATGCAACCTCCTCTTAGCCAATTGAGTTGGTTAACGTCTCTGACTTATTGAAATGTCATTATTTAACTTATACATGAAGTATAAGTAACACTAATTTATGCCACACACAACTAATTATGTAACGATTTTTCTTAAGTGAGGTCATTTTTCATAATTCTTTTAAGCAGACCTAAAAATTCAAGACCACCCCTTCCTAATGGAATATATCATTCTTGTAAATCACCCAAAAGAATAAAAGAAAAATAAACAAATGTTTCTTGATTTTAATCCAGGTTAAATTTTGTAAGAAGACAAACGAATCTTAAAACAAATTGTAAGATGATATTAATCTCCCTTATACAATAGGAATCCTAAGCCTATACAAAAGAGGAATCCTAAGCCTATACAAAAGAGGAATCCTAGTCTTACCATAATTATATTTACACAATATATGAAAATATTCTAATTATGGGTAGGGAATATATTTACACGTTTACACACCCCCTCAGTCGGAGCGGGAGGAGGCCGGACGCTGAGACTGGCTCTGAAGTCAAGAAATAACTGTCTGGGAAGTCCTTTGGTAAATATGTCTGCATACTGATAGGATGATGGAACATGTAACACTCTGACATGGCCTAACGCAACTTTCTCACGAACGAAGTGTAGGTCTATCTCAATATGCTTGGTTCGCTGATGTTGAACCGGATTATGAGAAAGATAGATGGCAGAGATGTTATCACAATACACAATAGATGCCTGACGCAAAGGACACTGAAGTTCTAACAGTAAATTTCTGAGCCAACAAATCTCGCCTACTACATTTGCAACGCCTCGTACTCACCCCTCGGCACTCGGAGCGAGATAGGGTAGCCCGTCGCTGCGGACCAAGAAATCGATTATCCCCTAAGAAAACACAAAAGCCGAGGGAGCGTCGCGTGTCCGGACACCCTGCCCAATCTGCATCCGTATATGAAAGCAACCTGTCTGGTGCAGGGGGTATAGGTGCAAACCATAATCAAGAGTGCCCTTAATGTATCGAATGATACGCTTAAGAGCAATGAAATGAGACTCCCCGGGGGCATGCATGAATAAGCACACCCGCCGAACAAAGCATAAGCTATGTCCGGCCCGGTGAATGTGAGATACCGAAGTGCACCCGCAAGGCTCCTATACGAGTAGGATCGAGACCGGAGCACCATCCATAGCACCGAGCTTAGATTTGGAATCAACTGGAGTAGGCACCTCTTTGCGCTTCGCCATCTTAGCCCCGTACACAATCTCTTCGGATACTTACGCCGACACAAGAACATATGATTGGCGACTGGTCACCGATATCCCCAAAAAGTAACTCGCTTTCCCAAATCGGTCATTGCAAATTCGGACTTGAGCAAGGCAATAATCTCATTTTTCAATCCGTCGGAGGAGGCGTAAGAACAATATCATCCACGTAAAGTAATAAGTAAGTTGTGCTACTACCTCGATGAAAAATGAAAAGTGATGTATCACTCTTGCTGCATACAAACCCAATCCGCAAGATATACCGGCAAAGCGATCATACCACGCACGGGGGCCCTGCTTCGTGCCATATAGTGACTTACGGAGACGGCACACATAGTGAGGAACTGCTGGATGGGTGAACCCCGGTGGCCGATGCATGTAGACCGTCTCTCTCGCATCCCCATGTAAGAATGCATTCTTCACATCAAGGTGATGGATCGGCCGTGTTTGCCCATGGCTATGCTCAAAATCGTGCGGATGGTAGCCGGTTTGACAACCGGGCTGAAGGTCTCACCACAATCAATGCCCTCCTGCTGATTTGTGCCATTAGCCACAAGACGGGCCTTATACCTCTCAAGATCCCCATTGTCTCTGAACTTGTGACGAAATAGCCACATACAACGAATGACATTCACCCCCTCAGGTCTAGGTACTAGATCCCACGTGTGTTGTTTAGTTAAAGCATTGAATTCCTCATACATAGCCGCATTCCAATTAGGGTCTTATTTGGCCAATTTTGGGTTCTTTGGAAGTGGAGAGATGGTTTGGGTAGACAAGTTGAAATGGACTTTGGGTTTGAAGATTTCATGCTTTGAATGAGTTTCCATTGGATGGGTAGGGACAGTGGGTGGCGGAGTGGTGTCTGAGACGGGGGGTAAAGTCGGATAAGGAGAGGGTGGGGGCGAAGCCATCGGAGGTGTTGCGGCTCCTGGATCGAGAGTCGCGGTGCTAGAAGGTTGACATGCTTCTCTGAAGTTTGGGTGCCGCGGCTCTGACGACGAAACAGAGGATGTGAGTTGTTCGATTATGAGGGGAGAGATGGCAGACTCATCAAGAAATGAGTAGTCCTGTTTTTGGAATTTTGGAAGATTCGAAAACGGGAATGTGGTCTCGTCGAATGTGACGTGACGAGATATGTGGATCTGACGAGTCGACAAGTCATAGCATAGATAGCCCCTATGGTTCGGCGGGAATCCTAGAAAGACACATGGAGTGGACCTAGGAGCAAGATTGTGAGGGGCGGTGGAGCTAAGGTTGGGATAGCATAGACAACCAAAAATCCGTAGATGATCATAAGAGGCGATTCTATGGTAGAGGATTTCGGTAGGGGTCATATTGTGAAGAGTGCTAGTAGGGAGAATATTTAGAGTGTATTCTGACATTTTAGCAGCATAGACCCAGAAGGGTGGAGGGAGGGAGGCATGAATCAATAGGGTGTGAATCATATTGTTAATGGTGCGGATGATTCTTTCAGCTTTACCGTTTTGTGGTGATGTGTGAGGGCAGGAGAAGCGAAAGACCATGCCATTATTGGTACAAAAGCGGTGAAACATAGAGTTATTGAATTCACGACCATTATCGCACTGAAATGATTTTATGCCTTTTCCAAATTGTGTTTGAATGAAATTGCGAAACTCAAGAAATTTGACAAACACTTCCGATTTAAATTTAAGAGGGTATAACCAAACGTAGTGTGAAAAATCATCAAGCAACACAAGATAGTATTTATGACCGAGAGAACTAGGGATAGGAGATGTCCATAAATCGGCATGTATGATATCAAAAGGAGCAAATGTAACACTAGTAGATAATTTAAACGGAAGACGAATATGTTTGCCTAAAGAGCAAGAAACACAATTTTGGGCAAGTTTCCCATTACAAGCAATGAAATTGTTGCCTCTAAGAAAATTAAAAACGGGACTCTGGATGACCAAGCCTATTATGCCAGGTTGAAGAAGAAACGTACCGCTAGAGTGACGGGAGAGCAAGATCTAGCAAGCGGAGGTGGAAGTGAATGGATAGAGATCCCCCATGCTATTGCATCTCGTAAGAGGTGTCCCCGTATGAAGATCCTTTACAGTAAAACCAAAAGGGTCAAAATCCACAGAGATAGAATTATTACGAGTAAATTGGCGGACAGATATGAGGTTCTTAATCATGTGTAGGGCATATAGGGTGTTTTTGAGGGAGAAGGGTGGATGAGGAGGTTGTGTGTATGAGGTACCATAACCCTTAACTGGAATGCGTTGTCCACTACCAACTGTAACATATTGAGGATGCTTTAAACAAAACAGTTTAGGAATAGTACTGCAGACTGGGTGACGTGAGATGTGGCGCCTGAGTCCATGTACCAAGTATTGTCGAGTTGTTGCATAGATAGGGTGGAACGCCCGACCCAACTCAGTGGGTGTCATGCCGGAGGAGGGCTGCGGGACCTGACCTTGCATGAAGTGGGCCTGCTGTGGGGCTGGAGCGGGGCCTAACAAACCGGGGTAAGAATACGGATTGTATGGCTGCTGGTACTGGAATGGACTTGGCGCCGCGGCTCTGAACTGGGGTGCCGCGGCTCTGTATTGGGGCGCCGCGGCGCTGTAGACGAACTGCTGAGGAGTTGCGACGCAGTTGTTCTGCGATCTCTGTTGCTGTTGCTGCTGTTGATTCTGTTGATCGTGACCCATGCCACGACCACGGCCTCCTCTATCGCCGCGGCCTTTTCCACCCTTGCCGCCACGGCCCTGCCGCTGTTGGGAGTTGTCTGGTGGCGTCTGATCTTGGGGTTGCGTGTCGACGCCTAACACCGCCGGGCGTGCTCATCCCGCTTAGCACGACGGGTTTCTTCGAGCAACAATTGTGAGCGAGCTTTGTTAAAACTCGGTAGCGGATCTGCCTGTTGAATAACGGTGGCCAAAGTATCATATTCGCCCTTAGTAAGGCCAGAAATCATTTGTAGCACCATTTTATCGTCAGTGACAAGCGTGCCGATGTTGGAGAGTTGATCCGCTAGAAGTTTAAGCTGCTTGCAGTACTCAGAGACATTGGAGAAATTTTCAAGACGTGTTTTGTTGAATTGTTCTTCCAAATACACGGCACGAGTGTGCTTGTTGTCCTGAAAAATTTCCTCCAAACGATTCCACAAGTCAAGGGCTGTGGAGTCAGATTTCATGATAGTAAGGAGCAAATCCTGAGAGATACTACCATATATCCATTGTTTGACGCCGGCGTCGAGACGATGCCAGATAGAATCATCAACCTCCGTTGGGTGCGGAATAGTGTCATCAATATGGTCAAGCACGTTATAAAGACATGCATGATTGCGAAAAAGTTCAACCCAGGGAGAATACTGGTTGATTTCTTGATCAAGAATAATGGGAATATGGTTCTTGATGTTGGAAACAGTAAGGGCGGCATGAAACGGGGGTGATGACTTTGTGGTGGGATTTGTGGAGGTAGAGGCGTCAGAAAGTGTGGAAGAATCAGGGATAGCCATTTAGAGAAGAGAAGAAAGGAAGAACAAAACCCGAAAAACAAGAAGAAAATCCGGGAGGGCCGCAGCGTAGGAGAGGCAGCCGGCGGCTGTGGAAGAGAAAGGTTTTTAGGGTTTTGTTTATTTGGCTCTTGATACCATGTAAGATGATATTAATCTCCCTTATACAATAGGAATCCTAAGCCTATACAAAAGAGGAATCCTAAGCCTATACAAAAGAGGAATCCTAGTCTTACCATAATTATATTTACACAATATATGAAAATATTCTAATTATGGGTAGGGAATATATTTACACAATATATGAAAATATTCTAATTATGGGTAGGGAATATATTTACACGTTTACACAAATCTTGAGAATTGTGATCTATGATTAATAAGCAAATTAACTTGAGACAAGAACTCCTTTTGATTCCAGCATGCTGCATGCATTTGAGCCAAATGAGATCTGTTGAATTAAGCATTAATCTCCATTAATTAGTACCTTATAAACATCTTCAATTAGGACAAATATAATCATAAAACATTAGTAGGACTCACTGATCTGCAAACAATGCATGCATGTTTTTCATAATTAATGTAGCAAAAATGTTGCTTGTCTTTTTTATCTGAAAACCATGTGATGATCAGAACCTGTTTATTTACAAAGAACATCAAGATATATAATTTTGGATTATGCTCTTATCTTGTGTCTAACTCTTCCCTTAAACCTTAAAATCCTTAATTATATATCTAACAACAGACATCTGGCATTGCCCCCTCGTGCGGTGCTGCATACGCCAAAATTGAATGTTGTACAAAATCGAAACACAGCTCATATAGAGAAAAATTTAATAACTTTTTATTTGGGTACATATTAATAGCTTCTTTTGATTAATTCCTTGTTTTGGCCAAATTTTTCCAAAGTCAAAAGTGTTATTTTCTTTTTTAAAAGTGTTTTTTCTAATGAATGTTTGAATTTTCAGGAAAATTAAGAACTTTTGACTAGTAGTACAAATTATTTCTAAAAAAAATGAAAAAAATAATTTTTTTAATCTTTCCCTAGAATCGCTGTTGAAACCAAAAGGCAGGTACAAATTATGGTTCTAATATTGATAAAAATGTGTTTATAAATTGGTTAATCAAACACAAATGACTATTTTTTAAAAGTACTTTTAAAAAAAATACTTTTAACAAAATACTCTGCTAAAATTTGATCGCACAGGCTATTAGTTTATACACCAACACATGTAAATATACTTACACAATAAAATGAGTTTAAGGCAATTAAAGGTAAATTATTATGATAACCATTAAACCAATTATAACCTGATAAAAATTTCTATAGACATAATATCGCCAGTTAATTTATATTGATAGTATAAAATTTTACACTGTCATCGTACATAAACTTTAAGATAAGAAAATGTCTATTTGTGAACTTTGATGTTGCTGCTTTGAAATATAAGGTGCGCATGGGATTTGCCAGCTTCTAGGTGATTAGAAAATATTGTGTAACATTTTTAATTAGCCGAGATTGTCGGGCTTAATCCAACATGATTAACGTAAAAGCCAAAAGGATAAAAAAGATTCTTGAAGAAAGCATTAGCACAAATTAAATTAAACAACAAACATAAAAAAAAAATCTTATTAGGGTTTAAAGTTAAAAATATACACATGTCACCTCTCTACCACTCAAAGTATCCATGCATCTATCTTATAATATTGTTTTTCTTCTACTTCTTTAAATTTAAACCTATGATTCTTTTTTTTCCTCTTGATTTTTATCCATTGTGCTTTGTCGTTTGTGTTATCCTCTTTCCGAACTCTCTTCAACTTACCAAATTCTTTTACAGGCTGTGTTTTTCCAGACAAACACCAAAACAAAACAAGGAAGAAAAAAAAAAAAAGGCATGCACACGCACAAAAAATCATAACAACCAAAATTTTACCTAAAAAAAAATCTGTGCAACTAACATTAAATCTTATCGAATACATAAAAAAGACCCAAATGGTCATAGTACAAGTATTATTCCCTTCGCGTTCCATTTTGCTATACCGCCAAAAAACACTCGTATTGCAAGAAATTTCACGGAAAATATGTACATAATATAATCTTGAATAAAGTTGAGCGACTTTTGGAAATTAGGGAAGAGTTACTCGAATAGGAAATTGGCTGAAGAAAAGCAATTCAAAGCAGTTTAAGAAAAAGGAATACGAAAGTAAAGAAGCCATGATAAATAATATGGAAAATATTATATAGTATTCTGAAATAAAAGAACATTAACATCAGCTAAATAATATCAATCGAAGTACAAAAAATAATAAATAGTAACATAAATCAAAGAATTTGAACTACGAGAATAATACTAATACTACTTGTATAAAAGGAGAAGCAAGTACATTGCTCCAAAACTACCACCAAGCCTGTATCACATAATAGTGAGATATTGGTCAACTACTTGCTAACCGTCTACCTAATTCGCGACATCTATATCTCCCATCAAAAGACATCTTATAAAATATAAATCATGAACTGAGATGGATCCGGCAAATAAACTTTGGGTTTAACTCAACTCAAAATTTAATTCATGAAGTAAGAGTTGTCTAAGAGAGATCAAATAATCCATCTCTCAAGAGTTGGCTCAACATACCCACAAATATTTTCCATTTTAATTTAATTCTAAATAAAAGTTAATAGAGCGTGATAATTGGTTAAGTACAAAAACGTAGTGTTATGGCCGTGATTGGATCACGGAGCACCATACGGCTAATCTGCTTATGCATCGCCCACCGTTTTTTACTTTATCAGCCTAAAATTTTAAAATACAACTGGGCCGTACAAGAAGGTTGGACCGTGCCCGTGGGTCCGTGGGAGGCCCGTGATACTGTTCAGTACAACTAATCTTCTTCGAACATAGACGTTCTTCTCAAAAGGAAAAGCCCTGGGCTAGTAAAATATTCGGAGAAAATGGCTTGTTGGGCTAATATAATATTCAGAAAAATTGTTTATTGGCCCATTTGAAAGGGGTCCGTAAGTTGGGTCCCACCTCAAATGGGAGCTTGATGAGTAAGTGCCATGTCAGCTTCTGGAGCTTACGTGAGATAACGGTATTCCTTGAAAACGGGCCGAATAAGTAGCGAACAGTAGACTCTTTGTTGCCATGTCATCAATCAGGGGCCCACCGACACGACCCCCTTGTAATCCATTTATTTTAATTCTTTGCTCCAAAAGGTGGAATCTCCCACCCCAGGAGCCCCCACACCCCGATCCGACAGGTCTGTGAAGGAGGTAAATCATGGTGACTCAATTGATTTCAAAAAAATTCTAATCTGGTGTTTGATATCAGGAGCTCCGGCTAAATTTGATTCACGTCAAGTAAAGCCTATTTAAGTAAAAAATTGATTCATAGTATGATATTTTTTTCATATCTAAAATTTAAATCTGAAACCTCTAATTAAGAACAGAGGAATTCGATCCTTGTTGGTCCTTAAAATTTCTTTTATCCAGCAATTAATAGCCGCTCACCTTTTTATTTGGATCCTACAATTTGTTCATTTATTTATTTGAATCCCATTTAAATTTCACTTTTGTGTTCTAGTAGGCAAGCAGCCATATAAAATAGTAGCAGTGGACTACTTACTACTCTTTTGAGTATAATTTATCTAGCTAGTTTGACTCGATAAAAAAATTAAAATGATAACAATTAAAAAGTGTATGATCTTGAACACGTAATAATATTTATAATATTATAAGATTCTTGGAACTTATTGCATTACTTATCATGAATTTATATAATTATAAAAAAAATCATTAAGGATAAAATCTAAAAGATTTAGTGAATTATTCATATAAAAGTTTTCCTTCTTTTTCGCGAACTAATAAGAAAGTAATGTAAAATAAATTTGAACAGGGGAAATAGTAATTTCTTTTACTTTTTGTAGTTTCACCTTTGATGTTCGGAACACACATTGAACTTTGACCAATCTTAATTTATTGCGCATAATATCCTTATAAGCGAAAGAACTATCTACCATAAACTTTTTTTATTTTTAAGATTTTAATTCGAAACTTCTAATTAAAGATTGAAGTGATAAATATCCACAACCTAACAATGCAAAAGACTAATCTATAGCACACATAAAAGAATAGCTCAAATCAAAATTCATGCACTCAACCCAAATGATTTACAGACAAATTGTCATTACCCTTCACAATCGTAACATATATTCCCAAAATCCATTTTAATATATTTGTCTCTACCACTCAATAATTCATAAAAGTGTAGTATATATGTCTCAAGCAAAAACAAAGAACTTTTAATTTTCGTCACAATTTGATATATTGAGAAAGGATTAATCTATAAATGGATATGTGCATGTTGGGGGAAATAGGTTTTTATTATAGGAAATATTGTTGTTAGTTTGGAGGTATATTTGCAGAAAACATTGAATAATGTTGGATAAATAAATGAATAAATAAAGAATGTTGGATAAAAATAAATAGAGAGTGATCCCTAAATCAGAGCAAGGGGGGGGGGGGGGGGGGGCATTTATGCAGTTAAAGACTTTCCGGGTGGATGAATTTGTACCATTTTTAAGCATGCGGGGCCATAATTGGTTTCCTACTAGCCCTTCTTGATACTTTTTATTATTTCAATTTTGACCCAATTAATTTGAGACATCCAAAAATCTCTGATCAAGAATCATAAGAAAGCAAGGCAAAAGACATGCATTATTGAAACACATGCCACATGTTATAGAATTTATGTTTAAATATAGTACAAAATACAAACTTCTTTATATCGACTTCGTCTGTTTAAATATTTTTTATTGTTATAAAAAAATGTTATTATATATACTACTAAAAGAATATCATTTTTTGACCGGAAAAATCGTTAGACCTCGAAATATTGGTTCCAAACCTTCCAGGGTTATAGTAAAATATTATTATAAAATATAATGGTCGTAGATAGAACTAACTATGCACCCTAAAAGAAAATAGGAGAAAACTTAGACAGTGCTTGAAGTTGAACCAATCATATTTTAGCTGAAAATATAATTCAGATTTTGAAAAAAGATGGGCTACCATAGAATAATAGATTAGGGGGAAAACATTTTGGAAGCTAGCTTAATATTGTTAAAGAAATTAATAAAGGAAAGATGGGCCATCCTTGCACATGGGTAATGGTCAGATATGGAGAACCCCAAAATTGTTTATCTATTCATTTATAGAAATGTAAAAACACTCAACTTTATTGTAATTTGTTTTTTAATAAGAAAGTAAACATAATGATATTTAAAGTAGAACAAGAGCATCTTGTTGTATATATATGTTCATCTACCGATTGACAGCCACTGCTAGGTTGATCAAATTAAAACAGTCTCAATTTGGATTATAAGCAAATAAATAAATATAAAAATATAAAAATTAAAGTGTTTGATTTCGTGTTGATTGAGGTTAGTAATATACTACTCTTACAAGCATAATACTAGGCTATAATTAAGGTAACAAATAATCAATTATACATCTACCATATACAAAAGATAATTAAAGATCATTCCTATATTTACAAATATTCTATCACATTCGAAGCAGGAGGTTGTCGTACGCTGGGAGTGTCCCGAAAATCTTCAAATAGAATCAATGGAAGACCTTTTGTAAAAATATCGACGATCTGATAGCGTGACGGGACATGTAAGACACATACTTATCCACGATCAACTTTTTTTGCGGACAAAGTGAATATTCATCTCAATATATTTAGTGCGCTGATGTTGAACCGGATTCCCGGAGTGATATACCGCACTAACACTATCACAATAAACCAATGTAGCCTTCTGAATAGGACAATGGAGCTCCAGAAGAAGGTTTCGTAGCCAACAAGACTCATAAATCACATTGGCAACTCCTCGGTACTCGGCTTCGGCACTGGACCTATACAAGGTAGCATGCCGTTTAGAGGACCAAGAGATCAAATTGTCACCAAGAAAGACACAATAACCAGACGTGGAGCGTCTGGTATCCGGACATCCACTCCAATATGCATCTGTGTAAGAAATGAGAGTGGTTGTCGAAGATGGATATAGATGCAAGCCATGGTCGAGAATGCCCTGAATATAGCGCACAATGCTCTTGAGAAAATGCATGTGATCCTCCATCGGGTTATGCATGAATAAACAAATATGTTGCACATCATAAGATATGTCGGGTCTCGTGAAAGTAAGTTATTACAGGGCTCCTGCAAGGCTGCGGTAATGTGATGGATCATCATATGGTGTGCTGGAAGTAGCACTCAACTTTGATTTAGTATCAACCGGTGTGAAAGAAGGCTTACAGGAGGACATGCCAGCCCGTTCAATGATCTCTTCTGCAAACTTTCTTTGTGACAAAAATAGACCACCCGCATGACGTATTACAGATATTCCCAAGAAATAACTCAATGGCCCCAGATCTTTCATAGAAAATTTTGAGCTAAGAAGAGACATGATAGACTTGCGGAGAGAATTAGATGAAGCAGTTAAGATAATATCATCCACATGCAAAAGAATGTAAGCCATATTATTATCGTGACGGTATATGAAGAGAGAATGATCAGACTTGCTGTTAGAAAACCTAATAGTAGAAACATAATCTGCAAACCTCTTGTACCAGGCCCGAGAAGCTTCTTGAGCCTATACAAAGATTTCTTCAGTAAGCATACATGATTAGGATACGTGGGGTCTCTGTAACCCATGGGCTGATACATGTACACCATTTCTTTGAGTTCGCCATGCAAGAATGCATTTTTCACATCAAGCTGATGTAGAGGCCATACATTAGAGAGAGCTAGACTTAGTACAGTGCGGATAGTTGCCGGTTTGACCACTGGACTGAAAGTCTCACCGCGGTTCATGCCAACCTGTTGAGTCTTTCATCATCGACAAGACAGGTTTTATGCCTCTCAAATGCACCATCAATTTTTTTTTATGACTAAAAATCCACATAGACTGAATCACATTAACATCAGGAGGATGAGGCACCAAATCCCAAGTCTTATTATTAATAAGAGCATTATATTCATCATACATAGCCATTTTCCAATTCGGGTCATTAAGGGCAGACATCGGATTATGAGGTAGAGGTGATTTGGTAACATGGGTGTGAAGACCGTATTTTTTTGTTTCGTTTGAAAATCCCATGTTGACTACGAGTGACTGGCCTTTGGGTCAGAATTGGAGATGGTTGGACAGGGGAGGGTGTAGTGGGCTGACTCCTGATGGGTCCTGAGGCATGCGACCCAATAGCAGGGGAAGAATTAGATGTTGGATGAGAGTGTAATGGGCTGCCCGAGAGTGGGCTTCCAGGGCGTGGGCCGCTCGGTAGTGGTCTGCCATGGAGTGGTGCCGCTGAGCTGGCAATTGCTGGGCTCGGATAGGTGGGCTGCTGCGATTGGGCTCGGATATATGATGTTTGGGCCGAGTTATTGGGATGGATCAGACTACCAGAAAGGGTAGACGAGCAGGGTTGAGTTGTTGGGCTTATTGGTGAGATCAATTGGTGGACCAAATAAGGAGAAAAGTAATCATCAAGAAATTCGTAAGTGTGAGGCAAGGGAGAATGCAGTTTAGCAAAAGGAAAATTTGATTCATCAAATATGATGTGGCGACTAACGATAATTTTATTAGAGAATAAATCGTAACATTTATAACCACAATGGTTTTATAGCCTATTGAGTCTTTCCACTTTTCTATTTTGAGATGAGGTATGTAGACAAGAGAGACAAAAAGATAAACCATTACCTTTGTAAAAATCCCAAAACGACCCATTATCGAATTCTCTACCATTATCACATCGAATATTTTTAATTTTCAGTTCAAATTGAGTGCGGATGAATGCTCTAAAAGAGAGAAGTGTAGAAAAAACTTGTGACTTTTTAGACAAAGAAAATGTCCACAAAAAATTAGAGTAATCATCCAACAAAAGAAGATAATATCGATGGTCTGAAGAGCTCAAAATGGAAGATGTCCAAATATCACTATGGATAATATCAAAAGGCATAAAATTGCATGAATTAGAAGCAACAAAAGGTAATTTAACATATTTTTCAAGAGGACATGAGTGACAAACATGAGAACTACAAGTTCTAGTACACTCAATAAATATATTTAGCCTAATGGAGGCAAAAATAAGTGTTCCCGGATGACCCAAACGTTTATGCCATAAAGAAGGTGCTAAAGCTGCAAAAGTTGATGGTGAGTTGGCTCGATTGATGGTGGTAGTGGTGATGTGATATAGCTCGCCCCGACTATCACATCTCATTAGGCACATTCTCATCTAAAAATCCTTCATGGAAAATCCAAAAAGATCAAATTCAATAGAGACCGAGTTGTTAGTGGTAAATTTTCTAACTAAAACTAAGTTTTTAATCAGTCGAGGAGCATGAAGGCCATTCTTTAAGGTTAAAGGTGGGTTCGAGGGGGACAAGTTTGTATGACCATAACCACAAATTGGAATTGAATGACAATTTTCGACGATTATACCATGATTATTGTTCAAATTAAAATATGACGAGAGATTACCTTGTGAGGATGTCATATGAGATGTCGCTCCAGTGTCCATATACCAGTTTGCATCGGGTGGAGTGAGTCCAAGAGTATGCATTGCGGCCTTGATGTCGGTTGGTATGGATGTTGCAGAATAGGCTTAATGTTGTTGATGATGTGGCCTAAAAATGTTGTCCTGCTGCTGCGGCCTATTTTTCGTCCTGGGCCTGGCCCACGGAGCCGAAGGAAAAGGGCACGGTGGGAGAGCCCCTTAGTATTGGGGCTGACCGCCACCCCACTAGGCCTGCAACTGCCATGTCTGGCCGGAGCGATGTTGCTAGTCGCCGCCCCTGCTGCCACCGCTGCCACTATGGTGGCCACCACACTTGACACCGCCACAGCCATCGCCACGATTTTTACCACCATTATTTCGGTTTTATCCCCTTTGACCACGATATATTTTTAGCTTGTAATGAGTTGTCATTGGACTCCTTATACGAAGCAGCGACCATGGTAGAATTAGAGACGGTGGCAGCCTTCTTAGCATAACATGCTTCTTCTAGTATGAGTATAGAACGGGCTTGGTAAAAGAGTAGAAGAGGGTTGCTTTGGCGGATGAGTGTACCAACACCACGCATCAGTGAGACCAGCAACCATCAGTAAAAGAGCCGGTTATTAGTAATCGGCACCCCGACATTCTTGAGTTGACCGACAAAACCTTGAGCCTTTGACAATATGCGGATGCACTGGGAAAATCCGTCATGTCAGTGATAGAGAATTCTTGCTCAAGTGTTACGGCACAGGAATTTTTATTGTCTTAGAATATGTCACACAATCAGTTCCAAGCCTCAATTTCCATAGAGTCGGGTTCAAGAATTGTATGCAATAAGTCACTAGAAATTGTGGCATAAATCCACTGGAGAATCGTTGCATCAAGGGTCAACCATAATTCATTTTCATCATCGGTTGTCAGCACCTTCTCCTTACCTTTTTTCGGTGGAATTATGTGATTGATAACCCGATGTGACCTACAATGAATTTTGAAGAGCTCCACCCACGTCGCGTAATGGACGTTCTCCATTTCAAGAGTAATGGAGATATGGGACTTGATGTTCGAAACAGCAAGAGCGGGATGAAAACTTGATTTTGAGTCAGACATGGCTGACGGAAAAGAGGAGAGAAGGAAGAAAAGGTGAAGGCGGAGCAGCACTAGGGCACGACGGAAGGTGTGGATGAGAGGAAAGTTGCCTTAGAATCTGATACCATGAAAGTGTTTGATTTCATGTCGATTACCTTCAAAAGAGGTTAGTAATATACTACTCTTACAAGCATAATCTTAGGTTATAATTAAGGTAACAAATAATCAATTATACACCTATCATATACAAAATATAATTAAAGATCATTTTTATATTTACAAATATTCTATCAAAAAATTTAGTTACTAAATCGTAAATGTGGACTTTAAACACACAATCTTCAAAATTTGCATCAGATAACAATTTATTATAGTCCATTTATATGTTGGAGTAAGAAAAAAATTGCATAATTAAATCTTTTGGAGGTACTTCCGCTCTACTTTATTATATCAAATTTAGATTTATTCGTTGATCTCTTACAAGTGCTCATCTAGTACGAGATGATCTTTCCCTAGCTAGTATGAAAAAACTGGGAAGGACTCACCTTTGATGTACCAATTACCTTGCCTACTAGAGACAATATTGATTGATCAAGTGCGAAGTGGATAAATATTGTAGTAAGTCTATCCAATATGGGTGTTCTCCTATTTCGACTTTTCCATAACCATTGGCAGGACAACCGAGACAGCGAAGGGTTCTCTATCCCAATGGAGATGAAGCAACAAGATTTTTTTTTTATGTGAGAATTCAAGAGAAGGTTACTATAGACGAGTCATTGATCATTACAATAGGTGTCAAATGAAAATCTAGTGATGTATATAGCTGCGACATTCTAACAGACATTATTGTCAGAATGTCGTGCATTGATCACATGAATGAACCTATGCCTCCTTATATGGTATTTGGTTTTCATTATCTAATTAGCTAACTTTTAAAGCTGAGTTATCGCATATATATATATATATATATATATATATATATTACATTATTTAGAGTCGGACTCAATTCAATTATGTTATTCTTGGTTTACCTAGTGTTAAGTACCGATAATATATTGTTTATACCCCAGATATCCAGCCTTAGTCGTGCAAAGGCAGGCAGGTAATTATATGCATGTCCCATATTAATTGATAGAATGTTATCTCCGTATATGGGTCGAGAATTAGGCTAGAAGTTAGTAGGTAGCGAAGTGTTCTCCTTGTTAGTATTGCTAGTTAGAAATTGTGCAGTTTCTTTTCCTCAATGTGTATTAGTTCTGTTGCTTCATTTGCTTTCTATCCTGCTATTTTGTCTCATATTTTTCTTGAGACCATGCTTCAAATTCTTTTCTTTCCTTCGAGCGGAGGGTCTATCGAAAATAATTTTTTTACCACACAAAGACAGGGGTAAGGTTTGTGTACATTTTACCCTCCCCAGATCCATTTATGAAACTACACCGGATATATTATTGTTGTTATTGTTATCTTCTTATATATAATATTAAACGATCCTTATATCATGAGCTACCTTCTGAGTTTAGTTAGTTTCAAAATTCATTAATGTTACAAAACACTTCACTATTTGATCACGTTTTCTCTTGAATTTCGAAAATAAAAACATTTTATTTTGTGGTAATGAAGACCTGCCATGTGGGAGGTTTTTGGAGCTTCAACTTTCGACAATTCGTGCGCTCGAAAAGCATTTGGAAAGTACACGAACTCCACTATGGCTGTTCTCTACTGTCTTTTAGTTCCTAGGCTAGCCTGGGATTCTAATCAAGCCGCTAATTACCAAATTAATCTTAATTAGATAATGTTTATTTCACTTTCTTAAAAAGCTGAATTTAAGGATTGGTGATACAGTTGTTGATATTGGTAATGCAATTTTTATTTCATAAAAGATCATATAATAGCTGGTTTTAGTGGAAGATAAGAGTTCAGTACTGTACCAAAGATTCCAACAACCCTTGCTTAGAATTTTATGTTTTCTTGATTCTGGAAATGTCAACTAGCGGCTTCGAATCAAAACAATATTCTTAATTAATTAATTAGTGTAATTACTCATTTTTTGTACTGTCTATTGTGTTGAACTAATAGTAAGTTGGTATGGCAGGCCTTTATTGAACTTATTGCTCCAAATAAGCACTAGAATTGGTCAAAACATTACAAATTGTACGGTCACTACTTGCACAGCTTGCGAGCACATTCACTTGTTGGTTGCTATTGTAATTTTACAAGTATTCGAAAAGATAAATAAATGGTCAATCTTTAAAACTGCCGCAAGCTTGTTGTGTCTTGAATCTTGATAACCTGAAATCAAGAAATAACTAAATCTGGATGGTTACAACGTTGTGTGTTGAGTCGAGTGATTGCACTATGTCCTTAAGACAAGACTGCCCCGTATATATGCTTTTACGTTAGCGGGCAATAGTCTCCCAAGATAAAACAACACTTTAATCTCAACGCTACAAAGCCAATAGGTTGAGTCTGACGAAGAAAACAAATACAATCGACTTGCTGAAGATATGGAAAAAGAAGGAAGAGTTTCTGATTTCTCTTCTGTTTTGTCTCTGTTGTGTATACCTTGTGTATATCTGCTTCTTTCGTCACTGTTTTGCAGTGTTTTTGTTCACTGTTTTGTGCTGCGTTTTGTGCTATTTTCTGTATGTGTGTGTCATCCACAATTGAGCCAAAACAACTCAATATATAGCATGGAGGGGGGATGTTCAACTGTCCAAAACATAGCTATTAATGGCCATTAGGGAGGGCTGTAATGGCAGGTTTAATGCCATGAAGGAGGGCTGATTATGGTCATTGAAGGAGGGTGATTATTGAGGAGTTAATCAGCCAAGTAATGGCTGGTTAATGCTCCAAAAAACATTCCAACGGTTCCGTCACTCCCAAAATCAACTTTTCAGAAACTCTAGGGACCAAACTGTAAATATTAAGCAATTTGGGGTCCAAAAAGATAATATCAGAAAGCCCACAGCCCACGACCGAGACCGGACCGGACGGGCGGCGGCGGCGCGCGTGTAGGCTTAGCCTTGAACCCAAGCACATCTAGGTCCTCCCTCCTTTAAACACATGGGATACCCCTTGGGGTCCCAAACCCTTTACCACTTTAGAGACTTATAAAGAGAGCAATTCTTCATTTTCCCAACGATGTGGTAGATTTGTCCCACACCATATTTCCATGCCTCAAACACCTTACTTCGTGGATCAATATCTCTTTCATTTCTCAACAAAATTTGACGATTCTTGGCCCTACGGTCATCTACTCACTTAATAGATTATGCATGTGTGAAGAGACAAAGCCTCCAACATGCGAAACACTAGTGTTTAATTCATTAAAGATGGGTGGACGCATCTCCCAGCCAAATGCAAATTTCCAACATCACTACCTTCTACTTAAATTATATATAACAAAAGAAATTATAGTTAAAACAGAACAAATTTATATCAAATCCACACTCATTATCATAAACAGTAATAGTGAATGTGATTATATTCTACACTTGCCCAAAATTTTAGGTATGAAATTGAACTTACCATATATCGTCAATTTTTAAGAGTGGCTCGTGGCGGTCCCTAGGATCAACGGTGTTACTTAGGTCGACTAACACAAAAAAATACAATTTATTCCATGGTTGCTTTTGTATTCCGAACTCCATGAAATAGATATGCCAAGTAATTAATAGCAATCTATTTTTGCCTATTGATAGATTCTAAGTTGCTACCAATTCTCAAACAATTTAAAATGAAATAGTTGTATTTTGTACTCTTCGAGGTTGTTTGGTTATAAAGATAAGAGATAATAATCCCATGACAAAACTTAAAATTATTTTATCCCATATTTAGTAGAACTTTTGATTCCGATATAAGGAATCATGAGATTATTTATACCTTATTCTTTGTGAGAAATCAATTTCAAAATTAGTAATCCTGAGATAAACCAACAAACAACTCAAGTGTGTTTCTCCAAAGCTCTTCTCCCAAAATCTTTTTGAAAAATCAAGGTTAAAATTGAAAATTAAAGTTAATCTGTGTAAAACCAAACACGTCTATTATACTCAGTATATCTTATTTTGAGTCCAATGAACCAACCAATTTCAATATTAAATAGTATTCCCATCATTGTTTGATCATATATATTATAATTTTCATATTATAATTTCAATATAGTTTGTTCACCCGCTGAACATCTAATATTTTACTTCTGAATCTAAGATCATTTTTTGCTCGATTAAACATACATGTTCCTAATTGATAGAGAATATATTCGTATATTCTCCATATATTATTATGTACTTAGCATTTTAGTGTAATTATGTAAAGTAGAGATTCTTATTCAATTAAGATTATCTTTGTATATACCTATATATATATATATATATATATATATATATATATATATATATATATGTATTATTATGAGAAGACTAAGGAGATTCACACTATTCTACATGGTATCGAGCAAAAAATCTCCACATACCCTAAACTCTATCCCCCCCCCCCCTTATTTTTTTCTTTACTTGTTTCCAGCGAACCCTAGTATACCGCATGGTGTTTCCCGCAGCACACATAGCTTCTCCCGCTTCCTCTTTCTCAACATCTGACATCAAACATCCTCCTCTCTCCTCCACCCCTAACAACTTTCATCCAGCTTTCGCCGTAACCACTATCAAGAACTTTATCCCGTTACTTCTTGATCAAGAGGGTGGACACTACGCTTCGTGGGTTGAACTCTTACAAATTCAAACATGTGCCTACAACGTGCTTGATCACATTGATACCACTTATCCCCGCCCACCCGATGTCGACAACACGGCGTGGAAAAGACTTGACGCCATCATCAAGCAGTGGATTTATGACACCATATCCAAGGATTTGCTTCATACTATTATGAAGATTGGAGCTTCGGCTCACGAATTATGGACAATGTTGGAGGAAATTTTTCAAGACAACAAACATATATGTGGTGTATCTTGAGGAGCAATTCAACACCACACGTTTTGAAAACTTTACAAATATGTCCGACTACTACAAATAATTAAAATTAATTGCCAACCAATTATCTAATATGGGTACACCAATCTCAGACACGAAGATGGTTTTGCAATTGATTAATGGTTTACCGAAAGGTGAATACGATACACTTGCAACGATGATCCAACTGGCTGATCCTCTACCTAGTTTCAACAAAGCACTGTCTCAATTGCTATTAGAGGAGACGAGATGGGCCAAACAAGACGATCATAATTCCAAGGCGTTAGTGGTTGACGCCCCCGTGACAACCACCGGCCAGCCACCACAATCCGACCACCATCCGCCGCAGAACAACCATGGTGGCGGCAGAGGCAGAGGTCGCGGGGGTGGCCGGGGAGGCAAAGGAAAAGGCTGAGGTGGTCAGGCCAATTCAGCCAGCCAGCCATCCACATCAGGCCCATCACCCAACACAATGGGCCGGCCTCCTGCCCTGGCAGATGTACGAGAATTAGGACTCACCCTCCGGCAATTTTCCAGCAACCGCGGCCCAACAGCAACAGTGGCTACAACAGCGGCCCAGCATTCTGGGATCCCAAGCGTCCCACCCGACGGGCCCCAGCTACCACGCCTATTTTTTTGCGGCCCAATAGTCAACTACCGGCCTCACTCCAACCAATTTGGGCCAGGCTTTCGGCACCTTGAATCTTCAGCAGCCCGATGACACCCTGTATATGGATACGGGTGCCACATCCCACCTCACTCACAACTTTGGTAATCTCCCTCAACTGCGTAATTTAAATACTTCTCAATTTATTATGGTCGAAAATGGTCATCGCATTCCAATTCAAGGGTTTGGCCACACGAACTCCACCACCTCACCCCTCCCTCCCATTCTCCGTCAAACACGTTCTATATTCCCCTGACATCATCAAGAAATTAATGTATGTTAGAAAATTTTCCACTGATAATTTCGTATCTATTGACTTTGACCCGTTTGGTTTTTTTGTGAAGGAGCTGCGTACGGGGACACTTCTTACAAGATGGACCGATCCACGTCCGCTACAAGTGTCAATCCACCCACCTCTCTAGTTGCAATTTCTCCATCAACGTGGCACAGTAGACTTGGACATCCGGGAGCTCATATTTTTTATTCTCTTAGAAATCGCAATTTAATTCAATGTAATAAAGGGAACCTTGCCCACAATTGCTACTCTTGTCATCTAGAAAAGCATGTTAGACTTCTGTTTACGTCATCTTTGAGTGTTACTTTCTCTCCCTTTGATATTATTCATGCGGATTTATGAACTTCTCCTATTTTAACAAATTGGGTCATAAATATTATTTAGTGTTATTGGAGGATTTTTCTCACTTCCTTTGGGTCTATCCTCTCCAATATAAGTCTCAAGTTTACTCCAAGTTTCTTGAATTTCGTACATTTGTGAAACACAATTTGAAAAAAGAAATAAAGACGTTTCAGTGTGACAATGGTCGTGAGTTTAATAATTCCCTCTTTCACAAATTCTGTGCGGATAATGGTATGGTCTTTCCATTCTCCTGCCACATACTTCCCCACAAAATGGTAAAGCCAAAATAATTCTCCGCACCGATAACAATATGATTCGTACCTTACTTTTCATGCGTCTTTCCCCCTACTTTTGGGTATATGCGTTAAAAATGACATAATATATTCTTAATATACTACCAACTCGTATGCTCCAAAATAGGACTCCATAGAGATCATATTTCGTCGGATCCCTTCCTATGGTCACATTCGGATTTTCATTTGTCTATGCTATCCAAATCTTGCCTCCACATCACCTCACAAATTAGCACCTTGCACCACTCCGTGTGTCTTCTTGAGATGACCATCGAACCATAGGGGGTTCTTATACTATGACTTGTCTACATGCAAAATCATAGTCTCACGACATGTCATGTTCGAGGAGAACGTCTTCCCAGTTGCCAACATCCAACAATTCCAAGCCACTTATTACGGATTCCTATATGACCCGGACACCTCACCTCTAGTCCAAAACGCACTACAATATTCGCCACATCTGGCCATACCACCCTCACCCCTTCCGACTCGACACCCCATCCATCCCATCAAATACCACCCCACGCCCTGCCCCAATTCCGATCTCACAATCCCCGTTGCCCTACCACTGACCCTACTGCCTCACTAACCCGACGTCATCCTAAGCGCCCACGTCCTCTACCCACCATACCCCGCCACCAACCCTTAATATTTATCACTACCCCACCAACCCGACAACCTCCCAGCCCATCCCCATGCCTCCCAGCCTAACTCCCGAGACACTTTTCCCACAACCCCCATCATCAACCCCACTGCCCTGCAACCCGCGTCCAACCCACCATACGGAAACCCGTGTCCATCATGGGATTTTCAAACCTAAGGTCCACTTTAATCTATCTACTTAGACCATCTCACATATACCCAAAACCCCAATTTTAGCCAAGCTTGACCCGAATTGGAATGCGGCCATGCATGAGGAATTTGATGCACTTACTACATAGTGCACTTAGGATCTTGTTCCACGACCTGAGGGGGTGAATGTAATCTGTTGTATATGGCTCTTTCGCCATAAATTCAGAGATAGTGGTGAGCTTGAACATCACAAGGCTAGACTTGTGGCAAATGATATGGTGGCAGTAGGAGGGTGTTGATTGTGGTGAGACTTTCAATCCGGTGGTTAAGCCAGCCACCATCCGCACGGTTTTGAGCATAGCTATGGGTAAGAACTGGCTTATTCATCAGCTTGATATGAAAAATGTGTTCTTACATGGGGATTTTAAAAAATAATTTATATGCATCAACCGCCCGGCTTTGTGAATCCAGAGGCTCCTCAGTATATATGTCGCCTTCGTAAGTCACTCTATTGATTGAAACAAGCCCTCAGGGCTTGGTATGATCATTTTGCTACTTACATTATGTAGATCAGGTTCGTGTGCAGCAAAAATGATAATTCACTTTTTATTTTTTATTGGGGTAGTGACACTGCGTACCTCCTGCTATATGTGGATGATATTATTCTGACTGCCTCATCTGATGTACTCAAAAACGATATCATTACCCTGCTCAAATGTGAATTTTCTATGACATACTTGGGTAAGTTGAGTTATTTTTTGGGGATTTCGGTGACCAAATCAGCCAATGCCATGTTCCTGTGCCAGCGTAACTATGCCAAAGATATTGTCTACAAGGCTAAAATGGTAAACTGTAAGATCATGCCAACTCTAGTCGACTCGAATTCGAAACTCAGTGCCACTGATGGAGATCTGGTACTTGATCCCTCTCTTTATAGGAGTCTCGCTGGTGCTCTTAGTATCTCACCTTTACAAGGCTCGATATTGCATATGTTGTTCAGCAGGTGTGTTTGTTCATGCATGCTCCCATGGAGCCTCACTTTACCGCTCTTAAGCGTATCATTCTGTACGTTAAGGGTACTCTTGACTATGGACTACATCTCTATCCCTCCGCACCGTCCAGGTTGATATCATATATGGACGCCGATTGGACTGGTTGTCCGCACACATGTTGATCCACTTCAGGCTATTGTGTATTTTTTGGGGAGAACATCATCTCGTGGTCTGCTAAATGGCAAGCCACACTGTCTCATTTGAGTGCGGGAGCAGAATATAAAGGCATTGCGAATGTTGTTGCCGAGATATGCTGGCTCCGAAACCTCATTCTCGAGCTTTATTGTCCCTTATGTAAGGCATCTCTTGTCTACTATGATAACATATCTGTTGTTTACTTGTCTCATAACCCGGTTCAGCATCAGCGAACCAAACATATTGAGATAGATATTCATTTTGTTCGTAAGAAGGTTGTCATGGGTCATGTTAGGGTATTACATGTTCAATCTTTCTATCAATACGCATATATATTTACTAAGGGACTTCCTCAATAGCTGTTCATTGACTTCAGATCCAGTCTCAGCGTCCGACCTCCTCCTGCTCCGATTGAGGGGGTATGATAGAGAATATATTCGTATATTCTCCATATATTTTGTACTTAGTATTTTAGTGTAATTATATAAAGTAGACATTCTCATTCAATTAGGATTACCTTTGTATATACCTATATATATTGTATTAATGAGAAGATTCCACGGAAGGAGATTCACACTCTTCCACACTAATTTCACCTTAATAGTTCCTTCAAGTATAAGATTTTGAACTAATTAGCCTCAATAAACCAAGCAAATTAAAATCAAAATGAAAACATATTTCAAAGTAAGAGGACATGGCCTCTACTGGTCAGAATGTTGCAGCAGTGTCATGAATGATCCTTCATACAGATTGGAAAACGAAAAGAGAACAAAACGTGGATGATTCGCGTTTACTTAAATTTGCTTTATATGGTTAACCGGCGATAAGTAGCTATTATGCTTTTTATTAATTTCAAATTGAAAGGGATATGCATGTTTTATTAGATTACGTAAAACATTTCAACCAAAAATATATATATTAAAGATTACGTAAAACATTAGAGCCACATAAAGAGGATTATATAATTTCTTCATAATCTGCAATTCGATGAGCATTATGCTTTTTGCTATAAAATCTAGTGACGTCAACCCTGACATTTCCATCATATGTAGTTATAAAGATTAATATTTGAACTTTAATCGACGAGCACATAAAGAATTTGATGAATACAAAAAACCATATATCAAGAGTAAACGATTATTTTATATTTATGTGTCTAACTAATATACTTTCTATCTATAACGAGGCTTCATTCTTTTCTTTTTTCTTCGTCGACCACATAATCTAAATGATACAAGTTTAAAAAATCAAAAACCTTCAAAGGAGAAAGACCAGTGTAAAGTATTTAGATAAGAAAGGCTAATTATATTATACAATTTGAACCTATACTATAAAAAAATTAATTACTGAAAGATGGAATAATTTCCCTTGGGGATTCCTTTCATTATTCACAATATATATAGCTGTACAAGGTTGATTCCTAATATGGTACGAATCCTAACTTACCTTACAAATGTTGATTCCTAATACAGTTAGAATCCTAAGTTACCTTAATTATACATCTACCATTATTACAAAATATACGGAGAATATTCTGAGAATATTCGCTAATAAGTACAAAATGAAGCAAAAAGTGTGCTATGAGCAAGTGCATAAATATATCTCTTGAAAATATTAGACGATATAGAATTCTAGTGTTTACTTGAGCCGAGGATCTTTCGAAAATAACATTTGTATCTGTTAAGGTAGGGTAAGGTCTACGTACACACTAACCCAGGGGCGGATTTACATGGAGGTGAGGGTGTTCACCCGATATATATGGTAGATTTTATGTGTTTGTGTACGTATATTATCTTTTGAACACCTTGAACAAATATAAAATGTTAGCTCAAGTGGTCTAGGGTGTTCAAAATTATCTTTAATATCCTAAGTTTGATTTTTATGGACAACATTATTTTTATATTTAGCTTTTGTTATTTTTTTCGAACACACTAAATGAAAATTCTAGATCCACTAATGCTCTAACCTTCTTAGACCCCACTCGTGGAATTATCATGGATATGTTATTGTTGTTGATATAGAATTCTAGTGAACTAAAATGAATTTAAATTTACAAATGTTTCATTTCAATATGTTAACGTTTTATCCTCTATTTATTACTGTAAGCATCATAAATTTTTGGTCAAATTATAACTATACATTTACTTTTAAGTGCATAAATATAACTCTGTATGTTTAAAAGATTGTTTGAGAAGCTATCTTATCTTAGAATTGTCTCATAGAGAAACTGAAACGCTGAAATTTAGTAACCCGGGAAACATTTGATGCCAAAATTATAATTCTAACTTCCGTTTGTGCACTATATTAAAAATAATTATTCAATTTTACTTGATTACTTTAGAAAATTAAAAGATAATTTACCACTTCATACATATTTACTCTTATCATTTATTATTGGGTTGACAAGTTCAAAGAAAATTTTAATGATTGGACAACTTTAAAGTAGATTTTATTTATTTCAATAATTAGGTTACTAAACAATAATTAGGGATGATATAGTAATTTATAATTTTATTTTTAATTCTTTAATAAGCGTGTAAGTCAAAATGTGACAAATAAAAATGGACGGAAAGGAGTATATTGCAAAATTGCAGTGGCAAAGGTCGTAAAATTACTGTATTTAGATAAAGTGGCACAAATCGTAATTAACTTAAAAGTCAGGGGCCATTTCTGCAGTGAAACTCTTATATAAACCCGTGCCATTCCCACTCTGAAAACCCTGAAAGAAAACCTTCACTTTTTTCCTTCTACAACATAACCGAAACGACAATCACTTACACTTGAAACGACAAACAAACAAAAAACTCAAATTTTCCTTTACACTTTCTCGAGAACAGAAAAATGTCAGCTTGCAGTAAAATCCGTTACATTGTTCGACTCCGTCAAATGCTACTGCGTTGGAGGAAGAAAGCCTCGATGACAGCTCGCCGTGTACCGTCCGATGTACCTTCCGGACACGTGGCAGTCACGGTGGGCACTGATAGCAAAAGATTCGTGGTGCGAGCGACGTATTTAAACCATCCATTATTCAAGAAACTCCTCTCACGGGCCGAGGAAGAATACGGGTTCTCAAACTCAGGCCCATTATATATCCCTTGTGACGAGGCATTATTCGAGGAAATACTATGTTACCTAGCTCGTTCCGAATCGGACAAGAATAACGTTGGATGTTTCATTAATTTTGAGGATTTTCAGAGATATTGTCATGTGGGTATTCGTAGTAACATTGATTTTTGGGCTGACTCGAGACCACTTTTGAATGGAATTTCCGATAAGTCCATTTGGTAATTATGAATACTTTGGAGGACTAAGAGAAAAATAAAATAAAGATGTGCTGATTTTGTTGACCCAGGTTCGACTCGTCCGAGTTAGTTCGCTTGACTCGGTTGGTTTATGAGTCTCGCTTCTTTTTTTTCTGTTTGTTTACTAATTGAGATGGAATTATTCTTTGCTTACCGGAATTAAATTTTGCTGGTAAGTTTAGAGTTTTTTCTTATAAAATTTAACTTTATATAAACTGATTTTGTAATAAATTATTGCACTATTAGTGTACTTTATACATGTTATGACAAGTTACATGATTTATTTTTCAGATTACTAATTCACTTTTCATGAATAGTCATCTTTTAATTAGATCAAGTAAAAGATAACTGTTTATGTTTTGTGAAATTAGTAATCTGAAAAATAAAGCAGTTAACTTGTTATTAATATTGATAGGGTAAATAAAGCAGTTAACTTGTTATTAATATTGATAGGGTAAATAAAGCAGTTAACTTGTTATTAATATCGATAGTGTAAGAATTATTTACGCGATTAGTAAAAAAATTTAATCCTTTTTTATATGGAGTTATATTTGTTACAATGAGGGTGGGGTGGGTGAGTCAAGTGCACTCCGGAGAATGTGATTGGAGATGGCAAAACGGTGGGCGAGTCGTTTTTTTACCACTGAGTCGTCCCGGGTTCTACTCGGAGTCAAACTCAAGGACACAGACAGACAAAAGAAAGCTTCACGGGCTATTTTATGATAATATGTGCCTACCTATTCACGAAGGGGCTTTGGGTCGAAAATGGAGAAAGCAGCAACTGATTACTCCTATTAATTATTGGATTATTGCTAGTTTAGAATGTAAATTTTATTTTTGTGTAACGTGATTATTGTTGATTGATATATGAATGAAAACATGTAGAGTAAATTAATATAGATGTTTATTTTCTTAATGGATACTATGTTGTATGAGTTTGTGTTTTTTTTTTTTTTTTTTGACGAAGGAACCCGCAGCCGCTACTCTCTCGAGTGCGCACAGGGGAAATTCCGGACTGACGCAATAGCCTACAAACCACGTTAGCCAATTAACCACACTTGACAAGGCATGTGTGACAGGCTCAACTAAGAAGGTTATATTATATAGTGACAATAATTGAGTAGTATCGTGCAGGCAGTTGTGGAAGTTATAATGATAACACCCCCATGTGAAAACCTACAGTACTCTCTCTCGTACTACGTACTGTATTATTTTGGGTGGGTGGGTTGGAATTTAATGATGATTTCGGTTTGACATCATTCTATGTTTTGTCAATTAACATGAAACTCTTAACAAGTTTGACATTAAATTGCATGCAAGAAGTGGACAAGGTATTGTACGTGACAAAGTAGCATTACTATCACAGTCCACCGAAAGAGGATTGCACGGCTTGCCTTTTAATCTCGGGATAAGTTATCGATGATATTATTTAAATTATTTCAATCAAATATGAGATAAATATATTTTAAATTTATTTTGAAATTATCTCTTATTTCTCATATCAAACGAGATTGACCGGTCTTTAAGGGCATATAGTATAATTTGTGGAATATTATGATGCAAAAACGCAAGAAATTATTTATCTTGGGTGACAAAAATTTAAAATCATCACAAAATAGGGACAAAAGTGCAACCGAAAGGTGCATGCAAAGTACATATGGTGCATTAATTTAACTAATTTGGGTGCATTGATATTGTATAATTTCTCCGTTTCAAAAGATTTATCTATTTTTCTTATTATTTTGTAATAAAAAGATTGACATCTTTTTATATTTAAAAATAATTTAACTTTATGAGATCATTTACAACCACACGTCTAAAATTTGTTTTGAATCACACATTTTAAAAGTATTCATTTATTTCTTAAATTTTGTATCAAGTAAAAACTAGGTCAATCTTTTTTGTACGGAAAAAGTAGTTATTTTGCAACATCAAAGTTCATACAATAACAGATACGTACTTAATTTTTTGGCTGATTTACTACTATTCTTGGGAGTGGGACCCTTTTTTTAGGAGTGACTGTATATCAAACCTCTATTATGATTTTTCTTTAGAAAAACGTTTCGTATTTGTGTTAAGAATCTCACATCGGATATGAAATGGAAACACGGACTCCTTATATGAACTTGGACAATCCTCACCCTACAAGCTAGCTTTTGGGATTGAATTAGGTTCAAGATCCATTCTTTACATGTTATCAGAGTCATACACAAATTATATTATTCACGCTCCAATTAACAAGGTATGGGCGTGCGGGGGAGTGTTAAGAGTCCTACATCGGATATGAAATGGGAATATGGACTTGGACAATCCTCACCCTACAAGCTAGCTTTTGGGATTGAGTTAGGTCCAAGATTCATTCTTTACATGGTGAGAATTGTCCAAGTCCATATAAGGAGTTCACATTCTCATTCCATATCTGATGTGGAACTCTTAACAATTTCAACCCAGTAAAGTTGTAATTATGATACAAGTTCGGGTGGTGTTAACAATTCTAAAAGTATAAATAATGCAGCTCTTATTCTTCATTTTGTCACCATTATTGAGCTCTTTTATGTTGGTTCCCCCCCCCCCTCAATGTATGGTATCCGCTTTGGTGCACACACTAATTTGTAGTCACGCTATATAAGGCCTATTAAAGGAGAAATAGTCTGAACAAGTATATATAACTTTCATTCGCAAGCTCGAAACCGAGCTGAAGGGATTTTTTTTCATCTCACAACAATTTTTATCGTACCATTATTGTAGCTAGTGATTGAATGTTAATGATGAAGTTAGTTTTGGAATAATTTTCTCATATTCTTTGCAGAAAACAAATAAGTATAAAGCTGGCATACAAGAACACAGCTCATGTTTGAGACTTTTTGACTTTAAATTCAAATTAATCCTTCTGACTTGTTCTTCTAGTTCAACTTCTTTGTGCTACTTAATTATCAATTGAATAATGGCCCAGCCAAGATCAACAAAAGATATGAAAGTTTCTGGCCATTACTAGCTGAATGGGCCTTGCCAAGAAAGATATTCTTTGGACATTACAATGGACCTGAACTTTTCATCATCACAAGAAGCCCACTCTACATAAATAGTTGTAATTAACTTTTTACGTTCCGATGGTTAAAGGCCCAAGTATTCGCACAAATGTCTCCATTTTGGGGTGGCTTTAATTTTTATCCCTCAAATGGTTGTTCTTTAAATTTTATTCTTAGCCTAAAAAAATGAACGAAAAAAAAATCGAGTAAGTCATACAGAAGTTATGCCAAGGCATTGCCGTGCTAAAAAAAAAAGTTTATGAGTTGCGGTCTCAACCCAGAACTACAGAAGTTATGCCTACTTAAAATTACATAAGGCACAACTTTTGTGAAATATTTGCCTTGCGAAATTGTTTATTTTTTTATCGAGCTGGGGTACGAACCCGGATCTAGACGCGTGAATAAGGATATTTTGACCCACAAATTTTCATTAAATGAGAAGTATGAACAAAAATTAAAGACCACCGATTTGAGGGAAAAAATTTAAAAGACCAATCCATATGAAGGAAATCCGCGCAAACAAATGATATTAATCTCAAACCTTCTAAACTTGCATGTTTGCATTTAATAGCTTTAGATGCGGGCAAGTGCACAGATAGCCGATTTGAGAACCGTTATTTAAGAAGATTCACAATACAATAATTAAAATACTGAGAATAAAAAGAGCATTACATGTGCTGGTTGCATAGTTACTCAGTGCCATGGAATTTTGTTCACCAACACCGAGCAAAGCTTTTGAAGAATGACGAGAAGGAGAAGGAGAAGAAACATACTTTTGTCTGAAGTTTATCGAGTCGAATATAAGTTAAATAATTGGATATACGTAAAAAGTTGCTATCAGGTTCAATTGTTGCCTCTAGAATTGAGTAACACAGAGACAAATTACAAAGAGTTGGGCTAGTCCATTATGTTAATTGTCAAACTTATTAAAATGGCCTCAAAAGCCCATTTATACGTATCTACCATGTACCATATTTTGAGGCTTATCCTATATTTTGGGGCCATTGTTTTCCTAGAGCTTTAACATTAGCATTGTTGATGAATGATGACCAATCCATATAAATCAAGAATGGGTTAATCGTTAATAATATCAAACGCATAATCGACCCATAAAATTGGATGGACTCTTTACTAGGTTATTATAGTAAGAATTTTTGGGCTTACCTAACCCAAGCAAAACTCATGGCTCCATGGGTATGAAACTTGATCGTCATCTTGTTTGAAAATAGATCGTTATTATAATAATGCCGACTCCAACTTGCTTGAAATGGAAAGATAATTATTATTTTACGGTAATTTAATTATTTCTATGAGGTTACTTATCCTTGTTTGCATGTTATTAATCTATACACTCTGATTACTATAGACAATTTCTTGGAGTTAGCTATTAAAAAAACATAAGTAGTTTTTACATCAAGATAGAACTTGTAGTTCACTTGTGAGTTATCAGCCTATCACCTAGAAGATAATTACATATAACTCACAGTAATAAGTGGAGTTATTATAGAAGTAAAACCGTAATAACAGAATAATTTTTACGTTGTTATAAAGGTTAAATATCATGAAATTAAACTAAAGTAGAAGGGAAGCACGTGATTGAATGGTCAAAAGGAGTGAACCACTTACAAATAGTTACTGGGCCTAACAGTTACAGTACTAATAATATATGTGTCCATCTACATACCAACAAAAAAATAACAGAAGGACAGCGTGGGTTCGATTCCCCGCAAGCACGAAGAAACTCTGCATGTTGGAAAATTTGACCTTGTCTCATTGATCAGTTGTACGCTCCCAGAAAACTGGCCACCGGAGCACATCCCGCGATTTACCTGGTAATAGTGTTGAAGGACCGGTGCTATTACCTCCGACGTCCAGGTAATACCAAGTGAAGTAGTCGAAAGGCAAGCAAGCTTTCTAAAACCCGGATTATCAAAAAAAAAAAAAAAAAAAAAAAAAAAAATAACAGAAGGGAAGTGCCCATTTTGTATCAGCATAAAAGGCTGCCAAATTTTTTGAACTTATCGTTCTTTTTTCCTCTGCCAAAAGAAGCAAGAAAACGACACCTAAACATAACGAAAATTTAATGATGAATTTCTGCATTCTGTGGTACTCTCCGCTGTTTAAATTTGGCACCACTCTAGTCACTTAAATGCCACTGAAAAAGGCAAATATAATTTGGACTTGTTTTTTTAGTGGGAAGAGTTTTCTTTAGAAAAAAAAATGAAAAGGGATTTGTTTTAGCATATAAGTGAATTTTAAGAATTGGGTCGGGTAATAGATTTCCGGTTAAAATGAATTGGGTTAATGTTTATATTTTCTGGCTTTAAAAATTAGGAAGTCATGTTATTCAAAAGTGGCCGGATGTATTACTTTTCCGTGTAAGAGATATTTTGGTGCAATAGCAAAAAATGTTAGAAAATAGTGTGTTTGTGGTGAGAAATCTGGATATGTTTCAAGCCGTGTATTTTATTTGGATCACTTTTCAAAGAAAATTATTTGTCCTTTACAAATACTCTCCCGGAATAGAATGAAGCAAAGCCAAGAAATAATGAAAAAAAAAATTCAAACACACAATAATTAATGTTGCAGTCACTAAACTTACGCAAATTTTCTTAAGAAATAATGTTGTACTTGGAATTATTCTTATGATATATAATATTCTCATGATATTCCTCTATTTATAGAGTGAAATAAATAATCTCTTGATTATTTTTATTAATAAAAGAGTATATATACAATTTACAATTTTCATAATAGGAAAATCTTATTCCTATTCTAATCCCAAAACCCTATTCTACTTGTACAAGGATCCTACAATTATGGTAAGTATACAATGCTAATTATATACAATTAATACAAACTATTTTGTTACCATAAATAAGATATACACGGTGAGACAACCGTGTATACTTATGTTAATTATCACACCCCAGTAGTCATAGCGGGCGATCTTCGTATGCTGAGATTGTCCCTAAAATCTTCAAAAAGGATAGAGGGAAGACATTTTGTAAAGATGTCTGCAATTTGATACCTGGAAGGGACATGGCAGACGCGTACTTGTCCACGAGCTACCTTTTCGCGAACAAAGTGGATATCCATCTCTATATGCTTAGTGCGCTGGTGCTGAACCAGATTACCAGAAAAGTAGATGGCACTAACATTATCACAATAAACCAAGGTAGCTTTCTGAATAGGACAATGAAGCTTTAACAGAAGATTACGTAACCAACAGGATTCAGAGACCACATTGGCTACCCCTCTATACTCGGCCTCTGCACTAGAGTGTGATAAAGTCGACTGACGCTTTGCAGACCATGAGACCAAGTTATTACCAAAAAACATACAATAGCCAGACGTAGAACGCCTGGTGTCTGGACAACCACCCCAATCAACATCTGTATACGAGACAAGTGTAGACGTCGACGAAAGATATAAATGTAAATCATATTCAAGTGTCCCCTGGATGTACCGAATAATGCATTTGAGCGCATTCATATGTTCAAACCTGGGGTCATGCATAAACAAGCACACCTGATGTACGGCATACGTAATATTTGGTCTCGTGAAAGTAAGATACTGAAGAGCCTTTGCAAGACTGCGATAGTGGGTTGGATCCTCGTAAGGGGAGCCTGCCGCAGCACCCAACTTGGGTTTAGTTGCATGAGGAGATACCAACTTGCTCAATGATCTCAGCTGCATACTTACGCTGTGATAAGAATAACCCACATGCATGACGAGAGACAGCAATCCCCAAAAAGTAACTCAAGGGCCCCAAGTCTTTCATAGCAAACTCAGAATTGAGCATTGTCATGATAGACTGACGTAATGCATCAGAAGAGGCAGTCAAGATAATATCATCCGCATATAATAGTATATAATCCAGAGAAGAACCATGATGATATATGAAGAATGAATTATCATACCTGCAGTGAGAGAACCCAATAGTCGAAACATGGTCTGCAAACCTCTTATACCAAGCCCGTGGAGACTGCTTAAGCTCATACAAGGACTTCTTCAATAAACAAACATAGTGAGGATATTTGGGATCCCTAAACTCTAATGGCTAATGCATATATATTGTCTCCTTGAGATCACCATGTAAGAAAACATTCTTCACATCTAACTGATGAATGGGCCATGCTTTCGAAAGAGCCAAGTTGATTAGCAAAAATCCACATAGACCGAATAATATTAACACCACATGAACGGGGCACCAACTCCCACGTCTTATTATCAATAAGAGCATTATATTCATCGGTCATAGCAATTTTCCAATTCGGGTCATTTAAGACAGACACATAATTACGAGGTAAGGGTGATTTAAGAACATTAGAATGTAAATAAAAATGTCTTTTTGGTTTAAAAACACTCTGTTGACTACGAGTGATTGTTGTTGGGCAGCCCAACTTCCAGGCGCTGTAGTTGGAGGAAAATAGGGGTTGCTGGGCCACGGCCCACGGCTAGGGTGCCCAAGGCTAGGACCAGCTGGGTTATGGCCCACTGCCACTGTTACCATTGTCGCGTTTGCCCCCGTGATTTTTTCCATTATTTTTCCGACAATTTTTGTCGCCCCCGTGAGAATGGTTTTGGTTTGAATTATCAATGAATCCTTGAGAATTGGTGGAGGACGTTATTATGACCACGGGACTAGCACTTGTAGCCACCTTTTTAGCCAATCCGGCTTCTTCCAAAGTAAGCATGGAGCGGGCTTGATAGAACCTCGGGAGAGGATTACTTTGACGAAGGAGAGTTCCAACACCACTATAGGCCTGGGATAGGCCAGCAACCATCTGTAGGACAAGACGATCTTCACTAACAGGTGCACCAACGTTGCGGAGTTGGTCCGCCAATTCTTTCAATCGTTTGCAATATGCTGAAACGTTCGGGAAATTTTCCATATTGACGTGGGAAAATTCTTGCTTAAGGGTAACAACACGAGAATTCCGATTATCTTGGAATATATCATATAGTCTATCCCAAGTAGCCTTCGCCGTAGCGTCAGGCTCAATAATCGTTTGCAAAAGGTTGGTAGAAATAGTGGAGTAAATCCACTGAAGAACAATAGCATCAAAGGTTGTCCATAACTTAGGATCATCCTCGGGTTTGGACACCTCCATATCCGTTGGAGCCGCGGGGAACCTGAAACGACGCAACCTTTAGGGAAGAGATGGAGTCAGTCATCAAAAATCAAGATGAAAGCGACAAATTTCGTGTTCTATTTTCTTAATTTCACTCATTATTTATCTATGAATTTCTTCCTTTCTTTATGAAAAAAAAGTACTTTATGATTTGTTGTGAAATTTAATTTCATAAATATTAGGGTAGATGAATCATTTGTGATGATCATGAAATGCATTTTGAATAAGTTTAGAAATATTTGATATGCTTATTATAAATTTGTTATTCCGCGCCAAATAAATTATGATGTTATAACTTTGTTGCATAAATATCATATGAATTTTACTTTCAACTTGTGAGATGATTTATAGAAGAATTCCTTTATTTTGATGGATATTTATACTTGAAAGTTGCTAGAATATTTTGAAATTCAAAGAAATGGTTAATTTCTTTACTAGATAATGGTGTGTTCAATAAAGGATGAAGTTTCTGTTTACATGTTTGACTCTAATTTTTCATTATGGCATTCACGTTTAGAACATATTAATTTTTATAGAATGAGGGATATGTCTAAATATGACTTGATATCGATAATGAATGTGGATGGTGAAAAATATAAAACTTTCATGTTAACAAATATCACAAGGAAATCCTTTTTAAGTATTGAGAGTAGTAACAAGTTGCTTGACTTAATTCACAGTGACTTAAGTGATTTTTCATAGTACCCCTACAATTGGAGGAAACAAATATGTTATTACATTCATTGATGACTACTTTAGATTTTGCAAAGTGTATCTTGTAAGTTCTAAAGATGAAGCAGCAGAAAATTTTAAAATTTACAAGACTGAAGTTGAATTACAATGTCAATCTTTCGTTAAGTGTCTAAGGACCGAGTGGGGAGGGGAATATTATAATCTCATATATTTTCAAAGTATTGGTATTCTGCATCAAGTGACGGCACCATATACACCACAACAAAATGGTGTAGCCGAACGAAAAAATCAAGTCTTAACGGAAATGGTTAATTCTTTACTGTCTAACTCAGGACTAAGTCACGATTATTGGGGTGAAGTGATGTTAACAACTTGTTATATTCTTAATAGGGTTCCTAATAAAAGAAATGCAACAATCCCATATGAAATTTGGAACAAAAGACAACCAAATTTGAGTCATCTCAAAGCTTGGGGATGTATGGCTATAATTAAAGTCCCGAAATTTAAAATGAAAAAGTTGGGTGAAAGAGGAATTGAATGCATCTTTATAGGATGTGCTGAAAATAGCAAAGCCTGTAAGTTTTTGATCATTGAACCAAATGATTCATACTTGGTTAATATTGTCCTTGAATCAAGAGATGCATTTTTTTTATGAAACTCGCTTTGTATCAATTCTTAGACCAAAAGATATTGTTCTAAGTGATCCAAAATTTTCTACTTCACAACCATCAATCTCTCAAGATAATAAAAATAAAGATGATATTGTTGAAGTAAGAAGGAGTAAGAAAGTTACAAAAGAAAAGACATATGGAGATGACTTCTACATGTATTTAGTAGAAGGTTCAACTGATAAAATTGAAAATAAAATTCCTTATTGTTATAATATGAAAAATGATCACACTATTTTTAGTGAGGCCATGCAATCTCCGGATTAACCGTTATGAAAGGAGGCTATTCAAGATGAGACATATTCCATCATGAAAAGTAATACTTGGATCCTAACAGACCTTCCTCCCAGTTGCAAACCCATATATGGTAAATGGTTGTTCAAGAAGAAGTAAAAAGTAACGACACCATGAATAAATAGAAGGTTCGCTTTGTAGTTAGGGGTTTTACCCAAAAGCACGACATTTGTATGGTCCCGTGGCTAGAATAGCCATGATAAGGTTTCTTATTTCACTAGCCTCCATTTAAAATATAATAATTCACCAAGTGGATGTGAAAACTACAATTTTGAATGGTGAATTGGAAAAGGACATCTATATGAGACAACCTAAGGGGTTTGTAGTTAAAGGACAAGAGAAAAAAAGTCTGCAAACTTGTAAAATCATTGTATGGGATAAAACAAGCTCCTAAGCAGTGACATCAAAATTTTGATGAAGTAATTCTATCTAATGGCTTTAAAGTCAATAAATCAGAAAAGTATGTTTACTCAAAATTTAAGAAAGAAAAAGAGTTTTCATTTGCTTGTAAGTAGATGGTATGTTGATCTTTGGGACTGACATAGAACATGGTGAGATCACCAAAATATTATTATTCTCTCAATTCTCCATGACAGACACGGGAGAAGCAGATTCATTCTTGGTATAGAAATTATTAGAAATTGTGGGGTTTTCCCTTAACACAATCCCATTATATTGATAAAGTGTTAAAGAAATTCAATCATTTTGATTGTAATCATGTTTCTACACCGTATAATTCATGTTTTATATTGAAAAGAAATGGCAGAAGACCAATTGCTCAACTTGAGTATGCTAACTTGATCGGGTGCTTGATGTACGCTATGACTAGTACGAGACCCGACATTGCGTATGTAGTGGGTAAGTTGAGTAGATATACTTGCAATCCGAGTGAGCGCCATTCACATGCTATAAAATGAGTACTAAAGTATCTCAAGAAAATCTTAAATTATGTCATATATTATAGCGGTGATCCCGCTATACTAGAAAGGTATTCAGATGCAAGTTGGATCACTAATCAAGAGGATTATTCCTCAACAAGTGGATGGGTATACCTCTTTGGTGGGGGTGCGATATCTTGAGGATCTAAGAAGAAAACGTGTCTTACAGATTCAACTATGTTTTCAGAATTTGTAGTCTTGTCATCCCCTTCTAAGAAAGAGGAATGGTTGAGAAATTTGCTTTTTGATATTCCATTATGGCCTAATCCCATGCCATCGATTTCTATCACTGTGATAGTAAGGCCACCATAGCCCGAGCGTACAGTCATATATATAACGGAAAGTCTAGGCATATTGATCTTAGACATAGTTATATAAATCAATTAATTAAAGATGGAGTGATCACGGTTGACTATATACATTCACTTAATAATCTTGTCAACCCATTGACTAAGGATTTAGCAAGGGACTTGATGTTGAGAACATCAAGAGGGATGAGGTTAAAACCCATAAAGAAAGATCATTAAGGGTGAAGCCTCAACTTGACGCTTGATACAACGTCTAGTCTCAAGTTCAATGAATGTCAACATTCTTTATTGGTTGATAGCACTTGGTATTACCATCCCAAAGTAAGTGCTTTGTCCTGCAATTTGTTAAAAGGAGGTTAAGTTTATAATCTCTTAATACCTATTGGTCGGTGCTCTTGCAGGAGAACATTAATAAGGGTCTACCTATGTGGATGCGAAGTGGCCGCTTCAAAAAACTCGGGTTTGATTTCTATGCATTCGCGAGAAGATTGGAACACAAGGCCTTATTGTGTTGTTTATAAAGAAATAATGTAATAGAATTCATGTGCGAGATACATCCTATTTTACAATATGGTGATCGATTCAAAAGACTTGTCTTACATGACTATTCAGTTTAATAGAAATTGTATTCCGCTAATGTAAAGTTCAATTGTTAGATACTTTATTTATGCATGGATTCACTTGTCTCTTAATTTCTAAAGAAAATGTTGGGTTGTTACTTTCACTTGAAAATTCCAACAAAAAATAAATAACTCTTCTAATACAAAAAAAAGAAGAAGTAATTTTACTAACCTATTTCTAATAGTTCTGCGGTATTTAAGTAATGAACTCCTAGATTTGATCTAAGAGTCGGAAAATGGATCAAATGTAGGCACGGGCTTTACTTATGATAGTCTCGTTGCGGCCTCTAAGCGATCGTTGCGGCCTTTGAGCGACCGTTCGATCTCATCTTAATTGCTATAATTGTATGTAACCAAACATGTTAACTCTATATGAGAGACCTAGACACCTGAAAAATTATATATTTTTTTTGAAAAAGTAGAAATAATATGATGCATGATACTTGATACACGCGGGATGAGAATATACACCTTTGGAGACTGAATGATCACAGAACCAAAAGAGATGTTGTATAATCTGATATCCCCCTCCAATGGAATCAAAACAGGTTGTTTAAAATTTCAATCGGTTAATAATATGGTAATTATACATGACATGTCGCTGAGCATGGAGTATCATATAATTATTGCACTAATTACTCTTTTGTAATAATTAATGAAAACATTTTTCTAATTAAATCGACTGTAAGGTAACATGATTTTTTAGGGGTACGGGTGAGAAAATAAGTGAGGGGATTACAAGGTGAAAAATCAATTTAGGAAGCCAATTTCCTAATTTGTATTTTGTAGTAACATTTTTGTAAATGTGCCGGTCTCTTTAGTTTGTGTGTCAAAAATGGAATCATCTTGCCTTAAGAATGATGCAAAGTAGTAATCAGAAAAGCCCAAAAGGGCTGGTTTACAACAAACTTTACATCAGATTCGGTTTGTGTCAGAAAACTAAAGAGTCCAGAATTCTAGTACACTAATTTACCTACTTTTCCATCCCAATCCATAAAAGGAGAAAAATAACTGAATAAATCACCAAATACATATCCAACTGCAACCATTTGACTTGAATGATGAAAAACGGGAATACATTATGTAAAATATTTTACTTAGATTTTAGATTTTTTTTTGTTTTTATGATAGTTCATAAATGAGACTGATTATAAGTGTGATACATGATTATCGGTGTACGTTTATGTGCTAGATGAATTAGTGAAGTGGTAAGTGTAGGTGAAATCTTTCCGTTTGAAGCACGATTATGTATGAGCTGATTTAGGAATCTTACTTTTGAAGTAGGGATGAAGCTAGAGCTTTGTTTACGGGTTCTTCTCAATAGGTTTGACAAAAGAAATTGTATTGTGTTTACAACTTTAATTAATATGTGTAAGTAATATATTAAGAACTTAGTAAACCGCATTTTCTAGAATCTCAAACTCATAAACTTATAATCTTAGATTCACATTTGATTTGAAGTACGATAAAAATTTAATTACACTAGGAATTTACACCAAATTACTGTAACTTATTATGATTAAGTAACTCAATAAGGTGAAAAATGCAACAATTGACCATGATTAAGTGAAAGACGTATATATACAAATATATGTGATCGATTTATTTGTATGATTTTAAACGCTCGATGAGAATATTTTTTACGCGCACAAAATTACTTATTTATATTCTAAGTTACCAATTTACACAATTCACAAAATCACAGTTTAGTTGTCAAGAAAATATAATTCAAACAATAAAATAATAATTCTTAGAAAATCCATAAGATGTTACTGAGGAGTGATCTTTTTACTATTATTCTTAGTATGTTTATATCGTAACAAAATTCTAACTTGGAATCATGACTATCTAACTTTTCTGTTTTTATAATTCTTAGTCAGTGGTTATATTAATTAATCATAAATTAACTAATGACACGTGGCAACAAAATTGTGGGAAACAAGACAAGGAAGCAACAAGCGATATGACAAATGATTGTCTTAGATTATCATTAAACAGGGCAAGTTAGTGAAAAGAGGAGATGAACCTCCAAGCTAATTAAAGTACCATAAGGCAAATCGAATCCGATGAAAAACACTATTATATGCTTTAGGCATAAAATAATAGAGCTAAAAGATAGAAATCGAACCACTATATATTCACCCATGACAAAATTGATCAGCACTCTGTGTTCACGCCAAATTAATATAATTATACTGTGATTAAGTGATGTAATTTCTAGTTATTAACATTAGATTTATTCATTTAATATAAACATTGTGTGAAAATAAGCTAAGTATTTATCATTCAGCTAACCCAATTTGGAGATGTGTAAATGTCTGACGATAAATTTAGGTATATTCACTACTATTGGTATGAAACCTAAATAGCACATTTGGTCCTCAATTATTGATAAATTTTAATTTTTATTCTTGTGATATATGACTCAACACATAAGTAACTGTTAATTAATTAAACTACGTGTTTTTTATTCCCTTATCCAGAAAATAAGTGATATTTAATTTTTTTTATTAACTACATTATCGTCAAAAGCAGAGTAACATTGTAAAGCTTAACACAACACAGTAGCAATTAGAAGTGGAACATTTAATATTTGCGATAAATTATATTATGAATATTCATAACAAAAGTGATCAAAAGTATAATATTTTAATTAGTTGAACGTTAAATGTACATAATCAAATCACAAGAACTAAAATTAAAATGTATCAATGATTGAAGAACAAAAAATATTATTAATCCAATAAAATAAAGAGTTTGACTAATTATATGCACTATATTTACATGTTGAACGGGAAATAACAAATCTTATTTTTCATATTATAAATCTCAAATGTAAGAGAATTTGTGTATATATTTTTTGAATGAGTTGATAATATAAAAAACTTATTTATCTTTATGATGTAGTAGTATAAAACTTAAAACTCTACAATAAATTTGCAGTTATTATCACAAAAAGGTATAGTTGGCTTTTAATAGTAGGGGGTCTTGAGGTGGTGGATTAAAGCTGTCTTTGAATTATGTGAAGGGGTCCCAATGGGCATAGTTTGGTTCCATATTCTTCTTATCTCCTAATATGACAACTTTTAATTTCTTCTTTTTACCCTTTAGATTATGGTTTGCCGTAATATATATGCTTTCGTATCAACAAAGCAAAGGTTGAATTTTTCGATTTAAAAAAGGAAGTCAGCTTCACTGTTTGTAATCATTTTCTTCCACAAAGAGTCATCTATAAGTTTGAGGAGGCTAAATACTACAACTAGTAGTAAAAAATTAATAACATTATGTTTTTGGTACACCTGTTTCATTTGTTATTTCATGGGAAAATTTTCAGTACGGAGCTAAATAAAGAAACAGCAGAGAATAGTTGAGTTTAGGTATGTTGTGCGGCTTTAATTTGGTGTTAATTTCAAGCGTTTACACTATTAGATTATTTTTAAAATTAATTAAATAAATGATTGCTCACACCAACTTAAATCAGTAACCTAAAAAGGAAAATTTTGATATTAACATATTAAACTATTTTAATACTACATATTTAATGTCGGCCAATGATTCAAATTTGCCATAGCTAGGTTACACGAAGTTGCTCAGTTTTGTTTCATTAATATTTTTCTTCATTCATACCCTTACCTTATTGTCAGACATTTATTATTGTCTTTAACGAAGCTATAACCTGAAATGGAAACGCCCAGTGTCCAAATTCTCGAGAAAAAGATGCACTACACCCCCACTTTTGATTATAATTTCAAATTACTCTCAAGTTAAAGCTTCGTTACGGGTCACGGCGAAAACAATTAATCTTTTCCTAATTGCTGAAGTAATATTACTAGACCAAATTTGATACTTTCTCCCATTAATAAATACTACCTCGTCTTTTATTTAGTACTACCAAGAAGTCTACATCCATGCATATGAAGGACATGAAAGTATATTAAAATAATGCCAGCTAAGAACTCCCATATTTTAAAACTAATGAAATCATGAATACAATCAAATATACGTACCCAACAGGTTTAAGATATTTGTTTCGTATTACGTCGAATCAAGTTTTATAATCCTATGATATAAGTTTTGTTAATGAACTGTCTCAATCGGTAATAGTGTTTTTTATTCATTATTCCTTTGTAATTTAGTTTAATGATTGATTATGTCTCAACTTACGTGGTCTTCAATGACCCGAATAACTCATCTCAATCAAGGCTTTGTTAAATAGACAACTTGATAGGAACTTACCAATCAAATTTTATAGTATTAAATTAAACTATAAATGTGACCACATGATTTTTTTCTTCCTGAAACAAGTCTTTAAATTCAAGTAATCTGAAAATAAATTTGAAAGTAAGTCTTCTACTGAAGCTGAAATTAGTTTAGGATTTAAGTAATGATATATTGATAATGTCAAAATCTTTTTACACTATAAGTATATATATAGTTCAACATGCATTAGCTAGTAGGTTAGTTACTATTTTTTTAGTGTATGTTACGGAGCTCATGATTTACCTGTAATACCTTATAAATAACCTGATTGTATAAATATATTTTACAATCACTGCTTAAAACTAAAACTTGTTTATCTATAAGTTCATCTTATAACCTGTCTATAATACGGCCAAAAAAAAAATACTAATTAGTGTCATATAACCTATGTCGTTAAACAACAAAAATATGTCGATAATCCTCTTTAACGATGGATTATCAAAAAAATTATGTTAGCAACAAGTTATTTGATGAAAAAATAGCGACAAATTTTGAAACTAATTTCTACCTTTTAGTGTTTAATTATGATTAAGATACAAAGAGATGGTTTAGTGGAGAGGTTAATCTCTTGTCATGTTGGTGCTGAGACAGATTGTGCGTTTGACAAGAACTATGTGGCTTCTCCAATTGTAAACAAAGCTAGGATTAGGTGATTGAAAGTTATTGCACCTTATTACCATCAATGAAAGGACTTTCAAGAAAAAATATGTCAGTTCACTGTCAATTGATTTATGTGCAACAAAGCACTTTCAAATTAGAGTTGTTAGCTTGTTCTTTTAGTTGATTGTCCTTTAAATTAACATATAGTCAATCTCTAATATGGCAATTCTAGACTATATATTGAACTAACATAAAGTATACATGTCTATGACAATTCTTTACGTCCTAGTGTCATGCGGATCTGGCACCACAGCAGACAACAAGTGTGATGAGCTTTAATCGTGACAACATATATATAATCACCAATCAAAGTTCATAATAAAATGCATTAAAAAATGGTTAGAAGTGCAAAATGAAGAAACAGAAGTACGGTTGGGTATTGATATTGGTGAATGGAAAATGATTGGAAAGAAAAGTGGGAGTTGTCCCACATCGGTAGTGGAAAGAAAAGTGGGAGTTCCCTCTTGCTTTATAAAATAAGCATTTGTCCCACATCGGTAGTGGAAAGAAAAGTTCTTCTACTTATAAGTAGAATTACTCCTTCTTGTCAGTAAAAGGGTTGAGGGGGCAAGGACCCCTCGCGCCGTCGTCGTCGCTCGGCTTCGGTCAAATGATTTGATTGATAATCTTTTTGGACCAAATTTTCTTTAATTTTTAATTATTTAATTAATTATTATTTAATTAAATTAATTAACTTATCCAATCCTACTCGTTAGTGACCCTGACCCGCGACCCGGCCGGATCCACGTGTCTGACCCGCGACCCGGTTTCTTTTCCATATTTAAATTTTCCACCAGTTTTCAGTGGCTGTTCAGAAATGTTGCAAACCTTCAGAAACAGTACTTCCATGGCTATAAATTCGTTTGATTCCTCAGAATTTTATTTATGAATTTTCTGAACAATACAAACTTCTTCTTCTTCTGCACAAATAAATTTTGTGTGATATACTGCCGTTGAGTGGTTCGCCGCTACCTGAATTTGGAGTACTACTATTCTGGTAAGATAATCGTTCTATCCTGGGAGGGGATATTCCATCAACCGCGAGTATTGTGAGGGGAATAATTTCCTTAAGGACACACTTTGAACTAAGTGAGCTCGATTATATTCTGAAAAATTATTCTTATTTTTCAACACTGATTCTGTTTATTTTCAGTGTTTATTATTTACTGGTTTTTGGAATACAGATTAATAACATTCTTAAAGAAATTATATTTTTAGATTAATCTGTATTCTGTTTTGTGTGGTTTTCTACTCCGTATGAAATTTCATATTCTGACTTGAAGACATAAAAAATTTCATTGGAATATTAAAGTTCATACTTGTACAACGATTTGAAGAACATAAAAACTTCATCGTTGCTGTATTCTGGTTTGGAGATTAAAACTTGTGTAGTTTTCTACTCCATATGAATATTAGTATTCGACTCGAAGATATAAAAACTTCGTTGGAAAACTAAAGTTTCATAATTATACTGCGATTTGAAGAAATAAAATCTTCATCGTTTAAGTCTGTGATTGAATTGCTATTCTTGTTTTATTAACTAAAACAGTTTGTCAATTTGACAGTGACAAACGAATAATGGCAATTGAGACTGGAACTACCTCTGCGAATACTTTGCACCGGCGGTTACTCCTACAACCCATACCGCTGTGCCACCGGCTGAGAAACCTGTGAAGTTCACCAGTTGCCAACTTTAAAGGATGGCGGCAAAGAATGTTCTTTTGGCTTACCACCCTTGGTATGCAAAAGTTCACCAGTGAGGACCCTCTCGTGCCTGCCGTCGACATGCCTGACAACCAACAGTTCATGGTTACTGAGGCTTGGAAACAGGCTGATTTTTTGTGCAAAGGCTACATTTTGAGTGCCTTAGAAGATGACTTGTACAACGTCTACAGTGCAGAAGAGACTTCCAAAGAACTATGGACTGCACTTGAAAAGAAGTACAAAACTGAAGAAGTTTGTGGTTGCCAAATTCCTAGACTACAAAATGGTGGATGGAAAAACCGTTGGAACCCAAGTTCAAGAGCTTCAACTTATCTTCCATGACCTAATTGCTGAAGGTATGGTAGTAAATGAAGCGTTCCAAGTGGCTGCAATGATTGAGAAGTTGCCGCCCTCATGGAAAAGATTTCAAGAATTATCTTAAGCACAAAAGAAAGGAAATGAAGTTGGAAGATCTTGTGATTCGTCTCAAGATCGAGGAAGATAACAAAACCGCTGAGAAGAGGTACCGTAAGACTTCACCAATTGAAGGGGCAAACATCGTTGAAGATCTTGCTCGAAAAAGAACAAGAAAAGGAAGAGGCCTTCGGAAAGGAGAAGGATTCCAACAAGAAAAAGTTCAAGGGCAAGCTGCTTTAATTGTGGGAAAGCGGCCACAAAGCCCCAGTTGTCGTCTCCCGAAAAAGAACAAGGAAAAGGACAAGCCAATATGGTGGAAAAGAATGATGATATGGATGATCTGTGTGCAATGCTATCGGAGTGCAATTTGGTTGGAAACCCAAAGGAGTGGTGGCTTGATTCTGGTGCCACTCAACATGTTTGCGCTACAAAAGAAGCATTTGCAACATATGCTCCCGCTGGACCCGAAGAGGTATTGTTTATGGAAAATACTGCAACATCCAAGGTTGAAGGATATGGGAAGATACTTCTGAAGATGACTTCCGGCAAGGTCCTGACTCTCAACAATGTTATGCACGTTCCAACAATTCGGAAGAATTTAGTTTCAGCCGGACTACTCGTCAAAACGGGTTTAAGTGCGTGTTGGTTAGTGAGAAAATTGTAATAAGTAAGAATGAATTGTTCATAGGAAAGGGCTACCTCACCGAGGGCCTTTTCAAACTCAATGTAATGGTTGTTGACAGTATTAATAAAAATTCAGCTTCGTCTTACTTATTGGAGTCAAATGATTTATGGCATGTTAGTTTAGGACATGTCAACTACAAAACCTTGCGCAAATTGATTAATTTAGGAGTATTGCCTAAATTCGAGTGTAATAAATCTAAATGTGAAATCTGTGTTGAATCTAAGTTTGTTAAACATTCATATAAGTCTATTGATAGGAATTCAAATCCTTTAGACTTAATTCACACAGATATATGTGATATGAAGTCAATACCATCTCGCGGTGGGAAAAAGTATTTTATAACTTTTATTGACGATTGCACTCGATATTGTTATGTGTATTTGCTTAATAATAAGGATGAAGCAATTGATGCATTTAAGCAATACAAAAATGAAGTGGAAAATCAATTGAATAAAAAGATAAAAATGATTAGAAGTGATAGGGGTGGAGAGTACGAATCTCCTTTTGCATAGATATGTTTAGAATATTGAATTATTCATCAAACTACTGCCCCTTACACACCACAATCAAATGGAATTGCGGAAAGGAAAAACCGAACATTAAAGAAAATGATGAATGCCTTACTAATAAGTTCCGGTTTACCGCAAAGCTTGCGGGGGGAAGCTATCCTTACAGCTAACCAAATACTCAACAGGGTGCCCCACAACAAAACACAACCTATTCCATATGAACTGTGGAAAGAAAGAAAATCCAACTTGAAATATTTCAAAGTGTGGGGGTGTTTAGCAAAGGTCCAAGTTCCTTTGCCCAAAAAGGTAAAAATCGGACCAAAAACCATGGATTGTGTTTTTATTGGTTATGCTACAAACAGCAAAGCTTGTCGGTTTTTGGTTCACAAATCGGACAATCCCAAAATTCATGTTAATACGGTAATTGAATCAGATAATGTTGAATTCTTTGAAAACATTTATCCGTATAAAACTGAATGTGAGTCGTCAAGTGAAAGATCTAAACGACCGCGGGAAGAACCAAAGGAAAATACACCAAGTAAAGCGGATGCAAGGCGTAGCAAACGTCAAAGGACATCTACTTCCTTTGGACCAGATTTTGTGACATTCTTGCTTGAAAATGAGCCTCAAACATTTAAAGCAGCGATGTCTTCTTCTGATTCAGCATTTTGGAAAGAGGCAGTCAATAGTGAGATTGAATCAATTTTGAACAACCATACATGGGAATTGGTTGATCTTCCTCCTGGAAATAAACCTTTAGGATCAAAATCGATTTTTAAAAGGAAAATGAAAGCTGATGGCACTATTGACAAATATAAGGCAAGACTTGTGGTCAAAGGTTATAGACAAAAAGAAGGTCTTGATTACTTTGACACATACTCGCCAGTAACAAGAATAACATCTATTCGGGTGTTAGTAGCACTGGCGGCCGTATATGGCCTTGAAATCCATCAAATGGATGTCAAGACAGCTTTCTTAAATGGAGAATTGGAGGAAGAAATTTACATGGAACAACCTGAGGGCTTTGTGGTTCCTGGTAAAGAAAGGAAAGTGTGCAAACTTGTTAAGTCACTTTATGGACTTAAACAAGCACCCAAACAATGGCATGTGAAATTTGACCAAACAATGTTGGCAAATGGATTTAAGATTAATGAGTGTGACAAATGTGTTTACATTAAAAATACTTCAAATCATGAAGTCATTGTTTGTTTATATGTTGATGACATGTTGATAATGAGTAGAGATATTACCGATGTAAATGCTACGAAGCGTATGCTGGCTAGCAAATTTGATATGAAAGACTTAGGAGTTGCTGATTTGATCTTAGGCATCAGAATTCATAAAACTTCACAAGGTCTAGCATTATCGCAGTCTCATTATATTGAAAGAGTACTTGACAAGTTTAAGTATTTAAATTTCAATGTTGTAAAGACTCCAATTGATGTAAGTTTTGCACTTCAAAAGAATAAAGGTGAAAGTGACTCACAATTGGACTATGCACGAGTTTTGGGAAGTTTGATGTATATTATGAATTGTACACTACCAGATATAGCATGTGCTATAAGCAAGCTGAGTCGATTCACGAGTAATCCCAATCAAACTCATTGGATGGCATGATGACATCATCCACTAATCCTCAAAATTTTGGTGACAATTCGAGCCAAAATCGGTCTCACGGGGGGCGGCAAAAATAGCCGGAAAAATAATGAGAAAAATCGATGGGGGGCAAACGCGGCGGTTCCGGCAGTGGTAGCGGCGGCCAAAACAGTGGCGGTGGACCCCATCCCGGTTATAGTGGGCCACCGACCCACTGGTCTCAGCCTTGGGCTTCTTGGCTGTGGGCTTGGAACAATGTGCAGTGGCCCTACTGCCCAAATCCTTCACAAATTCCAGCCAATGGCCAGTGGACTTCCCACCAACCTAGACGGCCCAATGTACACTGGGCCAGTGGTTCCAGCAGCAGTCACGGGCAGGGAAGCAGGCATGTGTTCTTGGGCCCCAGCTTCTCCAGGCCCATCATGTTGTGGGCCCCACCCCAACCGACATTGAAGTCGATATGCACACACTTGGTTTAATTCATTGTTCATATATTGTCGTGGTTCTTCATTGGCTTGTATACTATTATATGTGGATGATATTATCTTAGCTGCCTCTTCTGATGCATTACGCCAGTCTATCATGACAATGTTCAGTTCTGAGTTTGATATGAAAGACTTGGGGCCCTTGAGTTACTTTTTGGGGATTGCTGTCACTCATCATGTAGGTGGGTTGTTCTTATCACAGAGGAAGTATGCAGCTGAAATCATTGAGAGGGTTGGGATGTCATCCTGTAAGTCCACTTCCACTCCAGTTGATACTAAACCCAAGTTGGGAGTTGCGGTTTGCTCACCTTATGAGGATCGGACCCGCTATGGCAGTCTTGTAGGGGGCCTTCAATATCTTACATTCACTATACCAGATATTACGTATGTCGTACAGCAGATGTGTTTATTTATGCATGATCCCAGGGTTGAGCACATGAATGCACTCAAACACATTATTCGGTACATCCAGGAGACACTTGACTATGGCTTACATTTATATCCGTCGTCGACATCTGCTCTTGTCTCGTATACAGATGCTGATTGGGGTGGCTGTCCGGACACCAGGCGGTCTACGTCTGGCTACTGTATGTTTCTTAGTAATAACTTGGTCTCATGGTCTGCAAAGCGTCAATCGATATTGTCCCGCTCTAGTGCAGAGGCCGAGTATCGAGGGGTAGCCAATATGGTCTCTGAATCATGTTGGTTGCACAATATTCTTTTAGAGCTTCATTGTCCTATTTAGAAAGCTACCTTAGTTTACTGTGATAATGTTAGTGTCATCTATCTTTCTGGTAATCCGGTTCAACACCAGCGCACCAAACATATCGAGATGGACATTCATTTTGTTTGCGAAAAGGTAGCTCGTGGACAAGTACGCGTCTGTCATGTTCCTTCCCGATATCATATTGCAGACATCTTTACAAAGGTTCTTCCCTCAGTCCCTTTTGAAGATTTTAGGGACAATCTCAGCGTTCAAAGACCGTCCGCTGTGACTACAGGGGTGTGTTAAATATACATCCGATATACACAATATACATGTGTATATCGGATAAACAGTGCTCTCAGGTTACTGTAGCAGGCCCACAGTTGGGCTGATTCTGTATATACAATGTGTATATTAGTCTTGTACCTTAATTAGTCTTGTACACTTATCATAATTGTGTAGTTAGTCTCCAAATAGAATAAAGTTTTAGGAGTAGAATAGGAATAAGATTTTCTTATTATGGAAATATGTAAATTGTATATATTGTCTTTCAATTAATAAAAATAATCAAGGGATTATTTCTTTCAATTGCAAATAATTATAAGTTTTCTGAAGCATTAATCGTTCCACTATTTAACTATTAATGACTTATATTAAACTTGTGTTATTACTTTACATTTGAGAGTAATATATATATATATATATATATATATACCTACTTCTAAATAGCATAAATATACTGACACGTTTCTATATAAGGTGACCAAAACATACATTTTAATTTATTAAAGGTTAAATATGTGAAATCATATATCACAAAATAAAATTAAAGTTTACCCATACCGTAGAGACCAAAAGAGTAATTATCCCTTTACTTTTTTATAGTAAGGAGTAATTACGCTTTTAATTCCTCAACTATTTATAGATTTCAATGTTGATCCTTATAATAATCACTCATCCTATTTAATCTTGAATATATTAATATTTTCGGTTCCTTCACATAAGAATTATGTTAATTCTATACTATTTATATTTATATTACTCTCGAATATAAAGTAATAATTCAAATTTATTATAACACATGAGTAATTAAATAATTTAAGAGTTATCATTTGTTAAATTTATGAAGATATACAAACAGGCGAATCAAAGGTTCACACTTCAAAAAAATTAAGGTTAAAAATGCTATATCATATATCACCTAAAAAAATAGAATTTATCAATATTTCTGGGACTAAAAGAGCAAAATTTTCTCTCCATAAAGATAGAAAGAATTAGAAAATCTTTCTTGGAATGAATTTACTTTTTAATTACTATAGTATTAATATTCGTATTCAAACATACAAGATGATGTCCAATTCCCAAACTGAAAATTGTTGCATTTTATCCTTGTAATCCGTTATTCCTTCGATCTTTTTGACATGAAACTAGATTGACTTCAGTTTGGGGAGACATAAATAATTCAATAAAACTAACAATCAAGCTTATGGGAGGGTGGTAAGTACATTTCTATACTTGATCAGAAGTTTCAGTTCGAGCGTTACTAGATATGTAGATACTTTTGTTATGAAGCGTTTTCAGTTTGAACGTTACTAGGTACATAGTTACTTTTGTTATGAAGCATTTTACCCACCAATGTAAAACTTTCCTAATGTAAATTCCAAACTAGTCAAATTGCGAGTATCATACGCCGGATAAAAAAAATACACTTCACTGAGCCAAAATAAATTGGAATTGCCTTAGTGAACGTGTAATTGGTGTGAAAAATTAAAGTTAAGTAGTTTGAAAGAATAAATAGATATTTATAGAAAGTGATATTGTATATAGGAAATGTCTAGAAATTCTAGACGCTTAGATATTTGTAGTAGATGATAGAATTATCTAGATTCTTTTGAATCTAGAATAATATCTAGATGTTCTAGAGTAGTGCTAGAAGATAAGAGTAACTAGATATTTTTGTAGATGAATCTAGAACCATCTCTACACAAGCATAAATAGGGAGGCGGAATAAGTGTTTCTTGGTGCAGCAAGAAGCAGGACTCAGTTTCCTTATCAACTACGGAGGCGGAATATAAAGCAGCAGCTCTTACTGCTCAAGAATGTGTATGGCTCCAAAGACTTGTCGAAGATTTGCATCTATCAATATCAAATCCAACTGCGATTTTCGGATACAATCAAAGTGCCATCAAGCTCGCTAACAATCCAGTATTTCATGCAAAAACTAAACACATTGAGGTGGAACATCATTTCATGCGAGAAAAAGTTCTTGATGGAACTATCAATACTTTGGAAGTGCGAAGTCAGGAGAATATTGTTGATATCTTTACCAAGTCACGTCCTAAAGCTTCTTTCGAGTCCTTCCGCAACAAGCTTGGAGTAATTTTCAAAAATAATTACTTTAAGGGAGAGTGAAAATTTAAAGTTATTTTTTGGAAGAATAAATAGATATTTATAGAAAGTGATATTGTATTTAGAAAATGTCTAGAAATTCTAGAGGCTTAGTTATTTGTAGTAGATGATAGAATTAGCTAGATTCTTTTGAATCTAGAATAATATCTAGATGTTCTAGAGTAGTACTAGAAGATAAGAGTAACTAGATATTTTTGTAGATGAATCTAGAACAATTTCTAGAATCATCACTACATAAATATAAATAGGGGGTGGCCTAGTCATTTGTAACCAACAGACTTCAAAGTCATTCAATCAATACAAGAAGTCATCTTCCAAAGCTCTCTTATCTTAAATTCTTCATTCTCCTTTCCATAGTTTTCTCTTTTTTAATTGAATCTTTCGATCTTAATTAATGATCTTCGGTAGAAGAAGTATCTCTAACTTTATCTTTCTTCCACTAATTCTCTATAATGGGTGGTCTCCACACGTCTTTCCGTGCAGTACTACTCACTGAGAATGGTGCACTCAAATAGTACATCCAAAACCCACAAGTCCAATGCATGGACGAAGAGACAAAAAGATCAAAATCCAAATTTCTTTTTCAAACTTCAATTCCGATACTCTTTTTTATTTTATTTAAAAAAAACGAACTTCAACCTCTGAAAACAATAAAAAAATTACAAGAGATGAGGGTCAGGACAGTGGCGAAATCAATAGCTTATATAAGGAAATTTAAAAAATTATTAAAATGTCATAATTGGGTTGTGAGAGCAATTTTGAACCCTTTACAATTACACTAATATTTTTCCTTATGTAAAAGGATTCAATAGGAGTAATTCGTATATAATAATAAAAACACTTTTTATTATATTTACACATTGTAGTACTTTCAATAAAAAAAAAAGGGGATCAATTGAAACTCCTTTCTTCTGACTAGTTACGTCCCTAGCTCAGGGGCAGTCTAGCCCATTAAATTCTTTTGATAGATATTAAATTTGAATTCATAATGTTAAAAGTACTATGAATTCAATATTAATAAATTAAAAGGTCAAACCCACAAATTAATATTTTAGATTTATGTGAAGAGTGTAGGGGTGGCCAGTGGGCCGGGCTCGGGTCTAGCGGGCCGGGTCTGGCGGGGTCGGGGTCGGGGTCGGGGCGGGACGAGCCGGGGGTCGGGATCGGGACTAGCGGGCCTAGCGGGGTCGGGTCTCGGCGGGACTGCTCCGGTCCGTCCCCGATCCCGATCCCGTCGGTATCGGGGCGGGCGGGCTCGGGTCGGGCTCGGGTCGGGGCGGGCGGGGTCGGGTTTTCCTTTTTTTTTTTTTTTTTTAAATAACATATGTATAAAAAAAACTCAATAAACAAAACAAGATAGTGTAATAAAAACATCCCAAGGTTTGTTTTTGTGCCTCTTATATTATTTAATAGACATATGATTTTTTTGTAATACAAATACAATTGTCTAAAATCTAAATTGCAACTTTATGGTGTTGTCCAAAAGTTGCAAATTACATAATAAAATTGCAATTAAAAAAATTACATTTTCAAAAAAATCTGTTCAAATTGCTTGATGATTTCATGTGGTTCTTCGGTTGGAATAGGTATTTGTTGGTCAAATTGATCCACGTCGCTTCCACTACCTTCGGTTAAGATTTCGTTGTAGTTTTCATCATCTTCTTCGTTGATCTCCGGTTGACCGCACCTTCTCCGCTCCGCTCGTATCCAATCTCTCGAATAATACCGCAATTTCCAAGCCGTCTCCGCCAATGAGTGTCTCGTGGTCTCCTATTTGATATCTGCTGCGAGAAAAGCGCTTTCCGACGCAGCTGATGACGCTTGAATGTTCAAAACATCTCGAGCCATCAATGAAAGTGTCGGAAAGGTCTTCTCATTCCCCTCCAAAGTATTTCAAAGCAAGTCTTCTTGTCCATCTTCATTGATAACTTCTTGATACGGTATGCGAACCCCGCAAAACAAAAATATCCAACTCGCTAATTTGGTTAGTAGAGGTACGGCCGCACATTCTATTTCGAGGCTTTCAATACTAGCCGCGAGAAACAAAGACATGTCTTTTGTGAGGTTGTGTTGAAGATGAAGAAGATGGTATGGTAGCCGTACGTTACTAGCATTTTCTTGTTGATAAAATCTATATATATTTTTGCATTGGTGTTCTACGCTATTCAACACTTCTTCTTTAGTTTGTTCAATAGGTGGTGGGTGATTTAGATTTTTGGGACTTGGAGGTGGTAGTACTTCTATACAATCGTAAATAGTTTCAATTAGTGATTTAGTACCGTCTATTTTAATAGTAGGATTTAATACGAAACCAATAATATAAATAGAAGGAATAGGAATAAAATATTTTTTTATTTTGACAAACATTTTTTTAATAGGCTGCCTTATAAGTTGGTTTTTCCATATATTCACTAAGTAATAAAAATATTAGAGTTATATAAAATAACATAGTTGAAATAGTAGGATAATATATACCGGAAAATTCTTTTGTTGCTTGAAAAAATTTCTCTAAAAATACAATAAGTTCGGAAATTTTTACCCAATCACTATCTAAAATCATATCAAATGGGTTTTTATTATGAGAGTTAAAAAATAAAGTTATAGGTAATTTATAGTCATAAGCAACAAGTAGTTGCTCGTATAAAGAATTCCACCTAGTCGATACTTCTTGTGGAATTCTTCTATAAGGTAGTCCACAATCGTGACAAGTTTTTTTATATTCTTTTCTACGTTGTACTTTATTACTTTTAAAAATAAAGTTTATAGCAAATTGTATTTTACTAAGAATGTCTTAAAAAAGTGATAGACCATCCTTTACAATTAAGTTATATATATGGCACGCGCATTTTATATGAAAATGGTCGGAAAAGATGGAGCTAAACTATTTTTTAACATTGTAATTGCGTAATTGTTATTAGAAGCGTTATCTAATGTAATAGTCATAATTTTATCGGTAATTCCGTAATAATCGCACACTTGATAAATATTTTCTGCAATAAAAGTACCAAAGGTGTGCCTATCATCTATATATCTATACGCTAAAATACGTTTTTGCATAGACCATTTATAATATATCCAATGACAAGTTACGATTAAATAATCATGGCCGTTAGTACTACGACCTATATCGACGTGATAGATACTTTGCCATTAAAATGATATAATGAAAAACGTAAATATTGTTGATATTCATGCGCAAATTTAAATACATCTCTCTTAACGGTTGATCTAGGAAAACCGTTAAAAGCGAGGATTATATATATCTCTAATGTAATGAATAAAACCGGGAGATGAAGGAAATGAAAAAGGCAAACCCTCCACGAACTAATTTTGATATTGCTTCCCTATCTCTATGTTTGTTGTATTTAGAGCCTACAATTCCCCCCGTCATAGGGTTAATTTGACCACATGCTTGGTCCGGGACGAAGTATCGGTATGTGAACCTTGTCCCGATGGAGCGGGCGTTTGCGCACCCGGTTTTGAAGCCTGGTATTGGGCATACCTAGGCGGATGAGCACTTACTACGTGTCTAATTAAACCCCCGTCCCACCGTGACCTTTTCCGCTTTTAAATTTTAAAACATTTTTACAAATTTTACATATGGCTACTTGATTCTCTACGTCCCTATCAAAAAATGTCCATGCATCTGATTTTAATGGTCGTTTTGCTGGACCTCGTCTCATACTAGGGGGAATAGGAGGTATTTCAGTTGAAGGTGCACTAGTGGGCGTGTTGTCATCAATATTAGTGGGTGTATCGTCTAGATCATCGTCTAAATTAAAGTCTTCTTGAGTTCCAGAAAATAACTTCTCGTCTAAATCTAATGGTATTGTAGGAAAATGTTGAGTATCAACAAAATCATCCTGTGTAGGAATAAGATGACTAGAAGAAGTACCCTTGCCCTGGTTGCCTCTACTAGAAGAAGCACCCTTACCCTTAAACATACCTTTTAATCCTTCCATTTTAATTATGATAATAAATAATTAAAGACAATAAAATTAAGTGCGCTAAATAAAATAAACAGACAATAATAATTTAATGAAGGAACGAATGTACCAAACGCCGACGTAACGTCGACGTGTAATCGAGAGGTTGAAAATTGAAACTTTGCTCGATGGAAGATCCTCAAGCTAGTTGCCAACTTCACTCCCAATTCCCAAATGAATTAATAAAATTGAATATTTAGCAAACAATGTAGAGAGATATATTGAGAAATTAGAGAGATTGTAGGAAGATTTGTGAGAAAGATGAAGAGAAAATGAGTTATTTATAGTTGAAAAATTGGGTTAAAGTGTAAATATAATAACTTATGGGTTAAAAATAAATATTAAGGGGTAGGGGGGTTGGGGGAGGGGGGCCTAAAATGGCCGTTGGCCAACGGCCATAATCTAAAATGGCCGTTGGTGCAACGGCCATTTTTGCAAAGGGGGTTTAAGGGTCGGGACGGGCTCGGGGCGGCTCGGGTCCGGCGGGCTCAGGGGCGGGCTCGGGTCAGGCGGGACGAGACATCGTCCCGTCCCGAGTTCGAGTCCCGCCCCCGTTAAATTTTTTTTTTTTTTTAGAGCGGGGTCGGGGCGGGGTCGGGCCGGGGTCGGGTCGTCCCGGCCCACTGGCCAGCCTTAGAAGAGTGTCACATATACCTTATAAAGGACGGATGATCTCGTCAATTTGACTTAGGCAATAATCACCTCTTGAGCTAGCTTTTTAAGGTTCAGTTACGCTTAAGATCCATATCATGATATTAAAGCAGGATTCATCCCAATCCTTATTTCAGATGTTGGGCCCCATATTAAATTGTCTCGTTCCATATGTTCAACCCTAGACGTAGAAATTCTTAGGTCTGAGCTAACTCTTGTAGTTGAGTTAGGCTCAACATTTATAGCAATTTCTAATAGGGCGTTGGTTAGAGGTTAGTTTTGGCTTGTCTAACATTAAAGTTTCGAGGTTCCACTGGGTTTATTGGTCGTCTAACAACCGGACCATACTGTCGCAAAAGATTGTTTGTGACGGTGCTGATTGATTTCATTTGTTGCTCTTGCCCAAATTTTGGGGATAATTTCTGTTGTCATCCACCTGCATTCTTCTTTCACTCTTTTCACTTTTAATTAACTTAAAGAAAATAATCGAAATTTAACTATTTATATTGTTGGAAGAATTATTTATTACAATTAATTAGTTTTTGTGTTTTAATATCTCAATTAATGAATTGATGGAAATTGACTAGCATTACATAGAGATATGTATTTCCTCGGCACCAACTTATCTAACACTCCTTCCGTTTTAGTCCATCTATAAAATAATGACATTTTTTATATTTAATAACAATTTAACTTCAAAGATTTCATTCTATCTTAATGAAATAATTTGTAGAATAAAAATTTGTATGACTTATTTTAAACCATAAATTTCAAAAATATTTATTTTTCTCATAAGTTATCTTCCTAATCAAGCATTTTATATAAATTGGGACAGAAGCAATATTGTATGTCCATGTCTTGGCTATTTCCAAATAGTTGGGGCTAGGTCCACCAAAGTACACTTAAATTCTCCCGTCTTTCATCATTTGTTATTAAAGTTTTGTTTTCACATTATCAGTAACAAGTGAATAAGAAAGATCTAGTAATGGAATTGGAACAATACCCTTTTAATTATTAGAATTCGGACTAGTAAAAATACACTTGATCCAACCATAACTTTAGTCTTCTATTTATTTCACTACCAAATAATATACTAGAATTGCATATACTAAAGCCTGCACCGATCTAAAACCTAAAGTGAATGGCCAGTTCGTGCACCTTATGATTGCTTCAAGTAAGTGAAAGCTGTCAAAATAAAAAAACAACTCACTCATCGATCTCTCTTCTTCTTTTTTTCCATTTAATTAAGTGAAATTTTAATTAATAATCCAAAGACGTGATAAAACGGTAACAGTCTTTATTCTTAATTAACAATTTCAAATTCGAGCTATGAAAATTGTATGATCTGATTCTTCATAGAAATCACTAAATTCCCTCATAATAGACTTTCTCTAGTTCATTTACTTGGCTATCTGCATTATTTTACTGTCAGTAATTTTCTTTCTTCATTAATTTTATCATTGCTCCTCTTTCAAATTTGTTCTCGAGTCGAGAGTCTATCGAAAAAAACTTTTCTATTCCTATTAAAAATAAGAATAACGTCTACGTACACCTGATCACCCTCCTCAGAGTCCACTTATGAGAATACTTAATATGTTATTGTGATAATGTATTAGACTTTCTATAGTGCAAATTCAAATTGATTGGACAAGTAAATTTGGAAAATCCGATGCTTTAACTATTAAAAGAAAACGAAAGAAATTCTCTATGAATTTTTAATCTATTTCTTCTTTGAAATGATTTTAATGTTGAAAATTACCATAAACGGTTTATCACTGTACCTAGGACTAGTAGTGGGGAAATACACAGTAATTAGAAGGTTAAAGAAAGAAAAAGACTGAAGAGGAGCGTCATGGGTAAACTTTTTTGTGGAATGAAGGTAAAAGTCAGATCCATTAATAGTACAACTGAATGGACAAAAAACGTACAACTGAAAGAATGACCATCTTTGTAAACAGCGCGCGCGCACACAGGATTTAATGGATCTGGCAGAATAGGACTCTATACCTATGAGTAGGGATGACAACGGATCGGATCTGTACCGGATCCTACTAGATTCAGATTAAGATTAAGATTCGTTTTTCATACCTGAATCCAGATCCGGATCCGGATCAATCGGGTCCATAAAAATCAGATCCAAATCCGGATCCACTCGGGTCCACGGATCGGATCTGGATCCACATGTAAAAAAATTTACTTTGATAAGAATGAAACCTTGCTAAGAATTTTTTTTTGAACTGACAAACGATTTTTACTTATCTAACAGTTTACTGTGTTTCAATTTTGAAATGTTAATATGAGATATTTTGCTCGTTGTCTCGTTTTGATTGTGAGCTATTAATTGAAAATGTTGGACAATGACAATAGTTGTGGAAAATGCTGACTAGTATTTCCACAATGCAGAACTTGCATGTGCTTGGAATCTTCACAAATGAAGTGAATATAATTTTAACTACTTGTCTGTTGAGATGTTAGTCATTCACTAATATAACATTGATTTTATTATAGAAGTTACCTCTTTATTTTTTGATTTTTGAGTTAACGCGGGGATAAATTAAACTTGTTTTGAGAATTAAACTTGCAAGGATGTGCTTAGCAATTTTAAGAAAATACTTATAAAATTACATTCTAGGTTAGGAATATATTTAATAAAAAATGGATCCACGGGTCGGATCTGGACCGGATACGGATCTCAAATACAAAATTCAGATCCAGATCTGATCCGTCAGAAACGGATCCGGGTCCGATCCGAGTCCGTCGGGTCCAAATTTTGAAGATCCATATCCTATAAAACGGATCTGGATCCATCGGATCTGGATCCATCGGATCTGGATCCATCGGATCCGGACCAGGTCCAGGATCCACTGCCATCTCTATCTATAAGGCGATGCCACAGTTTCCAAAGAGAATGATTATGTTAAATATAGAGTATATGTATAGTATATATATCACGGTTTTGTCCTCAAAATAAAGTGTAAATATTTTGTATTAATTAGTATTGTATATTTACCATAATTATATAGTTAGTCTCCAATTAGAATAAAGTTTTAGAAGTAGAATATGAATATGATTTTTCTATTATGAAAATATGTAAATTGTATATATACTCTTTCAATTAATAAAAATAGTCAATGGATTATTTCTTTCATGGTATCAGAAATCTAGGTTAATATACTCTCTAAAAAAAAATCGTCCAAACAGTCCGGATTTCGAGCTCCCTTCATCGGTTTCCGTGCCGAAAATTAGTTTTTCTTCCAAATCCCTTTCTCACATCGTTCGTTGCTATTATGGCTAAGAACACGTTTCACCATGCCCTTACAGCTTCTAACATCAAGAATCACATCTCTCTTATTCTTGAATAGAAAACGTCCAATATGCGACGTGGGTCAACTGTTCAAAATTCACGCACGTTCGCATCAAGTCATCCATCACATAATCCCCGCTACTCCTGAGGATACAGAGGTGCCTAAACGGGAGGATAATCCTAAGTTGTGGACGACTCTTGATGACACTGTCCTTCAGTGGATTTACTCCACTATTTCTACCAACTCGTTGCAGACGATTATTGAGTCGGATGCTATAGCGATGGCTGCTTGGGATAGGTTGTGTGACATATTCCAAGATAATCGAAATTCCAGAGCTGTTACACTTGAGCAGGAATTTTCCCACGTCCATATAAAAAATTTCCCAAACGTTTCAGCGTATTGCAAAAGGTTGAAAGAATTGGCGGACTAACTCCGCAACGATGGTGCGCCTGTTAGCGACGATCATCTTGTTCTCCAGATGGTTGTTGGCCTCCCCGAGGCCTATAGTGGTGTTGGTACTCTCATTCGTCAAAGTAATCCTCTCCCGAAGTTCTATCAAATCCGCTCTATGCTTACTTTGAAAGAAGCCGGCTTGGCTAAAAAGGTGGCTACTAGTGCTAGTCCCGTGGTTATGATGACGTCCTCCACTAATTCTCATAATTTTGGTGACATTTCATCCCCAAACCGGTCTCAAGGGGGCGACAAAAATAGTCAGAAAAATAATGGCAAAAATTATAGGGGCAAACGCGGTGGTAACAGCGGCAGTGGGACCCGACACAACAACAGTGGGTCCCAGCCCAACTGGTCCCAGCCTTAGGCCCCCTGGCCGTAGGCCTGGGCTAGTGGGCAGTTGCCCAACAACCTTTATTTTGCTGGGCCTCCATCTCACAAGCCGTGGGCTGGGCAGAATGCATCTCACGGCGATGGGGCAAGCGGACTTCAGCCCAACTCGCAACAGCCCAGTTATTTTCGACGCAGTGATGGGCCGGGGCAGTAAGCCGGGGTACTTGGGCCTCGGCCTCCGCAAGCCCACCATGCAGCAGGCCCCACTCAGACCGATATTGAAGTCGCGATGCACACACTTGGTTTAACTCCACCGGACCCAAATTGGTACATGGACACCGGTGCCACTACCCACATGACATCCGATTCAGGTACTCTATCGTCTTATTCCAATTTGAGCAACCCTCATGGAATAATTGTTGGTTACGGTAATTTTATTCCGATTCGTGGTTATGGTCATAAAACTGTCTCCCCCATCTACCCCTTGTCTTGAAAAATACCCTGCATGCTCCTAAATTCATTAAAAATTTGGTGTCTGTCCATAAATTCATCACTGATAATTTCGTTTCTGTTGAATTTGATCCTTTTGGGTTTTCTGTGAAGGATTTCAAGACGGAGAGTCCTCCCATGAGGTGTGATAGTAGGGGAGATCTTTATCCTATCACACCAAGTTCCGGTTTCTCGAGTAAAGCCTTGCCATCAACTTTTGCAGCCCTTGCTCCTTCCTTGTGGCATGCACGTCTAGGTCATCCGGGGTCGTCTATTTTGTCTTCTGTAGATAAAAATAATTTTATTTCTTGTAAGGGTACGCGTAGTACTCCGAATTGTCAATCTTATTCTTTATGAAAAATTATTACATTGCCTTTTGTAGGCTCTAATTCTCATACTTTAATTCCATTCGATATTATTCTTAGCGATTTATGGACATCTCATGTTCTCAATTCTTTGACTCATCGTTATTATGTTCTATTTTTGGATGATTAATCTAATTTTTATGGACTTTTCCGATAGCGAAAAAATCTCAAGTTTTTCCATCTTTTTAAAATTTAGAACATTCATTACAACCCAATTCGAACGAAAAATAAAAAATATTCAATGTGATAATGACAAAGAATATGATAATGGGGTGTTTTCGGAGTTTTGTGCTAATAATGGGATCAATTTTCATTTTTTTTGTCCTCATATGTCTTCACAAAATGGTACAGCCGAACGCAAAATTCATATTATTAATAACATTGTCCGAACTTTATTGATTTATGCTTCCGTACCCCCTTCTTTTTGGCATCATGCTCTACAAATGGCTACATATCTTCTTAACATTCTTCCGTCCAAAGGTTTGACATATTCGTCCCCTCTTCAAATTTTATATAATAAGACTTCTTCGTATTCACATCTTAGGGTCTTTGGGTGCTTGTGTTATCTACTTTTTCCATCCACCACAATTAACAAACTTCAGGCTCGGTCTACCCCTTATGTATTTTTGGATTATCCATCTAATCATCGTGGTTACAAATGCTTTGATTTATCGTCTGATAAAATCATCGTTAGTCGCCATGTTATTTTTTATGAATCCCAATTTTCGTTTGCTAAGGTAAATAGTCTCGTGCCTAGTTTGTATAATTTTTTAGATGATGGTGTCTCCCCATATCTTATCCACCATTTTTTGGACGCATCCCGCACCCCAAATTTGCCAGCGGGCCCACTGCCCGCTGGACCTACAAACCCGTCACCCACTACTGTTCTTGTTTCCGTCCATGGGCCAGCCACTGTTCCAGTTTCCGTAATTGGGCCAGTGGCTCAGCCCAATACGGAAATTGTCCCACTTTCGGCGTCAGGCACTGCTACAATTATCCGTTCTGGGCTAGCATGCCCACTACCAGCTGGCCCGTTCCTCACGTCTCCTGATATTTCCTAAAATCCACCCAATTCTTCCCCGAGTCAAAGACCAGTCACTCGTAGTCAACGGGGTATTTTTAAACCAAAAAGATATTTTAATTTAAATTCTAAATTTTTTCGATCACCCCTACCCCGAAATTCCGTGTCTGCTTTAAATGACCCGAATTGGAAAATTACTATGATCGACGAATATAATGATCTTATTGATAATAAGATGTGGGAGTTGGTGCCCCGTCCATATGGTGTTAATATTATTCGGTCTCTGTGGATTTTTTATCATAAGGACAATGCTGTCGGTTCTTTTGCGAGGCATAAGACTCGTCTTGTATGTGATGGTAAGACTCAGCAAGTGAGTGTAGATTGTGGTGAGATATTTAGTCTGGTGGTCAAACCAGCTACCATTCGCACTATGCTCAGCTTGGCTCTTTCGAAAGCCTAGCCCATTCATCAGTTGGACGTAAAGAATGTTTTCGCACATGATGATCTTAAGGAGACATTCTATATGTATCAGCCCTTGGGGTTTAGGGATTCCAAATATCCTCATCATGTCTGTTTATTGAAAAAGTCCTTGTATGGGCTTAAGCATTCCCCACAGGCTTGGTATAAGAGGTTTGCAGACTATGTTTCGACTATTGGGTTCTCTAGCAGATATGATAATTCATTGTTCATATATCGTTGTGGTTCTTCACTGGCTTATATAATGTTATATGTGGATGATATTATATTGATCGCCTATTCAGATGCATTACGCAAGCCTATCATGACAATGCTCAGTTATGAGTTTGCTATGAAAGACTTGGGGCTTTTGAGTTACTTTTTGGGGATTGTTGTCTCTCATCATGCAAGTGGGTTGTTGTTATCCCAGAGAAAGTATGTAACTGAGATCATTGAGCGAGCTGGTATGTCCTCATGCAAGTCCATTTCCACTCCAGTTGATACTAAACCCAAGCTAGGTGTTGCGGATGGCTCCCCTTACGAGGACCCGACCCACTATCACAGTCTGACATGGGCTCTTCAGTATCTTACTTTCACGAGATCTAGTTATTAAACCCAAGCTAGGTGTTGAACACATGAATGCACTCAAACGCATTATTCGATACATCCAGAGGACACTTGATTATGGCCTACATCTATATCCGTCTTCGATGTCTACACTTGTCTCATATACATATGCTGATTGGGGTGGATGTCTGGTTACCAGACGTTCAACGTCCATCTATTGCATATTTCTTGGTAATATCTTGGTCCCCTGGTCTGCAAAGCGTCAGTCGACTTTATCCCGCTCTAGTGTCGAGGCCGAGTATCGAGGGGTGGCCAATGTGGTCTCTGAATCATGTTGGTTACGTAATCTTCTTTTGGAGCTTCATTGTCCTATTCAGAAACCTACATTGGTTTACTGTGATAATGTTAGTGTCATATACCTTTCTGGTAATTCGGTTCAGCACCAGCGCACTAAGCATACCTAGATGGACATTCACTTTGTTCGCGAAAAGGTAGCCCGTGGACAAGTACGCGTTTGCCATGTCCCTTCCAGGTATCAAATTGGAGACATCTTTACCAAAGGTCTTTCGTCAGTACTCTTTGAAGATTTTAGGGACAATCTCAGCGTACGAAGACAGCCCGTTATGACTGCGGGGGTGTGTTAAATATAGAGTATATGTATTGTAAATACCGTGATATACACTAACCTTAAATAATTGTATATCACGGTTTTGTCCTCAAAATAAAGTGTAAATATTTTGTATTAATTAGCATTATACACTTACCATAATTGTTTAGTTAGTCTCCAATTAGAATAATGTTTTAGGAGTAGAATATGAATAAGATTTTCATATTATGGAAATATGTAAATTGTATATATACTCTTTCAATTAATAAAAATAGTCAAATAATTATTTCTTTCAGATTCAATTTATTGCAAAATTGTCAACACTTTTAGATTTATGTGTATGAAATTACCATCGAAAATATGGTAGGATAAATGGTATATCTTCATTAAAAAAAAAAAAAGGCATTCGGGGCATAAAGTATTTGGCACTAGCAGGGTCCTAAATAGTGCCGCAACCCCAAAGGGTGTCATAATATAGACAGTTTATTTTAATCTAAGGACTAGTGGCTACCTTAACGGCTCGAACCCTTGGCATATAGGTCACATAGATAACTTTATTAATAATTGAAGCTCAGCTCAAGTCTTCAACAATGGAGAATTGAAGTTCATCATAAGCAGAGAGCACAAAAGAGAAAGAAGGAACAATTGTGATTTGGGGAAATGAAAAATTACCCCATTTCTTTGATATCTTCAGTTTATATACATGATTACAATTGAGAAGAAGAAGCTAGAAAATATCTAATTGAACTAAAATATCTAATCTAGGATCTAACCGACTAACTAACAATTTCAACAGATTTACAGAAATGCCACTGTGTAATAACTAACTAACTGCCTAAGTCCTAACTAACTGTAGCCTAACTAACTAACATCTTAATTATAATTATCCAGTCTTAACAAACTTTATCGTTGTTCTAACACTCCCCTTCATAATATCTCTTACAAAAAATATTATTTTTATTTTTCAGTGTTCAAACTCGAATTCTTTTATTAACTATGATGATATATTTTTTAATAGTTAATCAAAACTCTCGAATTTGAACACTAAAAATGATGTTTTTTACCTTTTATTTTCTCTTAAATGAACCTTATGCATTAAGAACGTACATTAGTGAGATCAGTAAATTACCCACCGTGGTCCCTATCAAATTAATAGAGCATCTGAAGACTTCGATCTGCATGAGTGTACAATGGCAATCAGGCCATGAGATTCTCACAAAATTCAGAATCTTGAACTTGTTTGGAGGGGGGGGTAGGGGTTGGAGAGTGGAGTTAACTTTCCTTATCGTGGTCCTTAATTTAGTATAATGTCGATATTATCAAAATTACCAACTAATCCATATTATACTTAAATTTAGAAACTGGAAATACGTGAAAACAATGTTATTTATGATGAAGACATGTAGATTAGGAGTTAATTTTCTCCTTAAAGAAATTTTGTATCTTTCATTTCTTGTACTAAAGTATGAAAAACTAATTTGTTGCTACTTCTTTTGTTAGCAAATAAAATGAAAGTAGTTCCAATCTTACGAACACTCACTACTAGCAATAAAAGTTTTTTTCACTGACATTGAGTAGAAAATTTGTGCTATAAAAATATGATTTTCCCACTTTATTTTCACCGAAGTAAATCACTGGGAAAACACATGGTGGGAAACAGGTTCTCGTTGAAACGTTGTGAAACTTCTTACGTTTTCAGTGTGAAAAAACTATTACGAAGTATTTAGATTTTTCCCACCGACATTCCGTGGAAAATAACTATTGAATATTTTTCAATATAAAATTCAGTTGGAAAATAAAGATTTTTTAGTAGTGACGGCTACTTACAGAAATTATAGAATTGACAAAATAGCCAAAAATCTCAAGGATCTTTTTCTTTAAACTTTTGTTTATTACTTTTTTATCCTTAAAATTTATGATTTATAACCAAATCTTCAAATTTTGGCAAAAAATGCAAAAAATAATCATAAAATCATTATTGGTGGGCTTATAAATCTCATTTCGCACATTTCCTACATGTCACGCATTCACAATAAAGACCTCCTCATTTTCATGATTCTTCATTACTGCAATTTTTTTGTGGTGTGGTCCAATTGTTATAATTAGGTCTAGATTCTAATCATACAATTGAGAACATGAAAAAATAATATAGAAGTACCATTGTGTGACAAAATTTTCAAGATGTTTCAACAACAAAAAAGGGAAATCTGTGTGCACTAAGCTTCTACAAATAGTGAGTCTCTGAAAGGTTTTACTATATCGATCGTACACAATCTTAATTTATACTTCTATAAGTTATTGTTTCTATGAATTGTGAACTTGTAATTTCTTGATCTAGATGACACCTTTTGTCATCGTTCCAATACTCCCATCAAATTTATCAATATATTATTTTAAAACTAATTTAGCTGAAAGTGAAAATGTATATGAAAAATGTCTTTAATTAATTCGATTGTTTGTTAAAAGTCATATATTATAAGGGGCGTTAATTTAATGTTTATATAATAAAAGTTTCAAAATAAACCTTTGTGCTTCGATAACGTTTTTGATATATAAGTCTAATATTATGAAAAGCACCACAAACGAAAAGTAAAAAAACACATACGAAAGAAAAGACCCTTTAACCAACAAAAAACGACTAAATGAAAACTGCATGAGGAAAGATTAAGAGTCTTTGTGCTCTCTGTTGGAGTTAGTAAATCAATTTCAAACTTTAAAACAATCCAAGTCTTCAAGTACAAAAACTGAATAAACTATAAAGTATATCATATATAATTAATGGCATAAAATTTTCACAACGAGCTTTGTTAAAATAAAAAAGTGACGGAATTTTAGAGAGAAAAAAATTTGGGAGAATTCTTTTCTTGATTTCATTCATCATAATAGCCTCTTTATATAGAGGTAAAAGTCCTCCTATTACTAGTCTAACAAGGAAATCTCATTCTAATAAATTATAATTTGCCAAATATACTTAGACTAGGATTTTATCATAAAATAATTATACTTAAACTAGAAAACCAACGGCTTGGGTGCAACGTCTGTGTCTTGAGTCGGTGCCGTGGATTCGAGGTCGGTCCCAATCTTCAATACCCCTCAAGTTGGAGCATGGGGGTCTCGAATGCCCAACTTGCCAAGCAGATATTCATGTTTTGATTTCCCTAAAGCCTTTGTAAACACGTCGACTAATTGTTCGTTGGTTGGCGCATAACTTGAAAGTATTATACCAGATTGGAGTGCATCCCGAACATAATGACAGTTAACTTCAATATGTTTAGTCCGTTCATGTAACACCAGATTTCGTGCAATATACAATGCTGCTTGACTATCACAATACATATTTACTACAAATTTATGTTCGACGCCCAAGCTATGTAAGATTCCCTTAAACCATTTCAATTCACAAACCGTCATTGCCATTGAACAGTATTGAGCCTCTGTTGACGAGCGAGAGACAATATGCTGCTTCTTTATTTTCCATGATATTGGTGAATTTTCGAAGGAGATAAACCATTCGGTGACCGACTTTTTGGTCAACAGACATCCAACCCAATTCGCATCACACCACCCATACAACCGGAGATCACAATTCTTCCTCAACATAATTCCTTGCCCATGGTTCTTCTTCAAGTATCTTACCACCAGGAGAGTTTCTCTCCAGTGCGCTTCCTTGGCTTGGTGCATGAATTGGGACAAAATATGCACACAATAGGATAACTCAAATCTCGTAAAACTGAAGTATATCAATCTACCAACCAAACGTCGGTATGGTTCCGGATCTTCTAAATTAGCCCCTTTGGCCAATGCTAAATTACGATTCTATTCCATGAGAGTATTAATTGGTTTTGCTCCCAGTAGTCCGGACTCCAAGATTATATCCAAGGCATATTTTCATTGACAAAGAAATAATTTGGTTGGTTCACGTGCAACTTCAACCCCAGAAAATACTCAGGGGACCCAAATCCTTCATGTAAAAAAGGCTCGCAGGTAATGTTTGAACCATGCAATTGCACCATGATCATTGACGGAGATAATCAAGTCATCCATATAAATTAAGACGTTAAGTTGTGTCCCCTCGGTGCATCGTGAAAAGTGAATAATTAGAGTATGAATGTTTGAATTCATATTTCATCAAAACACTTGATAATTTGACAAACCAACATTGTGGGGCTTGTTTCAACCCATACAAGGATTTACGGAGTCGACATACTTGCCCCGAACCATACATACGGAATCCCAGTGGTAATTTCATATAAACTTTCTCCGTTAGTTCATCGTGCAAAAAGGCGTAATGAACATTCATCTGATGCAACTTCCAAGAAGGTTCGAACAGTCACTATCTTTGCAACGACAACAAATATTTCATTGTAGTCGATACTTTCCTCTTGCTTATTACCGTAGATAACCAACTGATCTTTATGTCATTCAATTGTGCTGTCCGAGTTGTATTTGATCTTGTACAACCATCTACACCCGAGTGCTTTTTTATCCGACAGTAATGTTTTCATAATCATGTGTCATTGTCCTCTTCTCCAACAATCCTTCTTCATGGCCTCCGATAAGGATTTTGGTTAAATTCTTGTGGTAATTGCTGCAAATATTTTTTGGTATTGTGAGGAAAATTATCACAAGATATATAGTGAGCTAAATGATAAGGCACACTTGAGGGTTGATGAGGATCGGACGAACTCGTTGATGGACTTTCTTTCTGAATATTTTCAGTAATGTAGTCATGCAATCGAACTCAATCATGCTTTTGTCTTTTACCCCAATCCAATTATTTTTCCGGTGGCTTTTCATTAGTCCGTGTATCTTTTGTTTATGTTTCTTCCACGTTTTCAATATTCAGACTAGTATTTATCCAATATAAATCTAACTGATCCATAGGTTCAGTATTCGATGTCCAGATTTATTCTATTCGAGCTTTGTTCGTACCTACATTATTTGCCTGTTCTTCTTCAAAATCGTGCTGATTTCTTTCTTCCTTCGTTTCGTCTGGGATCACTTCTATATTATCAACCAAATTACCTTTTTCTTCGGCAAAAGGGAACTTGTCTTGTAGAAGTCCACATCTCTCGAGACTAAATGTTCATTTTTTTCCAAGTAATATAATCTCCAACATTTCTATCCGTAGGGGTATCCCAAGAAGACATACCTACAACTCCGACTCTCAAATTTGTCTTTTGTTTTTCCCTTCGTGTGCGTAGCATAGCGACCCTAGCACCCATAGGTGCTCATAATGAGGTGTCTCTCCGTATAAAATTTCATAGGGGGTTTTCCATTCAACACTGATGATGGTGTTCTGTTGATTAAGTATCCCACAGTCAAAACACATTCTCCCTAAAATCTGATTGGAAGATGGCCTTGAAACCTCAAAGCTCGTGCCACATTAAGAATATGATGGTGTTTTCTTTCAACTCTTCCATTCGATTGCGGAGTCTCTGTGCAAGTAGTTTGGAAAAGAATTTCGTGTTCGAAAAAGTAATTCTTCATACAGATGAATTCAGTTCAGTTATCACTTCTAACAATTTTTACCTTTTTACCAAACTGCTTATCCACCAGCGAGATTTTTTTCCAGAGTTTGGGATACTTCTTTTTTATCAACTAAAAGAAAAATTCACAAGGCTTGCGACCGATCATTCACAATGATAAAAAAATGAAGTACCACAAGAAGAAGGTGTTCTATACAGCCCCCATAAATCACAATGAATCATATAAAAAATATCGGAAGCTATATTATCACTTGAAGGTAAAAACACTTCTTGTTTGTTTTGCCCTTTGGTATACATCACATTCTTTATCTAAACTAAAACAACTTTCTTTTAAACCTAACACCGCAATAGACTTTGTTACTTGTGTAGAAAGATGACCTAACCGTTTGTGTCAAGATCGAATCAATCAACTGACTCTGCCTTCATAGCTCGTATCCGCAACACATTTTGGAAATACTAAAGTCCACCTCGTCGCTCACTTATTCCAAGCAGCTTCCTCATGGTGGGGTCCTGTATAGAACACATAGTTTTGTTAACATTTTACATCACAGTCTAAATGATCAACAAGTTGTGATACATAAATTAAATTTCAAGTTAAGACCGAAACATAGAGGACATCCTTCAACCAAATCCTATTATTTAGCATGGTCGTTCCTTCTTTCGTGGCCGCCGAGCTACTTTCATCCGGAAGTTCAACCGGACACTTAGGAATATCTTACTGATGGCTCAATTTCTCCGGATTACCTGTCACGTGATTGGTAGCTTCGGAGTCAATAATCCAAGATGAGTTTTCGGTCTTATCATCCATCTTGACATTCAGATTTATTCCTTGTGAATTCAACATGTGAATGGCCAACAAGAACAATAACATACACAGTGAAATCCCACAGTATGGGGTTTGAGAAGGGTAGAGTGTACACAGATCTTATCTCTACCTTGGTAGGTAGAGCGACTGTTTCTGAGAGACCCTAGGCTCAAGAGAAAGCACAAGCACAAGTAAAGCAAGAGAAACGGTCAGACCCGGATAAGAAATTCAAAGTAGTATAGCGCATTCTGATAAAAGAAGCAGTAACTAATGTAGGTAAATAAAATAAATAAATTACACTAGAGAACACATAGCAGCAGAAATCAAACGACAGGGGACTACTAACATGTGAATGACCATTTTCCGAATTTCTTCGCTCAGATTGTGAGGTCATATTCCTCTTGTGTTCATCTAGTCTATCTTCACCTATGTATCTTTGACAACAACAGTTAACTCGATAGTTGCCTCTTCTGCGACCGGATTCGGGACCTCTACTCTGCTTCTATTGTTGACCTCGTCTTTTTTTTTATTATCCGTCCACCATTCTGGATACCCGATGAGTTGAAAGCATCATTTCATAATGTGTCCGGATCTTTTGCAATGTGTGAAGAATGCACCATCATTCTTCCCTTTACCTTGATCATGGTTTGTGCTTCCATACATGCGGAGCTCCACATATTCTTGTACAATCAAAGAAGATACTATTAGGGATATGAAAATAATGGTCAAAATCGGATTCAATTGTAAACTGCCCCTATCGAAAATAGGATTGACTACCGATTCCGAAGGAAATGGAGTTACATCTCTTTTACATTCAAGAGTTCTTATGCGTTTCCACGCCCCTTTGAGACCCCGAAAAATGGACAAATTCCTTTTCTAGTTGGATTGGCTCCCCCGCCGTCGTTGGCCAACACTTAGATCTGGCCCTACCCAAACTTTTCTGGTTCACCCCAACATTCCCCACTTGTCTAGTAGCCCAAACAAGATGTCCAAATAAGAACATCCATGCCCAAACCGATAAATTATTCATACCAAAAGGGTTATATCCATTGATAAGTTGTGAAAAGTTTAACCATAAATAATCTCTTAACCAGCCCATCAAATAAGTGGAAGATTCATTAAACTGTGAAAACGTTACCCTGCCATAATGTGATGTGCTTCCAATGCCAATAAAAAGTAACCCATCCAATAGTATTTAACATCCAAAAAAATGCCAGATTCCAGTCCTCTTTCTTTTTTTCTAGAAAGGTTCTTTCTTACTTCTAACAAAAGGGCTTTTCTTCGATTTTTCAATAAAGACGAGTTTTGACTCCTTTTTTATATTTTCGATTATAAAATTCTAAGTATAAAGGAATACCTTAGAACCCATAAGGGATTTACTTGTCTATATATTGTTCATTCGATCATTTTTTACTGCTACTTAGTATTGGCAATAGGTCTGAAAAAGTATCTAAAAAAATCAAATTTATATATTTGTACTCTATCAAAGTAAGGAACCACCATGCCAAATGTGTCCGAAGAAGAAGAGCAAAGCAAACGAAGCATGCCCAAAAGTAAACCAACCCTTTGGACTGCTACGAAAAACACCACCGGATTTCCATAAATTTCCATTTGTCACTCAACGATGGAACCCCTAAACCCTGAAAACGGGGTTGTGGGAGAGCAATAGGCCCTGACTCACCCTCCGTGGACGAACCTTGTGGAGGAACCCTTAGGTTTTCGGGGCACTGAATTCTCACCAATGTTTGTGTTACTCAAGCCGACATTCTTACTTTCGCTTCGTCCACCACCGCTCGCGGAGGCTTCTCTCTAAGGCGGAACGCTCCCCTAAGTTCCCGGATGCTCATCTATAATTCCTCCGCTTCCTCTTTATGCGAAATCGTTGAGCGAAGAGTTGGTTCGATGGAGTTACAAATCCACGGCACCAATAAAGAGTTTATAGTCCACTAGTCTTACAAGTCCGGTGATTCTTCATCCGACTTCTTGATCGTACCATCAACGAAGCTGAATTTCTTCCTTGCTATTAGGGCCGTCCTCATGGATCGAGCCTATTCTTCGTAATTTTCTCCACTCAACTGGACTTGTGTTACTATAATTCCGGGATTATCGTTTGACGTAATGTCATATGTGGAGATTGTTTTTCTTTGAATATTACTTTCTTCACCGACGATTGTTTTATTTTTATCACCGATTTCTCCTTCACCCGCCATTATTTAGGATTTTTGTGTTCTTTCAACGTGGTTCTGATACCATGTTAAAATCAAGAAGTGACAGAATTTTAGAGAGAAGAAAAATATTGGAAGAATTCTTTTCTTTCATTCATTCATCATAATGGCCTCTTTATATAGAGGTAAAAGTCCTCCTATTCATAGTTTAACAAGGAAACCTTATTCTAAAAAATTACAATTTGTCAGATATACTTAGACTAGAATTTTACCATAAAACTATTATATTTAAACTAAGAAACCAACGCTTGGGTCCGACGTCAGTGTCTTGAGTCAGTGACGTGGGTCCAAGGTCGGTCCTGGGTTCGAGGTCGGTCCCATTCAATAAGCTTGTTCCTTTGTTTTTTCAGTGAACGTATTTAAACAAATGTAATACTTTATGGCCTAATTTTTGGGAACTAGAAAAGTTGTGGAGTAAGTAAGAAAACAAATACATGGAGTTCTCATTTTTTTCCATAGAAGATCTACATCCTCACTTTTTTACATAGAAGATCAATTTGCACTAGGCCTGGCCAGTGGGCTGGGCTCAGGTCTGGCGGGCCGGGTTTGGCAGGGTCGAGGTCGGGGCGGGACGGGCGAAGGGGGCGGGGTCGTGTCTGGCGGGACTTGCTCCAGTTCCGTCCCGATCCCGATCCCGTCGGAATTGGGTCGGGGCGGGGCGGGTTCCGGCGGGTTTTCCTTTTTTTTTTAAAAAACATATGTATAAAAAAATCTCAATAAACAAGACAAGATAGTGTAATAAAAACATCCCAAGGCTGTTTTTGTGCCTCTTATATTATTTAATAGACTTATGATTTTTTTGTAATACAAATACAATTGTCTAAATTGCAACTTTGTGGTGTTGTCCAAAAGTTGCAAATTACATAATAAAATTGCAATTAAAAAAATTACATTCTCAAAAAAAATCTGTTCTAATTGCTTGATAATTTCCTGTGGTACTTCGGTTGGAATTGGTATTTGTTGGTCAAATTGATCCATGTCGCTTCCACTACCTTCGGATAAGATTTCGTTGTAGTTTTCGTCTTCTTCTTCGTTGATCTCCGGTTGACCGCACCTTCTCCACTCCGCTCGTATCCAATCTCTGAATAATACTGCAATTTCCAAGCTATCTCCAGCTAATGAGTGTCTGTGGTCTCCTATTTGATATCCGCCGGCAGAAAAAGCGCTTTCAGACACAGTTGATGACGCTTGAATGTTCTAAACATCTCGGGCCATCATTGAAATTATCGGAAAGGTCTTCTCATTCCCCCTCCAATATTTCAGCAAGTCTTCATGTCCATCTTCATTGATAACTTCTGGGTACGGTACAGAACCCTGCAAAACAAAAATATCCAACTCGCTAATTTGGTTAGTAGCGGTACGGCCGCACATTCTATTTCTGAGGCTTTCAATACTAGCCGCAGAAACAGCATGTCTTTTGTGAAGTTGTGTTGAAGATAAAGAAGATGGTATGGAAGCCGGTAAGTTACTAGCATTTTCTTGTTGGTAAAACCTATATATTTTTTTGCATTGGTCTTCTACGCTAGACAACACTTCTTCTTTAGTTTGTTCAATAGGTGGTGGGTGATTTAGATTTTTGGGACTTAGAGGTGGTAGTACTTCTATACAATCGTAAATAGTTTCAATGAATGATTTAGTACCGTTTATTTTAATAGTCGGATTTAATACAACACCAATAATATAAATAGTGGGAATAAGAATAAAATATTTTTTTAATAGCTGCCATATAAGGTGATTTTTCCATATATTCACTAAGTAATAAAAATATTAGAGTTATATAAAATAACATAGTTGAAATAGTAGGATAATATATACCAAAAAATTCATTTATTGCTTGAAAAAATTTCTCTAAAAATACAATAAGTTCGGAAATTTTTACCCAATCACTATCTACAACCATATCAGCTGGATTTTGATTATGATAGTTAAAAAATAAAGTTATAGGTTTTCTATAGTCATAAGCAACAAGTAGTTGCTCGTATAAAGAATTCCACCTAGTGGATACTTCTTCTGGAATTTTTCTATAAGGTAGTCCACAATTGTGACAATTTTTTTTATATTCTTTTCTTCGTTGTACTCTATTACTTTTAAAAATAAAGTTTATAGCAAATTGTATTTTTCTAAGAATGTCTTGAAAAAGTGGTAGACCATCCTTTACAATTAAGTTATATATATGGCACGCGCATTTTATATGAAAATGATCTGAAAAAGATAGAGTTAAACTATTTTTTAAAATTGTAATAGCGTAATTGTTAGAAGAAGCGTTATCTAATGTAATAGTCATAATTTTATTGGTTATTCCATAATAATGGCACACTTGATAAATATTATCTACAATAAAAGTACTAGTGTGCCTATCATCTATATATCTATATGCTAAGATACGTTTTTGCATAGACCATTTATAATCTATCCAATGACAAGTTACCGTTAAATAATCATGGCCGTTAGTACTACGACCTATATCAGACGTGATAGATACTTTGCCATTAAAATGATATAATGAATAACGTAAATATTGTTGATATTCATGTACGAATTTAAATACATCTCTCTTAACAGTTGATCTAGGAAAACCGTTAAAAGCAGGATTATATATATCTCTAATGTAATGAATAAAACCGGGAGATGAAGAAAATGAAAAAGGCAAACCCTCCACAGGAACTAATTTTGATATTGCTTCCCTATCTCTATGTTTATTGTATTTAGGGCCTACAATTCCCCCCGTCATAGGGTTAATTTGACCCTGTACTTGGTCTGGGACAATATCAGTATGTGAACCTTGTCCCGATGGAGCGGGTGTTTGCGCACCCGATTTTGAAGCCTAATATTGGGCATACCTAGCTGGATGAACACTTACTACGTGTTTAATTAAACCCCCCGTCCCACCGTGACCTCTTCCAGTTTTAAATTTTAAAACATTTTTACAAATTTTACATCTAGCTACTTGATTCTCTACGTCCCTATAAAAAAATATCCATGCATTTGATTTTAATGGTCGGTTTGGTGGACCTCGTCTCATACTAGGGGGGATATGAGGCATTTCAGTTGATGGTGCACTAGTGGGTGTGTTTTCATCAACATTAGTGGGTGTATCATCTAGATCATCGTCGAAATTAAAGTCTTCTTGAGTTTCAGAAAATAGCTCCTCGTCTAAATCTAATGGTATTGTAGGAAAATGTTGAGTATCAACAAAATCATCCTGTGTAGGAATAAGATGACTAGAAGAAGTACCCTTGCCCTGGTTGTCCCTACTAGAAGAAGCACCCTTACCCTTAAACATACCTCTTGATCCTTTCATTTTAATTATGATAACAAATAATTAAAGATAATAAAATTAAGTGTGCTAAATAAAATAAACAGACAATAATAATTTAATGAAGGAACGAATGTACCAAACGCCGACGTAACGTTGACGTGTAATCGAGAGGTTAAAAATTGAAACTTTGCTCGATGGAAGATCCTCAAGCTAGTTGCCAACTTCACTCCCAATTCCCAAATGAATAAATAAAATTGAATATTTAGTAAATAATGTAGACTTGTAGAGAGATATATTGAGAGATTAGAGAGATTGTAGGAAGATTTGTGAGAAAGATGAAGAGAAAATGAGTTATTTATAGTTGGAAAATTGGGTTAAAGTGTAAATATAATAACTTATGGGTTAAAAATAAATATTAAGGGGTAGGGGGGTTGGGGGAAGGGGGGGGGGAGGCCAAAAATGGTTGTTGCCCAACGGCCAAAATCTAAAATGGTCGTTGGTGCAACGTTTCTATTTGCAAAGGGGGGACTAGGGGCGGGATCGGGACGGGTCGGGATGAGACATTGTCCCGTTCCGGTTCGAGTCCCGCTACCGATTTTTTTTTTTTTTACTAATCGGGATCAGGTCGGGGTTGGGACAGGGTCGGATCGTCCCGGCCCACTGCCCAGCCTTAATTTGCACTCATGTGGGAGTGGCAATTAGTGTACTGTATCCAATGCACACGTTTCACTATTTTGATGCCTTTAGTTCTCATTTTTCTCAATTGGTCGAAAATGACCCTTTTAATTACTTGAAAACGACAGATATGTCCTCTTTAATACGCCCTAGATTTCCTCTAATCTAATTTACACCCCCGAAATCGTACTAATATAACGTTTTCCACCCTTTTGTATTTATTTGAAATGGTTATTTCTATTTAAGAGAAAGCACTAATACTGCAAAAGAAAACAAAACAATTTCCCTTAAAAACGTTAACGCAGTAACGGCATTGCTTGTGAAAAGGAAATATAAGATGAGAAAAGCAATGTTTAAACTTATCAAGAATATGATTGAAGATCAATTAAGCAACCAACATTTTAGTATTAATTTTTGTTGACAATTCAAGATTTTATTTGTACATGGTAAGGCTTTAAAAGGTATTGCAAATAAATTTAGTAATGTCTTGGAGCATTAAGTATTAATTCTTGTGGTTTCATTTATTTCTTAGTTATGTTTAAATAGATTATTAATTAAGAAACTACTCCAAAACTGATTGAAAGATTTACAAGTAATTAATAAGACAAGATATTATTTGAGTAGCAAATCAAACAATATTTCCAGGTGAACTATATTTTTTTGTAGTCCCTTTTAAAACATTATTAGTATTGTTCTACTACATACTAAATATTAACATTAAATTTTATAGATAATAAAAAAATGGGAACTGTCAAATCATGTTTAGTGAGATTGCTTCCTATAGACATTATTTGATTACACTCTTTAATTACTGTAACACTTTTGACTTTTAATGTTCTAATTAAATATACGCGTGACACTGTTTGCAAATTAAATAGTGTGATTTTTTAAAATAAAAAGTCTCACCCTATCAACTCTTTAGTTGTAAACTTTATGTTTTTGCATTAGGAAAATTGAGATTAAAGTCACATTTTAATATAATAAATAAGAAAAAAGATTTAGAGACGCCATAGGATGTAGAAAAAAAGACAAATAGTGGTTACTTCAAAGTAGGGTTGTCCTGGGTCGGATTGGCCCGATCCCGGCCCGGTCCGCTTACTGCCCCGACCTGCCCCGATCCCCCTTAAATAAAAAATGTAAGCGGGGTTCGAACTCGGGACTGGACTAGGGCTCGTCCCGATCCCGCCCGTCCCCCTTGCAAAAATAGTCGTTGCATAATGGTCAAATTTAGATTTTGGCCGTTGTGCAACGTCTATAACGGTCATTTTGTCCCCCCACCCCATAAACTCCCCATACCCCCTTGATATTTATTTTTAACCTCTAAGTTAGTATATTTACACTTTAACCTTATTTCTCAACTTTAAATACCTCATTTTCCTCTTTTCTCACAAATCTTCCTACCATCTCTCTAATCTCTCTATCTATCTCTCCACAAGTCTACATTGCCTACTAAATATTTTATTTTATTTGCTTATTTTTATCAAAGTTCAAAAATTGGGAGTGAAGTTGACAACTAGCTTGAGGATCATCCATCGAGCAAAGTTTCAATTTTCAACCTCGATTACATGTCGACATTACGTCGACATTTGATACATTCGTTCCTTTTCTTTAAATTATTATTGTTACTTAATTTTAATTATCGTATTTAATTCTATTATCTTTAATTATTTATTTGCATAATTATAATGAAACGAATTGGACGTTTTATTTCTAGTAGAGGTACTAGGGGTAATAGGGGTAAGAGTACATCTTCTAGTAATCCTATTCCTAGTCCCGATGATTTCATTCATATAGATGAAACTGATTTTTTAATGATATTAATATACCATTAGATCATGAGGTATATTCTGCAACTGAACCAGACTTTAATTTTGAAAATGAATTAGACGATAATATAGATAATACACCCACTAGTGCACCTCCACCTCAGGCTCAGACTGAGTCTCAGTTTGAAACTCAAACTGGTTGTCTATGATTGACTATATAATTTTTTTAATTGCAATTTTACTATGTGATTTGCCACTTTTGAACTACGAAACAAAGTTGCAATTGTGAAATTGTATTACAAAAAAAATCATATTTCTATTAAATAATATAAGAGGCACAAAAACAGTCTTGAGATGTTTTTATTCATTATCTTGTTCAATTATATATATATATATATATATATATTAAATTAAGTGTAAAAAAAAATTCCCAAATCTCACAATCCGACCCGACCCGACCCCCCAAATCTTGGCCCCTCTTCCGGCGGGATGTGGGACGGGACGAGACCTCTTTCGTCCCGCCTATCCTGGCCCTCCAGTCCCGCCCGATCCCGATCCCGACCACCCCCCGTCCCACCAGAGCCCGCCCCGCCCCATCCCGCTCCGCCCCGGCCCACTGGCCACCCCTACTTCAAAGTCAGAATATTACGAGAGCATGTAAAAATTATAAAATTTTACTAAGGCTTTTTTGTTTGTTTGTCCATTTTGTTAATAATGCAGGTTGTTAACTAGACTTTTCGGTATTAATTAATCTAAGCTAGCTTATAGGCTCTAGCACTAGGTTTATAGCACATATACAAGTCATAACTACAGTATAATTAAAGACTAAATTTCGATGACAACGTAACAGAATCCAATAAGTGCGATATAATCCAAAAGTTATTTATTGAGATATACAGTTTTAATGGCTTTTGTGTGTGCATATATAATGCGCGCGTATTAAGAGGAGCAATATTTTCCTTTTGAAGTAATCCCTTTTTAAGGAATACTACTATTTTCCAAAAACAAAATTAATGAAAGAAAAATAAAGGGTGTAGTTAAGAAATGATCTCTAATTAATTTCTTCAGATTAAACAAACATTTTTTCTTAATTAGGAACAATAATAACTTCATCCAACATAACAAAAAGGTATCCAAATGTTCTAAGCTTCCGTTAGCGATAGATTTTGAAGTTGAAACCGAAAATTTTGAGTTTTTGAAGTTGAAGTTGGAACTTGAAGTTGCGTTTCTATATCTAATAGAAAAAATGATCCCATGATACTGAACCGATCTTACCTGGGATCGCATATTCCAAGTTTATCTATGAAGATCAGATCTAATTGTATTAATGTCTATAAATGATTTCTTTTGTGTTATATTAATCGATATGACCTCCTTAATAAGTGCTACAAGATCTCGTGAATTGGAATCCATGATTATGGACACGAATCATGCTTTTTATTTGGAAAACGTTTGAAGTTTTGTGAGTGAAAATGAAATTTGTCTCAGAAACTAATCTGAGCCAGATTTTAGAACTTGAAAATATTTTAAAGATAAAATTTTAAAATCTGATCAAATTTAATGATTAAACAGATTTTTAAAGATCAATTTTCAAAATCTAAACTAAAATCCATGCTCAAATATTAGCTAACAACTGGTTATGTTTTGAAGATTGTTTAAGGAAATGAAATACTATAACTACCAAAGTCAAAATAAATGCAATAACTAAGGAATCAATATAAACAATTAAATAAAATTATGGGCATGGTTGAATAGTAGCACCAGACAGTTCACAGTTCACAGTAGGTATCTTTTTTTTTTTTTTTTTTTTTTGATAATCCAGATTTCCGACTTGCGCCTGACTACTTCACTGGTATTACCCAGACGTCCTGGAGGTAATAGCACCGGTCCTTCAACACTATTACCGGATAAATCGCGGGATGTGCTCCGTGGCGCTTTTACGGGAGCGTACAACCGATCAATGAGACAAGGTCAAGTTCCCCAACATGCAGAATTTCTTCGTGCTTGCGGGGAATCGAACCCACGCTGTCCATGCCAGAGCGCCTTATAGCACCCAGGCTTTGCCACTGGACTATGCCCCGGAGTACACACAGTAGGTATCTTTGAAAGGCAGACAGAGAGCACCCAAGTAATGAGCTGGAGTGAGTGAGTGAGTGGACTACAGTTAGTTGTCAATTCCCTATTTATCTCTTACGCCACAAGCTTGTCTTAGAGGTGTTTTGTTATTGATTATTTTTATTTTATGTGATTATAATAATTTTTACCTGCAATTCGCTCACATTTAAAAGGTTTGATAGGAAGAAAACATTCAATTTTAAATTCACCAATAGATATAGAGGTCACAATCTATACTCCTTTCTTCTTAAACTTTTTCGAATGCTTCAAAAGGACGATACCAAAAAATGAGTGACTAACTATTGAAATAAGTAAACAAAAAATTGTTAAAGTTAGAGTAACTTAAAAAAATAAATAAACTATAAACATTGAGATTCTGATAAAATGGTCTTAATTTTCAAAAGTGTTATGATTCAAAAACGATATCTTTAATAATTAGATAAATATTCAAATTCGACATTTAATTTAAAAATAAATAAAACCTTAGAAACATTTATCTTTTTGGTTTTCGATAGCTACATTATTTTTTGTGTTGAAATAAATGAAGCCTTAGCAACATTAACCTACCAAATATTATCTATTTTCAAAGCTCAAATTCAAACCTTTAAAATTAGGATAGATAATTTTTATACTTCTCACCATAACTCGCCACATTATTTGCATAATCCAAGGATTTTGGGTTGGGCTTAAAAAGTCAAAAAATTTACTTTTACTTATATCTTCCAGGTTAAATTTGTCTTTCCATATCATCTCCAAGCAGTACTCTATTTAATTTACTCCTATCCAGATTCTTAATAATACTCCCTCCAATTTCTAACCAGTAGTATTTTTAGCTTATACACCCTACGTAAAAAATTATTTATTTAAAAAAATTTATAAGTATTTTTATTAAGTTATTCCTAATTAATATCTAAAAAAAAGTTATTTAATAATTTTAAATTATGTAAATAAGGATAGTTTGAAAAAATAAGATTTTTTTAAATTTTAAAAAATTACTTATTTTAGAACAAAATTAAAAACTTAAAATATGACCCGGAGGAAGTAATTTTGTTGTATATTTACATTAATGAACTTCACCATTTTCCTTTTTTAATTTATTTTAAAAAAAACCTGAATATTTTTGGCTCTTTCCAATTTCTTGCCTTTTAAGTGACACCTAATCTTGAATATTTTGTTTAACCCCCCTCTTCCCCCCCACACCACCACCTTCACACCTCTCCGGCGATCTCATTTTCTCTCTCTAAAATTTTGTTACTAAAAAAGACAAACTTTATCTTTCAAGAACTCAAATTATCAACGTTACTCATTAGATCCTTAATATTTAACTAAAATACCATTTGGGTCATAATTATTTCTTGTTCTTTACTTGCATAAAAACTGCATTATTAGTGGTGAGTATAATTATTTTAATTTTTTTTAGTTACATTTTGTTTTGATGATGATGGTGTCAATGGGGTTTTAAATAAATATTCTTTTTGTTGTTGTTTGTATTTAGCTTGGTTTTTTGTGATTGCTTTAGCTTTGTTTCCATTTGAATTTGCTTACATATAGTTATCTTCTACCTCATTTTATGTCGGTGGGTTTTACTTCAATTTCATTTTTTAATACTCATTTTTGCTGTTTTTCTGGTTTTATGTTTTATAGACAAATTGTAATACTTTGTCTTTTGAATCCATTTGTTCATTTGTTCCAAGATTTGATTTTTATGGGTTCTTGGAACTAAAGAGAGGTTGTAATATGTCTTTACATTTCTGGGTATGTGACCTTTTTTGGTGCTAATAGTATGAGTTTTACTATGATTTCTGAAGAATGGGGTGTGATTCTTTTAATCTTTTGGGGTGGGGTGGGGCGGGGCGGTGTTACTCGTATGTGTGTATTGCTATGTGTTGCCTTTTGTTTTATATCGTAATATCTTGCTGTCTTATTTTCCTTGAATTCCTGCATTGACTACGTTTCTTTTGAGCCGAGGGTCTATCGGAAACAACCTCTACCCCACAAAGGTAGAGGTAAGGTTTGCCTACATCCTACTCTCCTCAAACCCACTTGTGGGATTACACTGGGTATGATGTTGTTGTTGTTGGGGGGTGAGGCGGTGGGGGGAACAGGTTAATGTGTGTTGGTTCTAAGAAAAAAGTTTGAGGCATGGATCATATTTCAGCAATGCAGATGATGATACTTGTCTTTGTAATGTTTATTCTTGATTTGGTATTCATCTTGTTAAAAAATGGAAATGTGATATTCATGTTTAGTTATTATTGTTTATGGTGGTGTGTCATTATCTTTAACCACTCTGTTTGCCTAGTTAATATTATATGGGGTAGGTTTGTGCCTTATGGCTTTGTTATGGAAAATGTAATCACCAGCATTTGATGTGAATATATTCCTCATTTTGATTCTGAATTTCTAATTGAGCTTATGATTTTACCTATTTTGGAACCTCTCAGGTGCCAGATTCTTGTATTACTGTGTTTTTCCTTTATGTTTAGTGCCATTTCTCACTTTCTTCCTTTTTTGCTTAATTCTTTGCCTAATTCTCGTAGCATTGTAGTTTCATACTGGATTTAATATTTTCATAAGGAGGTAATAGAGTTCCCTTTGCAAGTTAGTTTAGAATTTTCCTGGTATAGCAGCACTTTTAATGTGTTCCGAGCTAGTGGTGGTGAAATAATCCTGTATGTTGCATCTTTTCAGTGAATTAGGTGGACAATTTCTGAATATAGCTTATATTGTTCTTGAAGCATAGGATTTGGGTTTTAAAATTTACATACTAGTTGGTGATATCACGTGTCTAGCACCACTTGAATCTTGAAGTCTAATGTGACTTCTAATAGTATCACCTGTCAAGCATTGTGATGCATTTTTTGTGCTTTTCAGTTGTGACAGTTCTCTTTTCCCTTATTTCATAATCCATTAACTAAATTTTTGCCGATATTTTCCTTGTCCAGCAGTCTAGAATGGATCGTCGGAGTTGGCCCTGGAAGAAGAAATCATCTGATAAGACAGCAAGTGAGAAACCTGCAGCTCTTACAGTAGAGTCAGCATCTGCCCCTTCAGATTCAATAGAAACGAAGGTTGATCAGGTGTGTTATTTGATATCTATATAATTAGAAAGGATATGTAAAAGTCAATTTCTGTCAATATGTTTCCATCTACAACAAGGGTTTCATGTTGACCTTTAATGTACGATGAATTATATATAAAAAAGTGCTGCTTAATTTGGTCGATACTAGCAAAGAACTACTACATTTATCTAAATTCTGAGGCTTATCGCTTTAAGTTGGGATTTGGTGGATGTTAGTCTTAAATCTTTAACCTGACAAATTAAAAGTTTTCATTTAGTTCTGAAATTATGGTGCTAAAGAGGAAAAGCTATAGTTTTCAATTTGGTAAATGAGTCGTCGAATTGTTTTTACAACAATGTATTATGAGAAAGTTTCATTCAATTTTTCTTGTCTTGGTGATCTATGTTTCGATTCCCATTGTATTTCAGAGTAAACAAGAAATCAAGAAACCAAAATATGTGCAAATTTCCGTTGAATCTTATTCACATTTGACTGGACTGGAGGATCAAGTTAAGTCTTTCGAGGAACAAGTGAACGGCTTAGAGGAAGAAATCAATGATTTGAATGAAAAGTTGTCTGCTGCACAGTCAGAAATGACTAATAAGGAGAACCTGGTGAAACAGCACGCTAAAGTTGCTGAAGAAGCTGTCTCAGGTAAATGTTCCTTATTGACTTAGTTTTTCTTGCTACAATATTACGCAAGTTATGGTCTGTTTGGCCAAGCTTCTGAGAAGCCAAAAGTGCTATTTTTTAAATTTTTTTCGAAAAAAATGCTTATGTTAGAGAGTTGAGGTGTTTGGCCTAATTTTTTTTTTAAATGCTTTTGAGTAGTACCAGAAACCGTTTTTCAGAAACTAAAGAAATTAGCTTCCTCCCGAAGCACTTTTAAAAAATTAGCGAAGCACAAATTGCTGCTCTAATAATGCGAAAGTGCTTTTCAAAATGATTAGCCAAACACAATTGCTTTTCTCCAAAAGGTACTTTCTCGAAAAACACTTCTGTCAAAAAGCACTTTTGGAAGTTTGGCCAAACACACTATTAGTATTGAGTTCTTTTATTGACATCTCTCTGGACAGGTTGGGAGAAGGCTGAGTCAGAAGCTGCGACACTGAAAAATCACCTGGAATCGGTCACTCTTTTGAAACTTACTGCAGAAGACAGGGCATCACATCTGGATGGTGCACTGAAGGAGTGCATGCGGCAGATACGAAATTTGAAAGAAGAGCATGAACAGAAGCTGCATGATGTGATTCAGAGCAAAACCAAACAGTTTGACAAAATGAAGCATGAGTTTGAAGCAAAGTTAGCTAACTTGGACCAACAGTTACTCAGGTCCGCAGCAGAAAATTCTGCGCTCTCGAGGTCTTTGCAGGAGCGTTCTAGCATGGTGATACAGCTCAGTGAAGAAAAAGCCCAAGCCGAAGCAGAAATAGAGATGTTGAAGAGCAATATTGAGTCATGTGAAAAAGAAATAAATTCTCTGAAATATGAACTCCATATTGCCGCGAAGGAGCTAGAAATTCGTAATGAGGAGAAAAATATGAGTGTACGGTCTGCAGAAGTAGCAAACAAGCAACACTTGGAGGGAGTAAAGAAAATCGCGAAATTGGAAGCCGAGTGTCAAAGATTACGTGGGCTTGTCCGGAAGAAGTTGCCTGGGCCTGCAGCCTTGGCCCAAATGAAGATTGAGGTTGAGAGTTTGGGTAGAGATTACGGCGATAACCGTGTAAAGAAATCCCATGCAAGGCCTTCTAGTCCACAGTTTTCAAGTTTGCCAGATTTTTCATTTGATAGTGTGCAGAAGTTCCATAAAGAGAATGAGCTACTAACGGAACGCCTTTTGGCAATGGAGGAGGAAACAAAGATGTTCAAAGAAGCTTTGGCACACCGGAACAGTGAATTACAGACCTCGAGGAGTATTTGTGCAAAGACGGCCAGCAAGCTTCAAAATTTGGAAGCACAGCTTCAAGCAAATGTTGAACAGAAAAGCCCACCAAAGTCCACCTTTAGCCATGAAGCAAATCATCTTCCAAGATTGACTTCCATGTCTGAAGATGGAAATGACGATACTGTTAGTTGTGCTAGCTCTTGGACAACAGCATTAATGAAGGAAAAGAACTTTGACAGTCCACATAAATCTGAAAGTGCAAGTCACCTGGATCTCATGGACGACTTTTTGGAGATGGAGAAGTTAGCTTATCAGTCCAGTGACACAAATGGAGCAGTTTCAAGTCCAAATAATGCAAGTCCGGAAACTACAAAAGTTGACACCACTAGCCCAGATTCTCAGCTGAAAGAACATAATGAGACAAGTATATCAGGAAATCAAGAATCTTCCAAAGAGGAAGTATCATCACAAAGTCATCAACCTCTTTCCGATACATCCCTATTCATGAAGATCCAGTCAAGAATTTCAACGGTTTTGGAGTCTTTGTCTAAGAAAGCTGACATTCAAAGTATTCAAGAGGATCTCAGTGAGATTGTGCAGGAAATGCGCAATGCCTCTGAGATTGCAACTGAATCTCAGCCCTCTCTTGATGACGGTGAAGCAAACTTAGAAAAGGAAATTCCTGTCTCGCAAGATAGTGGCATTAGCAAAGAATTAGCAGATGCTGTGTCTCAAATTCATGACTTTGTACTCTTTCTGGGCAAAGAAGCAAAGGCTATCCAGGGAACAGCTCCTGATGGAAGTGGAATAAATGAAAAATTAGATGTTTTCTCTGCCACTTATGTTGAGGTAATAAGCAGCAGGTTGAGTATGGTGAGTTTTGTCCTTGATCTCTCTCGTGTACTGAGTAATGCGAGCGAACTACACTTCAATATCCTCGGTTACAAGAATTCCGAAACAGAAATAAGTACTTCTGATTGCATAGACAAGGTTGCTTTACCAGAAAATAAAGGTCTTCAGCACTCGGATGAGGTCTATGCAAACGGTTGCGCTCATTTTTCTGATTCCACTTCTGATCCGGACATTCCTCATGAAGGAAATCTCGTTCCCACTTCAGAGTCAACATCAACCTCGTTGAAATGCTCGTTGGAGGAAGTTGAACAATTGAAATTAGAGAAGGAGAATATGGCTCTTGATCTTGCTAGGTACTCCGAGAACCTGAAAAGCACTAAATCCCAATTGGCTGAAACCGAGCAGCTTCTAGGAGAGGTTAAGTCACAATTGGTATCTGCTCAAAAGGCAAACAGTTTGGCTGAAACTCAGCTCAAATGCATGGCAGAGTCATATAACTCACTTGAAACTCGGACTGAGGAGTTGCAAAGTGAAGTCAACCGTCTTCAGGCAAAGATAGAAAGTCTTGATAACGAGCTTCAAGAGGAAAAGAAGAGTCACGAGGAAGCTTTAGCTAGATGCAAGGATCTCGAAGAGCAACTGCAAAGGTTAGTGGATTTTGTTCCACATTGTGCTTTGCCCTATCAAACGGATTTAGTTAAGTATGAAAGTAGCTACTGATCTCTATTATACTTGAAGTTTTCATGCATTGGTGAAATTTTGCTCAAACCCCCTAATCTTTGAATGAAAAAGAAAGTACTTCCTGTGGTCCACTTTTTTGGCATTGTTACTAATTTGGAGAGTCAAAGAGGTTTTTCTTTGACCACGATCTCGTCAAATAGTTTTTAATATATTTTGAATTGTTAACTTTTACTACTAATTGTACTTTTGTAGTTTCTAAATAGGTAAAATTTTATTTATAAATAATATGAGTATTCTATGTCTGAATTCACGTAGAAAATTAAGTAGTTTGACTGTCGTACTCCGAATACCCCACATAAAATGAAACAGAGGGAGTAACAGGGAAAAGGGAAAAGAATCATGTTTCTATGTGATTTCATTAATTTATGGCTGATCCTATGTCAGGTTCTCTTGGAGTTTTCACCCTCAAATTTATCCTGATTTAGTTTCTTCATTTACTTCTAAAAAAAAAACCTCATTTACTTAATTGTGCTAGTGAATGAGTCATATCAGCTTAAAGGATGACGGCCAGTAGAATTTATTTCGCCTCTGTTCATCAGCACTGTTTCATGATAAAATATTTGATGATATCCTGTAAAATTCATCGTTCTTGGTTCTTATTCTTTAGTGTTTATTCATAAAGTTGTAGATATAGCAACTTATGTGTCGATTTAAGATTACGTCAAGTGGCACTTTAACTGTATTTAATTTAATTTGCTGTTTGAATCAGGATGGAGAGTTCAGCTACTGATCTTGATGCCAAGACTAACCAGGTAAACTTTCTTGCTCCCTAATGAGTGATTAATCCAATCCATTGTAGTTATATATATTATGCAGTAGTTTACAGCACTAAATTTAGTGGGGGAAAAGATTTTACTTCTCGGGGATTGTCTGAACTTTTGGTCTAATTTCACGTTAGCTCAATATAAGACAATAGAACTTCAGTGGCAGTGATACTATACAACTGAATTTGGAAATAAAGTTTACCTCTCTTCTTTGGCGTTTTATCGCTGCTAGCAAATAGATCTTCTTTGTTTTGCACCATCTCTCTACGTTCTGTTTCAATGATAGAAGTTTAAATGCATATGAAAAGATTTGCAAATTAAACCTAGGTGAACAAATGTTAAGATAATATGATATCTAGGTGACTTTTAAGTCTCACGATGTTTACGGAACTAGAGTTCAAAGAATCATGTATATACCTTTCATTGAAAGACTACTGTTAAATCAAGTATTTGATCCCTTTTTTTGGTGGAGAAATCATTTAAATAGTAAAGTGATAATTTTCTATTATCAATGCATTGTCTAATTTGTGGCCCTTGAACGAGATCGGAGACCCCAATAAGAAATTGACATTGTTTTTAGTAAACATGGACTTTCCTAAGGTACTTGTACAATTGAATCCTAAGCTCCTAATTTCCTTGCTAGCTAGTCTTCACTTTCCGGAACCCCTTTATTGTCTTAATTTAGTGAATAAACTTCACTTTTAGATTGCAAAATAAATTATCAAGCACCCAAGGGTGTGGCATAGTGGTCAATGAAGTGGGCGGAGAACCATGAGGCGTCAGGTTCAAATCCCAGCGGAGATAAAAGTACTAAGTGATCTTGTCCCATCTGTCTAAGCCTTGGTGGACAGGCTTACCTGGTAATTGTTGCTTGGTAACTCGTGAAATTAGTCGAGGTGCGCGCGCTGGCCTCGATACCATGGTGTTATCAAAGAAGAAAAAATAGCTTATCAATGATAGATTAACCTACAGCATAAATTTTCAGGTATCAAACTGTTATGTTAAATCTATGAGTAATTGAAATAAGTTGGTATAAAAGATTTGGTGTGAACATCCTTGTGCCAACTTAGTGATATACCCTTTCCAATCTAAAGTGAGTGTATGTTAATTTTCTCCAGGAGAAAGAGTTGACAGCTGCAGCGGAGAAGCTGGCTGAGTGTCAAGAAACCATATTTCTTCTCGGAAAACAGTTGAACTCTTTACGTCCTCAGACAGAGTTTATGGGGTCTCCATACATTGATAGAAGTTTAAAAGGCGAGGGCTTTCGGGAAGAACCGACAACCACTGGAATAAACTTGCATGACAATGATCTAGCTGAGATGGACACTGCCAGTTCCGTAAAAGCAACTTGTGAGTTCCCCGCGGATATATATAATGTCTCCTATAATCCCTCGGACACTGAAGTAAACAATCCGTTGAGATCACCAATTGGCTCGAAGTCTCCGAAACATCGGCCTACTAAGTCTGGTTCTTCATCATCTTCTGGCCCTACACCTGAAAAACAATCTCGTGGTTTCAGCCGATTCTTTTCTGCAAAGGGAAAGAGTGGAGGTTATTAGCGTGCAGCTTGCAGGCTTCGTGTGCCATTTGTTTGACACAACCAATAAATAAAGATTCGAAAGACACGAAAACGTTGACTTGACTACTGTAGATAATGAGTACAACTTGTCAATTTGCTTCATTGCAACTCTCATGAGGTATTTCACACTTTGGAATTCCCCTATTGTGGCCAGTTGAGGCTAAAGGTTATACAAGAAAAATCATTTCTCTGGTTCATTAGCAACTCTGTTATTTTTTTTAAAAATTTTGTGTAGTGAAGTTCTTGAAATGTTTGTACACGTAGATCCAGCTCCTTGAAATTACACAATGAAGAAGCCATTTTGTATGTTTTATTGTGTGAAAGTGTGTTTTTGTGATTACTACTATAAAATAATAGTTGTATGACATGACTGTATATGATTTCTATACATTCTGGAAATGGCGTACTTCCCCCCGTTGTTCTTTTCCAGACCCCTCACCAACAAAATGGTAACTGATAAGGTGAAATAATTTTTTGTTTTTGCTTTTTCAAGTTCCCATTTGGGTCATACTATATATTGTGTAAATTTTTTACACCAACTTAAAAAAGAATTCTTTTCAAGTGAAAATTCTCTCACAAAAATTTCACCATACTTTTCAAAGTGAAATGCACAAAGCTTTTACTTCCAAATATCCAAGTTGAATTGTTTTTGATGAAAATTTGTCATCAAATTTGTCTTAAAAATTAACCAAAAAATCATTCTGATGAATGACCAAACAATTTTGAAAAAAAAAAAACTCATTTCCAAATGGGCTCCCAAACTCCATTTAGTATGAACAAATAGTCTTTCGAATACAAAATCTTTAAATGAAAATAAAGAAATCAGCTCCTAAATCATTTCGCTGTCTGGTTTGATAAGTATTACGTAATATTATTATTTTTTTGGTAAAATAAGTATTAATATTGGTTCCACAGTATAGCAGTTGAGAAGATTTTGCACGGATTCCTCTTCAAAGGCAATGGTCTTTAATTTTTTCCTCTCCTGTAAGTAGTTTTAATTTTTGTCTCTGCTGCTCATTGTAATTGATAAATATGCCCTTGATATACACTGCCCTGTGTATACCATGTATATCACGGAAACACGAGAAATAAGGATATAAGGAGACCGTGTATATCACGGTAATTTTGGTAGTATATTGTTGTATTTAATTATACACTGCCCTGTGTATACCGTGTATATTACGGAAACACGAGACAAATAAGGATATTTATCAGTAATGAATATATTCAAACCCACCTCGCTCGGTATAAATTCTATAACATTTATCTTAGAAAATTAAACTTTTGCCTTATTCGACACAACTTATGTAGGAATTATGTTATGCATCATAACTTGTGTAGTTTTTTTTTCTTCAAATTATATTGAGTGTTGAAAGTTTTACCGTGTCCGGCATAACTTGTGAGATGTTATGAATTTATGATACATATGTTAAACGAAATGTAAACTTTACAACGAAATCTAAACTTATACCACGCCAAGTGTTAAAAGGAAAAATTAAAGACCACAAAACTGAGGAGCAAAAATTAAAGATCACTCGGAAATAGGTGCATTTGTGCGAATGACTGTGATGCTAGAAATAGTTGCACGATTTCACCTTCAGATGGGTTGGTCTTTAATTTTTGCACTTTAAAATTGAACTTATGCCTAACGGGGCATAAGTTCTTTAAAGACATGGACACAACTTGTGAGATATTATGATGCGAAAATATATGTTTATGTTTTACGAAAAAAGTTACTATCTTGAAAGGCAAAATTAAAGACCAACACAAAATAGGAGGAAACTTGCAAATGATCCCATACAGGTCGGAGTTGGGCCGTGGAAGGTGGTATTAGCCATACGAAATTGGACTGGGGCCGTGGAAGGTAGTATTAGCCATATAAGGTTGGAATTGGGCCGTGAATGTGGTTCTGCAATTGGTTTCAAGCAAACCAAGACAACCAAAACGATTTTTTACATCGTCATAGCGTTGTAATTTGGAACTTTTATACATTAGCAATATAAAAAAAAATTACCCCGAAAAGATGAAGGTGAGATGAGTAACTTGGAAAATAAAGCAGGTTACTGGTACAACATATTAAGATACATTTGTAATGTAATAATCTTACATTGTCAGTATCTATAAGTTAAAACTTCATGCAGATATCTTAAATCAAGTTTATTTGAAAATAGAACAAAAATTAAATGAAAAAAAAATTGTGAAGAGGAAAACATTTTAGGGATCTCGGCACGCCAAAAAGATAAAGACAATGGCCCTGGCAATTTATTCCGACAATGTTTCTAAGAGGAAAAATTTACATCATCTATTTCTGATATTTTAGAAAATATATAATGGGGCCTTGGCCCATGTGAGACCCCGACCATTTTCTCCAGCGTCCCCACCAACACTGGTGAAAGAAAACGTGATGGTCATTTCATGGGCCCGTCTTTAAACTAAGGGCCCGTTTATTAAATTCTCAAAAATATTTCAAAACATTATTTGAGTTATAATCTTTTTGATTAGTTAAGATGAGTTATTCAAATTTGTGATCAGTTTTCAGTTGAAAATTTTGTCCCTCATAAAATTTTTATTTTTTTCAAGGTGAAATGCATATTTAAATACAACTTCAATTTTCACATATCAGTCTTCGACTTCAAATAACTCAATTTACGTCCAAACACGTGCTAAAAGGTGATGGTTGTCTCATGACTCTCATCTCCAACTTAGTGAAATAGAAACTGAGATTATGGGCCCATCTTTGTCTCTATTTCCATTCATAAATGAGTACCACATCGTATCTCCATTCTGTAGTCTGTACCGACTGCTTGTCTCCGAATGGACCACAAAACGGTCGACGAGGTGTACAGAGTATTACCCTTTATGTGGACTGTGACACTTTTGTGGTCTCTTAATTATTAGAGAATATTCTCAGTATATTTTTTAATTATGATAGATGTATATTTACGGTAACTTATGATTCTAATTGTATTAGGAATCAACCTTTGTAAGGTAAGTTAGGATTCGTACCATATTAGGAATCAACCTTTGTATAGTTATACATACTGTGAATAATGAAAAGAATCCATAAGGGAAATTATTCTATCTTACATGGTATCAAGAGCCTAAAACCTAAACCCTACTCTTCTCCTTCTCGGCCAAACCCGAAAATTTTCGGCCAGAACTAGAAAATTTTCGGCCAGAAAATTCCCTTCCCTCGGCCGGCGGCAACCATGTCTTCCCCCACAAATTCCGGTTCATCCACTGGCACACTTGACAACCTCTCACAACGTTCATCGTCTTCTTTTCACCCGACTTTCGCCGTTACAAACATCAAGAACTCTATCCCTATAATTCTTGATCAAGAAGACTGTCAATATTCCATGTGGACAGAACTGTTCTATATTCATGCATGTGCGTACAACGTGCTCGACCATATTGATGACTCTGTTCCTCGTCCCACCGACATTGCCGAATCGACATGGCGTCGCCTTGACGCCATTGTCAAACAGTGGATATACGACACCATCTCCAAAGACTTGTTGTGTACCATCATGAAAACAAGTGCTACGACACGTGACCTTTGGGTGCGGTTGGAAGAAATTTTTCAAGACAATAAAAATACTCGGGCAGTGTATTTGGAGGAGCAATTCAACAATACGCGTCTCGAGAATTTCAACAACATGTTCGAATATTGCAAACAACTGAAACTCATAGCCGACCAGCTATCCAACGTCGGAAATTCTATTTCTGAAACCAAGATGGTACTCCAATTAGTTGCGGGTTTATCGAAAGGTGAATACAATACACTTGCAACAATGATTCAACATGCCGACCCACTACCAAGTTTCACTAAGGCACGGTCACAATTATTGTTGGAAGAAACCCGACGTGCCAAACAAGAGGAACATACTCAAAAAACGTTAGCCGTTGACGGAATGGCACCACCGACAACCAACACCACCCGCCACCACCGCATGTCCAGCAGCAGCAGCAGAGTGGCGGAGGTCGTGGCGGCAGAGGTCGCAACAACAAAGGCAAGGGCCGCGGCAAGGGCCAACGCAACCAGTGGACTGGACAACAACTAGTCCCGCAACCTGCGAATTTCCAGTGGGCTGGACAGCAGCCAGGGTGGCCCAACCAGCAGAACTGGACCTCGCCTGCAAGCCCATACCCGACTGCAGGGGCCCAGTTCCATCAACCTTGGTCGACTGGCCTCTTGGGCCCTGCCCCGCCCACCAGAGTGGCGGCCCATCGATAGCGTAGTAGGCCCACCGGTTGCGTTCCCAAGAAGCCAGCGACCCCACCAGCCGGCCCCCCGACTGATTTGAGCTAGGCCTACACCACCGTGAACCTTCAACAGCCCGACGACAATTGATACATGGACACCGGAGCCACATCTCACCTCACCTAGTCGTCAGGTAACCTATCTCAACTATGTCGGTTAAAGTGTCCTCAATTTATTACTGTCGGCAATGGTCATCGCATTCCAATTGAAGGTTACGGTAAAACACACACCAAACATCCACACCCGCCTTTCTCCCTAAACCACGTCCTATACACACCTAACATCATTAAAAACTTAATCTCTGTTAGAAAATTCACTAGCAATAATTACGTATCCGTCGAATTTGACCCTTTTGGTTTTTCTGTGAAGGAACTCAATACGGGGAAAATTCTTACACGCTGCAATAGTGTGGGAGACCTCTACCCATTCACTCAATCTTCCACTGTCAGACCGCAAGCACCTCTATCCCTTGCGACGATCTCTCTCTCAACTTGACACAACAGACTCGGACACCCCAGAGACCCAGTTTTTACTTTTCTTAGGACTTCTAAGTGTATTCAATGTAATAATGGAAAAATTGCCCACCACTGTTTTTCTTGTCCACTAGGCAAACATACTCGTCTTCCATTTATGTCATCAAACAGTGTTACTTTTTCTCCATTTCATATTGTTCATGCTGATTTGTGGACATCTCTGATTGTTAGCTTTTTGGGTCATAAATTCTATCTAGTATTCTTGGATGATTTTTCACATTTTGTCTGGATTTACCCACTGAAATTCAAAACTGAAGTTTTTGCAAAATTCCCCGAGTTTCAAAAATTCATTAAAACACAATTTGAAAAATCTATCAAATCATTCCAATGTGATAATGGACATGAATTTAATAACTCGGTATTTCACAATTTCTGTTCTAAACAAGGCATGATTTTCCATTTTTCTTGTCCCTATACTTCTTTCCAAAACGGAAAGGCTGAAAGAATTATACGTACCATCAATAACATGGTTCGCACACTTCTGTTTCATGCCTGCCTACCACCGCCTTTTTGGGTCTATGCTGTCAAAATGGTAGAATCCCTTCTTAATATTTTACCAACTAGCACACTCCAAAACAAGACCCCTACCGAAATCTTATACCGTAGGCTACCATCATATGATCACCTACGTATTTTTGGATGCTTATGCTACCCCCAACATAGCCTCCACTGCACCTCACAAATTTGCCCCTCGCACTCTGCCATGTGTCTTCCTTGGTCTATCTCCTAATCATCGGGGCTACTTGTGCTATGACATTGCTACTCGCAAAATCATCGTCTCCCATCACGTCACCTTTGACGAGACAACCTTTCCTTTTTCAAATCTCTGGAAATTTCAGACCACCGATTACATCTTTCTCGATGAACCAAGTTTGTCCCCGGTCATCCAAAATCTATACCAACAGCAGCCCACTATTCCGACAGTCTTGCCACTGTCCGGCACCACCCCAATAGCTCCCTGCTCACCCCTACTGTCTCCAGTCGAGTCTCCTGCACCACCAGCAACACTGCTGCCCATCAGTCCAGCAACTAGTCCCGCAATTCTGCAGTTTTCTAGTCCAGCAACCAGTCCAGAACCAGTGGACATACAGCCTCCCACTTCCGACCTCCCACTGCTGCCATCTCACCGAATGGAGACTCGTACACAACACAGAATCTTCAAACCCGAGGTTCACTTCAATCTCTCCACACAAACCTTATCATCCATTCCAAAGAATTCAAAACTAGCTAAACTGGACCCTAATTGGAATGCGGCCATGTGCATTTAACGCTTTAACCAAGCCGAACACTTGGGATTTGGTACCTAGACCAACTGGTGTGAATATTATCCGGTGTATGTGGCTATTTCGTCACAAGTTTAGAGACAGTGGTGACTTAGAGAGGTATAAAGCAAGACTTGTTGCAAATGACACTAATCAGCAGGAGGGTATTGATTGTGGTGAGACATTCAGTCCGGTTGTTAAACCAGCCACTATTCAGACAATTCTCAGTATTGCTATGGGCATGCATTGGCCGATTCATCAGCTAGATGTCAAGAATGCATTTCTTCATAGGGATTTGAAAAAAACTGTGTACATGCATCAACCCCCTGACTTTGTTCATCCGGCAGTTCCGCAGTTTGTATGTCGTCTCAGGAAATCATTACATGGATTGAAACAGGCACCTCGCACTTGGTATGATCATTGTGCCAGGTATCTTCTGCAGATTGGTTTTCTATGTAGTAGGTGTGATAACTCTCTCTTCACTTTTCACCGAGGTAGCAGCACTGTATATTTGCTACTATATGTTGATGACATCGTTCTTACTGCATCGTCTGACGATTTGAAGAATAAAATCATTGCTCTACTCAAAACTGAATTTGCTATGACTGACTTGGACAAGCTGAGTTACTTTTTGGGTATATCGGTGACCAGATCTGCAGCCACCATGTTCATGTGTCAGCGTAAGTATGCAGAAGAGATAGTGTACAGGGCCAAGATGGAAAATTGTAAAATTATGCCAACTCCGGTGGGCTCAAAATCCAAGCTTAGTGCCACTGACGGTGCACCAGTTTCTGATCCCACTCTATATCGGAGCCTTGCAGGTGCTCTTCAGTATCTTACATTCACTAGGCCTGATATTGCGTATGCCGTTCAGCAGGTGTGTCTGTTCATGCACGACCCCCGAGAGTCCCATTTTGTCGCCCTCAAACGTATTATCAGATACGTTAAGGGCACACTAGACTTTGGTTTACATCTATACCCCTCTGCCTTAACCAAGTTGCTAGCCTACACGGATGCAGATTAGGCAGGATGCCCTGACACACGTCGTTCCACCTCAGGGTACTGTGTATTTCTTGGGGATAATCTTATCTCATGGTTGGCCAAGAGGCAGGCCACGCTATCCCGTTCGAGTGCCAAAGCAGAATATCGCGGAGTTGCTAATGTCGTCGCTGAGATCTGTTGGCTCCGAAATCTTCTTTTGGAGCTCCAGTGTCTATTACGCAAGGAGTCTTTATAGTCTATCGTGACAACATATCTGCTATATATATGTCTCATAATCCAGTCCAACATCAGCGGACTAAGCATATTGAGATGGATATCCACTTTGTGCGAGAGAAGGTTGCCCGTGATCAGGTCAAAATTTTACACGTGCCTTCCTCTTATCAGTATGCAGACATTTTCACAAAGGGACTACCGCGACAACTTTTCACCGACTTTCGATCCAGCCTTAGCATTCGGCCTCCTCCCGCTCAGTCTGAGGGGGAGTATTAGCGAATATTCTCCGTATATTTTGTAATTATGATAGATGTATATTTAAGGTAACTTAGGATTCTAATTGTATTAGGAATCAACCTTTGTAAGGTAAGTTAGGATTCGTACCATATTAGGAATCAACCTTTGTACAGCTATATATATTGTGAATAATGAAAGGAATCCTTAAAAGAAATTATTCTATCTTACATTAATTCAAGGCTTCAATTTGGACCTGAACCATGACAATTAGGCTTTTTAGCAAAGCTGAATACTTGCTTCAAAGGGCATTTAAATGTACAGTTTGAGCCTTTGAGCACAGTTTACTCTTCAAATGGGATGGTCTTTAATTTTTGCCCCTCAAATAGAATTTATGCCTATTAGGGCATACGTTCTTTAAAGAATCCGACACAAGTTGTGTCGTATTTGTTAAGAGTCCTACATCGGAAATGAAAAGGAAACATAGACTCATTATATGGACTTGGACAATCCTCACTCTACAAGCTAATTTTTGGGTTGTGTTAGGCCCAAGATATATTCTTTACATGATATCAGAGCTAGATCCAGTTAACGAGGTCTGGGCGTGCGGGGGAGTGTTAAGAGTTACACATTGTAAATGGAATGGGAATATGGACTCCTTATATGGACTTTGACAATCCTCACTCTACACGTTATCTTTTGTTGTTGAATTAGGCTCAAGATCTATTCTTTTGGGATTGAGTTAAGTCCAAAATCCATTCTTTACCTGATTCTTTAATGAACTAATGCTCCAATAGACATAAATTCCATTGGAGAGGCAAAAATAAAAAACCAACACAAAATAAGGACAAAGTGCAAATGACCCTTCAAAGGGTCATATCAAATTTCATAAGTAAGTTGTCAGATTACGAAGTTAATAGAGCATTTTTCCTATGAGTTTCTATTAGAGTTAAGTAAACTCTTTTTTCCAACTCATAACAGATTAGATTTTTGTTTGTTTGAACTAGAATTCCTTTAATGAAACTCTAATACTTAATTAATAATCAAGCCATTTGACTTCGAGTCTGCTAATCTTTAGACTTGTGAATGGCACATATTTTGAACTTATACCAAAACTATGGTTTGATTAGCGAAATAGATGAGATAATTATTTACTATAGTAAATCCATCTATTATCAATCTATCAGGAATCTAGTTAAGTTACTGTCAAAACCTAAGTCCATGATAGGTATTATTCGTTTTGAGCTTAGGCCTACACAAATTTTTATTTTGTGCTACGCCATATCGAGTCCGAAATGCGCATATCATGTGCATCTTATATTCAAAAAATTATCAGCCTAAAAGCATGTCAGTCTTGCTTGACCCGTACTTATCATTCTGCGCTTCATCAGGGGTGTCACGGAGACAAATCTAAAATGAATCAACTTCTAAATATCATATTGAAGAGACAATGCTTTTTGATAGGAAATGGGTGGATTTTGTGGTTTCTTATAAAAAGACACACTGTTAATTTTGTAAATATTTTCACGTTAACTAAACAAAATTAGACGTGATTGATTGGAACCAAAGAGAGATACCTTTGTTTCCTTTATTGTTTGTTGATCTCTCAGTCAATCAACTTCACTTAAATGTAAAGTGGTTGCATCTGTTTAAGTGAATCATATAGTTACAGGTAAATAAATGTTAGACTTGTTAAAGATAGTATTCATACGTTTCATAATAAATAGTGTTTTAGGTTTTTCATTTTATTTTAAAATAAATGGTGCTTTGAGATTTTAAGAAGAAATTGACCTTATTCTTCCAGAATTATCCTTATTTACATAATAAAAAATTATTAAGTAGTTTTTCTTTTCTAGGCATTAATTAGATGTAAGTTAAAAAAAACACTCATAATTTTCTATGAGTGAGCAATTGCCCTTCTTCTTCATACCTCCCTTGGGATTCATAGCTGAGGGCGCAACGATTGCCTTGCCCTTCTTCTTCTGCCATTCCTTGCTGGGCTTGGGTCGGCTAGAAGAGCTCACCATGAGCGCAACTTTGCCTTTGGAAGTGGAGGGCTCAAAGGTCTTGAGCATGTTGTGCAGCTCCGGCAAAGTCGCCTTCATTCCATTCATGTTGATATTCACTATGAAGTTCTCAAAGGAACGAGGGAGAGAGTTCAGGATGAGGGTGGTAGCGACATTCTTTTCAAGCTTCGTTCCAATCTAAGCAAGCCACTCTATCAGCCCTCTCATCTTCAACACGTGCTGTGAGACCGGGCTCCCTTCATTGATCTTACACTTGAAAAGTTCTATTAGCAACTCATATTCCATTGTCTGGGATTGAGAGTCATAGAGACTCTTCAAGTGTTCTAGCATCTCATTTGGCCCCATGTTCTCATGTTGTCTCTGAAGTTCCATAGACATGGAAGTCAGCATTACGCATTGCGCCGAAGTGGCATCATCTAGATGTTTCTAGTAAGCATCTTTATCAAAAGAGACATATTCGTCAGAATCTGTCGCAGGGACTGTTGGGAACACCGTGTCCAACACGTATTCTATTTTCTCTTGTCTCAATACTATTCACAAATTCCTTAGCCAGTCAAGGTAGTTCGGTCCAGTAAGTTTATTCATCTCAATCAACATTTTCAACGACAAGCTCGACATCTTTTATAATCTGAAGAATTAGATAGACCGAAAATCAAACTCAAAATTTATTTCCTATTATACACATTCATTTGGGCTAATCAACAAGGCTTTTTGTTTAATTAGCTCCCACTATTTTAACATACTTCTACGACCCCATTGTAGAATACAAACCTATATTAATAGAGGTCATAATGGGCCAAGATCCAAGCCTATGCTATCTCCGCGTTTGCTTTGGCTGATAACTTCAACAACATATCTTGGTAGGTTCTAAACCAATTGCAAAACTTATTCGCAACTCTTGGTTGATCAAATTATTACATTTAATTTTGCTTCCTTAGATTAGTCCGACACTTTGGCGCCAAGATTTGTCTAAGCAAGTCAACCCCATTACACGAATGCGTTTATGTATCTAAGCAAATTTGGCTTTTGTGAGCAAACACTTTGGTGTAAATACTCACAAAAGTTTATCCTTTACCTTTACATTAAAACACATCTATGAAAGAGTCTGAGTCCTCGTAGAATTAGAGCAAATGCTTTGGCATAAATACTCGTATCGCCGAAAAGGATTTTGCACTCTAACAATTATAATGGACGACGTGTTTTAATATAGACTTGTATTTAAAGTTTTGGGGAACATTTTAATTCGGAGTTTTAACCAAGATCAACTCTTTTATGCCATATCCAATATGACATCTTAACATCATGCAAAACTAATAACACATATCGTTTGGGAACCGTCAACCCAATATGCATGATAGAAGATGGTTTAATCAAACACTGGGCCCCGCTTGCCTAGACAGTTATAGCGGACACTATTCTAGAAATGTAAATGACAAATATTTTGACATTTAGCACATAAACAGTATACTTATCAAATAATATACTGTATAATAATAATCCTGGGTTAAACATTCTGAACTCTGATTTTTTTTGTTTCTGGACAGGTGGGGCCGCGGCGCCACTGTGGCGGTAGCCTTCGGCTTCTGAAAAATACATTAGCGTCGCGGCGCTCCATCATGGAGCCGCGGCACTGCAGAGGCAGAAACATTTATGCTTCTGGAAATGCATTAGTGCCGCGACGCTCCACCATGGAGCCGCGACGCTTATTGTCCAGTGAGTTCATGTTTTTGAAACGAAACATTAGCGCCGCAGCGCTCTACTGTGGAGCCGCGGCGTCACCTTGAAACCCTAGCAAGCGCCGCGATGCCACATTGAAATACTAGCAAGCGCCGCGACGCCACCTTAAAACCCTAGCAAGCGCTGCAATGCCCTACCATAGGGCCGCAACACTCATGTCCTGACAAATGTTTCTGTGTTGATTCTCAGAATCGTTCGATCCCTAAATCCAATTTAGGGATCAAACCACAGGTTCTTTATCATCACCCACCATTATCAATAACGTCCATATCGACCATCATCTGTTCTTACTCGTTCTTAGCCGTGCACCGTGTAATGAGCCAGACAACACAGTTTGGCTTAGTTTGAGTTAGAGCGGAATGACTTCTTCGAGTTAGCGTAAGAGATAATTTAGGGTGAAATCAAAAGGTCAACATTTGTTCAAGACATTTAGGATTTCAAGAAAACTCATTTTAATCCAATTTTATGTTTAACCCATATTATTATTCTATTCAATTGTTATATAACAATTTAACCAGCCTGTGCTCTGATACCACTGAAAGGTTTTGTTGGGTTAAAAAATATATAAGTAAGGCACAACGGAAGTTTAAAAGTTTTGTTTCTTACTTACCCCAATAACATTTCTGGTATGGTTATACAACAATTAAACTTGTAACATAAAACATATACTTACAAGTTAGAATTATCTAGAATCTTTTTCAACTGTGAGGTGCACACGCGATTTCCCTTCCGATTGCAAGCTCTAAGCTTCAATGTATTTCTCCTTCGAAAAGCTAGGAAATTCGGCAGAGGTTCGAGAGAGTAATTGATTCTAAGTCTATAAGGATTAGAATGATTTTCAGAAAATTGGTGTGTAAATGATGGGGTGAATGCCTCTATTTATAGTTGAAAAATAGGTCAAAACCGAATTAGGGTTTGACCTTGGGCCTGGCCTAAAATTCGAGGCAGAGGCGCCGCGGCCCTAGGGTATGGGCGCCGCGGCGCTCGACGTGCTCATGCACTGTCTCGATTTATTTTTCGTGCATTCTTAATTAAATCCAAAATCCAATTTGGCTTAATTAAAATAATAATTATTCATTTAAATATCTCAATTCCAAATCGAACATTTAATTACTCTCTCAATACATCCTTAGATCGAAACGGACAATCGATATAGTGTGACCCTACAGGCCTTCTTATATCTACACTAATCAAATTAAGGTCTACGCGGACCTCCTAGACGACGCCGGAAGACGAACTCAATATGTGAAGTACATTTACGCAAATCCAGTAAACTTAACCTTTATGTGGTAAGATAAAATCCTTTCATTCACGACACACCCGATCAAGCTTAGGATTTGTCAAGTGTCTATCCAAATGGCTTAATCATTGTATCTCATCTATATTAGTTGACGACTAGACCATATTCTAAATATGTCTATTGCGTTGGCCAACGACTTAGTCAACCTAATATCACTGAGAATCCGAGTGTTCTCTCGAATATACATTCGAGGAATGAATCCTAATCTTGGCTCAACTACCACCTTCAATCCACAACGTAATGTACCCAATACAAGCCGCATCTCAACCTATAAGGCATTTGAGCTTAGGACGGGATCAAAGTACATTACTTTGTAGACAAGGCGCGTATTGACCTCAAGTCTAAGGACTTCTATCTCTCACACGCTGATCATGCTTTAGACAAGTATAACAAACAGTATATCAGCAAGGTATACCAATACTTCCAAAGTATCCGTGTGTCCATCACGAGTAGCCATTACTCGTAGCAGGTGAGACATACTACATCCTCTAAGGATGTTATGCAGACTACATGTTGACTTATCACATATCATCGATATCCCACTCTCGATGATCATTAGTCGAGGCTATTTTAAGAGTTACACTCTATCATGAATATCTCACTCTATTAATGACAATGTAAGCTCAAGGGATGTACATTAATTAATAATTACAAACAATCAACTAATAATTCAATAATTGCAAATGCCAAAATATTAATCTCCATTAATAATAATATGAATGTGTATAAAGTACATTTGTCCTAATACAGATTGTCCCTAGGACATAAATATACTTTCAAGGAGAAGGTAGTTTACTGGGCAAATGCAGTGATGTGCTATGTGTTAGACTCGAATCTACCTCCTACGGTAATAAAAGGGTTTTGTAGGATGCGAGAAACACAACTATGGAGCAGGGGATATAGATGTTTGATAGAAAGCCAATGATAGTTAAGCCATGAAATTCAGGATTGAAACTTACGAAGGAGGAAATGGTGAAGATACCAGCGTGGATTAGGCTAGTAGGACTTGACCTCAAATATTGGGGGGGGGGGGGGGGGGGGGGGGGGGGGGGAGGGTGTCAAGGCAGTGGCTAAGATAGATGAATTAGTGGGTAGACCAATGAGAACAAATAATGCTACCACTATGAAGGAGAGACTCACATATGCAAGGATGTTAGTAGAGGTAGTAATAAGCCAAAAATATCAAACTAGGGTGGAATTTGAGAATGAGTGTGGGCAAATGGTAGAACAATGTGTGCATTATGAATGGAAACCATTCTTATGTCCTAATTGCAAGAATTATGGGCATGAATTGTCAGAATGTCGGAAACATAAAAAAGACGAGGAAAATGAAAGAACACGCAAACAACCATGAGGCAACATATGCAGGTCAACAACAAAATGAGAAGGGTGATCAAGGGAAGAAATATACCCATGTCTATAATAGGGCTGTCCAGTGGGCCGGGTCGGCCCGATCCCGACCCGCCTCGTCCTGCTATCCGGCCTGTCCCGATCCCCCAAAGTAATTTTTTTTTTGTTGGGGACGGGGCTCGAACTCGGGACGGGCCCTAGGTTAGTCTCGCCCGTCCCCATCCCGACCCGTCTCCACTCCATCCCGACCCGTCCCCCTCCCCCATTTGCAAAAATAATCGTTGTAACAACGACCAAATTTGGCCGTTGTACAACGGCTATAACAGTCATTTTTGTCCACCCACCCCATAAACCCCTACCACCTTAATATTTATTTTTAACCCTAAGTTAATATATTTACACTTTAACCCTATTTCCCAACTATAAATAACTCATTTTCCTCTTCATTTTTCTCACAAATCTTCATACCATCTCTCTAATCTCTCAATTTATCTCTATGCAATTCTACAAATCTTCCTACTATTAAATATTATATCAAAGTTACAAAATTGAGAGTAAAGTTGACAACTAGCTTGAGGATCATCCATCGAGCAAACTTTCAATTTTCAACCTTAATTACACGTCGACGTTACGTCGGCGTTTTGGTACCATCGTTCCTTCTTTAAATTATTATTGTTACTCAATTTTAATTATAACACTTAATTTCATTTATTTAATTATTTACTTGTATAATTAAAATGGAAGAATTTAAACGTTTGATTACAGGTAAGGGTAATGGTGCTTTTCAAGTAGGGATAATAAAGGTAAGGGTACTTCTAGTAATCCTATTCCTAGTCCCGATGATTTGATTGATTTCAGTAATATTGATGAAAATGCTTTTTTAATGGTATACCAGTAGATGATGAAGTAGATGAATCAAAATTGAATTTAGACGATAATATAGATGACACACCCACTAGTGCACATCAACCTCAGGCTCAGACTGAGACTTAGCCTGAAACTGCAACTGGAATGCCTCCTATTGCCCCTAGTATGAATCGAGGCCCCACAAAATGAAAATTAAAATCAGATGCATAACATTTTTTTGATAGGGACCAAGATAATCACCTAGCTAGATTTAAAATTTGTAAAAATGTTTATAAATTTGAAATCGAAAAAGGTCAAGGTGGGACGAGAGGTTTACTGAGACATGTACAAGGCGAGCACACAACTAGGTAGAATCAATACCTGGCTAAAAAATCGGGTGTGCCAATGCCATCTGAGTCGGGACAAGGTTCACATAGTGTCCCGACCTAGTACAGGGTCAAATTAACCCGACGACGGGAGAATTTTTGGTCCTAAATATGATAAAAATAAAGATAGGGAAAATATGACAAAATTAATTGCGGTGGAGGGTTTGCCTTTTTCATTTCCTTCCACTCCTGGTTTTATTTAATACATTCGAGAATCATATAATCATGCTTTTAATGGTTTTCCTAGATCAACTGTTAGAAGGGATGTTTTTAAATTTGCAAGTGAATATCAATAGTATTTACGTTATGCACTCTATCATTTTAATGTCAAAGTGGGTATCACTTCTAACATAGGCCGTAGTACTAACGGTAATGATTATTTAACGATAACATGTCATTGGATATATCAAAATTGGTATATGCAAAAACGTATTGTAGCATATAGATAATGATATGCACACTAGTAGTTTTATTGCAGATAATATTAATGAAATTTGTGAATACTATGGAATAAATGACAAAATTATGACTATTACATTAGATAATGCTTCTTCTAATGATTATGCTATAAGACTTTTAAAACTTAGATTAACTCCATCTTTTTCTGATCATTTTCATATAAGATGTGCGTGCCATATTTATAACTTAGTTGTAAATGATGACCTAAAACTTTTTGAAAGCATTCTTGATAAAATACAATTTGCTATAAACTTTATTTTTAAAGGTAAAAAAAATACAAAGACGCAAAGAGTATAAAAAAATATGTCATGATTGTGGATTATCAAATAGAAAATTGTAGAAGAAGTTTCGACTAGGTGAAATTCTCTGTATGAGCAACTACTTGTTGCTTACAATTATAGACAACCTATTACTTTATTATTTAACGCCCATAATAAAAATCCAAGGGATATGCTTGTAGATATGATTGGGATACAATTTTAGAATTTAATGAATTTATAGAGAAATTTTATCAAGCTACTAAAGAATTTTCCGGTATTTAAAATTCTACTATTTCAAATATGTTATTTTATATAGCTCTAAGAATTTTCCGAATGCAAAAAAATATATACGTATTACCAACAACAAAGTGCAAATAATCAACCGGCTTCTATACCATCTTCTACTACTTCGCTGCAACCTTATAAAAACATGCGGTTTCTGCTGCTAGTATTCAAGGCCTTAGAAATAAAATGTGTAGTAGTTCAACTTCTTCACAAGTTAGCGAATTTGATGTTTATGTTTTGCAGGGTGTTGTACCGTACGAATTAATTGCCAATGCTGAAGAACAAGAAGACTTGCTGAAATACTGTAGGGAGAATGAGAAGACATTTCTGATGCTAGCAAAGATGGCCCGAGATGTGTTAAACATTCAAGCGTCATCAACATCGTATGAAAGCGCCTTTTCCGCGGGAAGATTTCAAATCGGAGAGCACAAAATTCATTGGCGGGAGATACATTGGAGATTGTAGTTCTATTCAGAGATTGGATTCATGCGGATCTTAGGAGGTGCGACCAACCGGAGACCAACGAAGAAGAAGACTACAACTACAACGAAATATTGTCCGAGGTAGCAGGAACCAACGTTGAAGAATTTGACAAACAAATTCCAACAGAAGATCCTCAAGATATTGTGAGGAAATTTGAAAGAGTATGATTGAATATGTAATTTTTTAATTGCAATTTTAGTATTTTACTATGTCATTTACAACTTTTGAACAACACCATAAAGTTGTAATTTTGAAATTGTATTACTGTGTCATATTTCTATTAAATAATATAAGAGACACAAAAACAGTTTTGGGATGTTTTTATTACACTATCTTGTTTAATTATTGGAGTGTTTGTATATAAATATATATTATTTTTTAAAATTAAGTGGCAAAAAAAATCATGAGTCCCGACCCGACCCGTTCCGGCGAGATGTGGGACGGGACGGGAACTCCCACCGTCCCGCCAGGCCCGCAGGAACCCGAGTCCCGACCCTCCCCCATCCCGTCGGGACCCGCCCCGCCCCGCCCCACCCCATTGGACACCCTTAGTCTATAATAGAGGTGGTAGATATGCAAGGAGGGGAAGGGGGGGGGGGGGACCAGGCAGTAGCAGTTAACAGCACAAATAGGTTTGGAGCATTGAGGAAGGATGGGGTGTAGTAGAGGAAAATTGTGAGACATTCACTAAGAATGTTTCAGAAGCCCAATATATAGCTGATCCATCTATCCCTGTAGAACGACTAGGTGGTGAGGTGCCTATAAATGAGAAGGGGGGGTACACCCCTTTCTCATAGATAAAGTAGGTTTTTGGAACACTAGGGGACTAAACAATTCAACTAAATAAAGGAAATGCATATGTTTATGCATAATACTAAGGTTTGATTATTTGGGCTCCCAGAAACTAAAGTTAAGAGAGCTAAATCTCATCACGCTTCTCTTAACTTGTGCACAAGGTGGTCTTTTTGTACAAACTTGACCAAACATCCAGGAGGTAGAATATGGTTGGTGTGAAAGCCACATATCTTTGTGGTAGACATAAAAGTAATTACTTAGTGGGTAATTCACAGTGAGGTGATGCATAGAGGAACTGGTCATAAATTGAGCATTACTATGGTGTATGAATACAATGACATGGCTATGAGAAGAGGGTTGTGACAAGATCTAAACAACATACATGGAATGGTGCAGGTGCCTTGGGCCATAATGGGTGACTTTAATTGTGCTTTACAAAGGGAGAATAGAATATGAGCTAAGTGACAATGACTGAGATAGGGGAGTTTAGACAATGTATGGTGGATTGTGAAGTCACAGAATTGAGATCCTCAGGTGTATTTTATACTTGATGTAATAAGCAGAGTCCTGAACATAGGGTCTATAGCAGAATTGATAGGGTGTTGATTAATAGTGAGTGGCTTACTATGTTACCAGGATCAGAAGCTCACTTCATGCAGGCAGACTTATATGATCATAAACTGGGAAGGAGGGGAACAAAAGAAGTACATGTTTAGGTACTTTAACATGTGGAGCTTGGCTGAGGAGTATAATGAGACAGTAAGAGAGGGGTGGTCAACAGATTGGAGAGGAACAAGGATGTATGAGGTGGTGGGAAAATTAAATAAGCTTAAAGGGGGGGGGTTAAGAATATTGAATATATCAAAATTTAGTGTTGTGGAGGTCAGGGCTGAGCAAGCATTGCAGGCTTTGATAGGATGTCAATAGAAGTTTCAAGAGAATCCAAATGATACAGTTCTGATTAGTGAGGAGAGGAGGTTGGCACAAGAGTGTGATATTTCGGGTAAAGTCAGAGATCAATATTTGAGACAAAAGAGCAAAGCATTATGATTAACTAAAGGGGATCAAAATACTAAATTTTTTCATGCCATGATAAAGGCAAGAAGGAACATTAATATAATGTTCACCATAACAGACAATCATCGACAAGTTCAGACAGAACTTGAAGAAGTGGCAAAAGCATTTGTAGAGTCTTAAACTAACTTGTTGGGAAGTAGTACAGAAGATAGAGAACATGTGTGTGTAGAATTGGTTCAACAAGGGCCTGTAGTGGAGGAAAAACAAAAACACAAACTTATACAGCCAGTCACAAGGAAAGACGTCAAGAAGGCATTATGGGACATTAATGGAAAAAAAGCTCCTGGCTCTGATGGGTATGAGAGTCAATTTTGTAAAGATAGCTGGGACATTGTGGGGGCAGATGTTACAGAGGCAGTGCAAGACTTCTTTAGGTCTAGGAGAATGCTTAAGGTGATAAACAATACTCTTATCACAGATACCAAAGAGTGATCATGCTAAAGGAGTGCGAGATTATAGACCAATAACATATTGCAATTCACTATACAACGTGATTTCTAAAGTGTTATGCAATAGGCTAAGGCCAGTTTTTCCTACCATAGTAGCAGATACTCAAAGTGCATTTGTGGAGAGGGGACTATAGTACATAATATCATGATCTATCAAGACCATGTGAGACTGTATAAGCACACTACCTAGAGTTGCTTATTGAAGATTGACCTCAAAAAGGCCTATGATTCAGTAGAATGGGCATCTGTGAAGGAAATGATGGAGGCATTGCACTTCCCAGTACAGTTCATAGGGTGAGTAATTCAGTGTGCTACCACACCTCAGTTCCAAATAGCACTAAATGATTGGGTGTATATGAACATACAAGGCAGAAGGGGATTAAGACAAGGGGATCCAATATCTCTTTTATTTTTTGTGATATGTATGGAGTTCCTCACAAGAGTGTTGAATAGGGTGGGGGACATGCCTGGATTTGAATTCCACACCAAGTGCAAGAGCCTAAAGCTGAATCATTTGTGCTTTGGTGATGATATGTTATTTTTTTGTAAAGGCAATTATCAGTCAGTGATGCTACTACTCAGGGGCTTGCAAATCTTCTCTGTAACATCAGGCCTACATGCTAATGTTGGAAAATCAAACATATATAGTGATAATATGGACAAACAATGCCTAGATGATATTTGTGAGGCTACTGAATATCAAAAAGGCAATTTGTCATTTAAATACTTAGGGGTCCCAATTTCATCAAAAAGAATTAATGATGTAGACTGTGAAATGTTGCTGGAGAAAATGGGGTCAAGAGTGAGGGCATGGAGTTCCAAGAATCTCTCCTATGCAGGCAGAGTTCAATTGATATACTTTGTGCTTCTACACGTGCACTCATACTGGGCATCCATTTTTATATTGCCCAAGGAGGTTATGAAGAAGATCATAGCACTATGTAAGAATTTTCTGTGGGATGGCCAAAAAGTATCTAAAAGAGCACCATTAGTGCCATGGGATCTAGTATGTAGACCAAAGAGGATAGGAGGATTAGGGGTGAGGGATAACATCATTGGGAATGAAGCAGCTGTGGCCAAGTATGTGTAGAATATAGCTCAAAAAGCTGATAGTCTCTGGGTGAAATATGTCGATAATGTATATAAAGACCAGGTGTGGTGGTAGTATTTACCTGCACAAGACTGTTGTTGTTACTGAAGAAAATATTCACCATAAATGAGAAGTATAAGCAAGCTTGTGTGGGGAATGACTGGGAGAAAATAGGAGGTAAGTATACTGTGAATAAGGGATATCAATGGAGGAGAGGGATTATGGAAGTCTGGGGAGAAAGCAGGTGGGTGTGAAGTGTAGTGAATATTCCAAAACACTGTTTCATAAGCTGGTTAGCAGCACACAATAGGCTACTAACAAAGAACAGACTGAAGAAGATATGCCTTGTAGATGATGACAACCGTGGCCTATGTGGGGATAAGGAAAATATAAGAGCACATTTGTTCTTTGAGTGTGCATTTTCACAGACCTGTATGAGATCACTGCTGCAATGGATGGGAATAGGTATCGTAAATTGGGAGATCCAAGGCATTTGGAGGAGAGTGGTTAGATGCAAGAAAAGAAGAAATTGCAGACAGTATATCACAACTGTGTTGATAGGCAGTGTTTATCATATTTGGAGAGCCAGGAATGATGCAGTGTGGCACAAACAGGTTCCCTTACCAGGTCTGATATGTGAGTAGATCAAGCAGAAGGTGTATATACGAGACAAGCACAAAAAACAGAAGAAGGATAGTAGAGCAAGAAGAGCATGGATAGATAGTTTATATCAAAATATATAGGATGATTAGGGGATGAAGTAAGTAGATTATGATTACAGTTTTGTTTGTTGTTTACCATTTTTGATACTGTAAATATGGAGACTCGAGGGATGCCTTAGTCTCATAGTATAGATATGATGAAATGTTTTTATCGGGCGATCAATAAAGCTTTCTTTTCATCAGGAATTTCATTAAATATATATAAAAAATTAAATTTAAAACTTAGTTACTAATACGTTATATTCCTATTTTAGAATTTAAAATTCATAAATTATTCCGACTCCACGTCTGTCCTAAACAATGTTCATATTCTTCAAAATGTCAAGACTTACCCATATGTGTTCTGTCGCAATCGAAATAGACAAATGAATTAGTGCCTTATTATTGAAAGTCTAGACAACATTCTGATATTTTTCTAGCAAAAAGGTAAAAAGGATATCACATATATATCTGACCTACATAGTTACTCACCCTCCCAACATTAAAACCCTGGCTACCTGTCGAACGTTTAAAACTTTTGAGAAGACTATGAAGCCACCTCGCTGTTGCTTCGAGTATTCCAACACACAAACATGCAGTATAACCAAAATTTTAGTTTGCATGTCTTTTTTTTCCACATAAAAAGAAGTTATATTGAAATATCTGACATCTCTTGGAATCCAGATAGACCTTGAGAAAATTAGGGTGTTACTAAGAAACTTATATAGGCCATACTAATTGGTTGACATTATAAAAAAGTATAAAATTGACAATAAAATTTTAGTAATAATAAATATATTGTTGCTAAAAAAAGTAAATAACAATAAAATTTAAGATTGTTGCTAAAAAACGAAAATGACAACAAAAAAAAAACTTCTTGTTGCAAAAAAATTTCGTATCGGAGGTTACTGCACGACATGCAATAATTTTTGTTGTTGCGAAAAATACTTTTAGCATCAAAAACCAACATATGACAACAAAAAATGATGTTGACAAATGTCTTTCTTCTTAAAATTACGTTTTAGTCTTGTCAGAAATTTATATATCAATAGAGAATTGGAATAATATTGGTAAATGGAATGATATGGAGAATAATGATTATTATAATTAAGTCATACTTGGATTGACACATATTTTTTAAATTTGTACAACTTCTTTTTCTAGTAATTGTTCTACCTTCAAGCTAGTCACCTTAATTTACAGCGGAAACTATACAAATTTGATCCCTTTTCCTATTAAAAAGAAAAAGTCACATAATGGACTTGTGGCATCATTGGATGTGAAATGTTGTGATAGCTAGAGATTAAGTCGATAAGGGAAAATCTAGCCCTTTTTTTTATATCCAGCTTCCTGGCTTATGCCAAACTATTTCTGGAGATAATAGTACCGGTTCCTCCACACTACTACCAGTAAATCGCGGGATGTGCCTGAATGACCATGGTTTGAGAACAGAGCAACTGATATCACCTACAAAGTCATTGGCTTATGCCAGACTATTTTTGGAGATAGTAATACCGGTTCCTCAACACTACTACCAGTAAATCGCGGGATGTGCCTGAATGACCATCGTTGGAGAACAGAGCAACTGATATCACCTACAAAGTCCTATCTCATAAGAGAGCAAAGTGCTCCCACCAGGATTCGAACACATGCTGCAGGCCTCCAGCTGAATTTTAAGTTCACTTCCTTTGCCATCCAGTTTTTCATTGATATTTAGTGAAAAATTGGTGCTATAGAACATGATTTTCCCACATCATTCTCACTGAAAAAATGCATTGTGGGAAACATATTTCCACTGAAACACTGGAAAACTTCATAAATTTTTTGTATTAAAATTTTACTATTTAAGTTTTTTCCTCCGACATTCAGTGAAAAATAGCCACTGAAGATTTTACAATGATTTTTCATTGAAAATAGTAATTTTTTTAGTAATGTAATCTCAATTATTAATGGAAGGCAAATTCGAACAATTATATATAGTTCAAGGACAAAATTAACATTTTCCCTTTAAAAATGATCAGAGTTAAATTTATATAAAAAAATCATTTTTATATAGGTGTATGGATGTGTTAACTATCTGTGAATCAATCAATCACTATGACTGTACGTATATGCATACAAAAACAAAAGAAAAGGAGAAAATTGAAACATGAGTTACTGGGATATAATTAGTGAAAAGATGAAAGTAATAGAATTATAGAAGTCAACACATACAGAATGAAAGCTAAGTTGCTACCACGGATTTACACATTAGTACGTTTCAAATTGAATTGGGGATGGCAGCATAATTGAAGACCTTACTGTAATAAGAAAGCTGGTCATTTAGATATATTCCGCGATTTACTGATAGTAGTGTTGAGGACCGAAACTACTAACTCCAATAGTCTGACATAAGTCGGGAAACTAAATATAAAAAAAAGAAAGCTGAAAAAGACATGCATGGATGAATGGGCCCGACCACTTCTAGAAAGACACACACATATATATATATAAGATTTGGAATTGACTCGTCTCCCAATTGTTTTGTAGGATTTACCTTCATTGTTTACACCAAATTAAATATGTTGATGAATATATCATAAATTATAATTGAAAAATAAAATAAAAATATTCTTCAAGGTGTGAATATCTCGCTCTCTTTAAAGATATTCAAATCTACTACGGTATAATTTTTACCGGTCCATCATTAGTATAGTACACTTGAGTACTTGTCCCCTTCATGTTATAACAACTCAATAACGTCGTGTCGCTCAAACGATTCCGAACTAGTTGAAAGAACATGTTCCTTCAACATAAAATTCTTTCTTTTGTAGTGAATAAGTTGGAGATTTAGAATATTTTTTCTTTCTCACAACTCTCTCTTTACTACACACCAGCCTCACTTTACAATATGTTTATACACTACACACATTTTTTTGTGTGAATTTTTACATGAACTATCATGTGTTTGTGTTTTCTACCTGAACTATCACTAACTATTTACTAAAACATACCTGAACTATTAAGTATTTCTGTTTCCTACCTGAACTATCACCGACTATTTATCAAAACACACATCGACTACTATTTGATGGTGCTGGATACTCTTAAAAAAATGATACTTCAGATGTATTTTTGACCATTATCTTTTTTTTTTTGAATTTTTAATTAATTCCTTTAATTATCCGCGTGGAGTGCCATTTGACACCATTTTTAACACAAAAAAATCTTAATTTTTTGAATTATTAATTAATTCCTTTAATTATCCGCGTGGAGTGCTGTTTGGCACCATTTTTAAACACAAAAAAGTACACCACGCACCATCAGATACTAGTCGAGGTGTGTTTTGATAAATAATATGTGATAGTTTAGCTAGAAAACTCAAACACCTGATAGTTCAGGTGTGATATCACAAAAAAGTTATACTTTAGGTGTGTTTTTGACCATTATCTCTTATTTTTTTCAATACAACACATGGAAGAAATGTTGGTTACAAAGATGCAGGAAACGAAAAGTATAAGTAACTGTTAAGTATCAAGAACTGAAATTACAATTCAACAACAAACTGAAAATTACACGGAAGTTGAAGTATAAACTGGAACTGTTTGTAGTATGCTGAGTCGAGTGTTTGCACTCTGTCTTTAAGAAAATATTGCCCCGTATGTATCCTTTCTACGTCCTGGACAATTGTCTCCCAAGATAAAACAGCAAGTGAACAAATGAGCAAAGAAAACTCAAGTGTTACCGTGAAGAATTTTGAGTAATGAAATGATGCTGGAAGGTAGTAGGAAGACTGAATTCTGTTTCTGTTTTTGTATTTTCGTGTACCTTAACAATGGTGACAAGGGTCCTTTATATAGTTGGAGAAGAGGCTTATGAACTGCCCACATTACTGGCAATTTAGGAAGAAGCACAACCCACAGCCCACGACCCGTGACTGGACGGAACGGGCGGGCGGCGGCGGCGCGCGTGTGGGCTTTCCTCAAACCGAAGCACATCTAGGTCCTCCCTCCTTTAAACACATGGGATACCCCTTGGGGTCCCAAACCCAAGCCAACTTTGAGACTTATAAACAAAACAATTCTTTCTTCCTCCACCGATGAGGGAGAATTGATCCCATACCACACTTTTTCATGCTTCAAACACCTCACTTCGTGGACCAATATCTCTTTCATTTCTCAACGAAATTTGACGATCCTTGGCCCTACGGTCATCTACTTACTCAGTAGATTATGCATGTGTGAAGAACCGAATTCTCCAACACGCGGAACACTAGTGTTTAAGCCGTTAAAGTTGGTCGGTCGCAACTCCCGCCAAAGGCAAATTTCCAACAAGAAATACCATTATTTATCTGTCTAGAATTCGTCCATAGATTAAATACAAGGAAAGTATTGGATTAATAAGTGAGGTAGAACATGGGAATGAGATAACAAGATTTAAGTTGGTAATTAATAGAATGAGTTACGCCATCACTTTTTTTGTCAATTTATGACCACTAACATGAAAAAATACAATACACTTTTATATTTTAATTTTATATTAAAAGGCATAAACACCAATAATAAATATATTCAAATAATTTATCTTAGTAATTTGTACAGACATATTTACCACTTACTTAAGTAATATGTATTCCGACTTTAATTTCTACTCCCTTCGGTCATTTTTACTTGTCCATTATATTAAAAATAGATTTTCACTTTTACGTCACTTTTAGCATATTAAGAGAAGATAATTTTTTTCTTGTTTTACCTATAGTATTAATTACTCATATTAAATTATTTTTCAAGTCCATTAAAATTATGCACCAGTTTATGAGTATCATGATAAATTATGCAATTCATTTCTTATTTCTTAATAGGTGTACAAAATCGATAGTGGACCGTAAAAGTAAACGGAGGAGTTATTTCTTAAGATTAAACTGATTCATTTGATATGTTGGGATACAATTGTTGTAGGGAACGGGAAGTAAATAACTATTACAATAGTAGAAAGGATAAACAAACTATTACAATAAAATTGGAAATCAAAACCTTACAAACTGCTTGTGTGATTTGCTGAGTCGAGTGATGACACTCTGTATTTAAGACAAGAATGCCCCGTATATCTCCTTTTACGGTATTGAGAATAGTCTCCCAAGATACAACCATAACTTTAACAAGTGAGCAAAGGAAACTCAAGTGTTACTCTTGAAGAACTTTGAGTATAGTGACATTGCCAGAGAGGAAGAATATGAAATCAGAAAATCTGGAGAATTCTCTAAGTGTTGAGTGTAGTGTGTTTCAATTGAGCCAAATGCCTCAATTTATAGTGTAAGTAGAAGACCCCTTAACTAGCCAACTAATGGCCTTCAATAGCCATGTAATTGCACTTGATTGAGGGGTTACATTCAGCCAAATAATGGCTGAATTCATGTGGCAAGTAATGGAGAATCAATGCTCCAAAACCAGCCCAAACGTAAGATTTTTCCAACTTCCCGTCGCAACATTCTGCCTCCGAAGCGCAGCGAAGCTGTGAATCAGCGCCGCGGCTCCAGTAGCTGACCAACCAATTTGTGCCGCGATTATTTCCGACTCGTTTCATTTTACACTTTGTACACTTCTTCCTTCATTTACCAACGTGGAATACTTTGTCATTTGGCCAATAACCGTCTATAATTCTATGTCTCAAACGTATTACATACGTACCAATATCTCTTTCACTAATGAAATTTGCGATACTTGGCACTATGTGTGCACGTGTGTGGAAACGACATTTCCGACGTGCGGGTCCAATAGTTCGAGTCATAAATTAATGGAATATACTTATTTCCACATTTAGTAAATTTCCAACAATCCCCTCTTGAAAGAGATTTTGGCGCACACACATGGTGTCTTTTCTAGCAATCTTTTAGCGGACCGATGTTGCATCTGGATAGGTAGCATACGCTTTGAACCTTCCATAGTTGAATACCATCGGAGTTACTTACTGTGCGGTGAACATGATGTCTTGAACCATCAGTATTTAGTATAAGCCAAGTCAACGGTACCAACACAACAACTTCCTCTACTCAGTTCTTCGTAATGTTTTGTCCGTTGTGGCCGTGAACACTTCTTGGTTTCTTAAGTGCGTTCATTTGAGGCTGCCTGTCCTCGCACTTAAATAGATGGTCTCCTACAAGGTATCCTGCTATACCCCACTTTACAAGTGTTAGGAACCATTAAAAATTTCCCCAAACCTAACCTCAACCGGTGAGGATTATTAAAAGTTTTGGAAACTTAACCTTCACCCATACTGCAGATAGCACTTATAGTCTATCGCGCCAAAATGACTTTGGATTTGGTATTTCTTTGCAGAAATCACTATTCGAAGTGCTCATGCTTCCACCGAAGCGATCAACTGGACCTTTACAACTTAGTTTTCCTATTGAACCTAATTCCTGGGATCTCCAGTTATTAAGGTTGGATTACCATCGTATTGGTCCTTATACTTTGGGTTTTAAGCCCATTCCCCTAGACATGCAGAACATCTGATCCTCGAGTAAGCCATTTGTCAGTGGGTCATCTATGTTATCCTTTGACTTTATGTAATCAATGGATATTATACCCGTGGTGATCAGCTGCCTAACGGTCTTATGTCTCCGTCGAATATGACGAGACTTGCCACTGTACATAGAATTTTGTGCCCTTCCTAGAGCTGACTGGCTGTCGCAGTGGATAATTATAGAAGGTACGGGTTTGTTCCAATAAGGAACATCCTTTAAGAAGTCGTGAAGCCACTCAACTTCTTCTCATGCTTTGTCTAAAGCGATAAACTCCGATTCCATCGTGGATCAGGCGATGCAAGTTTGCTTAGAGGATTTCCAAGACACAGCCCCACACCAATTGTAAATACATACCCACTGGTGGACTTGGTGTTCTCTATATCAGATATCCAGTTTGCATCACTGTACCCCTCTAGTACAACTTGATATCTCGAATAATGTAACCCGTAAGTTAGCGTGTATTTTAGGTATTGAAGTACTCAATTCAATGCCTTTCAGTGATCGTCACTCGGATTATGGGTAAACCTAGCCAACTTGTTGACTACATAAGCAATATTAGGTCGGGTGCCGTTTGTTATGTACATCAAACTACCGATCACCTGTGCATATTGCTCCTGGCATATGGGTGCACCACGATTTTTATCAAGCTTTTGATTTCTATCTATTGGTGACTTTATAGGCGAACTGTCTAACATCTCGAACTTTCTCAAAACATCCTCGATGTAGTGAGACTAAGATAAGACCAGTCCGTCAGACGTCTTAGAGATTTTTATCCCTAAGATGACATCTGCGATACCCATATCCTTCATGTCGAAGCATTGTTTCAACATGTTCTTAGTCTCTAGAATTATGCTAGGATTGCTCCCTGTGATCAACATGTCGTCTACATACAGACATATCATAACAAACGAGTCAGAGTTACCTTTCATGTAGACACATTTGTCACACTCATTAATGGCGAAACCCTTCGTTAGTAGAGTACTATCAAATTTTTTTGTGCCATTGCTTCAGGGCTTGTTTCAGCCCGTACAGAGATTTGACAAGCCGATATACTTTCTTCTCTTGCCCTTGAACCACATACCCATCGGGTTGGTCCATATAAATTTCTTCTTCTAAATCACCATTTAGGAAGGCTGTCTTTACATCCATTTGATGTATCTCAAGGTCACGCAACGCTGCGATAGCAATGAATACCCGTATGAACGTCATCCGAGATACCGGTACCGGGGAGTATGTGTCAAAGTAGTCAAGACCTTCTTTTTGCCGATAGCCCTTGACTACCAACCTGGCCTTGTAGTTATCTATAGACCCATCTGCGTTATACTTTAGTTTGAGTATCCATTTACAACCCAATGGTTTATTTTCCGGAGGAAGATCAACCAACTCCCAAGTATGGTTATGCAGAATGGAGCCTATTTCACTCTCAATAGCTTTTTTCCAGAGAGGTGCCTATGGAGTTGACAATGCTTCAGCAATTGTCCTTGGTTCAACATCAACCATATAAGCTACAAAGTCAGGACCGAAAGATTTATCCTTCCTGGCCCTTTTACTTCGCCTTAGTTCCATCTCTGGAGTCTCCAAGTTCTGAGAATCTGGAACACTAGATTCCGGATATTCACCACCTCAAGATCCACTAGATCTGAACCATCTAGATCCGGGCTGTCAACGACTCCCGGTTCCTGAGAGTTTTGTTCATAACTTCGTTTGCGAGAGGTTATGTCTTTTTCCTTTCTAGGAAAGGCACCTTCAAAGATTTGAGCATTCCTTGATTCCATGATTGTACCCCCGTGGATATTTGGAATATCTGACTTATGCACTAAGAAGCGATAAGAACTAGTGTTATTTGCATATCCTATGAATATGCAATCTACAGTCTTAGGCCCAATCTTGACCTGCTTTGGCTTGGGTACTTCAACCTTTGCCAGACAACCCCACACCTTTAAATATTTATAGGTGGGTTTCTTTCCCTTCCATGATTCATATGGAGTTTTGTCCTTACCCTTATGTGGGACTCTGTTAAGAATCGTATTAGCGGTAAGGACAACTTCTCCCCACATATTTTGAGGAAGACCGGAATTGATGAGAAAGGCATTCATCATTTTCTTCAATGTGCGGTTCTTACGTTCCGCCACACCATTCGATTGAGGTGAGTATGGAGCCATCGTTTGATGAACAATGCCTTCTTGGGCTCAATATTCCTCAAATGACGCTACATATTCTCCCCCTCTATCGTTACGAATGAATTTAATCTGCATGCTTAGTTGGTTCTCAACTTCTGCTTTGTAACGTCGGAACGCTTCAAAGGCTTCATCCTTACTTTTCAACAAGTAAAGGTAACAATACCTTGTGCTATCATCAATGAATGTCACAAAGTACTTGTTTCCCCCTCTAGTTTGTGCAAACTTCAAATCACACATATATGTGTGAATAAGTTCTAGAGGAGTGGTATTTCTTTCGACGGATAAAAAATAAAGCTTTGTGAGTTTTGCCTCTACGCACACCTCACACTTAGGTTGAGGGTTTACGTCGATAGATGGCAACAACTCCAACTTTACCAACCTTTGGATGATCTTGTAGTTGACATGCCCTAATCTATGATGCCATAAATTAGAGGGCTCAAGCAAGTAAGATGAAAAGGCTTAAATATTATTGCTTTTACGTAATATAGACATGGTGTTCACTTTGAAGAGGCCTTCACAGATGAATCCTCTTCCCACAAACATTCCATTCTTAGTGACTACAAATTTATTAGACTCAAACACTAGCCTAAAACCAGCATTAACCAATAAATGACTTGAAATTAAATTTCTTCTAATCTCAGGAACATGCATCACTTCCTTCAGAGTGAGCTCCTTTCCAGAAGTCATCTTCAGGACTACCTTTCCTACCCCCAGTACGTCAAAGGAAGCGTTGTTGCCCATGAACAACTTCTTATTTGTAACCGGTGTATAAGTGGAGAAAGCATCTCTGTTGGAACAGATGTGTCTTATAGCACTTGTGTCCATCCACCATTGCATAGGATTCTCAACTAGGTTTGCTTCTAGCACCACCGCTAAGAACTCCTCAATCATGTCATCCAGAAACTGGTCCTTGACAACGTTCACCTGAGCCTTGCCCTTCTCTTGTTGCTCAGTCTTGAGCTTACGACAGTCCTTGATCATATGACTAGGTTTCCCATAGTGGTGACAGTTTCCTTTGAACTTCTCCGTTGCTTGGGTCTTGCCGTCGTTCTGGAACTTGCGCTTCTTGCTTTGGTTCCCTTTGGACTCAACCAGATTTGCCTTTGCCTCAGCGGGTTGTTTACCCCTAGGCAAGACCTTCTTATTATCTTCCTGAATTTGGAGTTTGATAATAAGTTCTTCAAAGGTCAGTTCCTTTGTCTTGAGCTTTAAGTAGCTCATAAACTCATTCCACGAAGGAGGTAACTTTTCAATCAGTGATACAACCAAAAACTGCTCGTTTGGCTTCATACCTTCCAAATCCAGGTGATGTAAAATCATTTGGAATTCCTGGACTTGGGAGATCACTGTCTTACTATCCACCATTTGAAATTTTAGAAATTTCCCAACGATTAATTTCTTAGTACCTGCATCTTGTAAGTTATACTTCTTTTGTAGCTTATTCCACAACTCTTTGGCGGTGCCAACGGTGCAATACACCGTGTAGAGAGGGTATGACAAGCAGTTCAATAAGTAATTCTTACACATGAAATCACTATGACTCCATGTATCAAGAACCATAATCATGCCATTAATGACATGGATACCTAGGCCCTCTTCACCAATTTCAGAAGGCGAAGGGTCCATTTCATCTCCAGCTTGTGGAGGATCTTCTGTTAGAAAACGTGTCATTCCCATAACAGTCAGATAGAAGAGCATCTTTTGTTGCCATCTTTTGAAGTTTGTCCCTATGAACTTTTCAGGGCGTTTATGGTGAAATCCAGTGGGTGTAAGAGCGGCAACATTCCCTTGAGTGGCAGCAAAGGCGTTGGATGAGCCTTGAGCAACCGAAAAGGTATTAGGAGTGCCTTGAGCAGTGGGGAAGGCAGAGGGATATCCTTGAGCAGCAGCAGCAGAATCAGAAGCAGTTTGATTTATACCAGTCATCTTTCTAACTTAGTTACTTACAACAAAATCTTGTCTTAAAATTATTGGGATACAATTGTTGTAGGGAACGAGAAGTAAATAACTATTACAATAGTAGAAAGGATAAACAAACTATTACAATAAAATTGGAAATCAAAACCTTACAAACTGCTTGTGTGATTTGCTGAGTCGAGTGATGACACTATATCTTTAAGACAAGATTATCCCGTATATATCCTTTTACGGCATTGAGCAATAGTCTCCCAAGATACAACAACAACTTTAACAAGTGAGCAAAGGAAACTCAAGTGTTACTCTTGAAGAACTTTGAGTATAGTGACTTTGCTAGAGAGGAAGAATATGAAATCAGAAAATCTGGAGAATTCTCTAAGTGTTGAGTGTAGTGTGTTTCAATTGAGACAAAGACTTCAATTTATAGTGTAAGTAGAAGACCCCTCAACTAGCCAACTAATGGCCTTCAATAGCCATATAATTGCACTTGATTGAGGGGTCATGTGGCAAGTAATGGAGAATCAATGCTCCAAAATCAGCCCAAACGTCAGATTTTTCCAACTTCCCGTCGCAACATTCTGCATTCGAAGCGCCGCGACGCTGTGAATCAGCGCCGCTACTCCAGTAGCTGACCAGCCAATTTGTGCCGCTGCGCAGCCTGGGAGGGGCCGCGGCGCTCCGGCTCCGACGGTGTGGCGCTGCGATGATTTTCGACTCGTTTCATTTTACACTTTGTACGCTTCTTCCTTTATTTATCAACGTGGAATACTTTGTCATTTGGCCAACAACCGTCCATAATTCTATGTCTCAAACATATTACATACGTACCATTATCTCTTTCACTAATGAAATTTGCGTTATTTGGCACTACGTGTGCACGTGTGTGGAAACGGCGTTTCCGACGTGCGGGCCCAATAGTTCGAGTTATAAATTAATGGAATATACTTATTTTCACATTTAGTAAATTTCCAACATGATATACATACTAGCTATTTCTTCGCTAGTATTGCACATGTAGGCAATGTGAAATTAAATACTTAATCCACCACGCGCAATAGATTCTTGATTTTTACGCCAAAACGTTAGTAAATATTTTGCTATTAATTCCTAACACTGTTCATTATCCTAATTAGAAGAAAATTTTACCCTATACCTGTCAATGCTTCTTTTTAAGTCTTAGAAAATAGATATGTTAGGAATTCTTTTTATTCCAAAACAAATAAACAATTCTTCAAAGAGTCGCGCTAATATCTGCTTCTGGATCTACTTTCTTTTAATATGTATTGAAATTTAAAATCTTATCTAAATTGATCACCTCTAAACCAAATAGAACATATCTTACAAAAGTTTTTTTTTAATTATCTGCAGAAGTAATAAAATTTCTTTCTTTGTCGATTATTCATGTTCAACAGTATCTTATCAAGGCCGATAGCCCGTTTGCCCAAGTTTTTAAAAGACTAAAATTGTTTATTTTTTAATTTAAGAAAATACTTCTTTTAGAGAATGTATATGTTTGACCAATATTTGTAAAGAAATAGTATCAATTATAGCAGAAGCTGTTTTTCAGCTTTTACTTCAGAAGTTTAAGAAAATTATTTCTTCTTAAAATAAGTGCTTTTAATTTTTTAGGACAAAATTACCCATATTAAATTAAAATTAGTAGTAACTTTCTTTTTCCGTAATTAGACACTTAATCGTACTTTTTAAAAATATTCGTCAAGCGCAACTATTAATCTCCAAAGCATTTTCGATAAAATGTATTTTTCAAGATAAGCTGATGTCCACGATATCGAAGAGTCGGTATAAGAAAAAAACTACGTGGATTAATCACATAACAGACGATTACTAGAAGACTCAGCAGTATGCGTTTTGTCGCATGTCTGAATGTAACAAAATTAGAAGAAGCCTTACGGAAATAGACGGATCAAATGCCTTAATCACTTGAAGACTGGACAAATATAGTCTCATAGTACTTTTTTTTTGGTTTTGTGTGACAAAGAGAGGTTAAGATATTTAAGGAGTAGCGTGCAATGTGTATAGGAAGTATATAGGCATATTATTACACGTGTTAATTAGAACACAAAAGCCTCTTAAAAATCTAACTATTTAATTTTGACATATGGGCTATTAAATAGGATTTAAAAGGGAGTAACATATATAAGTCATGACCTACATACTCCCAACATTAGTTGGGGGTCTCGAACGTTAAAAACTTCATAAAAGAATATAATATGAAGCCACCTATTCTGAATGTATTTCTTTTCACACAGAATGATACTACAGTTAAATTTCTCGGTAACAACCATCGTTTAATATTTTACTATATCTAAGTTTTCTTTGTAAAAGAGTTTTCATGTTATATAATATTTGGTTAAAGTAGCCAAAAAATATCTAGAGTAACATTTTGTTAAAGTAGTCAAAAAGTATCTAAAGATTTGACTGTATTTTGAAAGACCTATTATTACGTTGAATTCAGGTAAATCTAGCGAAAAGTATAATATACTATAAAAGAGAAAAATATATATAAGTGATAAAAATAGTTGTGATTTATAAGCTTTTGCACTTTTCGAGCAAGCTTCAAGCTCGATCGACCTAATTAACAGCGAAAACTAGGCCATGTAAAAACTTGAAAGAAAAAGGAAAAATATTTATGTGAGTTAAAGGTGTATATTCCAAAAAAAGTCAATTATGTCTATTGTATTAGCAAATATTCTCCGAATATTCACAGTATATTTTGTAATATATATAGTTGTACAGATGTTGATTCATAATACAATAAAAATCCTAACTTACCTTAAATTGTTGATTCCTAATATAATAAGAATTCTAAGTTATCTTAAATATACATCTATCATAATTACAAAATATACTGTGAATGCTAGAGAAGATCCCTAGTTGAGCAGCAGGAAAATAGGAGAACAAGGCCGGGGTAATAAAGAATTGTTGCCAAAAAGTCAGGACGTGGGGGAGCAAGTTTTGATCCCGACACATCCACTGCACGATCCTTTTGAGCTGTAGTTCTGGGATTTACAAGGGGGCGGGAATTCTTTGTTAGCTTTAGACTAGCAATCCGGTTCAAAGCCAGTAGCACGATAAGGCTTATATTTTCCATAGGTTCTTCATACATTGATCAGAAAAGTGCTTTGACCAACGCGCTTCCTTCCTCTCCCGGCTATCACTTCTCCTGCCTATCATATGCGAGCTACTCCTCTCCAACTTTATAGTCAAGCAAGTGGCTTCAGTGGTAAATATTTTTTGGTAATGGAGCTCGTTTTCACGTCAACTACCCAAAATATCAGTGATACGGGTCAAATTTGAGCAAAATAGTGATAGATTATTTATTATTTTTTCTTTACTTTCCATTTTTAGTTACAGAACTCTCAATCAATCAACTTCAGTTAAATCTGTATATCTTTAAGTGAATCATTTATAGTTAAAGGAAATAATATACCGAAGACTTGTTAAAGGAAGTACTGAACTTTTTGTTTTCTTCATAATTGGTCGCTAGTGGTGTTTCATTTTCCCCTTCACATTTTCTCTCATTTGTCTGTTCAAAGTGAAGCACCGTGTTTTGATAATAGCCATGGAAGCATCAACAGTTAAACATAGATGGGACTTGTATACATACATTGTACTTAATTATAGTTAAGTGATAAGTATCTTGACTTTAATTTCTAATCTTTGTAGTTAGGGTTGTTTGTTTCAAAGTAAACATGCATAGTAACATAGTGCTGGATGATATAGAAATGGTTTTGAGACTAACTTAACCCAAGAGCTAGGGGTCCATCGTTCAAAATCGCAAAGAGTTGATGTGGGATTCAACATACCACCCACTTGCAAGCCTACAAACAGGAGCATGGATACATTTTATGTGGGCTCAACATAGGATAAATTAAAAATTGAGATGAGTGGTCTAGATACCATGAAAAACAAAATGAACATTAGGTCTAACTCAATTCGAAAACTAGGTCATGATGATTGTCTAAGACTATATAAGAAAACCGTTTGATCCCTAAGAGCTGATATGAGACTCAATAACACCCCTACATGCGAGGTCAATAGCGTGGATAATATGATATAGCCCCAACATCGGGTAAATTAAGAAAGATGTGTCTAATTCAACTTTAAACGCTAGCTCATAAAGTGAGAATTGTTCAAAATTATATAAAGAGACCGACTACATATGAGTCTGTAAAAGAAAGAAGACTAAAAAGGAAAGAACATAGGCGATTCAAATAATGGATACATGAAACTTTGCAGTATGTGTTTTGTCGAATGTTTGAATGCAATAAAACTTGAAAAATTCTTATGGAAATTGACAGATCGAATGTGTCAATCATCTGAAGACAAGACAAATAGTTTGATAGTATTATTTTTTGTGAGACAAAGAGAGGTTAAGATATTTTTAAGGGTAGCTAGCAATGAGCAGTAATTAGGCATAGTCACAATATATTTCAGTTAGAAAACCCTCATAGGAATAACGTACTATATGGACATATAGGCTATTAGCATTAAAAAAAAGTAACATATGTGACCAACATAGTTACCCACCCTCCCAACATTAGTGGCTCCCCCTTTCTCTATCATTCAGATCTTGGCCTGCTAGCATTTCAATTATGATCAAACGTTAAAAACTTTAGAGAAGAATATGAAGCAACTGATTAATTGATTCGACTCTAAATGTAAGGACCAAAAGTCACATATATATACACTTGCATTATAATGATAACGGGACTAAGATCACGTCTCTTAACTATAGGTTATGAGAATTTTAATTTGCATATTGTATAATTTCTTTTTCAAGTAATAACTTTTCTAGCTTCGAACTCACTCACCCGAAGACTTGAAGAACAGAAATAGGCCATTGACATCCCATAAATTAAACGAGGTGGAGTCACAAACACCCCATCCCCTCCCCGCACACCCACACCTGTCAATTGGAGTGTGAAAAACATGTTGGGAATAACGAAGAGTATTCCAATTCCCCTTCATGATCAATATTAGCGGAAAAATACAATGGAGACCCCGAAATTCTTTTCTGATATGAAAGATCAGTCACAGCTGCAATCACAAAGCATATTCAGAATTTCCGGATATCTTCCAATGTAAATACTATTTTGTGATTAATTAGCAAGAATAAATAGCAATAATGACACCGAGAATTTTACGTCGAAACCCTTCTGAATAAGAAAAAAAACCACGATAATCCTTCCACTATAACAATAATAATGTGTATACAACATCTTCTCAAGTTTTGACAAATACTTGAGGAATACACTTAAAAACTCTCACACTCACTAGTGTGGTAATCTCACAATTTCTCTACAAAATATTTCTAACAATTTTGTAGGAACTCTCTTTTTTCTTTGTCTCTTAGATTTCTCTAACTAAGAGGTATTCTCTATGTTTTTCCTCTCTATTTTGGTGTGTTATGAATGAATTATGAGCAACCTATTTATAGGAGTGAAAATGCTCCTCTTGATGTCATCCATGATATTACTATGTATGTAACTTTGTCAAACCATTCAATGGTAGGCTACCAAACTTATAGTTGAAACTTGTCAAACCATTCAATGGTAGGCTACCAACTATGGGATGGACCTTACAAATCTCCCCCTCCAGTCTCATACAGTTGAAGGAGGTATCTCCATTTTTCTTAGTTAGAACTCATCCCAGCAAGCTTGGAACACAACTCAAGCTTATGTCGAGGAATCACCTTTGTTAGCATATCTGTTGCATTCTTGTCTGTGTGAATTTTCTGCACCTGGAATAACTTATTTTCAAGTGCATCACGAGTCCAGTGATATCTGACATCTATGTGCTTCGTTCTATAGTGGTAAGTGGCATTTTTGTTCAGATCAATCGCACTCTGACTGTCACAATGAACCACATACCCTTCTTGCATCAAACCCAATTCTTGGAAAAAAGTCTTTAGCCATAACATTTCTTTCCCAGCTTCTGTAAGGGCGATATACTCTGCTTCTGTAGTGGATATAGCAATACATTTTTGCAACTTGGACTACCATGACACAACTCCCCTTGCAAAAGTAAACACATATCCAGATGTAGATATTCTGCCATCAATATCACCGGCCATATCTGCATCTGCATATCCTTCCAAGACTGGTTCTCCTTTCTCGAAGCTCAAACATATTTTTGATATCCCTTTCAGATATCTGAAGATCCATTTTACAGCTTCCCAGTGTTTCTTCCCTGGATTTGCAAGAAAATGACTAACGACTCCCACTGCATGAGCAATATCTGGTCTCGTACAAACCATTGTGTACATCAAGCTTCCAACCACTGAAGAGTAAGGAATATCCAACATCTTCTTCTTTTCTTCTTCTGAAGAAGGACATGACTTCTTGGTGAGTCTGAACTAGCCACCGGTGAAGAAGTTGGCTTTGCATCTTTCATGTTGAACCTCTCAAGTATTCGTTCAACATAGTTCTCCTGTGACAACCATAATCTCCGAGAAGGCCTGTCTCAGATAATTTCCATTCCTAGGATTTGTTTGGCTGCCCCCAAGTCTTTCATATCAAAGACTCCTGATAATTCTTTCTTCAGCTGATTTATCATCTTGACATCATGTCCCACTATTAAAATGTCATCAACATATAGTAATAAGATGACAATTTTTTCATTAGGAAATTGCTTGATGTAGACACACGAATCTGCCGATGTTCTCTTATAGCTTTGATCCATCATAAATGAATCAAACTTCTTGTATCATTGTCTTGGAGCCTGTTTTAGACCATACAAATTCTTTTGCATTCTACAGACAAGATGCTCTTTTCCTTTAACCTCAAGACCTTCAGGTAGCTGCATATAAATTTCTTCTTCTAATTCTCCATGAAGAAATACGGTTTTTACATCCATCTGCTCAATCTTAAGATCTAGACTCGCTGCTAATCCTAAGATTGTTCTGATTGATGACATTTTCACCAACGGAGAAAAATTTTCATCAAAATCGATCCCTTTTTTTTTACTAAAACCCTTGACAACTAATCGGGCTTTGTACTTTACCAGGTTTCCATGTTCGTCATCCTTTATTCTGAACACCCATTTATTTCTTAGGGCCTTCCTGCCTTTTGGAAGTTTTACCAACTCATATGTGTTGTTCTTCATGGGGGAATTCATTTCCTCCTTCATGGATCCATCCACTTGTCTTTGTACTTGTGAGCCACTGCTTCCTGGTAGTTCTATGGCTCCCCCTTCTTAGTTAAAAGGATATACTCTGATTGTGGATATCTTGTGGATGGGATTAGTCCTCTAGCTGACCTTCTGCGAGATTGTTCATTTTCTTGTTGCTGGTACTGCTCCGCCTGATTAATATCTTCTTATGCTGGTACATCTTCTTCAGCATCACTATTATCATTATGGGACATCTTAGCAGCTTCTTGCAATTCATCGTCTGACCATTGTTGTTCTGGAGGACACAACTCAATTTCAACCTTTTCTGGTTGACTATTTTCTTATCTTGCGCCTTCAATTGTTTGATCTTCATATAAAACCACATCTCGGCTTCTTATGACCTTCTTGTTAATTGGATCCCAAAGCCTATACCCAAACTATTCATCTCCATAAGCGATGAAGATACATAGGACTGCTTTATTGTCAAGTTTGGATCTTTGTTCCTTTGGCCCGTGCACAAATGCCTTGCATCCAAACACCTTCAGATGTGTGTATGACACATTTCTCCCTGTCCATACTCTTTCTGGAATATCAAACTTCAAAGGAACTGATGGAGATCTGTTGATCAGATAACATGCAGTCTACACTGTTGCTCCCCAAAATGGCTTTGGTAGCTTTGATGATCTCATCATGCATCTGACTCTTTCTATAATAGTGCGATTCATTCGTTCTGCTACACCATTATGTTGAGGAGTGCCGGGTAGCGTCTTTTCAGGCCAAATCCCATATTTAGAGCAATAATTTCTAAACTCATGAGAAGTGTATTCGCTTCATTGTCTGTTCTGAAACACTTTAACTGCTTCCCAGTTTCTCTTTCTACCATAGCATGAAATTGTTGAAAAAGTCCAAACACTTGGTCTTTAGTCTTTAGCATATAGATCCATACCTTTCTTGATGCATCATCTATGAAGGTTAAACAATATTTGGCTCCTCCCAAGGATTCAACTTCCATTGGACCACAGACGTCAGAGTAAACTCGCTCTTGTACCTCTTTTTTCTTGGCGGAGGAACTCTTAAATGAAACTCTATGTTGTTTTTCAAATAAGCAATGCTCACAAGGATCATATAGAGTACCTTTCTCTAAAGGAATGAACTTCTTCTTTGCGAGGAATTGCAGACCCTTTTCACTCATATGGCCAAGTCATTTATGTCATAGATTCGGTGAAGTATTGACTGCTACATTTATATTGTTGTTGCAAGCCTTACCATAAGCCTTGTACAATGAACAACATAGCTTTCCTTTCACAATGATCATCGACCCTTTACTGAGTTTCCATTTCTTACTGCCGAAATAACTTTCATACCCTTGCTCGTCTAATGCATTTACAGAGATCAGATTACGGCGCAAATCTGAAACATGCCTTACATTCTTTAATGTCAAATGATAACCGACATTCGTTTGAATACTTATATCTCCAATTCCAATATTTTGGAGCATACAGAATTACCCATCTTCACATTTCCAAAGTCACCAACTTTGTATGTGGTAAACATCTCTCTATTGGGAGTGATGTGGAAAGAAGCTCCAGAATCTACCACCCACTCAACCATATTGTCTCCAATGTGCAAATTTGGTGCGTGCATAAAGAGGTTTATGGGTTAGTGTCATATCACAAATTATGACATTGAGTATATGAAGGTCCTATAAGTTATCAAGATTTAAGTGAATTGGGATCACAAAATTAATTATGTGTGTGATTGATAAATTTTACGGAGGCAGGTCACTTAATTAAATTAAGTGACATGTGCATGGGAAGGCAAAGTGGCGTCAATAGAGGCTCCCCACTGCCAAAAAATTGGCAGGTGAGAGATCAAATGATGAGATTCCATGTTGGTTACAATTGAGAGATTATATTAGCCTTAGGAATTCTTAAAGACAAAGGTGCACACGTGAAGCAACATACCATTCTAACACTTAACCTTGGTTTCATTTTGAAAAAAAGAAGCAGCAGCCCTCTATTTTCGTTCATTTAGAAACAACAGGGTATTTGACTTATAAGTTGGAAAACCCACGAAGTAGTAGCATGGAGCAGTAGCTAAATTCGTTGGAAATTCGTATAGAGGCAACAACATTACATCAAACGTCCTCCTCCCCTTTTTAATATCAAGGTATGTTAATACAAATTATTTCTTTCTTTTAGCATGTTCCATGTAATAAAATATAACTGTGATATTGCTCCATAATTTATTCTGCTCCTAGTAGTTAAGAATATTCATGTTATTGATTCCTATGCTAAAAGCATGTCTAAATATGTTTCTAAGTCCTTACTGAAGCATATGGAAAAGATGTTGATTTTCCAATGTTAGGCAAAGGTATAAATGTATTATGTCATCCGTTGAGATTGGAATATTGTGTTATCATTCATGCATTTTTATTTGCATTGCATTCATATATTACCCTGGACCACTTGTGCTATGCACACTACTATATGGTAAATATTATATATATATGTACGGGGAATGGGAAAAGGGAAAGGCGTTATATACGCACACCACTTGCAGTTGGTACATACTATCACGAAAGAGCTCGAAGAGGCCAATATGATGTGATGATGTGATGCCGTTGTGTGGCGATATAACCTGATGCCCATAGAGGCGGTTATGAGAGGATTCCTGTGTGGACATTAGTATACTGCATTTGCATTATGCATATACTCATTAACCATTATATGGTATGATGCCCACAGAGGTTGTTATGGTAAGGAAGATGTCCGATGAGGCTGATGTATATGGAAACTGCATTGTGTATAACAATTAGACATATGTATTAGGGCCCTCAGAGGCATTTACTGCTGGTCAGCTGTTTCTGTTTCAGTTGTTGTATATCGTTGTTATGCTATTATTCATACCTGACATACTCAGTACATCAGTCGTACTGACGTCCCTTTTGTTGGGGGATGCTGCGTTTCATGCCCGCAGGTTCGATCAAGGAAGGTGACAGTTCACGTTAGTTAATTTCGAGTTCAGGGGATTTTTAGAGCACTCCCCTTGTTCAGAGTGTTGGTCTAATTTTGGTACGGTACTTTTGTTTGTATTTATGGGTATGGCGGGGCCCTGTCCCGACTTTTGATGTTTCTACTCCTAGAGGCTTGTAAACAAATGTCCTGTGGATAGTGGTCTTGTATGGCCTTGTCGGCCTTGATATGGGTATGTGTATATATAAGATGGTTACCTGATTTTCATAATTTTCTTTCGGCTAAGTCCGTAACTAATTACGATTAGATGTTGAATATTCGAATGGTGGTACCCGGCGGGTGGGATCCGGGTGTCCGTCGCGGCCCTCCGTTTTGGGTCGTGCCAAATAGGGCTCCCGACTTTGACGCTCTGATACTAGTTGTTGGAAATAACGAAGAGTATTCCAATTCCCCTTCAGGATCAATATTTGCGGAAAAATACAATGGAGACCCCGAAATTCTTTTCTGATGTGAAAGATTAGTCACACCTGCAATCACAGAGCATATTTAGAATTTTCGGATATCTTCCAATGTAAATATTATTTTGTGATTAATTAGCAAGAATAAAGAGCAATAATGACATTGAGAATTTTACGTGGAAACTCTTCTGAATAAGGAAAAAAATCACGGTAAACCTTCCAATATAATAATAATAATAATAATAATAATGGGTATACAATATGTTCTCAAGTTTTGACAAATACTTGAAGAATACACTCAAAAACTCTCACACTCACTAGTGTGATAATCTCACAATTTTCCTACAATATATTTCTAACAATTTTGTAGGAACTCTTTTTTTTCTTTCTCTCATAGATTTCTCTCACTAAGAGGTATTCTCTACGTTTTTCCTCTCTATTTTGGTGTGTTATGAATGAATTATGAGCAACCTATTTATAGGAGTGAAAATGCTCCTCTTGATATCATCCATGACATTACTATGTATGTAGAAGTCAAGTTTTACAACTTTGTCAAACCATTCAATGGTAGGCTACCAAACTTATGGTTGAAACTTGCCAAATCATTCAATGGTAGACTACCAACTATGAGATGGACCTTACACAACGTAATATACGGGCCCAATATCAGAAATATCAATAATTAAATTGGATCTGACCTTGATATCATATTAAGAAAAAGATTTTTAGGTCAAACTCAATTTCAAAAGCTATATCATGAGGTAAGGATAAATTCCAAAACGGATCTATGTGGAATAGTAACATATCTTATGTATTTGCAAAGTTTCTTCAATCAATTATCACTATGCATGCACGTACGTATCATTGAAAGTAGAACACATTACACAGAAACTTCAGCTTCGTTCTAAGTTACAAATCCACCCAACCTTTCATGTAGAGTGAATCTTAATTAGGAGATTATGCAATCACGCTTTTCTCATTTTTTACTTGATCACCAAATGACGTGTATTCTATCTAAGTTAGATTGCAGGGCTTATCGCGTTTTTTCTACTTCTGTTCTCAACACGCCCCCGTATCTGATTAATATGTTGTATAGCTCAATTATTTTTTTAAAAGAAAGAATGAGAAATTGATAGTACAAGTTATTATTCGGATATATATGAAAAAGTGAAAATACAATGAGTCAACGACGACTACATTGTAAAAGCTTAGTTGTTGCCACGGTATCACATAATTGTACGTTTCAAATAGAATTGGGGAGGGCAACATACAGTACGTAGTTTAATTAAATAGAGAATAGAAACAAGAAATGAGTTTAATTACTGTAAAAGGGAAGCTGAAAAAGACATGGAAGAATGGCGAGCGACAACTTCTAAAAATGTAAAAGATTTGGAAATGACTTGTGTCCCATATGTATATTTGATTCAACATGATATCTTCCAAATTAGTCCTGTTCCACATGTGAACTTTGTCTCCTTTGCATAATCAAGATTAGGGTTTTGGTCCCCTTTTTATCTGAAAATTTACATGTCATGTTAATATTCATATAAACACATGCATTTTTGTAAAGTTTTTTCGGTTGCATCGTATCGTCCTATGAACATCTACACTCCTTTAGGAATTAGTAGTACATAGTATCTCAGTTTATTTTGGGAAAAATAATTAATGCTGTTTATCATCATGTTAAGTAACAGTGCAAATTAAACTGCAAATGGGGAGGACTAAATAGGCGGGTGATGGGACGGAGGTGGTTGCTCCAAATCGAATAGTAGAAGGGTAATTAATTTGACCCAAATGAAGGGAATGGATAATTGACTTAGAGATAATTTTCCACGTGACATGCCAGGTAGAATCCACATGGAAAATTAGTCAAAATATTTTTACCTTAAGCCTAACTCAAACTAAAAAACTAGCTCAAAGGGAGGAGGGTTGCCCAAGTGAGTCCAAGAATCTCATCCATCCCCGATGTGGAATTTCATCTTCATCCCCCCTCCTCCCCCCAACATTTCACTATTTGTGTCCTCCAAACAAGTTAATTAGATAGAGCTTAATGGGACAATTTGCAATAAGTTGATGAAATGAAGAAGGTGAAAGAGCTAGGATTGTGCTAGAAAAGGCCGTCATGACTGTTTCGAGAAAAAGAGGGGCTTCAGGATCGTATAATTTTTAATTGAAAGAAGTTGTTCTTTTGATTTTTGGTATTAAAACTCACGCATACAAGCTGATGCAATAAAGAGTATACATACACGCTAGGATTAGGCTTGTAACGTCCAGCGGATCCTTTACTCTTAACTCATTAGAGTTCTAAGGACTATAAGATTCATATAGACTAAATCCTAATGGCTAAGCATGTGGCATTTAATCTATCTAATTCTAATCAGGTTGGCTTACATGATGATCATTAGGGGTAGATGGACCGGGTTGGTTCTAGTTTCTCAAATAACAAACCAAATCAATTGTGTCGGGTTTCTAAATCTATAAATCAAACCAAATCAACAAACGTCGGATTTTTCAACTTCGGGTTTTCTCAGGTTTTTCGGTATTCTCGGGTTGTTCGGGTTTTTCCAGTAAAGTCTTCATACAAAATATACAACTTGTGCTTCAAATATTTATTTAGTCCTAGTAAGATACAACTATCTAATAAGGTATTCTTAAGAAAATGACACAAAATGTGAGATGAGTGATAACATTGTTTTAATATTCAACAAAAAAGATAGTAAAATCGCGAAGCTATAATGATAATGATCATAATGTAAAAGTACTAAAAGAAAAAAGTACGATTAATTATTAAATTACATGACTATATATTAAAGAAAAATTAAATTAAGTTATATTTTTTCACTGTGTAAACCAATGCAAAACTAATAATACGTAGTAATAGATATCCAACATTATTGTTATTCCTAGTGTTAGAATTGAATTTATTTTGTTAACATTAGTATTGATTTGGGTTTTATTTAAGTTACTAACATTAATAGACTATAAAACTTATTGGACAAAAATTCTAAGTTCAAGCTTGAAATAATATGTTAAAAGATAAAAACTGTGAAAAAACTTAAGAAATGTTTATAAATTACATTATAAATAAAAAATTTTATGTATAAAATACTTTAAAAATTGTTTACATGTAAATCAAACCAATTGTTTACTTTAATTTTTTTTTTGGTTCGGTTTGACTTTTTTTGGTTAAAATCAAAGCAAACCAATTATGGCTGGGTTTTCTTTTTCAATACCAAACCAAGTCAAACCAAACCACTAATCGGGTTTTTCTCTCAGTTTGATTCGGATTATCGATTTGGTACGGTTTGTCGGTTTTCTTTGTACACCCCTAATGATCTTTAGCGGAGACCAAAGAGGGTTATTTTTGGACTTTTAGGTAATATCGGTGGCATTTTTGTTTGGATAGTATAATTAAGGCGCGCAAATTTAAACATTTTTGAATAGTAGAGAACCAATTCGACCCTTTTCCCTTTTAACTTTTTTAAATAGTTGAGGATCAAATTTAACCCTTTCCCTTTTAATAAAGGTCAAAGATTTTTTTTTCCGCTTAACGTTCAAACTCACCGTTAACAATTAACATTATGTGATTCTTTTTCTATTTGCATAGATTTTGATGGATAAAATTACCCAATAAAATTCACATACTTACGGGTAACATCAACATGCTTTTGTGTTGTTGTGTACCTATTATTATTAAATGTTTATCTACGTACCAGACATATCTCTTTTTTATAATATGATCCATTTCTTCAGGTATACTTTCTCTTTTCATACAGATCGATATATGTCTGCACATTCTCATGATATATACAACTCATTGAAAGAATGAATCTTGGACCTAACTCAACCCCAAAAACTAGTTTGTAGGGTGAGGATTGTTCAAGTCCATATAAGGAGTCCATGTTCCCATTTCATTTCTGATGTGGGACTCTTAACACTCCCCGCACGCCCAGACCTCGTCAACTGGAGCGTGAACAATATAATTTGGGGGCCCAACATCGTTAAACAAAGAATTGGAATGGGCCTGACTCTGATACCATGAAAAAATGGATATTGAGCTTAACTCAACCCCAAAAGCTAACTTGTATGGTGATGATTGTCCAAGTCCATATAAGGAGTTCATGTTCCCATTCATGCAAAGAATGGACCTTGGGCCTAACTCAACCCAAAAACTAGCTTGTATGGTAAAGATTGTTCAATTCCATATAAGGAGTCCATATTCCCATTCCATTTCCGACGTGAGACTCTTAACACCTATAACCTTCAACTTGGCTTAGGAACTCGAACTAAAAGGATATTAAATCTTCAAATATAAGTTTTTGCCTCCAAATTTTTGTTGTCCTTAAGGATATTATTATAAACTTCCCAATTGATTTCTTGGTCAACAGGAAGTTAAAAGGAGTTAGAACAGCAGTTACATGAAGTCCTCAACCTTATCATTTGTATTGTCTTTCTTTTTTGTGCAAAGCTGTAACATGAAGCAAATAGAAAATATTAGTTAATCTTCTTTGCTAATCAAACTGAAGACAAATAGATGTGGAACAATTTTTTTTTTATTGGCACAGGGAAAAGAAACATTTTTTTATTCGAACTGAAGAAAAAACAGATATCTATATGTCCTTAATATTTCTTATTATAAAAAACACGATAGATTCATTTAAAAATAGCTTAAATACAAAACAACAAATAGGTCAAATAACATGATGCAAGATGTACTAGTAAATATAATAATTTATAAAAACCATTTGACGTTCTTTTGGTGCACTAAAGTTTATTCTCCGATAATTCCTCTTTTATATTCAAGTTGTTCACAGTACTGCTTCAAGTTGTTGAAACATGGTAACGTGTTTAAAAGTTAAATGCAACAAATGACATGTTAAACCATATAGTGATAAATATATAGAGAGATCTAGGATTAAACTTGATAGAATTAACCTTTTAAAATTATTAATACTGACCACATTATAATTTTGTTTATTCCCAGTAGTAAGTATTGGAACATTTCTGCTGTTCGACCCAGTGGATAAAAACTGCATCTGCCATAACTGATAGTGTATGATTCTTTTTATATGGAATGTCGGTACATATAAGTTAAATTATTCTCGTTAGAGTTTAAGTTATATAAATTACTAGTATAAAGAAATATTTACATTATAATTTCACCCAAAGAATACTTACAAGGAAGTCTTCTTAAAATATAATTTAAGTTTAAAAATAAATTAAATTATCTGTTACATAATGCAAAAATAATCTTATATTAAGATATGAGTATATATCTTGAACTATTGTCGTTACAAACGAGATATATGGTGATGAAAATCATCATGCCGTTAAAGTCAAATATCTCAAGAGCATCTTTAGATCAAGCGGCTAGGACTATACAATCAGTACGGATATCTTTGCTCCCCTAAACGTCGGCCCAGGATAAATGGACCACATCCAACCCATATTGATGAAACAATCAAAGAATAAACGGGTAGGATTAAAGATAGGGAGACACATAGATGGATATAAAGTACATTCAACGGGTTTAACTGAACCTCGTATATTCTACACTATAAAAATCTACTCCGTATTCAAGTTATTTAAGTTAGATGTATTCAACTTATTCAATTTAGCTGTTTTGTAGTTATTTTTATATTGTATTCAATTTATTATATTTAAAAGTTTGTATTAAAAAAAAACATTCAACAAAACGGAAAAAATACTTTCTTAGGAAGGATTCCCTTTACTGGGGGTGAGACTATTATACCAACTACAGAAGTCGTAGAGAGAAAAGTAGGACTAAGACTAAATGACTCAAAACAAGCATTGAAAGTAGTGTTGGGTTTAAATGATAGATTGAATGGGAAATGGAGCATTTGTCCCACATCGGTAGTGGAAAGAAAAGTGGGAGTTCCCTCTTGCTTTATAAAATAAGCATTTGTCTCACATCGGAAAAAGAAAGGAAAAGAGAGGTGTATATATTACATTACACCTTCTCTAGTCACTAAAAGGGTTGAGGGGGCTAGGACCCCTCGCGCCGTCGTCGCTCGCTCGCTCGCTCGGCTTCGGCTTCGGATGATTTGATTGATAATCTTTTTGGACCAAATTTTCTTTAATTTTAATTATTTAATTAAATTAATTAACTTATCCAATCCTACCCGTTAGTGATCTGGTTTATTTCCCATATTTAAATTTCCCACTAGTTTTTAGTGGTTGTTCAGAAGGGTTGCAAACCTTCAGAAACAGTACTTCCATGGCTATAAATTCGTTTGATTCCTCAGAATTTTATTTACGAATTTTCTGAACAACACAAACTTCTTCTTCTTCTGCACAAATAAATTATGTGTGATATACTGCCGTTGAGTGGTTCGCCGCTACCTGAATTTGGAGTACTACTATTCTGGTAAGATAATCGTTCTATCCTGGGAGGGGATACTCCACCAACCTCGAGTACTGTGAGGGGAATAATTTCCTTAAGGACACACTTTGAACTAAGTGGGCTCGATTATATTCTGAAAAATTATTCTTATTTTCAACACTGATTCTGTTTATTTTCAGAAATTAATTTTACTGCTTCATAGGTTTTGCAATACAGATTAATAACAATCTTAAGGAAATTACATTTTTAAATTAATCTGTATTCTGTTTTGGAGACTAAAACCTGTGTGGTTTTCTACTCCGTATGAAATTTCATATTCTGACTAGAAGACATAAAAACTTCGTTGGAATATTAAAGTTCATACTTGTACAACGATTTGAAGAACATAAAAACTTCATCATTGCTGTATTCTGGTTTGGAGATTAAAACTTGTGCAGTTTTCTACTCCATATGAATATTAATATTCTGATTCGAAGATATAAAAACTTCATTGGAATACTAAAGTTTCATAATTATACTGCGATTTGAAGAAATAAAATCTTCATCGTTTAAGTCTGTGATTGAATTGCTATTCTGGTTTTATTAACTAAAATAATTGTCGATTTGACAGTGACAAACGAATAATGGCAATTGAGACTGGAACTACCTCTGCGAATACTGCACCAGCGGTTACTCCTACAACCCGTACCGTGTGCCACCGGCTGAAAAACCTGCGAAGTTCACCGGTGCCAACTTTAAAGGATGGCAGCAAAGAATGTTCTTTTGGCTTACCACCATTGGTATGCAAAAGTTCACCAGTGAGGACCCTCCCGTGCCTGCCGCCGACATGCCTGACAACCAACAGTTCATGGTTACTGAGGCTTGGAAACATGCTGATTTTTTGTGCAAAGGCTACATTTTGAGTGATTTAGAAGATGACTTGTACAACGTCTACAGTGCAGTAGAGACTTCCAAAGAACTATGGAGTGCACTTGAAAAGAAGTACAAAATCGAAGATGCTTGCTTGAAGAAGTTTGTGGTTGCCAAATTCCTAGACTACAAAATGGTGGATGGAAAAACCGTTGGAACCCAAGTTCAAGAGCTTCAACTTATCTTCTATGACCTTATTGCTGAAGGTATGGTAGTAAATGAACCGTTCCAAGTGGATGCAATGATTGAGAAGTTGTCGCCCTCATGGAAAGATTTCAAGAATTATCTTAAGCACAAAAGAAAGGAAATGAAGTTGGAAGATCTTGTGATTCGTCTCAAGATCGAGGAAGCTAACAAAACTGCTGAGAAGAGGTACCGTAAGACTTCACCAATTGAAGGGGCAAACATCGTTGAAGATGCTGCTCTGAACAAGAACAAGAAAAGGAAGTGGCCTTCTGGAAAAGAGAAGGATTCTAACAAGAAAAAGTTCAAGGGCAACTGCTTTAATTGTGAGAAAGCTGGCCACAAAGCCCAAGATTGTCGTCTCCCGAAAAAGAACAAGGGTAAAGGACAAGCCAATATGATGGAAAAGAATGATGATATGGATGATCTGTGTGCAATGCTATCAGAGTGCAATTTGGTTGGAAACCCAAAGGAGTGGTGGCTGATTCTGGTGCCACTCGACATGTTTGCGCTACAAAAGAAGCATTTGCAACCTATGCTCCCGCTGGACCCGAAGAGGTACTGTTTATGGGAAATACTATAACAACCAAGGTTGAAGGATATGGGAAGATACTTCTGAAGATGACTTCCGGCAAGGTCCTGACTCTCAACAATGTTATGCACGTTTTAACAATTCGGTAGAATTTAGTTTCAGCCGGACTACTCATCAAAAACGGGTTTAAGTGCATGTTGGTTAGTGAGAAAATTGTATTAAGTAAGAATGATTTGTTCATAGGAAAGGGCTACCTCACCGAGGGCCTTTTCAAACTCAATGTAGTGGTTGTTGACAGTATTAATGAAAATTCAGCGTCGTCTTACTTATTGGAGTCAAATGATTTATGGCATGTTCGTTTAGGGACATGTCAACTACAAAACCTTGAGAAAATTGATTAATTTAGAAGTATTGCCTAAATTCGAGTGTAATAAATCTAAATGTGAAATCTGTGTTGAATCTAAGTTTGTTAAACATCTATATAAGTCTATTGATAGGAATTCAAATCCGTTAGACTTAATTCACACAGATATATGTGATATGAAGTCAATACCATCTCGCAGTGGGAAAAAGTATTTTATAACTTTTATTGACGATTGCACTCGATATTGTTATGTGTATTTGCTTAATAGTAAGGATGAAGCAATTGATGCATTTAAGCAATACAGGAACGAAGTGGAAAATCAATTGAATAAGAAGATAAAAATGATTAGAAGTGATAGGGGTGGAGAGTACGAATCTCCTTTTGCAGAGATATGTTTAGAATATGGAATTATTCATCAAACTACTGCCCCTTACATACCTTAATCAAATGGAATTGCGGAAAGGAAAAACCGAACATTAAAGGAAATGATGAATGCCTTACTAATAAGTTCCGGTTTACCGCAAAGCTTGTGGGGGGAAGCTATCCTTACAAATTAGCTAACCGAATACTCAACAGGGGTGCCCCACAGCAAAACACAATCTATTCCATATGAACTATGGAAAAGAAGAAAACCCAACTTGAAATATTTCAAACTGTGGGGGTGTTTAGCAAAGGTCCAAGTTCCTTTGTCCAAAAGGGTAAAAATCGGACCAAAAACTGTGGATTGTGTTTTTATTAGCTATGCTACAAACAGCAAAATTTGTCGGTTTTTGGTTCACAAATCGGACAATCCAAAAATTCATGTTAATACGGTAAGATAATGCTGAATTCTTTGAAAATATTTATCCGTATAAAACTGAATGTGAGTCGTCAAGTGAAAGATCTAAACGACCGCGAGAAGAACCAAAGGAAAATACACCAAGTAAAGAGGATGCAAGGCGTAGCAAACGTCAAAGGACATCTACTTCCTTTGGACCAGATTTTGTGACATTCTTGCTTGAAAATGAGCCTCAAACATTTAAAGCAGCGATGTCTTCTTCTGATTCAGCATTTTGGAAAGAGGCAATCAATAGTGAGATTGAATCAATTTTGAACAACCATACATGGGAATTGGTTGATATTCCTCCTGCAAATAAACCTTTAGGATCAAAATGGATTTTTAAAAGGAAAATGAAAGCTGATGGCACTATTGACAAATATAAGGCAAGACTTGTGGTCAAAGGTTATAGACAAAAAGAAGGCCTTGATTACTTTGACACATACTCACCGGTAACAAGAATAACATCTATTCGGGTGTTAGTGGCATTGGCGACCGTATATGGTCTTGAAATCCATCAAATGGATGTCAAGACAGCTTTCTTAAATGGAGAATTGGAGGAAGAAATTTACATGGAACAACCTGAGGGTTTTGTGGTTCCTGGTAAAGAAAGGAAAGTGTGCAAACTTGTTAAGTCACTTTATGGACTTAAACAAGCACCCAAACAATGGCAAGCGAAATTTGACCAAACAATGTTGGCAAATGGATTTAAGATTAATGAGTGTGACAAATGTGTTTACATTAAAAATACTCCAAATCATGAAGTCATTGTTTGTTTATATGTTGATGACATGTTGATAATGAGTAGAGATATTACCGATGTAAATGCTACGAAGCGTATGTTTGGCTAGCAAATTTGATATGAAGGACTTAGGAGTTGCTGATTTGATCTTAGGCATCAGAATTCATAAAACTCCACAAGGTCTAGCATTATCGCAGTCTCATTATATTGAAAGAGTACTTGACAAGTTTAAGTATTTAAATTTCAATGTTGCAAAGACTCCATTTAATGTAAGTTTTGCACTTCAAAAGAATGAAGGTGAAAGTGACTCACAATTGGACTATGCACGAGTTTTGGGAAGTTTGATGTATATTATGAATTGTACACGACCAGATATAGCATGTGCTATAAGCAAGCTGAGTCGATTCACGAGTAATCCCAATCAAACTCATTGGATGGCTATGAAACGAGTCTTGGGGTATTTAAAACACACCCAAACCTATGCTTTGCATTATAATAAATATCCCGCAGTAATTGAGGGATATAGTGATGCAAACTGGATCACCGATCATCTGAAGTTAAATCCACGAGTGGATATATTTTCACCATTGGTGGAGGAGAAAAGTGTCTTGGAAATCATCAAAATGGACATGCATCGCCCGCTCTACAATGGAATCGAATTTATAGCTTTAGACAAGGCCGGTGAAGAAGCTGAATGGCTCTGGAATTTCTTAGAAGATATTCTATTCTGGCCCAAACCTTTGGCTCCTATATGTATACATTGTGACAGTCAAGCAACAATAGGTAGGGCAGAGAGCGTAATGTACAACGGAAAATCTCATCACATACGACGCAGACACTATACCGTTAGACAACTCCTCTCTAGTGGCGTTATCACGATTGACTATGTAAAGTCAAGAGATAACGTGGCGGATCCGCTTACAAAAGGCTTATCTAGAGAGGGAGTTAGTAGATCATCAATGGGAATGGGGTTAAGGCCGAGGACAAGTCATCATGGCGGTAACTCTACCTAGCAGACTGGAGATCCCAAGAGCTAGGTTCAAGGAGGTCAAACAAAGTTGTGACTGACGGTTCAACATTGTCAAATAACTCAACCCATTCTCGGATGAAGACAATGTTCAGAAATAAGGATAAAACCTTATGGCTTGATAATGAGTTAATAAAGCATTAAGGTTCTTTAATGATTATCTAAATCTGGCAGTGTATGACCAGATAATGTGGCTATAGGACCACATGTTTAAAAATCACCTATGTGAGTGTTAAGTGCAAGCCGCTTTAAAGGGGAATGACAGTGAAGGCCCATTCTCTATCCACTCATGAAATCGGGAGGTGTTCATGGCTGAAACGAACACAACCGTGAGAACCATAAACGGTTGAGGGTTGATTGTGTGACTTATGTTGTCTAGGTATACAACAAAGTTCGACGGTTCAAAGTTATCAAATCTACCGATTGATCGAGTATATCCGATATAAGTTCACTACGGAAAGTTCAAAGGGAAACCTACTTATCCAGATGCAGTCAATTCTCGCTTGTATATCACACTTGTCCGCGCATTCTTTTATATTATAGCCATTTCCCATTCATGTGGGGGATTGTTGGGTTTAAATGATAGATTGAATGGGAAATTGAGCATTTGTCCCACATCGGTAGTGGAAAGAAAAGTGGGAGTTCCCTCTTGCTTTATAAAATAAGTATTTGTCCCACATCGGAAAAAGAAAGGAAAAGAGAGGTGTATATATTACATTACACCTTCTCTAGTCACTAAAAGGATTGAGGGGGCAAGGACCCCTCGCGCCGTCGTCGCTCGCTCGCTCGGCTTCGGATCTGATTGATTGATAATCTTTTTGGACCAAAATTTCTTTAATTTTAATTATTTAATTAATTATTATTAAATTAAATTAATTAACTTATCCAATCCTACCCGTTAGTGATCCGGATCCGCGTGTCTGACCCGCGACCCGGTTTCTTTCCCATATTTAAATTTCCCACCAGTTTTTAGTGGCTGTTCAGAAGGTTTGCAAACCTTCAGAAACAGTACTTCCATGGCTATAAATTCGTTTGATTCCTCAGAATTTTACTTACGAATTTTCTGAACAACACAAACTTCGTCTTCTTCTGCACAAATAAATTATGTGTGATATACTGCCGTTGAGTGGTTCGCCGCTACCTGAATTTGGAGTACTACTATTCTGGTAAGATAATCGTTCTATCCTGGAAGGGGATATTCCATCAACCTCGAGTACTGTGAGGGGAATAATTTCCTTAAGGACACACTTTGAACTAAGTGGGCTCGATTATATTCTGAAAAATTTATTCTTATTTTTAACACTGATTCTGTTTATTTTCAGAAATTAATTTTACTGCTTCATCGGTTTTGCAATACAGATTAATAACAAGTAGATCCCTCTTCAGTGTTTTCTTTCATAGCAAGAAAGAATTGAATTAGCCTCGGAGAACTGAACTACCTTGATCTGAATCTCTGGAACTCACAAAAGACCAAGGCAAGTCCACTCTCGATGTTATGAGCTCTGCTTACTTAGCCGCTCACTCGAACTTTAGTTCTCATTTCTTCCACCGGCCTTTATAGGGGTAGGGGAGTAATTTACTTTATTTATTTGTGTAGAAAAAAACCTCCTTCAAAATAAAACCAAAAACTGAATACAAAAAAATAATATGCACCCCAAACACTTAATTTTACACTAAAAATTTACGAATACAATCAAAAATATAATACAAGAAATAAAATACATAACGAAAAATTGGATTTTACACTAGAAAAAAAATGAATACACTTCAAATTCACTATAGTCATTTGTATACAAAAGGATCTCCTTCAAAATACAAGCGAATAAAGTGTACGAATACACTCAAAAATTGAATATAAGAAATAAAATACATCCACAAACACTTGATTTTATACCAAAAATTAACGAATACACTCAAATATGAATACAAGAAATAAAATACAGATGAAAAAGATGAATACACTCAAAATTCGACAAGATCTGAGAAAATACAAGAAAAAATACATCCAATCTGAGAAGGAGATGACGACAGTGGTAATGAGAAGGAGATGATGCCGGTGGAGATGAGTTCTAATCTGGTGACGGCATCGGTGACAGAGGATTTTGTTCCGATTTGAGAACGAAATCGGTCAGACCAGATCGGCCACTCTCTCAACTGGCTACTTCATGACGATATCTTTAATCACCTAATTCCAAGGTATGCCACGATTCAACATGGCATTCAGCTAAATCAATCAACGAAATACCATGGTATGACGGAGGGCTTGTTTCTCAACATGGTACAAGTCTACCCTCGTAGAATCAACTAAATCAATGAACGAAATAAATCCTGGTTTGTTGATCTCTGCCACAATTTCATTCCTCAATTGCTCCTAATATACTCCACTATAACTACAAACAACACCCAATGAAGAAAAGATCATAAAATCCAATATAAATAGAATTAATTTACTGGACAGTGAAGAGAGCAGTGGTATGAGTTTCGCCGGAGTTCTGGCGGTGATTTGTGGTGGCCGACGGCGGTGGAGGGAGAAGAGAGAGGGAAAATGAGAGAGAGTTGAGGGAGAAGAGAGAGATGTGTTTGAGGAAAAAGATGATACAATGAATGTATTTGAGGTATTAGTTGTTGGAGATAATTGCGGTACGGGAAATAAATAATTATTACAAGTGTTCGAAAGGATGAACAAACAACCAATATTCAAAACTGCCGCAAACTTGTTGAGTCTTGAATCTTGATAACCTGAAATAAAAAAAAAACACTAAATCTGGATTGTTACAACTGTGGTTGAGTCGAGAGATGACTCTCTGTCTTTAAGACAAGATTGCCCTGTATAGATCCTTTTACGTTCTGGACAATAGTCTCCCAAGATAAAACAACAACTTAACAAATGAGCAAGGGAAACTCAAGTGTTACTTTGAAGAACTTAGAGTAACTAAATGATGCTGGATAGTAGGAAGAAGATTTCTGTTTTGTTTCTGATTTTCTGTTTTTCGATTCTGTCTTGTGTAGTCTCAACAATTGAGCCAAAGACTTCAATATATAGTGCATGGGTGTGACTTGTCAACTGCCCAACTAATTGTTGTTAATGGCCAAGTAAATGACTGAATTGATGTGCAGATTAATGGAGGTTTAACGTATCAAAAACCAACCCAAAACTTCAGGGACCAAACTGTAAATATGAAGCAATTTGGGTCCAAAAAGATAATATCAAAAGAAGCCCAAAGCCCACTACTCGAGCCCGGACGGGCGGGCAGCGGCGGCGCGCGTGTGGACTTAGCCTCGAACCAAAGCACATCTAGGTCCTCCATCCTTCAAACACATAGGTTACCCCTTGGGGTCCCAAACCCTTAGCCAATTTTGAGACTTATAAACTAAACAAATCTTTCTTCCCCCACCGATGAGGGAGAAATGGCCCATACCACATTTTCATGCTTCAAACACCTCACTTCGTGGACCAATATCTCTTTCATTTCTCAACGAAATTTGACGATCATTGGCCCTACGGTCATCTACTCACTTAGTAGATTATGCACGTGTGAATAATCAAAGTCTCCAACATGCGGAACCCTAGTGTTTAAGTCATTAAAGATGGGTGGACGCAGCTCCCACCAAAAACAAATTTTCAACATTAGTTGCCATGTATAATTGAAATACAATATTTAACTATGAAATGTAATTAATATAAACTATAGCTATTAAATATAATTATATACTAATAATTAGTTAAGCCACGTAAATTTTCCAATTTCAGAATCATTTGCTATTTCCATCTAGGCATACAACTTCCATTCATATGACCATTCATCTTAGAATCCTTCTAATTTATATCTACATCTTACTACAGTAATAGTAGTAATATTTATTCACGTGAAACAGTATTTTTTTTAATTTTGTCAAGTAGTATGAAGATATTTAAAATATTTACACTAGCACTCAGTAATGCAAATTACACCCTCTGACACGCACTAGGTCACAAAATTCATGGTTTAATCACAAATAGAACGATAGTCTTTTTAGTCTTGACACAATTTTAATTATACATTTTTTTGTACATTTCTTTTGGTGTAAAATTTTAATTGGACATTGAATTGTTATCTAGCATGCTAAAAGCTTCATTATATCAAGTGACACATTGACTCATCACTGGAGAAATTATTCTCACCACACTTGAAAGTCTTAAAAGTAACATTTTAAAGTTACTTCTGAAAATAACTCTTTACACTTAAAACTTAAAAGACTCTTTAAAATATTCTCCATTTCAATTTATGCGAACTTATTACTATTTGAAAAATCTACAAGGTGGTTTTTTTATCACGTTTTACTTACATCTTTTCTAAATTATTTAAGCCAAATCATAAATTATCATGATTTATAGTAATTTTATTTTTATAAACTTCAAAAAAAATTGTCAAAATTTACGATAAATTATAAATTTTGACCCCATACTTTCAAAATAAAAATTCACATAAACTTAAACGGATGTAGTAACTCTTTTTTCTTAATTAGAGATATTAATTTCAAATTGCGTGAATAGAGAGACTTCTAATAAGTAGCGCTTCTTCCTTTTGTGAACAGCAATCCGCACCAATCTGAATTAATCAGATCACTTCAATTTCTATTTTCATGAAAGTTGCAATAACTTAAAGCCCCTCCTAACTTGTACTCCCTCCGTCCTAATTTAAGTATTTTAGTTTGATTTAACATGAAATTTAAGAAATAAAGATAGACTTTTTAATCTTATGATATTAAATTAAAGATGTGTGAAATCTTTTAAATTTTGTTATCTTAAACTTGCATTGAAATTGAAAAACTTATTAAATATAAAAAGAGACACTTTTTAGGACAAACCAAAAATAAAAATAAAACACTTAAATTGTAACCGATGGAATATATATTTGTAGTTACTATACTTGGCTTTAGCTATACTCATATTTTTTCCAAACAAACTACTATTAGAATGACAAGTCAAAGAATACATTGATATCTGATAGCAATAGGAGTTGCGATTCATAGAAGAAAACAACCTGTACATCTTAAGATCATTGAAGCACAATGGACAACTGCAAAGAAAGATAAATCTGATAAACATCAATAACATATGCCCAAATATTAGTAGTCTATATATAATTAGTTAATTCTCTTACAGGGTACAAATATTTGTGTATCTATCACCACAATGAGGAAAATTACAGACTTTTGAGATAATTACAAACAGAAACCTACCACACCCTTCACCAGGTTTTACAGTTAGTTAACAATAAACACAAATCCCAAAAGCCAAAAAAAAAAAAATACAAAAAAAGGACAGAAGCAATAAAGTAGATTCTTGAACTTCTGTTAAACTAAAAATTTCCTTCAGACAACCTAGCTAGCTCCGCCTATAATTAACTAACTCCAATTCCTTCATCATCTTCTTGCACTTCTTTGCTATTTACTGGCTCTACTAATTTTCTTCGTTTATTTACCTTAGCATTGATGAAGTTAGTGATTCAAACAAATCTTCGTCACAAGGAATTGTAAGGCCCATGTCATGATCAAAGCCAAATTCTTCTCCGCTCCGTTGAAGGAGTATCCGAAATTCGGGCCTTGACAAGATGGAAATTGGAACAATGTACCTTGTTCTATTTTCTCCAACGTACACTACGAAATGCCCTTTTGGTACGTCCATTGGAAGTCCCTGTTCATCTTGATGCCCGTTTTTCTTTCCCAAACTCGAACACCATTTTAGAATTTGCTTCAACACTGCAGTTTGTGACAACTTGTTTGATGATTTTCTAATAGCCATTTTTTGAGAGAGAGAGAGAGAGATAAAAAAAAATTGATTTGAGAGAAAAGAGGGATATTCAAGAAGTGAGAAAATGAGTGTGGTGGAAATGAAAGGAGTTTGAGGGGTATAAATAGAGAAATTTTAATGGGAGAACTTAAAAAGAAACTAATAAAAGAGAAGTGAATTTCTTTTTAGGACAAATGTAAAAAGTGCATGTTGGGAGCCAAAGGCTTTGGGTTTATCACCTGTTGTAGCCTTTCATCAGGATATGTTGGTCCCTTTGACTCTATTTTCATGAAGAGTTCAATGTAGTACTAGTAAATTATTTCACCAGGGTGGGTGAAGGGAAGGATTATAGTGGAATGGATAGTAATCTTTAGTGTTTAATTAGAATTTAGAGTTCTCTAGTTTGAGATTTGGATAGTCTTTTTAGGAGGGAACACTTTTCTTTTAATGGGCATTATAAGAGGCATGAGTCTGGATTAGTTGGAGCATCAATACGAATATTAGAGACCGAATGTGAAACAAAAAAAGGTTCATTTACACTTAACTACAAGGATTGTGGTGGGATGGATAAAATTCAATCACCCTTAACTAGATGTCTCGAGTTCGAATTATTGAATATGGATAAAATCCTGGTAAAGAGTACTTTTTCCTTTAATATTTCTTACTCGACGTGAATTCGAATTAATCTGGACCTCAAAGCGGGTCACCGAATGGGAAACCAATAAACTAAGGTCCATTCACCTTTAATTAAAGAAGTTGAGTTCAAAGCGAATGAAATCATCTTGCTAGGAAGTAGGGGTGTACATGAATCGGGTTGGTTCACATTTTTCGAATACCAAACCAAATTACTTGTGTCGGATTTTTAAATCTATAAACCAAATCAAACCAACAAAAATCGGGATTTCTCGATGTTTTTGGATTATTTTTTTTGTATACTGTAGACACTATCCCAAAGCAACAAGCAAAATCTTTGGCATAGAACCCATAATACTTGCGAAGTTGCGATTGTTGTTGAAGCTGGATTCTTGAGAGTTGGAGCCCCCACATAAAAGAATTAAGTAGATTCAATTTCTTTTGTTAGATTTGTCTTCATTTAGTTTTTGATGAGTCTTTTATGAATTACTTATATGGGCTTCAAAACATATGGACCATTAGAAAAATTAAGTACCTTAATGTAAAATATAAAAATTATGTAAAAATTTAAGAAAATAATTTTTATAAATGACATACTAATAAATATTTTTATGTAAAAAAATTATATAATCGGGTTGATTTGATCTCGGTTTATCGATTTTCTTTGTGCAACCCTACTAGAAAGCAATAAGTCTCACATGGTGATTTTTCTACGGATCAAAATTTGAATTACTCGAACTAGTGAATTCCTTACTCGAAATGCTTGAACAAAGAAATAAAGATTACAAGTTAAAGAAATATGTTCCCTTGATTGCATTCATCAATAATGTACAATATATATAGTAGTACAAGAATATTTAAACTAGGTAACTAATCAACCTAATTACAATTAGGGGTGGGCGTATATCGGTTCGGTTCAATTTTGTATCCGAAAAATATGAACCGAATAAATATCGTTTTAAAAATAAAAACCGAATACAACTTTTTTTTAAAAAACCCAGATATGTTCGGTTTATATCAGTTTTTTCTAGTGTGCCGGGTCAGGTCAGGTCGGGTCGAGGATTTTTTATATTTTAAAAAAATTTAATTTCCAAAACTGAAATTGACATTCACACCTACACTACCATGAAAATTCAACGTTGAAATCTATTGTGTATCGTGAGATGTTTACTAAAGAAAAAGAAAAATTAGAAACCGGTTTGGGGAAAACACAAATTGATTGGGAAAACGAACGTTTTCATAAAAATTGGCTGCGCCAAACAGTCTTGGGCAGTTTGGGCCGGCTCCGTCTCAAAAAAATACAAAAAAAAGAGGGTAAAACGGACATCCGAGTTTAGAGTTATGACCATTTAAAGTTTCATCAATTTACAACTACTTTCTCTCCCTACATTTTATGTTAATGCTTCCGTGATATGTTAATCAAGTTCATGCCGCATTCGACTTCCATAAAAGTTTCATAGATTGAATTCAATGACTATGATTCAAGAGATAGTAGTAGCCTAAAATAAAAAATAAGAATAATTATATATTTAATTCGGTTTTTTCGGTTCAGTTCGGTTCGTATCCAATATTTAAAAACTGAACCGAATCACTAAATCTTGATTCGGTTCGGTTTTTCAAAATAATTTATTTTTTAAAAAAAAAAAGAGAAAAAACCGAACCGAATTTCGGTTCGGTTCGATTTTTTCGGTTCTCCGAATTTTTTGCCCACACCTAATTACAATAGGAAATATAATTCTACCTAAAATAGGAGACCTAATTACAATAGGAATATAATTCTACCTAAAATAAGAGATATACAATTAATGAAAGAATATATTCTATTACACCCCCGCAGTCGAAGCGGAAGGTTCACAAACTCTGAGACTGGCTCGAAAATCATCAAATAGTATGCGCATAAGTCCTTTGGTGAAAATGTCGGTAATCTGATATCTGAAAGGAATATGAAGGATACGAACTTGACCACGAGCCACTTTTTCGTGAACGAAATGAATGTCCATCTCAATGTGTTTAGTGCGCTGATGTTAGAGGGGATTGCTGGAAAGATATATCGAACTAATATTATTGTAATAGACCAGTGTTGCCTTTTGAATCAGGCAGTGAAGCTCAAGTAGAAGGTTACAGATCCAACAAGACTCAGAGACGACGTTGGCGACACCTCTGTACTCTGCTTCGGCACTAGATCAGGATAGTGTAGGTTGCCTTTTGGAAGACCAAGACAATAGGTTATCCCCGGGGAAAATGCAGTAACCAGATGTGGAGCGTTGGGTGTCAGAACATCCACCCCAGTCAGCATCAGAATAAGTAATGAGACTAGTGAGCGAGGACCTGTATAGATGTAATCCGAAGTGAAATGTACTTGGACATATCGTAAAATACGTTTGAGGGCATGCATGTGTGCTTCCGTTAGATTGTGCATGTATAGGTAGATTTGTTGCACAACATAAGATATGTCAAGTCTCATGAATGTGAGGTACTGCAAGGCCCCAGCCAGGCTACGATAGTGAGTTGGGTTTGAATATGTGGGACCGGAATCAGCGCTGAACTTGGAATTGATGTCTACCAGTGTGGGGTAGTTTATAAGATGTCAGGCATGCACTGTCAAGGATCTCTTTGGCATACTTCTTCTTCCACAGAAACAGGCCGCCAGAATATCGAGTGACAGAGATGCCCAAGAAATAACTTAAGGGCCCTAGATCCTTGATAGCAAACTCAGAGGAAAAGAGGGACATAATAGACCGGTGGAGAGCATCAGATGATATGATGAGGATGATATCATCAACATATAATAATATGTAAGCCATGTACGTACCCTTGTTGTAGATGAACAGGGAATGATCGGATCTGCTATGTGAAAAATTGATAGAGGAGACATAATCGGCAAACCACTAGTACCATGCTCCAGGAGCATGTTTCAGTCCATAGAGCAATTTTCGCAACATACACACATACTCTGGATGAATATGATTCCTGAAACCTATAGGCTAATGCATATATACCGTTTCATGAAGATCCCCATATAAGAAAGCATTCTTGACATCAAGTTGATGCATGGGCCAAGACTTGGATATGGCAATGCTGAGAACGGTCTGGATAGTTGCGGGCTTTACGACTGGGCTGAACATTTTATCACAGTCCACTCCCACCTGTTGAGACCTGCCATCACCTATAAGACGAGCCTTGTACCTCTCAAAAGAACTATCAGATTTCTTTTTATGTCTAAAATCCACATAGAATGAAAAATGTTAGCATCAGGTGGACGGGGTACTAGGTCCCACATCTTATTATCAATAAGAACATTATATTCGTCAATCATTACAGCTTTCCAATTAGGGTCAGACAAGGCATCCATCGGATTTCGAGGGACAAGGGAAGGGACAACTGAAATGGATAGGTTAAACAACCATTTAGGTTTATGAATTCCATGCATGGCATGGGTTTCCATAGTTTGAGAGCATGTCTCGAGATGAGGGATGGGAAGGGGGTGTGCCGTAGGACTTCAGAGAAGAGGAGGAAGGGCAGGGGGTGGCAGGACTGGCTGGTCGATGCTTAGTTTTCTGAGAGGTGGCTGCGGAATCACCCTGAGATGGGTTGTTCTGGGCCACCGTCGGCAGAACTGGGTGGGAAGTGTGTCCCGGACTGTCTGAGGTGGGGGCGGATGCTGGAGTCTGGGACAACGGATTATGTAAATAATGAATTAGAAGAGGGCTCATGCCATCATCTAGGAAGTCGTAGGAATGCCTAGGTGGCGAGTTTAGGAAGGAAAAGGGGAATTGAGACTCATCAAATAGGACATGGAATGAAATAATAATTTTATGGCTTGACAAGTCATAGCACGAGTAACTACGATGATTGGCAGAGTAACCCAGAAACACACACAGAAAAAGCTGGAGTTGGAGTTTGTGAGTGGTTGGATGGAGAGGATAACAGAGACATCCATAGATACGCAAGTGTTAGTAGGAGGGGTTCCTACCAAACAGAACTTGAGTGTGCGACCGTTGAGCTAGAGACTGTTTGAGATTATGTTTAGGAGATAGGTGGCCATGGAGAGTGCGTAATGCCAGAATTGAGGCATGACCAAGTAAGGCACGAATTAGGTTGTTTATGGTTCAGATTTTCCGTTCGGCCTTACCATTTTGGGAGGAGGTGTGAGGGCAGAAAAAATGAAAGGTAAGACCGTTATTAGAACAAAATTGTTTGAATTGATTATTATTGAATTCCCTGCCATTGTCACATTAAAAATATTTAATTCTATTTTTAAATTGTGTTTTTACGATAGCACTAAATGAGGAAAATTGGGGTAGACTGGGATTTATTTCCAATTGGAAAAGTCCATAGAAAGTTAGAATAATCGTCCAAAAATAACACATAATATCGATGGCCAGCCGTACTTAAAATAGGGGACGTCCACAAATCACTATGTATGATATCGAAAGATAGTAAAGTACAAATTGTAGATGCAGAAAATGGTAATTTAACATGTTTCCCAAAAATATAGGAGTCCTAGAAATACGGTTGTAATTAATAAAATTATTTTTCCTAAGGGAGCGTAAAATAGAATCTCCCGGATGTCCTAATCTAGAGTACCATAAGGAAAACGAAAGAGCAGCAAAGGTTGATGGAACTGAGGCTGGATTGTTGACGGTGTTTGAAATATGGTAGAGATCTCCGGTGCTGTCACATCTCATTATTCGTGTTCCTGTCGTAAAATCCTTCAGAGAAAAACCAAAAAGATCAAAGTCAAGGGAAACATTATTATTAGTTGTGAAACATCGCACATAGATTAGATTCTTAATGAGTTTAGGGGCATAGAGGACATTTTTTAAGATTATCGGTGGATGTGGTGGGGATAAGGATGAATGATCAAAACCGCGAATGGGAACTGTCTTATCCACTACCAACAATAATATTTTGATTTAAATTACTCGAATTGGAATAAGACGAGAGAGTACCTTGTGATGCCGTTATGTGAGATGTCGCGCATGTGTCCATATACCAATTTTCGTCTGGAGCGTTGAGTGACATTATGTTCATAGCTGCCTCAATGTCAGTTGGTGCATAAGTTAAGGGTGGGAGGGCATGTGCTGTGTAAGCCTGTTGGGGACGTGGGTCGAGTATGCTAGGGTAGGCCTATCAATTTTGAGGTAGAGTCCACGAGGATGTCGAATACGGGCTAGGAGGAGAGGCCCGTGACAGTGGGGCCTATGCGGCCCACAGCGGGTAGGCAGCCAACCACAGAGGCTAATTGCCACTGCCGCGATCGCTGCTAGTTGTTTCCTACCGGCAGGGACTGCCCCTTCCCGCTGTCGTTGTTGTCGGAATTCCATCCGCCGCGGCTATTTATCGACTGCCTACTCCGACAGTTATTGCGGGTGGATGCGGGCTGTTAGGGGTGTTACACCTCGTAAGATTAAGATGATAATTAAGAACGTCATTAAGGAAGTAAGATTTCGGATGTTCAATATAAGGAACACTTACATATGTTAATACGAGAAATTAGTGTATAAACGGATGTTATCCCGGAATAGTTTTTCTTTAGTGCTATACATGTGACGACGAGAATTAATCCTAATAGTTGAATTTATTCCAATGGAGTTATGGAATACTATTGTATTATAAAATTATGACATTGAGGATACGAGGCTTTATGAAATTCTCGGGAATTAAAAGAGGTGGGTTTAAGATTTATTAATTGAAGAACTTGGGGGCCAAAGTGTAATATTAAAAATCTAGATTTTTTTAATAAACCAACATTCTTTCATCTTCTTCATTCAAAACTTAAAACAAACTCTTCTCTCCTCTCCTCCCTCATACCCCAGCCGAGAACCCCCCAACCCCATAGCCAAATTTGAGGTTTTATCTTCTCTTCCTAGATTACATTTTCACCAAAAATTGGAAGCAAAACAACACCAAAAATAGTGGCAAAAACAACCACTGCTGGCCGAGACCTTAGCCCAGAAATTTCGAGATTTTTGGATGAAATTTTGGAACAAAAACGTGTAGGGATGATGACTTAACATTGTAGAACACTTGCATGTCAATTGGAGTTGAAGAAGTGAACAAAAAAAAAGGAGAAAAATTACAAAACAGTAGGGATTTTCGGACAAGCAGTGGGCAGAAAATTGTGGACTGTTTTGGACGAAATTTGAGGTATAAAATTCTTCTTTCTATAATATAATTAGAATGCATGTTGTTAGAATTAAGGATATGAATTTGTGTTAAGGAAAAATTTGGAATTTAAACAATGCATGTGACAATTTTGGGCTAGTTGCCAATTTGGGACAGATTTTGGTGTTGTTGGATTCGTTGGTTATTGTTGTTATTATTATTATCACTAATTGCATGATGAAATTGAAAGGAAACATTGATATTAAAGTTTAAAATTGGTTATATGGAAGTATTGAAATATGGAATTGAATTTTAGGAGTTAAGAGAAGAGTTATGGAATTATGACATGTTGTGGCCAAGAACTTGCATGAAATCGTTGGACATGTTGAGATGGATATGGACTGTTTTAGGGACTGTTTTGTGGTGTTATAATGCTGAAAATTTAGTTACCATTATGCATGTTTAGGTGTGGTAATTGCTAATGTAAGTCCTAAAGGAATAAGGGTGTAGAAAGGCGTAGAAAGGCTTCACATTCTACCCTCGTTGTTGTTGGAACATGGACTGTTTTGTGGGCTGTTTTTAATGTGGATTAAGAGGCTAAATTTATATGAGAAGTGGGTGTGTAAATTTCCTTATTGTTGTTTTGGTTGTGCCCTTAATTGGTGCTTGGTTATTGATGTTATTAGCTTCGTTTGGAAGTTGTGGAAACATGTATAAACGGGGGAAGTGCTGCCCGAATTTTGATAGAATAAGAAGTCGTTATTCGATATAAAGTATGCTAGTAATCATAGAATTAACGAACGTATTACCATTATTATAGGTTGAAGTTTTATAACGAGGCATATTCTAATATTGGGTGGATTAGTTCGTCTAAAAGGTATGTGAAACCCTTACTTCTTTCTTTTGGCATGATTTAATGAAAGTACGGCGGACGTACTTGATTCTTATACAGTTTAATTCCTAAAGAGGATTGTTATGAGAAGTGCCTATGATTGTTCAGCAAAGAGTTTATTATGACATTATTATAATGATTTTATTGAGAGTCAAATGATAATTTTTACTTGCATATGGTTACTCATGATATCTACTCGTGCTAAGTGTTACTACTTCACCTCACCGAGTCCCGGGCTGGGTTATGTTCGTGCACAGCCTTGCATTTTTCACCGAGACCCTCACTAGAGGGCCGGGTTACGTAGGATGGATCCATAGATGAGATATGACTTTACCGAGTCCCAGCATGGGCCGGGTTACGATATGACTTCACCGAGTCCCAGTATGGGCCGGATTATGATATGATTCCACCGAGTCCCGCACTAGTGGGCCAGGTTACGTTACAGATATATATATATGTATATGGACAGACACTCATGTTTTCTTGACTTGACTCTCATTTTTATAAGGCACAACTGACTTTTATTATTTATGGCACAGTTGGATTTGGATCCTGATTTTTATACTGATCTCCTGTTTTCTGTTGGCCACTTATGACCTCTTTTACAACATTTCATGTTTTACATACTCGGTACATTATTTCGTACTGACCCCCTTTCCTCGGGGGGCTGCGTTTCATGCCCGCAGGTACAGGTTTTCAGTTTGGTGAACCTCAGGCCTAGGTTCCTACTCAGCAGGTTGTGAAGCTCCCTTGATTCAAAGCTTTGTCATTTTGGGTACAGAACCCTATTATTTTGACTTTTGTATATTTAGGGGCATGACGGGGCCCTGTCCCGTCATATGTCGTTATCCTTCTTGTAGAGGTCTGTAGACAGTTGTGGGTTGTACTTATGTAAGGGTCATAACTCTGTTTTGGTCACTCATGCTATTGTACTCTGTGTTGGGGTGTCCCCGTGTATATATGATATTATCTAGTGGCAGCCTTGTCGGCTTGCCTGTTGTATTGTGTTGGCTAGTTGTGACTCCTCAGAAGGCAGGTACATTCGGGGGTAAAGGCAGCCTTGTCGGCTTGCCTACCCTGGCATATGTTGTTATTGCAGTGTTATGCTGCTGGATTTCAGACTCATTAAGTGTTAAAATTATGTGTGACAGGTTAGTATAATGACGTCATTAGGGCGGTTAGTCGCGGCCCGTCGGGTCGGGTCGTGACAAGGGGTCCTCGGGTCAGCGGTTCTAGTTGCCAGAGTTGGAGGCGCTGCCTTCGGCGGAGGGCCCGACGGTGTTGGTGAGGGCGGCGTCGGCAATGCTGTCCTGAGTGGTGCTGCGCTTGATTTTCTGGGTTTCCTCAAGAATAAGCTTCGAACGGGCCTCATAAAATGGAGGTAACTGCGTGCATTTCTGAAGGATGGCGGTAACGCCGTCATATGATTCGTTCAAGCCTGCAATAAGTTGCATGACCAATCGTTGATTAGTGACTGGTGTGCCGACGTTAGAGAGTTGGTCAGCAAACGTCCTTGAACTGATTTTCAAGGTATAAAGCTCGTTGAGTTTTGTTGTCGTGGAAAATACTTTCCAAACGTTCCCACGTTTGGCGGGCGGTGGCATTAGTCTCAATGATGGTGTGTAACAAATCATTAGAGATTGTGTCGTATATCCACTGGAGGACGACTGCGTCCAAACGAGATCAAAGTGCATCATCAGAAGTCGAAGCCGAGGGTAGGTCTATGGAATTCGGTATAGGAGGGATGATGTGGTTGATAACTTCATAAACACAACAATGGATCATATAAGGCTCCGCCCATGAGGAGTATTGACCATTTTCCATCTCAATGGTGATAGGGATGAAGTTTTTTATGTTGTTTACTGCAAGTGCAGGATGGAATTTGGTTTTGTCAGCCATGGAAGATGAAATTTAGGAGGAGAAGGGAGAGAGTATGGCTGGGAAAAAAACACTAGGGTTTCTTGGGGATGGCAGACGAGAGCAATGGTCGGCGACAGACGGACAGTGGAGGTATTTTTAGGCTACTGATATAAAGGAATATGTTCCCTTAATTGTATTCATCAATAATGTACAATATATATAGTAGTACAAGAATATTTAAATTAGGTAACTAATCAACCTAATTATAATAGAAAATCTAGTTCTACCTAAAATAGGAGACCTAATTACAATAGGAATACAATTCTACATAAAATAAGAGATATACAATTAATGAAAGAATATATTCTATTATAAGTGACTGTTCATAAATTATCATATTAGCGACCTAGAAAATAAAGCAGGGGTTATCCGCGACAAGCCTACAACAAGATTAATGTAATATACTGATAGTGCAAGAATTGTTTACACTATTAAAGTTTTAAGTTATGTCGTATTGTTTTTTTCTTTATTTTTGAAAAAAAAGAAATTAAAGTTGGAAAATGATAAAGAAAAAATACTCAAAAAAAAAAAACAAACAGGAAATTCAAATCACATCATTCGGGAAGGAGGTTGTCACGTTTCACCGATTAAGAACCTTCTTAACAATTTCAAAGAGTGTCTTGCTATTAGGGGAGGTTCAATAAAATCAAATGACCTAAAGCGAAAACGTGATAATTTCGACCATGACATAAGGAACGTAGTAAATTTTCTTTTCAGAATTTTAAGTTTTTAGTTAAATGATAGTAGAACTTATCTAATATTTTAGCACTTTGAATTAAGCTACTTAAACTTCATGTCTATCAATAAAATTATTGACAACAAAAATGAATGTATTGTATGGCAATAAATGACTACCATTTTATTAACCTAAAAGAATATTTTTCAAGTTATATAATAAGACACCTGATAATGATGTTGACAATGTTCATTGTTATATATGACGGATAAAATTAACTTTTTGCATACAAAGTTACCTAAATACGTACTAATATCTCTTTATAATATTAACAAAAAGTTTTGTGTCCTTTGACGTCTGGAGGCCTAATGCTTTAGTAGCCTTACCCTTGAACTACCCATGCTTGTTATGCACTTCCCTTTTTTCAACCACATTTTTAATTTGTCTTGTGGTAGAATAGAAAATGGTGCACAGACTAATAATGTAATCCCTAACTTGTCTATTTAATTTTGCTAGACTTGACTAATCACAATTCACAAAATAATTGATTTAAATTTCAATTCTACTAGGTCTTTGCTTAACATAAAAATAAATATTTTGGCTGCTGAAAAATATGGCTATTTCCTTTTGAAAACATCTTCAAAGTTAGTTCAAAGGTGCATACTTAAATTAGAGCAGTCATTTATGCTAGTTGTCAACCCTAAAATAAAAGGAGTGAGGCCAAAAAGAAATCAACACTGAATTGTCAATGCAAAACACAAAAAGAAAAAAGACGATTTGACATGTGGCTATAGGTGGTTATGGTCATATATATGTTGGCATGTAGATAAATGAGCATTGCTAATTAGCTTTTCAGAGGAAATACGAAGATAGGTTCACTTTTTGACATAAAGGTTGCCCCTTTGTGAGCCCTAAAACGTTGTCTTTTCTCTGCTCCCTCTAATGAATCTGAAAAAAACGTAAGTGCAAAAAAGTAAAGAGGAAGAAAAATGCCAGATCAATAATATTACTTTGTTTCCAACCTAACATTTGCCCATGAAACAAAGAAAAGAAACTATTAACGGACACGAGAGTGAATAGCTTCCTTATTGGGGCAATTCATGCTACTACTTACATTTTCCCCTAAGAGAGGAAGATTTATCTTAAGTCTTGATGATGTAGAAAACTGTGTGTCCTGCAAGGTCAAATATTGTGCAAGAGGCATTAGAAGTAACTAAAGAAGAACAACTGATTGAAATAACAACAACAACAACATACCCAGTGAAGCCCTACAACTTATTAAGAGTCCCACATCAGTTATGGAATGCGAACATGGACAATCGTCACCCTACAAACTAGCTTTTGGGGTTGAGTTAGGTCCAAGATCCATTCTTTACATGGTATTAGAGTCAGACTCATTCCAATTCTCTGTTCACCATTGTTGGGCCCCCAAATTATATTACCCACGCTCCAGTTAGGCGTGTGGGGGAGTGTTAAGAGTCCCACATCGGATATAGAATGGGAAAATGGACTCCTTATATAGACTTGGACAATCCTCACCCTACAAGCTAGCTTTTGGGGTTGAGTTAGGACCAAGATCCATTCTTTACATTGAGGAGGGTAGGGTGTACGCAGACCTTACCTCTACCTTGGTACATAGAGAGGCTATTTTTGAAAGACTCTTGGCTCAAGACAAAGCACAAACACAAGCAAAGCAAGAGAAACGGTCAGACCCGAACAAAAATATTAAAGCAGTATGGAAATGATGGTAACAAAAGCGAATAAGCCATGATAAAACATTCTAAAAAAAGAAGCAGTAACTAACGCATGTAAATAAGATAAATAAAGTGTTGGAAATTTGCCTTTGATGGGGGTTGCGTCCACCCATCTTTAATGACTTAAACACTCGGGTTCCGCATGTTGGAGTCTTTGGTTCTTTACACGTGCATAATCTACTAAGTGAGTAGATGACCGTAGGGCCAATGATCGTCAAATTTCGTTAAGAAATGAAAGAGATATTGGTCCACTAAGTAAGGTGTTTAAGACATGAAAATATGGCATGGGACAAATCTACCACATCGGTGAGAAAATGAAGAATTGTTCATTTTATAAGCCTCAACAATGGATAAGGGTTTGGGACCCCAAGGGGTAACCCATGTGTTTGAAGGGAGAACCTAGGTGTGCTTGGGTTCGAGGCTAGCCCCACACGCGCGCCGCCGCAGCCTGTCCGGTCCGGGCTCGGGTCGCGGGCTTCTGGGCTACTTCTGATATTATCTTTTGAACCCCAATCTGTTTAGTATTTATTGTTTGGTCCCTGGAGTTTCAGGAATGCTGCCAGCAGCCAGAAAGCCAACAATGGCATTAACCATTAGAAATGTTTTGCACTTACTACAAAACGTTTCTGGCTGGCCATGACTACACCTCTTAAATGACCTCTTAACACATCTCCTCCTCCTCCTAAACACTATATATTGAGACCTGAAACAGATTTGAGGGACGAGAAAAAAGAACACAGAAAAAGAGAGACAAGCCTTGAACAAGAACAGCCTAGAATAGTTCATCTTTTTCCTCTAAATTTTCACTCTTCAACAATCGTTTCATGTTTGTTTTCTTCGTCAGAATCAACCTCTTTGCTTTGTAGTGTTGATTAATTGTTGTTTTATCTTGGGAGACTATTGCCCGCTAACGTAAAATCATATATACGGGGCAATCTTGTCTTAAAGACAGAGAGCCATCTCGACTCAGCCACAATTGTAACAACCCAGATTTAGTGTTTCTTGATTTCAGGTTATCAAGATTCAAGACTCAACAAGCTTGCGGCAATTATAATCTTGGCTGTTTGTTTATCCTTTCGAACACTTGTAATATTTATTTACTTCCCGTACTGCTTTGATTCCATATCCAACACAAAGTACATGAAATAACATACAACAACAGAAATCAAATGACAGAGGACTATAAAACAATACTGCGCCTACTAGTATGATATGCTAAGTAGGGTACAATAATAACACTACAACTACCAGTATGTAAGCGTAAGTAGGACTACACTCAACTACCTACTACCCGTCTACTCTAATCTGTGTCCTCCACAACCCCCTATCTAAGGTCATGTCCTCGGTAAGTTGCACCTGCGCCATATCCTGTCTAATCACCTCTCTCCAATAATTCTTCGGCTTACCTCTACCCCTCCTGAACACGTCCATAGCCAACCTCTACACTGGGGCATTTGTGTCTCTCCTCTGCACATGGCCGAACCATTTCAACCTCGCTTCCCGCGTGTTATCCTCCACCGAGGCCACTCCCACTCTGTCCCAGATATCATCATTTCTAATTCTATCCCTGCTTGTATGCTCACACATCCATCTTAGCCATCCTCATCTCCGCAACTTTCATTTTTTGGATGTGCGAAGTCTTGACTGACCAACACTCCGCCCCATAAAACATAGTCGGTCTAACCACCACCCTATAAAACTTGTCTTTAAGTTGTGGTGGCACCTTTTTATCGCACAAGACTCCAGATGCGAGCCTCCATTTTCAAATAATGAATAAATTTTATTGTAGCAGCAGATTTGTTATCGTCAAAGCTTCAGCTATTGTCCATGATGCTGGACCCTTTTGTCGAGACCGTCCCTTGTTCTTTCTTAAATTGCAACCTAAGTTTAAACATGTAGTTCCTCATTCCGTAGTGTTTTTTGTCTTTGATAGTCCTTTTATATATTATCAAAATGTTAATTAGGTAGCAATTTGATGGGATAAAAAATTATTCACATCAATGCACAGGCGGAGTATAGATTTGAAGTTTATGGATTTTACATTCCAATTTATTAAGTTATTGAATTCCAAAATTAACAATTCGTACATATTTAATAAAATTTGAACAAAGCTATTGGATTTGACCCAACCCTAACCCTTATTTTAGCTCCGCCCATGATATGGTGTTGACACTAGTCCAATAAATACATGCCAGTACAAATGTCTTCGTACTGTTATCACTAAATCATAATTAATTATGGAATGATAGATTCTATTTTTGATATTGCATAATTAATTATGCATACATTATTAATTGAATGACGATAAATCAGATACAAAGAAAAATTATAAAAAGACATACATGTTGAAAAACTAATATAAAAAAATATTAAAACTATGAGAGAACAATCTCTTCCTAAACAAGACTATCTAAACGACTACATTGTGGATACTTTTCTGTGAATTCTAGTTGTGGAAGGACGTCTTCAATTTATAGATGTCCAAAACTTTTCGTCCAAGAAAAGGTAATATGAAAGAGAATTATATTTTTCTTTTAGGAAAAGTAAAAGCATTTATGGTAATACTTTGACTTTCCTTTAAAAGAAAAGAAAAACTCAAATATGGTAAGAAAACCCGGGCAAAAATTCTAACAAATCTCCCCCTTTTTGCCTGAATTTTCTGACAAAATAATATTCATCCTCCTTCATATAATCTTCATCATTGCTGCTTGTCATGATTGAAAATAGGTGTGGTTTAAAATTGAAGTCTTATGCGTTAAAACAGATTTTAATTTTTAAAGATGCAACAATAAGATTGTTGATAATATGATTGAAAATTGTCTCCACATGTCGTACTTAAAAGCATTTTTTTGGGGACAAAACTCTTCATTATCGTTAAATTGATTGCTCTTGATTTGAACAGGCCTTGAACCTGTCCTAAACATCATTTAATCAATGGCTCTGAAATCACTTGTTGGGATCGAAATAACAGGGCGGCATGCGGAAGCTAACAATTGCAAATTTTGAATGATGAAATCAGATACAAAGAAAAATTATAAAAAAAGTCTTTATGATATCATATGAATTTGGTCAATTGACCGTTGAAAAACTAATATAAAAAATTATTAAAATTATGAGAGAACAATCTCCCGCTATACAAGACTTTCTAAACGATTACATTGTAGATAATTTTCTGTATATTCTAGTTGTGGAAGGAGGTCTTCAATTTATAGATGTCCAAAACTTTTCCTTCAAGAAAAGAAATTGCCAAATATAAGAGAATTATATTTTCCTTTTAGGAAAATTAAAAGCATTTATGATAATACTTTAATTTTTCTTCAAAAGAAAAGTAAAACTCAGATATGATAAGAAAACCAGGTCAAAAATTTTAACCATTATGATTTGATGTAAATATCAGGTATAAGTATGGATAAATATTTAAGTGATGATAAGGTTTAGGTACGTCCATAAAGTCCTTCGGTTCTCCGGATTTCAATGATCTTGCTGTCTTTTTCTTAGTCCATTTCCTCATTCACTGATCTTGCTGTCTTTTTAATAGCTGGAGCGTAAGCTCGTTTTTGTATATATTCATTAAGTAAAAAAATATTAGAGTTATATAAAATAATATAGTTGAAATAGTAGGATAATAAATTCCAGAAAATTCTTAAGTAGCTAGAAAACATTTCTCTAAAATGCAATAAATTTCGAAATTTTTTCCCAATCACCATCTACCAGCATATCCATTGGACTTTGATTATGGGCGTTAAATAATAAAATTATAGGTCTTTTATACTCGTGAGCAAAAAGTAGTTATTCATATAAAGAATTCCACATAGTCGAAACTTCTTTTGGAATTTTTCTATAAGATAGTCCCAATCATGACAATTTTTTTAATACTCTTTGCGTCTTTGTATTTTATTACCTTTAAAAATAAAGTTTATATCAAATTGTACTTTATCAAGAATGTTTTTAAAAAGTTTTAGGTCATCCCTTACAACCAAGTTATAAATATGACATGCACATCTAATATAAAAAATATCGGAAAAATGGAGTAAATCGAGTGTTTAAAAGGTTTACAGCATAATCATTAGCAGTAGCATTATCTAATGTAACAATCATAATTTTATCAGTAATTCCATAATATTCACAAATTTCATGAATATTTCTTGCAATAAATAATCAGTGTGCCTATCATCAATATATCTATATGCTAAAATACGTTTTTGCATAGACCAAGTCTGATCTATCCAATGACATATAACGGTTAAATAATCATTACCGGTAGTACTACGGCCTATATCAGAAGTGATAGCCACTTTGCCATTAAAATGATATAATGCAAAACGTAATTATTATTGATATTCATGAACAAATTTAAAACGTCTCTTCTAACAGTTGATCTAAGAAAACCGTTAAAAACAAGATTATATGTTTCTCTAATGTAATGAATAAAACCAGGAGAGGAAGGAAATGAAAAGGGCAAACCCTCCACCGCATCTAATTTTGCTATATTTTCCCTATCTTTGTGTTTATCATATTTAGGACCTATAATTCCCCCCGTCATCGGGTTAATTCAACCATGTACTTGGTTGGGTATACTATGTGAACCTTGTCCCGACTAACAAGGCATTGGCACACCAGATTTTTCAGCCAGATATTCGTTATACCTAGCTTTGTGCATGTTTTGTACATGTCTCAATAAACCTTCCATCCCACCATGACATTTTCCGGTTTTAAATTTATAAACTTCTTGACAAATTTTACATTTAGCTAGTTGATTCTTACTGTCCCTATCAAAAATATTCCATGCAGGTGATTTTATTTTCGTTGTTTGGGGTCTCGACTCATACTAGGGGGAATAGAAGGCATTCCAGTTTCAGTTTCAGGCTGAGACACAGTCTGAACCTAGGGTGGAGGTGCACTAGTGGGTGTGTTATCTACATGTCTAATTCATTTTCAAAATTAAAGTCAGGTTCAGATGCAGAATATACCTCATGTTCTAATGATATATTAATATCATTAAAAAAATTAGTTTCATCTATATGAGTGAAATCAGCGGGACTAGGAATATGATTACTAGAAGATGCACCCTTAGCCCTAGTACCTCTACCAGAAATCAAACGTCCAAGTCGTTCCATTATAATTATGCAAATAAATAATTTAAGTAAATGAAATTAAGTACGATAATTAAAATTAAGTAACAATAATAATTTAAAGAAGGAACAAAGGTACCAAATGCCGACTAACGTCGACGTGTAATCGAGGTTGAAGATTAAAACTTTGCTCAATGGATGATCCTCAAGCTAGTTGTCAACTTCACTCCCAATTTTTGAACTTTGATACAAATAAGCAAATAAAATATAATATTTAGTAGGCAATGTAGACTTGTAGAGAGATTAGAGAGACGGTAGGAAGATTTGTGAGAAAAATGAAGAGGAAAATGAGGTATTTATATTTGAGAAATAGAGTTAAAGTGTAAATACTTAGGGGTTAAAAATAAATATTAAGAGGGTAGGGGGTTTATGGGGTGGAGGGGCCAAAATTGGCCATTGCCCAACGACCAAAATCGAAATTTAGTCGTTGTTGCAATGGTTATTTTTGCAAAGAAGGGGGGAGCGGGTTGGGACGGGGCGGGATGGGGGCGGGATCGGGACGGGCAGCACGAGCCCTAGTCCCGTCCTGAGATCGAACCCCGCTACCTACAATGTCGTTCCATTTTTTTGGGGGCGGGGCGATAATCAGAATCGGGCCGACCCGCCCCATTGTACATCCATATTTCCTACTAGTACCTTTTTCTATCTACTTTCTTGAATGATTAGTTTAATCCTTTAACTACTAGTCTGTTCGTTTGTCATCTTATTTTGTCTTTTTCCTTTCTATTTTTTGTAATTTTACGTGTTGCTTTTGAAATATGATAATCTTAGCTATGATTTAGTGATGTCTTTGTTCTCACGCTGGTAAATGGTAATCACACATTCACACTATAAATTAACTACTCCTATGTTCAATCCCAAGGTCTAATCTTCTAAGAACACACCACATGTTAATACATATTTTAATAATGTCTAAAATATTTTATGCAGGTCCAAAAAGAAAAGATGAGCAAAGTGTCAACATCCAAAGATACAAAATCCTATAAAGATATAGGAAGAATCATCATGGATATATGGAGAATATTCTCCTAAGTACCAACGGAAATATTCTCTACAAGAAAAGAAGATATGCAATAATTAAAGAAGATATATACAAGTACCAACAAGATTTATTACTTGAGGTTAAAGACTTGTATGGAAAGAAGATGTACGAGTTATAAAGAAGAAGACTATCAAAGTACCAAGCCGAAATCCATTAAAGGAAGGAAGATATCATAACACTATTGATTGTAAAAATGTGTATGGAAAGCAACCAATCATGAAACTCTATTCTTATTCTTGGAAAATAGAATCTCCAATTCCTTTTTTCAAGGATCCACACTCTTGGGTTGCATTCTCTTCAAAGAGCCATATCAACACTATTTAAAGGGTCAACTCAAGACGAAGAAAAACATATCTTCGTCTCAACTTCTCAACTTCTCTGTTCTACTTTTCATAAAGCATTGTAATTCTGTGAGATTTATAGTATAAGGAAAAAAAAGGAGAGATATAGTATAGTTGGTGATGCATTGTATCAAAAAAATTATGAGAGTTTGAGTGTAGACGTAAGAGATCCATTCAAACAAAACCTTGTTTTCAATCACCATTAAAAAAGCTTAAGAGAACACTCTTGCAACCCAAGGGGACTGGACTAGGATCTACATTGGTTCCGAACCCGTATAAAATATTGTGTGTCATTTACTTTACACAAGTTACTTTTTGCATTACTTAAGTGGTAGTCAACATAGTTACCCGATGGTCGACTACAAGTCAAAAAAAGTTACAATTCACCCTCCTCCCTCTTGCACTCTCAATTGGTATTAGAGCTTGGTCTCACATTCTTGATTGCTTAACAGCAAGTAAGGCTGGCCAATGGGCGGGGTCGGCCCGGTCCCGCCCCGACACTGCCCCGGTCCCGCCCCGACCCCGTCTTTTTAAAAAAGAATTTTTTTTTGTGGTATCGGGACTCGAACCGAGACTGGACATGGTCTCGTCCCGACCCGTCCCGGACCGCCCCAGTCCCGCCATGCCCGATCCGGTCCCGCCCCCGATCCCGCCCGAAATCCCCCCTTTGCACAAATAGATGTTGCACCAACGACCATTTTACATTATGGCCGTTGTGCAACGGCCATTTTTGGCCTCCCCCTACCCCCTTAATATTTATTTTTAACCCATAAGTTATTATATTTACACTTTAACACAATTTCCTAACTATAAATACCTCATTTTCTCTTCATCTTTCTCACAAATCTTCCTACAATCTCTCTAAATATCTCAATCAATCTCTCTACAAGTCTACATTGTCTACTAAATATTGAATTTTATTTATTCATTTGGGAGTGAAGTTGGCAACTAGCTTGAGGATCTTCCATCGAGCAAAGTTTCAATTTTCAACCTCTCGATTACACGTCGGCATTTGGTACATTCGTTCATTCATTAAATTATTATTGTCTGTTTATTTTATTTAGCGCACTTAACTTCATTTACTTTAATTATTTATTAGTATAATTATAAATTTATAATGGAAGGATTTAAACGTATGCTTACGGGTAGGGGTCATGCTTCTTCTAGTAGGGGAAACAAGAGCAAGGGTACTTCTTCTAGTCATTCTATTTCTAGACAGAATCCTATTCCTACACAGGATGATTTTGTTGATACTGAACATTTTCCTACAATACCATTAGATTTAGACGAGGAGCTATTTTCTGGAACTCAAGAAGACTTTAATTTAGACGATGATCTAGATGATACACCCACTAATGTAGATGACAACACACCCACTAGTGCACCTTCAACTGAAATGTCTCCTATTCCCCTAGTATGAGACGAGGTCCAGCAAAACGACCATTAAAATCAGATGCATGGACATTTTTTTATAGGGACGTAGAGAATCAAGTAGCTAGATTTAAAATTTGTAAAGATGTTTTAAAATTTAAAACTGGAAAAGGTCATAGTGGGACGGAGGGTTTAATGAGACACATAGCAAGGGCTCATCTATCTAGGTTTTCCCAATACGAGGCTTCAAAACCGGGTGCGCAAACGCCCGTTCCATCGGGACAAGGTTCAAATAATGTCCTGGACCAAGCCCCACGACGGGGGGAATTGTCGGCCTTAATTACAATAAACATAGAGATAGAGAAGCAATAGCAAAGTTAGTTGCTGTAGAGGGTTTGCCTTTTTCATTTCCTTCATCTCCTGGTTTTATTTATTACATTAGAGAAATGTATAATCCTGCTTTTAACGGTTTACCTAGATCAATTGTTAAGAGAGATGTATTTAAATTTGCGCATGAATATCAACAATATTTACGTTATTCATTATATCATTTTAATGGCAAAGTGATTATCACTTGTGATATAGGCCGTAGTACTAACGGCCATGATTATTTCACGGTAATCTGTCATTGGATAGATTATAAATGGTCTATGCAAAAACGTATCGTAGCGTATAAATATATAGATGATAGGCACACTAGTACTTTTATTGCAGAAAATATTTATCAAGTGTGCGATTATTACGGAATAACTGATAAAATTATGACTATTACATTAGATAACGCTTCTTCTAACAATTATGATATTACAATTTTAAAAAATAGTTTAACTCCATCTTTTCCAGATCATTTTCATATAAAATGTGTGCCATTTATATAACTTAGTTGTAAAGGATGCCTATCACTTTTTGAAGACATTCTTAGTAAAATACAATTTGCTATAAACATTATTTTTAAAAATAATAGAATACAACGAAAAAAAGAATATAAAAAAACTTGTCATGATTACCAACTATCTTATAGAAAAATTCCAGAAGAAGTACCCACTAGGTGGAATTCTTTATACGAGCAACTACTTGTTGCTTATGACTATAGAAAACTTATAACTTTATTTTTTAACTCTTATAATCAAAATCCAAATGATATGGTTGTAGATAGCGATTGAGGAAAAAATTCCGAACTTATTGTATTTCTAGAGAAACTTTTTCAAGCAACAAAAGAATTTTCCTGTATATATTATCCTACTATTTCAACTATGTTGTTTTATATAGCTCTAATATTTTTATTGCTTAATGAATATATGGATAAACCAGCTATTAAAAAATATTTATCAAAATAAAAAATATTTTATTCTTATTCCCACTATTTATATTATTAGTGTTGTATTAAATCCGACTATTAAAATAGACGGTACTAAATTACTTATTGAAACTATTTATGATTGTATAGCAGTACTACCGCCTCCAAGTCCCAAAAATCCAAATCACTCACCACCTATTGAACAAACTAAAGAAAAAGTGTTGTCTAGCGTAGAAGACGAATGCAAAAAAGTATATAGGTTTTACCAACAAGAAAGTGCTAGCAACCTACCAGCTTCCATACCATCTTCTTCTTCTTCAACACAACCTCACGAAAGACATGTTGTTTCTGCGGCTAGTATTGAAAGCCTCAGAAATAGAATGTGCGGCTGTAACGCTACTAAACAAATTAGCGAGTTTGATATTTTTGTTTTGCAGGGTTCTGTACCGTACCAAGCAGTTCTTAATGAAGAAAGACGTGAAGACTTGCTGAAATACTGGAGGGGGAATGAGAAGACCTTTCCGACACTTTCAGTGATGGCCCGAGATATTTTGAACATTCAAGCGTCATCAACGGCGTCTGAAAGTGCTTTTTATGCCGGCAGACTTCAAATAGGAGAGCACATACACTTATTAGCCGAAGACAGCTTGAATATTGTAGTATTATTCAGAGATTAGATAAGAGCGGGGCGGAGAAGGTGCGGTCAACCGGAGATCAACGAAGAAGAAGAACCACAGGAAATTATCAAGAAACTAGAACAGGTTCTTTTCAAAATGTATTTTTTTTAATTGCAATTTTACTGTGTAATTTGCAGCTTTTGAAAAACACCACAAAATTGCAATTTTAACAATTGTATTTGTATTACAAAAAAAACCATATGTCTATTAAATAATATAAGAGACACAAAAACAGCATTGAGATGTTTTTATTACACTCTCTTGTTTAATTATTGAGTTTTATATATATATATATGTTATTTTAAAAATAAGGGCAAAAAAAAAATATCCACCCCTATCCCGCCCCGCCCCTTTTCCGACGGGACCGGAAACGGGACGGGACGGCGGCGAATCCCGCCTGTCCCGACCCTCCCCCCCATCCCGCCCCGATCCCGCCGGTCCCGACCCTAATCGTCCCGGCCCGGCCCACTACCTCTAACAGCAAGTGAGAAAAAGATCATGTCAAATCACGTTACTATTGAGACTTTGTTTCAAAAAGGCACTTCACAAACTAGACTACCCTACTTCAACGAAAAATATGTTTCTCATTGAAAGGTAAGGATGGAAACCTATATCAAATCATACAATGTTAAAGATCTGAAGCGTCATCAAGTTAGGTGATATCCCATGCCTAAGGACAAAACGGATGATAAGAAGAAAAAAGAGTCAACTTCAACTGATGAATTAACATGTCTAGCCGACTACACTCATGAACAGATGGAAGTAATTAAAATCAACTCAAAAGTCAGAAATCTTCTCTACAATGCTATTAGTAGAGAAGAATATGAAAAGATCTCCACATGTGGAACGACTAAAGAAATGTGGGACAAACTTGAAGGAGAAACTGTGGAAGATATGTTTGCAAGATTCAATAAAATTCTGGGAGAACTCAAGGCATTAGGAAAAGCTTTTTCCTCTGTGGAAAACATGAGAAAAATCCTCAAGTGCTTGCCTCCTCAATGGCATGCAAAAGTTATTTCTCTTGAAAACATAAATCTCAAAAATCTTAATTATGATGAAGTAAGATGAGATCTAATTGCATTTGAAAAGACATATTTGAACAAGGCTGGACAAGATGAAAGCAAAAAAAAAATGGTAGCCTTCAAAACTGAGGTTGAGAAATTTGATGATGATATTAGAGAAGATGAAGTTGCTATGATATCTAGATCTGTGGTGGAAGCCATGAGAAAATCAAGAAACAACATAAGAAGAGGATGAAGCTTTTGAAAAGGCAGATCATCAAATGATCAAAATAGGAATGATGGTAAATGTTACGAATGTGGAAAATATGGACACATTGCTTCAGAGTGTCCTGAATCGAAAAGAAAGCCATCTAGAAACTATCAAAGCAAAGGGCCTTCAGCAGTTGGAGTGAAGATGAAATTTCATATGATGCTAGAGTAGAAAATGTTTGATTCATGGCATTGGGCGAAACAACTGAGGTAAGACCTTATTCCTTTCCTAAATGTAATAAAACTCAAGAACTTTTAGATCAAACCTTAGAGGACCTAAATAAAGTTTTTGATGACTATAGAAAACTTCAAAGAGAAAAGAAAGAATGGGAAATGAAACTTGAAGTATGTAAAATTGAAAAAGATGTTCTTCAATAAGAACTCTATGATTTGTAATTACAACTAAATGATTTACGCAAATCCACCAGTCACAGTTCTGTCAGGTCTAACCAGTCAATTCATAGCCAAAAGTCAACTGGGAAAAAGTCTATCAGTGACAAATCAGCATATGCTCGTTCAAATGGTAGGTCCAGTACTCACACTAGGACAAATCAATCGACTGGATCTTTCAAGTCAACTGACAGTAAGTCTAAGTGTATCAAATCTTCCACAAATGAGTCAACTGGCCTTGTAGTCACTGAGTAACCCTTTTCTCAAAATATTTTTGTTGTGATAAAATTAGTCACAAATTTTATCAATGCAGATTTCGTTATGCATCTACTCCAGGATGGGCGTGGAAGTCCAAAAATAAAAATTATAACACTGACCCTCAAGGAACCAAGAAAGTTTAAGTACCTAAAAGACATTAACTACTCTTTTTTCCAGGAACACCATAAGGAAAATGATATTTAGATAGTGTATGTTCTAGTCATATTACAGACGGCAAAAGCTTGTTCAAATCAGTCGGTGACTTTGATAGAGGCTTAGTAACATTTGGAGACAATTTTACAGGAACTGTAATTGGTATAGGAACTATTACATTTAATGACTCTGTTGACATCACTAATGTTTGTCTTGTGAAGGGACTTAAGTATAATTTACTAAGCATAAGTAAACTATGTGTTCCAATCTCAAGGTGAGATTCAGAAAATCAGGATGCATAATTGAAGATACATCTGGCAAGAAACTCCTTCCTGGAAGCAGAAGTAAGAATGTTTATATTTTAGACTCTGTTAAAAGTCATGTTGGACACATATTTCTAGCCTCAATAAGAGAAGACACATGGATGTTGCACAATAAGCTTGGATATGCTAGTATGAGACTTATTAAAAACTGGCGAAGCACGATTTGGTTATAGGACTACCCAAATTAAATTTTACTAAAAATCATATATGTGATGCATGTCAAAAAGGTAAGCAAACTAGAAACTCTTTCGATTCAAAAGATATTGTGTCTACAACTAAACCATTGCAACTACTTCACATGGACCTAGTCGGTCCTACTAGAATTGTCAGTATTGAAGGAAAGAGGTATGCATTTGTAATAGTTGATGATCTCTCTCATTTTATTTGGATCGTATTCTTTCATACAATGATGATACTCTAAAAAATTAAGTTTTTTTATGAGAAAGTACAACGCGAGAAAGGATACTACACCACTTCTATCAGAAGTGATCATGGTGGAGAATTTGAAAATACAACCTTTGAAGCATTATGCAATGAACAGGGCTACTCTCATAATTTCTCCTTACCAAGATTTCCTCAACAAAATGAATTTGTAGAAAGAAAGAATAGGACCTTACAAGACATGGCTTGAACCATGATTGTGGAACACGATCTACCACACTATATTTAGGCTGAAGCTGTAAGCACATCTTGTCATGTTCTAGACAAGTGTTTAATTCGTCCAATTTTAAAGAAAACTCTTTATGAACTTTGGAATGGTAATAAATCCAATATAGGATATTTTCATCCTTTTGGGTGAAGATGTTTTGTTCATAATAATGGAAAAGACAATAGAGGTAAGTTTGATCCAAGAAGCGACGAAGGCATATTTCTTGGCTACTCGATTACCTCTAGATCATATAGAGTATTTAACAAAGGTACACTTTCCATTGAAGAATCTATTCATGTAATATTTGATGATACTAATCGCTTGATCGAGAAAGGTACTGATGCAAATGAAGAAGAAGAAAATATCACTACAACAGTTCCACTCACTGAATCAAAGAATGACAACAAATCAACTACTGCAGAAGGAACAGAGTCGACTACGACAAATGAATCGTCGATCAGTATAGTAGTTGATTCGGTACCAAATGAATGGAGAAGTGAACTTGACTATCCTAAGAAGTTTGTCATTGGTGACATAAATGATGGAATGAGAATCACGGCAGCCAATAGAAATAATATAAATCTTGCACTTATTTCTCAACTAGAACCGAAGAAAGTCGATGAAGCCTTAAAAGATGACCATTGGGTAAAGGCTATGCAAGAAGAAGAGGATCAATTTGAGAAAAACAAAATTTGGCTCTAGTTCCAAAACCTGAAAATGCATCTATCATTGGAACTAAATAGATATTCAGAAATAAGTTGAATGAATTTGAGGAAGTAGTCAGAAATAAGGCTCGACTGGTAGCTCAAGGCTACTCACAGCAATAAGGAGTTGACTATGATGAAACATTGTCTTCAGTCGCCCGATCGCATATTACTTGCTTATTTTAAGAAATGGAAACTTTTTTCAATGGATGTCAAAAGTGCTTTTCTATATAGTTTTATTGAAGAGGAAGCTTTTATTAAACAACCCAAGGCTTTGAAAATTCCAAGAAATCATACCATGTTTATAAACTATCAAAAGCACTTATAGCCTCAAACAAGCTCCTAGAGCTTGGTATAAGCGTTTAAGCACCTTCCTAATTAATCATGGTTTCTCTAGAGAAAAAATTGACACTACTCTTTTCATAAAAATATCCTCCTCTGGAAATCTCATTATTTAAATTTATATTGATGTTATTATACTTGGTAGTTTTAACCCATCTATGTGCAAGGAATTCTCTAATCTTATGCAAAGTGAGTTTGAAATGAGTATGATGGGAGAATTAACATTCTTCTTGGGGCTACAAATTATTCAATTCGATAAAGGGACCTTCATATGTCAAACAAAATATACCAAGAAACTCATTCAGAAATTTGGCTTGATGGATGCCAAGGCATCAACCACTCCAATGAGTCCTACCTGTTCTCTTGACAAGGATGATGAAGGTAAACCTGTTAATAAAACTAAATATCGAGGTAATATTGGATCACTATTATACTTAACTGACATCTAACCAGATATAATGTTCAGTGTACCTAGGTGTGCCAGATTTCAGGCATCACCAAAGAAATATTACCTTACTGCGGTTAAAAGAATTATTAGATATCTTATTGGAACAACCAATTGTGGTTTATGGTATCCTAATACTAACAATTTTGTACTTGAATGATTTTCATATGCTGACTTTGCAGATGACAAGGATGATAGAAAAAATACTAGTGGAATGTGTCAATTCCTTGAAAAATCTTTGATCTCTTGGCATAGTAAAAAACAAGGATCTGTCTCACTCTCAAATATTGATGCAAAATATATTTCCATTAATCCATATTGTGCACAAATTATTTGGATGGTGCATCAACTAAGTGATTATGATTTATCTTTTAAACCTGTCAATATTTATTGTGATAATTCAAGTGTCATATGAAAAACCTTGTGCATCATTCTAGGGCAAAACATATAGACATCAAGCATTATTTCATTAGAGATCATGTGGTTAAGAAAAATATTAATATTTTTTTTGTGAATACTGATTCTCAATTTGCTAAATGTATTTATTAAACCCCTGCTTGAAGAACGTTTTTGCTCACTTAGAAAATCTATAGGCTTAATTGTAAATCCCTTGGAAAGTTGAAAATATTTTCTGCCTTAGTTATAACTTAGTATATTTGGTATATTTTCAATTATGTATTTTCCTTAATTAAACTGCATTGGTATCCGCCTATTCTATTTCCTCTATATTAATCTTCATTCACAATCCTCCAAGACTTATCATTACACAGTCGTTTCCCTTCCCCTTCTGATGTTTGTTGTCAAACGCCACACTGATTGCCTTCCCCATAAAAGTTTTTTCACTTTCCCTTTTAAACCCCTTATCTACCCTCACAAGCTATCTCTTCTCTCCACCAACTTCATCACAATCTCTCTCTCTCTCTTCCTAAACATTCTCTGTTACTCCTTTCTTCTCTACCCATGACAAAATCTTCCAAGCAGTCTTCAAACCTCACTCGCAAAACTCTCATGGTAAGCCCAAAACTTCTTGAAAAATGGATCATCTTGTCAGTCTTGACTCTGATAACTCCATCCACTCCGCATCCGATCATAATTTATCTGACGGTGGAGAAGTTCATTCTGAGAAACAACTTGGTAAGCATCCTATTTCTTCTGATTCATGTCTTAATTCCCCAAAGAAATTCAAACTAGACCCTGATAGCATGACCTTCTCTGATACTCGCTTAAACTTTTGGGAAACCAAAAACTTCAATCTCTTTATGTCTTTGTCGAATAAGTCTGTGAATGCCGACTGTGTTATTGATTTAAATCTTCTTAAAACTATTCACTTTCACATCAAACCCTACTTTAATTTTCAAGGATGGGGTAGTATTTTTCACGGTCCTGCTAAAGTCTATGAAAGTCTTGTCCGCATGTTTCACGCCAACCTTATGCCCTCTCGCCCCAATGAACTTGAATCCCTTGTCTTAGGTAAAATAATTCTTCTGGATTGGCTATGTTTGATACTTTGTTTGATTGTTCCTGCTTTAATTTCTCTGATACGTTTAGAAACACCTAGCCTGAAATTTTTGAAATCACCTTTGAGCATGCCATTAAGGCTATTGCTGACCCCCATACTGGTTGTCTTCCAAATCAACTCACCCCGAATGAACTATGTTTCACCACTAGGGTCCTAGCCCACATTTTGTCCATAACTCTGTCTCCCATATCTGGGTCTTTCTGTATTCTTACCCAATGTGACACTCTCATTACCTATTGTCTTGTTACCAAGAAAAATCTCAAACTCTCTTCTCTTATCATCAATGCTATGATCGACGTCTCATCAGATTCTCCTTACATTTCCTATGGTATGATAATTACAAGGCTCCTTGAAGCCAGTGATCTCAAGCTTACTAGGTTTTCGAGTACTCCTGTCACTCAGCGCTACAATTCTCGTGCCTTTGGTAGTATGAGTTATGTCCAAGAGGAAGATTGTTGGATTAAGAAGGAAGTTGAAGCCTCCACTACTCAGCCTGATGTTGATCCTCCTGTTGAACTTGATTTTCTCTTTCTGATGATATTCTTGGTCGTGTCACTGCCGTGGATCTCAAGCTCGATGGCCTAAGGGAGTTGTTGCTGTCTCAACAGGATTTGCTTGTTAAGGTTAAGTCAATCACCTAGAAAACAGGTATCGATGTTGCAAAGTTTAGGATGTTGCTGGAGAAGACCTCTAAGGATGTGCTCAAGACATTGAAACATGTCTTCTCTGCGCTTGACTCTGTGGAGATTAAGTTTGATGCACTTCAGACCACCATCCATGAGAAGTTTGAGTACTTCAAGAATATTGTTGTTGCGACCCTTTTACGCACTTTTTAAAGCCCTAAATGTTGGACTCTGCTACATTGTGTTTTATGACAATCTTTTGGTTGTGTTTTGCTGCTACTGATGTGCATGGTGTATATCATGCACTTTTAACTACTTAGCTTAATATGGTTAGTTGATAATTGTTGTGTTGTTATCTGTGTTGCTCTATTTTTGTATGCTATGTTTGCTCTTTCTGTTGATGACAAAGGGGGAGAAAAGCAAGCATCAATTCTGGGGGAGCAACCAACTACTTCAGTCAAGACAACCTATCAATTCAAAGGTTTAGGGGGGAGTAATCAACTACTTCAGTCAAGTCAATTGCTAACAATAAAGGGAAGTAAAATATGTTGTTGTCATCATAAAAAAGGGGGAGATTGTTAATGCATATTTAATGATGTCTAAAATATTTTACGCATGTCCAAAAAAAAGGGACAGAGTGTCAACATCCAAAGATACAAAACCCTAAGAAGATATCGGATGAATCATCATGGAGATATAGAGAATATTCCCCTAAGTACCAACATAAATATTCTCTACAAGGAAAGAAGATATGCAATAATTAAAGAAGATTTGTACAAGTACCAACAAGATTCATTAAAGTACTCGAGGTCAAAGACTTGTATGGAAAGAAGATGTAGGAGTTATAAAGAAGAAGACTATCAAAGTACGAAGCCGAAATCAATTAAAGGAAGATATCTCAAGACTATTGATGGCAAAATTGTGTATGGAAAGCAATCAATCATGAAGCTCTATCTTTATTCTTGAAAAATAGGATCTCCAATTCCTTTTTTCAAGGATTCACACTCTTGGGTTGCGTTCTCTTCAAAGAGTCGTATCAACGCTATTTAAAGGCTCAACTCAAGACGAAGAAAAACATATCTTCGTCTCAACTTCTCTGTTCTACTTTTCATAAGCATTGTAATTATGTGAGATTTATAGTGTAAGAAAAAAAAAGGAGAGATAAAGTATAGTTGGTGAGGCATTATATCAAAAAAATTACGAGAGTTTGAGTGTAGACGTAGGAGCTTCATTCCAACAAAACCTTGTATCCAATCACCATTAAAAGAGCTTAAGAGAATACCCTTGCAACCCAAAGGGACTGGACTAGGATCTACATTGAATCTGAACCAGTATAAAATATTGTGTGTCATTTACTTTACTCAAGTTACTTTCTACATTACTCAAGTAATAGTCAACTACAAGTCAAAAAAGTTACAATTCACCTCCCCCGCTCTTGCACTCTCACCACGCACATGCTTGGGAAATGAATTTAAGTTGTATATAGCGCCAGTTCATCAATTTTGTTTTATACTATTAGGTCATGTCCATCTTTTGTAAGTGGTAATCTATCTTATTTTTAAGACTACATATTTCATGTTTTAAGGAGTCTTTTCCATAGATATTTTTTTTCTTACACTGAAAATGCATATATAACTTAAACTCATGAAAAATAATACTGGTGCAGTGGAGCAAACTCTACTTTAGTGTAACCTATATACATGCATCAATACAAAAATATTACGTATTACTTTTAGTTGGTTGGTAGTATAATATATTTAGAGTTCGGTGACAATCTACTCTTTTTTAGCAAATTTGGAAACACCCAACAACTTATTGTAATCCTCTCTTGTGTTGGAAGCACGTTATTAGTTAATCTTTAAAAACATGTTATCAAAAACTCCATGTGATTTAAACGTGGGATTTTATTTAGGCTATGATTTCTTTGAAGGGGTACAAGAAAATGTCTCTTGACAAAAGCAACACAGTGTCTGTGTAATTTCAATACCTTACCATTTCTATACTAGCTAGTTTTCTTACACATAGGTACCCTACAATCCGATTAAAAAGAATATATTTTGAATTAAACAAGATATGGATAAGTACTAATAGAACACAAAGAACTGAAGCTTCATTTCTATACAGAGACGTAAGATCTGAAGGTTTAGGCTAGAAGTTGCTGCCTTTCTTTTATTCTGTTTTTGCTTACTTACTGCTGTAGCTATTCACCATATACACACATATATTAATACAACTTATATTTACCTAGGAGATCTAGTTACATTAAATACGCTAGCCATTGCCCTTGGGATTACTAGCTAAATTAGGAGTCGTAGCCGAAGCGGGAGTGGACAATATGCCAAGTCTCATAATGATCAGCAGCATCACATCAAGTATTATAGGTTCCTTAATTTTAACAGCAATACTGTCTATCATTTGGCCAGAACTGGGTGAAGGAAGAGGCTTGTGAGGAAATCTATAAGTTGATCTTTGGTGGATAGAAATTGGACAGACTTTCGAGCAACTTTGTCGCGGACAAAGTGATAATCGATTTCTACGTGCTTGGCGCGAGCATGAAAGACATGATTAATGGATAGATAGACACAGTGACGAAGCCAGGAATTTCACGAAGGTATTCAAGAATTGGATAACTAATTTTTCTTTTATGAATGGATACACCAAAATTTCAAAATTCAAACTACGCAATATTCGTAATTGATTTCATTAGTAATTTCAAAATTCAAACTACGCTTGATTACCGCACTATCCTTATAGATTTCTCAAATGAGGGATGAATTTAAAACGGTATGGTATAAGTAGATGGATAGAAATAGAGGAACAGGTCATGTGGCTTGAGAAATGGACTCCGGACTTTAAACCGGAGGAGGATTCGCCAATTTGGGTTCTATTGCCGGAATTACCATCATGGAACTATGTCAAGCAGATTGTTGCCCCTTTAGATACTCCGTTAACAATGGATGAGAGAAGGTCTAGACCTAGCATGACAAAAGTTAGAGTTGAAATCGACCTAACCAAACCTATAATTAATTTTATTTGGATATGCACAGAAGATGAGAACTGCCCTCGTAAAGGATTTACTCAAAAATTAGAATACGAAAACCCCCCTAAATTCCGTGTTCATTGCAAAATTCTAGTACATTCGATTCTGCAATGTAGAAGGGTTGAACAAACGAAACAGACTGAAAAAGAGACTATGGGAAACAAAAAAAAATCAAGTAGAAGAAGATGTTGCTGGTGATCGGTGGCGGAACTTGCCCAAAATATTAAGAGGAACGGTAACTACTAACTAAAATATTATAATTAAAATTTATAGGAACAAAATATAATTTTATCAAATATTCAAAATAACATCAACACATTAAAAATATAATATATAAAAGAAAAGACTACCTAGAATTAAAGTGCTGCCCTTCGTTCTTTTAAAGACTTGAAATCATTAATGTGATGTGTATAGACTGATTGAACAAGTCTTGAGAAGATTTCAATGCATTATTGTGGGACGAACACAGACTCTCACCAATATGATTAAGCAAATCACAACTCTTCCAGCATTGACCTTTTTCCATGCTTTAAATCCTTTTCTAGTAAAGACATCAGCTCCAGGATGCCCACTTGTCTTTTTACTGAACAAGTAACAAAGCAAACAATAAACAACATCATTAGTCGGTGAGTACTCTAGTCATGAAGGGAAAATTTTGAATCAAGAGGCTTGAAATCGCCTTAGATGTTTATCTCTATCGAGTGGATACTTTTCAACTTGACATTGATAGGGACCCCAATTGAGATAAGCTCTTCGAACTTCATCTCTTCGATTCACTGGATATTCTCAAATTTGGGGACGTTTTCCGGGGTCACGTTCTAAACAATTGACATCAAATTCATCCATGGTGACTTTTTGAATCTTGCAAGGTTGTTCATCCAGTTGAACCGTTTGATCATCGGAATGGTGCTTTTCAAGTGTCGATGTTGAAGTTATACATTTTTCATCTTTGTTGGAAGCTTTCCTCTTGAAAAATGCATCAATTTTCTTAAGTTTGTCCATCGTACCACTCCTAAAAAATACATAAATCAATTATCAAAGATAACATCTAAATCTGAAAACAGAACTAAGTCAGAGAAATTCGGCTTTTAAAGCCTTAATCTGTTAATTCCACTCCCATAAGCCCAAAATAGCCTCGTATATGATGAAACAAACATAAAGTTGTAATTTTTTGCTGATTTAAAAGAAACCCATATCAAGAATTACCCATTAAAACTCATATCATGTAAATTGGAAACAACCTGTAATTGCTTATGATGCAACTATGCATCCAAGGCATACTAGATTTATGTTTTGTAGAAGAAAAAGAGACCCAAATAAATAAATAAATAAATCTTCTGCAGTTAAGTATTACCAGAGGTGGAGAGACGAGTGGAGAGAAATAGATTGTGAGAGAGTGGAGCCTTGCTGCGAGTGTGAGTTCGTGAGTCGCTGGTGCCGCCGAGAAAGTGATGGGATTTAGGATTTTTAAATCGTGAGTAATATATATTTTTTTAAAAATTGAGTTTTTTTTAGGGGCCACAGCTCCCCTCCGCTCCTACCATAATCCGCCACTGCTGGTGATAGTAAGAATGAGGAGGAAATGTCCCCCGGGCATAGCTGGATGGCAAAGGAGGTGAACTTAAAATCCAATTGGAGGCTTGCAGCGTGGATTCGAATCCTGGTGGGAGCACTTTGCTCTCTTCTGGGATAGGATCTTGTAGGTGATATCAGTTGCTTTGTTCTCAAACCCTAGTCATTCAGGTACATCTCGCGATTTACTGATAGTAGTGTTGAGGGACCGGTACTACTATCTCCATGAATAGTCTGGCGTACGCCAGTAGCTGGATATAAAAAAAAGAATGAGGAGGAAATCTAGACCTGTCCAAAGCTCCGGTCAGGGCCGAGTCAAGTGGCTTTTTCTTCTGCTTGCCCGACCCTGACCCTATTTGTTTTAAATTTTCCAACCCTAGCCCTGACGCTTCGGGGACCCTATGGGTCACGGATCGACCCTGACCCGCTCTACAAAATTAAATTAAATTTTTTTTTTATTTTTTATTAAAATAACAGTCCAAATTAAAGTTCAAAAACATAACATATAATTTTTTTTAAATTGAATTTCTAACACTGAAATTGTCATTCACACCTACATTACAACGAAATTTTGACGTTGAAATGTATTGTATATTGTGAGATCTTTACTAAAGAAAAGGGAAAATTAGAAACTGATTTGGGGGAAAACATAAATTGATAGGGAAAAGGGACGTTTTCCTAAAAATTGACGGCGCCAAACTGACCGGCCGCGTCTCAAAAAAATACGCAAAATAAAAAAAATCGGGTAAAACGGACATCCGAGCGCAGAGTTATGACCATTTAAAATTGCACCAATTTACAACTACTTTCTCTCCCTACATTTAATGTCAATGCTTCCGTTAATTAAGTTCATGCCACATTCGACTTCTATAAAAGCTTCATAGATTGGCTTCAATGGATATGATTAAAGAGATAGTAGTAGCCTAAAATAAAAAATAAGATTAATTACATAGGTAAAATCGGTTTTTCAGTTCGGTTCATCCCCAATACTAAAGAACCGAACTGAATCATTTACCTTAAATAAACATTAAAAAAATATACCTTAAATAAACATAATAAAATAAATATTAATAAAATAATATACCTTTAAAAATATACCTTAAATAAACATTAATAAAATAAAAAATAATATGAACGTGTCGGGGTCTGGTCGGGGTCGGGTCACTGGTGGGGCCGGGCCAGATCAGACGGGTAAAAAATTCTGACCCTAGCCCGACCCTGACCCTGATCGGGTCCCCGCTTTTTCGGGTCAGGTGGCTCACGGGTCAGATATAAGCTGACCCTAGCCTTGATTTTTTCGGGTCGGGTCAGGCAGGTCCCCGACCCGATGGACAGGTCTAAGGAAATCACAGAAAAAGAGGTAGAAAACAAAGAAAAGGATACAGAATGGGTGGGGGGGAAAGTGAAAAACAAAGGATTTCTTGGTTATCAGTAATGTTTTGCCCACTTTAATGACAAAATATGGTGTTATTGGAATCATTTGGATCATTCAGAAATTATAGATGACAATGAACAGCATGTCACTATCAAGATGAAGAATCATGCTACAGACAAAGGCACCTATGTTACAGCAGTCTATGCAAAATGCTCTGCCAGTGAAAGAAGGGATCTTTGCGGTAGCATAGACAATATTAACAACTCTTGGGATGGTCCTTGGTGCATTGGAGGTGATTTCAATGTAATAATGAATCCTGAAAAAAAACTGGGGGGAAAACCTTAGAGGGCTAGTAAAAGTTTAGAGTTAGACTTTATTAGTATTATGGAAGGCTATGACTTTATGGATATTGGTTTCACTGACCCAAAGTTTACTTGGTGCAATAACAGAAGACCAAGAAAAAGGATCTAGAAAAGGCTAGATAGGATCTTGATTAATGATCAATGGGCCCATAATTTAGCAGTACTATTGTCTATCATTTGGCCAGAATTGGGTCAGATCATAGACCTTTACTGATGAAATCTCATAAAGATCAGCAGCATCACATCTAGTATTTAGGTTCCTTAATTTCTGGACAACTCAATCTGATTTCCAGGAGATTGTTCAATGGAAGACTAGAACAGAGGACAATCCAATGTGACAACTTCAATCCAAACTGAAACTGTTAAGCAGGAGATTGAGCCAATGGTCAAAAGAAAAGATAGGGGACATTAATGAAGAAGTGAATAACTGGGAGGCCAAAATGCTCATCTTAAGAGGATATGGAACTTCAGAATAATACAGATCATGACAGAGAAGAACTCAACAAGGGGTATGCAGAGTATGTTAGGTGGTTGGAACTTCAAGATAGTTTATTGAGACAAAAAACCCAAACCAGGTGGTTTAGAAAGGGTGACTACAACTCTAGGTACTTCCACAATATCTTAAGAGACAGAAGAAGAAGGCTGCATTTGCATACTATCAAGAATAAAAGAGGAGAAAATTTCAAAAGCTGATATTCATCATTTCAAAGGCTTCTTTAACCTTAATCAGCAGGAGAATGATCATAGAATTCTCAATTGTATTCCTGTTTTGATCAATGAGGAGGATAATGAGTATCTTACACCTATGCCTAAGGAGGAGGAGATAAAAGATATTGTGTTCAGCATGAATGCTGAAAGTAGTGCTGGACCTGATGGCTTTAATGACAAAATTTTTCAATCACGCTGGAACATTATTAAGCATGACATCATTTCCTTTGTTTCTGATTTTTTCAAAGGAAAGAAGTTAATCAAATACTTCACTCACACCTGTTTGGCTCTGATTCCTAAAGTAGAATTCCCTTCCACTTTCCAAGAATTCAGAGCCATTAGTCTTTCGCTGTTTGGGACTGTTTGGGACTTGGGCCGACTGGTTGGGACTTGGGGCCAAATCTGATTTTGTGTTTTAAAAAAAAAAAGTATTTCGCTGCTCATTTGGATTCAAACACACGACCTCTCACTAGGGAATGACTTTTGAAGGGAGTCTTCAACCGATAGACTACAACTCTCACCGATAAGATTGGAGGCATTTTTAATACATATCTTAATATTTGAAATCAATAAAAGAAAAATGAAAATTCTGGGGCGGAGGCCCCGACGGCTAGGGCCCTGTGCGGCGGCGCGGCCTCGACCGCCCAGGGACGGCTCTAAGAGTAATGTTTCTTTTTAACCAGTGCAAAGACTAGTCCTTTTAGAATCAACAAACTTAGGCAATGCACTGGCTACATGGGAAAACCGTTTTCATTTACCTATCTGGGATGCACAATATATTCAAGAAGAAAGAAAATTGAGTATTTTGATGTATGGTAGCTAATATAGCAAAGTGTTGAATTGATGAATCGAGGCTATGATGATGGAATATTTACTGCTGCATTGTTGAAGAATGTATAAGAAAGGGAGAATGGGAGATGAAGGGAGAGAATTGAGACTCAATGCATTGCAAGTGTTTGAGAGAATTGCTCTCTTGAGTTGAAGAAAATATCTATACAAGTATGGGTATATATACACCACTCCACTACTCTAGAATACTCTAATGACTTTCTTTTGTTAATTACTTCTAACAACTTAACTAACTCTATAACTAACCTTGTAACTAACTACAACAACTAACTACCTTCTCAACAACTTGGACTATCCTCAATTAGTCCAGGCACTAGAATGCATTTCCCTAATGCTTCAACACCCTCCCTCAAGCTAGAGGACATGAAGATGTTCTTCATTCCTAGCTTGGACAGTAAAGCATCATGTTGTTGTCTACCAAGTGCCTTTGTAAGTAAATCAGTTGGTTGGTCCATAGAGGGCAAAAAAACAGTGTTGATCAATCTTGTTTGTATCTTCTCCCTGATGAAATGACAATCAATGTCAATATGCTTTGTTCTTTCATGGAACACTGGATTTGCTGCAATCTGAATAGCAGATTTGCTATCTGTGTACACTGGTATTGGAGTCTGAATCTCCATACCAAGATCCTGAAATAGACCTGTGATCCATACTACTTCTGCTACTGAGGCTGCCATAGCCCTATAATCTGCCTCTGTAGAGCTACTGGAGACAGTGTCCTGCTTCTTTGACTTCCATGAGATTGGTGATGAGCCATGCATCACCAAATAACCAGTGACTGATCTTCTAGTATTAACACAAGCCCCCCAATCTGCATCACAAAACACCTTGAGTTGAGGAGTACTTGTACTGGACATTAGAATTTCCAGTCCTGGTGCCTGCTTGATATATCTGACAATTCTGAGACCAGCTTCCATATGTGACTTCTTAGGTGCATGCATAAACTGACTCAGGCAGTGCACAGCAAATGCAATGTCTGGTCTAGTAGTTGTCAAATATAGCAGTCTTCCAACCAACCTTCTGTAAACACTAGGATCTGACAGCTCAGAATCAGGATTTTCTCCTAATATAGGGCCTGAATGTGATGCATTAGCCATATGTCTGTCAAACTCACATGTTGTAAGCTTCTGATTATATCCATAAGAGAAGATATAGGTTTTGCCCCTGCAAGTCCTATATCTGATATAAGCTCCAGAGCATATTTCCTTTGGTGCATGAGGATGCCCTGTGAGTTTCTTGCAAACTCAATGCCAAGAAAGTATCTAAGCTCCCCTAGATCCTTTATCTTGAAGTTGGACTGTAATGTCTCTTTAGTGAACTGGATCATTTACAGTGAGCAACAAGTAATCAACATATACCAGCACTATCACAATACGACTGTGTTCCTGCTTGGTGAAAAGAGAATAGTCTCTATGACTCGGCTGAAAACCAGATGAGATAAGAGTTGTAGTCAACTTGATGTTCCATTGTCTTGATGCCTGTTTTAGCCCATAGAGAGACTTCAGCAATCTGCATACCTGCTTATTCCTTTTCTTGACAGCAAATCCTTTTGGAACTTCCATGTACACTTCTTCAAACAAGTCTCCTTGCAAGAATGTATTGTATACATCCATATGATGGATTGTTCTGCTGCAATGGAAATCACAGTCCTTACTGTTGTCATCTTTACAACTGGTGAAAAAGTCTCTTGATAATCAAGCCCCTCCTTTGATTGTATCCTTTTGCCACCAATCTGTCTTTAAATCTCTTCACTTCTCCTGTTGCCTTGTACTTTATCTTGTATACCCACTTACATCCTATAACCTTCTTTCCCTCTGGTAGAGTGACCAGCTTCCAGGTGCCATTGTCCTCCAATGCTTTGATTTCTGCCTCCATTGCCTCAATCCATCTGTGATCCTTTGCTGCTATGGAATAGTTCTGTGGTTCTGTGTCAAGAGAAACCTTGGCTACAAATTCCTGATATCCTGCTGAAAGACCAGCATAAGCAATATTGTCAATTATAGAGTACAAGCAACTGGAAGAGCCATGTGTAGTAATATAGTATTTGTGCCATATAGGTGGTTTGCTGCTCCTTGTGGATCTCCTGACTTCATGATTTGATCATGTGGCTATATCAATACCTGGTGATCCTGCGTTTATGATACTAGTGCCATGATGTTGAACTGTATCAGGCATGCCATGATGCTGAACTGTATCAGGCATATGCACATTCTACGTGTTGTTTTGTATGTGTTGATCATCTTCATGTTGTCTGGTATGTGGTTGTGGATTGTCAAGATCCTATTGACAAAATAAGTCTTCATAGAAAGGAAATTCATGTGTCTTAATGTGATTGGTGTTTTCAGTTATGCCTCTTTTGAAAGGAAAATTTGTCTCCATGAACAACACATCCCTGCTCATGAATAGAGTTCTGTTTTCCAAGTCATAAAGTTTGTATCCTTTTTTAGCAGATCCATATCCCAGAAATATGAATCTTACAGCCCTTGGACCAAACTTATCATGTCTGTTATTTATAGTAGCAAAACACAGACAACCTAATACTCTCAAGTGATCAAGTTGTGGTACCTTGTTATACAACATTTCAAATGGAGACCTGTTCTTTATAACAGTGGAGGGGATTCTGTTGATTATATACACTGCATTCTCTACACATAGTCCCCAGAACTTGTTTGGTAATCCTCCCTGAATCTTAATGGCTCTAGCAGTTTCTAAAATATATCTATGTTTTCTCTCCACCACACCATTATGTTGTGGTGTGTATGGATAGGAACTTTCATGAATGATACCATATTTCAGAAACAGCTCACTACAATTTTGATTAAAAAACTCAATTCCATTATCTGATCTTACTCTCTGAATTTTAGCTCCAAATTGAGTGTTAACTTCAATAAGGAAATTCATGATCAGTGTAGAGACATCAGATTTCAATCTCATCAAAAAAATTCAAGTCCATCTAGTGTGATCATCCACAATGGTTAGAAAATATCTCATTCCATTATATGTTTCTGTTTTGTAAGGTCCCCATACATCCATAAGTATTAGTTGAAAAGACTTTGATGCTCTACTAGTGCTAGCAATAAAAGGCAGTCTAGTTTGTCTAGCCAAAGGACACACTTCACAGTTATTCAAGACAAAATCAATATTATTCTTGAAACATGCTATTTTCTTCAGGACATTCATGGGCACATGACACAGTCTCTGATGCCAAGTAGTTGCATCAACATGTTGAGTTGCAGACATGCATCTACTCAACTCCCCATCTTTATTCTGAGGATCCAGTGACAGTATGTATAATCATGCTTCCTCATTACCAAATCCCCTCACCTTCCTAGATGAGAGATCCTGAAACACACAACATGTTGGGAAGAACGTAACACTACAATTCAGTTCTCTAGTCATTTTTGAAACAGACAGCAAATTGAACTTGAAAGTTAGTACACATAAGACACTTCTAAGGACATCACCTCCTCCTAAGTGGTACTCCCCAACATGTGAGATTCTGGCTGAATCTCATCTCTTGTGGGCAGTTGCACTTTTCATGTTCCTTCAGTCAACATGTTATTATGTAAATACTTCTGGTCAGCAATCATATGATTAGTTGCACCTGTGTCTACTATCCACTGAATCAACTTCCTTGAATCAGTAATGTGCTTACCTGCCATATTGGCATTGTCCTCGGTTCAATTTCAACCATATAAGTTATAAAATATGGACAAAAGGTTTTGTCCTTTTTGGCCATTTTGCTCCATCTTGGTTTAACCTCTGGAACCTCTAAGTTCTGTAGATATGGAATATTAAGTTCCGGATAATCAGGAACTCTCGGGTATTGTTGATTTTGAGCATTTTGTTCATAACTTCGTTTGCGCGAAATTAACTCTTTTTCCTTTCGAGGAAAGATATGTTCAAAGAATTCAGCATTCCTTGATTCCATGATCGTACCCTCGTGGATATCAGGTATCTCCGACTTATACACTAAGAAGCGATAAGCACTACTGTTATTTGCATCTCTGATGAATATGCAATCTACAGTCTTAGGTCCAATTTTGACTTGTTTTGGTTTAGGTACTTCGACTTTTGCCAAACAGCCCCACACTTTCAAATATTTGTAAGTGAGTTTCTTTCTTTTCCATAATTCATATGGAGTATTATCCTTACGCTTATGCGGAACTTTATTGAGAATTGCATTAGCGGTAAGAATCGCTTCACCGCACATATTTTGGGCTAAACCGGAATTGATAAGTAAAACATTCATCATTTCCTTTAATGTATGGTTTTTGCGTTCGGCAATACCGTTAGACTGAGGCGAGTAAGGAGCGGTCGTTTGATGAACAATGCCAAATTGAGCACAGTATTTTTCAAACGGTGCTACGTATTCCCCCCTCTATCACTACGAATTGCCTTAATCCGTAGGTTTAGTTGATTTTCAACTTCTATTTTGTAACATTTAAATGCTTCAAACGCTTCATCTTTACCTTTCAACAAGTAAACATAACAGTACCTTGTACTATCATCAATGAAAGTTACAAGTACTTGTTCCCCCCTCTAGTTTGCACAAACTTTAAATCACATATGTCGGTGTGAATAAGTTCTAGAGGAGCGGTGTTTCTTTCGACTGAATGGAAAGATAATTTGGTTAATTTTGCCTCTATGCACACCTCACATTTATGTTGAGGATTTATGTCGAAGGAAGGCAACAATTCCAACTTTACTAACTTTTGAATGGATTTGTAGTTAACGTGTCCTAATCTATGATGTCATAAATTAGAAGACTCAAACAAGTAAGTAGAAAGTTTTATTTCATTAGATGAGCGGATTACAGACATAGCATTCATTTTGAAGAGGTCGTCACACGCGAAGCCTCTTCCTACAAATATACCATTCTTAGTTATTAGAAATTTGTTGGACTCAAAAACTAGTCTAAAACCAGCCTGGACCAACAGTGGCCCTGAAACCAAGTTCTTGCGGATGTCAGGGACATGCATCACCTCCTTCAGAGTCAGATCTTTACCTGAAGTCATTTTGAGGACAATCTTTCCAACCCCTTGCACTTCAGAGGTAGCGTCGTTGCCCATGAACAACGTTTTGTCCGAGATTGGGGCGTAAGAGGAGAATGCACTCTTGTCTGAGCAGATGTGACGGGTTGCACCCGTGTCTATCCACCATTGCTTTGGATTCTCCACCAGATTAGCCTCCAAAGACTACAAACAGTAGAAATCCACAATCATGTCGTCAAGGTTCGAAGGATCATCCTTGTCTTGCACGACGTTAGCCTTGGCCTTGCCTCTGTTCTTGGCATTTTCCTTCTGCTTTCGCTTTATTTTGCGACAGTATTTGATCATAGACAGACTTTCCACAATGATGGCAGTTTCTTTTGAACCTCTCCATCGTTTGGCTTTTGCCATCTCCCTGGTACTTGCGCTTTTTGTTGGCGTTTCCCCTTGAATCAACCAGATTCACCTTTGCCTCAATTGGTAGTTCTGGCTTAGATATAGCCCTTTTATTGTCCTCTTATATTTGTAGTTTGACAATAAGATCTTCAAACCCCATTTCTTTTATCTTCAGTTTGAGATAACTCATTCCACGAGGGAGGCAGTTTCTCAATCAAAGATGTAACCAGAAATTGTTCGTTTGGCTTCATTCCTTCCAAATCCAGATAATGAAGAATCATTTGAAACACCTGGATTTGGGACATCACTGATTTACCATCCACCATTTGAAATTTCAAAAAATTTCCAATGATGAATTTCTTAGTACCCACATCCTGTGCGCTGTACTTTTTCTCGAATTTTCCACACAACTCTTTTGTTGTCTTGACGGTGCAATACACAGTATAAAGTGTATCTGACAGACCGTTCAGAATGCAGTTTTTGCAGGCATCTAATGTAAACTTCAGGGCATTTGTGACATGGATATCGTCACCCACTTCAGTCGTTGTGTTAGACCGAGTGTCGATTGCATCCCCACCAGAAGGAGGATCTTCTGTCAGAAAACGTGACAAGTTTAACGTAGTAAGATAGAACAACATTTTTGTTATCATCTCTTGAAATTGGTACCCAGAAATGTTTCTGGGCATTCTCCTTAAAAACTGGCAGGAGTAGGGACAACAGCATTCCCTTGAGCCATAGCAGCGGAACCATAAGCGAAAGCAATGTTTGAAATAGACATCTTTCGAACACTTAGAAAATGAAATTTTGTTTTAAAATTGTAGGTAAAAGTTGGGGTAAAGTGTATCCGAAAGGTTAAACAAAATAAATGATTTGTTGAGTCGAGAGATGACTCTCTGTCTTTAAGACAAAATTGTCCCATATAAATGCTTTTACAGTATTGGGAAATAATCTTCCAAGATAAAACAACAACTAATCAATTGTACAAAGCAAATACAGATGATTCTAGCGAAGAAAATGAATAAGATCAGATTGCTTGTTTGAGTTTCTGATTCCCTTTTTTCTGTATGTTCTGAACAGAAGAGAAGACTTTGTGTTGTGTGTTTCGTGTTTCGTACTCTGTAATTTGAACAGAACTGTTCAATTTATAAGAGCAGAAAGGGAGGCAAACAATCACGCATGTTGGAGTCTTTAACGTTCTGTTCTGTTGAACAGTCACGCCTGTTGGTGTCTTCAAGAACTGTTGTAACGTTTCGAAAATTTCAGGGACCAAAATATAAATAATTAACATTACAGGGATCAAATTAAAGTTTCAGAAGAAAACAACAATCCAATAGCCCGTGACCCAAACCCTAGCGGACGAGACGGGACGGGCGGGTGACGCGCGTGGGCCTTAACCACGAACCCAAGCTCACCTAGGTCCTCTCCCTTCTAAACACATGGGTTACCCAAGGGTCCCAAACCCTTACTCAAACTTAAAATTTATATATAGCATAAACTCTCATCTTCTACCAATGAGGAAGATTTGTCATTTTTGGCCAAAGTCACTCCATCTTTATATGTCTCAAACATCTTACTTTGTGTATCAATATCTCTTTCATTTTTAACGAAGTTTGACGATATTTGGCACTAACATCATCTACTGACTTAGTAGATTAGGCATGTGCGAAGAAATGATGTTTCCGACATGCGGGGCCCACATGTTTAAGTCATTAAAGACGGGATAAACTCAATATCACGTTAGTAAATTTCCAACAGATTGATCCATCTCACCCACAAATTGTCAGCTTTTTGGGCAATGGTCCAAGCATATTTGGCTATAGCAGCCTCATTTCAAGCTATGCATTCAGTGATCCCCAGCCCCCTCCTTCTTTGGTCTGCATACAAGATCCCAAGAAACTAGAATTTTAGTTGTGTGTACCTTGCCATCCCATAGGAAGTTCCTGCAAATGCTAATGATGCCATTGAGCACCGCAATTCACAATTATGAATTGGCGACTTATGATACTGAAATTGTAATCACTTTTGATTTGGTAAAGTCCTTATTTGGTACCAGCATCCACCGTAATTGAAAGCAGAAACATCGTCCGCAGCTTCTGACATGTACCAAGATAAATGTTCGGTTTAACTTTTGATTAAAATCCTTTATAAGGAAAATCAAATAAGACCCTTCATGTTGACCCTTTGAAAATATAAAGATTTTGGTTTAGAGAAGAAACAGTAAGGTCATGCTATTCCCTGCTTCTACGGCCAAGCTCAGCTTTATAAAGATCAATTCTAACCCTTCAAACCCAATTTAATATCAACGTGGGCCTGACCCATTTCCCAATTAATTTATACCAAAGTCATCTATTATTTGAAAATTTACATGGCATAACTGACTATTAGAACATAATTATATTTAGTAGTTATAATTTATATTAATTACCTTTCATAGCAAAATATTATATTTCAATTACACATGATAATTAATACCTCAAATACATCCACTGTATTATTTTTTCCCTCAAACCCCCCCTCTCTCTCCCACCTTCCTCAACTCTCTCCTTTTTCCCTCTCTCTTCTCCCTCCACTGTTGGCCACCATGAATCACCGTCGGAGCACCGGCGAAACCCATACCACTTCTCTTTTCACTATCCATCTTCTCCAGTGAATTTACAATGCTGGAGAAATCAATGCACCTCATCTCTCTTCGTCTTCACAACTCCGGCATGAGCTTTTAGCTCTGTGGAACCGAAGCAACCGTGAAACCACCAGCAAACCGCCACTAACGGCGAAAATACACTTATTGTCCATATCTGACCGGAAAATATAATTTATTATCCAGATCTGATCGAAAATACACTTTATTGTCCAGATCTGATCGAAAATACACTTTATTGTCCAGATCTGATCAGAAAACATACTTTATTCGCGTGTATTTTGAAGGTGATCTATTTGTATACAAATGAATACACTGATTTTGAAGTGTATTTGTTTTTTTGTAGTGTAAAATTTAATTTTTCGTTATGTATTTGATTTCTTGTATTCAGTTTTTGAGTGTATACAAATTAATACAGTGAATTTGAAGTATTTTTTAGAGTTTTTGAGTGTATTTTTTGTGTAAGATTCAGCGTATTTAGTGTATTTTATTTCTTGTATTCAGTTTTTGGTTGTATTTGTATTTTGAAGTAGATTTTTCTGTTTTGAATGCACTTTACTGAACAGATTTTTACCTGACTCAGCCCAATTCTTGATTTACTTGATGTTGAGATCATAAAATATTATCCATGCTCCTATTTGTAGGCCTGGATTGAAGTGAGGGGGCTTTGAATCCCACCTCAGCTCTTTAGAGATGGGATGGTTTTCTTATATGTTGATCTTGAACAATCCTCACCTTAAGAGTAAGCTTTTGGATTGAATTAAGCACAAAGTCTATTTATTTATTATCCAACACTCAGTTACATGTTTGAAGTGGAGTCTTGGCTTAACTGGTAAAGTTGTTGTTATGTGATCAGGAGATCGCGTGTTTAAGTCGTGAAAACAACGCCTTGCAGAAATGTATGGTAAGACTTCGTCACCCTTATGGTTCGGCTCTTCCCCGCCCATAGCAAAAGCTTCTACATGTTCATATTGAAACAAATACTTATAAAAACTAGAAACTAAAGTAAAAATAGAACCACTTAACTATAATTAAGTGCATCACTATATAAAAGATTAAGTTCAAGTAATTTACCTATAAGTGTCTTTTTATTCCAAGTTGATACTAATTGATGGTGCAATGTAGAAGTACCATATATTTTTTGTTGATGCTTCCATGGCCATTTTCACAACACACGTTGCTCGACTTTGAACCGACAGATGAGAGAAAATGTGAAGGGGAAAATGAAACACCGCTAGCGACAAATTATGAAGAAAAAAAGAGTTCAGTACAGTCTTTAACAAGTATTTCGATATATATATATATATATATATATATATATATATATATATAAATGAATTATTTCCTGTAACTATATATAAATGATTCACTTAAACAGAATACAGACTTGACTGAATGTTGATTGATTGAGAGTTTGAAGCCCTCGGCCAAATGAGTATTTTACAAAGAACAAACCAATAAACTAAATATTACAATAAACTTGAAATCAAGAACGTAACAAACTGCTTGTGTGATTTGTTGAGTCGAGTGATGTCACTCTGTCTTTAAGACAAGATTGCCCCGTATATCTCCTTTTACGTTGTCGGGCAATAGTCTCCCAAGATACAACAACAACTTAACAATTGAGCAAAGGAAACTCAAGTGTTACTCTTGAAGAACTTAGAGTATAATAACTTTGCTAGAGAGGAAGAAGATGAATTCAGAAAATTCTGGAGTATTTTTTAAGTGTTGTATTCTTCAATTGAGCGAAAGACCTCAATTTATAGTGTAAGGAAAAGTCCCCTCAACTAGCCAACTAATGACCTTCAATAGCCATGTAATGACACTTAATTGAGAGGTGACATTCAGCCAAATAATGGCTGAATTCATGTGTCAAGTAATGGAGAATCAATGCTCCAAAACCAGCCCAAAGGTCAGAACTTTCCAACTTCCCGTCGCAGCATTCTTCCTCCGAAGCGCCGCGGCTCCAGTAACTGGCCACCCAATTAGCGCCGTGGCGCTCCGGCGCTTCGGCTCTGACGGGGCTGCGCCGTGGCCCTTCGCGGCGATTTCCAACTCGTTTCAACTTACATTTCATACACTTCTTCCTTCTTTTACCAACGTGGAATACTTTGTCATTTGGCCAATAACCGTCCATATTTCTATGTCTCAAACGTATTACATACGTACCAATATCTCTTTCACTAATGAAATTTGCGATAGTTGGCACTACGTGTGCACGTGTGTGGAAATGACGTTTCCGACGTGCGGGCCCCACTTGTTCGAGTCATAAATTAATGGAATATACTTAATTCCATATTAGTAATTTTCCAACACAATTTACGGTACATATTGATAGAATTCATGAAAGTCTTTTATTCATAACATGAATTCTTACAAAGCAATAACAAGATAATAAAATAATATTATTCTTGAGAGCTAAAAGTGCAAGTAAAAGAAAAGCAAGTAAAGCCCTTTATATAGGGTCTATTACATGGGATACAAATATGTTTTTCCAATGTGGGACAAAAGCAAATGATAATATCTCCTCTCAAACTCGCGATGGTGTAGACAGAAGCATCGAGAGTTTGCCAAGAAAGAACCGGTGACGCTTTAAGGTATGCGCCTTTGTGAAGAAATCTGCAAGTTGCATCGAAGATGAGACAAATGGCAAGGATAGAGTGCGGCTTGAAAGATGATATCGAATAATATGACAATCAATCTCAATATGCTTCGTACGTTCATGAAAGACTGTGTTGTGCGCAATCTGAATAGAACTCTTATTATCACAATACATCGGTGTTGGTGAAGAAAGACAGACACTCATATCAACCAATAACCGACGTAACCATACAATCTCACACGTAGTAGAAGCCATAGCACGATACTCTGCCTCAGTTGAAGAGCGAGAAACCACATCTTGTTTCTTACTTTTCCATGAGATGAGTGAATCTCCTAAAAATACACAATAACCAGTAGTTGATTTCCGATCAGTTAGGTCACCAGCCCAATCTGCATCAGAAAATGCACGAAGCTCCAAGGATGAGGTCGATGGAAACAAGAGACTCTGATAAATCGTTCCTTGAAGATAGCGAAGAATACGCATAACTGCAGCCCAATGTACAGATGTAGGTGAGCAAACAAACTGACTGACAATGTGAACAGCATATGCAATGTCAGGGCGAGTAATAGTGAGGTACATCAGACTCCCTACAACTGAACGATATAAAGTGGGATCAGGAAGAGGATCCCCGTTAGTAGGTGTATATCGAACATTAACCTCAAGAGGAGAGTCAACTATACGAGTATCTGTGAGACGGGCCCGCTCAAGAATATCTGCAGTGTACTTAGACTGAGAGAGAAGATATCCCTTCTCAGAATAAGCTACCTCAATGCCTAAAAAGTAACGTAGATGACCTAAATCTTTCATCTCAAAACGGCGAGATAAAGTAGATTTTAGGTTTGCAATACCATCAATATCATCACATGTAATGATCATGTCATCAACATACAACAAAAGCAAAATACAACCTGCAGGGGATGATTTAACAAATAACGCCGAATCATGAAAGCTGGAAATAAACCCAAGAGATGATACTACAGTGGAGAACTTGTCGAACCAAGCTCTTGGAGCTTGTTTGAGACCATACGAGCTTTCTTAAGCCCTGCACACTTGTCCTGGACTATGTGAAACACCAGGTGGAGGGACCATGTAGATTTCTTCTTGAAGATCCCCATTTAAAAAAGCATTTTTAACATCCATTTGTGAAATATGCCAATGACGAACAGAGGCCACTGCAATAAGAACCCGGACAGATGTCATCTTTGCAACGGGTGCAAAAGTCTCTTCATAATCCATACCATATTCTTGAGCAAAACCCTTTGCAACCAAACGAGCTTTATATCGCTCAATAGAACCATCAGACTTTGTCTTAATCTTGTACACCCATCGAGAATCAATAGTTTTCTTACCAGTCGGTAGAGAAACCAAATCCCAAGTACCAGTTTTGTTCAAAGCAACCAGTTCCTCATTCATAGCCTCTTGCCAAAGAGGATCACGAGCTGCCTCAGAGTAAGTTGTAGGCTCACAGAGAGAATTAATAGAAACTAGAAAGGAAGCGAATGATGGAGCATAGCAAGAATAATCAAAATCGGATACCTGAGTAGATCGCAGAGTGCGTTTAGGATAGCGAAGTGGATCTGGATCTGCAACCACAAGAGGTTCTGAAATAGGCGTAGGAGGGGGCTGAGTATCAATAATTTTCCAAGTTTACATCCACTACAATCAGAAATATCATCGGATTGTAAATCACCAAGAACACCAGTATTACACATAAAACGCAGGCGAGAACCTGATACATGACCAAGTCTAGAGTGCCACAAATAAAACTTCGAAGAGGAATGTGTTAAATGAAAAGAAGACAGATTAACAGGCATAGTTGCTGCATGAGTAGGAAGATACAGCTCATCCAAAACATATAGACCTCTCCCCTTTCTACGCCCTGTCCCAATCACTCTCTTGGATTTTAGATCCTGCACATAACAAGAATTAGGGAAGAGTCCAATAAAACATCCGAGTCACATATTTGACCAGCGAAGCAAGATTTATATGTAATTTTGGAATGCAATAAACATCGAGGTAATGATATAGTGGATGTATGAATGGTGCCAATGCTGTCAATGGCATAGGTGTGCCATCGCGATCACAACAGAAGTGGAAGGGGAGTCGAAGACATAGATACAAAGACGGAAGAATCAGGAGACATATGATTTCCAGCTCCAGAGTCCAAGATCTAAGAAGGCGAAATGATACCTGAACCAATAGATGGTGATGAGCCGGAAGGAACAGAAAGAGCATAAGACTGAGAATTCTGTTGAAACTGTTGGAAGGCTAGGAACTTCGAAATTGGTCGGCTACGAGAATCGCATCGTGACTCACAGAGGCTCCTGAAGCTGGGTGATCAAGAGAGGGCACAAAGGCAGCCTGAGTCGGTGGATACAAGTTCTGGAATTGACCCCCAGAATATGGCTTCTGTTGAGAAGGCTTCTGTCCTTGTCCCGAATGTGGAGGCTTAGAACCTGACGTCTTCCGTAGCTCAGGACATTGATTCTTCCAGTGTCCCGGTTTCTTACAATAATTACAATTACCTACGATAGATGTTCTATACTGGTGTGTAGGAGCTGCAAGGATCGGTGTAGACGAAGGAGCTGCCAATACAAAAGTAGAAGCCTTATGTACCCCTTTTAGAGTCTTCAAACATGTTTCTTCAGCCATAAGTTCATTTACCACATCTTCAACAGATGGTAAGGGTTTGCGGTGCAATAAGCCTGAACGGCAATTCTCAAATTCTGACCGAAGACCCATCAATAGCTAAACAAGACGATCTTCATCTCTCCATTTTATATAAGCATCGCATGCTTGCAATTCAGTAGATTCTGTCATAGCTAACTGATCCCACAAAGTGGTCATTGCACAGAAATAATCTTGAATGCCCAAGTCATTTTGTACTAGTGCACGAATTTCATATTGTAACTGATATTTAACAGCAAAATTATTCTGCACAAACAATCTTGACAAATAATCCCAAATCTCTTTAGCAGTTTTGAACTTAGCCAATTGAACACCAATTCTTTGTTCAACAGAGTTATTAATCCAAGTAATAATCTTTGAATTATTGATCTCCCAAGTCCTAAATAATTCATCAAAATTTTCATCTCCAATTTTAGGACATTTGGTTTTTCCAGACATATAATCCCAAAGCCCTTTTCCCTTCAGAAAATTTACCATGACATAGCTCCAATAGGAATAATTTTTTCCATCTAACCTAACACCAATGGTTTGCAAAGAATCATCACCTCCAGCCATTATGAATTTTAAACAGAAAATCCCAAATAACAAGCAGCAATCCCAAATAATAAGCAGCAATCCCAAGCAACAAAATAAAAAAAAGGGCAGATCTCACCAATCAGATGCGGAAGCCAAAAAGACGAAACCCAGATGTGGAAGCCAAGATCAGAATGAGCACGAGCAGCCAAAACGAGCACGAGCTTCCAAAACAAGCCAAAAAAAATTTTAACTGATACCAGGGGCGTGCTGCATACGAACCCCCAACTAACTCACCGCGAAGTTGAATCCGCGATCAAGCTAAAAATATTAACTTGTGCTCTTGGTTCTGATACCATGATAGAATTCATAAAAGTCTTTTATTCATAACATGAATTCTTACAAAGCAATAACAAGATAATAAAATAATATTATTCTTGAGAGCTAAAAGTGCAAGTAAAAGAAAAGCAAGTAAAACCCTTTATATAGGGTCTATTACATGGGATACAAATATATTTTTCCAATGTGGGACAAAAGCAAATGCTAATACATATATATTTCAAAATAGTTATTTCTAAGAGGCGCTGTTCTAACACATATGTTAATATGCCTATAGTTCCTACACACATTGCACGCTACCCCTTATAATATCTTAACCTCTCTTTGTTTGGAAAAAGGTATCTAAATATTATTGTCCAGTCTTAAAATGATTAAGGCATTTGATATGTCATTTTCCATAAGGTTTCTTCTAATTTTGTTGCATTCAGACATGCGAGCATGTGAGATAGCTATAAATAGAAGAGGAAATGTTAATGCTATGAAGTTGTCATTTTATTTTCTTAGATATTTAGATTAATTCTGGAACGTCTCTCCCTTCTTCTTTTCTTTTTTAGTTCTTCCTCTCTTGGAAGATTTGATTATTACTTTGGAAGATGAACTCTTATATTTGTAGGTGTAATTCGAAATGCTTGTGGAGTTGGAGTCACAGTTTTCCCCCATGTGTGATGGTGCTTATAGAGTTTTAGTTATTTTTTATACTATTGAAATCCCCAATGATTTCTACAACAGATATGCAATCAAGTGCTTATTGGAATCTACCAATTCAGTCCTTTGAAGGTAAGTTCACAAGACTTTTTATGTGAAGTCACTACAGGCCCATATGTCTTCACTACTGGATTGCGAGATACACCTTTGTGCAATGACTCCCTTTTACAATGCTCTCACGCATTTATCAAGGAAGAAGCCATTAGTTCTATTAGCGAATATTCTCAGAATATTCTCCGTATATTTTGTAATAATGGTAGATGTATAATTAAGGTAACTTAGGATTCTAACTGTATTAGAAATCAACCTTTATAAGGTAAGTTAGGATTCGTACCATATTAGGAATCAACCTTGTACATCTATATATATTGTGAATAATGAAAGGAATCCCCAAGGGAAATTATTCCATCTTTCATGGTATCAAGAGCCTAAAACCTAAATCCCTCCTCTTCCTTATTCTTGGCCGAAATTAGCAATTTTTTTTCTGATTTCGCAGAAAAAAAAAATCTGCTTTCTTCCTCTCTTTCTCGGCCAAACCGAAAAATTCCCTTCCCTCGGCGGCGGCAACCATGTCTTCCCCCCCAAATTCCGGTTCATCCACTGGCACAATTGACAACCCCTCTCAACGTTCAGTATCTTCTTATCATCCGGCATTCGCCGTTAACAACATCAAGAATTTTATCCCTATAATTCTTGAACAAGAAGACTGTCAATATTCCATGTGGATGGAACTATTCTACATTCATGCATGTGCATACAACGTGCTCGATCATATTGACGAATCTGCTCCTCGTCCCACCGATGTTACAGACTCAATCTGGCGTCGTCTTGACGCCATCGTCAAACAATGGATCTACGGCACCATCTCCAAAGACCTGTTGTGCACTATGATGAAAACAGGTGCTACGGCACGTGAACTTTGGGTCCGGCTAGAAGAAATCTTTCAGGACAATAAAAATACTCGGGCCGTATATTTGGAAGAGCAATTCAATAATACCCGCCTCGAGAATTTTAACAACATGTCCGAATATTGTAAGCAACTGAAACTCATAACCGATCAACTATCCAACGTCGTGACTTTTGTTTCAGAAACCAAGATGGTGCTTCAACTTGTTGCGGGTTTACCAAAAGGTGAATATGACACACTCGCAACAATGATTCAACAAGCCGACCCTCTCCCAAGTTTCAACAAGGCACGTTCACAACTATTGTTGAAAGAAACTAGACGTGCTAAACAAGAGGAACATAATCAAAAGGCGTTAGCCGTTGACGGGATGGCAACACTGCGACCAAAGAAGAACCAGCCAGCAACCAGCAGTTCCGGCGGCGGCAGCGAGTGGCGGAGGTCGTGGCGGCAGAGGTCGCAACAACAAAGGCAAGGGCCGCGGAAAGGGCCAACGCACCCAGTGGACCGGATGCGCCCAACCACCGGACAAGAAGAAGGCACACTGCAAAGCACGGTGGCCCAACCAGCGAATCGGGCCTCGCCCGCATGCCCGTACCCGACCGTAGGGGCCCGGTTCCAACAGCCTTGGTCGACGGCCTCTTGGGCCATGCCCCACCACCAGCGAGCCCACCATGAGCAAAGAATGAGCCCACCGATGGCGGTCCCAAGCGAAGCAGCCTACAATGCGACACTGCAATCCAAGAAGAAGAAGATCAAGCGAAGAAGCACTGCGGCAGCCCGGCGGCCACCGGCCCCGACCGATTTGGGCCGGGCATACACCACCGTGAACCTTCAACAGCCCAACGAAAATTGGTACATGGACACCGAGCCACATCTCACCTCACCCGGTTGTCGGTAACATATCTCAACTACGTCGGCTAAAGTGCCCTCAATTTATTACTTGTCGGCAATGGTCATCGCATTCCAATTGAAGGTTACGGTAACACACACACCAAACATCCACACCCACCTTTCTCCCTAAACCACGTCCTATACACACCTAACATCATTAAAAACTTAATCTCTCGTTAGAAAATTCACTAGCAATAATTACGTGTCCGTCGAATTTGACCCTTTTGGCTTTTCTCGTGAAGGAACTCAATAGGGGGAAAATTCTTACACGCCGCAATAGTGTGGGAGATCTCTACTCATTCACTCAATCTTCCGCCGACGGACCGCAAGCACCTCTATCCCTTGCGGCGATCTCTCCCTCAACTTGGCACAACAGACTCTCGGACACCCGGAGACCGCTTTTACTTTTCTTAGGACTTCTAAGCGTATTCAATGTAATAATGGGAAAATTGCCCAACACCGTTTTTCTTGTCCACTAGGCAAACATACTCGTCTTCCCTTTATGTCATCAAACAAAGTGTTACTTTTTCTCCATTTGATATTGTTCATGCTGATTTGTGGACATCTCCGATTGCTAGCCCTTTGGGTCATAAATTCTATCTAGTATTCTTGGATGATTTTTCACATTTTGTCTGGATTTACCCAATGAAATTCAAATCTGAAGTTTTTGCAAAATTCCTCGAGTTTCAAAAATTCATTAAGACACAATTTGAAAAACCTATTAAATCATTCCAATGTGATAATGGACGTGAATTTAATAACTCGGCATTTCACAATTTCTGTTCTAAACAAGGCATGGTTTTTCGTTTTTCTTGTCCCTATACTTCTTCCCAAAACGGAAAGGTTGAAAGAATTATACGTACCATCAATAACATGGTCCGCACACTTCTGTTTCATGCCTGCCTACCACCGCCTTTTTGGGTCTATCTTTGTCAAAATGGTAGAATCCCTTCTAAATATTTTACCAACTAGCACACTCCAAAACAAAACTCCTACGAAATCTTATACCGTAGGCAGCCATCATATGATCACTTACGTATTTTTGGATGCTTATGCTACCCCAACATAGCCTCCACTGCACCACACAAACTTGCCCCTCGCACTCTTCCATGTGTCTTCCTTGGTCTATCTCCTAATTATCGGGGCTACTTGTGCTATGACATTGCTACTCGCAAAATCATCGTCTCCCGTCACGTCACCTTTGACGAGACAACCTTTCATTTTTCAAATCTCCGAAATTTCGACCACGATTACATCTTTCTCGATGAACCAAGTCTGTCCCCGGTCATCCAAAATCTATACCAACAAGCAGCCCACCGTTCCGACAACCCCACCGTCCGCACCACCCCACCAGCTCCCTGCTCACCCCTACGCCCCCGGTCCGAGTCACCTGCGCCACCGGCGACATCGCTCGCCCACCGGTCCGTAACCGGTGGACCAAAGAACCTCACAAATTCCCCGACCCACCACCACCGCCCTCACATCGCATGGAGACTCGTGCACAACACGGGATCTTCAAACCCAAGGTTCAATTCAATCTCTCCACACAAACCTTATCACCCATTCCAAAAAATCCAAAACTAGCAAAACTGGACCCAAATTGGAATGCGGCCATGTGCGAGGAATTTAACGCTTTAACCAAGCGAACACTTGGGATTTGGTACCTAGACCAAATTTGGTGTGAATGTTATCCGGTGTATGTGGCTATTTCGTCACAAGTTCGAGAGACAGTGGTGACTTAGAGAGGTATAAGGCAAGACTAGTTGCCAATGGCACTAATCGGCGGAGGGTATTGATTGTGGTGAGACATTCGATCCGGTTGTTAAACCGACCACTATTCGGACTATTCTCGGTATTGCTATGGGCATGCATTGGCCGATTCATCGCTTGATGTCAAGAATGCGTTTCTTCATGGGGATTTGAAAGAGATCTGCGTACATGCATCACCTCCGGCTTTGTTCATCCGGCGACTCCGCAGCTTTGTGTGTCGTCTCGGAAATCATTGTATGGATTGAAACAGGGCACCCCACACTTGGTATGATCGGTTCGCCGGTATCTTCTGCAGATTGGTTTTGTATGTAGCAGGTGTGATACATCTCTCTTCACGCTTCACCGAGGTAGCAGCACTGCATATTTGCTATTATATGTCGATGACATTGTTCTTACTGCCTCATCTGACGGGTTGAAGAATGAAATCATTGCTCTACTCAAAACTGAATTTGCTATGACTGACTTGGGCAAGCTAAGTTATTTTTTGGGTATATCGGTGACAAGATCTGCAGCCACTATGTTCCTGTGTCAGCGTAAGTATGCAGAAGAGATAGTGTACAGGGCCAAGATGGCAAATTGTAAAATTATGCCAACTCCGGTGGACTCAAAATCCAAGCTTAGTGCTAATGACGGTGCGCTAGTTTCTGATCCCACTCTATATCGGAGTCTAGCAGGTGCTCTTCAGTATCTTACATTCACTAGGCCTGATATTGCATATGCCGTTCAGCAGGTGTGTCTGTTCATGCACGACCCCCGAGAGTCCCATTTTGCCGCCCTCAAACGTATTATCAGATATGTTAAGGGCACACTATACTTTGGTTTACATCTATACACCTCTGCCCCAACCAAGTTGCTAGCCTACACGGATGCAGATTGGGCAGGATGCCCCGACACACGTCGCTCCACCTCGGGTACTTGTGTATTTCTAGGGGATAATCTTATCTCATGGTCCGCCAAGCGGCAGGCCACGCTATCCCGTTCGAGTGCTGAAGCAGAATATCGCGGAGTTGCTAATGTTGTCGCTGAGATCTATTGGCTCCGAAATCTTCTTTTGGAGCTCCAGTGTCCATTGCGCAAAGCGTCTATAGTCTATTGTGACAACATATCTGCTATCTATATGTCTCATAATCCAGTCCAACATCAGCGGACTAAGCATATTGAGATGGATATCCACTTTGTGCGAGAGAAGGTTGCCCGTGGTCAGGTCAAAATTTTACACGTGCCTTCCTCTTATCGGTATGCGACATTTTCACAAAGGGACTACCGCGACACTCTTCACCGACTTCTCGATCCAAACCTTAGCATTCGGCCTCCTCCCGCTCCGTCTGAGGGGAGTATTAGCGAATATTCTCAGAATATTTTGTAATAATGGTAGATGTATAATTAAGGTAACTTAGGATTCTAACTGTATTAGGAATCAACCTTTGTAAGGTAAGTTAGGATTCGTACCATATTAGGAATCAACCTTGTACAGCTATATATATTGTGAATAATGAAAGGAATCCCCAGGAAATTATTCCATCTTTCAAGTTCTTCTTGAACTCGATGAATCTGACTGGTGTGATATAGAGGAGATTGTTTCTGTGAAGTTATCCATGCTCTGCTTTCAGTCATCGGTTGTCCATATTTTTTCAATTTACTATGGTTATTCCTAATTGGAGGATGCATCAGTGGAGATTACTCGTAGTAACCATCGCCATTCTTCATGAATCGGTTGAGACTTTGGTTGCTGCTTCAACCAGTATCTCTGACCAAGACTCGTCAATAACTGTCGTCTCCACGTGTTCATTGATGATGACTTCATATATCAACTACAATGCATCAATCAATTATAACTTTGGAGCTAAAATTTTAGCATTGCTCATATGTGAAACTATAATGATTTGTTCCACATCTGAAAATGAAGGATCTTGCTACTGCTGCAAAGGCCTTAAGGATACTGGAATGAAAATTGATATTCCCAGCCTTGTCCTCCTCTTTCTTCGGCATGACTTGGTTAAGCACAAAATTTGGACGTACGATGTCAAGAGTGCTTGTTGGTTTCCTACTCTCTTTCTCACTTGTGTATGAGGGTAGTGTTATTAATCTGTATTGCAAAACCGATGAAGCAATAAAATTAATTTCAGAATATAAACAGAATCAGTGTTGAAAAATAAGAATAATTTTTTCAGAATATAATCGAGTCCACTTAATTCAAAGTGTGTCCTTAAGGAAATTATTCCCCTCACAGTACTCGAGGTTGATAGAATATCCCCTCCCAGGATGGAACGATTATCTTACCAGAATAGTAGTACTCCAAATTCAGGTAGCGGCGAACCACTCAACGGCAGTATATCACACATAATTTATTTGTGCAGAAGAAGAAGAAGTTTGTGTTGTTCAGAAAATTAGTAAGTAAAATTCTGAGGAATCAAACGAATTTATAGCTATGGAAGTACTGTTTCTGAAGGTTTGCAACCCTTCTGAACAGCCACTAAAAACTGGTGGGAAATTTAAATATGGGAAAGAATCTGAGTCGCGGGTCAGACACGCGGATCCGGGTCACTAACGAGTAGGATTGGATAAGTTAATTAATTTAATTAAATAATAATTAATTAAATAATTAAAATTAAAGAAAATTTGGTCCAAAAAGATTATCAATCAATTAGATCATCCAAATCCGAAGCCGAAGCCGAGCAACGACGACGGCGCGAGGGGTCCTTACCCCCTCAACCCTTTTAGTGACTAGAGAAGGTGTAATGTAATTTATACACATCTCTTTTCCTTTCTTTTTCCGATGTGGGACAACTAGTTTACCCAAGGCAAAAGGGGCCTTTTACATTCCCTTCACTTTTCATCCCATCATTTCCCATTCACCAATATCAATACCCAACAATCCCCCACATGAATGGGAAATGGCTATAATATAAAAGAATGCGCGGACAAGTGTGATATACAAGCGAGAATTGACTGCATCTGGATAAGTAGGTTTCCCTTTGAACTTTCCGTAGTGAACTTATATCGGATATACTCGATCAATCGGTAGATTTGATATCTTTGAACCGTCGAACTTTGTTGTATACCTAGACAACATAAGTCACACAATCAACCCTCAACCGTTTATGGTTCTCACGGTTGTGTTCGTTTCAGCCATGAACACCTCCTGGTTTCATGAGTGGATAGAGAATGGGCCTTCACTGTCATTCCCCTTTAAAGCGGCTTACACTTAACACTCACATAGGTGATTTTTAAACATGTGGTCCTATAGCCACATTATCTGGTCATACACTGCTAGATTTAGATAATCATTAAATAACCTTAATGCTTTATTAACTCATTAACAAGCCATAAGGTTTTATCCTTATTTCTGAACATTGTCTTCATCCGAGAATGGGTTGAGTTATTTGACAATGTTGAACCGTCAGTCACAACTTTGTTTGATCTCCTTGAACCTAGCTCTTGGGATCTCCAGTCTGCTAGGTAGAGTTACCGCCATGATGACTTGTCCTTGGCCTTAACCCCATTCCAATTGATGATCTACTAACTCCCTCTCTAGATAAGCCTTTTGTAAGCGGATCCACCACGTTATCTCTTGACTTTACATAGTCAATCGTGATAACGCCGTTGTCTAACGGTATTGTGTCTTCATCGTATGTGATGAGATTTTCCGTTGTACATTACGCTCACTGCCCTACCTATTGTTCCTTGACTGTCACAATGTATACATATAGGAGCCAAAGGTTTGGGTCAGAATGGAATATCTTCTAAGAAATTCCGGAGCCATTCAGCTTCTTCACCGGCCTTGTCTAAAGCTATAAATTCAGATTCCATTATAGAGCGGGCGATGCATGTCTGTTTTGATGATTTCCAAGACACTGCTCCTCCGCCAACGGTGAAAATAAATATATCCACTCGTGGATTTAACTTCAGATGATCCGGTGATCCAGTTTGCATCACTATATCCCTCAATTATTGCGGGATATTTATTATAATGCAAAGCATAGGTTTGGGTGTGTTTTAAATACCCCAAGACTCGTTTCATTGCCATCCAATGAGTTTGATTGGAATTACTCGTGAATCGACTCAGCTTGCTTATAGCACATGCTATATCTGGTCGTGTACAATTCATAATATACATCAAACTTCCCAAAACTCGTGCATAGTCCAATTGTGAGTCACTTTCACCTTCATTCTTTTGAAGTGCAAAACTTACATCAATTGGAGTCTTTGCAACATTGAAATTTAAATAATTAAACTTGTCAAGTACTCTTTCAATATAATGAGACTGCGATAATGTTAGACCTTGTGGAGTTTTATGAATTCTGATGCCTAAGATCAAATCAGCAACTCTTAAGTCCTTCATATCAAATTTGCTAGCTAGCATACGCTTCGTAGCATTTACATCGGTAATATCTCTACTCATTATCAACATGTCATCAACATATAAACAAACAATGACTTCATGATTTGGAGTATTCTTAATGTAAACACATTTGTCACACTCATTAATCTTAAATCCATTTGCCAACATTGTTTGGTCAAATTTCGCATGTCATTGTTTGGGTGCTTGTTTAAGTCCATAAAGTGACTTAACAAGTTTGCACACTTTCCTTTCTTTACCAGGAACCACAAAACCCTCAGGTTGTTCCATGTAAATTTCTTCCTCCAATTCTCCATTTAAGAAAGCTGTCTTGACATCCATTTGATGGATTTCAAGACCATATACGGCCGCCAGTGCCACTAACACCCGAATAGATGTTATTCTTGTTACCGGCGAGTATGTGTCAAAGTAATCAAGGTCTTCTTTTTATCTATAACCTTTGACCACAAGTCTTGCCTTATATTTGTCAATAGTGCCATCAGCTTTTATTTTCCTTTTAAAAATCCATTTTGATCCTAAAGGTTTATTTTCAGGAGGAAGATCAACCAATTCCCATATATGGTTGTTCAAAATTGATTCAATCTCACTATTGACTATCTCTTTCCAAAATGCTGAATCAGAAGAAGACATCGCTGCTTTAAATGTTTGAGGCTCATTTTCAAGCAAGAATGTCACAAAATCTGGTCCAAAGGAAGTAGATGTCCTTTGACGTTTGTTACGCCTTGCATCCTCTTTACTTGGTGTATTTTCCTTTGGTTCTTCCCGCGGTCGTTTAGATCTTTCACTTGACGACTCACATTCAGTTTTATACGGATAAATGTTTTCAAAGAATTCAGCATTATCTGATTCAATTACCGTATTAACATGAATTTCGGGATTGTCCGATTTGTGAACCAAAAACCGACAAGCTTTGCTCGTTTTGTAGCATAGCCAATAAAAACACAATCCACAGCTTTTGGTCCGATTTTTACCCTTTTGGGCAAAGGAACTTGGACCTTTGCTAAACACCCCCACACACTTTGAAATATTTCAAGTTGGGTTTTCTTCCTTTCCATAGTTCATATGGAATAGATTGTGGTTTGCTGTGGGGCACCCTGTTGAGTATTCGGTTAGCTGTAAGGATAGCTTCCCCCCACAAGCTTTGCGGTAAACCAGAACTTATTAGTAAGGCATTCATCATTTCCTTTAATGTTCGGTTTTTCCTTTCCGCAATTCCATTTGATTGTGGTGTGTAAGGGGTAGTAGTTTGATGAATAATTCCATATTCTAAACATATCTCTGCAAAAGGAGATTCGTACTCTCCACCCCTATCACTTCTAATCATTTTTATCTTTTTATTCAATTGATTTTCCACTTCATTCTTGTATTGCTTAAATGCATCAATTGTTTCATCCTTACTATTAAGCAAATACACATAACAATATCGAGTGCAATCGTCAATAAAAGTTATAAAATACTTTTTCCCACCGCGAGATGGTATTGACTTCATATCACATATATCTGTGTGAATTAAGTCTAAAGGATTTGAATTCCTATCAATAGACTTATATGGATGTTTAACAAACTTAGATTCAACACAGATTTCACATTTAGATTTATTACATTCGAATTTAGGCAATACTTCTAAATTAATCAATTTTCGCAAGGTTTTGTAGTTGACATGTCCTAAATCATTTGACTCCAATAAGTAAGACGAAGCTGAATTTTCATTAATACTGTCAACAACCATTACATTGAGTTTGAAAAGGCCCTCGGTGAGGTAGCCCTTTCCTATGAACAAATCATTCTTACTTATTACAATTTTCTCACTAACCAACACGCACTTAAACCCGTTTTTGACGAGTAGTCCGGCTGAAACTAAATTCTTCCGAATTGTTGGAACGTGCATAACATTGTTGAGAGTCACGACCTTGTCGGAAGTCATCTTCAGAAGTATCTTTCCATATCCTTCAACCTTGGCTGTTGCAGTATTTCCCATAAACAAGACCTCTTCGGGTCCAAATGGGAGCATAGGTTGCAAATGCTTCTTTTGTAGCGCAAACATGTCGAGTGGCACCAGAATCAAGCCACCACTCCTTTGGGTGTCCAACCAAATTGCACTCCGATAGCATTGCACACAGATCATCCATATCATCATTCTTTTCCACCATATTGGCTTGTCCTTTTCCCTTGTTCTTTTTCAGGAGACGACAATCTGGGGCTTTGTGGCCGCCTTTCCCACAATTAAAGCGCTTGCCCTTGAATTTTTTCTTGTTGGAATCCTTCTCCTTTCCAGAAGGCCTCTTCCTTTTCTTGTTCTTTTTCAGAGCAGCATCTTTAAGGATGTTTGCCCCTTCAATTGGTGAAGTCTTACGGTACCTTTTCTCAGCGGTTTTGGTATCTTCCTCGATCTTGAGACGAATCACAAGATCTTCCAACTTCATTTCCTTTCTTTTGTGCTTAAGATAATTCTTGAAATCTTTCCATGAGGGCGGCAACTTCTCAATCATTGTAGCCACTTGGAACGCTTCATTTACTACCATACCTTCAGCAATAAGGTCATGGAAGATAAGTTGAAGCTCTTGAACTTGGGTTCCAACGGTTTTTCCATCCACCATTTTGTAATCTAGGAATTTGGCAACCACAAACTTCTTCAAGCAAGCATCTTCGGTTTTGTACTTCTTTTCAAGTGCACTCCATAGTTCTTTGGAAGTCTCTATTGCACTGTAGACGTTGTACAAGTCATCTTCTAAGGCACTCAAAATGTAGCCTTTGCACAAAAAATCAGCCTGTTTCCAAGCCTCAGTAACCATGAACTGTTGGTTATCAGGCATGTCGGCGGCAGGCACGGGAGGGTCCTCACTGGTGAACTTTTGCATACCAAGGGTGGTAAGCCAAAAGAACATTCTTTGCTGCCATCCTTTAAAGTTGGCACCGGTGAACTTCACAGGTTTCTCAGCCGGTGGCACAGCGGTACGGGTTGTAGGAGTAACCGCTGGTGCAGTATTCGCAGGGTTAGTTCCAGTCTCAATTGCCATTATTCGTTTGTCACTGTCAAATCGACAAACTATTTTAGTTAATAAAACCAGAATAGCAATTCAATCACAGAATTTCCCATTCACCAATATTAATACCCAACAGGTAGTTCTTTTGTCTATACTCTTGGTGCGATCCAAATATTATTGCAGGGTGAAATTAGTAGTAAACTGGCAGGAGTACAGATTGGATTCTTCTTAAGAAAGTCATGCTCAAGATCAGATTTTTTTTCTCACTGTTTCGTTGTATAAGGTCAAAGCAGCACATGAGCCTTACTTTTTTACCATATGCTTCTCAAGGGATTTGTTTGCTAGTGGTTCTCTGGATCCAAATTTTGTTGGCTTAGTGTCTGATCCACATTCAAATTTAATCATACTCACTGCTATGATATCAGCCTTGTTATACTCGAACCTTGAGGACAAGGTTCTTTTCGAAGGTGGGAGGAATGTTATGAATGGGAAACAGAAAAATTATATTTGGGACCCTAGTTGAAAGGAGCATGTGAGATAGCTATAACTAGAAGAGGAAATGTTCCCTTAGGGTTATGCTATGAAGTTGTATTTTATTTTCTTAGATACTTGGATTAATTCTGGACCCTCCCTCCCTTCTTCTTTTCTTTTTTATTTCTTCCTCTCTTGGAAGATTTGATTACTACTTTAGAAGATGAACTCTTATATTTGTACGTGGAATTCGAATTATCCATTTGGATACAATATGGGTTCATTACCATAGGCTTTCCAGTTATCATGCATTATGTGGATCCACGTAGTCTTCTTAATTCTTTCTTATACCAATACGTATTTGTACTTTATAGTAGCAACTTCGCTTTCATACTGTATTTGTAATTGTACTTTATGGTAGCAACTTTGCTTTCATACTGTATTTGTTGACTTCTATTACTTTCACCTCTTCACTAGTTATAATGTAACGGCCCATAAGTTATCGCTAGTCTTTAACGGAATTTAATATCGATGCAATTATTTTAGAAGATAATAATGTTTAATAGTAACTTCATAAATATAATTAGTGGACCAAATTCACCGGGCTACTTTTTTGCTATTTTCAATTCGTAGCTATATTTAGACAGTTTCGCTGTATTTGACTGTATTTCGGTGTAATTGAATACTATGTTAAGTTGTATTCAAATGAACAGAGATATATATCCATTCAAATGAACCAGACAATCCCTAGCCCGGTGCCTTTCATGCTTGTGGCCTCGTCTGTATATAATACCCATTCCCCGGATGCAGCTTCGGCTTCCCGAACTGCCTCGGTTTGAGCCTGAGGCATCATACTCGAGCTATAATCGGCCACGAAATTGACCAAGGCCTGAGACTTAATAGCGATTCGGGGCGGTAGGTAATATCATACCCGCAGATTTTGATCGACCAACTCGTCAGCCGGCCCGAGAGTTCGGGCTTATGCAATATATTCCTTAAAGGGAAAGTGGTGACCACACATATGGGGTGATATTGAAAATATGGCCTTAGTTTACGAGATGTGACTACCAGGGCCAAAGCCAGCTTCTCAAGGTAAGGGTACCGTGCAGTTAAGGCCTTACTAGTATAATAAATAGGAGATTGCGTATCTTTTTTCTCCCGAATGAGCACAGCACTTACAACGATTTCAGACACAACGAGATAAATCAGTAGTGATCCCCCCTCATCTGGTTTTACGAGCAGGAGAGGGTTTGTCAGGTACTTCTTTAGGTTCTTTAAGGCTTGCTGGCATTCCGGGATCCATTGAAAGTCTTTCTTTTTCTTCGGTAAGCTGAAGAATTTCTGACACCGTTCGGACGATCTGGATATGAACCTTTACAAGGCCGTTATTCTTCCAGTCAATCGTTGCACTTCTCGAGCGTTGTTGAATACTTTTGGTGTTTTCTCTATGGAACGAATGTGATCCGGGTTGGCTTCAATGCCTCTGCTGGACACCACGAAACCTAGGAATTTTTCCAGAGCCCACTCCAAAAGCACACATTTTGGGATTTAGCTTGAGGTTATGCTCTCGAAGAAAGTCAAACACTTCCTGCAAATGTCTAACATGCTCCTCTGTTCCGCTAGGTCAGTTGGTGGAAAGTAGTCCTTGGGTTTTTAAAGACGAATGGCATAACAGTGTAACAATAAGTTTCGTGCTCCATTATGAATGAAGTCTTTTCTTGGTCTGATGGGGTCAGTCATATCTGGCCAAACCCCGTGGATACGTCCAGGAAGTTGAGTAGCTCACGCTCGGCCACCGCGTCGACTACTCGATCCAGGTGGGGCATAGGATACGAGCTCCCCAAGCAAGCTTTATTTAAAAAATTTAAATCTAAAAACATTTGAAAAGTGTCAGGTTTCTTGGGGAGTACCACCACGTTCGCTAGCCAGTATGAATATATTACCTCTCGAATCGCTCCCGACTGGATGAGTCGTGCTACTTCTTCTTTGAAAAATTGACTCTGTTCTGCTAACACTGGAATCTTTTCTACTTAATGGGCAGACAATCTGGGTCCATGCTTAGCTTGTGGAGCGCTACTTCCGGAGGCACTCATGTCACATCCAATACCGACCAAGTGAAGCCACTAATATTGTTATTCAAAAACATAATCATTTTTTTCCTGAACTCATGGTCTAAGCCCGAGCCTAGGTATACCTTCTCTCCGAGCCCGTTCGGTCGGCAAAAGGTGAGCTTGAGATCCTCTGTTGTAAACCTCCCCATATCTGACTCCTCCGGTGTTACGAAACCCAATGGTATTCTGTTTGTTGGACCTCTTGGATAGAGGGCTTCTGTCGATTCCTGTTGTTGCTCAACCTAGGAGCGGATCCCGGGGTTGAGTGTATGTGATTGCTAGCTATCATTTCTAGTCGAGGCATCGTGCTTATCAACCCGGACAATTTCCATTGGGTAACTCTCGACATCCCCATTTACCCCAACCACTCCTCAGTGCGTCGATAACTTCATAGTTTGATAGAAAGTGGACAGAACTGCCCTCATGGCGTGTAGCCAGGACCTTCCAATTACCAGGTTGCATGGCATTTCTCCCCTGAGGACATCAAACAAGGATTTCATCGATACTCCATGCACATGAGTTTGCAGCTCAATTTGTCCCTAGGTTGTTTCACTAGACAAGTTAAACACGATCCAAACTTTTACCATAGAGGTCATTTGCTCTTTAAACAATATCTCCTTGATTACGCGGAGTTGTACAACATTCACGATGCTACATGGATCAATGAGTGCGCACTTAATGTTGAATTGAAATATTTGAATTTAAATTACCAGAGCATCGTCGTATGGGTTCTCGATGCTATTTCGTTCCACTTTGCCAAAGACGATAGGATCTTCGGGTCCATCCCTCATCCTTTTTCTGGATGAAGGCGGGTGCGCGGGTTGATGCGCCCGAGACACTGCCTCTACCATCGTTCATTTTTCTATCATGTTTATCATTCCCTGCTGAGCTAGTCGTTCCCGCGAAGTCCCAGTTCCTTTTTCCGTAGCGTATTTAGAGCGGCTACTGAAGAACTTCTTCAAGTGACCCCTTCTCAGTAGGTCTGCTACCTCGTACCTCAAGTGTTTGCAATATTTTATTAAATGGCCCCGAATTTCATGGAATTCACACCAGAGCTCTATATTTATGCCCCGCTTGTTCAGGTTGGACCGAACTGCTATCGGGAACCTAGCCTCTTTTATATTTTTCATGGCCATGACTAGATCCACAACCTCCACGTTAAAGTTGTAGGAGGCTACACTCGGCGACCCTGAGTCATTGACGGACTTTCTTAGTGGCACTCCCCATTCTCTTATGGGATGACCTTGATACCTTGGTTTATGTAGCTAACCTACATGCCTGGGTGACTACCAAGTTGAATAAGGCTTGAACCATCCATTTGGGTCCTTTTGCCTATATGGGGAGGAGGGGTATTACGAGATCTCTCATGTTCTCTTTTTTGGCTCTAATCCCGTGATTCGTTTCTATCCTCATTTTAGCGGTATATATGTTATTCACCTCATTCCAGGAATTAGTCGGGAATTCCTTCAAGCTTTCTTTTAATTTTCTTGATGTGTCCGAATTGTCGGCATTTAGGTCATCAACAAATTTTCTTTTAATTTTCTTGATTCGTCCGAATTGTCAGCACTAAAAGATTTCCATGAAGTTGTGGAGCAACTCGTCCTTTCTTTACTTTATGGTGAAAACATATGCCTTGTGGGTTTCGACCTTTGAGCAACAAAAGAATCAATAGAATTTTCAGGTAATAGAATGTATTAAGAGAGTGCTCCCTTTATGAGCGTTTGGCTGAACTTTTTCAGCATAAAAGATTCGATTTGATGTTGTTGCAGGTCATGCCCAGTCATTACGGCCTCAAAAGTCACGATGTGTTCATCCGAGTCTGTTGTGCCGTCATACTTGGGTATGTCAAGCATTCTGAACTTTTTTGGGATGGGCTCTGGAGCCGCATCTTCTTTGTAGGGTATCTTTCTATATTTCTTCGCTCCAACTCCTTTTAGCACATGAGGGGCCCCATGTATCTGTCTCATCCTTTCGTGCAACTCCTTCTCTAGCGCTGCGAGTCTTGTTAGGTTCGCTTCTAGCAACGGAGGTTATGTTCTCCCCGTGTTCACTGCAGATGCGTCGAGGGCCTCTGCGGCATCGTCGTCTTCTGTCGGGTGGAGATTTGGTGTTGTTCCCAATAAAGATCTTAGGAATTTCTCGATGTGCTCCATTATGGCACCGTTTTCTGCCAAGATTGTGGCCAGTGCGGTTTCCGATGGGGTTCCCTATTCTTTGAACATCCCTTCTACCTTAGAGTGGGGTTCCCTTCTCCTCTTTCTGGGATACCGTTCCCAGGGTCGCGCCTCACGGCTTTCCGACGGATGGCTTTGAGCATCTCTTCGTCTATAGACTTGCTCACCTCCGGGGTTATCATTTCCTCTGATTTAGTCTGTGACGTACTAGACTGTTCCTCCAGGTCTTAATGCTTACAAGGCACCCATTCCTTTCCAATTTCCTGCGGGTCGTGAGCAGTGTTGTTTCCACCTGATATATTTATTTCCGATGATGCGTTAGTCTTAGGGTTTTCAAGAAAATCATCTACGGATCAAGACAACTCCACGACTGTCTATCCCTACAGATGACGTCAAATTATTTTTCGGTAAAAATAATTTCTACCAAAAACGCAGTTAGAGATTTGTATTTCAAGGGTTTAAAGACAAGTAAGTCGTATCCAATCCGGAGACCCTCTTGATCGAGTTCGGGATTGAGATTTAGATAACGGATAGGCTAATATTACAAATATGAATGAGAACAAGCAAGTAATGAGAACTTAATAAACTCTATATGAAAAATAATTATGGATTGAAGCTGACAGTTCGATATTAGCTCGAGAGAGATTTGAGTTACAAAAGGTGTGAGCTTAGAGAGAATACAATGTGTTCTGTTTCTCTTCTAAGTCTGGTCTATATAAGACAAAACTAAACTATTATGCCCTCTAAAGTTATGATGGCGTGAGCGTACTGACGTCATAGTACTCACGCGCGCCGCGGCGCTCTGATCTAGGAGGGCTGATGTGATAGGAGTTGTTGGGAGTGGAAGACAACTATGCTAAGACTCCTGGACCATCAAATTTCTCGAATACACTAATGCTCCCGGAAGTGCTTCCACTCAATACGGATAGGGAGTGGGAGACAGCTGTATGAAAGCTCTGAAACCACTAGGCTTCTCAAATACGTTAACTCACCCGGAGGCGTTTCTACCCAATACATTACGATCCCTCTTCTCTGTTATGTCCATTTCACTCTGTTGAATAAGGCTCATTTTACACAAACGTTATCCTATGGGACCTCAATAACAATAATGGCCACTACTTATGAAAATGTAGCAAACATTCTTACCCGGACAATGCATGGCTAAATATATATATTCCTTATAGACATGACTTAACAGATTTTAAAGGCATATTATACATACTTATGTTTGCCTCCGAAGTGGATATACACAACTAATCAGATTTACGTAACAAATTCCTCTCTCCTCTTCCTCTTGAAATATCAAATGTTCACACTTGTTCTTGTAAATCAAGTGATTGTTAGAACTTGAATTTTCTCGTCTTTGTAAAATCCTGAAGGATAAACATGTATGATTTTTTTAAAGAGAGAAGCAAATATTAAGGTTAAAAATATGGATGAAAATATATCTCTTAATTAATTTTATTAATGTCAGTGGCAATGTGGCATGCACACATATCCATGGACGGAGCCACCTTAGGCGAAGGGTGGTCAGGTACACATCCTTCGCCGAAAAATTACGTGATGTACATAGGTTAAATATTAGATAATATGAGTATATATATTTAATTTTGCACACCCTTAACATAAGTAAAAAGTTAAATTTGCACGCGCTTCGCCAAATTCCCGACTCCGTCACTGCACAGATCCTCATTAATTTAGTAGAATTTAGTGCTTCAGGATTTTATTCTATATATACATGAAAAAACTAAGTATTTGTATATGTATGTATGTATATTCATTCTCTTTTAAATATTCACAATGTCCAAATTTTGAATTCACCAAAAATAGACATCAGTAAAAGTGGGAAGAGTACAGAGCAAACTTTAGGGAGTATTTATTATTGTTACAGTTGTGATTTATATATATACGAATCAAAATGGACAGAAAAACTATCAAGAATTCACATCCATTCGTTTATATATGGCCTCAACTTTATAGGTATTTTCTTCTTGTACATCTCATACATCGTCCGTATGTCTACCTTTAAAAAAACGAGTGAGTTTACCTTATACATGTCATTAGTCTAAATAATGTTTTACTCAATTTCTCAAAGGATATGTTTAGGTAAATCTCCTAAAATGTGAAAATTGCAATCTTGAATATAAGACGGATTACTTAAAGAAATTGTTTATGTAAATCTCCTAAAATGTGAAATTTATAATTTTGAAAATAAAACAGATTACCTCTAGTAGGGTAAAGCTATCCTGGCATTGAAAAAATTTCTAATACTAATTATTAGCACGTATGTACCATATATTATATTTACCATGTTATGTAATTATGGTAGAACTCTTTCGAAATTCACTTTCATCCTCTTTTCTCTTGTCTATCAATTTCATTGATTCAAACTAAAAATAACTGTTAGGTGCATACCACATTTGGTTGCATGCAACCTCTACATGTATGCGTCACTTTCAAAATCATCATATGATTAATTAACTAGCTTTTGTCAGCACTTGATCTAATTAATAAGCTATAAGGACTTCTCACATACAATATTTGTAATAATTTGAAAATATTTTCCTCAATTGTATTCTTCCATTAAGGGAATAATATATACACAATATACAATTAAACGAGAAGAGGAAATCAAGCCTCTAATCTTCTTAATCAATAATCAATCCCTAATAATCTTCTTCCTAATTAACATATTCCTAATTATCATTTTACTACTTACCATACATAAAATGATACTACACTAATAATAATATTAATACTAATATTCTAACACTCCCCGCAGTCGAAGCTGGAGGGCGGCGAATGCTGAGACTGTCCATAAAATCTTCAAATAATACCAGCTGAAGTCCTTTTGTGAAAATATCTACGATTTGATGACGAGTCGGGACATGTAACACTCGCACTTGTCCGCGAGCCACCTTCTCACGAACAAAATGGATATCTAACTCAATATGTTTAGTGCGTTGATGGTGGATTGGATTCCCTGAGAGGTAGATTGCACTAACATTATCACATTATACCAATGTGGCTGTTGGAATTGGGCAATGAAGCTCAAGTAACAGATTTCTAATCCAACATGAGTTAGACACAACATTGGCAACAACACGATATTCTACTTCAGCACTCGAGCGTGATACTGTGGCTTGCCTTTTTGAGGACTATGAGATTAAATTGTCACCGAGGAAGACACAATAACCGGAGGTGGAACGTCTGGTATCCGGACAGCCTGCCGAGTCTACATCCGTGTAAGTGACAAGTTTGGAAATGGAGGATGGGTATAGATGTAATTCATACTCCAGAGTGCCCTGAATATATCGCACAATGCGTTTTAGAGCATGCATATGTTCCTCCATCGGATTATGTATAAATAAGCACACTTGTTGTACTGCATAAATAATATCCGGCCTGCTAAATGTGAGATACTGCAAAGCTCCTGCTAGGCTGCGGTATAATGTTGGATCGGCAAATGATTTGCTTAAGGTGGCACTCAATTTAGACTTAATGTCTACCGGAGTTGCCGAAGGTTTGCAAAATGATATTCCAGCTCGTTCCACAATCTCAGATGTATACTTCTTCTGGGAGAGAAATAATCCATCTGCATGTCGTGTCACAGCAATTCCTAGAAAGTAGTGTAGTGGACCAAGATCTTTCATAACAAATTCGAAACTAAGTTGTGACATGATTCTCTTGCGAAGAGAGTATGACGATGTTGTTAGGATAATATCATCCACATATAAAGGAAGATAAGCAATATTAGTACCCTGGCGATAAATAAACAGAGAATTATCAAAACGGCTGTGAGAGAAACCGATGTGTGACACGAAGTCTGCAAACCGCTTATATTATGCCCTGGGGGCCTGCTTCAGTCCATATAATGATTTGTTGAGCAAACACACATGATTGAGATATTTTGGATATCTATATCCCAACGGTTGGTGCATGTAGACAGTTTCATTGAGGTGTCCATGGAGGAATGCATTTTTGACATCCAATTGATGAAGAGACCGTCCTTTTGAGAGAGACAGGCTTAGAACTGTTCTAATAGTTGCCGATTTGACCACTGGACTGAACGTCTCCCTGCAATCTACACCAACTTGTTGTGTCTTCCCATCACCTACAAGACGGACCTTATGCCGCTCAAAAGTTCCATCAGATTTTTTCTCATGGCTGAAAATTCACATAGACCGAATTATATTTGCATTAGATGGATGAGGTACTAAATCCCACCTCCTATTTTTAATTAGAGCATGATATTCATCATCCATGGCCATTTTTAATTAGAGTATTCACATACAGTATTTTTTATTATCATGAATATTTTCAGAAATTATAAACATAACATTAAGAATGCTAGATCGAAAGAACATGAACTTCCACTACATCTAGATGCTTTAAACAAATGGACTATTCCATTTGTTGCCACTAAAGAAATTTATAATTTTGGTATTTTTGAAAATTTGCGAAATCGCCATGTTGTTAAGACTATTGAAGAATCTGTCCAAATGGATAATCAAGAAAAAACTATTCAGTTATTTTCTGATACTGCTATTGAAAGATATCAAAAATTGCATTATAAATTTTTACATATTGGATTAGTGCAAATTACATTCGAACCTTTAACTTTAAAGGGTTTACCTGAAAGTTTTATGACTGTTTTAAGATATGCCAGAAATTTAAATTGGAAATAATCTCTTATGGGTGCTATGCAATCCAGTCTGGCTTATGGACCAGTTTATTTTGATGTCAGACCAAATCTTACTCTATCTTTGTCTGATCCAAATATTTTGCATGCTTTAACTTTATATGTCAAAGCTCATGGTTATAATTATATACCTGAAACAAAAGTTATGTCCATCTATTATCGTATCTATTTCTGTGTGTTAGACACTATGAATCCTAATTGTAAGATTATGGATGATAAGAGAAATAGACAGACGGTTCTTATAGAAACCAACCTAGCCAAAAGGTCTAAGATAACTACTCGAAAACCTATCAGTTGGGATGAAATAAGTTATCCTGACGACTGGCTAATTGAGAGCGCTATCCCAGTCCAACCTAGGATAGATACTCGAATTGCTTAGGTAGTTCAAACTACCGATGGAAATATCCATCTTCAATTCGCTACTCAACCTCATAAAGTAGGAAGATCGATGTCATCTCATTATTACCTCTCTCTTCTGGATGACATTCTCGGGCCTTCTACGGCTAGAGTGTCAACCTCTCAGGTTAACGAAGACCTTTATAAGGTCACCACTCCTTCTGAAATCTCTCTGGATGAGAAGATTGAGAAAATAAAAATAGGAGACAACCAAATTCCTGTAAGAATTAACACTGATCCTACTCCCAGTGAAATGAGATTCACTAATTATTTTAAAGATGGATAGTGATAATAATCGTGCTTCTCCTCTGGATTATAGTCCAGGTTCAGGTTTGAGAAAAATTATCTCAAAAGATTTTCTAAGTGAAGATTACTATCTTTTTAGGAGATGAACTTTTCATTTTTTACTAATAAAGAAGCATGTTTTATCAGAGATAAATTTTATGATGAGTTACAGACCAAGCAGGATTACAAGACTTTTGTAAGATGGTTTGTCGAAGACTATGTTCTTCCCAATATCAATGTTATTGAAAGACACTAGCATTTGGATTAATATACCCTCCAGATGAACCATTCTCATTGAAAAGGACAATAGTAACAATGATTTACAGGCCCAACCTTTTATGAAGCTTATACATCAGACCCTTCATAGTGGTCCTACTATTGATCATATCAACACCCTGTTCAAACAACATAACCATACCAATATTCATCTCAAGGTTATTAGTGAACAGATGAGCTTATTACATAACAAAGTGGACAAGCTCAGATCTCTTATAGAGAGTCAACGAGTCAAGAATAATGTTGCTCCTGATCAGCCTCCAAAATCTCTGGAAATTCCAGCAAATATCCAGCCTCCTCCTTCAATGGAAGGAATCTCCCTGGAAAAAAAGACCACAAAACCATTAGTAAAAAATCTTGAAGATCTGCTTTCTCAATTTCAGAGTAAGTTGAAGATTTTTCAAAAAGATGGTTCTACTGTTACAATGATTAGTACAGATAAATTATTTGAGTATGACAATGAAGCACATATTACTGCCATGAGGAAGGGTAAGTGGAAACCCAAATTCAATTCAGAGAACTATTACTATCCGAGACCTATACCCATGAATGTTCTAATTGAAGAACAAGCTTATAAGAATGAGCCTACCACTTATACCAGTACAGAAATTGTTGAATGGAACATAGATGGTGGCGCTGATAGTCAAATCTTCAGGACTTGCCACAAAATCATCATGTATGCTGCAGCAGCCAAATGTAATCACCAGACCGATGCTCACATCCTTAAGATGATAACTGCAGGCTTCACTGGTCAGCCTAAAGCCTGGTGGGATAATTATCTCACAGTAGAGCAAAAAACTTTCATTTGTAATGCTGTAAAGCAAAAGGGTAATGAGACACAGCCTTATGCAGTTTTTACTCTCGTTCTAACCATTTTAGACCACTTTACATGAAATTATTCAACCAATTATGATAATATCAGAACTCTTCTGTAAAACCATAGGTGCTCCATCTTAACTTCATTTAGGTGGTATAAGGATGTTTTTCTTAGCAGAGTATTAAACCTCCCTGAAGCTAATAGTAGTTTCTGAAAAGCCAGATTCATAGATGGCATTCCCTCTCTTTTTGCTGAAAGGATTAAGAGACCCCTAAGAAAGGATTCAGGTGATTCTCAGATCCAATGGGATTTTTATTCTTACGGCCAGCTAATAGGCAAATGCATGGAAGAAGGATTAGTTCTATGCAATGATCTAAAATTACAAAAACAGCTTAAAAAGCAGAAGTTGGCAGAAAAAACCCAATTAGGAGAATTCTGCCAACAGTTCGCATTTGATGAACCAACCTCTCACCAAAATGGGAAAAAGAGGAAAACCCAGGTTAAACCTCACAAACAGCAGTACTATGAAAAGTACAAATCTGGCTCTTACAAGAAGTATGTTGCAAAGAAGAGAGCCAAGAATGCATAGAAGGGTTATATCCCTAAGAGGGAGAAAAAGTCCCCTACATGTTATGCATGTGGTGAAAATGGGCATTACGCCCATCGGTGTAAAAAGAAAAAGTTGACAAGATCAAAAATCTCAGTGTAGATGAAAGCATTAAAGATGCTTTGATGAAAATTATCGTCTCATCAGATGAGTCTAATGATTCAGAGGAGACTATGAGTTTCGACTATGAAGATCCTTACTCCTCCTCTACGGAAGGTGAAGCTCCTTGCACCTGCATTGCAAAAGATAAATGTCAGGATATCAAGGATAATAAAGAAACAGATGACGAGTTTTATAAACTTCAAGCTCAATTCTCCAGCTGCGATATAAATGTTATAAATGGAGAAGAAGTCAGTGACCTACTGGATAATATTCAGGACAAAGCCCAGAAAGCTCAGGTCATCGAAGTTTTATTCAAAGCTCAGGGAAAGGAAAAAATTCCTCTCAAAATTAGATCAAGAATGGTCCTCCTTACAACTTTTTTGAGGTTCTACAGGAATTGCAGAAAAAGCGAAGTCCTAATAGTTCTCTCACTGTTCAGGAATTGAAAAATGAGATTTATGATCTCAAAACAGAGTTAACTCTACTTCGTCATCATCACACTACGCTAGATGATAGAGTTACTACTTTAGAATCAGGACAGGCTAGTCATATTCCCCTTCCTGAAACTCTTATAGAGTTAGGTTATACTCATATACTCGACCAACCTACTAGCTCTGGTAATTTAACAGAGACAGACTTTATGGGAGCCATTAATTTGTATTCTCATCAAAGATGGATTATCCATATTAATTTATTAATTAATAGAAGTGTCATATTTAGACGCGTCCCTACATTAATTGATTCAGGGGCGGATCTTAATTGTATTAGGGAAGGACTTATCCCTACCAAATACTTCACCAAGACTACTCGTAGAGTAAGTGGTGCAAATGAGAGCAAATTAGATGTCTCCTACAAATTACCTAGTGCTCATGTTTGTCATGACAGAATGTGTATGGAACATTCTTTTGTCTTAGTTAAAAATTTGGCTCATGATATTATCCTATGAATACCTTTTATTAATGGATTAATGCCTCTTACTCATATTGATGATAAGGTTTTCACAGGTACCTTTGAAAATAATTCTATTACTTTTCCTTGGGTTCCTGCTTCAAATAATGTTAGCCTTATTAGTCTTGTGCAGAACAAGAAGCAACATCTTAATTATCTACAACAAGAATTAATGTCTTATAATATTATAGACCAATTGCAGAATCCTAAATTACAGGATAAAATAAAAGGAATAGATAATGATTTTTCTATTTCTATATGTAATGATTTACCTACTGCTTTTTGAAACAGAAAAAAACATATTGTTAGTCTTCCATATGAAGAAGAATTCCATAAATCAGATATTCCTACAAAGGCTAGGCCTTGCCAGATGAATATGGAATATCTAGAGATTTGCAAAAAAGAAATTGCAACTCTTATTGAGAAGAGATTAATTCGCTCTTCAAACTCTCCATAGAGTTGTACGGCGTTCTATGTTAATAAACATGTTGAACAGGAACGAGGAGTTCCCAGATTAGTTATTAACTATAAACTTTTGAATAAAGTTCTTAAATGGATTAGTTATTCAATTCCTAATAAAAGGATTTACTTGACATGTTATACCAGTCTAACATATTTTCAAAATTTGATTTAAAATCAGGTTTTTGGTAGATACAGGTTGATGAATCTGACAGATATAAAACTGCATATACAGTCTCATTTGGACATTATGAATGGAACGTCATACCTTTTGGGCTAAAGAATGCTCCATCAGAATTCCAACATGTCATGAATGATATTACTTCATATAGTGATTTTATCATTGTTTACATAGATGACATATTAGTCTTTTCAAAAAATATACAAGATCATATTAAGCATCTTGAAATTTTTAAGAAAAATATTTCAAATGGTTTGGTTATATCAGGACCCAAAATGAATATTTTCAAACAAAAGTTAGATTTCTTTGTCATAATATTGAACAAGGGAGAATTGTTCCTATTACTAGAAGTATTGAATTTGCTTCTAAATTTCCTGATGAAATTCTTGATAAAACTCAATTGCAAAGGTTTTAAGGGAGTTTAAATTATATTTCTCCTTATTATAAGAATTTATCTGTGGATGCAGCCATCTTATATGATAGATTGAAAAAAGCTACCACTCTGTGGACAAATGCCCACACAGAAGCGGTACAAAAAATTAAGAAGAATGTCCAAGCTTTGCCATGTCTTATGCTTGCTAACCCAAATTGGGGAAAATTTATTGAAATTGATGCTTCAGACATCGACTATGGAGGGATACTTAAACAGATTAATCCTCAAACCAAGTAAGAATATCTTGTTCGATATAATTCAGGAAAATGGACTAATAGTCAAAAGAATTATGCCACTATAGCTAAAGAAATTCTTGCTATAGTTAAGTGCGTCCTGAAATTCCAAGATGATCTTTATAATACAAAGTTCTTAATAAGAACATATTGCAATGCAGCCAAATTCATGTTTCAAAAATATTTTAAACATGATGTGTCCAAACAAATGTTTGCAAGATGGCAAGCACATTTAGCCCAATTTGATTTTGAAATACAATATCTTAAAGTGGAAGATAATTCACTTCCTGACTTTCTTACTCGTGAATATTTACAGGGATAAGATGCGTCCAGAATGGAAACCACCTACTCCTAATAGGGGTAGAGGCAGAGGAAGAGGCAGAGGCTCGGGACGAGGCTCTGGCAGATCTAGCTCCACTGGAAATAATATTTCCAATATTCCAAGAGTAATACTCGTGGATAAAGAAGACTCCAACAGCAAGGCTCATATGCCGAAAAACTCCAACAATCGGAGAAAGAGAACAGAGACCAATATTTGGTCAAGGGTCATGAAAAGACAATTCTCTATCTGCATCATGAAGATAAAAATTATCTAAATGATCATTGGATTCTAATGAATCGATATGTAGAAAATTTCTACAATCCTTTCCCAGAAGGAAAAAACATGATGTATTATGAATATATCCTTATTGCAACCAATTATGATAATATCAGAACTCTTCTGCAAAATCATAGGTGCCCCACCTTAACTTCATTTAGGTGGCATAAGGATGTTTTCCTTAGCAGAGTGTTAAACCTCCCTGAAGCTAATAGTAGTTTCTGGAAAGCCAGATTCATAGATGGCCTTCCCTCTCTTTTTGCTGAAAAGATTAAGAGAACCCTAAGAAAGGATTCAGGTGATTCTCATATCCAATGGGATTTTTATTTCGAGACCTGAGTGTGTAGGCTATATTTGGTATTAGGTTTGACAATTCCATGTTGGTTACGGGTGACCAGACGATTTGCGTGGCCAGTGGACTGGACGCCATTGGCCGAGAGTGGGGGATTCAGGATTAGGCCTGGAGCCGAGAGGTGGCCCAAGCCGGTGGACTGGACGCCATTGACCGAGAGTGGGGAATTTGGGATCGGGCCTTGAGCCGAGATATGGCCCAAGTTTCCTGTGGGTTGTGGCTGAGGGGCTTGTGAAATTGAGTGAGGGTGACCAGGCCCAAGAACCAAAGGCCCAGGATGATATGTTGAATTATCACGCGGCTGGGCCAGTGTTCTTTGGTCCAGTGGGCCCAAACTTGAATTTCCGGCACTCCCCGTGGGTACCGAGCTGTGGAAAAAATGTGTTAGATACGAAAGCTTATCATCATCCAAAAAAATCATAGGTATGAGTCTCGGTTTCATGTATTTTAGCAAAGGGAAAAATTGTTTTATCAAAAATTATGTGACGACTTATAATTATTCTTTTGGAAGAAATGTCGTAACATTTGTAACCGCGATGATTAGTAGGATATCCCAAGAAGACACATGGAGTAGACCGGGGTTGGAGTTTTGTGATTGTGGTGGATGGAAAGAGGGGGTAGCAAAGACAACCAAACACTCTTAAATGAAGATAGGAGGGCTCTCGTAAATAAAGTATTTTTAGTGGAGCTTGGTAAGACATGTTTTTATGAGGAAGGGTATTCAACAGATAAGTGGTCATTTGGAGTGCATGATGCCAAAATACGGGGGTTAGTGAAGCATGAGCAAGAGATGTTCTAACAATATTGTTTATGGTTCTAATTTTGCGTTCCGCCTTCCCATTTTGTGATGAACTGTGAGGACAAGACAGACGAAAATTTATACCATTTGTTTTGAAAAAATCCCAAAACTGTTTATTGTCAAACTCCCTCCCATTATCACATTGAATATTTTTAATATCACGTTCAAATTGAGTTCGGATGAATGCTCTAAATGTGAGAAAAGTGGAAAACACTTGTGATTTTTACGATAAAGGGAATGTCCACAAGTAATTAGAGTAGTCATCTAGTATGAGTAAATAATATCTATGACCAGAAGAACTCAAAACAGGTGATGTCCAAATATCACAATGTAAAATGTTAAATGGCATAAGAGTGCACGAAGTAGAAGAAATAAATGACAATTTAACATGTTTACCAAGTGCACAAGTATGGCACTTATTTAGAGTCTGTGTTTTGGTACAAGAAATAAATTATTTTTTTTTAAGAGAGGCCAAAACACACTCTCCCGGGTGTCCCAAACGTTCGTGCCATATAGATGGTGCCGAGGCTGCAAAAGAAGACTGAAACTTGGACTATTGATTGGGTAAACTTATTGGATAGAGCTCCCCCTTCCTATCATATCTCTTGAGAAGCTTCCCCGTCTGAAAGTCATGCACAGAAAATTCAAAAGGGTCAAAACAGACAGATACCCAATTATCGGTAGTAAACTATCTAACGGAGACCAAGTTTTTGATTAATTTAGGAGCATAAAGGACATTCTTCAAAATTAGTGGTGGGTTTGGTGGTGACAATTTGCTAGAACTATACCCTTTTATTGGAATTGAATGGTCATTTCCGACAATTATACATTATCATTGCTCAAATTAAAATAGGGTGAGAGATTACCTTAGGTTACATCATATGGGACGTCGCTCCGGAGCCCATATACCAATTTGAATTCGGTGGATTTAGTCAGAGGGTGTGCATGGCGGACTCAATAACCGTGGGTTGGGCCACTGATGAATGGGCCTCCTACCACTGGGTCGGAGGAGGCCCAATGTTGCTACCTGCTAAGACTGACCCAGAGAAATGGGCATGCTAGGCCAGTCTATTATTCTGCCCAGAAGAATATTAGTATTAATATTATTATTAACGTAGTATCATTTTATGTATGGTAAGTAGTAAAATGTTAATTAGGAAGAAGATTATTAGGGATTGATTATTGATTAAGAACATTAGATGCTTGATTTCCTCTTCTCGTTTAATTGTATATTGTGTATATATTATTCCCTTAATGCAAGAATACAATTGAGGAAAATATTTTTAAATTATTACATGGTATCAAGAGCTTAAGGAAAAGATCCAAAATATTTTATTTCTTCCAATTTCCGGTCATCTTCCTCCCCAAAACCCTAGGTTGGCCGAAAATTCTCTTTCATTTTTTTTACTCCATTACTGATTAATCCACCATACCAACCAACTATGTCTGAATCCAAATCATCCTGCCCTTGTTGTCTCAAACATCAAAACGCATGTTTCCGTCAAACTAGAAATGGAAACCGTTCATTATGCAACTTGGGCGAAATTATTCAAAATATGTTGTCGTGCTCACAAAGTCCTTCATCATATAATTTCTCCAAAAGATGGAAAAGGGAAGGAATTAACATCCGAAGCAAACAAAGAATTGTGGGATACACTTGATGCCACAGTTCTTGGTTGGATTTATGCAACAATATCCACTGACTTGTTGCATACTTTAATAGAACCGGATTCAACAACAATGGTGGCCTGGGAACGATTGCGAGACATCTTTCAAGATAACCAAAACTCTCGCGTTGTTACGTTGGTGCAACAGTTCTCAACCATTGACATGACAGACTTTCCTAATGTTTCTGCCTATTGTCAACGCCTCAAAGTGTTGGCAGATCAATTGAGTAATATTGGTTCACCGGTTACTAATAACCGATTAGTCTTACAATTGGTTGCCGGTCTCACCGACGCGTATAGCGGAGTGGGAACACTAATCCGCCAAAGTAATCATCGACCTTTGTGTTATCAAGCACGGTCCATGCTTGTGCTTGAAGAATCCGGCTTTGCAAAAAAGGCTTCAACTATTTCAAATACCGCCATGATTGCCACTCCTCAAATGATGGTAATTTTTTTTATCCTTCTCACCAAAATAAGGGATAAAAAGGACGTAATAATAAGAATAATTGTGGAAATCGCGGAAATAACAAAGGTGGGGGCCACCGGAATTCCGGTGGCGACGGAAATAGCGGCAACACCAACTCCGGTGGCGGGTAGTGGCAGCAGCAAGGCGGCAGAACTGGCGGACAATGGCAGCAGCCCAGTGGCGCCGAAAACTGAGCCTGGCAGTGGCCATGGGCTGCACTGCCAGCCTAGTCCCAACAGGGAATTGGGCCAGGCAACCCCATCGGCCCACTGGCCAATCCCAGCCCACTTATTATCCACAATAAATTAGGATGTAATTGCCTAGAGGTAGAAGTCCCTTATTCTAGTTAATAATAATATCTCATTTCTTATTTAAAAAAAAGAAGATAAGTCATATATATTTACTATATATAATTTTTTGAAATATCACATCGACACGTAGGAGAGTTCATAAACTTGCAAGATCTACATATGAACTATCGTTTTGTGAAAGGTAAATTACTTTTTACTAATATAGTCCTAGCTAGAACACCAGAACATAATTAAAGAAAGAGGAACCACACATGACACATATATGAGGCATTATTATTTATCAACAAAGTTTCCTCAAACAAGGCATGAGCACACAAACAACTTTCAAGTTCTTTTCATCTAGTAACATTTGCAGCACCAGAACTAATTCTAATTGACAAAGCGATCTGTGATGCTTTTGGATGTGACATTCAGATTGCTCGTACCTAAGTTGTCCATGTGGTAGGCAAAATCATCTATGTCATCTAAGTCACGGGTCACTAAAGCTACTCACAAATAAATTGTTGTTTGCTTCACAAATTCATCCTATAAACTAGTTAGAGATAATCTAGACAATACAAAGTTAAAATTTGACCTTGACAATCATATTTCTTGGTTTTTTACTACTTTCCCTTGAAATTCTTATAAGTGGGGCTTAGGGACGTTGATTTCAAGCACTCTTTTACCTAGTGTGTACACTTAATTTCTTTCATAAGTTAAAATTAAACTCTTCTACCTGGTTTTCGCATAAGTACTCCAACCTTATTATGCGGTCATAATGACACGAGAAGTGACAGTCAGTATCAACATCATCAAGTATATCCTTCAACCACTAAATGAGATATCTGAAGGACTCTTGGCTTCTTACCCTCATCAGTTTTGAAATTAACCTTGTCTATTGTCCATGTTTGGCCCAATCTGTCCTACGTTAAAATTCGGAATGGCACGACCCATATAAAATTGGGGGTTTGAGGGGGCTAAGTCAGAGGAGATTACCGGCGCGGGTACTAGCATGAGTTGTGGCCCACTGGTGCACCGCTCTGATAATTAAAAAAAAGTGAAAAGTTGGTCACTTTGAAAACAAATTGAATTTGCAATGTTATTAATCGAAGTTTGATTTTTTACAAAAAATTGAGTCTACTTACAATATTATCAATTGAAGTTTAAAGCTTTAAGAAAAACGATCGTTTCTTATTCAATTTACAATTTTCTCTAAATTGGTACAAGATTTAAAAAAAAAATCTACATAAAATTTATGCAAAGTTTTAATATTAAAATAAATTTCAATAGCTTATGTCAGTGTATATTTTAGTACTTAATTAGATTATCAAAAAATTAGTCTAACCTAGCCCACCAAACTCGAATAATTTTTTTATCTGGTAATTAAAAGCTACTTCATATAAAATAAGTGTTTTTTGATTCACAAATTTACCCTCCGAGACTTTTACTACTCACCCTAAAGCTATTTAATAAGAGGGTGATTAGAGTAGACCTCAAGCACCCTTTTGTCAAGTATGTACACTTGCTTGCTTGAATTTATCTTTGATTCTGATGAATACTGTAAATTCAGTAGTTTCTCCACATAAGTACTGCAACTGTGTTCTGATGCCCACGGTAAATGCTGGGTAGCCAAGTGCGGAGCGGATAACTATTAAAAGCATCTAAGTAGTAAGTCCATCCCAAGATGAGTGCTCTCCTATTCCGACTTCCCCAGAGCCTCCGGTAGCACAGCCGAGACAGCGATGGGTTCTCTGCCCCTGCGGGGATGCGTTGTTAGGTGCTCCATTTTATTTTTCCATTGAGGCCGAACCCACATAGTTCCGGCAACAACAAAAGCTACAAAAAAGACAGCAGCGATACTACTAACATAATGACACGTCGAATTTCACATCAACATCCTCAAGTAAATCCATTCACTACTGAATGAGATGTTGGAAGGACTCTTTAACCTCTTTATCTGTTGAACCCTTGCATGCCTTGATATTATCTCCCGACACTTTTTGTAAATAATTATATGCTCTTGTAATGAATCACATGATCGTCAAAATGATCGTTGAATAATATGACTTCACAGTTTTTTAGCCTCTTCAAGTGATTCATGCTCACTGTATTTTCACATCTTTCATCCGTGAGATGTACTCATCTAGTAAAGTCAGCTCATTGTTTGATAGTATGGTCACAAACCGAAAAAACTTAGCAAGTACCATTCAGTTAGCCACATCTTTTATCTAATTTTATGAGTTTTCTAAATCTCCTCCACGATTCAATATATCAACCATTTTTTTCAAGTTTGTGGATTATTTCAATGTTCTTACGGATCACATTGGCATCATCTACACCTAGCCCATAATGATGTATGAAATAGAGTGTCTAATACTTATTGATCTTGGAAAGGTTTTCTCAAGTTAATATAAATGTTAGCAATTTGTTGTAATGCAATACAGTAGTTCTTGTTGACAAAACATTATTAATAGATATGAATATTTAAATAATTTAATTTAAAGTTCTAAGACAGTGAAAGTTTTAGTGTCAAAAAAACTTAAAATTTTGATTAAGACCTTAAAAACTTGAAAAAGAGATTTACTACAATCCTAATAGCATGTACAAGAAAATAATGAACTCTTCTAGCACATAAGTTAATTTTCTAGTAATTATAAGGACTTTGCTAATACTTCAAAATTGATTCTAATTTGAGTTATTGAAGTTGGCAATAAACTGTGAATATTATTACCAGAACAAAAAATAAAGTAATTACAAATTAAAGGGCATCCAGAGACTCAACCACCTTCTAGGAAGGGTGCTCATTACATCTAGGCCTCAGAGTAGAAATCAAAATCAAAACCATACTTACAGATTACCTAACTACACACCCTATGAATCAAGCCTTGGCAGTGCCTTGCCTTCCTATTTTCCTTAACCTTTCTTTAAGCTCCTTTTGTATCTGTGCAATTGTAAACTCAGTATTAACATGTACAAGTTGAAGGCTTTTTTAGAATGCAACAACATATTATATACAGTTCAAATTCAAATTCAAAAGTTAAATACTACCAATTGTTCATCACGTTTAAAATTAATGTCCTACCCTTATTAGTCAAGATTACACTTCACAACCCATTGATTTTCATTTTAGTTCAATAGCAACCAAACAGTTCAAAAACAAATTCAAACAAACAATTTATTCTTCCACCGTTTTATGTATTACACTACTCATGAAGATATAATCAACCAAACACAATAATCACGTTAAAAATATCATACATTTAAAATAGAGGAATAAAAATAGACAAACATGTCGCATAATGAAGATGTAATAGGGAGATAATAAATGGACTTTTAGGACCAGAAAACATGACAGGATAGGACGAAAATTTCAACGACTTCTGACTCTATTTTTTATTCAAAATTCTGATAGTTACGTGATGTAGGGTTTTGTTGGGTTCAAAACACATAAGTAAGGCACAACGGAAGTTTAGAAGTTTTATTTCTTACTTACCCCAACAAGATTTCTGGTATGGTTATACAACAATTAAACTTGTAACATAAAGCATATACTTACAAGTTAAAATTATCTGGATTCTTTATCAACTGTGAGGTGCACATGCAATTGTCCTTCCGATTGCAAGCTCCAATCTTCAATGTATTTCTCCTTCGAAAAGCTAGGAAATACGGCAGAGGTTCGACAGAGTATTTGATTCTAAGTCTTAGAATGTTATTCTGAAAATTGGTGTATAAATGATGAGGTGAATGCCTCTATTTAAGTTGAAAAATAGGTCAAAATTGGATTAGGGTTTGACCTTGGGCCTGACCCAAAATTCGAGGCAGAGGCGCCGCGGCCCTAGGGTATGGGCGCCGCGGCGCTGACGTGCTTCTGCACTGCCTCGATTTATTTTTCGTGCATTCTTAATTAAATCCAAAATCCAATTTTGACTTAATTAAACTAATCATTATTCATTTAAATATCTCGATTCCAAATCGAACATTTAATTACTCTCTCAATACATCCTTAGATCGAAACGGATAATCGACATAGTGTGACCCTACAGGCCTTCTCATATCGACATTAATCAAATTAAGGTCTACACGGAACTTCTAGACGGCGCCGGAAGACGAACTCAATATGTGAAGTACGTTTACGCGAATCCAGTAAACTTAACCTTTATGTGGTAAGATAAAATCATTTCATTCTCGACACACCCGATCAAGCTGAGGATTTGTCAAGTGTCTATCCAAATGGTTTAATCATTGTATCTCATCTATATTAGTTGACGGCTAGGCCATATTCTAAATATGTCTATTGCATTGGCCAACGACTTAGTCAACCTAATATCACTGAGAATCCGAGTGTCCTCTCGAATATACATTCGAGGAATGAATCCTAATCTTGGCTCAACTACCACCTTCAATCTACATCGTAATGTACCCAATACAAGCTGTATCTCAACCTATAAGGCATTTGAGCTTAAGATGAGATCAAAGTACATTACTTTGTAGACAAGGCGTGTATTGACCTCAAGTCTAAGGACTTCTATATCCCACACGCTGATCATACTTTAGACAAGTATAACAAACAGTATATCAGCAGGGTATACCAATACTTTCAAAATATTCATGTGTCCATCACGAGTAGTCATTACTCGTAGCAGGTGAGACATACTACATCCTCTAAGGATGTGATGCAGACCACATGTCGACTTATCATATATCATCGATATCACATTCTCGATGATCATTAGTCGAGGCTATTTTAAGAGTTACGCTCTATTATGAATAACTCACTCTATTAATGACAACGTAAGCTCAAGGGATGCACACTAATGAATAATTACAAATAATCAAATAATAATTCAATAATTACAAATGCCAAAATATTAATCTCCATTAATAATAATATATATGTGTATAAAGTACATTTGCCCTAATACAGATTGTCTCTAGGACATAAATATATTTTCAATCTCCCACTTGGCCTAGAGGCAATCTCTAACATATCTAATGCCCATATTTTCAAAATGACCATTATGCTTGACTAAGCTTAATGGTTTAGTGAATGGGTCAGCTAGATTATCGTATGTGGGAACATAGTCTAATCAGTTTCCACCATCTCCCTGAGTATGCAGTACTTCCTTGGTACATGATTGTTTTTATTGGTTGATCTTGGCTCCTTAGCTTGCACAATCGCGCCAGTGTTGTCACAATAAAGCGTTATTAGACAAGTGGCACTTGGAACAACCCTTAGTTCCTTCAGGAACTCAGATATCGCGACAGCTTTTGATCCAGCAATGTACTCAAACAGCTTCTGTTGTCGAATCAGCAGTTGTAGCTTGTTTGGAACTTTTCCAACTTACTGCTCCACCATTGAAAATGAATGTGTAACCTAATTGAGATTTGTAGTCATCAACATATGTCTCGAAACTAGCATCAGTGTACCCAGTACATATTAGCTTCTTTTCCCCACCATAGACTAAGAAGTAATCTTTAGTTCTTCTAAGATACTTAAGAATACTCTTGACTGTCTTCCAATGTTCTTCCCCAGTATTCTGTTGGAACTTGCAAGTCATACTAAGTGCAAAGGCCACATCTGGCCTAGTACAGGTCATGACATACATGATCGATCCTATAGCCAAAGCATATGGGATCCTTTTCATGCGTTCAAGTTCCATAGTATTAGAAGGATCATCCTTATTAGATAACTTGATGCCTTGTCCCATAGGTAGACCGCCTTTCTTGGAATTTTCCATAGAAAAATGTCTAAGCACTTTGTCTATGTAGACTGACTATGACAGCCTCAACAATCTGTTAGGTCTATCTCTATAGATCCTAATCCCCAGAATGTAGCAGGCTTCACCTAAATCCTTCATCATGAAGGTACTGGACAACCACTCTTTGACTGACTGCAGGAGAGTCTTATTGTCTCCAATTACTAATATGTCATCTACATATATGATAATGAAGGAAATACTCACATCCTTGCGTTTACTATAAATACATGGATCCTCCTTGCTTCTGACGAAATTAAATGACTTGATAGCCTTGTCAAAGCAAATGTCCCAACTCCTCGAGGCTTGCTTAAGCCCATAAATGGACTTTTGTAGCTTGCATTTAACATTTGGTTTGGACTAAATTGAAAAACCCTCAGGTTGTTTCATATACACCTACTCAACTAGATTACCATTGAGGAAAGTAGTCTTGACGTCCATCTGCCAAATGTCATAGTCATAATATATAGCTACTGCAAGTAAAATCCGAATGGACTTAATCTTAGCAACAGGTGAAAAGGTTTCATCATAATCGACCCCAGGCCGTTGATTATAACCTTTAGCCACCAGTCTTACTTTATAAGTCTGTACCATGCCATATGCATCAATCTTCTTCTTGAAGACCCATTTGCATCTTATGGGTCTAACCCCTGTTGGCAAATCAACCAAGTTCCAAACTTGATTTATGTATATCGAGTCCATCTCAGATTTCATGGCGTCTTGCCATCTCTGCGAATCAATATCCAACATAGCTTCGTTGTAAGTTGTAGGTTCATCGTCATCAGGAATATCTATCTCATTGTGTGTTTCAACAAGGAGATTAAGTCTTTCATGCGGATGATGAGTCCTAGTGGTCCTACGGAGTTGAGTATTCTGCGTTTCAGTGTTTATTGCATTCTGATTGTGAGAATGTCTTTGTGTGTTGCACAATCCATCACCTTGAGAGCTTTCAGGAATGTCATTTTCATGTATTTCCTGAATGGGATGATGTACAACTATTGTATCATCTTCCATTGGTTATGTATGAGAGTCTTGCATTTTTGCATTATCTCTCACAGCACTCCCACTGGCTGAAGGGCGTACTCTAAGTACCCAATCTTCACCAGATACTCCCACTGAATCCTTGTTTAAGTCATTAGACAAGGGTTCATTTTCTGTGTTATCTTGTGGTTCTTGAATTTCTTCAAGTTCTATCTCTGTGCAGCTATGTTCCTTGTAGACATATTCTTCTTCAAGGAAAGTTTTGTTCCTGGAAACAATGACCTTATGTTCTCCAGGAAGATAGAAGTAGTATCCATTAGTTTCCTTTGGATACCCCACGAAGTAATATTTCTCACTTTTAGATCCCAACTTGTCAGTGAGCATCTTCTTAACATATGCAGGGCACCCCAGGGTCTCATATGTCTAAGAGCTGGCTTCTTGCCACACCATATCTGATAGGGTGTCTTTTCTATTGACTTGGAAGGAACCCTTTTCAGAATATATAGAGAGATTTGTATAGCATGTCCCCAAAGGTTTATCGGTAGAGCCGAGGAGCTCATCATGGATCGAACCATATCCAATAAGGTTCGGTTTCTCCTTTCGGCAACAACATTCATCTGTGGCGTTCCTGGAGGTGTCCATTCAGATTGGACTCCATGTAGCTTTAAGTAATCTAGAAAATCTTTGCTCAGTACTCACCTTCTCGATCTGATCGAAGGGTCTTGATACTTGTCGTAAGTTGCTTCTCTACTTCCGACTTGTTCTCCTTGAACTTCTCAAAAGCCTCAGATTTAGTTTATTGGTCATCTTTCCTCTCAAGCAAGATTTGCAGTTACCATAGGACTCCAAGTCAAATGGATTGAGGTAGTCTAACTTCTTCAATCTTGCTATCCTTGATTTGTTGATATGACCAAGTCTGCAGTGCCATAGGTAAGTAGAGTTTTTATTACTTGTCTTGGCTCATTTATTTTGTACATTGAATATCTCTCGACTACAGTTCAGTGTATATAATCCATCCACAAGAGGAGCAGTTCCATATATAACATTATTAAAAGACAGTACGTGACTGCCATTATAAATATATGAGGAAAAGCCCTCCATGTCCAACACTGGGATATAAATAATATTCTTCGTCAACGAGGGAACATAAAAACAATCATCCAACACTAAACAATAGCCGGAAGGTAAATTTAATCTATAAGTCCCTACGCGCTCAGCATCCACTCGTGCTCCATTTCCAACGCGTAGGTCTACCTCTCTCGGTCCAACCTTCCTACTATCAGTTAGCCCCTGCACATTTGTACAAATCTGTGAGTCACAAGAGGTATCCAATACCCATGAGTGAGAGTTATTTATAGACATATTTATTTCAATGACGTACATACCTTGTCCACCAAAGGCAGGAGCACCTGGTGCTTTTCCTTCTCCTGGTGTCATGCAGTCCTTTTTCCAATGCCCATTCCTATGGCAGTTGAGGCATTCATCCTTAGTCGCACTCACTTTCTTCTTCACACCTCCTTTGGGCTTCATAATGGAGGGCGCCGCGATTTTCTTGCCCTTCTTCTTCTGCCATTCATTTCCTTTCGGCTTGGGTCGGCTAGAAAAGCTCATCACGAGCATAGCTTTGCCTTTGGAAGTGGAGGACTCAAAGGTCTTGAGCATGTTGTGCAGCTCCGGCAAAGTCAGCTTCGTTTCATTCATGTTGAAATTCACTATGAAGTTCTCAAAGGAACGAGGGATAGAGTTCAGGATGAGGGCATTCTTTTCAAGCTTCGTTCCAATCGAAGCAAGCCTCTCTATCAGCCCTATCATCTTCAACACGTGCTATGAGACCGGGCCTCCTTCATTGAGCTTACACTTGAAGAGTTCTATTATCAACTCATATTCCATTATCTGGGATTGAGAGTCATAGAGACTCTTCAAGTGTTCTAGCATCTCATTTGGCCACATGTTCTCATGTTGTCTCTGAAGTTCCATAGACATGGAAGACATCATTATGCATTTCACCGAAGTGGAATCATCTAGATGTTTCTGGTAAGCATCTTTATCAAAAGAGGCATATTCATCGAATCAGTCGCAGGGACTGTTGGGTACACCGTGTCCAACACGTATTCTATTTTCTCTTGTCTGAGTACTATTCACAAATTCCTTAGCCAGTCAAGGTAGTTTGGTCCAGTAAGTTTATTCATCTCAATCAACATTTTCAACGATAAGCTCGACATCTTTAATAATCTGAAGAATTAGATAGACCAGAAATCAAATTCAAAATCTATTTCCTATTATACACATTCATTTAGGCTAATCAACACGGCCTTTTATTTAATTAGCTCCCACTATTTTAACATACTTCTACGATCCCGTGGTAGAATACAGACCTATATTAATTGAGGTCATAATGGGCCAAGATCCAAGCCTATGCTATCTCCGCGTTTCCTTTGGCTGATAATTTCAATTACATATCTTGGTAGGTTCTAAACCAATTGCAAAACTTATTCGCAACTCTTGGTTGATCAAATTATTACATTTAATCTTGCGTCCTTAGATTAGTCCGATACTTTGGCGCCAAGATTTGTTTAAGCAAGTCAACCCCATTACACGACTGTTTTTATGTATCTAAGCAAATTTAGCCTTTGTGAGCAAACACTTTGGTGTAAATTCCCACAAAAGTTTATCATTTATCTTTATATTAAAACACATCTATGAAAGAGTCTGGGTCCTCGTAGACTTAGAGAAAATGCTTTGGCATAAATACTCGTATCGCCAAAAAGGATTTTACACTCTAACAATTATAATGGACGACGCGTTTTAATTTAGACTTGTATTTAAAGTTTTGGGGAACATTTTAATTCGGGGTTCTAACCAAGATCAACTCTTTTATGCCATATCCAATATGACATCTTAACATCATGCAAAACTAATAACACATATAGTTTGGGAACCGTCAACCCAATATGCATGATAGAAAATGGTTTAATCAAACACTGGGCGCCGCTTGCCCAGAGAGTTATAGCGGACACTATTCTAGAAAAGTAAATGACAAATATTTTGATATTTTGCACATAAACAGTATACTTATCAAATAATATATTGTATAATAATAATTTTGGGTTAAACATTCTGAACTCTGAATTTTTTTTTGGACAGGTGGGGCCGCGACGCTAATCATTAGCGTCGCAGCGCCGCTGAGGTAGTAGCCTTTCGGCTTCTGGAAAAATGCATTAGCGTCGCGGCGCTCCACCATGGAATCGCGGTGCTGCAGAGGCAAAAACATTTCTGCTTCTGCAAATGCATTAGGGCCGCGACGCTCCCCCATGGAGTTGCGGCGCATGTTTTCAAGTGAGTTCATGTTTTTGAAACGAGGCATTGGTGCCTCGGCGCTCCACTATGGAGCCGCGGTGCCACCTTGAAACCTTAGCAAGCGTCGCGGCGCCCTACTATAAGGCCTCGGTGCTCATGACCTGACAAACGTTTCTATGTTGATTCTCAGAATCGTTCGATCCCTAAATCCAATTTAGGGATCAAACCACAGGTCCTTTATCATCACCCACCATTATCAATAACGCCCATATCGACCATCATCCGTTCTTACTCGTTATTAGCCGTGCACCGTGCAATGAGACGGACAACGCACTTTGACTTAGTTCGAGTTAAAGCGGAATGACTTCCTCGAGTTAGCGTAGGAGATAATTTAGGGTGAAATCAAAAGGTCAACATTCGTTCAAGACATTTAGGATTACAAGAAAACTCGTTTTAATCCAATTTTATGTTTAACCCATATTATTATTCTATTCAATTATTATATAACCATTTAACCAACCTGGCTCTGATACCACTGTAGGGTTTTGTTGGGTTCAATACACATAAGTAAGGCACATTGAAAGTTTAAAAGTTTTGTTTCTTACTTACCCCAACAAGAATTCTGGTATAGTTCTACAACAATTAAACTTGTAACATAAAGCATATACTTACAAGTTAGAATTATCTGAAATCTTTATCAACTGTGAGGTGCGCACGCAATTGTCCTTCCGATTGCAATCTCCAAGATTCAATGTATTTCTCCTTCGGAAAGCTAGGAAATTCGGTAGAGGTTCGAGAGAGTATTTGATTCTAAGTCTTAAAATGTTATTCTGAAAATTGGTGTATAAATGATGAGGTGAATGCCTCTATTTATAGTTGAAAAATAGGTCAAACCGGATTAAGGTTTGACCTTGGGCCTGGCCTAAAATTGGAGGCATAGGCGCCACAGCCCTAGGGTATGGGCGCCACGGCGCTCGACGTGCTTCTGCACTGCCTCGATTTATTTTTCGTGCATTCTTAATTAAATCCAAAATCCAATTTTGACTTAATTAAACTAATCATTATTTATTTAAATATCTCGATTGCAAATCGAACATTTAATTACTCTCTCAATACATCCTTAGATCGAAACGGACAATCAATATAGTTTGACCCTACAGGCCTTCTCATATCGACATTAATCAAATTAAGGTCTACACGGAACTCCTAGACGGCGCCGGAAGATGAACTCAATATGTGAAGTACGTTTACGCGAATCCAGTAAACTTAACCTTTATGTGGTAAGATAAAATCATTTTCTCGACACACCCTATCAAGCTTAGAATTTGTCAAGTGTCTATCCAAATGGCTTAATCATTGTATCTCATCTATATTAGTTGACGACTAGACCATATTCTAAATATGTCTATTGTGTTGGCCAATGACTTAGTCAACCTAATATCACTGAGAATCCGAGTGTTCTCTCGAATATACATTCGAGGAATGAATCCTAATCTTGGCTCAACTACCACCTTCAATCCACATCGTAATGTACCTAATACAAGTCGTATCTCAACCTATAAGGCATTTGAGCTTAGGACGAGATCAAAGTACATTACTTTGTAGACAAGGCGCGTATTGACCTTAAGTCTAAGGACTTCTATCTCCCACACGCTGATCATATTTTAGACAAGTATAACAAACAATATATAAGCAGGGTATACCAATACTTCCAAAGTATCCATGTGTCCATCACGAGTAGTCATTACTCGTAGCAGGTGAGACATACTACATCTTCTAAGGATGTGATGCAAACTACATGTTGACTTATCACATATCATCGATATCTCATTCTTGATGATCATTAGTCGAGGCTATTTTAAGATATACGCTCTATCATGAATATCTCACTCTATTAATGACAATGTAAGCTCAAGGGATGCACATGAATGATTAATCACAAACAATCAAATAATAGTTCAATAATTGCAAATGTCAAAATATTAATTTTAATTAATAATAATATGAATGTGTATAAAGTACATTTATCCTAATAAAGATTGTCTTTAGGACATAAATATACTTTCACGTGAGTCACGATGGATAAAGGGTGGCGCTTCGATGACAAAAAAAGAGTCGTTTTAATTGTGTACATATTTTATTTTGGAGTGAATCTCCTCCCCTCTTATTTGATTCTGCTTTACGTAATAGTGTATATAACTATATATAGAGTGTATCTGAGGTTGGTTTTTTTTATTGTAACTATAATACTCCATGTGTGTGCAACGTACACAGATCATGCTTGCGTGGTGGAGGTCTGGAGGACGTGCATGCACGTGTGAATTGTGGGATTTATTTTGTCTTTTTTCTAGTTCACTTTTTCTCGAAAATTTATTATATTTCTAATGTCATTATACAAGATAATAATAAAATTTACTATTAATTAAAAATGCCAATAATGAACATAATGAAATAACGAAGTTCTTAAAAATTAATTGTATTTTTTATTACTAAAAAAATCTTAATTTTTTTTGTGATATAATTTTGAATTAAATAAAAACGATTTAGGGGTTGGGCCCGACACTCTTTTTCTACTGTGCCCCGAAGGCAGGGCTAGTGACTGAAGTGAAGTCGTAACAAGGTAGCCGTACTGGAAGGTGCGGCTGGATCACCTCCTTTTCAGGGAGAGCTAATGCTTGTTGGGTATTTTGGTTTGACACTGCTTCACACCCCAAAAAAAAAGAAGGGAGCTACGTCTGAGCTTCAAACTGTGATCGGGCCAGAATTGATAAGGACTTACTTTTAGATGGTAAGATTAGCCCAACCTGCCCCCTTATCATAATACTAAAAATCATCTTACACTTTTTGAATGTTTTTTGTTCTTGTAATGCACTAGGTGTTAAATCACATGTTCATTTGGTGGATAATATGACCTAGACATGAGAGAATAAGAATTTCATTAGTCCATACATTATTTTATTAGAGTGATCCAACTAAATAACGCATGCACATTATCGTTTAAAGTGATATAATTAAATAACGCATGAGTAGTTAATTCATCAATAGGATGAAGTTGACGCAACTGAGAACTATACCTTATGAACTTTAAGTCCTTTTAAGTACTTCTTACTCACTTTATTTGCGTGAATGTGTTTTTGCTCATCTTTCAAATTTCAAAATCCACAAACTCACAAGGCAAGAAGTTTCATCTATATTTTAAATAAAATCATTTAAGGCAAACAAAATAATCTCAAACCCAACTAAAACTAAAAAATATCTTAATCTAACTAGACCATTTCAATTTTATTTGCGTTTGAAAGAAAACCCTCCTATTTGAAAAAGAAAAAAAAAGAGTGCACCATAAAACTTTAATATCTTTGTTTTCATTTCTTAATATATCATTTCAATCATTTGATAAACATGAAACCATACCATTTTATGAGTTTAATTTGCCCCCTAAAAAATCATTGTCAATGTCGACCAACAAACTAAAACAGCAACTTAACAGTGTAGAATATGGGGAAAAAATTAATGATTGAAAAACAGAGAAAACGATGATCAAATAAACACCATTGAAACCAACCAAAAAAATTATTACGGTTAGGATGACACAACTCAATAGCCTAACAGTCTCCACGTCTAATTTAAATGATAAAATATACTAGTAATTTATCCTGTGTCGAGCATAATTGAGTGAGAATAAATGTAAATGCATAAAATAAATGTAAGTGCATGAACTTAAAATTGGTCAAGCTTTGTGTTGTTATTATCAAACTCCTCAGCCAACTCATACCTATTAACCGACCACGAGACGACACCAACTACGAGGTTACAACATACACCTTCGAATTCTGTCGTACTAGAGTATACCCAGAGCCTAGAGTTGATTCAAAATATACTAGTAATTCATCTCCTAGTTGATTCAAGGATTCTCTTCCCAAACTTAGTTTCACCAAACTTTGATAAAAAAACTCTTTGACACAATTTTTTAAAATATATTTTTATTAAAATAAATGCAATTATTTAAATAATGAAAATAAATATTAATTAAAAAACATGAATGGTTAGAGGTTTTAATTGTATTGTGTTAAATTAATTATGCTCATACTATATAAAAGTGATGTTTTGAGAGTCTAAAGCATTTTTTGATGTGTTCCTGATTGTTCTCTAAAAACTGAGCACAATTAAATTAAAATATTAACTGTGTTATCAAATGTACAGTAGTAATTTCACTACTAAAAAAATATTTTTACCTACCTAAATAATTGACCTAATGAGATCGATTTTGGACATTTACCTACCTCAAAGAGCTAGCTGTTCCTCACATTTATACATGAATCCCTAGATGAGTACTAAAATAACAAGGTAAAATATAACTTGAACTCAGATTAAACGTCCAACTTATAACACACAAACCAAAAAAAATTCACACTGTGCAATTTTATCACTGTTGGGATTATGGTTTTAAGAGTCTATGCTTTTTATGTACTACTAATATTTATCCTTGTGTTTGGTTTGCAATTTTATCACTGTTGGGATTATGGTTCTAAGAGCTAGACTGTGCTTTTTTGTAATATTTATCCTTGTGCTTGATTTGAAATTTTAGCACTGTTGAAATTTTATCACTGTTGGGATTATGCTGATAGTACGAGCATCATCGATCATTTTTTGCATAGAGAGATCGGAGCACACACCATTAGAGGTTCCTACCTCATCGAGTGGGTTTAAGAGGATGTTTCCTCTTCCTTGGGAGTGAGTATTATTTGTTAGTTACTACTATACCTAGTATATTTGTAATTGCCATTCATAAAATGTCTTTGACCCAAAAATTTAAAAAAAATGTAAAAAGTTGGGAGTCCTGGTTTTATTACCTGTTGTAGCCTTTCATCAGGGACATGTTGGTCTCTTTGACTCTATTTTCAATATTTCATTAAGGCCAATGGACAAGATCCAATCACATTGATTTTAATTAATTGTATTTAGATGGATAAGATTTCTCAATTCTTAATCATGAGATTCAAATTTCTCGGTATGAAAAAAATTATGATAGGGAGTACTTTCTCTTTTAATGAAGCATAGACTAACAACCTGTTTGGATTGATTTATAAGCTGGTTTGCCGTTTTTAATTTTTTTGGGTGTTTGACAAAATATGCAAGTGTTTAAAATAAGTTTAAAATGCTTAAAATAAGCCAAAAGCAAGAAGTTGGGGAACCCAACTTTTTTCTTTTTGGCTTAAAAGCAATTTTAGTTGACCAACAATTTTAATCTTTTATCTCTTATATTTTCTTCTAATTCCAATACTACCCTCACTACTAAAACCCTAAGAGATTAATGCAAACAAAACAATCCCAGACCCAACTAAATCTAAAAAAAATCTAAATCTAGCCGGACCATTTCAATTTTATTTGCACTTGAAAAAAAAAAACACACATTTGAAAATAGGGGTCAAAGTAGAAAAATGAAACTTACGGGAAATAAAGTAACTACTTATTATACTCAAATATAAAAAGTATTAACTGGTAGGTAAATAACCAACTCAACTCCCATATACACCTCCGTAAACATAGAGTACTACTTCCCTTAGCTACTTTATTTCTAAACCGTATCATAATTCTCAAACTTGGAAGATTTTTTTCTCTTGCCTTTCTCACATAGCTAATTATTTTGCGGGAGATTTTTCTCTTTCGTAACACTTACTATAAAGAAATCACAGGGCAAAAGTGGAACAACGTAAAATCGAGAAGTTATCACCTTCTGAGTTTAGCATTATTTCTGAAAGGTACTAAGTAGTATTATTCACAAAACGACAGTACAATGGTGCCGTGGTTTCAAGTAAGAATCAATTTGGGAAGTTCAACTTCAAATTTTAACACCCACAAACAAACTCACAATGCAACAAGTTTCATCTATATTTTAAATAAAATCATTTAATGCAAACAAAACAATTCAAGACCCAACCAAATTTTAAAAAAATATCTAAATCTAACCAGACCATTTCAATTTTATTTGCACTTGAAAAATAACTCACCCATTTGAAAAAATGAGTGCACCTTTAAGCTTTAAACTCTGCCCTTTTCATTTCTTACTATACCATTTCAACCATTTGATGAACATGCAATCAGATCATTCCACGAGTTCTATTTGCATTGTAAAAATAATCACTGTTAATGTCGACCAACAAACAAAAATAGCAACTTTGTTGGATGTAAAGCAGTACGAGAAGTAAATAAATATTATAAGTGCTTCGAAAGGATAAACAACAAAGATTACAACAAGAAGTTGTCAATCTTTTAATCTTGAACTAGAACTTCAAATCTGGATCTTGTATTCAGAAATACAAGAACATGAACCGCTACACTTGTGACTTGTAGAACCGCTGAGAATCCGAACGGTTAGAGTCCTTTGAGTTTCAAGTTCACACCTGAAACACTTAGCAACCAATTAGATAATCACAACACCACCGGCTGAGTCGAAAGATGGTTCTCTGTCTTTAAGACAAGATTGTCCCGTATATATGTTTTTACGTTAGCGGGCAATAGTCTCCCAAGATAAAACAGCAACTAATCAACACTACAAAGCAAATAGGTTGATTCTGACGAAGAAAACAAACATGAAACGACTTGCTGAAGAATGGAAAATTTAGAGGGAAAAGGAAGAGTTTCTGCTTTTATTCAAGACTTGTGTCTTCTCTTTCTTTTCTTTCTCTCTACTGTCTACCCTTAAAATTAGAGAAAGGTTTTCTCTTTATAGTGTTTAGGAGGAGGAGAGGTGTTAAGAGGTTGTTTAAGAGGTATAGTCATGGCCAGAAACGTTTTGTATGTTTTGTAACAAGTGCAAAACTTTTAGATGGTTAATGCCATCAAAACTATTGGCTTTCCCGTTGCTAGCAGTTTGGAGTCCAAAAAGATAATATCAGAAGCAGCCCAACGACCCGCGACCTGAGCCCGGACGGGCGGGCGGCGGCAGCTCGCGTGTGGGGCTAGCCTTGAACCCAAGCACACCTAGGTCCTCCCTCCTTCAAAACATGGGTTACCTCTTGGGCTCCCAAACCCTTATCCATTTTTTAGGCTTATAAAATGAACAATTCTTCATTTTCCCACCGATGTGGAAGATTTGTCCCACGCCATATTTTCATGCCTCAAACACCTTACTTCGTGGACCAATATCTCTTTCATTTCTTAACGAAATTTGACGATCCTTGGCCCTACGGTCATCTACTCACTTAGTAGATTATGCACGTGTAAAGAACTAAAAACTCCAATATACGGAACCCGAGTGTTTAAGTCATTAAAGATAGGTGGACGCAACCGCCATCAAAGGCAAATTTCCAACAAACTTAACAGTATAGAATATAAAAAAAATTGAAAATGATTGAAAAACAGAGAAAAAAGAAATTGATCAAATGAATGTCATTGAAACGGAAGGAAGTTAATTCCATGATCTATTTCATCCCAAGTATACAAATATATATAATTCTACCTAATCAATTTAGGCTATCTCTAAGGATATGTTAATCAATACAATTGATCTAATCATCCTAATTATATGATTTTAATTACAATTTAATTGATATAATGGGATATGATGGAGATAATTAGGGATTATGTCCCTAATTATCCTAACAATCCCCCACAGTCTTAGCGGGAGGTTCCCGTATGCTGAGATTGTCCCTAAAATCATCAATAGTATGCGCGGAAGACCTTTGGTGAAGATGTCGGCAATATGATAACGGGACGGTACATGGAGAACACGGACTTATCCACGTGCAACCTTTTCTCAGACAAATAAGATATCTATTTCATTGTGTTTGGTGTGTTGATGCTGGACAAGGTTACCTGATAAGTAAATTGCACTCACATTATCACAATAAATCACGATTGCTTTTGCAATCGGACAATGGAGTTCTAATAGTATATTATGGAGCCAACATGATTCAGTGACGACATTAGCTACCATACGGTATTCTACTTCAGCACTTGACCTAGACATCGTCGGCTGTCATTTCGAGGACCATGAAATAAGGTTGTCTCCCAAAAATACACAATAGCCAGAGGTTGAACATCGTGTGTTCGGGCAGCCACCTCAGTCATCTATATAAGATGATAGACTCAAAATGGAGGACTTAAACAGATGCAATCCAAAATGAAGAGTAGCCTGAACATACCGCAGAATCTGCTTGAGAGCCCTCATATGTTCTTCTTTCGGATCATGCATATGTAAACACACTTGTTGAACCGCATAGGAGATATCAAGTCTCGTGAAAATAAAATATTATAAAGCCCTTGCTAGGCTGCGGTAATGTGTTGGGTCATTATATGGAGTACATGTAGAGTTACTTAATTTGGCCTTAGTATCAACCGATGTGTGTGATGGTTTGAAGGAGGACATACCGGCTTTGTCAATAATCTCCTCAACGTATTTCTTTTGACTGAGAAATAGACCACCTGCATATTGGGCACAGCAATCCCCAAAAAATAATTTAGAAGACCCAAATCCTTCATTGCAAATTCTGTTGCAATGAGGGACATAACAGACCAGCGAAGTGATGTAGATGAGGCCATGAGAATGATGTCATCTACATATATGAGGATACATGTCATGTCGCTTCCCTTCTTATAAATGAACAAAGACTAATCGGACTTGATATGTGAGAAACTCAATGTGGATACAAACCCTCCAAACTTGTTATACCATGTCCGGGGAGCCTGTTTCAAACAATATAAAGATTTTTTCAATAGGCAAACATAATCTGGATGTGTAGAGTCTCAAAAATCCAAAGGCTGGTGCATGTAAATTGTCTCCTGTAAATGGCCATGTAAGAATACATTTTTGACATCCAACTGATAAATGGACCAGGACTTTAACAGGGACAGGCTAAGAACAGTCCTGATAGTTTCTGGCTTAACCACCGGATTGAATGTTTCACCACAATCCACGCCAACCTGCTGAGACCTGTCATCACCAACAAGACGAGCTTTGTATCTCACAAAGGAGCCATTTGAATTCTTTTTATGACAGAAAACCCACATAGACCTATTAATGTTCACATTAGATGGACGGGGCACTAACTCTCACGTCTTACTTTTAATAAGAGCATCAATTTCGTCTAACATAATAGCTTTTCAATTCGGGTCTGATAGGGTTGCTTTGGGATATTTTGGAAGAGGTGATGGTTTGACTGAGGACGTTAGGTTAAAATGACATTCGGGCCAAAAAATCACGTGCATGGCGCGGGTTTCAATGGTCTATGCTGGGGGAGTTGGCATGTCGGGTAGGTTATTAAGTCGAGGGGAGGTTTGAGCCAAAACTAACAATCTAACTACTGCTTGGTGATTGGGCCGACTCAGGTCAAGGGTTTGGGCCTGAAGTGAAGGACTTGGGTGCCAGTTTGTGGACACGGGTGAGGGAGTAGTGGGCTCCATCATTTGGGTCTGCCAGCCACGATATGTGGATTGGGCCGAGGCTGATGGTAAAGAGGCAGTGACCTCCTCACCGCGGACTGGCCCAGTCTCATTTTGTGGTTGGGCCGGTACGGTGTGAGGAGTATTTTGGGTTGGTCCTATCTTATTTTGGGTATTGAGATGGTGTTGTAAAATTAGATGTATTCCATCGTCCAGAAAATCATATAAAGGTGGGGATGCCACATGAGAATTAGCAAACGGAAATGTAGACTCATAAAAAACTACATGACGAGAGATAATGATTTTCCCGTTCATCATATCATAACATTTATATCCCATATAATTTTGTGAGTTTCCTGAAAACACACAAGGGGTGGAACAAACGTAAAGCTTTTTTTATGGTTGTGGACGGAAACAAGGGATAACACAAACATCCAAAATCCTTAAATGTGTAAAAGATGGGAGATAATAGTACAACCTTTGTGTAGGTGACACGTTGGAAAGTAGTTTGCTAGGAAGAATATTTTAAAGATATGTGGCCATTTGAAGTGCATGATGCCACAACTTTGGTGGTGTGGATGAATGCACAAGAAGTGTGCGAATCATATTGTTAATCGTTCGAATTTTTCTTTCGGCTTTTCCATTTTGAAGAGATGTAAGTGGACATGAAAGATGCAAAGACATCCCATTTTGGTGACAAAAATCATTAAATTGAGCATTTAGGAATTTCCTCCCATTGTCACATTGAAAACATTTAATGGATTTGTCAAATTGGATTTTGATAAAAATACTAAATTGTTTAAAAGCGGTGAAGGCTTATGATTTCTGCCCTAAGGGAAATGTCCGCAGAAAATTTGAATAATCATCCAAAATAAACATATAATATTTATGACCTGCAAAACTCAAAAATGGCGATGTCCATAAATCACAATGCATAAGATCAAATGGCATAAGTGTATGTGAAGTAGATGATGAATAAGAAAGTTTAACATGCTTCCCAAACACACAAGTTTGGCAAACAAAAGAGTCCAAAAGTTTGTTACAAGCAACAAAATTACTCTTCCTAAGAATATGGAACACTGGTGCTACCGGGTGTCCCAACCGATTGTGCCACACGATAGGGAAAATAGCTGCAAAGGTTGATGGTTGTGTCACGTGGTTGTTGGAAATTGTAGTGATGAGATAAGTGGTATCTCCTTCTGAAAATCCTTCACAGAAAACCCAAACATATCAAATTCACAGAAACATTGTTGTCAGTTGTAAAACGTCATACATATACCAGGTTTTAAATCAGGTTTGGTGCATATAAGACATTTTTAAAGTATAATGATTGGTAAGGAGAGGGAAGTTTTACCTGACCAATACCACGAATTGGAATTTCCTGCCCACTACCGATAATAATTTTTTTATTACTGCTCATATTAAAATAAAATGATAGATTACCTTGAGATGTCATAATGTGTGACATAGCCCCTGTGTCCATGTACCACGAATCATCTGGAACAGTCAGATTCATGTTGTTCATGGCCTGTTCGATATTGGTTGGAGCATAACTTGCGAAAGATGATGCATGGGCTGCAAATGCTTGTTGTGGACGAGATCCTAGAAGTTCAGGCTATCTATTTGAAGAGGAGGGCCTAGCCCACGATGCGGTAGGGTATGGGCACGGAGGGGCAGCCCATTGTGGGGCCCAATCCCACGGCGAATACTGCCCTCACTGGTTCCCGCCGGACTGGGCTTGCGGCTGCCACTGGCTGGGCCATCACAGCCCGTGCTGGTGGTGGTTGTTGTTGTCGTCAGCTGGTTGGCCACCGCCCCTACCTCGTTCCTTTCCACCATTATTTTTTCCTTTGTTATTGTTGCGATTTGACCCTCATTTTTTACCATTGTTGTTGTGATTTCCAGTTCCACCCGAACCATAATTTTGGGTCTGGAAATCCACGGAAAATGAATTGGTGGAGACAAAGGCAGTTCCGGATGTGACTCCCCCCAAGGCTACTTGTTTCGCCTTGCGATTTTCCTCAAGAATTAATCGCGAACGAGCCTCATAAAATGGAGGCAACGAATTACTTTGTTGAATGAACGTGACAACCCCATCATATTGTTCATTCAATCCCGCAATTAATTGAAGAACCAACTGTTGGTTTGTCACCGGCGCACCAATGTCGGTTAGTTGATCAGCAAACATCTTCAATTCTTGACAATAAGTGGAAACGTTTGAAAAATCCTCCCACTTGACGTTGGTGAATTGGTTTTCAAGATATACCGCCCTCGAAAGTATTATCCTGAAAAATATTTTGTAATCGTTCCCACGCTTGTTGAGCCGTAGAGTTTGGTTCCAAAATAGTATGCAACAGGTCGTTGGAGATGGTGTCGTAAATTCATTGAAGGACTATAGCATCTAAACGAGACCATAACTTTTTATCAACCCCGGTAGTGTCCGAAGAATATTCGGAAGTGATGATATGGCCTATTACTTCGTATGCTCGGTAGTGGATTTTGAATAACTCAGCCCACAAGGAGTATTACCATTTTTCCATCTCAAGTGTAATAGAAATAAAATTCTTGTCATTATTTACGGCAAGAGCTGGATGAAATTTTTGTGTCTCGACCATAGGTTCCCACGAAAAACAAGAAGAAATATGAAGAGAGAACAAAAAATATGTTGGGATTGGTAGAAAAAACGGAAGTTGTATGGCGGATAGGGTTGAAGGTAGAAGAATGGTTTTAGGGTTTGTGTATGGATTAGGGTTTGTAAAAGAAAACCCTATATGTGATGGCCGAAAATATTATTTCGGTGAGGGGGGGGGGAGAATATGAGAGGAGGGGGGCAAAGTTTAATTTATGACTCTTGATACCATGAAGGAAGTTAATTCCATGATCTATTTCATCCAAGTATACAAATAGATACAATTCTACCTAATCAATTTAGGCTATCTCTAAGGATATGCTAATCAATACAATTGATCTAATCATCATAATTATATGGTTTTAATTATAATTTGAAAAAAATAATCCCCTTGATTATTTTCATTAATTGAAAGGTATTTATATAATTTACAAAATAGGAGAATCCTATTCTTATTCTATTCCTAAAACCTTATTCTACCATAATTCTAACTATACAATTATGGTAAGTGCATAACACTAATTAAGGTAACCTTTACACTACAATATACTACAAATATATATACCATATATACAAGATTGTAATGCCTACAATCTGCTCGAGAATCTGGGCCTTGTAATCTGCCTAATCTGTCCGAGAATCTGGGCCAGTCCATTGATATACCGCGATATACACTGATGTATATTTAATGTATATCGCGGTATATTTCCTTGTTTAACACACCCCACAGTCATAGCGGGCGGTCTTCGAACGCTGAGATTGTCCCTAAAATCTTCAAAAAGGACCACTGGTAGACCCTTTGTAAAGATGTCTGCAACTTGATAACGAGACGGGACATGGCATACGCTAACGTGACCCTTTGCAACCTTTACACGGACAAAGTAAATGTCCATTTCGATATGCTTAGTTCGTTGGTGCTGAACCGGGTTACCTGAAAGGTAGATGACACTAATGTTACGCAATATACCAAGGTTGCTTTCTGAATGGGACAATGAAGCTCCAAAAGCAAATTATGTAGCCAAGATGATTCGGAGACCACATTCGCTACCCCTCGATAATCGGCCTCTGCACTTGAGCGTGATAGAGTTGCCTGACGCTTTGCTGACCAGGAGACCAAGTTGTTGCCTAGGAACATACAATAGCCAGACGTCAGTCGTCTGGTGTCTGGACAACCACAAATCAGCATCTGTGTATGAAACAAGTGTGGATGGCGAGGAAGGATATAAATGCAAATCATAGTCCAGTGTACCCTAAATATACCTAATGATGCGTTTGATTGCATTCATGTGCTCAATTCAGGGATCATGCATGAATAAACACACCTGATGTACGGCATACTTAATATCCGATCTTGTAAAAGTAAGATACTGAAGGGCCTCTGCAAGACTGCGATAGCGGGTCGGGTCCTCGTATGGTGCGCCGGCCGCGACACTAAGCTTGGGCTTTGTATCAACTGAAGTGGAAGTGGACTTACAAGATGACATCCCAGCCCTCTCGATGATCTCAGCCGCATACTTTCTTTGAGAAAAAAACAAACCATCTGAATGACGCTTGACGGCAATGCCCAAAAAGTAACTCAACGGCCCTAAGTCTTTCGTAGCAAACTCAGAGCTGAGCATGGCCATGATAGACTAGCATAAGGCATCGAAAGAGGCAGTCAAAATGATATCATCCACATACAACAGAATGTAGGTCAAGGACAAACTACGATGATAGATGAATAAGGAATTATCTGACCTGTTGTGAGTGAACCCAATAGTCGAAACAAAGTCGGCAAACCTCGTATACCAGGCCCGTGGAGACTGCTTAAGCCCATATAAGAACTTTTTCAACAAACAGACATGATGAGGACGGTTGGGATCCCTGAAACCCAACGGCTGATGCATATAGACTGTTTCCTTGAGATCACCATGTAGGAAAGCATTCTTGACATCCAACTGATGAATATGCCAAGTCTTTGAAAGAACCAAGCTAAGCACAGTGCGAATAGTAGCCGACTTGACTACCGGGCTAAATGTCTCCCCACAATCTATCCCAACCTGCTGAGTCTTACCATCACCCACCAGCTGCGCCTTATGTCGAGCAAATGACCCATCCGAATTCTCGTTATGAGCAAAAATCTACATAGACCTGATAACATTATTACCAGAAGGACGGGGCACCAACTCCCACGTCTTATTTTAATAAGAGCATTAGATTCATCAGTCATAGCAACCTTCCAATTAGGGTCATTTAAGGCGGACACAGGATTACGGAGCAATAGGGATTTAGAGACATCAGAATGTAAATTAAAATGTCTTTTAGGTGTAAAAATACCCCGCTGACTACGAGTGACCGGTCTATGACTCGAGGAAGAACTGAGTGCATTTTGGGAATTTGCTGGGCTCGGGACGGACTGGCCAGCAGGCAGTAGGCCTGCTGGCCCAAATCGGGAATCTAGACCAGCCACTGGACCAGTTCCAGAATTGGACTGGACTGGCCCAATTGCTGGGACTGATCCAGTAACTGGAATGTGGGACGGTATAGTGGGCCCGCTGGAGAGTTTTGGGTGCGGGAGATGTCCAAAAAATGCCGAATAATATACGGGGATATTTGGTCATCCAAAAAATTATACGACCTAGGCTCGGGAGTATGAATTTTCATAAAAGGAAATTGGGTTTCATCAAAAATGACATGGCGATTAATTATGATTTTCTTGGAAGATAAATCAAAGCATTTATAACCACGATGATTAGACGGATAACCCAAAAATACACACGGAGTAGACCGAGCCTGAAGTTTGTTAATTGTGGTGGATGGGAATAACAGATAACACAAGCACCTAAAAACCCGAAGATGAGAATAAGAAGGGTTCTTATTAAATAGGATTTGGAGGGGGGAAGAATATGTCAGACCTTTGGACGGAATTATGTTAAGGAGATATATTGCCATTTACAGAGCATGATGCCAAAAATATGGGGGTACGGAAGCATGAAGTAAGAGAGTGCAGACAATGTTATTTATGAAATGAATTTTGCGTTCGGCTTTCCCATTTTGAGAAGATGTATGAGGGCACGAAAAATGAAAATTGATCTCATTATTATCATAGAACTCCCGAAACACCCTATTGTCATACTCTTTCCCATTATCACACTGGATATTTTTTATTTCTCTTTTGAATTGTATTCTGATGAATGCTATAAATGTTATGAAGACAGAAAACACTTGAGATTTATTGGCAATTGGAAACGTCCATAAAAATTTAGAATAATCATCCAAAAACAGAATATAATATCGATGACCTAACGAACTTAGAACAGGAGACGTTCATAGGTCGCTATGAATAATATCAAAAGGCTTTGAAGTATGAGAATTTGAGTCCACAAGTGGCAACTTAACAATTTTTCATAACGAACAAGATTGACAAAGTTGAGTACGACTCGTACCCTTACAAGAAATAAAGATATTTTTATCTAAAACTGATAAAATAGAAGATCCCGGATGACCAAGGTGAGCATGCCACAAGGAAGGAGAAATGACTGCAAAAGCTGACGGCAAGGCTTGACTCGGTGGACTCAAACCGGGCATGATAGGATAAAGGTCCCCACTACTATCACACCTCATGAGATGACTCCCCGTCTTGAAATCCTTCACAGAGAAACCAAAAGGATCAAATTCAATAGAAACGGAATTGTAGTGGTGAACTTTCGGACAGATACTAAATTTTTAATCAATTTAGGGCATGTAAAGTATTTTTCAAGATAAGGGGTGGATTGGGGGGAGACAACGTTTTCTGACCATAACCCTGAATTGGAATAGAGTTGCCATTATCAACAATTATACCCCGAGGGTTGCTCAAATTGGAATAAGATGAGAGAGTACCTGAATCGGAAGTCATGTGAGTAGTGGCACCAGTGTTCATATACCAATTTGGGTCTGGTTGAGTCAACCCCAATGTGTGCATCACGGCCTCGATATCGGTCTGAGTGGGGCCTGCTGCGTGGTGGGTTTGCGGAGGTCGGGGCCCAACTATTCCAGGACGTCACTGAACTGGGCCGTAGCTACTAGAACTGGCGCTGCTGGGCCACTAGCTAGTGGGCCGCCACCGCCGGTTGCTGGGCTTTGGGCTCGCATTGGCCGGCCACCCCACCGGCCGCCGGGATTCGCCGGGTAGTAAGGGGCTGGCGGCCTACGGCCCACTACCCCAGCCTCACTGCCATGGGCCCCACTGCTGGGACCAGGGGTGGTGGGTCACTGTTCACTGGACGGGGCCCACTGCCTGCTTGCTGACCACCGGAACCACCGCGTTTGCCCCCGCAGTTTTTATTATTCTTACGGTTATTTTTGCCACCACCATGAGTATGGTTTTGGCCCGATTTCTCAACAAAACCCGAAGAACTTGGGGAGGACGCCATCATGACAACGGGGCTTGTTCCGGTAGCTGCCTTTTTTCCCAAACCGGCTTCTTCCAAAGTAAGCATGGAGCGGGCTTGATAAAAGGCGGGAAGAGGGTTGCTTTGACAAAGGAGAGTTCCAACACCATTATAGGCCTCCGAAAGGCCGACAACCAATTGTAGAACCAAACGATTATTTGTTATAGGTGCGCCAACATTACGGAGTTGATCCCCCATTACTTGAGTTTCTTGCAATATGCAGAGACGTTTGAAAATTCTTTCATGCGAACGAGAGAGAACTCCTGCTCGAGTGTGACGACACGTGAATGTTGGTTATCTTGGAATATGTCACGCAATCTATTCCAGGTAGCCATAGCCGTGGTATCCGGCTCAATAATCTTTTGTAAAAGGTCAACCGAAATAGTGGAATAGATCCACTGGAGAACGTAGCATCAAGAGTAATCCATAAATGAGGATCCTCCGCGGGAAGAGGTGTAGCGGGAGGAATTATGTGATGGATAACTTGATGGGAGATAGCGTGAATTTTAAACAACTCCGCCCACGTCGCATATTGGACGTTTTCCATCTCAAGCACAATAGGGATAATGTTCTTGACGTTAGAAACCACGAGGGCAAGATGATAATTGTTCTTAGACATATTGAAAGAACAACGAAGGAGGGGAAATTTGGGAATATTAAGAGAGATTTTGAGGGCGGAAGACAAATTTTGGCAGAGAAAACCCGGGGGGGGGGGGGGGGGGTCGGCCGAAAGTGTACAAAATTTTGGGAGAGAAAATTTTGTTAGACCTAGTCTCTTGATACTATGAAAGAAATAATCCTTTTGATTATTTTCATTAATTGAAAGGTATTTATACAAGTTACAAAATAGGAGAATCCTATTCCTAAAATCTTATTCTTCCGTAATTCTAACTATACAATTATGGTAAGTGTATAACACTAATTAAGGTAACATTTACACTACAATATACTACAAATATATATACCATATATACAAGATTGTAATGCCTACAATCTGCCCGAGAATCTGGGCCTTGTAATCTGCCTAATCTGTCCGAGAATCTGGGCCAGTCCATTGATATACCGCGATATACACTACTGTATATTCAGTGTACATCACGGTATATTTCCTTGTTTAACATAATTTAATTGATATAATGAGATATGATGGAGATAATTAGAGATTATGTCCCTAATTATCTTAACAGAAACCAACAAACATCAAGATGATGAAAAAAATATTCAAATACGCAAAACTTCTGAGTAGAGCTTAGCGATTTCATCTCTAGAAATTGAAATGTAGCTTGAATTCAAAAGCCAAAATGAACCCTAATCTTGCCTCCCAAAATGGAAACCAACTTTTGTTGTTCGAAGATTCTGAAAACACCAACCCAACAGAAAAGACTTTGCTGAAAATTAAAGCTAATTATAATTTGAGATATTGAAATTAAATCCTGAAACTGGGAAGAAGATTTGATGCATTCATATATTACATACGAGAAAAATGTGAATTTTATATTAAAAAGACTTGAAAATAATATTTAATTATTCATACCTTTCTTCTTTTTCTTAATGTTTTAAAAATCTGAAAACTAAAAACTTTTAAATTTAGAAAGGTGATCTATTGTATCCTTAATATCATTATATAAGGAAATAATAAAATTCATTATTAATTAAAATACAATGGATGTTCTTAAAAATTATATTTTTTTAATAAAAGATGAATATATTTTGTGATATACTTTTGTATTAAATAAAAAGGTCAAATAATGATTTTAATCATTAATTATAATTACAATTTTATCCAATATGCAACACACTTATGAAGGACAAAAAACGACCCACATTAATTTCTCTTAATGTGTCGTGCTCTTTTAAAATAGTAAATAAAATATATAATTTTTCTAATTATCATAAATAAAAAAGGTTTCAATTTCTTATTAATTGGGGTTATTCAAATGAGTGAGAAAATTAAGTAAAATTTTTATCTCTCATATTTTAGTAGATATAATGTCAAGAGTCTCATAGGAAATGGAATGGGAACATGGACTCCTTATATGAACTTGGATAATTCTCACCCTACAAGTTAGCTTTTGGGGTTGAGTTAAGCTCAAGATCCATTCTTTACATGGTATCAGAGCCAGACTCATTCCGATTCTTTGTTCACCGATGTTGGACCCCCAAATTATATTGTCCATGCTCCAGTTAACGAGATCTGGGCGTGCGGAGAGTGTTAAGAATCACACATCGGAAATGGAATGGGAATATGGACTCCTTATATGGACTTGGACAATCCTCACCCTACAAAATAGTTTTTGGGGTTGAGTTAGGCCAAGATCCATTCTTTATATTTACTATATCATTGATTCTGATTTTTCCTTCTTCATTCATTTTTCCCCTCCTTATTACAGTTTCATGTGTCAATTTAAACTCAGATTGATTTGAATAAATTATTTTTCTTGTTCATTAAATGAAATGTTTGAAGGAATTAATTATTAAAATAATAAATTTATAGTTTTGCATCTAAATAAAAAACTAAAAGAGTGCTTTTTAAATACAAATGTACAAATTTTTATTAAAAGGTGTATGACATTTTATTAAGTTTTGGCTTTAGCCACAGTATTGAGTCACCAGCGGAATTCACATGCACATCTTTATATGTGGCCTCAACTTTTACCGTTCTTTTCTTCTTGTACTACTCATACATCGCTTCATATATTTCTCCTATCTATCTTATGGTTCACCTAAAATAACTACTATGGGTGTCCAGTGGGCCGGGCTCGGGTCTGGCGGGCCGGGTCTGGCGGGTCGGGATCGGGGCGGGACGAGCCAATGGGTCGGGGTCGGGTCTAGCGGGGTCTGGCGGGACCTGCTCCAGTCCCATCCCGATCCCGATCCCGTCGGTATCGGGTCGGGTCGGGATCGAGGTCCGGCGGGTTTTCCTTTTTTTTTAAAAAATAAAATAAATAACATATGTATAAAAAAAACTCAATAAACAAGATAAGATAGTGTAATAAAAACATCCCAAGGCTGTTTTTGTGCCTCTTATATTATTTAATAGACATGATTTTTTTGTAATACAAATACAATTGTCTAAAATCTAAATTGCAACTTTGTGGTGTTGTCCAAAAGTTGCAAATTACATAATAAAATTGCAATTAAAAAAATTACATTCTCAAAAAAAAATTGTTCTAATTGCTTGATGATTTCCTGTGGTTCTTCGGTTGGAATTGGTATTTGTTGGTCAAATTGATCCACGTCGCTTCCACTACCTTCGGTTAAGATTTCATTGTAGTTTTCATCTTCTTCTTCGTTGATCTCCGGTTGACCGCACCTTCTCCGCTCCGCTCGTATCCAATCTCTCGAATAATACCGCAATTTCCAAGCCGTCATCTCCGGCTAATGAGTGTCTATGGTCTCCTATTTGATATCTGCCGGCGAGAAAAAGCGCTTTCGACGCAGCTGATGACGCTTGAATGTTCAAAACATCTCGAGCCATCAATGAAAGTGTCGGAAAGGTCTTCTCATTCCCCTCCAAAGATTTCAAAGCAAGTCTTCTTGTCCATCTTCATTGATAACTTCTTGATACGGTACGTGCAACCCCGCAAAACAAAAATATTCAACTCGCTAATTTGGTTAGTAGTAGAGGTACGGCCGCACATTCTATTTACGAGGCTTTCAATACTAGCCGCGAAACAAGATGTCTTTTGTGAGGTTGTGTTGAAGATGAAGAAGATGGTATGGAAGCCGGTAAGTTATTAGCATTTTCTTGTTGATAAAATCTATATATATTTTTGCATTGGTGTTCTACGCTAGACACCGCTTCTTCTTTAGTTTGTTCAATAGGTGGTGGGTGATTTAGATTTTTGGGACTTGGAGGTGGTAGTACTTCTATACAATCGTAAATAGTTTCAATTAGTGATTTAGTACCGTCTATTTTAATAGTAGGATTTAATACAGAACCAATAATATAAATAGAGGGAATAGGAATAAAATATTTTTTAATTTTGACAAACATTTTTTTAATAGTTGCCTTATAAGCTGATTTTTCCATATATTCACTAAGTAATAAAAATATTAGAGTTATATAAAATAACATAGTTGAAATAGTAGGATAATATATACCGGAAAATTCTTTTGTTGCTTGAAAAAATTTCTCTAAAAATACAATAAGTTCGGAAATTTTTACCCAATCGCTATCTAAAATCATATCAGCTGGATTTTTATTATGAGAGTTAAAAAATAAAGTTATAGGTAATTTATAGTCATAAGCAACAAGTAGTTGCTCGTATAAAGAATTCCACCTAGTGGATACTTCTTGTGGAATTCTTCTATAAGGTAGTCCACAATCGTGACAAGTTTTTTTATATTCTTTTCTACGTTGTACTTTATTACTTTTAAAAATAAAGTTTATAGCAAATTGTATTTTACTAAGAATGTCTTCAAAAAGTGATAGACCATCCTTTACAATTAAGTTATATATATGGCACGCACATTTTATATGAAAATGGTCTGAAAAAGATGTAGTTAAACTATTTTTTAACATTGTAATTGCGTAATTGTTATTAGAAGCGTTATCTAATGTAATAGTCATAATTTTATCGGTAATTCCGTAATAATCGCACACTTGATAAATATTTTCTGCAATAAAAGTACCAAAGTGTGCCTATCATCTATATATCTATACGCTAAAATATGTTTTTGCATAGACCATTTATAATCTATCCAATGACAAGTTACGCTTAAATAATCATGACCGTTAGTACTACGACCTATATCAGACGTGATAGATACTTTGCCATTAAAATGATATAATGAAAAACGTAAATATTGTTGATATTCATGCGCGAATTTAAATACATCTCTCTTAACAGTTGATCTAGGAAAACCGTTAAAAGCGGGATTATATATATCTCTAACGTAATGAATAAAACCGGGAGATGAAGGAAATGAAAAGGGCAAACCCTCCACAAAGAACTAATTTTGATATTGCTTCCCTATCTCTATGTTTATTGTATTTAGAGCCTACAATTCCCCCCGTCATAGGGTTAATTTGACCCTGTACTTGGTCCGGGACAAGATATCGGTATGTGAACCTTGTCCCGATGGAGCGGGCGTTTGCGCACCCGGTTTTGAAGCCTGGTATTGGGCATACCTAGTTGGATGAGCACTTACTACGTGTCTAATTAACCCCCCCCCCGTCCCACCGTGACCTTTTCCGCTTTTAAATTTTAAAACATTTTTACAAATTTTACATATGGCTACTTGATTCTCTACGTCCCTATCAAAAAATGTCCATGCATCTGATTTTAATGGTCGTTTCTTGGACCTCGTCTCATACTAGGGGGATAGGAGGTATTTCAGTTGAAGGTGCACTAGTGGGTGTGTTGTCATCAACATTAGTGGGTATATCATCTAGATCATCGTCTAAATTAAAGTCTTCTTGAGTTCCAGAAAATAGCTCCTGGTCTAAATCTAATGGTATTGTAGGAAAATGTTGAGTATCAACAAAATCATCCTGTGTAGGAATAAGATGACTAGAAGAAGTACCCTTGCCCTGGTTGCCCCTACTAGAAGAAGCACTCTTACCCTTACCCTTAAACATACCTTTTAATCTTTCCATTTTAATTATGATAATAAATAATTAAAGATAATAAAATTAAGTGCGCTAAATAAAAATATAAAATAAACAGACAATAATAATTTAATGAATGAACGAATGTACCAAACGCCGACGTAACGTCGACGTGTAATCGAGAGGTTGAAAATTGAAACTTTGCTCGATGGAGGATCCTCAAGCTAGTTGTCAACTTCACTCCCAATTCCCAAATGAATAAATAAAATTGAATAATTAGCAAACAATGTAGACTTGTAGAGATATATATTGAGAGATTAGAGAGATTGTAGGAAGATTTGTGAGAAAGATGAAGAGAAAATGAGTTATTTACTTATTTATAGTTGGAAAATTGGGTTAAAGTGTAAATATAATAACTTATGGGTTAAAAATAAATATTAAGGGGGAGGGGGGTTGGGGGATGGGGGGGGGGCCTAAAATAGCCGTTGGTGCAACGGCCATTTTTGCAAAGGGGGGAAAAGGGCGGTGTCGGGGTCGGGGTCGGGGTCGGGGTCGGGGTCGGGGCGGGCTCGGGGCGGGGACGGGTCGGGCGGGACTGGGGCGGGCTCGGGTCTGGCGGGACGAGACATCGTCCCGTCCCGAGTTCGAGTCCCGCCCCCGTTAATTATTTTTTTTTTAAAGCGGGGTCGGGGCGGGATCGAGGCGGGCTCGGGACGGGGTCGGGTCGGGGTCGGGCCGTCCCGGCCCACTGGCCAGCCCTAGTTTTAAGTAACTCACTAGCTCGTTTTTAGTTTAAATCAAACAATTTAGTAAAATTTTAATTATATACATTGTCAGTGTATATATATATATATATATTTTTTGCACGGCTAGGTCACACAAAGAATATCTACACATAAGTCACCATAAAAAGTAAAATTTTTAATTTTAAAAATAAGGGAATTTACCTACTACAATAGATAAATATGATAGGATAGTGTAAAACTTTTTATACTAACAACATATATAGCTTAAAACTCAATTTAACATCCAGGTTCTATTATAATTAGATTACTTTTATGCTAGTGATAGATCAACGTAGCGAAACCTTATTTTCTTAATTCAGATTTTGAATATGTTATAAGTAACTCACATAGTCAAAGAATTGTTGTACTTTGTCGTTAACAAATTGTGAAAAATAAATATTGGAAATAGAAAATAGAAAGTGGGCCAGGAAATGGGCTGTTTGCGGAAGGCAAGCCCATGTTCTGTGAAAGAAATTGGTTAGAGCACAAACGAGTTGGTAAGTGACAAGGTAATTGGGTATAACCACTCCGACGTCGCGGGTTTGAATCCGTGTAGTGACAGTCTTTGCTGAAATATTGCAAGGGCTGTTGTTGAGTTCGTGTCCAAGTTGGTCATCTCCCTTGTAGAGCTGCCACTCGCGCATATCCCTCAATTTACATCCCACCTGGCCAAGGGGCCTCTGATATAGGTGAGGAGTTTTGCCTTCGGGACTTTCCCCTTCACAAAGAATAGAGGAAGAAATAGGCCACACTCTTCTCGCCGAAAGGCAGTTAGCACTTAGCAGTTTAACTCTGGCAATGTCCAATTTCCAATGAAATGACAAAGCTACCATTATTTAATGTTTTAGGCAGCATTTATTTTTATCAACAATGATATATTTTAATTTAAATACACATTTAGGACTATTCGTTTTCTTTTAGGACTATTTGTTTTCTTTGATATAAAAAAATATCAAAGAAAAACCTAATTGATATGGTGACATAAAAACTATTTGTTTGATGAATTATGCTCTAAAAGCTAGTGATAGCTAATGGTGGTGATCGTCGATGATAATTGTTGTGAGATGGTATTGTGAAATAGTGACCGGCGGTTATGGGGTGGTGGCCAAAGGTGAGCGGTAGTTAGTATTGATGATAGTGTTGTTAGTGATCGTTAGTGATGGTTGGGAGGGGCGGAGCTAGAGTAGTGGTAGTGGGTTCAGTAGAACCCAATAATTTTGTTAGAAGATTTTTTCTTAATATGTACAAATGATTAAGTTAGAATCAATAATTAAGAATGATTAAAATTCTGAACTCATAAAGTTCAAATCTTGACTCCTCCAGCGACTGGTTGCAGAGTTGTCAGTGAAGGCATTGGTAGTGGTGGCTGATGGTGGAGGTAAGGTGGTTGAAGTGGTGGAGGTGTTTGGTGATGATAGTTGTGTAGTTATAGCTTGCAATGATGGTTGCTGGTAGTGGTGATTTATGTGCTAAAGGTTGATGGTGGTCGTTGTGTGATTACCATGTATAAATTAGTGATCAAGTCACTTTCATCAGAATATCTATGAATAACGTTTTAATGATTTTAAAATTTTATAAGAGATTTTAATATCATATTTGATCGTTCATCAAGTAAGAACAAATAAGAGTTTTCATTTTTATTCGTCATACACATGAAAGTCATGTTACTCTTGCCTCCCTCGTCATTTTAAAGACAACTTAACCATTTCTTCTTTCAAAATATGTTTCTTTTTAACCAGGTTGTAGGGTACCTACATGTGTAATAAGAAAACTAGCTAGTATAGAAATGGTAAGGTATCGAAATCACATAGATACTATGATTGCTTTTGTCTATGACTTTTTCTTGTATCCCTCCAAGGAAATACTAAATAAAATCCCACGTTTAATCACATGGAGTTTTTGATGACATGCCTTATTCGACTTAAAGATTAACTAATAACGTGCATGCTTCTAACACAAGAGAGGATTATAATAAGTTGGATGTGTTTCCAAATTTGCACCGAACTCTTGAAATATCTTATACCAGCCAACTAAAACTGATAGGAGTAGTGTTTTTGTAGTGATGTATATAGATTACTCTAAGTATAGTTTGCTCCAATGCATGCACTAGCATTATTTTCCATGAGTTTAATTTATAGTTTATATATATTCTCAGTATAATTTTATTAGGTCATTCAAAGATTCACTGTTATCTACGTTGAGTTTTCTTAAAATGTAAAATTTGTAATCTTAAAAATAAGATATATGTAATTGACATTGGATACAATAGGTGAACGTGACCTAATAGTGAAAACAAAATTTTACACTGACGATATATATAAATTAAACTCATTTTACATCCAGGGGTGATGTCTCCTTTGGAGATTAGACCTTGGAATTGAACATAGTTAATTTATAGTGTGAGAAACAATGTGAGAATAAAGACATCACATAATCACAGCTAAGATTAAGTAAGGCAACAATTGGTAAGAAGTTTCATGGGATTGTACATTTCAAAAGCAACATGTGAAATTACAAAAAATAGAAAGTGAAAAGATAAAATAAGATAACAAAACGAGCAGACTAGCAATTAAAAGGAGAAAACTAATGATTCAAGAAAGTAGATAGAAAAAGGAAGTAGGAAGTAGTAGTAATTAAGAAATATTGGACCCAAAAATAGTACAACTAAGTGTGATGAACCACCACATCATCATCCACATAGGTGCCACTTGACACATATTTTATCCATGTGGATGCTTACATTGGAAAAATGCTAGTATATATGGGAGGATTCTAGAGCCATGGAGAGCTTCCTTGGGAAGACTGTCTTGGAAGACCCTAGAATTTCATTAATTTGCATGAAAATTCCTTAGAATACTCTAGTTGTGTAGAGACTTCTAGAATATGGGCTTATTTGTAAACATATAAAGACTTGTACAATAATTATTATTTACATACTAGTCCCTAGGTGAGTAGTATAAATAGAGGGGCATTCATTTGTAAAACCATCAAGCAAAATTAACAAGTTATCTCTAATATAAAATCTTTCTTTAGCAAATTTCTCATCATTCTTATCTACCATTTTCTTAGCAATTTTGAGTATTGTAATCTAGGCTGACTTGTCATAGCAAGATCGTGAGCAAGTTGTGCAAGAATGTGAGCGAGTTGTCAAGTGTCACACGTGCGCTTAGTTAAATACTAAGGATGTGACAATGTGGTATCAGAGCGAAGGTTGATACTAAGAAAATGACAAACGACCGAGAAATCAATGTTGCTAACACCAAAGCCAACGTCACTCGGGATGCTACTCGCAATAAGGACCATACCAAAAAGAAGAATGCCGCCAACAAGAGCCATGAGGTGCCACCAAAGGTTGTGCCAAACGAAGGGCTTACATCCCAAGAACCTTCTGCTATTGAGACGAGTGAGGATGCCATAGAGGTCCTGCCCAAGGATGTTTCGCTTGATAAATAGTGGATTATGAAGGTTAACGTGGGGATAAACGTCATCGACATCTTTGGCCAACTTATGAGGAAGGTGGAGAGAACCTTTAGTGTTCTTGAGGGGGCACACTCTTGAAGAGATTAAAAGCATTCTAAATGACTTGAATGGGCATATGCAAACCGAGATTGAGGTAAAGTAAACCATCACTGCCCTAGAGTACAGACTTATGGAGGCATTGAGTACTATCAGTGCCATGAAGGCAAAGATAGTGACACTCGAAGAGCATGTCGATGATGGCGTGACCGAGGCAACCAACAATATTATTATGATGAGGGAGGCTATGATCGAAGCTCCTAAGCAACCATTGTTCAAAGGGGTTCGTGATGCACAAGAAGTGGAGAACATTCTTTGGCACTTGGAGAACTATGTCAGGCATGAAAAAGTTAGGGACGATGAGGCCAAGATTAACATTGTTGTGTTGTACTTATTAGAGACTACTATGCTATGATAGAGGGGGAAGGTCGCAGATGTTGATAGAGTTTTATGTACAATCAACATGTGGGATCAGTTCAAGAATGAGTTCAAGTGTCAATTCTTCCTAAATAATGTCTTGTACGAGGCAAGGCGTAACTTTAGGAAATTGAAGCAGACAGAAAGTATACACAACTATGTCAAGGAGTTCACCACCCTGATGCTTCAAATTCCCAACCTGGCAAGTGATGACTTACTTTTCCACTTTATGGACGAATTGGGCTAAGTAGGAGCTGCAACGCCGTCAAGTCGCAGACATAAACCAGGCCATAATGGAGGTTGAGTCTTTGGTAGATTTTAGGCATAACAAGCACAACAAATGCAAAGGTAATGAGTCAAGGGGTAGCAATACCAAAGATGGGGGAAATTGTGGCAAAGGAAAAGAGACGCACCAACAACACCCTAAGACTCAAGATACCAACAAGTTCGATAGTAAGAAGTCAGATGGTCGTCAGGGATACGCTGAGAAAAAGGCGTAGGCCGAGAAGAAGGGATGGTACATATGCGGAGGGCCACACAGCTTTAGGAACTGTCTCAACTTAAAGAGCCTCAGTGCGATGGTTTGTGACCAAAATGAACAAACGCAAGGACATAGTACGGGAACTGCATAGTTGGGGATGATCAGACTATGTGGCGTAGTAAAAAAGTAACCTAGCCAACCTGATGAGAATAAAAACCAGTACGTGGATCTCACCATCAACAACAAGCTCGCTCGCGCATTGGTGGACACTAGAGCAACTCACAATTTTGTGACTGATGCTGCTGTTAGGAGGCTAGAGTGAAAGCTCGCATCAATACCATGAATGCTGAGCCAGAAAATACTCGTGGTGTAGCCAATTACGTTGGGGTAAAATTAGGCAAGTGGAAAGGTACGACAAACTTTACCGCCACTACTATGGATATCTTTGACATTGTTTTGGGGCAAAAATTCTTCAGGCATTGTCACGCAATGATCGATCCCTACCTCCAACGTCCCATAGTCTTGGAGTGAGAAGGAGCTTGCATGGTTCTTACAGTGACTATGCCGCATGGACAAGTCTAAGCACAACTCTCGGCTATGCAGCTTGTTAAGGCAATCAAGAAAGAGGAACCGACTTTCATTGCAACCATTGCAAGTTTGAAGGGAGACCAAAAGACACTGCTGCCTCGCATAGAGAAGCTGCTCGAGGAGAACATGGATGTTATGCCCGAGGAGCTACCTAAGAACTTGCCTCCTAGACGTGAGGTGGATCACAAGATTGAGTTGGAGCCAGGGGCTAAACCACCTGCATTCGCCTCTTTTCGCATGATACCGCCTGAGTTAGAGGAGCTTAGGAAGCAACTGATGGAGCTACTCAATATCAGCCATATTCACCCATCGAAGGCACCCTTTGGCGCACCAGTGTTGTTCCAAAAGAAGAAGGATGGATTGTTACGCTTATGCATAGGCTACCGGGCACTTCATAAGGTCATAGTGAAAAACAAGTACCCGATCCCGCTCATTGCTGACTTATTTGATAGACTTGGGCAAGCGAAGTAGTTTACTAAGGTAGACCTTCGCAAGGGTTACTACTAACTTCGCATTGTTGAACATGATGAATCGAACACGGCATGTGTGATGAGGTACGGTGCCTTTGAGTGGTTGGTGATGCCCTTCGGCTTAACCAATGCACCTGTAACATTCTGCACTCTCATGAATGAGATCTTTCATCCCTACCTTGATCAGTTCGTGGTAGTATACTTAAATGACATAGTCATCTACAACAACACCTTAGAGGAGCACGTTAAACACTTAAGAAAAGTTTTCCAAGTATTGCGGGAGAATGAGCTATACATCAAGAGGGTGAAGTACGAGTTCGCACAGTCAAAAGTGCACTTGCTGAGACATGTCATTAGCAATGGCGAGCTACGCGTGGACGAGGCTAAGGTACGGGCTATCCAAGAGTGGGAGGCGCCTACAAAGGTAATCGAATTAAGATAATTCATTTGCCTTGTTAACTACTATCTGCGATTCATTAGCGACTATTCAAGCATGGAAGCACCATTGAGCGAGTTGTTAAATAAGAACAAGTCGTGGATTTTGGATGGAGCACTGCCAAAAAGTGTTTTAAGACCTTAAGACAGCCGTGACAGATGAGCCAGTTCTGGCATTGGCTGACTTTACCAAGACATTCGAAGTGCATACAAATTCCTCTGACTTTGCCATTGGGGGTGTCCTGATGCAAGATAGACATCACATAGCGTTCGAAATCCACAAGTTGAATGAGACAGAGCGGTGTTATACTGTACAAGAGAAGGAGATGACTGCTATTGCGCATTGCCTTCACACATGGCGACATTACTTGCTCGGGTCGAGGTTCATGGTCAAGACTAACAACATGTCCACTAGCTACTTCCATACATAAAATAAGCTCACACTAAAACAAGCTAGATGGCAAGATTTCCTGGCCGATTTTGATTATGTGCTAAAGTATAAACCGGGTAAGGGTAATGTCGTAGCCAACATTAAGTCAAAAGGACGAGCTTTCCGTCATCACTTCAACAATCTGGGACATTCGAAAGGCTATAAAAGAGGGCATGAAGCATGACCCAACAACCAATCAACTCGTAGAGTTAGCCACCCAAAGAAAGATGAGGTGATTTTGGGTAGAAGATGGTCTATTGCTTACCACTGGTCGAAGGGTCTATGTGCCAAAGTTTGGAGATATTAGGCGACATATTATGAAGGAAAGCCATGACACATTATGGGCCAGTCATCCAGGTCAACGCAGCACTAGGGCCTTAGTTTAGTCAGTCTACTATTGGTCGTGCATGTGAGAGGACATAGAGTGCTATGTGCAGACTTTTCTTGTGTGCCAACAAGACAATGTTGAACAAAGGCAGCCTGGAGGACTTTTGGAGCCACTACCAGTTGCGGAACGACCATGAGAGAGCGTGACCATGGCCTTTATCACTTGTTTACCGAAGTCTGACGGTTATAACACTATCATGGTGGTCGTGGATAGATTTTCAAAGTATGCCACCTTCATGCCCGTCTCACCAGGTTGTACAGCCAAAGAAGCCGCCAAGTTATTCTTTAAAAATGCGGTGAAGTATTGGGGCTTACCAAGGCATATCATTAGTGATCGAGACCCCTATTTCACTGGGAACCTTTGGAGGGAGTTGTTCGACATCCTTGGCACAGAGCTACACTTTTCCACTAGTTTCCACCCATAGACGGATGGACAAATGGAATGGGTCAATGCCTTATTAGAGTGTTATTTGAGTCACTATGTGAGTGCACATCAGAAGGATTGGGCAAGCTTATACATAGCCCAATTCTCATATAACCTGTAGTGGAGTAAGTCCACGGGGCGAACACCATTTGAGTTAGTCACATGCCAATATCCACAAACTCCACATTCAATACCGATAGCATTTTAGGGGAAGAGTTTGGGGGCTTACCATATGGCCAAGGGGTTCGAAAAACAGCTTGACACTGCTAAGTCCTACTTGGACAAGGCAACAAAGAAGATGAAGAAGTTTGTCAACCGTAAACGTCTTTCCACAGATTATAAGATTGGAGACATGGTTTTGGTGAAGTTTAATCCGAGGCAATTTTAAGGCGCTATGGGACATGCACCAGAACTTAGTACGGAAGTACGATGGGCTATTTAGGATCATTTCCAAGGTGGGTAAGATCTCATATAAGTTAGTTACCACCTCATCTCAAGATTCATCATGTCTTTCATGCCAGCGTGCTCAAACCATACCATGAGGACAATGATGATCCAAGTAGAGGCCAGTCAAGTCGCACGCCTATTACTATCACCACCTCGTATGATCGGGAGATTGTGACTATCATTGATTACCAAGCCAAGCGAAGACAAGGACAACAAGCCACCGCCATGTTCTTCGTCCATTGGAAGAGGCAATCACCAGATGAGTCCACATGGGAGCGATATGAAGACTTGTGGGAATTCAAAGACAAGATTCAAGATTTTATGCAACAACAATGTGATGCGGTCGTCGCAACATTAGGTGGGGAAGAGTGTGATGACCCACCACATCATCATGCCACATAGGTGCCACTTGGCACATGTTTTATCCATGTGGATGCTTACATATGAGAAATGCTAGCATATGTGGGAAGATTCTAGAGCCATAGAGAGCTTCCTCGGGAAGACTGTCTTGGAAGACTCTAGAATTTCATGGATTTTCATGAAAAGTTTTTAGAATACTCTAGTTGTATAGAGACTTCTAGAATATGGGCTTATTTATAAATATGTAAGGACTTGTACAATAATTATTATTTACATACTAGTCCTTATGTGAATGGTATAAATAGAGGGGCATTCATTTGTAAAACTATCAAGAAAAATTAACAAGTTCTCTCTAATACAAAAGCTTTCTTTAGCAAATTTCTCTTGTCATCCTTATCTACCATTTCCTTAGCGATTTTGAGTGTCGTAATCTAGGCTGACTTGGCATAGAAATATCATGAGCAAGTTGTGCAAGAGCGTGAGCGAGTTGTGCAAGAGCGTGAGCGAGTTGTCAAGTGTCGCACGTGCACTTAGTTAAAGACTAAGGACGTGACATAAGTCCTTGAAATCCATAGAACCAAAAGGACTTACGGACGTACCATGTACCTAAACCTTATCGTCACATAAATATTTACTTGCACCCAATATTTATATCAAATCATACTAATTTACTAAAATCAAGTGATAAATTATGGTGGAATGTGTACTGGACCTTCCAGTCGGCTCCGTTGGATCAGTAAAGTTGACTTTTGTCCGAAGGACAGGAATAATTTTCTACTTATGAGTTAGGTACAAAACCGATGGTCCATGCCTGATCACAAATTTGTTAATTTATTATGATTTAGTGATAAGCGGGGTTAAGGGTTCGAGCCGTGGAAGCAACCTTTTGCAAAAACTGCGGGGTAAGGCTGCGTACAATAGACCCTTGTGGTCCGGCTCTTTCCAAACCCCGCGCTTAGCGAGAGCTTAGTTCACCGAGCTGCCTTGTTTTAGTGATAAAACACATACGAAGACATGTGTCTCGTATTTATCAGATTGATATAAATATCGAGTGCTGATAAACTTTTATCGGTTCATAATGCCATCTCATTAACATTTTGGTACAAAAAGACTATCAAAGCCAACGACAATAGGGGATTAAAACTATATGTTTAAACTTATGTCGCATTTGAAGAAAGAACCAAATTAGGGACATGGTCTCGACAAAAGGGTCCATGGCCAACTAGGGTTTATGAATCATCCATATTTCTTGTTTACTCCATAATTTTAGTCACTGCATAAGAAACAATAAAACTACTGCATCCATGTAAAGCCACGAAACAAGATGAGATACACAACTTATTGCATTTGTTATATTTTCCTTCCCCAAAAATGATTTTAATAAATTCCTTCCTAGCATGAAAACTAAAAAAGAAAGTGAATAAATTCCTATAACTTACTTGTTCATTCAATGAGCAAAGCATCATTTATCACAAGAATTAATTCTCAAGGGTGGATGGATAAAGATCCCTTCACCCTTAATCATAAGTCTTGCAAGTTAAAGATCTGAAATGAGAAATATTTAGTAAGAAGCGTTTTCCTTTTAATGGCCCTGCGTAAGATGAATTTAGATTAATCGAAACCTCATAGTGGGTACCCAACACCGAATGATTGTTTATTAAAAGAACTATTACAATCCAACTTCTTGGTTTATTTTGCGCGAAGCAATTACCCAAGAAGTACAACTGTTACTCTACTAAAATATGCTAGTGTATATACCAATAACAGGACGTTATAGAAAAGGGGGAAAGAAAGAAGAATTAATAGATTGCACAAGGTTTAAAGTTTATGGGAAAATTACCGGGCTAGAATTTGAGGTAGTTTCTCAAGAACGCCATTTGAAGTGCCATTGATAATGGGGTCATTCGCACAAATTCCACTATTTTGGGGTGTTCTTTAATTTTTACCCTTTAAATTTGAGTTCTTTAATTTTTGCTCTTTAGTATTTTTGGTGAGGCATAATTAGAATTTCGCTCGGCATAGTTAGTGTTATATCTTCGGCATATGTATCATACACAACTCACAGATTATGCCGGATAAGGCATAACTGTTAACACTCAACATAATATGAAAAAAATACATAATATCATATTTTGACGGACACATTTAATTTCAACATATGTATCATAACATCCACACAAACTATGTTGGATAAGGCATAATTTCCAACACCCAACATAATTTAAAATAATTACTATAAAACTATGCCGTATAACTTAAATCCTACATAATTTATGCCGCGAGAGGTAAAACTTCAGTTTTCAAAGAAAAACATTATAGAGACTGTGCCTTGCGAAGTAGACCTGGATATTTTCATAAAATAAATAGCATGAGCAAAAATTAAAGACCACAAATATGAAGGGCAAAAATTAAAGACCAATGCGTTTGAGGGGCATAATTAATGTTTAATTTCGACATATATATCATAACATTCATACAAATTTTAATTACAAAATATATGGAGAATATTAATATATTCTCTATCACAAATAGATTACGTACTCAAACACCAAGACAAACATGATAAATTTGTTATGACCTAGACGACAAAAAAAAATCATGCATGTCACAACTATATTTTTTTTACCTATTCGGAACGAAACAATCGACTACCAACTCGAGTACAAGTACAAAAACAACCCTATGTATGCTCTCTAGATTATATGCTATCACATCTATCTATAACAACATCCTTATCCTTGTATAATAATACCTCACTATAACAATCAAATTTTTCTTGAATCCGACTTTTTTATGTCATGTTTTATTTCTCTATCACAACTTTTTGCTTATAACAATAATAATCATCTTTATAGAAGTACGTTATTTGTAAAATTATCCCTTATAATAACTATTTTCTTGTTTGATAATATAATAATTAACCATTTTTATAGAAGTAGAATCCCTAAGATTACAATAATAAGTCTATAGAATTTGACCAAATATTTTAATACTTTGATATATTATTTATGACAAAAAGATGTTATATATGAATATATATTTCCATCGTTAAAATATTTTTCATTCTTTATAAAAAATATGATTAAGCTTAGAATTTAACATTTAACATGTCTATAACAATTAAATATAAGTGTATAACAATTATTCGCTATATGAACCAAAGAAAAATACCCCTAAGGGTCTGGTTGAGTGGTTAGAAGGTGGTCACCAATGTGGGAGACCCGAGTTCGAATCCAGCTTCCGTCTGCTACTCAGTCAGGAGCTCAGTCACACGGGACATGTGTAGTGCAGTTTACATATTTTGTGTGGTTTGTGAGCTATTACACAAGTATAACCGACGCTGTGGCAGAGCCGTGGATTTTCATGACGGTTCAAAAAATTTTGGGAATCAAATATGGGGTTTGATCGTAGATAGAAGGATATTATCGTCCTAATAATAATAGGACCCCATAATAATATGTTGTGCCCTAAAGATCCATATACTCATCCGGATCGGAGCTCACCACCCAAATTCACATAATCTTTTCCCCATCGTCTTTCCTACAAATTGCTAGGGTTAGGGTTTGATTTCTAAAATTACTTCTCTTTTTGTTCAATTCTCAATTTTACTTTCATTGAATTTAAGTCTTGTGAAGCAAAATTGAAGGTTGTTCTTTGAGAATCCCATAACAATGGGAGTTCCAGCATTTTATCGATGGTTAGCTGAGAAGTATCCAATGGTCATAGTTGATGTGATTGAAGAAGAAGCCGTTGTCATCGAAGGCGTTAAAATTCCGGTCGATACGAGTAAACCAAATCCCAATAAAATCGAGTATGATAATTTGTATCTTGATATGAATGGTATTATCCATCCATGTTTTCACCCTGAAGACAGAGTAATTACTTTTTACTCTTGCTTTTTATTCAATAGTTAAATTTTCGTTATTTCAAATTTCGGCGATAAAGTTAATGAGTTGCTTGTTGAGCTTTTTGTGTTTATGTATAATTGACTAGCAATGTGGATACATAGCGTATGATCTGTTGTTTGTTCAAGGTTAAATTTTATGTATAAAATGATGAAATTTATTCAATAGTTAAATTCTCATTATTTCAAATTTCGGTGATAAAGTTAATGGTCTGCTTGTTGAGCTTTTGAATTGTCTTTGAGTTTATGTATAATTGACTAGCAATGTGGGTATGTAACGAATGATCTGTCGTTTGTTGGAGGTTAAATTTTGTGTAAAACGAATATATTTGCTCCCGGGTTTAAGGAACAAGAAGGAAATTTTGAGCATTTTTGGTGGGCAGTATGAAAATAATGCTCTTCTTTTAAAAAGCCTTGGGACGAATAATATGTCTGTTCAATGTATATATATGTTGTGGGTGGTGGAGATTTGTATATATATCTTTTGAACTACAGTTAATGGTTTGCTTGTTGATCATTTGAATTGTCTTTGAGTTTATGTGTAATTGACTAACAATGTGGGCACATAACGAATGATCTGTCGTTTGTTCAAGGTTAGATTTTATGTATGAAACGAAGAAATTTGTTCCCAGGTTTAAGGAGCAAGAAGGAAATGTTAAGTTTTTTGGTGGGCAATGTGTAAATATTGCTTGAGCTATAGATTGATTGATTGTTTGGGAAGGATCTTTTCCATTTCACTTTAAAACATGCTTGTGTATTGGTGATATTCTCAGTTTAGAAGATTATATTTGAATGAAAAATGTAAAATGGAGATTTCTCACTGCTTTGCTGCAATTTTCCTATCCATTTTATCATGGATCATATTAATTTTTGTAGCAAGAATGTTCATAGAGAAACTTGTAGCAAAAGGATGTATCCATTTTGGACTTCTCCTGTCCTGTCAGACTTATAGAATTGGTCAGATTCTGTTTGAAGAAATAAATGGTATCATAGAAAATAAGTTTGGGCATGCTTATCTTTGTTTTCTACTGTTTTAATGTTGAGCTTTTCTAGGTAGAAACCTATCTACTTTATCAATAGCTTTTAGACGTACATAAATTGATAGAAGCTTTTCTTTTTGAACATGACAGTTGTTTTGTTCGAACTCAGTCAATATGCCTAATTGTAGATTCCTGTGCTGCCTGCATTATCAATTAGTTTTTCCCTTTTGGGATGCCTTATTTGAACTACAAGAGTTTGTCCTAATATCCAACTGTCTTTCCCTTCTGTAATAAAAGGGGAAATATAAAAAGAGGGTGGGAAAGTTGTGCTCTTTTGATGGCCAATTATGAATATACTGGATACTATTGGAGGATGCTGGACTTTTTGTTTATAGCTGTGTGATGTGTATGTTATTGCCATCTCTTCTGCATTGTCTTCTAACTTACCATACTTTTTATGCAGCCCTCTCCAACGACATTTGAGGAGGTCTTTCAGTGCATGTTTGACTACATAGACAGGCTTTTCTCTATGGTGCGTCCTCGAAAGCTGCTATATATGGCTATTGGTGGGTAATAAGGTCGAAATACCTTTTAATGATAGTATGGATGCTGTATTTTGGAAAAAAGTGAATTCCATAACAGGAAGTTGGATGATGGAAAAGATTTTTTTTTCGAAAGTTTGTAAATAGGGAATTAAGGAAAAATGGTATTGTAAAAGGGATCTAAAATGCATGTTAATTCACTCCTTAATACGGATTTCCCACTTCTTAGATCATATTCTCCTTTATTGGTTAAAATTGTTTCTCATTCTCATAGTTTTGACATGTCTATACATACTTGCCCATGCACACGTTTCCTTTTCTAATATTTTGATTTCCTATTGAAAAATTTCCCTATGCATTTAATCAATGTACTTTACGTAGCTATAAGTTGATTGAAGATTTTAGTTCTTATTATTTACTGATATCTGTGATAGATGGTGTTGCACCAAGGGCAAAAATGAATCAGCAGAGATCTAGACGTTTTAGAGCAGCAAAAGATGCAGCAGATGCAGTACGTGCACTTATAAATTTATGTAGGAATTTATTTCAACTTCAAAATGCTTTAGGGTTCTATCTCATGAAATCTTTTTAGGCAGCCGAGGAGGAAAAGCTGCGGGAGGAATTCGAGAGAGAGGGTAGGAAACTTCCCCCTAAGCAAGAATCACAAGTTTTTGATTCAAATGTCATCACTCCTGGGACTCAATTCATGGGCACATTGTCAATCGCTCTTCAGTACTACATTCATCTTAGACTAAACCATGATCCAGGATGGAAAAACGTCAAGGTATCCTTGATGTAAATCCTTTCTGTTTATATTTTTCATTGTTTGTTTTCTTTGGATACTCTTTCTTGTTTTTCCCTGTCTACAATGTTGAATTTTTACCTTATTATTTCAACTACTGCTTGAAGGTTATACTTTCTGATGCAAATGTTCCTGGTGAAGGGGAGCATAAAATAATGTCCTACCTTCGCCTCCAAAGAAATCTTCCTGGTTTTGTCCCAAATACACGCCATTGTCTTTATGGTTTGGTATGTCCTTTTAAAAATTACTTGCAATTTGTACGCATAACTTCTTTCTGATTTCGTCAAGTTTATGTTAGATAGCTTATATATCTGATTCTGGTTCCACATGACAGGACGCAGATCTAATCATGTTGGCTTTGGCTACTCATGAAGTTCACTTCTCCATACTCAGAGAGGTTTAACACTCAACTTGTTTGTGTTCTCTAGTTACACATATCAACATTCTGGTTAGAAATGATTTGAAAAGAACTCTGGAGCTTTTTATGTTCACAAAGAACCCATTTTTATAAGGATTCACAAGGAACCCTATTTGGAGTTGGATAGTGAAGATTCTCCTCGTTTCCCCTCATTTTTCTTAAATTCTATCGGTTGTGGCTCTGTTTCAGTATAACATTTTGTCATATTTTGAATCTCTTTTTAAAACTCTTGCGCTCATCTTTTACTTTGCTTCTTATTTGATGAATCCTGCATCTCTGTGTCAGGTTGTATTTACTCCAGGTCAGCAGGATAAGTGTTTCCTTTGTGGTCAAATGGGTCACTTAGCCGCAGATTGTGAAGGAAAGGCGAAACGAAAAGCAGGAGAATTTGATGAGAAAGGCAATGCTGACGTGGCAAAAAAACCTTACCAGGTAACAATTGAGTTTTCTAACAACATCAACAACAACATACCTAGTGAAATCCCACAAGTGAGGTCTGGGGAGGATAGTGTGTACGAATACCTTACCTCTACCTTGGGAAGGTAGAGAGGTTGTTTCCAGGAGACCCTCGGCTCATAGAAAGAAGAAAAACAGGCAGTAACAACAAGCTAAAACAATAGCAAGATAATGAGATAAAATAGCATGATAATAAGAACCGAAGCTAAAGAAACATCATATAGTAATAGAAATCTAAAAATAAGAAAATACAAGTATAATGCTAAAACTCCGGGAACGGAAAGAAAGGCGCCTGATTACCCATTACCCTTCTACCCTAATCCTCGACCACCACACCCTCCTATCAAGTTGCATGTCCTCAGTGAGCGGAAGATGCGTTAAGTCCTGCCTAATTACCTCACTCCAATACTTCTTCGCCTTACCTCCACCCCTTCTCAAGCCCACAATGGGTACTTACCGGGGCATCTGCATCTCTCCTCACATGCCCGAACCATCTCAGTCTCACTTCCCACATCTTATCATCTATCGGGGCCACTCCGACCATGTCCCGGATATCTACATTCCTAATCATATCGCTTCTGGTGTGCCCGCACATCCATCTCAACATCTGCATCTCTGCTACTCTCATCTTCCGAACATGGGAGTTCTTGATTGGCCAACACTCTGCCCCATATAGCATAGTCGGTCTAACCACCACTCGCTAGAACTTACTTTTAAGTCTTGGCGGTACATTCTTATCACACAAAAAACACTGGACACGAGCCTCCATTTCATCCACGCCTTCCAATACGATGTGTAACATCGTCGTCAATCTCCATGTTACATTGGATAACTGACCCCAGGTACTTGAAACTTCCTCTCTTGGGATGACCTGTGTGTCAGGTCTCACGTCCACGTGTTGCTTGAAGATGAGTTTTCTGTCTACGGAAAATAGATGTAGAAGGTTTTCTTTTAAATTTGATGTATAAGATGTTATTGACAAGTAATATCTGGAATTTCCTTTACTAATCTTGTGCATCTGTTGCAGTTCCTCAACATATGGACTCTGCGGGAGTATTTAGAATTTGATATGAGAATTCCAAATCCTCCTTTTGAGATCGATCTCGAGCGGATCATTGACGACTTCATATTTATCTGTTTCTTTGTTGGAAATGATTTTCTCCCACATATGCCTACACTTGAGATCCGTGAGGGTGCAATAAACTTGTTACTGGCTGTTTATAAGAAGGAGTTTAAGTCTATGGGAGGGTATCTAACTGATGGTAGCCAGCCGGATCTTAGCAGGGTAGAGCATTTTATCCAGGCTGTGGGATCATATGAAGATAAGATTTTCCAGAAAAGAGCTCGCTTACATCAGAGACAATCTGAGAGAATCAAGCGTGAAAAGGCCCAGTCAAAAAGAGGAGATGATTCCGCTCCTCGAGCTGAACCTGAATCTTTGGTTCCAGTTGCTCGGTTTGGTGGTTCTCGCCTTGCTTCAGGTCCTTCGCCTTCTCCCTATCAACAGGGGGGGACCTCAAGACGTGACCAACTTCGGCATGGCACATCAAGTCTTTCCATCCTTGACATTCCGAGTGAGCACTCTGGGACTGTTGATGATGAAGGATCTATTCGCACCAAAAAAGTTGCACGTTTGAGTTCTGGGGCCACTATAGGAGCTGCAATTGTTGAAGCTGAGAATAGCCTTGACAATGAAGTATTAGAAAACAAAGAAGAGCTGAAAACAAAGCTAAACAAGTTGATCCGTGAGAAAAATGATGTTTTTAATTCAGAGAATCCTGAGGAAGACAAGATCAAACTGGGAGTGCCAGGATGGAAAGAAAGGTATTATGAGGAAAAATTTTCAGCAAAGACCCCTGAGGAGATGGAAGAAGTACGGAAGGACATTGTCTTGAAATACACAGAAGGCCTGTGCTGGGTTATGCACTATTATTACGAAGGTGTTTGTTCCTGGCAGTGGTTTTATCCTTATCATTATGCTCCTTTTGCTTCTGACCTCAAGGATCTTGGGGAGTTGAATATCACCTTTGAACTAGGCTCTCCATTCAAACCATTCAATCAACTGTTGGGAGTTTTTCCTGCTACCAGGTTTAGACCTCACTTTTTGAGTTTCTCAAACTAGATGTCTTGCTAGAGGGTGCTAACTAGGTTTATATGCAGTTCACATGCTCTTCCGGAACAGTATAGGCGATTGATGACAGACCCAAACTCGCCCATTATCGACTTCTATCCTTCTGGTATGACATTTTGTTTCTCATTTTGACAAGTAACTTACTGTAAATCTGTTAATTTACTTAATAATACAAGATAACTTGTATCTCATCTGCCGGTATAGTATCTTGATTAACATTCTTCCCCTCTAAATGAATATCTCAGACTAAAATATCTCATACCTTAATGTTGTTGACAGATTTTGAGGTGGACATGAATGGGAAGCGCTTTTCATGGCAGGTACTTGTTAAATTAATTTTCTTAAGAACTGTATTCTCATATCTTTGTACTGACATCTTCCTTAATGTGAAGGGTATTGCCAAACTACCTTTCATTGATGAAGTCCGGCTCCTTGCAGAGGTTGCAAAAGTTGAACATACCTTGACGGTATAAATGTCGTCTCTTCTGAATTAAGTTGAACTATCTTCGAGAATATCCATTTTCTAATTAAGCCATTTTCTTGCAGGAGGAAGAAGCACGAAGAAACAGTGTGATGAATGATATGCTTTTTGTATCATTATCTCACCCTTTGTCTCCATACATTTTTTCTCTTGATGATCGTTGTAAGCAGCTTACAGACAACGAACGTGTTGAGGTGAAGGAGCACTTGGACCCAAAAGCAAGGTAAATTGTGCTATATGACCTATGTGTAAATGAACTTCCTATTAATTTGGACTTCAAAGGACATTAACTGAAATTGAAAAGAAAATCTTACTCAAAATGACGGTCGGAGCATTTCTTGGTTAAGTTTGTCAATTTTCTGTGGAGGTGTAATGATACCTAAAATCTGCTCATCTTGTATCCTGTTGCTCATCCCAGTATCTGGATTATCTACGAAGCCCATATGTTCTTCACTACTGTGTTTATAAAGTTTCTGAATTTAGAATCTTCAATCATCTACCACGATATTTGGAAACATTGATGCTGCCCCTCTTCATACATGCACATGTATTGAGTAATTCGTAAAATTTTACTCAGCGTTTATGCTATTGTTCAACTCTTTATCTGGATACTATGTGAAACTATCAATTCCTTGAGGTATTTTTAAATTTTTGGAACTTGAGTCTTGTTTCATCTACGGGGATGTGTGATGACAATTGCTCATTCCCAGTTTCACACACATGCGCACGTGTATGTGAATATAAAAATTGAAACTGCGTATGGCTCTTGATATCAATCTAAACATAGGAGGGTTTTTTTCGGGGTTGGGGGGGGGGGTGGGGTTCGGGGGATTATGTCAAAGACACACCGTTGTGTCTCCAGTTTTGTTTTCTGAGAAGGTTTGCTGTGGAACTTCTTGCTATGTTTGTGATCCAAGTTTTTATTTATTGACTCCATCTCGGACCCCTTTAATTATATTTTGAAGCCCTTAGTCTTCTCTGTTTGAGTTAGATCCTGGTTTTCCATTTTCTGCACGATTCTTCAGTTTTTAGTCTTTGTTCGGCATACTAAATCTGCATCATGCTTTTGTTTGCTTTAATTTGAGCCAAGGATCTATTGGAAACAACCTACCTACCTCCCAAGGCAGGGGTAAGGTCTGCGTACACTCCACCCTCTCCAGACCCCACTTGTGGGATTACACTGGTATGTTGTTGTACTAAATCTGCATGTCACTGTTGTCTATTGTGACAAAAACCTAGCTCGAATCTCAATCGTCAAAGTCCTAGGCGGACTCTTCTGATTTTTTTTCCTAATGGTGCATGCAGTGATGGGATGGATGGCTATATATCCCTTTGTGTGGGAGATCCTTGTCCTCCAATATTTACCATAGTCTTCTCTGTCTGAGCTAGGTCCTGGTTTTTGCTTTTTCTACATGATTCTTCGGTTTTAGGCTTTTTTCTGCATACTAAATCTGCATCGCCACTATTGTTTATTGTGATTAAAACCTAGCTTGAATCTCAATCGTCAAAGCCCTAGGTAGCCCTATTTTTTTCTAGCGGTGCATGCAGTGGTGGGATGACTGGCTACATATCCCTTTGCGTGGGAGATCCTTGTCCTCCAATTTTAGCCTTAGGTGTCTTCTCTGTCTCAGCTAGATTCTTGTTTTTCCTTTTTCTACATGATTCTTGGGTTGTCTTTTTCTGCATACTAAATCTGCTTTGTCACTATTGTCTATTGTGATGAAAACTTAGCTCGAATCTCAATGGTCAAAGTCCTAGGTGGACTCTTCTGATTTTTTTCCGAACATTACATGCAGTGGTGGGATGAATGGCTACATATCCCTTTGCATGGGAGATCCTTGTCCTCCAATTTTTAGAGCACCTATTGATGGGATGGAAGATATTATGGACAATCAAGTCATGTAAGAAAAACCTAGCTTTTGACTGCCGCATCTGTGTACCAATTGATGGTACACGAAATGAGAATATTTTTACAATTTCTGATCAGCTTTATGGCTCTTGTGTTTTCAGATGTGCAATATACAGACTCCCGGACCTCCATAAGCATATCACACGGCCACCTAATGGGGTTATTTTCCCAAAGAAGGTAATGCGAGAGTTCACCCTTTGTCCCTTCCTTTGTTTTGGGGGAGGGTAAGGTGGAAGACCATACCGTGTTCTTGACTAGAAAGATATCATTTTCTTTGTGAATGCTTCCTGTCCTAGATTATTGTCCTTTTTAACTTTTTCAATAATCAAACCAGGTATTGGTCAAACGTAAAATATATTTATATAATATTGAACTTTCTAGTCCCATTGCATGAAAATATATATCCTATCATTTATCATAATTGCTACTCCCTCCTTTTCAGTTTGTTTGTCTTACTTTCCTTTTTACTCCATTTAAAAAAGAATTCCTTTTTTGGGAACTCTTAAATACTAACTTTCCACGCGGTATTTTTAATACAAGATTAAAGGGCATTTTGGTACATTCTACATATTTTTAGTTTAAGACCACAAGATTTAAAAGTCTTCTCTACTCTCTTGAACTCCGTGCCAAGTCAAAACCAGACAAACAAATTGAAACTGAGTGAGTTTTTCGTATTAAGAATTAAAAAAGACGAGTCATAATTTTTGAACCTTGAAACTCAAATTTGGGAAATTATGGGCAGAACGAGTTCATGAAAGTGATTCCTGAAGCATAATTTTATAATGGGCTGGTAGCTAAGATACATATTGCCATGCTCTTTTAATCTTATTAATTATATTGGGGTAGTTAAATAAATTTCCGCTGAGGTTTGCCCGAGGCCTTCTCCTAATAGTAGTTAAATTAAGTATGAGCTAGCAAAATTAGCTTACCTGTGAGTTGACCAGTGCTTCCTTTGAATTTGAATCTCAGGAGGTAGGTACTCCACAATCTCCCTCTCATAGCCTGCTCCTTTCCTCTTCCCATTGAGATTGTCCCTTCAACACCATTGCCTCAAAGAGGTCCTCCCGACCCACCTACCCGCACAATCCTCACCCCTTTTTTCCACTTTCACATGTTAAGGGAGAAGAAAATAAGAGGGAAAAGGGTCTTGTAGATTCATTGATCAAGGTTAGACGGAACTTTGTAACTTCCAAAATTTGAAGATACAGATCAAGGAATTGACATGTATTCTCTGCTGGGGTTCAGAGCTCAACCTGATTCTGAGATTTACTTATTCCTATATGTTAATCATAGTAAGAGGCTAGGGCTTTTAGTTTCAAAAAAAAAGTAAGAGGTTAGGGTTTTGAGCCGAGACCCTACTGGGGCTATAGAGATGTGGTTCCTGGAGAGCTAGTGTTTTTGTTTTAACCCTAACACTTTATTTCCACTGAGCGAATTGTTTCATTCAGAAGAGTGAAAGCTAGTTTGTTATGTAGATGCTCACTTAAAAAAAGTAGGGTGGGTGGGTGGGGGGTGTATTTTAAGTACCTTAGTTCTTTCTAATATATATACTTGACCTGTATAGAATTAAATACCAGCGTAGTTAGTGATCCTTGTTTAAACAAAGAGTCGAAAACCAGCTGTTTTTATGTGCCCATTGTTTAGCCAGTTGAACAAGGTCAAAAACGTCTCTCCCGAGAATATAGTTCTTTTTTTTTCATTCCTCCTCACTGATGCTGCGTCGTTACTCTGCAGTTGGTCACATTCGGTGATATGAAACCTGATCCTGTGTTGTGGCATGAGGATTCTGGGAGGAAACCTTGGGAAAATGGAAGGTATGTTGCTATATGTTGATTGGATGGATGAAGTGTCTAATGATGCATTATAGTTGGTATGTCTAGTCCATTATATTTTATGTTGCTGTGTGCTTCGTTTCAGGAATCACCACCCTGGCGGAAACTCTGGTCGTCACCTTGGAGAGGCAGCACACAGGCTGGTTTCTAATAGTTTGCAGATGAGGAGTGGTCATGGTGATAACACACATGCTCAACATGCAGCATATCCTGCTGGTTATGGTCTTTTTCCTTCCTCTCACAGATATGATGGTCAGGAACATGTTCGAGCTAGTTTTGGCCATTCTGCTCGAGATGACATAGCTGCGCCTTATCCCTATGATCATAGTCGTAACCAATCTTATATCCCAGCTGCTGTTGATCCTTATGGTAGGCCGCCGCCTCTGTATGAGAGGGGTGGCCAACCTGCCCCTCCTAGCAGGGATTATCATAGACATGGACATCAGCAAAATGTTGGATATGGTTATTCTTCTCATGCCACTCGTCCGCAGTATGTTAGCCAATCACCAGTACCACCAAATGATCATTTTTGCCAGCAGAGTGGATACGGTAATTACGTGAATTATCAACCTTATGAGACAGGAAGCTTTAACCAACAGGGTGGTGGATGGACCCCTCAAGTAAACCAAAATGTTGCTCGGGGGTATAGCAATCCACGTCCTTCCGGTAATAACTTCTCGGCTTTAGGAAGGGAAAGAGATAGAAGGCCACCTTCAGGCTATCGCCGATAGAGGTATCATTATTTTAGCCAGGTCAACGCAGGACAGCATAATTGACGCTGCAAAGGATGATGAGAAATTCTTGCATGTAATCGGTAATGTTTAAGACTTGATACCAGGAAGCATGTAGATGAACAGAAAAATTAAAGAAAAAACAGGTGGATAACAAACAGATGTTGCTGGTCAATATGTAAGTTCAGGCAACTTTACGGTGCTTGTTCATCATATGGTGATGTTGTACAATATAGGTATCTAGCACTGGGTTTTACCTGTATTCTTTTCTCTACTTTCAATATTAAGATATAGTTGAGCTTCATTTATTTGAAAGATGACATTATATTCCAGAAAGGTCAAATGTTGGCTGGATAAGATTATGTAATTTTCTCATGAGCTATGAGCTTTATTTTTGACTTTGTTTTTGTTTTTGTTTTTGTTTATTGAAAGAAACTTTGATGTGTATCTCTTTCCTGTTCATTTCATTCATGGTGTCATTTTGACGATGTAATTTTTGGAACTGTAGAATTAACCATGGGGGTTATGGAACGATGGAAAAGGCGGACAATTTGGTCCGTAGATGGGATTAAAACCAGCCTGAGTAATCATTAGGCAGCCAACATGCTAGATTAAGCAGTGATTAATTAGTCGGATAGCTATATTAGCCTACACACTACACTCTTTTAACGACATTTGGATGGGTCTATATGTCCTTTCCGGAGGATATTCTTGAAATTCTGTCAGTTTAGTGGCTATATCTCACATTTGAAATTACACTAGTCTGGATGAAAATTCTTTTGCAGACAAATTAACCCACTGAGCTAACATAGAATTTAATTTGTGGCTTAAAAAGGGTCAATGTACAAATGCTCCATAAACCTCTTTATTATGGGAGGTGTTAGGCTTTAGATACCCTGATGTAATCCAATTGTTCAAACCTTGATTATACTTCTTACTCGGAAAGAATGGGCCGTATTTATTTCTATAGTTGGCCACGCCCATGAGCATATTAGGTCCTCCCTATCTCATGGGCCTCTATCAGCAAAGAGGTTAACAATGGTCAGGAGGTCTATCTAGTACTCGTAAGTCGTAACATTGTGATTCAAATGAGATTTCTTCCCTCTTAATAATAGTAGAGAAACTCCTACAGGTAAGGAGCGGTTTTTTACTTTATTATGTTGTATGTGGCACTAACCTGAATTAGCCGGTCTAGTATGTTTCATATATCATATAGCTAGACCGGAAAAAGTAGAAGAGGTCTACGATGGTCAAGAATTGATCTAATTTTTTGCTCGTAACAATTAGATTCAAATTGTGTCTAAGAAAAAAAAAGTATTTTACGTCTGACTCAACCCAAAAAGCTAGCTCATAAGTTGAGTATTGACCATTAGCATATAAAGAGTCCACTCCATCCCTGAAGAGTTGATATGGGAACCCGATAGTAACTCTTGGTAGCAGTAGAACTGCTTTGATTTTACCCTTATTGTATACGGTGAAATCCGGTGTGCCACGTGGCAAGATTGAGACGAGAATTTGAAATAGATAGATGGACTTGGAGCCGGATATGATTCGAGACCGGGAAGAGGTAGCAGTTGAGGCGAGTTTGGATACGATGAGCCAGTTGACACCGTGTGAAGTTTCAGAGGCACTCGATGTATACCAATTCAAATATGACGCCAGTCGTTACTCTTTAGTCATTAAGAGGCCATTATTAGCATTAATGACATTTAATTTGAGAGAAAATCTCGGGCTTCAATGCATTTATTTCATAGCTATAAAAGGAGCCCAACCTTCATGATGGAATGACATCCAATTCTCATTATTTGTACTTATGCTCTAAACTACACCAATTCTTTACATTGCTCTTATTTTCTGTTAATAGCCGAAGCTATTTTATAGTAGATCATCGTTAGTTCAGATCAATCTAGCTTAGAGGATTCCTCCGAGTTTAAGCCGGTTCAGGCTAATCCTTTACTTATTATCTCTATTTTTTACTTATTGCTAAATGTTCATTATCTTATACAATAAATCAATCCATGTATCCTTAAAACCACGAATAAATTCAACTGTACTTTTTTGGGGGTAAACAGTTTGGCGCCCATCGTGGGGCTAAGGATAATTGTGGTAATTTGTTTAAGTTTTACTTGATTCTTTTGAGATTTTGTAAGTAGGTTAACACTCCATACATTAACAAGATGGTTGTAAGTGATATTCAAGTTGAAGATAACAACATAATAACAACGACAATGTCAACAACAATGCCCCATTTATTGACCCAATAACTGTCGAGTCTCGGAATTAACCCGTAGTTTCACCCAGGGGATCTAGGAGAACGGTTGAACGAACACTAAACGATGATGATGAAGCGGATGACAGAGTGCGGTTAGCCAGGACAAATTTGGCTAGAATCTTTAGCATGTTGGAGAAACAGCAAGAGGCGAATACTTAGTTGCAGAAAAAGAGCAGCGGGTGAAAATAATGCAGTCTGCACTGAGGATCGAATCAAAGAGAATGTCAATGGTTCAGGGGCGAATGAGACTTCGGAGGTATTGAAAATGCTCCAGACTCTGACTAATCAGATGGATACTAATGAAAAGAATACTGACACCTTCAATTCACGAATAGATCAGATCTAGGGAGCGCCTCCGACCTGAAAGGGTCGAACTCAAAGAGATACATCCAATTGTCATTTCCATTGAATGCGGGTCCGATATCGATACCAAAAAGGTTCAAAATGCCAGATCTCCCAAAGTATGATGGAACCACAAATTTACAAGAGCATGTAACATTGTATATATGTGCAGTGAAGGGCAACGACATGCAACCGAATGAGATAGAATCAGCCTTGCTGAAGATATTCGGCGAAATATTGTCCAAAGGCGCAATGACATAGTATTCTTTATTACCCAAACACTTCATTAACTCATTTGAAATGCTTGCAGATGCGTTTATAAAGGCACATGCCTGAGCGAGGAAGGTTCAAGCAAGAAAAGCGGACATATTCAAAATCGCTCAGAAAGATACAGAACTGTTGTGAGAGTTCGTGAAGAGATTTCAAAAGGAACGAATACTCATTCATTTGGTGCAAGATGAATGGGCAGTAGAAGCTTTCACTAACGGGTTAAACCCTAGGCGTTCCAGCTCATCGTTAAAATTAAAGGAGAACTTGTTGGAATTCTTGGCAATAACATGGAAAGATATGCACAACAGGTACGAGTCAAATATCCATGTAGAAGACGGTCAGTTTGAACTCCCATTGCGGTCAACAGGACAAAGCGAAGGTCATGATAAATCAAAGAGGGTAGTTGAGTCAGAGTTAAGATCTCTAAGGGATAGGTACCAACCATATGGTCCCCTTGAGAGGTTGAATTTCAGATCGGATCGAGGGTGAACAATCTTAACTTCTCATAAAAAAGAGAAGGTGGAGATAGGCACAATGATCAAGGGTCTACCAGTAGAGGCTTGCAATTTAAAAATGATATCGGTGGTGTGTCTTCTAACAGTGTGGAAAGCTTAAGATTTTCTGAATACAACTTTAATATTGATGCGGCCGGACTAGTATCAACAATTTGGCACATTAAGGAGACAACGTGGTCGAGGCCCCTTCAGTCAGATCCAGCTTATAGAGATCTAAATTTGCTATGTGATGATTTTCATAGAACACACTGTCACTGAATGGAGGATTGTTGACAACTTAGGGATAAAGTGGCCCAATTGCTAAAAAATGGCCACTTATATAGGAGTTTTTGAGTGATCAAGCTAAGGGAAATTTCAAAAATAAAGAGGTACACAAATAGTCGGACTTGATTGAGCCACAACATGTCATAAATATGACTATTGGAGGAATAGATATTCCAAGAGCATCTGTCATGACCGCAAAGAAGACAAAAGTGTCGATAACTAGAGAAAAGTGATCAAGGGATTTCTTGCAGGAGGATGCAATTTCATTTAGTGACGAAGATGCGGAGGGCATCATTCAATCTCACAATGATGCATTGGTCTGTTTCTATTGATCATTTCCAAATTAAGCGGATTTTAATTGATCCAGGTAGCTCGGCCAACATCATCCGGTGGAAGGTGGTAGAGCAAATAGGGATGATGGACAAAATAGTTCCAACGGTCCGAGTCCTTAACAAATTTAATATGGCTAGTGAAACTACGAAGGGGGAAATCACTCTTCCGATTAACGGAGCTGGGACAATCCGTCAAATGAAGTTTTACGTTATCGAGGGGAAAATGAGGTACAATGCACTATTCGACATGCCCTGGATACATGATATGAAGGTTGTGCCATCGACGTTGCATATGATGTTAAAATTCTCTGACTCCAGAGGGAATTACGTAAATTCGAGGAGAGCAACCAGTTGCAAGGGAGATGTTTGTGGTAGAAGAGGAGGAAAGACAAAAAGAGGTGAAGGATGAAAAAAAGGGTAAATGTGCTGAATAGCAATTACAGGATTCGGGCACACCAAGTCAGAAGAAAGAAGAAGGTGAGAAAGAAAATTTTGAGGAAGAAGAGGATTACTATTGCATCTCGAGGTCATTTGTGTTACTAGATGATTCGGATGCTACAAAGTCAACCATAGAAGAACTCGAGCAAGTGATACTGTTCGTTCATTTGACGGATAGAAGAACTCAAGCAAGTGAAGCTCAGGCTTAAATTAATTGAATTTCTTAAAGATAACACCGATTATTTTGCCTAGTCCGATTTAGACATGACATGTATCCCACCGGAGATCATAACTCACAAGTTAATTTTGGATTCAAACTTCCCTCCGGTGAAGCAAAAAAGGAGATCTATGGCCGAGTACAAGCACAAGTTTGTCGAGAAAGAGGTAATAAAGTTATTAAATATAGGTTCTATCCGTGAAGTAGAATATCCAGATTGGCTAGCAAATGTGGCTGTTGTGCCTAAAAAAGTAACAAACTAAGAATGTGCATAGATTTTAAAGATTTAAATAAGACTTATCCAAAAGATTCTTTTCCCTTACCGCACATCAATCGAATGATCGATGCTACGACATGGCATGAGATGTTAAGTTTTCTTGATGCTTACTCCGTATACAACCAAATACGGATGAATCTGGAGAAATCTTCTCTTATAACTAGGTATGGAACTTATTACTATAATGTAATGCCATTTGGTTTTAAAAATGCCGGAGCAAAATATCAACACTTAGTTAATCGCATGTTTGAAAATCAAATAGGCAATACGATGAACGTTTATATTGATGATATGTTAGTTAAGTCCCTGGAGACAGAGGACCATCTAAAGCATTTGATATACTTCGGAAGTATAACATGAAGTTAAATCTGGAGAAGTGCGCTTTTAGAGTTGGTTCGGGCAAGTTTCTAAGTTTCTTTATTTCAAACCGAGGAATAGAGATCAAACCGGATAAAATCATGGCTATTGAGGAAATATCGGAGGTGCTAAAAGATGTGAGGGTAGTGTAGTGTTTAACTGGGAGATTGGCCGCTTTAAGTCGGTTCATTTCTCAATCTTCGGAGAAGAGCCACAAGTTCTTTTCATTGCTGAAAAAGAAGAATCACTTCGAGTGCACTCCAGAATGTCAATAGGCGTTGAGGAATTTGAAGTACTTTTTAGTCCGCCGTTGTTGCATAAACCGAAGGCGGATAAACAGATGTTCTTGTATATGACAATATCCGAAGTAGTTGTAAGTGTTGTCTTGGTTCGGGAAGAAAAATATACATAATTTCCTATTTACTACGTAAGTAGAACGTTAGCTAGTGCAGAAACTAGATATCCTCACTTAGAGAAATTAGCTTTAGCTTTGATAACGACAACTAGAAAATTAAGGTCGTATTTCCAGTGCCATCCTATTTGTGTAGTAACAAACTATATGTTAAGGAACATAATGCATAAACCAGAATTGTCTGGTAGGTTAGCCAACTGGGCGGTGGAGATTAGTGGATATGACATAAAATATAAACCTAGGAATGCTATAAAGTCTCAGGTTTTAGCAGACTTTGTAGCAGATTTCACTCCCGGAATGATTCTTGAAGTGGAAAAAGAACTTATAATAAATTCGAGAATGACCTCGAGAATCTGGACCTTATATACGGATGGAGCGTCAAATGTAAAAAGGTCTGGATTAGGGGTGTTGCTCAAAACACATGCAGGGGATGTTATTAGGCAGTCGATAAGAACTGTGAAATTGACTAACAATGAGGTCGAGTATGAGGCTATGATTACATGTTTGGAATTGGCAATGAGTCTAGGAGAAAAAGTCATCGAAGCAAAGTATGACTCACTTCTGGTTGTAAATCAAGTAAACAGTGTGTTTGAACTAAAAAAAGAAAGAATGCAAAAATTACTTAGAAAAAATTCAAGTATTGTTGCATCGATTCAAAGAATGGACCATGGAGCATGTATCACGCGAGAAAAACAATGAAGCAGATGATTTGGAAAACTTGGAATCTTCCGTGGAAGTTGAGGAATTCAACTCTGGAACAATGGTGCAACTTTTAAACTCCATAATTGATGGTGGCCATAGCGAGGTGAATTTTGTAAATTTAACTTGGGACTGGAGGAATAAGTACATTGATTATCTTCGAGATGGGAAGTTACCTGTGATCTGAAGGAGTCAAGGGCCCTTGGTACTAAGGCGGCTAGATATTACATGTTTGATGGCCAATTATACATAAGGTCCTTCTATGGTCATTTAGTAAGGTGTTTAGAGCCCGGTGAAATAGATTCTGTGATGCGTGAGATCCATGAAGGAACTTGAGATAATCACTCAAGAGCGGAGTTGTTGGTTTGAAAGTTGATTAGAGTCGGATATTACTGGTCACAGATGGAAGAGGATGCGAAAAAATTTGTTCATAAATATGATGAATGTCAAAGGCATGCTCCTATGATTGATTATTTTTCTAAGTGAGTTGAAGCAAAGGGTCTCAAGAAGGTTAGAGAAATAAAAGTCATCGATTTCATTCGGGACCATATTCAAGATTGACCTCCTTAGCCAAAAACCGGAGGCAAGCAAATACCCTCTAGATTGACGGACCAATTTGTGCAATACACACGTTATAAGTCTTGCACATTTCCAAAATCACATCATCAATCGGAGGGTCGAATCTGAGAGTAAATGGGTAGGTGTAAATGTTGAAATATCCCAGCTTGTGAATGGTATTGTCATCATTGGGACCGGGGATAACAATCTCGAAAAGTTATTGCCAACCGCAATCAGTCTGAACTTTGTCTAGAATGAAAGGCTTGATGGAAGTCGGATAATTCTTTGCCATTTCACATCGATCACTTTTGAAAGTGGTGGTACAAATGGCAAATTAGCTATCGAAACAAAATGTGGATGGAAGAATGTTGAAAGCTCTGGGTTTGAAGAAGAACGAGTGGAAGATTTGGCCATGATGATGAAGTCATGTGAGTTCTTCGGCGATTCATGTAAACATAAAATGGAAAAGCAAGGATGGAAATTTGCTTGGAAGATTGAACAAGAGAGAAAGAAATTCAGGAATGAATTTTTTGCAGAAGGTTGAAGTGGAGAAGAAGAGAAGGGTTTTATAGTGCACACGTCATCATTACAAAAATGATTCGGTATACGAACCGATGGGGCGATTCAATTAGAGAGTGACACATGTCCGGATTTTCATAAAGATGGAACGTAAGTCAGAGTTTGGAGAAGAAGAAACGTTTCATTTATTCGCCTTTTTTGGAGTAATTTGAAAAGAAACTTTCAAGAGAAGACATCGAAAGGATCATTTCCACTCCCCGTCAATACGGTAGACTTTGATTCGAGAAGTGTGGGGACTATCTGTATGCGGTGATATCCTGCGTGACACGTGGCAAGATTGGGATTCGAGTTTGGAATAGATAGATGGACTTGGAGCCGAATATGATTCAGGATCGGGACGAGGTAAGAGTTGAAGCGAGTTCGGATACGACCGAGCTAGTTGACACCGGGTGAAGTTTCGACGGCACCCGACGTATATCCGATCTAGATGTGGCGTCAGCCATTACTCTTTAGTCATTAAGAGGCCATTATTAGCATTAATGACATTTAATTTGAGAGGAAATCTCGGTCTTCAATGCCTCTATTTCATAGCTATAAAAGGAGTCTAACTTTCATGTTGAAAGGGCATCCAATTCGCATTATCTGTACTCTTATGCTCTAAATTACACCAATTCTTTAAATTACTCTTATTTTCTGTTGATAACCGAAGCTATATTATAAAATATCATCGTCAGTTCGGATCAATATAGCTCAGAGGATTTCTTCGAGTTTAAGGCAATTCAGGCTAATCCTCTACTTATTATCTCTATTATTTACTTACTGCTAACTGTTCATTATCTTATACAATAAATCAATCTACATATCTTTAAAATCATTAACAAATTCAACTGTATCTTTTTGGGGGTAAAAACTTATTTCATTTGTTTAGTGGCAGAATTATTTGGTTGTTTTTACCTTAAGGGGCAGTCGAGCCCCAAAAATTCTGGTTAAAACCTTCATATTTCAAAAAAATTATTATAAATGTCATACTTAACAATCTCTATGAGAAAGACTTCCATTGACAGAAGTACACAAAATATGCGAAATTGACGGGGTAAGCTTTTCTAGACATGTACAACCTTATCCCATTTCTATTTGCTGATTCTTTTCATCTCTAAGGAAGCAAAGTTTGAAGAAGAAAAGGAGCAAGGAAACAAAGAAGAAAAAGCCAACAAGGATGATAGTCATGTGATGTGGTTCATTAAATAATTAAGGATAGTCAAAGGATAGAAAGAATGTACTACTACAATTTTGTTATAAAATGATAGCAATAGCAATATAAGACAAGAGATGTAGAAAAAGAAGTAGAGAAGATGAGGAGACTTTCTTCTTATTTCAAGTGTATATTTCACTTTCTTCAAAGGTGAATAACATCCCAATTTATAGGATGAAACCACTCAATAGAGGTTACAAATATTAAGTGTCCAAATCAATAGGTACATGTAACCCCCGATGGAGGTTACAAATATTAAGTGTCCAAATTAATAGGTACATGTAACATATAAAATGTTAGTAAATGTGTATGAACATCCATACAAAGTAGATGTATTTCGTAACAAATTTGTGTTTTTTTATAGTATTGTGGACCTAGGTACCCACGCGTGTGCATTTGTAATCACAGCTTCTATTGGTCGGATGGTTGGGATATTTGGAGGGTCCCTTAACGTGTTGTAGGTCTAGCTTTATGAGTTTGGAGTTCAAACTCAACAATTTGATCTAATATAAATTAGACTCTCATAAGGTATATTTTAATTTTTCTAATAAAGAATTATGAGACACATGTACATTTTTGGGGAGAGGACTACCTAAATCTTAACATGAAAATATAATTAGAAATTGGAGTTATATGGATTATATCTTATAGGTGCAAGATTCGATTTTTAGCAAGTATTTTCCTTTTTTCCCTACCCTGCCCTTCCTCCCTACCCAGGAAGGAAACATAAAATCACTAAATGTTAGTAAATATTAAATTCTGAAATTATAAATTAGAAATGCAATGTATTCAGGATAAGAATCTCAAAGTTGTATTCATTAAATGTAAATTCGATATTTGCTTCGGGGAACATGATACTTCAACTTCAAGAGAGGGTGGATGAAGTTATACACTAATAACTTGTGAGTTCATCTAAATGGAATAGCTTTTGGCTATGTCTGTCTAAATGAGCTAAAAATTTGTTAAATAAGTAAAAAAAAAATAGACTTCGAAACTGGTAATACATATACTTCGAAACCTCCGGAGGAGAAGATAACAAAAGTATATAGCTGACACACATGGAGAAATGAACCAATCAATTTCATTAAATAACTACAAACATAGTAATAGATTTTGAACGGAATAAATTGTGACAAAATTCCGACTCAAATCCATAATGTTCAAACTAATCATGAATTCACCTGACTTTCAAGCAGTAGACAGCAAAAATATACTCTCCCATCCCAAAATACTTGTCGTTCTTATTAAAAATACTTATCTCAAAATACTTGTCGTTTTATTTAACCAAGATATAATTAAGTAGTTTTTTTTTCATTTTACCCTTGTATTAATTAACAATATTTAAGAAGCTCTCATCTTTGATAGAGTAAATATTTATTGAGGAGAGATAATATGATGAAATATATTAAGAGGGAACATTCGAAAGACGAGAGTAGGCTCTTGTAAGGAGCGTGTAAATAAAAAACATTATAAATATTTTGGGAGGGAAGGAGCAGTTGACAAACACGGGTAATTAATGAACCCTATCAGTTTCTTTTCATTTAAAAATGGTTGAATTGGGTTCGGAATATTAGTACGTTTGTCATAATTAGTCATTAGGTCGAATGTCTACATTCCCACAGCTGTGGAGACAATTACCTTTGATTTGCTATCCTCCAATAGGGCACCTTCCTCTGAGTTTCTCATGGATGATAAATATTCCTTATGAAATAATGAAAAAGAATATGCTGTAAATATTACTATATTATAAAAAAGGATTCAAGGTCTTCTCCACATCTCACGAATAAAGATACTGTTGATGTTGGATGGATGTTGTGACAACATCTGTAAATACTCAGGACAACATCTTATCAAGATAAGAATGTTGCCTGCGATGTTGTGACAACATTCCTAACAACATCTCTGTAACGATTTTGCCTATTCTTCCGGCCAAAATAGGTTGTGTTACTGTGAGTAAAAAATGACCTAGGCAAGCTTACAATGATGCTGTGTTTAAAACGTGGTAAAAGAAACAGTCAAAGCTTGGAGAGGAAGCAGCGTGAAGACCAAGTCCAGAACGTTGAGCTTTTTAAGGAGCAAGAACCGGTTCCAGCTGAAGCATTCTTTTACTCAACCTCCGCAACCAATCAGTGAGGATTTCAAGGGAAGTTCCACACTATAAATAGAGGGGAGCTTCAGAGTATCGATATCCAGAATTAAACGAGAAGAATTACCAAGAGAGCTCTCGCATATTCACCTTAGAAACTGGATCAACACACTTAGCCTAAAGTAGTATAACAACATCTAGTCCCACGTTACTATTGCTGCCCAGATTCTAGATCAAGCAATAGTAATGCAGATGTTGTATTTGTCTTTTTAGATCTTTTAACTTTAGGCTGAAGTCATCTGCGACTTCACTTTTGTTTGTAATTTCTTTTTTGCATTTATTGTTCAATCTTGTAAAAAAAATCATTTGTAATTGTATATAATTTATACAATTCTTTGGTCATTGACCATCAAGGAATATATTAATATATACCCTTGAAAATATAAACCTTGTGTCACTTTACTTTTTCTGCTGCATTTACTCTATAAAGGTTTATAATTGTTTTATCACAATATTGCCTCAGATGTTGACACAACATTGAAGGCAACATCCATAAACTGTTTTAATTGTTCTAGCTGTTACGGTTTTATTTTACATATTCTTGCTTATCCATAGCCCTGGACCCAACAAGTGGTATCAGAGCCAACACTTAATACAATAAATATTTGATTCTGAATATTACGGTTATGGACTCAGCTATACAAAACGTTGGTAGACTTCCAATTCTTGACGGAATAAACTATACCTATTGAAAAATTCTACTACGTTCGCACATCAAATCCATTGATGTTCGATCTTGGAGATCAGTTTCCGAAGGCTATGTGATTCCCAAGTACCCAGCAGATGAGGATGGTGATGTGCTTACCAAACCCGAATCTGAATGGACCATAGAAGAGATCAACAGTGCGAGCTTCAATGAAAAGGCCCTAAATGCGATATTTGGATGGGTAGATCTCTATATGTTTAAACTCATCCAGAATTGTACTACGACCAAGGACGCTTGGGAGACCTTACAAACTCATTGTGAAGGTACCTCGAGTGTACGACGTACAAAGCTTCGCATGATTTTGAGTCAATATGAATGCTTAAGGATGGAAGAATCTGAAGACATAAAATCCTATTTTGAAAAGTTAATTGACATTGCTAATCAGTGTCAAGTGCTTGGTTCTCCTTTAACCAACACACAACTTGTGGATAAAGCCCTCAGATCTCTTCCTGAAAGATTTAATACTAAAATTTGTGCTATTGAAGAACATGAAGAGCCAAAGAGATGAACATGAAGAGCCAAAGAGAGCATCTTTCAAGACTTTGACATCTTTCAAGACTTTGCTACTATGGATCTACATACCTTGATGAGCATCTTTCAAACATATGAGATGAACATGAATAGCCAAATAGATCTGTATAAAGACAAGACTTTGGCACTACAAGGACAAACCTCGGAAACTGAATTGGAAGACGAGGAAGAAAACTTGGAGGAACTGGGAAATAGTGCAACTGTTGCCTTACTTACTCGTCAATTCAATTCGATGGTGAGAAAGATCAACATTGATCGCAATAAATCCAAATACAAACAACATCAAAACCCACTCTTCAATAAACAGCCGAATAGGTCACCTTCTAAGCAAAGAAATCACAATCCACTGAGAAAATCTAACTCCGACAGTACCAATTTCAATCCCAAACAACTCGAGGGAGTGCAGTGTCATGCATGCTCGGGTTGGGGACACTATGCTAATGAGTGTGCAAACACCCTTAGAAAAATTGGGAAGGTTATGTGGGTAACTCTCAGTGATGATGAGAACGAAGAAGAGGAAGGAGATCAAGAAAAAGAATCACAGTCAATGCTGGCAGCCATGTTCAAACACTCACTGTCCAACGATGAAGATGTTGATAATGTTTCGACAACATCAGGAACAACATCAGACTCAACATCTGAAATGTCTTCAACATCAGAGAGGTATGTATACTTTGACTATTCTAATGTAAATTGTTTTAGTGGATTTAATTCTTCATCTGAGGCTGTAAATTTGGATCTAGTTGACTCCAAAGACGACATGATAAAGGAATTACAAAATCTTTGTAAAGCCTTAATCACTGAATCTGAGCAACTAGACTCAAAAGCAAAATTATTGGCTCTTGAGAATAGCAATCTGAAAGGCACAATCAATCGATTAGAGGTGGCACTTACCAAGAAGGACCTAGAGCTTGGTAAGATTCGTGCACGATTGAACTTAGATGAGACCACCTTTCAAAGGCTCAACATGGGAACCTCCAAACTGGATGAAATATTGAACTTCAATAAACCCACAAGAGCTGGGCTTGGGTACCAATCTCCTAGCAAAACAAATAATTCCAGAATCCATAATCAAACTGAGAGGATAAAATTTGTCAAAGAAAATCCGAGTAATTCTCAGATCACTAAGATTGGATCGAAGTTTGTATGTAGCTTCTGTAAGAAGTCAGGACATCTTATGCCCTACTGCTACAAACTTCAAAACTCTGCACTCAGAATATTGCCTAAAATGTCGTCAGCAATGTTGCCCAACATCATTGACAACATTCAAAGCAACCAGCCTGAAAGTAGAAGGAAGAAAAAGGAATGGATATCCAAACTGAATCTGAAATACAATGTGTGCATAACTGCTTTATGTACTAACATTACAGGTTCTTGGTACTTTGATAGTTGTTGCTCACGTCATATAACAGGTACCAAAAGTCTATTGAAAGAGTATGGAGCATTCAATGGAGGATTAGTGACCTTTGGAGGAGGAAGTAAGAGTAAGATAATTGGTAAATGAACTCTTAATGTTCCGGATGTACCAGCCTTGAAAAATGTTCTTCATGTAGAAGGTTTGGTTGCTAATCTTCTTAGCATAAGCCAACTATGTGGTGATGATCTCGAGGTGAAATTCAACAAGCTTGGATGCAAGGTTACAGATTCTGTAGAAAAATGTGTCATGTCAAGAACCCGAACTGGAGACAATTGCTATCTAGTCGGAAGATAAGAGTTCTGCAACTCCGCAAAGGTAGGTGACTTGACACTTTGGCATCAAAAGTTGGGACATGTCAACTACGGCACCTTGGAGAAGGTGATCTCATTTAAAGCTGTCAGAGGCATTCTCAGACTGGATCCAAAAGATAAAACACTGTGCGAAGATTATTTGAAAGGAAAGCAGACCCGAGTCTCTCATAATGTTGTCCAACATGACGGACAACATTCAGGTACGTCTCATTGTTTCCAATTACTGCATATGGATCTTATGGGTCCAATCGAGGTAGATAGCCTAGGAGAAATGAGATATTCTTATGTGATAGTAGATGATTTTTTCAGATTTACTTGGATCTATTTTTTAAAGGAAAAATCACAAACCTTTGAGATGTTTAGAACACTTTACTCTAGGATTACGAATCTGTTTTGTTCTTCGATTTTCAGAATTAGATCTGATCATGGAAAGGAGTTTGAAAATCAAACCTTTGCAAAAATTTTGTGAAAAGGAAGGCATATTCCATGAATTTTCGGCACCAAAAACACCACAATAAAATGGGGTTGCCGAGAGAAAGAACAAAACTTTACAAGAAATGGCTAGAGTTATGTTAAGTTCTAAGCAATTGTCAAAGACGTTTTTGGCAGAAGCCTTGAACGCGGCATGTCACATAACTAATAGAATCTATTTAAGGCCATGGACCAAAATGACACCCTATGAACTGTTAAATGGAAAGAAACCTACATTGCGGTACTTTCATGTATTTGGGTGTGTGTGCTATATTCTTAATGACAGGGATCAACTGGCTAAATTTGACTCTAAGAGTGACAAGGGAATATTTGTTGTCTACTCTCAGAATAGCCATGCTTATCGAATATACAATCTTCGGACAAAGACCATACATGAGTCAGTCAATGTTATTTTTGATGACCTGCTGGATATATCTGGTAGATCTTCAGAAAACAACATTGTGGTTGCAGTTGAAGAGGAGCAACCCACTGAAGAAACAGATGTTGTCCCAGATGTTGTCCCGACATCAGAAGAAATATCTGAACCTCAAAGAGAGAACACAAGGGACGAAGTCGAGGAGGAGTCTGCTACTGAACTGAATGATCAAGTGAGAAGAGACCCTCCATCGAGGATTAGAAGGAACCATCCACCCGACCAGGTGATAGGGGGAGTTTTTGAGAAGAGGCGTACAAGATGGAAAGAGCCAGTAAATTACCGAGAAATGGTAAGCTATGTGTGCATGTACACCATATATCAACAGGTAAGTATTTCTTATCTTACCTCTACTTTGGAACCTAAAAATATTGGAGAAGCATTAAAAGGTAATCTTTAGATTCAAGCCATGCAAGAGGAGCTTGAACAATTTGCCCGAAATGAGGTTTGAGACTTGGTACCAAGACCCAACAACACAAATGTTATTGGGACCAAATGGATATTCAAAAACAAATCAGATAAGTCAGGGAAAATTGTTAGGAACAAAGCTCGACTTGTTGCTCAAGGATATACACAAGTAGAAGGTATCGACTATGACGAGACCTTCGCTCCTGTGGCTAGAATTGAGTCAATAAGATTGCTTCTTGCTATTGCTTGCTATCTAAAGATTACCTTGCACCAAATGGACGTTAAAGGTGCCTTCCTCAATGGATACTTGGACAAAGAAGTATATGTTGAACAACCAAAGAGATTTTTGGATCCTCACCATCCACATCATGTGTACAAGCTCAAGAAAGCTTTGTATGGACTAAAACAAGCACCACGTGCATGGTATGGTCGTATAACTGGCTTCCTTGTTGAGTTTGGTTTTACCCATGGAGAAGCTGACAGAACATTATTCATTAAAAGACACGGTGTAGATGTAATAATAGCTCAAATCTATGTTGATGATATTGTTTTTGGTTCAACTATAGAATCACTCTTGAAGTTGTTTGTCGAAGCAATGTCGACAACATTTGAGATGAGCATGATTGGAGAACTAACATTTTTCTTAGGCTTGCAGATTAAACAGGATGAAGATGGGATCTTTGTATCTCAAAGCAAGTACGCCAAGAATCTTGTTAGGAGATTTGGTCTGGAAAATGCTAAACACATGAAGACTCCAATGGGCTTTACGCGACAGGTATGTAAAAACAATGTTGGACAAGATGTTGACCCAACATTGTACTGATTTATGATAGGTAGACTTTTATACCTTACTGCCAGTCGCCCCGATATCATGTTTAGCGTATGTGTTTGTGCCAGGTTTCAATCCAGTCCCAGGGTATCTCATCTTAATACTGTGAAACGTATAATTCGATATGTTGCCGGTACAAGTGACTTGAGAATTTGGTACTCCAAATACACTAATCCTAATCTAATAGGATATAGTGACTCGGATTGGGCCGTTGATGTAGACGATAGGAAAAACACTAGTGGTGGGTGTTTCTATCTTGGCAATAATCTAGTCTCATGGTACAGTCGTAAATAAAATTGTGTATCACTCTCGACTGCCGAATCTGAATATGTGGCAGCCAAAAGTTGTTGTGCTCAACTGATCTGGTTACGACATATGCTAGATGACTATGGCATAACTAATAACTCCATGATTTTGTATTGTGATAATCTGAGTGCTATTAATATTTCCAAAAATCCAGTTCAGCATTCACGTACAAAGCACATAGACATAAGACATCATTTTTAAGAGACTTAGTGGAAAAATAGCTAATTCAAATCGAACATGTTGATACTTGTTTTCAACTGGCTGACATTTTTACCAAACCTTTAGATCATGAGATATTTTCTAGCTTGAAAAAATCTCTTGGTCTCTGTTTTCTTTCAAAATAAGACAAGCTAGGTAGATGTTGTCCAAAATATTGTCCTAACATTCTGGGTAACATTTACTGTTGAGTCAATATACAGGATAAGTGTTGTAGTGATGTTGCAATGTTTTTCAAAAGATTCAAGCATGACTCTAAAAGGACAAGATATGAATGTGATACCATTCTCTGCGAGTATCATAAGAAGGCGAAGCCTCTACTCAAAGATTTGGATGTATACAAAAAGAGCAAAGCTCTAAGATTGGTATCGTTCCTATTCTATAGGAGTACCCCTCAATATTTTTTAATCTGTATGTGTTCAACTAAGTTGATTAAGGACAATGGTAAAATGTTACATTAGTCCAGCGATCAGTCTCATAGGGAACATATACGGAAATTTCATCTGCCAAATCAGAAAATCCTTGAAGTCTCATAATGTTTGTTTAACTTGAAAATGTTGCCAACATCATTAACAACATCGTGTTCCGGTACATTGATCAATCTGATTTATCTTATTTTATTCTTATTTTTGGTATTTAACACGTCTTTGTCTTTAACGAAAAATTCAAAAATTCTGGAGGACCGTTTTTATTTAAATTTTAAATGATGTTATGTGCTGTGTAAATCCTTTGTTTTAGGTGTGTAAAGAGTTTTTATTCTTCTATATAATCTAAATTTAAGGAAAAGGAGTTTGAATGTAAGTATATTTTGCCATAATGAAACCTCCCAATTTTGTCTTGGAATTGTCACATCAATCAATCCATCGAATCATGGCAGCCCAAACACCACTGTCACTTTTCAAAATCCAAAGCTTCTCTAACACGCCCAAATTCTCAAAACCCTCTCCCATGTCTATTTCTCCAAAATTCACAAACATCAAAGATTATTCCCCAATGTCGACTAGTCCAGCAAATAGCAACAATGTTTACAAGCATTATACTTCCATCAATGACTTGAAACCAGTCGAGGAGGACTGCACACAAGCCTTGATCCTGCTTGGTTCAAACAAGCCATTACAGGTAAGCTACCCAGGCGTCAATGAAAACCCAATAGATGTTGATGCAACATTTGATTTCTCAAATCTTGCCTCAAGACAGTCAAAATTGACATTCCCAAAGCAAAGGTCAAAAAGGGTTTTCGAAAACCAATTCGGTGACAACCAGTTTGCCAAATGATCCAGGGAAGAGTCGACTTTCCCTGTTGATACTACCACAAGCAGCAGCACTAACACCGATTTCAGTGTGCCCAGTCCTTCCAGAACTCCATCAACTTCCACTCCACAAGCACAAACTGAGAAGGAAGAAGAAGAAGAAGAAGAGATGTCAGATGACATACCTCTACGTAACTTCATTCCTAAAGGGGTCCGCAGAACATACTGGAATTTTGATAAAAATGTTTCCTCAACATCAAAGGCAACAGATGAGAAAATGGACCCAGACTATGTTGCCCCAACATCCGAAGCAACACCTGCAGCCACCTCATCCGAACAAGAAAACACAGAATCTGAAACATATTCTGAGGTAATTCCCTACTCTTCCATGTTTCAAACGAAATCATGCTCCAGTAACTGGAATTGGTTTAAAAATAGAGGAGTTAGAGGGGAGAAGGTGATTGACCTAACTTCATTCTCCAAAAATGGTTTAGTTGATTTCTTAAGTAGTCGAAAGATCTTAAGCTCTGTATCTGGTAAGAATCCTTATTGTGAGAAGGTGATTAGGGTGTTCTATGCTAATCTGACGCTTGCAGTTAAGGACACAACCTCAAAGAAATTTGGGAAAGTGTACCTATACAACAAGGTATACAATTTTACACCTAATATCATCAACTCTACTCTTGGGATAATTATTAGTGAAAGAGAACCTTAACCAAACCCCACTGTGGAGGAACTTAATTCAATGATCAAGAACCTTACAGGGAATTTGATCACTGTTTGGACTCCTCGCAGTCCTATGTCAAAACTCACTGCCTTGTTTGCCACTTTGCACAAACTTGCTATATACAACTGGCTACCCTCCCTCAACGAGACAGTAGTGACCCTTGATCAAGCATCACTGCTTTTCAAGTTTGGAAGGAATCAAAAAGTTGACTTAAGAACCCTCATATTCAACCATGTTGCCAATTTGGCAGAAAGACAAAGCAACTCTGCCCTTCCATACCCCTCCTTGATTTTTCAAATCCTGCTCAACCAAGGTTTTAAGACTCCAAAAGGAGAAAAGCTGAGTCCAGCCTTAGAGGTTTACTCGGTACAACGAGCAGTTTTGAACAGCAGGGATAGGGTTATTGACCTGCCCTGGAAGAAAGATGAATGAGAGACTGACACATCAAAGGATGTTGCCGACATTCCTGGCAACATTGCTCAAGGAAAGGTCCCAATGTCCAAAGACTGACTTCGACAGCACATTGCTGAACTTGACAGGCAAATTCAAGACCTAGTGCGAGCCAGGAACTATTATGTGGGCTTACTTTCTTCACAAAAAGGGGGAGATAATGATGCTGATGTTGTTGCTGGAAGCAGACAGACAGGGGGAGCTGCTACTGATGAGGATGCAGGCCATGATACAGGGGGAGAGGAGTTGAGATGATTGATTACTGACTACTTCTGATGCTATGAAGATGAAAATGGTGCTGCACAGAGTGATCGATCACAGAAAGCGGCTGGAAGCTACTGTGACTCGATTACTCTAGTCAAGGATCACCATGCTGATGGAAAGGAGTGTTGATTCAATGATGAATGGAGTATTGATAATCTCTGTTTATTTGAATATTGGATGTACTGACATTTGGAATATTTTTTTTGGTTTGTAATATTTTACTTTGGGATATTTGGTCTATTCTTGCAGACATTGTGACTGCTTTCTAAAGCTATTTATTTATGTTTGTCTGATGTAGATTGGTGTGAATGGTTACTGTAGACTGATTACACAGTTGTTGTAAGTAAGTCTACAGAACAGAACATAACTCCTATCTAATCAAATCAGCGATACAACACTGCTTGGAATTTACTACTGCAGGTTAAGGGGGAGCATAGCACTGATCCTACTGATTCTTGGAATGTAAGGACTACATCAGGAATCAGTATCCTAGTCATTTTCTCTTCGTATGGAGTTTTGTGAAGGCAAAAAGGGGGAGATTGTTGATGTTGGATGGATGTTGTGACAACATCTGTAAATGCCCAGGACAACATCTTATGAAGATAAGAATGTTGCCTGCGATGTTGTGATAACATTCCTAACAACATCTCTGTAACGATTTTGCCTATTCTTCCGGCCAAAACAGGTTGTGTTACTATGAGTAAAAAATGACCTAGGCAAGCTTACAATGATGCTGTGTTTAAAACGTGGTAAAAGAAACAGTCAAAGCTTGGAGAGGAAGCGGCGTGAATACCAAGTCCAGAACGTTGAGCTTTTTAAGGAGCAAGAACCGGTTCCAACTGAAGCCTTCTTTTACTCAACCTCCGCAACCAATCAATGAGGATTTCAAGGGAAGTTCCACACTATAAATAGAGGGGAGCTTCAGAGTATCGATATCCAGAATTAAACGAGAAGAATTACCAAGAGAGCTCTCGCATATTCACCTTAGAAACTGGATCAACACACTTAGCCTAAAGTAGTATAACAACATCTAGTCTCACGTTACTATTGCTGCCCTGATTCTAGATCAAGCTTATATTTCAAGCAATAATAATGAAGATGTTGTATTTGTCTTTTTAGATCTTTTAACTTTAGGCTGAAGTCATCTGCAACTTCACTTTTGTTTGTAATTCTCTTAGATAACTTGTTGTCAATAAGAATTCCCAACCCAAGCTGATCTATCTCATCACTCTCATAATAACATCAAGCTGAGATCTTTTTGGTGCTTGTAAAACCTGGCTCAAAGTCTGAACTGCAAATGATATATCTGGCCTAGTGATTGTCAAATAGAGCAGTTTTCCCACCATTCTCCTATATAATTTAGCATATTCTAATAACGTCTCTCCCCTTGAATATCCAGTCACTTCATCATACTCCTTAGTAGTGAGTTTGATGTTAGGATCCAAAGGTGTGTAGATTGGTTTTGTAGCACCCAGTTCAGCTTCAGAAATAATCTCTAAAGTACACTTCCTTTTATGCATATGTATCCCTTTTTCTGATCTGGAAAATTCTATTCCCAAGAAAAACTTGAGTTCCCTTAAATCCTTGATCTTGAATGTCTTCTGTAATACTTTCTTAGTGTGAACAATCAACACAATATCACTTTCTGTAATCAATAAATCATCAACATATACAATAAGGATGATAATAGATGAACCAGTCTTCTTGGTAAATAAAGAGTAGTCTAGTTGACTTTGAACAAAGCCAAGATTAATCAATGATTCAGTAAGCTTCACATTCCATTCCCTAGGTGATTGTTTCAACTCATAAAGGGATTTGATGAGCTTGCATATAGGTTTATCCCCCTGCACATCAAATCCAGGAGGTGGTTGAAAGCCTGGAAGAAGAGACATATACATTTCATCATGAAGATCTCCTTAAAGGAATGCATTGTACACATCCATTTAGTGTACATGCCATTTCCTAGCAACAACAATAACAAGTACTGATCTCACTGTTACCATCTTGACTACAGGAGAAAAAGTGTCCTGATAGTCAAGACCTTTTCTTTGATTAAAGCCCTAGCTACAAGCCTAGCCTTAAACCTCTCTATAGTCCCATTTGCTTGATACTTGATTTTGAACACCTACTTGCACTCAATTTCAGACTTTCCAACAGGAAGAGAGACCACAATCCAAGTATTATTTTCTTCTAAAACTAATATTTCAGCCTCCATAGCGTTGACCCATCTAAGATCTTGATTGGCTTTTTCAAAAGAAGTAGGCTCAATTTCAGATGATAAAGCTGTAAGATAAGCTTGACAGGAAGCATAAATATGATCATATCCAATGGAATTGGCAATAGAGTAAGGAACATGATTGTCGTTAGTAAAAGACATAACATTTGTGACATAGTCTTTCTGCCAAATAGGAGCCCTCTTTTCCCTGGTGGATTGCCTTGGTGGAATATCAGTATTAGTCACCACAGAATGTGGTGGTGGATTATGTGGAAGTACAACATGTGGTAGTGTAAGAACTTCACTCTCAGGTGTATTAGGTTGAACAACATTGAGAGTAAGAGGATCTTTTAGTGGAGCATCAATAGACATAAACATTTTTCAATCTTCATTAGAATCAATATCAAATGGAAATACATGCTCCCTAAACTGAATATCTCTGCTTATAAAGAAGTATATGTCCGCCAAATCATATAAGATATACACTTTTGTAGTGGTACTATACCCCATAAGAATAGCTGCTACACTCCTAGATTGAAACTTGTCACCTCTAGGTAATTGAACTGCAAAGCAAAGACATCTTATAACCCTCAAGTGAGTCAGAGAGAGATTCTCTTTAGGGGATTTGCCACCTAAAATAGATGTAGGCAATCTATTGATGATATAGGTAGCGAACATGATATAATGACCCTATAATCTCAAGGGTATATGCCATTGAAATCTGATAGCCCAGGCTACTTTTAGAAGGTGTCTGTGTTTTTTCTCAGCCACCACATTCTATTGCGGGGTATGTATGCAAGTTCTTTGATGAATAATGCCATGAGAGGTGAAAATATTGTTGCACTCGTTATTGATAAACTTTATTCCATTGTCAGCTCTAATGATTTTAACACATGTATCAATTGAGTTTTCATCATTTTAAGAAATTTTGTAAGATGACAAGAACATCACTCTTGAATTTTATTAAGAAAATCAATACCATCCTAGAACAGTCATCAATAATAGTAACAAAGAATATATTACCATCATATGTAATAATTCTATATGGACCCCAAACATCATAATGACGCAAATCAAATGGCTTAGTAGACCTAGACAAACTGACAGGAAATAGGAGTCTAGTTTGTTTAGCAAGCGGACATACATTGCAGTTATGAGCTTCTTGAATGCAAGAATTGATAGGTAAAGAAAACAGATGTGTTAAAACTTTTAAAGAGGTGTGATACAATCTCTTGTGCCGTAGAGAGATATGAGCAATTGGAATAGTAGAAGAAGTAGTATTAGTAGTGATGGGAATAACAACAGAGTTTACTATGGTGTTTGGAGTAGTAGTGCCTCTATTAGGACCTGGACTAGGTAAAAGTAGAGACCACCAGACTCTCTACCAACCCCCTTCATCTATCCAGATTCCAGTGTAGATGTCCTGAAAAATAAGGAAAGTCAAGAAATAAAGACACAAAACATAGTAAGTCTTTGGTGATTTATGACACAGATAACAGATTGAATTTAAATTCAAGGATAAACAACATATTTTTAGAGTGGATTTATCAAATATGGGACATAAACCTATATGGGAAGTAGTGGTGGTATCACCATTAGGTAGATGAACTCACTGTGATTACTATCTACTTTCTGTAGACTAGTAAGAATACTGGATTTAGAGGTCATATGATTTGTACCTCCAGAGTCAACAACCCAAACATCTTGTTCCTTATTAACCATAAGAGCAATGATAATACCCGCATCATTAGCTAGATTGGTGCATCATTTTGGTCAGATGGCCCTGCTTCTTGGTTTAGAATGTTTACTATCTGCTCATAATGTTCCTTGTTGCAGCCTCTGCCAAGACAAAACTTGTTGGTTGCTTGTTCAAGATTTCTCAAATTATTGGCCGAGGCCTCAGAAGTGCTTGGTTCAGCAAGTTGTGTCGCAACATTGCTGGTAGTGTGAGTAGAGGCGAATTTAGGATTTCTGAAATATGGATTCACCACTTAGAAAAAGAAGGAAAAAAATGTATTAAGTGGGATATGATCCCTAATCCTCTAGGGAAATAACTCAACCTTCAACCGAGTGCACCATTTAGCCTTTTTATAGCATGTGTTCCAGCAGATAGTATTATACTAATTTAAAAAAATATATACATAAAATACCTAGTTTTACGGAGAGATCATGTGTTCACGTGCTCTATTTTTAGTGCCTAAAATCGCCTCTGAGTGTGAGTATTCCCTTTATATTCCCTTTGAGGAAAACTATTTTTCTAGTAATTGTTCTGATTTCTACCTTGATAGTTGTTATGATTGTTGCCTTGATATGTGTTTTGATTGTTGCCTTGATAAGGTCCTTTCTTCTTAAAATTTTAATCTGGAGGATATCCTATGAGTATAAAGCATCCCTTCATGGTGTGTCCCTTTAACTTGCAATAGTCATATTTATTATTTGGATCATAGTAAGGATTAAAGTTCTTCTCATATTTCTATACAATACCATTCCTTAAGGACAACAGTGCAGTCAATTCACTAATATTACTTATAGATTTGTTATTGATCATGTTCCTCTGACTTTTCCTCTCAATTAACATTAAATAAGCTTTGTTAATAGTGGGAAGAGGAGTCATCTTAAGGATTTGTGCCTAACTTGGTCATATGTATCATTCAATCCCATTAAGAACTAAAATAGTTTCAATCCATTCATAAACTTCACATACTCTCGAGTCTTAGGACATTCACAGCCAGAGAATGGTATTATGCTATCAAATTCTACCCAAAGTGCTCTCAATTTTGAAAAATAGATAGAAATTGTACTGGTACCTTGGTGAATTTTTGCGATCTCCTTAGGCAATTGATACGTGCAAGATTCATCCACCTTATCGAATCTCTCCTTAATATCACTCCACACCTCTGCCGCATCATTTGAATATACGATTCCACCAAATAATTCCTTTGATACATAATTCATTATCCACGAAAACACAATAGCATTACATCTTTCCCATAGATCAGTAAGATTAGTGCCATAATTCCCCTTTCTGCAAGTCCCTTAAATGAACCCTAGCTTGTTTCGACCTAGGATTGCAATTCTTATTGCACGACTCCAGATTGAGTAATTCTCGGCACATGTTAACTGCAGAGCAATTAAAATTGCACCGGAGTTGTCAATTGAACTCAAGTACAGTGAATGACTGTAACTTAGGTTTCTGGTGTTGTATTATTGACTTCCATTGTTGTTCCTCTCAATTGTTGTTGTGAACCTTCAACTTAAGATCGATTAATCACTCTAGTGATAATCCCGCTCTGATACCATGAGGAAATTACTCCATTAATGGAGAAACTGAAGGTCATGCAATCGTGAAGATGAGAGGAGAGATGGAAGAGAAAATATCTCAATTAATTGAATGAAGAACAGTAACTTGTACATACAACTTTATACACTAACCATCTCCTTCTAACAAACTAACTACTTCATAAAATATCTTTTAACAAACTAACTAACTAGGTTATAGTATTTACACATCAGTCCACATAGTTCTAGGTAATATCTTCCTCAATAATAAGGTATTCACGTAAATTACAATTCAAATTGTGACCTCTTCATATATGTTCATGCGACAATTCAACAAAAAATAAAGTATTCGTGATCTCTAAACTAGGGGCAGATCCATTGTTATAGTTACAAGTTTGATAGTTCTTAGTAACTTTGGTTCAAATCTTATATGTGTGTTAAAAATTAATATAATATAAACAAACTATGCAAAATTTACTAGGCAAAAATGATTGTATTTCAAAAATCATAAACGAAATTTTTTGGATCCGCCTTGCAGTACAAACCCATATTTTACAAGCTTTTTTTAATTATTAACATAAAAAAGGGCAGTCCAGTGCATTAGTTAAGCTCTTGTTATGCGTGAGTCTGAAAAAGGATTGAACCACAAGAGTCTATTGTATATATTGATTAACTTGGATCTCTAATCCTATCTCATTGTCGCCATAATAATTTAAAGTTAATGAACATTAGTCAAAGATCGTGTAAAGGGTGCACGACAGGAAAGGTTTCTAGATGTCACCCAGCATCAGGCAAATCTTTATTTTATTTATTTATTTAAAGAGAAATAAAGTAATTAAATATAATCTTCATTTAAATTACATATATTTATTATTGGGATATATATCCACCATGCAGTCATTGGTGACGCATTATCAACTTTGACATTTTATACAAAAGCAATTTTAATTGTCGGTTTAAAATTTGGAATGCATCTAATAAAATACTTTATTAACGTGTATATAGAATTCCAACTCAATCCCGCCACCATAATTAGAATATATCACATATATTTTGTATATATAATTATGGTAAGTAGAGGATTCATTATTGTACTAGGATTCTACATTGTACACTATATATATTTGTATTAATGAGAAAGTCTCCCCAAGGGAATTGATACAATCTCACATGATATCAAGAACCAAAATTCTAAAAACCGAAAACTTTTTTTCCTCTTCTCGGCATTACCCCCCCCCCCCCCCCCCAACTTAATTTTTTCCGACAGTAAAAGCCCCACACCACTTCTTTCGATTTTTCATGGATTCCTCTTCCTCCGATGCGTCTGCTTCCTCCGGCATCGTCACTCAAACACCACCCATGACCCCCTCCTCACCATCTTTCCATCCGGCTCTCGCAGTTACCAATATCAAGAATTTTATTCCTATAATTCTTAACCAGGAAGATGGCCAATATTGGTCATGGGTGGAATTGTTTCGAATTCATGCATGTGTATATCACGTGCTTGACCATATTGACGACTCAATCCCTCGCCCCTCTGAAATTGATGACACAACTTGGCGTCGTCTCGATGCCGTCGTCAAATAATGGATCTATGGCACAATCTCTAAGGACTTACTTCACACCATTATGAAAACCGGTGCCTCCGCTCATGAGTTATGGACACGCTTGGAATAAATTTTTCAAGACAACAAGCACACTCGCGCAGTGTATTTGGAAGAACAATTCAACAACACTCGTCTTGAAATTTTTTCGAACATGTCTGAATATTGCAAACAGTTGAAACTGGTCACAGACCAATTATCCAACGTTGGAATGCCCGTCTCTGAAACAAAGATGGTCTTACAGTTGGTTGCAGGCCTCCCAAAGGGTGAATATGACACCCTCGCCATTATGATACAACAGGTCGATCCCTTACCCAGTTTTTACAAAGCTCATTCGCAACTTTTGTTGGAAGAAACCCGGCGTGCAAAGCAAGATGAGCACACCCAAAAAACACTTGCAGTTGAAACGCCTGTCCAAAATAACCGCCACCCAACCACCTCTACCAAAAAATACTCAACCCCGCAACAATCGCGGCGGCAGATGTGGCAGGGGCCGCGGTAGTGGCAGGGGCCGCGGTAGTGGCAGGGGCCGAGGTAGTGGCCTCGGCGGAAAAGGAAGGGGGAAAGGCCACCGTGGGCAGGCTCAGCAATTCCAGCAGTAGATGGGCCAGCCCACCAACATTCCCAATTGGCAAGGCCCAGCTGGTACATTTCAACATGCAATCTGGGCTCCTTACCCCGCTACTGTTTCGGCCCAATCCCTCTACCCTCAATAGGGGGTACTAGGACCTGCTCCTAGTTACCGATCAGCCCATCAGCAGCAACCACAGGCCCACTTCATGCAGTCCTCCTATCCGCAACAGTCAAATGGCGTGGCCTCCACAGATTTGGTCCAAGCGTTCAGCAGTCTAAACCTACAGCAACCCGATGAAAATTAGTACCTGGATTCGGGAGCCACTTCTCATCTCACCCAGTCCGCATGTAATCTCTCTCAACTATTTCATTTAAAGTCTCCTCAATTTATTACAGTTAGCAATAGTCACCGCATTCCAATTCAGGGCCAAGGTACCACCCACACCAAGCCACCCCACCCACTTTTCTCCCTGAACAATGTCCTATATGCCCCAAATATCATCAAAAACTTAATCTCCATTCACAAGTTTACTCATCATAATTCTGTGTCTGTTGATTTTGACCCATTTGGTTTTACTGTAAAGGATCTGCGTACGGGGATACCTCTTACGAGATGCAATAGCACAGGGTATACCTCTTACGAGATGCAATAGCACAGGGTATACCTCTTACGAGATGCAATAGCACAGGGGATCTATATCCATTTACACCATCCTCCGTTGTCAGTTTCAGCCGTCACACATCTCTTATTTCTCTCTCTCCGTCAACCTGGCATAATAGGCTTGGACATCCAGGGTCTCCTATTTCTCATTTTCTTCGAAGAAATAATTTTATTAGTTCTAACAGAAAACTTGCTCCACATTGTGCTTCTTGTCAATTTGGCAAATATATTCGTCTTCCGTTTAATTCATCTACTAGTGTTACGCTTGTCCCTTTTGATATTATTCATGCTGATTTGTGGACATCTCCCATCCCTAGTTCATTGGGTCATAAATACTATATGGTCTTGTTAGATGATTTTTCTCACTACATCTGGATTTATCCACTCAAATTCAAATCGGAAGTCTTTGCCAAATTTCTTGAATTTTGCAAATTTATCAAAACACAATTTGAAAGACCCATAAAATCTTTTCAATGTGATAACGGACGTGAATTCAATAATTCTGCGTTTCACAAATTCTGCAAAAATAATGGCATGGTTTTCCATTTTTCGTGTCCTCACATCTCTCCTCAAAATGGTAAAGCAGAACGTATTATTCGCACCATAAATAACATGGTTAGAACTTTCCTCTTTCATGCCTCGTTACCTTCTTCCTTTTGGGTATATGCAGTCAAAATGGTGGAATACATCCTAAATATTCTACCCACTAGACACTCCTTAATATGACCCCCACCGAAATCCTATACCGCGGATCCCCTCCTATGATCACCTCCGGATATTCGATTGTCTGTGCTATCTTAATTTGTCCTCTACCGCCCCACATAAATTAGCACCCCAAACCACTCCATGTATCTTCTAAAGATTTCAGCCTGACCATAGGGGCTATTTATTTTATGACTTGTCCACCTGTCAACTTCACATCTCTCATCACGTCACCTTCGACGAGACGACATTTCCGTTTTTGAACATTCAAAAATTTTGACAAACAGACTACAATTTTCTTGACGAAATTGACCCCTCTCCCGTCATTATTCGTGAACTGTGTCAGCCCACCACCGTCAACCATAGTCCGCCACCTACTATCGCCTCCCCTAACCCCACTAGGGTCTCCCTATCTCTCATCGCCTCACTATCTTTCCCGATGCCGACTGCCACAGTCTCCGGCGATCGGCCATCATCACCAATCCCTTCTCCGGTCACTATCCCTGTGTCCATGTCGCCACCGTCGTTCCATCACCCACCACCTATCCGAAGCCCACCCAACATCGCAATCGTCGCCTCACCAAACTAGCTTACCAGCAACCCACCACCACCGACACCATACCCCACCTCATCGATCTCCCCAACCCTACAACTACCTAGATCGACGACCACCCATAACAATCACCCTGTCACCAACTCTAGCCCTAACATACCAATTTCACACCCTGTTCTCGACGGCAACCCTAATCTCAATGGAAATACTATTCCCAACGAAAACCCCATCCCTTGCCAAATTAACGACACCAACAGTCCCCTAAACCAGCCAACAACATCCCACTGTATGGAAACCCGTGCTCAACACAGGATTTTCAATCCCAGTGTCCATTTTAACCTATCCACAGAAACTATATCCCCAATTCCTAAACATCCCAAATTAGCCAAACAGGACCCAAATTGGAATGCGGCCATGCGTGAGAAATTCAATGCTTTAACGAAACAGCATACTTGGGATTTGGTTCCTCGACCGAAAGGGGTGAATGTGATTTGATGCATGTGGCTCTTTAGTCACAAATTCAGGGATAGTGGTGAGTTTGAAAGGTACAAGGCAAGACTAGTGGCCAATGGCACTAATCAGTAGGAGGGTATTGATTGTGGTGAGACATTTAGTCCGGTCATTAAACCGGCTACTATCCGCACAGTTCTGAGCATTGCTATGGGTAAGTGTTGGCCGATTCACCAACTTGATGTGAAGAATGCATTTCTTCATGGAGATCTGAAAGAAACTGTCTATATGCATCAGCCGCCTGGCTTTGTCCATCCAGCAGCCCCATATTATGTATGTCGTCTATGTAAGTCACTTTATGGTCTGAAACAGGCTCCACGTGCATGGTATGATCGATTTGCTCAGTATATTATGCAACTTTTGTTCGTATGTAGCAAGAGTGATACTTCTCTATTTATTTTTCATCGTGGTAGTAGCACTGCATATTTATTGTTATGTGTGGATGACATTGTGCTTACTGCCTCCTCTGATGTGTTGAAGAATGAGATTATTACATTGCTCAAATCCGAATTTGTCATGACTGACTTAGGAAAGTTGAGCTATTTTTTTGGGTATATCAGTGACTCGGTCTGCGAATACTATGTTTTTATGTCAGCGTAAGTATGCGGAGGAAATAGTGTACAGCGCTAAAATGGCTAATTGCAAAATCATATCCACCCCGATTGACTCCAAATCAAAGCTTAGTGTTGTTGATGGTGATCCGGTATTTGATCCCACCTTTTACAGAAGGCTGGCAGGTGCACTACAGTATCTTACATTCACCAGACCTGACATTGCGTATGTTGTTAAGCAGGTATGCTTATTTATGCATGCCCCCAGTGAGCCTCATTATACTGCCCTTAAACGCATCATTCGATATGTTAAGGGCACCCTTGATTATGGATTACATATATACCCCTCCGCACCGATCAAATTGTTAGCCTACACGGATGCTAATTGGGCAGGCTGTCCGGACACACGACGCTCCACCTCAGGCTACTGCGTGTTTTTTGGGGATAATCTCATTTCATGGTCTGCCAAGAGGCAAGCCACATTGTCCCGTTCGAGTGCAGAAGCAGAGTATAGAGGAGTTGCAAATGTTGTTGCTGAGATCTGTTGGCTCCGAAACCTTCTTTTGGAGCTTCATTATCCCTTGCGTAAGGCGTATGTTGTATATTGTGATAACATATCCGCTATTTATTTATCTTATAATCCGGTTCAACATCAGCGGACCAAGCATATTGAGATAGATATACACTTTGTTCGTGAGAAGGTTGCTCTCGGTCATGTTAAAGTGTTACATGTGCCTTCCTCATATCAATACGCGGATATCTTCACGAAGGGCCTTCCTCGACAACTGTTCCTCGACTTCAAATCCAGTCTCAGCGTCCAGCTTCCTCCCGCTTCGACTGAGGGGGTGTATTAACGTGTATATAGAATCTCAATTCAATCCCACCACCATAATTAGAATATATCCCATATATTTTGTATATAGAATTATGGTAAGTAGAGGATTCATTATTGTACTAGGATTCTACATTGTACACTATATATAATTGTATTAATGAGAAAGCCTCCCCAAGAGAATTGATACAATCTCACATACTTTCCTACAAGTTTTATTATGGGCTATACTATGAATATTTCTATTTATTTATAAAGGAAGTGACATTCATAAATCAAATTAGAAAGACATATACTATTAATTAATGTACAAATTGCCCATTTTACAATAGTTTAAAGACCTCTATAATAATGGACTTCCAGTTAAAGTAAATAACATGAAAAAACATCGTAATTTATTAAAAATAAATAATTACGTCTCAATCCTAAACTAGTTGGATTAGCTGAATTTTTTTAATTATTATGAGACCATATTTTCATTTTAATAGTAAAAGATTAACAAAATGAAAAGGAATGCGTATAATAATACTACAACATAAACAGATTTGGATATTCGCTTCACACTAATCCTAATGTCGCGTTTCAACTTTGTAAATCTTTTTTTAGTTTAAAATATTCCCCCATAACTTGACGGCTTCTATAGGTTCGTCTATGTTTCTCCAAACGCGTCTCCTAGGTATGTTTCCAGTACTAGTGTCTACCGTGACTGGCTCTCCAGTTCTCTGGAAAGGGCTGGAACTTGAGGTACTAGCTCCGGCTTCCATCAACTCTTTCTGACTAAATACAGAGTCTGTCTCTAAGTTTGAGGTAGTCTCATTGTCTGAGTCTAGGTTGTGTATGGAGGAGAAATCTTAGTTTTTGCCTTTAGTACGGCACCCCATCCTTCAAAACTACCGTCTGTTTCGATTATTAGGTAGTCTTATGTGGTGATTCATGGAAAGACAAAGGGAATTTTTCAGACTTGGATCGAGGTAGTAGAATCTATTAAGGATATTAAAACCCCACTCTTCAAAGGTTTTAATGACTTTACAGAAGCCCTTGACTATGCCAGAGGAAACCTCCCTGTACTTCAAGCTATGTAAGTTTTTAAAAGTTTCCTTAGGTAGATATCTCCATATGTATATTATGTTTGGACTACCTTGCAGAAATGCAAGTTTTTGTTAATACAATGTTGTTATTTTTATCATGAATCTTGAAAGTTACTGTTATAATCTCCGCCATGAATGTCTGAAATTACGTAGAAAGCTTCAAATATAGCATGCCTACGCGCCGTTTATTTCTTGATCTAGTATATGGTTATCTCGACAAGCTCCGTTATGAACTCTATGGATTAACCCGTAAAATTCCCATTTTCAACGGTGGTTGATTATTGGCCTGTTGATGTCCGTGAAGGATCGTTGTGGCCGCTTTACGGGTGTGGTTAAAGATGAGTTACTTAGCGGGGTAAAGCTTAGAAGAAGAGATGAACGATCGAGAAAGAAATAGCAAATAGGTATACTGTACTAGAAGACTAAATAGTAACCAAAACATAAATGGCAGGGATGATAAATAGTAACCCAAGACTAGTGACTGGACAGAGTCCAGAAAGATAAAAAAAAAAAAAAAAAAAAAAAAAAAAAAAAAAAAAAAAATTTATGGAGATAGCTATCTAAACGACTTTAAAAGACAAATATAGCAAGAAGATATTACAGGAAGGGAGTACTGAGTAGGATTCACAACTTATTTTCAAATATAGCCTTTTAAAGTTGCTACTCTAAATTAGATTAATTTATACACTTTATGAGAAGTTCCTTTTACGCTAGACATATTAGATATATTGTTCATACAATTCATCAGCAAGCTAGAAAAAGACTTAAATATAAGAAGGCTTACTTAGCTTTACAAGAACTACACGAACTTTTAGAAAAAAGAAAGAAAGGATTTCTAGACATAAGTGATAAGAATAAAAGAACAATAGACGAAGTAATAGACGAAGTAATAGACTTTTTCACACAAAAAGTACAACCTCTTTTAATTGATTTGGATTATAACCAATTCTCTCGCGGTATATACGATAGAATAATAAGAGGAGACATAGACGTAATATTATCCAAAGATCTACGTTGGCACCTTGTAGGACTACAAAGTGACATACGTCACGCGAAGACCGGTTAGAATATCAAAGGTGGAAACTAAAACATAAAACTATATCTCTAGGTTAAGCGAGACAAGATAGATCATCTAAGTCACTTAGAATATTTAGATTTAAGAATAGAGACTCGACAGAAAATATAGAGTATTATCGACCATAGTATAATTAAGTGTAATTTCGGCATTAAAGAACATACGCTCCATAGCGAAGATAGACAACTTAATTCTATAGTAGACTTAATAATAAATTTAAGCGAAAAACTAAAGGTAGATAACAATAAATACTTAGATAGTCGCAAAGACTAGAACAATTACTAGTAAAACAAGAAAAACTGTTTAGCAAAACAGAAAAGAACCTAGATTACATAAATAGTACAACAAGTAGAAACTCACCTAAAAAAGACTTAGAGAAAATCTTTAAGGAAAATTTAATAGATTTAGAGCTAAAAATTAGCCAACGAATTTAGAATTAAAAAAGGATTTAGTAGAAAAATTACTTAAAATAGAAGAGTCGGTTAAGAATTTAAGGCTAGCTATTGTCTCATGAATATAGAGAGTATTCAAGAACAAGCCGCAAAAATATTAGAAAAATCGATACCGTTAGAAGACGACTATAAACATTACTTGCCGGTTCAAAAATCGACAAGATTCTAATACAACACGGTATAATAATAACAACTCTCTTAGTAGACTTACACGAAAAATTGACCTATTAACGAAAAGAGTACACAGGTTAGACGAACATATTTTTCAAAGTACTATAGATAGAGACAAAAGGAGTTTAGGAAAAGAAAAAGAATCTCGGGCTATAGATAACTTTGATAGAACAATTAAACAAAATAGAAATAACTCCACAAAAAGAAAAGATTAAAGTAATAAAGAAGTCACAAAAATGGACCTTCTTCCAGTTAGATCAAGAAGTGAAGGACCAAGACAAAGTTTCTCGGAAGACAGGATAGGGTCTAGCTTAATATCTAGAATTTTAAATAGGAGAACCCCAGAAGAAACAAATAGACAATTAGGAGAAGTCATCAATGTAGAACGAGACATAAGTATTTTCCAACAGAACCAACTAAATTTACTAAACCCCAGAACGCTCTACAATGCGGGAAGATTCACTTCTACTGCACAACTCTACAGACATTACGAGAAGAGCGGATATCCGTATTGGGTGGCCGACAAAAAATCTAAATTTAGTTAGTGAAGAATCCTTTAAACAAATTAGACATAACACCAGGACTCTCATGCACATGGGACTAATGGTAATAGGAATTAAAGGATTAACCAGAAAGAATCTCGGTAGTAAAGTCTTAGTAATGATATACGATGACGGATGGACGAGATATAAAAAAATCTATCATCGGAATGACTGAGATAGACATGACAGACAACGGAGGAATTTTTTATATAAGTCCAGACTTTTTAATGAACTTAAAAGAATTCGGAAAACATATAAAGATAGGTATCCAGACCAAAGGCTATGAAGAAATGCATAGCGGAAACAACCTACTTTTGTGTTTAGGTTTTTTAGGAAAAATGACTACTAATAGTAATACTAAGTTTAGAATAAAGATAAATGATGTAGTAGAGATAATGAGCAACAAGGGCATTAATTTAATCAAGCCCACTAAAATACAACATGAAGAGTATGCAGGATTAGAATGGAAATTAGATCAATTTTCCAAAAAAGAAAAGACTTTAACACCAGCTGCTCATTTAGAATACACAAATAGACATGGAGAAACTTCCATTAGATTCACAGATTACAGTTACTCTCCACAAATCCCATGCGAAGAAGAAAGTACAATAGATGAAGGAGAACTTAATCTAATGAATATAGAACTAATCCAAGAGGGTTATGAAGTAGACGTAGCCATAGAGAAAGCTCGCGACCTGAAAAAACAAAAGCCCAAAATGCTTTTTAGATGTAAGGGTTGCAAGTTAGATAATATGGAACTAGAAGAGACAATAGTACATTTTAAACTATGCGAACAAAGAACGATAACTTAGGTTATAAACAAGAAAAGATTATTCAAGAAAAGAATGACATGCTAGAAGAAATCTGGAAAGATTTCTCCTCCATACACAACCTAGACTCAGACAATGAGACTACCTCAAACTTAGAGACAGACTCTGTATTTAGTCAGAAAGAGTTGATGGAAGCCGGAGCTAGTACCTCAAGTTCCAGCCCTTTCCAGAGAACCGGAGAGCCAGTCACGGTAGACACTAGTACTGGAAACATACCTAGGAGACGCGTTTGGAGAAACATAGACGAACCTATAGAAGCCGTCAAACCTTCGGGGAAACGGATGCCTATAGAAGAAAATGTAGTACTCCAAGAAGGAGGAAACAGAGGAAAAATCCTCAACATAGCTGCCCACGACCCACAAAGGTGGAACTCGGTAATAGATATATGGAAGGGCATAGTAGTAGCAGACTATATACAAAGTTACATAGAAACAGACCCAGAAACTATGTATAAATACTTAGAGACCTTCCTTGGCGAATCAACAAAAGCCTTATGGGAAGCATATAAGACTACTTTTCCAGAAGAATTCGGAAAACATATAAAGATAGGGGTTTCCTCTTCTGTTTCACTTTTTAGTAAAGTGACAACTCTCAACGGATTTGTCTTGTCTTTACCGGCGACCGTTTGTACCGGACTAGCTGTACCTATACCTGTACAAGAGGTTTCTTAACATTCAGACGGGAATGTTCACCGGTCTCATCCATTTTTTGTGGAGTTGGAGAACTCTGCTGGGTACTTTGTTGAGTCTGTCTTAGAAGTAATTCTAGTTTAGTAGTCTTTTCTAAAAGGTATATGTTTTGGGTCTCGAGTTGTTCCTTTGTCTGATTAAGTCTCTTGAAGGATTCGGTCATTGCAGAGCAATGATCGCAAAAAATAATCTTGTCTGTGTCTTTCCCAATATTATATTGGGGTGTCTGAGCTGGGTTTTTTCTTAGTGCTGGGGAAAGATAGTAGTTTGGGCCAAGTATGCCTCTGGCATAGTCAAGGGCTTCTGTAAAGTCATTAAAACCTTTGAAGAGTGGGGTTTTAATATCCTTAATAGATTCTACTACCTCGATCCAAGTCTGAAAAATTCCCTTTGTCTTTCCATGAATCACCACATAAAACTTAAAACGTTTTTCAAGGTTCTTTTCATGAAAATAACAGCAAGTACTATTTAAAGTAGCCAAGAAATGGCTATTGTCTTTTCTTGAGTGGGAGATCCACAAATTGTCTACTAAACATTTTTGTTGTTTATCTAAAACAAAGTCTGGCAAAATTTTGAAAGTCATATTTGAAGGCGGATAAGAAATTAAATTATTTTTACCAAAAAACAGTCTCTCTATTGGGGGAGTCTCGAGGGCGATGTTGGCACTGAAATTCGGTTTCCCAACACAGATTGTCCGTAATTGTCTTTGGGTATGGCCGGGCCTTTCCCCTTGTCTTTATCCGTCTTTTTAGATGGGCCACTCATCTTTGCTTTGAGATAAAAATAACAAACAACATTAGTTTGGGCTTATCTTTATATTCTTTCTACTCTTATCGGTTGTTAAGGATAGTCTACTAAGCCGATCTGCTAGATTATTATCCTTACCCTTAATGTGTTCAAAAACTAGATTATATATTGAAATGGTGTCTAAAAAATTTAACCATCTACGCCTACTACTACTTTTGTCGTTTATTTTTCCGTGAAACTTTACAATGGCTTCACGATGCGTTCGACTAAAGTCTCGGTTTATTTAAAATATATATCCTAAAGGCATTTAAACCGTATATCACACTAGAATCTCGGCGTCTATGCTTGCTCATGTTGCCTTTTTCTTTGTATTTACCGCTTTGGTAAGCGCAAATACGTTCGTTGTCTTACTACTTTTGTATTTATTCGTCTTTGCCTTTAGTACGGCACCCCATCCTTCAAAACTACCGTCTGTTTCGATTATTAGGTAGTCTTTTTCAAGAGGCATGCTTAGGTCTGGGATGTTCTGTATTCTTTGTTTCAAGAGTTTCACAATCTTGGTGTCTTCAGTATTAAAACTCTTTTGACCTTTGGAACCTGTCTTGGAGTATAGTGGTCCCGCAATTTTACCTAGGTCTTTAATGAAATTTCTCGCGTAATTTAATATTCCTAAAAATTTTTGTAAGTCTTTGGTTTTGTCTAGTCTGTCGGGCATATCTAAAACCTTTTTAGCGATATGGGGCTGTAATTTTATCTTCCCTTCCCCTATCGTTACCCCTAAAAAGTCTATGTATTCTTTACATAAGACCATTTTCTTTTTACTAATAATTACGCCGTTATCTACGAATAATTTAAAGACGATCTGTAGATGTCCTAAATGTTCTATCATGTTATTGCTAAAAACTAGTATATCGTCTACATATACAATAGTAAATCTTTTATACTCCCCGAAAATTGTATCCATTTTCTTTTGGAAAATTGGGGGGCAGTTTTTAGTCCGAATGGCATAACTAACCACTCGAAATGTCCTTCGGGCGGTGTGAAGGCGATCCATTCTATACTTGTCTGATGCATTTTTACCTGCCAAGATGCTTCGACTTACAAATCGAACTTGCTAAAAATTGTCTTGCCTTGTATTCTATTTATTAATTCAGTCTTATCAGGCAATTTATAACCATTACTCCTGGTATTATCGTTAAGTCTTTTATAATTTATAACCATTCTAGATTTTCCGCGAACTTCTTCTGAATGGTTTCGTACTATGAAAGCTGCAGATCTATGTTTAGACGTAGATCTTCTAATGATTTCTAGGTTTGTTAGGTCTTTAATTTGTTCTTTAAAATCTTCTAAGTCTCTATTGGTAGATTCTATTGATGCGGTCTTAATTATATATTCTGGATTAATAATCTCCAATTCGCAAAGAATTTTGTTATTTTTCCAGTGTCTTAGAGGCTTTTCACCTATGATTTCTAATTTGTCTAAAATCTTAACAATCTCTTCTAGATCTTTCTGATTTTTTATTACTCCTATTTTATTTAAGCCGTCTTTAAAATTAACAAAATCTGTTTCTAATTCTATCAGAGTGTAATTCTTCTCTGAAACATAGTCTTCTAATATGCTATCGAATTCTAAATCTTCTATTATTAAATTGTTGTTGTTTTGACAGCAGTATTTTTCGCTACCGTCGCAATTCTTACAACAAGAGTCTTTATTTATTTTGTTTATGTCTGAGATCTGACTTACTTTAGTCTCCTGTTTTTGTGTTTGTACTGGAGAGTAAGTACATTTTTGTGTTTGTACTGGAGAGTAAGTACAGTCTTTTTGGAAAATAATTCCATCTCTGGTTATTGTACAGCTACCATTATTATAGAGCAAGAAATCTAAACCTAGAATAAAATCTGTATTAATATTTAAGTCTCGTACCAAAATTCTATTTATTTTGTAATTAGGACTATAAAATTTATTACAGGAATTTATGAAGCTTATTACTGCTCCAGGCAAGTAGTAGTTATAGAAATTATGAGTTCCGTCCATCTGCATTGCTGATGATGGTTTGTCTAGAGTTTTTATTAAACTCTCTGGAACAATCTTCTTGTTTATTATACTGCTAGTGCAGCCTGTGTCTACTAATGCCAACGTAGTTATTTCGTAGTTCTGGAGTCTAATTTTAGTTAAGAGTCTTAATGAACTAAACTTTTTATCTTCATTACAGATTAGGGTTTTATTCATTAATTCTGATGAATCTTCTAAAATATTCTCTTCTACTAGGGTTTCTACTTCTTTATCTTTAAAGTTTTTTTGTACCTCTATCAAATTTAGTCTGTTTTCTAATATATTGACTCTGGTTTCTAAGGTCATAATTCTTGTTGCCAGAGTTGGGTCTATAGCTGGGCTTTCTATAATTATTTCTTCCTTTCTAGGCCCAATAACTATTTTTAACTCTCTTTGCAGGCAAGCTATACAACCTTCCATGAAGCATTTTCTGCATTTGGCCCGCTTGCTTCTGCTAGGGAACCATTTACATATGCAACATGCATTACTGTCTAGCCCTTTATTCTTGTCGAATAAATGGTCACAGTCTAAATCTGTATTTACTAGATTATTAAGGTCTTGTATATTTAAATTTTCTATTCCTAGTTCGTTTATAAAACCATCTGCTTCTGAGTCTGATGAATCTATTATCGATCTTGGTCATTGTGTATACTAACTACTGAATATATGCTTTCGGTGTCTGACATATATTCGTCTACGCAAATTAAAGTCTCTTGAAAATCTTCGATTAATTGAGCATTCTTACTATTATTATTAAGTCTTTTGGGACAAGTGTTTGCTAGATGCTCAATGCTACCACATGTAAAACACTCTAATCTATTTTTATAGGTCCTATCGTCTCGATACTTTCTAATGTGTTTATTCTTGTCTAAATACGGTTTTCTAGCCGTAGATTTTCTAAGATAATATTTTTTCTTATCGTATTTATCAGTCTTATAGTTCTTTCTTTTATACTTCTTCCTCTTTTGAGGGTCTTTATCGTAACTCGGGTAGTGTATATCACACTCTTGCGAAACTTAGCTCATTTTGTTTAAGTCATTTCGAATCGGAGGTTCGTACACTTTTCTTGGAGTATCTCCATGATGTCTTGAATCTGTGTCCTATGGACCATTTGGCTGTAGGATTTTGAAGGATTCCATCTCGTTTACCCCATCTCTCTTCAATTTCTCTACCTAGCGCTCCAGGTAGTTTGTTGAAAAGTTTTCTCCCTAGTTCTTGATCAAAGGAATTTCCACTGATCGTGCAATAATAGAAAAAATCATTTAAAAACTTCTTAATGTATATCCAGCTTACTAATGCTCGGTTGTTCTAATTTTATTAGAGCATTTTTACGTAGAATTATTAGCCCGCATTGTTGGGGTCTTCACCGATAATAAGGGTATGAATCTTATTGGTGAAATTGTACGGGTTAGATCCCATACCTACCAACTGGCCGAATTCTTCTGGAAAAGTAGTCTTATATGCTTCCCATAAGGCTTTTGTTGATTCGCCAAGGAAGGTCTCTAAGTATTTATACATAGTTTCTGGGTCTGTTTCTATGTAACTTTGTATATAGTCTGCTACTACTATGCCCTTCCATATATCTATTACCGAGTTCCACCTTTGTGGGTCGTGGGCAGCTATGTTGAGGATTTTTCCTCTGTTTCCTCCTTCTTGGAGTACTACATTTTCTTCTATAGGCATCCGTTTCCCCGAAGGTTTGACGGCTTCTATAGGTTCGTCTATGTTTCTCCAAACGCGTCTCCTAGGTATGTTTCCAGTACTAGTGTCTACCGTGACTGGCTCTCCAGTTCTCTGGAAAGGGCTGGAACTTGAGGTACTAGCTCCGGCTTCCATCAACTCTTTCTGACTAAATACAGAGTCTGTCTCTAAGTTTGAGGTAGTCTCATTGTCTGAGTCTAGGTTGTGTATGGAGGAGAAATCTTTCCAGATTTCTTCTAGCATGTCATTCTTTTCTTGAATAATCTTTTCTTGTTTATAACCTAAGTTATCTGTTCTTTGTTCGCATAGTTTAAAATGTACTATTGTCTCTTCTAGTTCCATATTATCTAACTTGCAACCCTTACATCTAAAAAGCATTTTGGGCTTTTGTTTTTTCAGGTCGCGAGCTTTCTCTATGGCTACGTCTACTTCATAACCCTCTTGGATTAGTTCTATATTCATTAGATTAAGTTCTCCTTCATCTATTGTACTTTCTTCTTCGCATGGGATTTGCGGAGAGTAACTGTAATCTGTGAATCTAATGGAAGTTTCTCCATGTCTATTTGTGTATTCTAAATGAGCAGCTGGTGTTAAAGTCTTTTCTTTTTTGGAAAATTGATCTAATTTCCATTCTAATCCTGCATACTCTTCAGTTGTATTTTAGTGGGCTTGATTAAATTAATGCCCTTGTTGCTCATTAACTCTACTACATCATTTATCTTTATTCTAAACTTAGTATTACTATTAGTAGTCATTTTTCCTAAAAAACCTAAACACAAAAGTAGGTTGTTTCCGCTATGCATTTCTTCATAGCCTTTGGTCTGGATACCTATCTTTATATGTTTTCCGAATTCTTTTAAGTTCATTAATGAACTAAACTTTTTATCTTCATTACAGATTAGGGTTTTATTCATTAATTCTGATGAATCTTCTAAAATATTCTCTTCTACTAGGGTTTCTACTTCTTTATCTTTAAAGTTTTTTTGTACCTCTATCAAATTTAGTCTGTTTTCTAATATATTGACTCTGGTTTCTAAGGTCATAATTCTTGTTGCCAGAGTTGGGTCTATAGCTGGGCTTTCTATAATTTAAAGTTTTTTTGTACCTCTATCAAATTTAGTCTGTTTTCTAATATATTGACTCTGGTTTCTAAGGTCATAATTCTTGTTGCCAGAGTTGGGTCTATAGCTGGGCTTTCTATAATTATTTCTTCCTTTCTAGGCCCAATAACTATTTTTAACTCTCTTTGCAGGCAAGCGTTTTTAAAAGTTTCCTTAGGTAGATATCTCCATATGTATATTATGTTTGTACTACCTTGCAGAAATGCAAGTTTTTGTTAATACAATGTTGTTATTTTTATCATGAATCTTGAAAGTTACTGTTATAATCTCCGCCATGAATGTCCGAAATTACTTGTAGAAAGCTTCAAATATAGCATGCCTACGCGCTGTTTACTTCTTGATCTAGTATATGGTTATCTGACAAGCTCCGTTATGAACTCTATGGATTAACCTGTAAATTCCCATTTTCAACGGTGGTTGATTATTGGCCTGTTGATGTCCGCTGAAGGACTGTTGTGGCCGCTTTCTGGGTGTGGTTAAAGATGAGTTACTTAGCAGGGGTAAAGCTTAGAAGAAGAGATGAACGATCGAGAAAGAAATAGCAAATAGGTATACTGTACTAGAAGACTAAATAGTAACCAAAACATAAATGGCAGGGATGATAAATAGTAACCCAAGACTAGTGACTGGACGAGTCCGAAAAGATAAAAAAAAAAAAAAAAAAAAAAAAAAAAAAAAAAAAAAATTTATGGAGATAGCTATCTAAACGACTTTAAAAGACAAATATAGCAAGAAGATATTACAGGAAGGGAGTACTGAGTAGGATTCACAACTTATTTTCAACCCCTCCAAATTGAAATACTATTTATCTAAGACCCCTTTTTATATTGGTATCAGAGCGAGAAAAATCTTGATTGGACTCGCAAGAACACTTGTTAACTCGAATTTGTTCCTTTTAAAGTTGCTACTCTAAATTAGATTAATTTATACACTTTATGAGAAGTTCCTTTTACGCTAGACATATTAGATATATTGTTCATACAATTCATCGACAAGCTAGAAAAAGACTTAAATATAAGAAGGCTTACTTAGCTTTACAAGAACTACACGAACTTTTAGAAAAAAGAAAGAAAGGATTTCTAGACATAAGTGATAAGAATAAAAGAACAATAGACGAAGTAATAGACGAAGTAATAGACTTTTTCACACAAAAAGTACAACCTCTTTTAATTGATTTGGATTATAACCAATTCTCTGCCAGTATATACGATAGAATAATAAGAGGAGACATAGACGTAATATTATCCAAAGATCTACGTTGGCACCTTGTAGGACTACAAAGTGACATACGTCACGCGAAAGACTCGGTTAGAATATCAAAGGTGGAAACTAAAACATAAAACTATATCTCTAGGTTAAGCGACAAGATAGATCATCTAAGTCACTTAGAATATTTAGATTTAAGAATAGAGACCGACGAAAAATATAGAGTATTATCGACCATAGTATAATTAAGTGTAATTTCGGCATTAAAGAACATACGCTCCATAGCGAAGATAGACAACTTAATTCTATAGTAGACTTAATAATAAATTTAAGCGAAAAACTAAAGGTAGATAACAATAAATACTTAGATAGTCGGCAAAGACTAGAACAATTACTAGTAAAACAAGAAAAACTGTTTAGCAAAACAGAAAAGAACCTAGATTACATAAATAGTACAACAAGTAGAAACTCACCTAAAAAAGACTTAGAGAAAATCTTTAAGGAAAATTTAATAGATTTAGAGCTAAAAATTAGCCAACGAAATTTAGAATTAAAAAAGGATTTAGTAGAAAAATTACTTAAAATAGAAGAGTCGGTTAAGAATTTAAGGCTAGCTATTGTCTCATGAATATAGAGAGTATTCAAGAACAAGCCGCAAAAATATTAGAAAAATCGATACCGTTAGAAGACGACTATAAACATTACTTGCCGCTCAAAAATCGACAAGATTCTAATACAACACGGTATAATAATAACAACTCTCTTAGTAGACTTACACGAAAAATTGACCTATTAACGAAAAGAGTACACGGGTTAGACGAACATATTTTTCAAAGTACTATAGATAGAGACAAAAGGAGTTTAGGAAAAGAAAAAGAATCTCGGGCTATAGATAACTTTGATAGAACAATTAAACAAAATAGAAATAACTCCACAAAAAGAAAAGATTAAAGTAATAAAGAAGTCACAAAAATGGACCTTCTTCCGGTTAGATCAAGAAGTGAAGGACCAAGACAAAGTTTCTCGGAAGACAGGATAGGGTCTAGCTTAATATCTAGAATTTTAAATAGGAGAACCCCGAAAGAAACAAATAGACAATTAGGAGAAGTCATCAATGTAGAACGAGACATAAGTATTTTCCAACAGAACCAACTAAACTTACTAAACCCCGAACGCTCTACAATGCGGGAAGATTCACTTCTCTTGCACAACTCTACGGACATTACGAGAGAAGAGCGGATATCCGTATTGGGTGGCCGGACAAAAAATCTAAATTTAGTTAGTGAAGAATCCTTTAACCAAATTAGACATAACACCGGGACTCTCATGCACATGGGACTAATGGTAATAGGAATTAAAGGATTAACCGAAAGAATCTCGGTAGTAAAGTCTTAGTAATGATATACGATGACGGATGGACGGATATAAAAAAATCTATCATCGGAATGACCGAGATAGACATGACGGACAACGGAGGAATTTTTTATATAAGTCCGGACTTTTTAATGAACTTAAAAGAATTCGGAAAACATATAAAGATAGGTATCCAGACCAAAGGCTATGAAGAAATGCATAGCGGAAACAACCTACTTTTGTGTTTAGGTTTTTTAGGAAAAATGACTACTAATAGTAATACTAAGTTTAGAATAAAGATAAATGATGTAGTAGAGTTAATGAGCAACAAGGGCATTAATTTAATCAAGCCCACTAAAATACAAACTTTGAAGAGTATGCGGGATTAGAATGGAAATTAGATCAATTTTCCAAAAAAGAAAAGACTTTAACACCAGCTGCTCATTTAGAATACACAAATAGACATGGAGAAACTTCCATTAGATTCACAGATTACAGTTACTCTCCGCAAATCCCATGCGAAGAAGAAAGTACAATAGATGAAGGAGAACTTAATCTAATGAATATAGAACTAATCCAAGAGGGTTATGAAGTAGACGTAGCCATAGAGAAAGCTCGCGACTGAAAAAACAAAAGCCCAAAATGCTTTTTAGATGTAAGGGTTGCAAGTTAGATAATATGGAACTAGAAGAGACAATAGTACATTTTAAACTATGCGAACAAAGAAATAACTTAGGTTATAAACAAGAAAAGATTATTCAAGAAAAGAATGACATGCTAGAAGAAATCGGAAAGATTTCTCCTCCATACACAACCTAGACTCGGACAATGAGACTACCTCAAACTTAGAGACGGACTCGTATTTAGTCGAAAGAGTTGATGGAAGCCGGAGCTAGTACCTCAAGTTCCGGCCCTTTCCGGAGAACTGGAGAGCCGATCACGGTAGACACTAGTACTTTGGAAACATACCTAGGAGACGCGTTTGGAGAAACATAGACGAACCTATAGAAGCCGTCAAACCTTCGGGGAAACGGATGCCTATAGAAGAAAATGTAGTACTCCAAGAAGGAGGAAACGAGAGGAAAAATCCTCAACATAGGCGCCCACGACCCACAAAGGTGGAACTCGGTAATAGATATATGGAAGGGCATAGTAGTAGCAGACTATATACAAAGTTACATAGAAACGGACCCGAAACTATGTATAAATACTTAGAGACCTTCCTTGGCGAATCAACAAAAGCCTTATGGGAAGCATATAAGACTACTTTTCCAGAAGAATTCGGCCAGTTGGTAGGTATGGGATCTAACCCGTACAATTTCACCAATAAGATTCATACCCTTATTACTGGTGAAGACCCCAACAATGCGGGCTAATAATTCTACGAGAAAAATGCTCTAATAAAATTAGAACAACCGAGCATTAGTAATTGGATATACATTAAGAAGTTTTTAAATGATTTTTTCTATTATTGCACGATCAGTGGAAATTCCTTTGATCAAGAACTAGGGAGAAAACTTTTCAACAAACTACCTGGAGCGCTAGGTAGAGAAATTGAAGAGAGATGGGGTAAACGAGATGGAATCCTTCAAAATCCTACACCAAATGGTCCATAGGACACGATTCAAGACATCATGGAGATACTCCAAGAAAAGTGTACGAACCTCCGTTTCGAAACGACTTAAACAAAATGAGCTAAGTTTCGCAAGAGTGTGATATACACTACCCGAGTTACGATAAAGACCCTCAAAAGAGGAAGAAGTATAAAAGAAAGAACTATAAGACGATAAATACGATAAGAAAAAATATTATCTTAGAAAATCTACGGCTAGAAAACCGTATTTAGACAAGAATAAACACATTAGAAAGTATCGAGACGATAGGACCTATAAAAATAGATTAGAGTGTTTTACATGTGGTAGCATTGAGCATCTAGCAAACACTTGTCCCAAAAGACTTAATAATAATAGTAAGAATGCTCAATTAATCGAAGATTTTCAAGAGACTTTAATTTGCGTAGACGAATATATGTCGGACACCGAAAGCATATATTCGGTAGTTAGTATACACAATGACCAAGATCGGATAATAGATTCATCGGACTCGAAAGCGAGATGGTTTTATAAACGAACTAGGAATAGAAAATTTAAATATACAAGACCTTAATAATCTAGTAAATACGATTTAGACGTGACCATTTATTCGACAAGAATAAAGGGCTAGACGATAATGCATGTTGCATATGTAAATGGTTCCCTAGCGAGAAGCAAGCGGGCCAAATGCGAGAAAATGCTTCATGGAAGGTTGTATAGCTTGCACGCAAAGAGAGTTAAAAATAGTTATTGGGCCTAGAAAGGAAGAAATAATTATAGAAAGCCCGACTATAGACCCAACTCGGCAACAAGAATTATGACCTTAGAAACCGAGTCAATATATTAGAAAACAGACTAAATTTGATAGAGGTACAAAAAAACTTTAAAGATAAAGAAGTAGAAACCCTAGTAGAAGAGAATATTTTAGAAGATTCATCGAATTAATGAATAAAACCCTAATCACGTAATGAAGATAAAAAGTTTAGTTCATTAAGACTCTTAACTAAAATTAGACTCCAGAACTACGAAATAACTACGTTGGCATTAGTAGACACAGGCTGCACTAGCAGTATAATAAACAAGAAGATTGTTCCAGAGAGTTTAATAAAAACTCTAGACAAACCATCATCAGCAATGCAGATGGACGGAACTCATAATTTCTATAACTACTACTTGCCTGGAGCAGTAATAAGCTTCATAAATTCCTGTAATAAATTTTATAGTCCTAATTACAAAATAAATAGAATTTTGGTACGAGACTTAAATATTAATACAGATTTTATTCTAGGTTTAGATTTCTTGCTCTATAATAATGGTAGCTGTACAATAACCAGAGATGGAATTATTTTCCAAAAAGACTGTACTTACTCTCCAGTACAAACACAAAAACAGGAGACTAAAGTAAGTCAGATCTCAGACATAAATAAAGACTCTTGTTGTAAGAATTGCGACGGTAGCGAAAAATACTGCTGTCAAAACAACAACAATTTAATAATAGAAGATTTAGAATTCGATAGCATATTAGAAGACTATGTTTCAGAGAAGAATTACACTCGATAGAATTAGAAACGATTTTGTTAATTTTAAAGACGGCTTAAATAAAATAGGAGTAATAAAAAATCAGAAAGATCTAGAAGAGATTGTTAAGATTTTAGACAAATTAGAAATCATAGGTGAAAAGCCTCTAAGACACTGGAAAAATAACAAAATTCTTTGCGAATTAGAGATTATTAATCCAGAATATATAATTAAGACCGCATCAATAGAATCTACCAATAGAGACTTAGAAGATTTTAAAGAACAAATTAAAGACCTAACAAACCTAGAAATCATTAGAAGATCTACGTCTAAACATAGATCTGCGGCTTTCATAGTACGAAACCATTCGAAGAAGTTCGCGGAAAATCTAGAATGGTTATAAATTATAAAAGACTTAACGATAATACCAGGAGTAATGGTTATAAATTGCACGATAAGACCGAATTAATAAATAGAATACAAGGCAAGACAATTTTTAGCAAGTTCGACCGTAAGTCGGCTACTTGGCGAGGTAAAAATGCATCCGGACGGTATAGAATGGATCGCCTTCACACGCCCGAAGGACATTTCGAGTGGTTAGTTATGCCATTCGGACTAAAAACTGCCCCCCCAATTTTCCAAAAGAAAATGGATACAATTTTCGGGGAGTATAAAAGATTTACTATTGTATATGTAGACGATATACTAGTTTTTAGCAATAACATGATAGAACATTTAGGACATCTACGATGTCTTTAAATTATTCGTAGACAACGGCGTAATTATTAGTAAAAAGAAAATGGTCTTATGTAAAGAATACATAGACTTTTTAGGGGTAACGATAGGGGAAGGGAAGATAAAATTACAGCCCCATATCGCTAAAAAGGTTTTAGATATGCCCGACAGACTAGACAAAACCAAAGACTTACAAAAATTTTTAGGAATATTAAATTACGCGAGAAATTTCATTAAAGACCTAGGTAAAATTGCGGGACCACTATACTCCAAGACAGTTCCAAAGGTCAAAAGAGTTTTAATACCGAAGACACCAAGATTGTGAAACTCTTGAAACAAAGAATACGAACATCCCGACCTAAGCATGCCTCTTGAAAAAGACTACCTAATAATAGAAACAGACGGTAGTTTTGAAGGATGGGGTGCCGTACTAAAGGCAAAGACGAATAAATACAGTAGTAAGACAACAGAACGTATTTGCGCTTACCAAAGCGGTAAATACAAAGAAAAAGGCAACATGAGCAGCATAGACGCTGAGATTCTAGCATGTGATATACGGTTTAAATGCCTTTAGGATATATATTTTAAATAAACCGAGACTTTAGTCGAACATTTGTGAAGCCATTGTAAAGTTTCACGGAAAAATAAACGACAAAAGTAGTAGTAGGCGTAGATGGTTAAATTTTTTAGACACCATTTCAATATATAATCTAGTTTTTGAACACATTAAGGGTAAGGATAATAATCTAGCAGATCGACTTAGTAGACTATCCTTAACAACGATAAGAGTAGAAAGAATATAAAGATAAGCCCAAACTAATGTTGTTTGTTATTTTTATCTCGAAGATGAGTGGCCCATCTAAAAAGACGGATAAAGACAAGAGGGAAAGGCCCGGCCATACCCAAAGACAATTACGGACAATCTGTGTTGGGAAACCTGAATTTCGAGGCCAACATCGACCCTCGAGACTCCCCCAATAGAGAGACTTTTTTTGGTAAAAATAATTTAATTTCTTATCGGCCTTCAAATATGACTTTCAAAATTTTGCCGACTTTGTTTTAGATAAACAACAAAAATGTTTAGTAGACAATTTGTGGATCTCCCACTCAAGAAAAGACAATAGCCATTTCTTGGCTACTTTAAATAGTACTTGCTTTGTTATTTTCATGAAAAGAACCTTGAAAAACGTTTTAAGTTTTATGTGGTGATTCATGGAAAGACAAAGGGAATTTTTCAGACTTGGATCGAGGTAGTAGAATCTATTAAGGATATTAAAACCCCACTCTTCAAAGGTTTTAATGACTTTACAGAAGCCCTTGACTATGCCGGAGGCATACTTGGCCCAAACTACTATCTTTCCCCGGCAAAGACTAAGAAAAAACCCGGCTCGGACACCCCAATATAATATTGGGAAAGACACGAACAAGATTATTTTTTGCGATCATTGCTCGCAATGACCGAATCCTTCAAGAGACTTAATCGACAAAGGAACAACTCGAGACCCAAAACATATACCTTTTAGAAAAGACTACTAAACTAGAATTACTTCTAAGACAGACTCAACAAAGTACCCAGCAGAGTTCTCCAACTCCACAAAAAATGGATGAGACCGGTGAACATTCCCGTCTGAATGTTAAGAAACCTACTGTACCAGGTATAGGTACAGCTAGTCCGGTACAAACGGTCGCCGGTAAAGACAAGACAAATCCGTTGAGAGTTGTCACTTTACTAAAAAGTGAAACAGAAGAGGAAACCCCTCTTAAGACTAGACGTAAGCTGCCCCGAACTATAACTGGATCAACTTCCCGAGCAAGGAGCAGAGTAATAAGACCCCAGAATAATATTGAACAGATAATAAAAAGCACTTTGGAAAGCATTTTCAAAGAACAGATCAGACCAACGATGCAAGATAAACACGAGAACCCGGTAACTATAACCCCGGAGATTAACAGTGGAATAATATCTGGACAGAACAATGATAACATAGACCACGTGTCTGAAACTAGTTCAGAAAACGAAAATGAATTAATTCAAGAAGGCCAGGATCCAAACGAAGACGATGATTCCGGCATGAGTTTTGATTCAATAGCACTGCACAACCTGGACACGTAGACAAACAAATATCAGAGACAGTAGAGATATTTTGTAAAGCAGGCAGACAAGAGAAGACAAAGCGGCGTTGAAAAAATCAAGATGACTTTTTCAAAAGCGGATGCCACACAATGAAAAACGACAAGAAAAGAGACAAATTTTTCAAAAGTTAAAGCGACGATGGGGCCCGCAGCGCACCCGGCAGCAACTTTTAAAGATTCTTTTTTCAAGTTGAAATCCGCAGTTGAAGTCCGCCAAGACTCTATAAATACCAGACTCAATCTCTGAAGACACACACAGAGACACACACAGAGAGAAAACAACAGAGAAGCGTGAAGACTTAGACTCCCTCTAAAATCCCTCTCCCCATATTTCTTTAGTTACTATACCCTCACTTGTAAAAATCCCATGTAAGGTAATCAAACGGTGGTACACTATTTCCCCGTAGCAGGCGTACTACCCCGGGACTCCCGAAAGGGAAACCTCCCTGTACTTCAAGCTATGTAAGTTTTTAAAAGTTTCCTTAGGTAGATATCTCCATATGTATATTATGTTTGTACTACCTTGCAGAAATGCAAGTTTTTGTTAATACAATGTTGTTATTTTTATCATGAATCTTGAAAGTTCTTTTATAATCTCCGCCATGAATGTCCGAAATTACGTAGAAAGCTTCAAATATAGCATGCCTACGCGCCGTTTTTACTTCTTGATCTAGTATATGGTTATCTGACAAGCTCCGTTATGAACTCTATGGATTAACCTGTAAATTCCCATTTTCAACGGTGGTTGATTATTGGCCTGTTGATGTCCGCTGAAGGACTGTTGTGGCCGCTTTCTGGGTGTGGTTAAAGATGAGTTACTTAGCAGGGGTAAAGCTTAGAAGAAGAGATGAACGATCGAGAAAGAAATAGCAAATAGGTATACTGTACTAGAAGACTAAATAGTAACCAAAACATAAATGGCAGGGATGATAAATAGTAACCCAAGACTAGTGACTGGACAGAGTCCAGAAAGATAAAAAAAAAAAAAAAAAAAAAAAAAAAAAAAAAAAAAAAATTTTTATGGAGATAGCTATCTAAACGACTTTAAAAGACAAATATAGCAAGAAGATATTACAGGAAGGGAGTACTGAGTAGGATTCACAACTTATTTTCAACCCCTCCAAATTGAAATACTATTTATCTAAGACCCCTTTTTAGACTCCCTCTAAAATCCCTCTCCCCATATTTCTTTAGTTACTATACCCTCACTTGTAAAAATCCCATGTAAGGTAATCAAACGGTGGTACACTATTTCCCCGTAGCAGGCGTACTACCCCGGGACTCCCGAAAGGGAAACCTCCCTGTACTTCAAAGCTATGTAAGTTTTTAAAAGTTTCCTTAGGTAGATATCTCCATATGTATATTATGTTTGTACTACCTTGCAGAAATGCAAGTTTTTGTTAATACAATGTTGTTATTTTTATCATGAATCTTGAAAGTTACTGTTATAATCTCCGCCATGAATGTCTGAAATTACTGTAGAAAGCTTCAAATATAGCATGCCTACGCGCTGTTTACTTCTTGATCTAGTATATGGTTATCTGACAAGCTCCGTTATGAACTCTATGAATTAACCTGTAAATTCCCATTTTCAACGGTGGTTGATTATTGGCTGTTTGATGTCCGTGAAGGATTTGTTGTGGCCGCTTTACGGGTGTGGTTAAAGATGAGTTACTTAGCAGGGGTAAAGCTTAGAAGAAGAGATGAACGATCGAGAAAGAAATAGCAAATAGGTATACTGTACTAGAAGACTAAATAGTAACCAAAACATAAATGGCAGGGATGATAAATAGTAACCCAAGACTAGTGACTGGACAGAGTCCAGAAAGATTAAAAAAAAAAAAAAAAAAAAAAAAAAAAAAAAAATTTTATGGAGATAGCTATCTAAACGACTTTAAAAGACAAATATAGCAAGAAGATATTACAGGAAGGGAGTACTGAGTAGGATTCACAACTTATTTTCAACCCCTCCAAATTGAAATACTATTTATCTAAGACCCCTTTTTATATTGGTATCAGAGCGAGAAAAATCTTGATTGGACTCGCAAGAACACTGTTAACTCAGACTGTTCCTTTTAAAGTTGCTACTCTAAATTAGATTAATTTATACACTTTATGAGAAGTTCCTTTTACGCTAGACATATTAGATATATTGTTCATACAATTCATCAGCAAGCTAGAAAAAGACTTAAATATAAGAAGGCTTACTTAGCTTTACAAGAACTACACGAACTTTTAGAAAAAAGAAAGAAAGGATTTCTAGACATAAGTGATAAGAATAAAAGAACAATAGACGAAGTAATAGACGAAGTAATAGACTTTTTCACACAAAAAGTACAACCTCTTTTAATTGATTTGGATTATAACCAATTCTCTGCCAGTATATACGATAGAATAATAAGAGGAGACATAGACGTAATATTATCCAAAGATCTACGTTGGCACCTTGTAGGACTACAAAGTGACATACGTCACGCAGAAGACTGGTTAGAATATCAAAGGTGGAAACTAAAACATAAAACTATATCTCTAGGTTAAGCGGACAAGATAGATCATCTAAGTCACTTAGAATATTTAGATTTAAGAATAGAGACTGACAGAAAATATAGAGTATTATCTGACCATAGTATAATTAAGTGTAATTTCGGCATTAAAGAACATACGCTCCATAGCGAAGATAGACAACTTAATTCTATAGTAGACTTAATAATAAATTTAAGCGAAAAACTAAAGGTAGATAACAATAAATACTTAGATAGTCAGCAAAGACTAGAACAATTACTAGTAAAACAAGAAAAACTGTTTAGCAAAACAGAAAAGAACCTAGATTACATAAATAGTACAACAAGTAGAAACTCACCTAAAAAAGACTTAGAGAAAATCTTTAAGGAAAATTTAATAGATTTAGAGCTAAAAATTAGCCAACGAAATTTAGAATTAAAAAAGGATTTAGTAGAAAAATTACTTAAAATAGAAGAGTCGGTTAAGAATTTAAGGCTAGCTATTGTCTCATGAATATAGAGAGTATTCAAGAACAAGCCGCAAAAATATTAGAAAAATCGATACCGTTAGAAGACGACTATAAACATTACTTGCCGAGTTCAAAAATCGACAAGATTCTAATACAACACGGTATAATAATAACAACTCTCTTAGTAGACTTACACAGAAAAATTGACCTATTAACAGAAAGAGTACACAGGTTAGACGAACATATTTTTCAAAGTACTATAGATAGAGACAAAAGGAGTTTAGGAAAAGAAAAAGAATCTCAGGCTATAGATAACCTGATAGAACAATTAAACAAAATAGAAATAACTCCACAAAAAGAAAAGATTAAAGTAATAAAGAAGTCACAAAAATGGACCTTCTTCCAGTTAGATCAAGAAGTGAAGGACCAAGACAAAGTTTCTCGGAAGACAGGATAGGGTCTAGCTTAATATCTAGAATTTTAAATAGGAGAACCCCAGAAGAAACAAATAGACAATTAGGAGAAGTCATCAATGTAGAACGAGACATAAGTATTTTCCAACAGAACCAACTAAACTTACTAAACCCCAGAACGCTCTACAATGCGGGAAGATTCACTTCTACTGCACAACTCTACAGACATTACAGAGAAGAGCAGATATCTGTATTGGGTGGCCAGACAAAAAATCTAAATTTAGTTAGTGAAGAATCCTTTAACCAAATTAGACATAACACCAGGACTCTCATGCACATGGGACTAATGGTAATAGGAATTAAAGGATTAACCAGAAAGAATCTCGGTAGTAAAGTCTTAGTAATGATATACGATGACAGATGGACAGATATAAAAAAATCTATCATCGGAATGACCGAGATAGACATGACGACAACGGAGGAATTTTTTATATAAGTCCAGACTTTTTAATGAACTTAAAAGAATTCGGAAAACATATAAAGATAGGTATCCAGACCAAAGGCTATGAAGAAATGCATAGCGGAAACAACCTACTTTTGTGTTTAGGTTTTTTAGGAAAAATGACTACTAATAGTAATACTAAGTTTAGAATAAAGATAAATGATGTAGTAGAGATAATGAGCAACAAGGGCATTAATTTAATCAAGCCCACTAAAATACAGCCTGAAGAGTATGCAGGATTAGAATGGAAATTAGATCAATTTTCCAAAAAAGAAAAGACTTTAACACCAGCTGCTCATTTAGAATACACAAATAGACATGGAGAAACTTCCATTAGATTCACAGATTACAGTTACTCTCCCCAAATCCCATGCGAAGAAGAAAGTACAATAGATGAAGGAGAACTTAATCTAATGAATATAGAACTAATCCAAGAGGGTTATGAAGTAGACGTAGCCATAGAGAAAGCTCGCGACCTGAAAAAACAAAAGCCCAAAATGCTTTTTAGATGTAAGGGTTGCAAGTTAGATAATATGGAACTAGAAGAGACAATAGTACATTTTAAACTATGCGAACAAAGAACAGATAACTTAGGTTATAAACAAGAAAAGATTATTCAAGAAAAGAATGACATGCTAGAAGAAATCTGGAAAGATTTCTCCTCCATACACAACCTAGACTCAGACAATGAGACTACCTCAAACTTAGAGACAGACTCTGTATTTAGTCAGAAAGAGTTGATGGAAGCCGGAGCTAGTACCTCAAGTTCCGCCCTTTCCGAGAACTGGAGAGCCGATCACGGTAGACACTAGTACTTGGAAACATACCTAGGAGACGCGTTTGGAGAAACATAGACGAACCTATAGAAGCCGTCAAACCTTCGGGGAAACGGATGCCTATAGAAGAAAATGTAGTACTCCAAGAAGGAGGAAACAGAGGAAAAATCCTCAACATAGCTGCCCACGACCCACAAAGGTGGAACTCGGTAATAGATATATGGAAGGGCATAGTAGTAGCAGACTATATACAAAGTTACATAGAAACAGACCCAGAAACTATGTATAAATACTTAGAGACCTTCCTTGGCGAATCAACAAAAGCCTTATGGGAAGCATATAAGACTACTTTTCCAGAAGAATTCGGCCAGTTGGTAAGTATGGGATCTAACCCGTACAATTTCACCAATAAGATTCATACCCTTATTACTTGGTGAAGACCCCAACAGCGGGCTAATAATTCTACAGAAAAATGCTCTAATAAAATTAGAACAACTGAGCATTAGTAACTGGATATACATTAAGAAGTTTTTAAATGATTTTTTCTATTATTGCACGATCAGTGGAAATTCCTTTGATCAAGAACTAGGGAGAAAACTTTTCAACAAACTACCTGGAGCGCTAGGTAGAGAAATTGAAGAGAGATGGGGTAAACGAGATGGAATCCTTCAAAATCCTACAGCCAAATGGTCCATAGGACACAGGATTCAGCACATCATGGAGATACTCCAAGAAAAGTGTACGAACCTCCAGATTCAGAAACAGCTTAAACAAAATGAGCTAAGTTTCTGCAAGAGTGTGATATACACTACCCAGAGTTACGATAAAGACCCTCAAAAGAGGAAGAAGTATAAAAGAAAGAACTATAAGACTGATAAATACGATAAGAAAAAATATTATCTTAGAAAATCTACGGCTAGAAAACCGTATTTAGACAAGAATAAACACATTAGAAAGTATCGAGACGATAGGACCTATAAAAATAGATTAGAGTGTTTTACATGTGGTAGCATTGAGCATCTAGCAAACACTTGTCCCAAAAGACTTAATAATAATAGTAAGAATGCTCAATTAATCGAAGATTTTCAAGAGACTTTAATTTGCGTAGACGAATATATGTCAGACACCGAAAGCATATATTCAGTAGTTAGTATACACAATGACCAAGATCAGATAATAGATTCATCAGACTCAGAAGCAGATGGTTTTATAAACGAACTAGGAATAGAAAATTTAAATATACAAGACCTTAATAATCTAGTAAATACGATTTAGACTGTGACCATTTATTCGACAAGAATAAAGGGCTAGACAGTAATGCATGTTGCATATGTAAATGGTTCCCTAGCAGAAGCAAGCGGGCCAAATGCAGAAAATGCTTCATGGAAGGTTGTATAGCTTGCCTGCAAAGAGAGTTAAAAATAGTTATTGGGCCTAGAAAGGAAGAAATAATTATAGAAAGCCCAGCTATAGACCCAACTCTGGCAACAAGAATTATGACCTTAGAAACCAGAGTCAATATATTAGAAAACAGACTAAATTTGATAGAGGTACAAAAAAACTTTAAAGATAAAGAAGTAGAAACCCTAGTAGAAGAGAATATTTTAGAAGATTCATCAGAATTAATGAATAAAACCCTAATCTGTAATGAAGATAAAAAGTTTAGTTCATTAAGACTCTTAACTAAAATTAGACTCCAGAACTACGAAATAACTACGTTGGCATTAGTAGACACAGGCTGCACTAGCAGTATAATAAACAAGAAGATTGTTCCAGAGAGTTTAATAAAAACTCTAGACAAACCATCATCAGCAATGCAGATGGACGGAACTCATAATTTCTATAACTACTACTTGCCTGGAGCAGTAATAAGCTTCATAAATTCCTGTAATAAATTTTATAGTCCTAATTACAAAATAAATAGAATTTTGGTACGAGACTTAAATATTAATACAGATTTTATTCTAGGTTTAGATTTCTTGCTCTATAATAATGGTAGTCATGTACAATAACCAGAGATGGAATTATTTTCCAAAAAGACTGTACTTACTCTCCAGTACAAACACAAAAACAGGAGACTAAAGTAAGTCAGATCTCAGACATAAACAAAATAAATAAAGACTCTTGTTGTAAGAATTGCGACGGTAGCGAAAAATACTGCTGTCAAAACAACAACAATTTAATAATAGAAGATTTAGAATTCGATAGCATATTAGAAGACTATGTTTCAGAGAAGAATTACACTCTGATAGAATTAGAAACAGATTTTGTTAATTTTAAAGACGGCTTAAATAAAATAGGAGTAATAAAAAATCAGAAAGATCTAGAAGAGATTGTTAAGATTTTAGACAAATTAGAAATCATAGGTGAAAAGCCTCTAAGACACCGGAAAAATAACAAAATTCTTTGCGAATTGGAGATTATTAATCCGAGAATATATAATTAAGACCGCATCAATAGAATCTACCAATAGAGACTTAGAAGATTTTAAAGAACAAATTAAAGACCTAACAAACCTAGAAATCATTAGAAGATCTACGTCTAAACATAGATCTGCAGCTTTCATAGTACGAAACCATTCAGAAGAAGTTCGCGGAAAATCTAGAATGGTTATAAATTATAAAAGACTTAACGATAATACCAGGAGTAATGGTTATAAATTGCCTGATAAGACTGAATTAATAAATAGAATACAAGGCAAGACAATTTTTAGCAAGTTCGACTGTAAGTCGGGCTCTTGGCGAGTAAAAATGCATCCAGACAGTATAGAATGGACTGCCTTCACCTGCCCAGAAGGACATTTCGAGTGGTTAGTTATGCCATTCGGACTAAAAACTGCCCCCCCAATTTTCCAAAAGAAAATGGATACAATTTTCGGGGAGTATAAAAGATTTACTATTGTATATGTAGACGATATACTAGTTTTTAGCAATAACATGATAGAACATTTAGGACATCTACAGACTGTCTTTAAATTATTCGTAGATAACGGCGTAATTATTAGTAAAAAGAAAATGGTCTTATGTAAAGAATACATAGACTTTTTAGGGGTAACGATAGGGGAAGGGAAGATAAAATTACAGCCCCATATCGCTAAAAAGGTTTTAGATATGCCCGACAGACTAGACAAAACCAAAGACTTACAAAAATTTTTAGGAATATTAAATTACGCGAGAAATTTCATTAAAGACCTAGGTAAAATTGCGGGACCACTATACTCCAAGACAGGTTCCAAAGGTCAAAAGAGTTTTAATACTGAAGACACCAAGATTGTGAAACTCTTGAAACAAAGAATACAGAACATCCCAGACCTAAGCATGCCTCTTGAAAAAGACTACCTAATAATCGAAACGGACGGTAGTTTTGAAGGATGGGGTGCCGTACTAAAGGCAAAGACGAATAAATACAGTAGTAAGACAACAGAACGTATTTGCGCTTACCAAAGCGGTAAATACAAAGAAAAAGGCAACATGAGCAAGATAGACGCCGAGATTCTAGCCGTGATATACGGTTTAAATGCCTTTAGGATATATATTTTAAATAAACCAGAGACTTTAGTCAGAACAGACTGTGAAGCCATTGTAAAGTTTCACGGAAAAATAAACGACAAAAGTAGTAGTAGGCGTAGATGGTTAAATTTTTTAGACACCATTTCAATATATAATCTAGTTTTTGAACACATTAAGGGTAAGGATAATAATCTAGCAGATCAGCTTAGTAGACTATCCTTAACAACTGATAAGAGTAGAAAGAATATAAAGATAAGCCCAAACTAATGTTGTTTGTTATTTTTATCTCAGCAGCATGAGTGGCCCATCTAAAAAGACGGATAAAGACAAGGGGAAAGGCCCGGCCATACCCAAAGACAATTACAGACAATCTGTGTTGGGAAACCTGAATTTCAGGCCAACATCAGCCCTCGAGACTCCCCCAATAGAGAGACTGTTTTTTGGTAAAAATAATTTAATTTCTTATCCGCCTTCAAATATGACTTTCAAAATTTTGCCAGACTTTGTTTTAGATAAACAACAAAAATGTTTAGTAGACAATTTGTGGATCTCCCACTCAAGAAAAGACAATAGCCATTTCTTGGCTACTTTAAATAGTACTTGCTGTTATTTTCATGAAAAGAACCTTGAAAAACGTTTTAAGTTTTATGTGGTGATTCATGGAAAGACAAAGGGAATTTTTCAGACTTGGATCGAGGTAGTAGAATCTATTAAGGATATTAAAACCCCACTCTTCAAAGGTTTTAATGACTTTACAGAAGCCCTTGACTATGCCAGAGGCATACTTGGCCCAAACTACTATCTTTCCCCAGCACTAAGAAAAAACCCAGCTCAGACACCCCAATATAATATTGGGAAAGACACAGACAAGATTATTTTTTGCGATCATTGCTCTGCAATGACCGAATCCTTCAAGAGACTTAATCAGACAAAGGAACAACTCGAGACCCAAAACATATACCTTTTAGAAAAGACTACTAAACTAGAATTACTTCTAAGACAGACTCAACAAAGTACCCAGCAGAGTTCTCCAACTCCACAAAAAATGGATGAGACCGGTGAACATTCCCGTCTGAATGTTAAGAAACCTCACTGTACCGGTATAGGTACAGCTAGTCCCAGACAAACGGTCGCCGGTAAAGACAAGACAAATCCGTTGAGAGTTGTCACTTTACTAAAAAGTGAAACAGAAGAGGAAACCCCTCTTAAGACTAGACGTAAGTTTGCCCCGAACTATAACTGGATCAACTTCCCGAGCAAGGAGCGAGTAATAAGACCCCGAATAATATTGAACAGATAATAAAAAGCACTTTGGAAAGCATTTTCAAAGAACGGATCGACCAACGATGCAAGATAAACACGAGAACCCGGTAACTATAACCCCGGAGATTAACGGTGGAATAATATCGGACGACGAACAATGATAACATAGACCACGTGTCCGAAACTAGTTCGAAAAACGAAAATGAATTAATTCAAGAAGGCCAGGATCCAAACGAAGACGATGATTCCGGCATGAGTTTTGATTCAATAGCACTTTGCACAACCTGGACACGTAGACAAACAAATATCGAGACAAGTAGAGATATTTTGTAAAGCGAGCGAGACAAGAGAAGACAAAGAAATGCGTTGAAAAAATCAAGATGACTTTTTCAAAAGCGGATGCCAAGCAGAAAAAAACGACAAGAAAAGAGACAAATTTTTCAAAAGTTAAAGCGACGATGGGGCCCGCAGCGCACCCGGCAAAGAACTTTTAAAGATTCTTTTTCAAGTTGAAATCCGCTGATTGAAGTCCGCCAAGACTCTATAAATACCGGACTCAATCTCTGAAGACACACACAGAGACACACACAGAGAGAAAACAACAGAGAAGCGTGAAGACTTAGACTCCCTCTAAAATCCCTCTCCCCCATATTTCTTTAGTTACTATACCCTCACTTGTAAAAATCCCATGTAAGGTAATCAAACGGTGGTACACTATTTCCCCGTAGCAGGCGTACTACCCCGGGACTCCCGAAAGGGAAACCTCCCTGTACTTCAAGCTATGTAAGTTTTTAAAAAAGTTTCCTTAGGTAGATATCTCCATATGTATATTATGTTTGTACTACCTTGCAGAAATGCAAGTTTTTGTTAATACAATGTTGTTATTTTTATCATGAATCTTGAAAGTTACTGTTATAATCTCCGCCATGAATGTCTGAAATTACTGTAGAAAGCTTCAAATATAGCATGCCTACGCGCTGTTTACTTCTTGATCTAGTATATGGTTATCTGACAAGCTCCGTTATGAACTCTATGGATTAACCTGTAAATTCCCATTTTCAACGGTGGTTGATTATTGGCCTGTTGATGTCCGCTGAAGGACTGTTGTGGCCGCTTTCAGGTGTGGTTAAAGATGAGTTACTTAGCGAGGGTAAAGCTTAGAAGAAGAGATGAACGATCGAGAAAGAAATAGCAAATAGGTATACTGTACTAGAAGACTAAATAGTAACCAAAACATAAATGGCAGGGATGATAAATAGTAACCCAGGACTAGTGACTGGACAGAGTCCAGAAAGATAAAAAAAAAAAAAAAAAAAAAAAAAAAAAAAAAAAATTTATGGAGATAGCTATCTAAACGACTTTAAAAGACAAATATAGCAAGAAGATATTACAGGAAGGGAGTACTGAGTAGGATTCACAACTTATTTTCAACCCCTCCAAATTGAAATACTATTTATCTAAGACCCCTTTTTATATTGTGTCCAGGTTGTGCAGTGCTATTGAATCAAAACTCATGCCGGAATCATCGTCTTCGTTTGGATCCTGGCCTTCTTGAATTAATTCATTTTCGTTTTCTGAACTAGTTTCAGACACGTGGTCTATGTTATCATTGTTCTGTCCAGATATTATTCCACTGTTAATCTCCGGGGTTATAGTTACCGGGTTCTCGTGTTTATCTTGCATCGTTGGTCTGATCTGTTCTTTGAAAATGCTTTCCAAAGTGCTTTTTATTATCTGTTCAATATTATTCTGGGGTCTTATTACTCTGCTCCTTGCTCGGGAAGTTGATCCAGTTATAGTTCGGGGCAGCTTACGTCTAGTCTTAGAATATTTTAGAAGATTCATCAGAATTAATGAATAAAACCCTAATCTGTAATGAAGATAAAAAGTTTAGTTCATTAAGACTCTTAACTAAAATTAGACTCCAGAACTACGAAATAACTACGTTGGCATTAGTAGACACAGGCTGCACTAGCAGTATAATAAACAAGAAGATTGTTCCAGAGAGTTTAATAAAAACTCTAGACAAACCATCATCAGCAATGCAGATGGACGGAACAATAGAGACTTAGAAGATTTTAAAGAACAAATTAAAGACCTAACAAACCTAGAGATCATTAGAAGATCTACGTCTAAACATAGATCTGCAGCTTTCATAGTACGAAACCATTCAGAAGAAGTTCGCGGAAAATCTAGAATGGTTATAAATTATAAAAGACTTAACGATAATACCAGGAGTAATGGTTATAAATTGCCTGATAAGACTGAATTAATAAATAGAATACAAGGCAAGACAATTTTTAGCAAGTTCGACTGTAAGTCAAACTACGGCGGTAAAAATGCATCCGTAGACGGTATAGAATGGATCGCCTTCACCGCCCGAAAGGACATTTCGAGTGGTTAGTTATGCCATTCGGACTAAAAACTGCCCCCCCAATTTTCCAAAAGAAAATGGATACAATTTTCGGGGAGTATAAAAGATTTACTATTGTATATGTAGACGATATACTAGTTTTTAGCAATAACATGATAGAACATTTAGGACATCTACAGACTGTCTTTAAATTATTCGTAGATAACGGCGTAATTATTAGTAAAAAGAAAATGGTCTTATGTAAAGAATACATAGACTTTTTAGGGGTAACGATAGGGGAAGGGAAGATAAAATTACAGCCCCATATCGCTAAAAAGGTTTTAGATATGCCCGACAGACTAGACAAAACCAAAGACTTACAAAAATTTTTAGGAATATTAAATTACGCGAGAAATTTCATTAAAGACCTAGGTAAAATTGCGGGACCACTATACTCCAAGACAGGTTCCAAAGGTCAAAAGTTTTTTTTTTTTTTTTTTTTTTTTTTTTTTTTTTTTTATCTTTCTGGACTCTGTCCAGTCACTAGTCTTGGGTTACTATTTATCATCCCTGCCATTTATGTTTTGGTTACTATTTAGTCTTCTAGTACAGTATACCTATTTGCTATTTCTTTCTCGATCGTTCATCTCTTCTTCTAAGCTTTACCCCTGCTAAGTAACTCATCTTTAACCACACCCAGAAAGCGGCCACAACAGTCCTTCAGCGGACATCAACAGGCCAATAATCAACCACCGTTGAAAATGGGAATTTACAGGTTAATCCATAGAGTTCATAACGGAGCTTGTCAGATAACCATATACTAGATCAAGAAGTAAACAGCGCGTAGGCATGCTATATTTGAAGCTTTCTACAGTAATTTCAGACATTCATGGCGGAGATTATAACAGTAACTTTCAAGATTCATGATAAAAATAACAACATTGTATTAACAAAAACTTGCATTTCTGCAAGGTAGTACAAACATAATATACATATGGAGATATCTACCTAAGGAAACTTTTAAAAACTTACATAGCTTTGAAGTACGGGAGGTTTCCCTTTCGGGAGTCCCGGGTAGTACGCCGCTCGCTACGGGAAATAGTGTACCACCGTTTGATTACCTTACATGGGATTTTTACAAGTGAGGGTATAGTAACTAAAGAAATATGGGGGAGAGGGATTTTAGAGGGAGTCTAAGTCTTCACGCTTCTCTGTTGTTTTCTCTCTGTGTGTGTCTCTGTGTGTGTCTTCAGAGATTGAGTCTGGTATTTATAGAGTCTTGGCGGACTTCAACTGCGGATTTCAACTTGAAAAAAGAATCTTTAAAAGTTGCTTTGCCGGTGCGCTGCGGCCCCATCGTCGCTTTAACTTTTGAAAAATTTGTCTCTTTTCTTGTCGTTTTTAGCTGCTGCATCTGCTTTTGAAAAAGTCATCTTGATTTTTTCAACGCTGCTGTCTTCTCTTGTCTGCCTGCTTTACAAAATATCTCTACTGTCTCTGATATTTGTTTGTCTACGTGTCCAGGTTGTGCAGTGCTATTGAATCAAAACTCATGCCGGAATCATCGTCTTCGTTTGGATCCTGGCCTTCTTGAATTAATTCATTTTCGTTTTCTGAACTAGTTTCAGACACGTGGTCTATGTTATCATTGTTCTCCCGGATATTATTCCACTGTTAATCTCCGGGGTTATAGTTACCGGGTTCTCGTGTTTATCTTGCATCGTTGGTCTGATCTGTTCTTTGAAAATGCTTTCCAAAGTGCTTTTTATTATCTGTTCAATATTATTCTGGGGTCTTATTACTCTGCTCCTTGCTCGGGAAGTTGATCCAGTTATAGTTCGGGGCAGCTTACGTCTAGTCTTAAGAGGGGTTTCCTCTTCTGTTTCACTTTTTAGTAAAGTGACAACTCTCAACGGATTTGTCTTGTCTTTACCGGCGACCGTTTGTACCGGACTAGCTGTACCTATACCTGGTACAGTAGGTTTCTTAACATTCAGACGGGAATGTTCACCGGTCTCATCCATTTTTTGTGGAGTTGGAGAACTCTGCTGGGTACTTTGTTGAGTCTGTCTTAGAAGTAATTCTAGTTTAGTAGTCTTTTCTAAAAGGTATATGTTTTGGGTCTCGAGTTGTTCCTTTGTCTGATTAAGTCTCTTGAAGGATTCGGTCATTGCAGAGCAATGATCGCAAAAAATAATCTTGTCTGTGTCTTTCCCAATATTATATTGGGGTGTCTGAGCTGGGTTTTTTCTTAGTGCTGGGGAAAGATAGTAGTTTGGGCCAAGTATGCCTCTGGCATAGTCAAGGGCTTCTGTAAAGTCATTAAAACCTTTGAAGAGTGGGGTTTTAATATCCTTAATAGATTCTACTACCTCGATCCAAGTCTGAAAAATTCCCTTTGTCTTTCCATGAATCACCACATAAAACTTAAAACGTTTTTCAAGGTTCTTTTCATGAAAATAACAGCAAGTACTATTTAAAGTAGCCAAGAAATGGCTATTGTCTTTTCTTGAGTGGGAGATCCACAAATTGTCTACTAAACATTTTTGTTGTTTATCTAAAACAAAGTCTGGCAAAATTTTGAAAGTCATATTTGAAGGCGGATAAGAAATTAAATTATTTTTACCAAAAAACAAATCTCTCTATTGGGGGAGTCTCGAGGGCGATGTTGGCACAAATTCAGGTTTCCCAACACAGATTGTCTGTAATTGTCTTTGGGTATGGCCGGGCCTTTCCCCTTGTCTTTATCCGTCTCTTTAGATGGGCCACTCATGCTGCTGAGATAAAAATAACAAACAACATTAGTTTGGGCTTATCTTTATATTCTTTCTACTCTTATCAGTTGTTAAGGATAGTCTACTAAGCTGATCTGCTAGATTATTATCCTTACCCTTAATGTGTTCAAAAACTAGATTATATATTGAAATGGTGTCTAAAAAATTTAACCATCTACGCCTACTACTACTTTTGTCGTTTATTTTTCCGTGAAACTTTACAATGGCTTCACAGTCTGTTCTGACTAAAGTCTCTGGTTTATTTAAAATATATATCCTAAAGGCATTTAAACCGTATATCACAGCTAGAATCTCAGCGTCTATGCTGCTCATGTTGCCTTTTTCTTTGTATTTACCGCTTTGGTAAGCGCAAATACGTTCTGTTGTCTTACTACTGTATTTATTCGTCTTTGCCTTTAGTACGGCACCCCATCCTTCAAAACTACCGTCTGTTTCGATTATTAGGTAGTCTTTTTCAAGAGGCATGCTTAGGTCTGGGATGTTCTGTATTCTTTGTTTCAAGAGTTTCACAATCTTGGTGTCTTCAGTATTAAAACTCTTTTGACCTTTGGAACCTGTCTTGGAGTATAGTGGTCCCGCAATTTTACCTAGGTCTTTAATGAAATTTCTCGCGTAATTTAATATTCCTAAAAATTTTTGTAAGTCTTTGGTTTTGTCTAGTCTCATCGGGCATATCTAAAACCTTTTTAGCGATATGGGGCTGTAATTTTATCTTCCCTTCCCCTATCGTTACCCCTAAAAAGTCTATGTATTCTTTACATAAGACCATTTTCTTTTTACTAATAATTACGCCGTTATCTACGAATAATTTAAAGACATCTGTAGATGTCCTAAATGTTCTATCATGTTATTGCTAAAAACTAGTATATCGTCTACATATACAATAGTAAATCTTTTATACTCCCCGAAAATTGTATCCATTTTCTTTTGGAAAATTGGGGGGCAGTTTTTAGTCCGAATGGCATAACTAACCACTCGAAATGTCCTTCTGGGCAGGTGAAGGCAGTCCATTCTATACTGTCTGGATGCATTTTTACCTGCCAGTAGCCCGACTTACAGTCGAACTTGCTAAAAATTGTCTTGCCTTGTATTCTATTTATTAATTCAGTCTTATCAGGCAATTTATAACCATTACTCCTGGTATTATCGTTAAGTCTTTTATAATTTATAACCATTCTAGATTTTCCGCGAACTTCTTCTTCGAATGGTTTCGTACTTATGAAAAGCTTTGCAGATCTATGTTTAGACGTAGATCTTCTAATGATCTCTAGGTTTGTTAGGTCTTTAATTTGTTCTTTAAAATCTTCTAAGTCTCTATTGGTAGATTCTATTGATGCGGTCTTAATTATATATTCTGGATTAATAATCTCCAATTCGCAAAGAATTTTGTTATTTTTCCAAAGGTCTTAGAGGCTTTTCACCTATGATTTCTAATTTGTCTAAAATCTTAACAATCTCTTCTAGATCTTTCTTTTTTTTATTACTCCTATTTTATTTAAGCCGTCTTTAAAATTAACAAAATCTGTTTCTAATTCTATCAGAGTGTAATTCTTCTCTGAAACATAGTCTTCTAATATGCTATCGAATTCTAAATCTTCTATTATTAAATTGTTGTTGTTTTGACAGCAGTATTTTTCGCTACCGTCGCAATTCTTACAACAAGAGTCTTTATTTATTTTGTTTATGTCTGAGATCTGACTTACTTTAGTCTCCTGTTTTTGTGTTTGTACTGGAGAGTAAGTACGGTCTTTTTGGAAAATAATTCCATCTCTGGTTATTGTACAGCTACCATTATTATAGAGCAAGAAATCTAAACCTAGAATAAAATCTGTATTAATATTTAAGTCTCGTACCAAAATTCTATTTATTTTGTAATTAGGACTATAAAATTTATTACAGGAATTTATGAAGCTTATTATTCTTGCTCCAGCAAGTAGTAGTTATAGAAATTATGAGTTCCGTCCATCTGCATTCTTGATGATGGTTTGTCTAGAGTTTTTATTAAACTCTCTCGGAACAATCTTTTGTTTATTATACTGCTAGTGCAGCCTGTGTCTACTAATGCCAACGTAGTTATTTCGTAGTTCTGGAGTCTAATTTTAGTTAAGAGTCTTAATGAACTAAACTTTTTATCTTCATTACAGATTAGGGTTTTATTCATTAATTCTGATGAATCTTCTAAAATATTCTCTTCTACTAGGGTTTCTACTTCTTTATCTTTAAAGTTTTTTTGTACCTCTATCAAATTTAGTCTGTTTTCTAATATATTGACTCTGGTTTCTAAGGTCATAATTCTTGTTGCCAGAGTTGGGTCTATAGCTGGGCTTTCTATAATTATTTCTTCCTTTCTAGGCCCAATAACTATTTTTAACTCTCTTTGCAGGCAAGCTATACAACCTTCCATGAAGCATTTTCTGCATTTGGCCCGCTTGCTTCTGCTAGGGAACCATTTACATATGCAACATGCATTACTGTCTAGCCCTTTATTCTTGTCGAATAAATGGTCACAGTCTAAATCTGTATTTACTAGATTATTAAGGTCTTGTATATTTAAATTTTCTATTCCTAGTTCGTTTATAAAACCATCTGCTTCTGAGTCTGATGAATCTATTATCTGATCTTGGTCATTGTGTATACTAACTACTGAATATATGCTTTCGGTGTCTGACATATATTCGTCTACGCAAATTAAAGTCTCTTGAAAATCTTCGATTAATTGAGCATTCTTACTATTATTATTAAGTCTTTTGGGACAAGTGTTTGCTAGATGCTCAATGCTACCACATGTAAAACACTCTAATCTATTTTTATAGGTCCTATCGTCTCGATACTTTCTAATGTGTTTATTCTTGTCTAAATACGGTTTTCTAGCCGTAGATTTTCTAAGATAATATTTTTTCTTATCGTATTTATCAGTCTTATAGTTCTTTCTTTTATACTTCTTCCTCTTTTGAGGGTCTTTATCGTAACTCTGGGTAGTGTATATCACACTCTTGCAGAAACTTAGCTCATTTTGTTTAAGCTGTTTCTGAATCTGGAGGTTCGTACACTTTTCTTGGAGTATCTCCATGATGTGCTGAATCCTGTGTCCTATGGACCATTTGGCTGTAGGATTTTGAAGGATTCCATCTCGTTTACCCCATCTCTCTTCAATTTCTCTACCTAGCGCTCCAGGTAGTTTGTTGAAAAGTTTTCTCCCTAGTTCTTGATCAAAGGAATTTCCACTGATCGTGCAATAATAGAAAAAATCATTTAAAAACTTCTTAATGTATATCCAGCACTAATGCTCGCTGTTCTAATTTTATTAGAGCATTTTTCTGTAGAATTATTAGCCCGCTGTTGGGGTCTTCACCAGTAATAAGGGTATGAATCTTATTGGTGAAATTGTACGGGTTAGATCCCATACCTACCAACTGGCCGAATTCTTCTGGAAAAGTAGTCTTATATGCTTCCCATAAGGCTTTTGTTGATTCGCCAAGGAAGGTCTCCGAGTATTTATACATAGTTTCGGGTTCCGTTTCTATGTAACTTTGTATATAGTCTGCTACTACTATGCCCTTCCATATATCTATTACCGAGTTCCACCTTTGTGGGTCGTGGGCAGCTATGTTGAGGATTTTTCCTCTGTTTCCTCCTTCTTGGAGTACTACATTTTCTTCTATAGGCATCCGTTTCCCGAAGGTTTGACGGCTTCTATAGGTTCGTCTATGTTTCTCCAAACGCGTCTCCTAGGTATGTTTCCAGTACTAGTGTCTACCGTGACTGGCTCTCCAGTTCTCTGGAAAGGGCTGGAACTTGAGGTACTAGCTCCGGCTTCCATCAACTCTTTCTGACTAAATACGAGTCTGTCTCTAAGTTTGAGGTAGTCTCATTGTCTCGAGTCTAGGTTGTGTATGGAGGAGAAATCTTTCCGCATTTCTTCTAGCATGTCATTCTTTTCTTGAATAATCTTTTCTTGTTTATAACCTAAGTTATCTGTTCTTTGTTCGCATAGTTTAAAATGTACTATTGTCTCTTCTAGTTCCATATTATCTAACTTGCAACCCTTACATCTAAAAAGCATTTTGGGCTTTTGTTTTTTCAGTCGCGAGCTTTCTCTATGGCTACGTCTACTTCATAACCCTCTTGGATTAGTTCTATATTCATTAGATTAAGTTCTCCTTCATCTATTGTACTTTCTTCTTCGCATGGGATTTGCGGAGAGTAATCAATCTGTGAATCTAATGGAATTCCATGTCTATTTGTGTATTCTAAATGAGCAGCTGGTGTTAAAGTCTTTTCTTTTTTGGAAAATTGATCTAATTTCCATTCTAATCCTGCATACTCTTCAGGCTGTATTTTAGTGGGCTTGATTAAATTAATGCCCTTGTTGCTCATTAACTCTACTACATCATTTATCTTTATTCTAAACTTAGTATTACTATTAGTAGTCATTTTTCCTAAAAAACCTAAACACAAAAGTAGGTTGTTTCCGCTATGCATTTCTTCATAGCCTTTGGTCTGGATACCTATCTTTATATGTTTTCCGAATTCTTTTAAGTTCATTAAAAAGTCTGGACTTATATAAAAAATTCCTCCGTTGTCTGTCATGTCTATCTCAGTCATTCCGATGATAGATTTTTTTATATCTGTCCATCTGTCATCGTATATCATTACTAAGACTTTACTACCGAGATTCTTTCTGGTTAATCCTTTAATTCCTATTACCATTAGTCCCATGTGCATGAGAGTCCTGGTGTTATGTCTAATTTGGTTAAAGGATTCTTCACTAACTAAATTTAGATTTTTTGTCTGGCCACCCAATACAGATATCTGCTCTTCTCTGTAATGTCTGTAGAGTTGTGCGGTAGAAGTGAATCTTCCCGCATTGTAGAGCGTTCTGGGGTTTAGTAAGTTTAGTTGGTTCTGTTAACTCAGACTGTTCTTTTTAAAGTTGCTACTCTAAATTAGATTAATTTATACACTTTATGAGAAGTTCCTTTTACGCTAGACATATTAGATATATTGTTCATACAATTCATCAGCAAGCTAGAAAAAGACTTAAATATAATAAGGCTTACTTAGCTTTACAAGAACTACACGAACTTTTAGAAAAAAGAAAGAAAGGATTTCTAGACATAAGTGATAAGAATAAAAGAACAATAGACGAAGTAATAGACGAAGTAATAGACTTTTTCACACAAAAAGTACAACCTCTTTTAATTAATTTGGATTATAACCAATTCTCTGCCAGTATATACGATAGAATAATAAGAGGAGACATAGACGTAATATTATCCAAAGATCTACGTTGGCACCTTGTAGGACTACAAAGTGACATACGTCACGCAAAGACCGGTTAGAATATCAAAGGTGGAAACTAAAACATAAAACTATATCTCTAGGTTAAGCAGACAAGATAGATCATCTAAGTCACTTAGAATATTTAGATTTAAGAATAGAGACTGATAGAAAATATAGAGTATTATCTGACCATAGTATAATTAAGTGTAATTTCGGCATTAAAGAACATACGCTCCATAGCGAAGATAGACAACTTAATTCTATAGTAGACTTAATAATAAATTTAAGCGAAAAACTAAAGGTAGATAACAATAAATACTTAGATAGTCAGCAAAGACTAGAACAATTACTAGTAAAACAAAAAAAACTGTTTAGCAAAACAGAAAAGAACCTAGATTACATAAATAGTACAACAAGTAGAAACTCACCTAAAAATGACTACTAATAGTAATACTAAGTTTAGAATAAAGATAAATGATGTAGTAGAGTTAATGAGCAACAAGGGCATTAATTTAATCAAGCCCACTAAAATACAGCCTGAAGAGTATGCAGGATTAGAATGGAAATTAGATCAATTTTCCAAAAAAGAAAAGACTTTAACACCAGCTGCTCATTTAGAATACACAAATAGACATGGAGAAACTTCCATTAGATTCACAGATTACAGTTACTCTCCGCAAATCCCATGCGAAGAAGAAAGTACAATAGATGAAGGAGAACTTAATCTAATGAATATAGAACTAATCCAAGAGGGTTATGAAGTAGACGTAGCCATAGAGAAAGCTCGCGACTGAAAAAACAAAAGCCCAAAATGCTTTTTAGATGTAAGGGTTGCAAGTTAGATAATATGGAACTAGAAGAGACAATAGTACATTTTAAACTATGCGAACAAAGAACAGATAACTTAGGTTATAAACAAGAAAAGATTATTCAAGAAAAGAATGACATGCTAGAAGAAATCTGGAAAGATTTCTCCTCCATACACAACCTAGACTCAGACAATGAGACTACCTCAAACTTAGAGACAGACTCTGTATTTAGTCAGAAAGAGTTGATGGAAGCCGGAGCTAGTACCTCAAGTTCCAGCCCTTTCCAGAGAACTGGAGAGCCAGTCACGGTAGACACTAGTACTGGAAACATACCTAGGAGACGCGTTTGGAGAAACATAGACGAACCTATAGAAGCCGTCAAACCTTCGGGGAAACGGATGCCTATAGAAGAAAATGTAGTACTCCAAGAAGGAGGAAACAGAGGAAAAATCCTCAACATAGCTGCCCACGACCCACAAAGGTGGAACTCGGTAATAGATATATGGAAGGGCATAGTAGTAGCAGACTATATACAAAGTTACATAGAAACAGACCCAGAAACTATGTATAAATACTTAGAGACCTTCCTTGGCGAATCAACAAAAGCCTTATGGGAAGCATATAAGACTACTTTTCCAGAAGAATTCGGCCAGTTGGTAAGTATGGGATCTAACCCGTACAATTTCACCAATAAGATTCATACCCTTATTATCGGTGAAGACCCCAACAATGGCTAATAATTCTACAGAAAAATGCTCTAATAAAATTAGAACAACTGAGCATTAGTAACTGGATATACATTAAGAAGTTTTTAAATGATTTTTTCTATTATTGCACGATCAGTGGAAATTCCTTTGATCAAGAACTAGGGAGAAAACTTTTCAACAAACTACCTGGAGCGCTAGGTAGAGAAATTGAAGAGAGATGGGGTAAACGAGATGGAATCCTTCAAAATCCTACAGCCAAATGGTCCATAGGACACAGGATTCAGCACATCATGGAGATACTCCAAGAAAAGTGTACGAACCTCCAGATTCAGAAACAGCTTAAACAAAATGAGCTAAGTTTCTGCAAGAGTGTGATATACACTACCCAGAGTTACGATAAAGACCCTCAAAAGAGGAAGAAGTATAAAAGAAAGAACTATAAGACTGATAAATACGATAAGAAAAAATATTATCTTAGAAAATCTACGGCTAGAAAACCGTATTTAGACAAGAATAAACACATTAGAAAGTATCGAGACGATAGGACCTATAAAAATAGATTAGAGTGTTTTACATGTGGTAGCATTGAGCATCTAGCAAACACTTGTCCCAAAAGACTTAATAATAATAGTAAGAATGCTCAATTAATCGAAGATTTTCAAGAGACTTTAATTTGCGTAGACGAATATATGTCAGACACCGAAAGCATATATTCAGTAGTTAGTATACACAATGACCAAGATCGTATAATAGATTCATCAGACTCAGAAGCAGATGGTTTTATAAACGAACTAGGAATAGAAAATTTAAATATACAAGACCTTAATAATCTAGTAAATACAGATTTAGACTGTGACCATTTATTCGACAAGAATAAAGGGCTAGACAGTAATGCATGTTGCATATGTAAATGGTTCCCTAGCAGAAGCAAGCGGGCCAAATGCGAAAATGCTTCATGGAAGGTTGTATAGCTTGCACTGCAAAGAGAGTTAAAAATAGTTATTGGGCCTAGAAAGGAAGAAATAATTATAGAAAGCCCAGCTATAGACCCAACTCTGGCAACAAGAATTATGACCTTAGAAACCAGAGTCAATATATTAGAAAACAGACTAAATTTGATAGAGGTACAAAAAAACTTTAAAGATAAAGAAGTAGAAACCCTAGTAGAAGAGAATATTTTAGAAGATTCATCAGAATTAATGAATAAAACCCTAATCAGTAATGAAGATAAAAAGTTTAGTTCATTAAGACTCTTAACTAAAATTAGACTCCGTAACTACGAAATAACTACGTTGGCATTAGTAGACACAGTGCACTAGCAAGATAATAAACAAAAAGATTGTTCCGAGAGTTTAATAAAAACTCTAGACAAACCATCATCAAGAATGCAGATGGACTAACTCATAATTTCTATAACTACTACTTGCCTGGAGCAAGAATAAGCTTCATAAATTCCTGTAATAAATTTTATAGTCCTAATTACAAAATAAATAGAATTTTGGTACGAGACTTAAATATTAATACAGATTTTTATTCTAGGTTTAGATTTCTTGCTCTATAATAATGGTAGTTATTACAATAACCGAGATGGAATTATTTTCCAAAAAGATCGTACTTACTCTCCAAGACAAAACACAAAAACGAGAGACTAAAGTAAGTCGATCTCGACATAAACAAAATAAATAAAGACTCTTGTTGTAAGAATTGCGACGGTAGCGAAAAATACTGCTTTGTCAAAACAACAACAATTTAATAATAGAAGATTTAGAATTCGATAGCATATTAGAAGACTATGTTTCGAGAAGAATTACACTCGATAGAATTAGAAACAGATTTTGTTAATTTTAAAGACGGCTTAAATAAAATAGGAGTAATAAAAAATCGAAAGATCTAGAAGAGATTGTTAAGATTTTAGACAAATTAGAAATCATAGGTGAAAAGCCTCTAAGACACTGGAAAAATAACAAAATTCTTTGCGAATTGGAGATTATTAATCCGAATATATAATTAAGACCGCATCAATAGAATCTACCAATAGAGACTTAGAAGATTTTAAAGAACAAATTAAAGACCTAACAAACCTAGAAATCATTAGAAGATCTACGTCTAAACATAGATCTGCAGCTTTCATAGTACGAAACCATTCGAAAGAAGTTCGCGGAAAATCTAGAATGGTTATAAATTATAAAAGACTTAACGATAATACCAGGAGTAATGGTTATAAATTGCCCGATAAGACCGAATTAATAAATAGAATACAAGGCAAGACAATTTTTAGCAAGTTCGATCAGTAAGTCGGCCACTTGGCGTGTAAAAATGCATCCGAGACAAGATAGAATGGATCGCCTTCACCGCCCGTAAGGACATTTCGAGTGGTTAGTTATGCCATTCGGACTAAAAACTCCCCCCCCAATTTTCCAAAAGAAAATGGATACAATTTTCGGGGAGTATAAAAGATTTACTATTGTATATGTAGACGATATACTAGTTTTTAGCAATAACATGATAGAACATTTAGGACATCTACAGACTGTCTTTAAATTATTCGTAGATAACGGCGTAATTATTAGTAAAAAGAAAATGGTCTTATGTAAAGAATACATAGACTTTTTAGGGGTAACGATAGGGGAAGGGAAGATAAAATTACAGCCCCATATCGCTAAAAAGGTTTTAGATATGCCCGACAGACTAGACAAAACCAAAGACTTACAAAAATTTTTAGGAATATTAAATTACGCGAGAAATTTCATTAAAGACCTAGGTAAAATTGCGGGACCACTATACTCCAAGACAGGTTCCAAAGGTCAAAAGAGTTTTAATACTGAAGACACCAAGATTGTGAAACTCTTGAAACAAAGAATACAGAACATCCCAGACCTAAGCATGCCTCTTGAAAAAGACTACCTAATAATCGAAACAGACGGTAGTTTTGAAGGATGGGGTGCCGTACTAAAGGCAAAAACGAATAAATACAGTAGTAAGACAACAGAACGTATTTGCGCTTACCAAAGCGGTAAATACAAAGAAAAAGGCAACATGAGCAGCATAGACGCTGAGATTCTAGCTGTGATATACGGTTTAAATGCCTTTAGGATATATATTTTAAATAAACCAGAGACTTTAGTCAGAACAGACTGTGAAGCCATTGTAAAGTTTCACGGAAAAATAAACGACAAAAGTAGTAGTAGGCGTAGATGGTTAAATTTTTTAGACACCATTTCAATATATAATCTAGTTTTTGAACACATTAAGGGTAAGGATAATAATCTAGCAGATCAGCTTAGTAGACTATCCTTAACAACTGATAAGAGTAGAAAGAATATAAAGATAAGCCCAAACTAATGTTGTTTGTTATTTTTATCTCAGCAGCATGAGTGGCCCATCTAAAAAGACGGATAAAGACAAGGGGAAAGGCCCGGCCATACCCAAAGACAATTACGGACAAATGTGTGTTGGGAAACCCGAATTTCGTGCCAACATCACCCTCGAGACTCCCCCAATAGAGAGACCGTTTTTTGGTAAAAATAATTTAATTTCTTATCCGCCTTCAAATATGACTTTCAAAATTTTGCCAGACTTTGTTTTAGATAAACAACAAAAATGTTTAGTAGACAATTTGTGGATCTCCCACTCAAGAAAAGACAATAGCCATTTCTTGGCTACTTTAAATAGTACTTGCTGTTATTTTCATGAAAAGAACCTTGAAAAACGTTTTAAGTTTTATGTGGTGATTCATGGAAAGACAAAGGGAATTTTTCGACTTGGATCGAGGTAGTAGAATCTATTAAGGATATTAAAACCCCACTCTTCAAAGGTTTTAATGACTTTACAAAGCCCTTGACTATGCCGAGGCATACTTGGCCCAAACTACTATCTTTCCCCAAAGACTAAGAAAAAACCCAACTCGGACACCCCAATATAATATTGGGAAAGACACAGACAAGATTATTTTTTGCGATCATTGCTCTCAAGCAATGACCGAATCCTTCAAGAGACTTAATCGACAAAGGAACAACTCGAGACCCAAAACATATACCTTTTAGAAAAGACTACTAAACTAGAATTACTTCTAAGACAGACTCAACAAAGTACCCAAAGCAGAGTTCTCCAACTCCACAAAAAATGGATGAGACCGGTGAACATTCCCGTCGAATGTTAAGAAACCTACGTACTGGTATAGGTACAGCTAGTCCGGTACAAACGGTCGCCGGTAAAGACAAGACAAATCCGTTGAGAGTTGTCACTTTACTAAAAAGTGAAACAAGAGGAAACCCCTCTTAAGACTAGACGTAAGTCGCCCCGAACTATAACCGGATCAACTTCCCGAGCAAGGAGCGAGTAATAAGACCCCGTATAATATTGAACGTATAATAAAAAGCACTTTGGAAAGCATTTTCAAAGAACAGATCGACCAACGATGCAAGATAAACACGAGAACCCGGTAACTATAACCCCGGAGATTAACAAAGTGGAATAATATCTCGGACAGAACAATGATAACATAGACCACGTGTCCGAAACTAGTTCGAAAAACGAAAATGAATTAATTCAAGAAGGCCAGGATCCAAACGAAGACGATGATTCCGGCATGAGTTTTGATTCAATAGCACTTTGCACAACTCGGACACGTAGACAAACAAATATCGAGACAAGTAGAGATATTTTGTAAAGCGAGCGGACAAGAGAAGACAAAGAAAGCGTTGAAAAAATCAAGATGACTTTTTCAAAAGCGGATGCCAAAGAAATGAAAAACGACAAGAAAAGAGACAAATTTTTCAAAAGTTAAAGCGACGATGGGGCCCGCAGCGCACCCGGCAAAGAACTTTTAAAGATTCTTTTTCAAGTTGAAATCCGCAGTTGAAGTCCGCCAAGACTCTATAAATACCGGACTCAATCTCTCGAAGACAGACACGACAGAGACACACACAGAGAGAAAACAACAGAGAAGCGTGAAGACTTAGACTCCCTCTAAAATCCCTCTCCCCATATTTCTTTAGTTACTATACCCTCACTTGTAAAAATCCCATGTAAGGTAATCAAACGGTGGTACACTATTTCCCCGTAGCAGGCGTACTACCCCGGGACTCCCGAAAGGGAAACCTCCCTGTACTTCAAAGCTATGTAAGTTTTTAAAAGTTTCCTTAGGTAGATATCTCCATATGTATATTATGTTTGTACTACCTTGCAGAAATGCAAGTTTTTGTTAATACAATGTTGTTATTTTGAATCTTGAAAGTTACTGTTATAATCTCCGCCATGAATGTCTGAAATTACTGTAGAAAGCTTCAAATATAGCATGCCTACGCGCTGTTTACTTCTTGATCTAGTATATGGTTATCTGACAAGCTCCGTTATGAACTCTATGGATTAACCTGTAAATTCCCATTTTCAACGGTGGTTGATTATTGGCCTGTTGATGTCCGCTGAAGGACTGTTGTGGCCGCTTTCTGGGTGTGGTTAAAGATGAGTTACTTAGCAGGGGTAAAGCTTAGAAGAAGAGATGAACGATCGAGAAAGAAATAGCAAATAGGTATACTGTACTAGAAGACTAAATAGTAACCAAAACATAAATGGCAGGATGATAAATAGTAACCCAAGACTAGTGACTAGATGGACGAGTCCGAAAGATAAAAAAAAAAAAAAAAAAAAAAAAAAAAAAAAAAAAATATGGAGATAGCTATCTAAACGACTTTAAAAGACAAATATAGCAAGAAGATATTACAGGAAGGGAGTACTGAGTAGGATTCACAACTTATTTTCAACCCCTCCAAATTGAAATACTATTTATCTAAGACCCCTTTTTATAAGAGGGGTTTCCTCTTCTGTTTCACTTTTTAGTAAAGTGACAACTCTCAACGGATTTGTCTTGTCTTTACCGGCGACCGTTTGTACCGGACTAGCTGTACCTATACCTGGTACAGTAGGTTTCTTAACATTCAGACGGGAATGTTCACCGGTCTCATCCATTTTTTGTGGAGTTGGAGAACTCTGCTGGGTACTTTGTTGAGTCTGTCTTAGAAGTAATTCTAGTTTAGTAGTCTTTTCTAAAAGGTATATGTTTTGGGTCTCGAGTTGTTCCTTTGTCTGATTAAGTCTCTTGAAGGATTCGGTCATTGCAGAGCAATGATCGCAAAAAATAATCTTGTCTGTGTCTTTCCCAATATTATATTGGGGTGTCTGAGCTGGGTTTTTTCTTAGTGCTGGGGAAAGATAGTAGTTTGGGCCAAGTATGCCTCTGGCATAGTCAAGGGCTTCTGTAAAGTCATTAAAACCTTTGAAGAGTGGGGTTTTAATATCCTTAATAGATTCTACTACCTCGATCCAAGTCTGAAAAATTCCCTTTGTCTTTCCATGAATCACCACATAAAACTTAAAACGTTTTTCAAGGTTCTTTTCATGAAAATAACAGCAAGTACTATTTAAAGTAGCCAAGAAATGGCTATTGTCTTTTCTTGAGTGGGAGATCCACAAATTGTCTACTAAACATTTTTGTTGTTTATCTAAAACAAAGTCTGGCAAAATTTTGAAAGTCATATTTGAAGGCGGATAAGAAATTAAATTATTTTTACCAAAAGATTGTGAAACTCTTGAAACAAAGAATACAGAACATCCCAGACCTAAGCATGCCTCTTGAAAAAGACTACCTAATAATCGAAACAGACGGTAGTTTTGAAGGATGGGGTGCCGTACTAAAGGCAAAGACGAATAAATACAGTAGTAAGACAACAGAACGTATTTGCGCTTACCAAAGCGGTAAATACAAAGAAAAAGGCAACATGAGCAAGCATAGACGCTGAGATTCTAGCTGTGATATACGGTTTAAATGCCTTTAGGATATATATTTTAAATAAACCAGAGACTTTAGTCAGAATGCATCGTGAAGCCATTGTAAAGTTTCACGGAAAAATAAACGACAAAAGTAGTAGTAGGCGTAGATGGTTAAATTTTTTAGACACCATTTCAATATATAATCTAGTTTTTGAACACATTAAGGGTAAGGATAATAATCTAGCAGATCAGCTTAGTAGACTATCCTTAACAACTGATAAGAGTAGAAAGAATATAAAGATAAGCCCAAACTAATGTTGTTTGTTATTTTTATCTCAGCAGCATGAGTGGCCCATCTAAAAAGACGGATAAAGACAAGGGGAAAGGCCCGGCCATACCCAAAGACAATTACAGACAATCTGTGTTGGGAAACCTGAATTTCAGGCCAACATCAGCCCAGATGCCAGCAGCAGAAAACGACAAGAAAAGAGACAAATTTTTCAAAAGTTAAAGCGACGATGGGGCCCGCAGCGCACCGGCAAAGAACTTTTAAAGATTCTTTTTTCAAGTTGAAATCCGCGATTGAAGTCCGCCAAGACTCTATAAATACCAGACTCAATCTCTGAAGACAGACACAGAGACACACACAGAGAGAAAACAACAGAGAAGCGTGAAGACTTAGACTCCCTCTAAAATCCCTCTCCCCCATATTTCTTTAGTTACTATACCCTCACTTGTAAAAATCCCATGTAAGGTAATCAAACGGTGGTACACTATTTCCCCGTAGCAGGCGTACTACCCCGGACTCCCGAAAGGGAAACCTCCCCGTACTTCAAAGCTATGTAAGTTTTTAAAAGTTTCCTTAGGTAGATATCTCCATATGTATATTATGTTTGTACTACCTTGCGAAATGCAAGTTTTTGTTAATACAATGTTGTTATTTTTATCATGAATCTTGAAAGTTATCTTGTTATAATCTCCGCCATGAATGTCCGAAATTACTTGTAGAAAGCTTCAAATATAGCATGCCTACGCGCCGTTTACTTCTTGATCTAGTATATGGTTATCCGACAAGCTCCGTTATGAACTCTATGGATTAACTTTGTAAATTCCCATTTTCAACGGTGGTTGATTATTGGCTCCGTTGATGTCCGTGAAGGACTCGTTGTGGCCGCTTTCGGGTGTGGTTAAAGATGAGTTACTTAGCGGGGGTAAAGCTTAGAAGAAGAGATGAACGATCGAGAAAGAAATAGCAAATAGGTATACCTTGTACTAGAAGACTAAATAGTAACCAAAACATAAATGGCGGGGATGATAAATAGTAACCCAAGACTAGTGATCGGACGAGTCCGTAAAGAAAAAAAAAAAAAAAAAAAAAAAAAAAAAAAAAAAAAAAATTTATGGAGATAGCTATCTAAACGACTTTAAAAGACAAATATAGCAAGAAGATATTACAGGAAGGGAGTACTGAGTAGGATTCACAACTTATTTTCAACCCCTCCAAATTGAAATACTATTTATCTAAGACCCGAATTCTTCTGGAAAAGTAGTCTTATATGCTTCCCATAAGGCTTTTGTTGATTCGCCAAGGAAGGTCTCTAAGTATTTATACATAGTTTCTGGGTCTGTTTCTATGTAACTTTGTATATAGTCTGCTACTACTATGCCCTTCCATATATCTATTACCGAGTTCCACCTTTGTGGGTCGTGGGCAGCTATGTTGAGGATTTTTCCTCTGTTTCCTCCTTCTTGGAGTACTACATTTTCTTCTATAGGCATCCGTTTCCCCGAAGGTTTGACGGCTTCTATAGGTTCGTCTATGTTTCTCCAAACGCGTCTCCTAGGTATGTTTCCGATACTAGTGTCTACCGTGATCGGCTCTCCGGTTCTCTGGAAAGGGCCGGAACTTGAGGTACTAGCTCCGGCTTCCATCAACTCTTTCGACTAAATACGTAGTCTGTCTCTAAGTTTGAGGTAGTCTCATTGTCCGAGTCTAGGTTGTGTATGGAGGAGAAATCTTTCCGCATTTCTTCTAGCATGTCATTCTTTTCTTGAATAATCTTTTCTTGTTTATAACCTAAGTTATCTGTTCTTTGTTCGCATAGTTTAAAATGTACTATTGTCTCTTCTAGTTCCATATTATCTAACTTGCAACCCTTACATCTAAAAAGCATTTTGGGCTTTTGTTTTTTCGTCGCGAGCTTTCTCTATGGCTACGTCTACTTCATAACCCTCTTGGATTAGTTCTATATTCATTAGATTAAGTTCTCCTTCATCTATTGTACTTTCTTCTTCGCATGGGATTTGTGGAGAGTAACTGTAATCTGTGAATCTAATGGAAGTTTCTCCATGTCTATTTGTGTATTCTAAATGAGCAGCTGGTGTTAAAGTCTTTTCTTTTTTGGAAAATTGATCTAATTTCCATTCTAATCCTGCATACTCTTCAGGTTGTATTTTAGTGGGCTTGATTAAATTAATGCCCTTGTTGCTCATTAACTCTACTACATCATTTATCTTTATTCTAAACTTAGTATTACTATTAGTAGTCATTTTTCCTAAAAAACCTATTTCTTCATAGCCTTTGGTCTGGATACCTATCTTTATATGTTTTCCGAATTCTTTTAAGTTCATTAAAAAGTCTGGACTTATATAAAAAATTCCTCCGTTGTCTGTCATGTCTATCTCAGTCATTCCGATGATAGATTTTTTTATATCTGTCCATCTGTCATCGTATATCATTACTAAGACTTTACTACCGAGATTCTTTCTGGTTAATCCTTTAATTCCTATTACCATTAGTCCCGTGTGCATGAGAGTCCTGGTGTTATGTCTAATTTGTTTAAAGGATTCTTCACTAACTAAATTTAGGTTTTTTGTCTGGCCACCCAATACAGATATCTGCTCTTCTCTGTAATGTCTGTAGAGTTGTGCAGTAGAAGTGAATCTTCCCGCATTGTAGAGCGTTCTGGGGTTTAGTAAATTTAGTTGGTTCTGTTGGAAAATACTTATGTCTCGTTCTACATTGATGACTTCTCCTAATTGTCTATTTGTTTCTTCTGGGGTTCTCCTATTTAAAATTCTAGATATTAAGCTAGACCCTATCCTGTCTTCCGAGAAACTTTGTCTTGGTCCTTCACTTCTTGATCTAACTGGAAGAAGGTCCATTTTTGTGACTTCTTTATTACTTTAATCTTTTCTTTTTGTGGAGTTATTTCTATTTTGTTTAATTGTTCTATCAGGTTATCTATAGCCTGAGATTCTTTTTCTTTTCCTAAACTCCTTTTGTCTCTATCTATAGTACTTTGAAAAATATGTTCGTCTAACCTGTGTACTCTTTCTGTTAATAGGTCAATTTTTCTGTGTAAGTCTACTAAGAGAGTTGTTATTATTATACCGTGTTGTATTAGAATCTTGTCAGATTTTTGAACTGGCAAGTAATGTTTATAGTCGTCTTCTAACGGTATCGATTTTTCTAATATTTTTGCGGCTTGTTCTTGAATACTCTCTATATTCATGAGACAATAGCTAGCCTTAAATTCTTAACCGACTCTTCTATTTTAAGTAATTTTTCTACTAAATCCTTTTTTAATTCTAAATTCTGTTGGCTAATTTTTAGCTCTAAATCTATTAAATTTTCCTTAAAGATTTTCTCTAAGTCTTTTTTAGGTGAGTTTCTACTTGTTGTACTATTTATGTAATCTAGGTTCTTTTCTGTTTTGCTAAACAGTTTTTCTTGTTTTACTAGTAATTGTTCTAGTCTTTGCTGACTATCTAAGTATTTATTGTTATCTACCTTTAGTTTTTCGCTTAAATTTATTATTAAGTCTACTATAGAATTAAGTTGTCTATCTTCGCTATGGAGCGTATGTTCTTTAATGCCGAAATTACACTTAATTATACTATGGTCAGATAATACTCTATATTTTCTGTCAGTCTCTATTCTTAAATCTAAATATTCTAAGTGACTTAGATGATCTATCTTGTCTGCTTAACCTAGAGATATAGTTTTATGTTTTAGTTTCCACCTTTGATATTCTAACCAGTCTTCTGCGTGACGTATGTCACTTTGTAGTCCTACAAGGTGCCAACGTAGATCTTTGGATAATATTACGTCTATGTCTCCTCTTATTATTCTATCGTATATACTGGCAGAGAATTGGTTATAATCCAAATCAATTAAAAGAGGTTGTACTTTTTGTGTGAAAAAGTCTATTACTTCGTCTATTACTTCGTCTATTGTTCTTTTATTCTTATCACTTATGTCTAGAAATCCTTTCTTTCTTTTTTCTAAAAGTTCGTGTAGTTCTTGTAAAGCTAAGTAAGCCTTCTTATATTTAAGTCTTTTTCTAGCTTGCTGATGAATTGTATGAACAATATATCTAATATGTCTAGCGTAAAAGGAACTTCTCATAAAGTGTATAAATTAATCTGATTTAGAGTAGCAACTTTAAAAGGAACAGTCTGAGTTAACAGTGTTCTTGCGAGTCCAATCAAGATTTTTCTCGCTCTGATACCAATATAAAAAGGGGTCTTAGATAAATAGTATTTCAATTTGGAGGGGTTGAAAATAAGTTGTGAATCCTACTCAGTACTCCCTTCCTGTAATATCTTCTTGCTATATTTGTCTTTTAAAGTCGTTTAGATAGCTATCTCCATAAAAAAATTTTTTTTTTTTTTTTTTTTTTTTTTTTTTCTTTCTGGACTCTGTCCAGTCACTAGTCTTGGGTTACTATTTATCATCCCTGCCATTTATGTTTTGGTTACTATTTAGTCTTCTAGTACAGTATACCTATTTGCTATTTCTTTCTCGATCGTTCATCTCTTCTTCTAAGCTTTACCCCTGCTAAGTAACTCATCTTTAACCACACCCAGAAAGCGGCCACAACAGTCCTTCAGCGGACATCAACAGGCCAATAATCAACCACCGTTGAAAATGGGAATTTACAGGTTAATCCATAGAGTTCATAACGGAGCTTGTCAGATAACCATATACTAGATCAAGAAGTAAACAACGCGTAGGCATGCTATATTTGAAGCTTTCTACGATAATTTCGACATTCATGGCGGAGATTATAACAGTAACTTTCAAGATTCATGATAAAAATAACAACATTGTATTAACAAAAACTTGCATTTCTGCAAGGTAGTACAAACATAATATACATATGGAGATATCTACCTAAGGAAACTTTTAAAAACTTACATAGCTTTGAAGTACAGGGAGGTTTCCCTTTCGGGAGTCCCGGGGTAGTACGCCTGCTACGGGGAAATAGTGTACCACCGTTTGATTACCTTACATGGGATTTTTACAAGTGAGGGTATAGTAACTAAAGAAATATGGGGAGAGGGATTTTAGAGGGAGTCTAAGTCTTCACGCTTCTCTGTTGTTTTCTCTCTGTGTGTGTCTCTGTGTCTGTCTTCAGAGATTGAGTCTGGTATTTATAGAGTCTTGGCGGACTTCAACTGCGGATTTCAACTTGAAAAAAGAATCTTTAAAAGTTGCTGCCGGGTGCGCTGCGGGCCCCATCGTCGCTTTAACTTTTGAAAAATTTGTCTCTTTTCTTGTCGTTTTCTGCTGCTGGCATCTGCTTTTGAAAAAGTCATCTTGATTTTTTCAACGCTGCTGTCTTCTCTTGTCTGCCTGCTTTACAAAATATCTCTACTGTCTCTGATATTTGTTTGTCTACGTGTCCAGGTTGTGCAGTGCTATTGAATCAAAACTCATGCCGGAATCATCGTCTTCGTTTGGATCCTGGCCTTCTTGAATTAATTCATTTTCGTTTTCTGAACTAGTTTCAGACACGTGGTCTATGTTATCATTGTTCTGTCCAGATATTATTCCACTGTTAATCTCCGGGGTTATAGTTACCGGGTTCTCGTGTTTATCTTGCATCGTTGGTCTGATCTGTTCTTTGAAAATGCTTTCCAAAGTGCTTTTTATTATCTGTTCAATATTATTCTGGGGTCTTATTACTCTGCTCCTTGCTCGGGAAGTTGATCCAGTTATAGTTCGGGGCAGCTTACGTCTAGTCTTAAGAGGGGTTTCCTCTTCTGTTTCACTTTTTAGTAAAGTGACAACTCTCAACGGATTTGTCTTGTCTTTACCGGCGACCGTTTGTACCGGACTAGCTGTACCTATACCAGTACAATAGGTTTCTTAACATTCAGACGGGAATGTTCACCGGTCTCATCCATTTTTTGTGGAGTTGGAGAACTCTGCTGGGTACTTTGTTGAGTCTGTCTTAGAAGTAATTCTAGTTTAGTAGTCTTTTCTAAAAGGTATATGTTTTGGGTCTCGAGTTGTTCCTTTGTCTGATTAAGTCTCTTGAAGGATTCGGTCATTGCAGAGCAATGATCGCAAAAAATAATCTTGTCTGTGTCTTTCCCAATATTATATTGGGGTGTCTGAGCTGGGTTTTTTCTTAGTGCTGGGGAAAGATAGTAGTTTGGGCCAAGTATGCCTCTGGCATAGTCAAGGGCTTCTGTAAAGTCATTAAAACCTTTGAAGAGTGGGGTTTTAATATCCTTAATAGATTCTACTACCTCGATCCAAGTCTGAAAAATTCCCTTTGTCTTTCCATGAATCACCACATAAAACTTAAAACGTTTTTCAAGGTTCTTTTCATGAAAATAACAGCAAGTACTATTTAAAGTAGCCAAGAAATGGCTATTGTCTTTTCTTGAGTGGGAGATCCACAAATTGTCTACTAAACATTTTTGTTGTTTATCTAAAACAAAGTCTGGCAAAATTTTGAAAGTCATATTTGAAGGCGGATAAGAAATTAAATTATTTTTACCAAAAAACAAATCTATTGGGGGAGTCTCGAGGGTCGATGTTGGCACTGAAATTCGGGTTTCCCAACACAGATTGTCCGTAATTGTCTTTGGGTATGGCCGGGCCTTTCCCCTTGTCTTTATCCGTCTTTTTAGATGGGCCACTCATGCTTTCTTTGAGATAAAAATAACAAACAACATTAGTTTGGGCTTATCTTTATATTCTTTCTACTCTTATCGCTTGTTAAGGATAGTCTACTAAGCTGATCTGCTAGATTATTATCCTTACCCTTAATGTGTTCAAAAACTAGATTATATATTGAAATGGTGTCTAAAAATTTAACCATCTACGCCTACTACTACTTTTGTCGTTTATTTTTCCGTGAAACTTTACAATGGCTTCACGATGCATTTCGACTAAAGTCTCTGGTTTATTTAAAATATATATCCTAAAGGCATTTAAACCGTATATCACAGCTAGAATCTCAGCGTCTATGCTGGCTCATGTTGCCTTTTTCTTTGTATTTACCGCTTTGGTAAGCGCAAATACGTTCTGTTGTCTTACTACTGTATTTATTCGTCTTTGCCTTTAGTACGGCACCCCATCCTTCAAAACTACCGTCTGTTTCGATTATTAGGTAGTCTTTTTCAAGAGGCATGCTTAGGTCTGGGATGTTCTGTATTCTTTGTTTCAAGAGTTTCACAATCTTGGTGTCTTCAGTATTAAAACTCTTTTGACCTTTGGAACCTGTCTTGGAGTATAGTGGTCCCGCAATTTTACCTAGGTCTTTAATGAAATTTCTCGCGTAATTTAATATTCCTAAAAATTTTTGTAAGTCTTTGGTTTTGTCTAGTCTGTCGGGCATATCTAAAACCTTTTTAGCGATATGGGGCTGTAATTTTATCTTCCCTTCCCCTATCGTTACCCCTAAAAAGTCTATGTATTCTTTACATAAGACCATTTTCTTTTTACTAATAATTACGCCGTTATCTACGAATAATTTAAAGACAGTCTGTAGATGTCCTAAATGTTCTATCATGTTATTGCTAAAAACTAGTATATCGTCTACATATACAATAGTAAATCTTTTATACTCCCCGAAAATTGTATCCATTTTCTTTTGGAAAATTGGGGGGGCAGTTTTTAGTCCGAATGGCATAACTAACCACTCGAAATGTCCTTCTGGGCAGGTGAAGGCAGTCCATTCTGTTTAGAATAAAGATAAATGATGTAGTAGAGTTAATGAGCAACAAGGGCATTAATTTAATCAAGCCCACTAAAATACAACCTGAAGAGTATGCAGGATTAGAATGGAAATTAGATCAATTTTCCAAAAAAAAAAAAGACTTTAACACCAGCTGCTCATTTAGAATACACAAATAGACATGGAGAAACTTCCATTAGATTCACAGATTACAGTTACTCTCCGCAAATCCCATGCGAAGAAGAAAGTACAATAGATGAAGGAGAACTTAATCTAATGAATATAGAACTAATCCAAGAGGGTTATGAAGTAGACGTAGCCATAGAGAAAGCTCGCGACCTGAAAAAACAAAAGCCCAAAATGCTTTTTAGATGTAAGGGTTGCAAGTTAGATAATATGGAACTAGAAGAGACAATAGTACATTTTAAACTATGCGAACAAAGAACAGATAACTTAGGTTATAAACAAGAGAAGATTATTCAAGAAAAGAATGACATGCTAGAAGAAATCTGGAAAGATTTCTCCTCCATACACAACCTAGACTCAGACAATGAGACTACCTCAAACTTAGAGACAGACTCTGTATTTAGTCAGAAAGAGTTGATGGAAGCCGGAGCTAGTACCTCAAGTTCCAGCCCTTTCCAGAGAACTGGAGAGCCAGTCACGGTAGACACTAGTACTGGAAACATACCTAGGAGACGCGTTTGGAGAAACATAGACGAACCTATAGAAGCCGTCAAACCTTCGGGGAAACGGATGCCTATAGAAGAAAATGTAGTACTCCAAGAAGGAGGAAACAGAGGAAAAATCTGAAAAAACAAAAGCCCAAAATGCTTTTTAGATGTAAAGGTTGCAAGTTAGATAATATGGAACTAGAAGAGACAATAGTACATTTTAAACTATGCGAACAAAGAACAGATAACTTAGGTTATAAACAAGAAAAGATTATTCAAGAAAAGAATGACATGCTACCGTCGCAATTCTTACAACAAGAGTCTTTATTTATTTTGTTTATGTCTGAGATCTGACTTACTTTAGTCTCCTGTTTTTGTGTTTGTACTGGAGAGTAAGTACAGTCTTTTTGGAAAATAATTCCATCTCTGGTTATTGTACAGCTACCATTATTATAGAGCAAGAAATCTAAACCTAGAATAAAATCTGTATTAATATTTAAGTCTCGTACCAAAATTCTATTTATTTTGTAATTAGGACTATAAAATTTATTACAGGAATTTATGAAGCTTATTACTGCTCCAGGCAAGTAGTAGTTATAGAAATTATGAGTTCCGTCCATCTGCATTGCTGATGATGGTTTGTCTAGAGTTTTTATTAAACTCTCTGGAACAATCTTTTTGTTTATTATACTGCTAGTGCAGCCTGTGTCTACTAATGCCAACGTAGTTATTTCGTAGTTCTGGAGTCTAATTTTAGTTAAGAGTCTTAATGAACTAAACTTTTTATCTTCATTACAGATTAGGGTTTTATTCATTAATTCTGATGAATCTTCTAAAATATTCTCTTCTACTAGGGTTTCTACTTCTTTATCTTTAAAGTTTTTTTGTACCTCTATCAAATTTAGTCTGTTTTCTAATATATTGACTCGGTTTCTAAGGTCATAATTCTTGTTGCCGTAGTTGGGTCTATAGTGGGCTTTCTATAATTATTTCTTCCTTTCTAGGCCCAATAACTATTTTTAACTCTCTTTGCAGGCAAGCTATACAACCTTCCATGAAGCATTTTCTGCATTTGGCCCGCTTGCTTCTGCTAGGGAACCATTTACATATGCAACATGCATTCTTTGTCTAGCCCTTTATTCTTGTCGAATAAATGGTCACAGATCTAAATCGTATTTACTAGATTATTAAGGTCTTGTATATTTAAATTTTCTATTCCTAGTTCGTTTATAAAACCATCTGCTTCTGAGTCTGATGAATCTATTATCTGATCTTGGTCATTGTGTATACTAACTACTGAATATATGCTTTCGGTGTCTGACATATATTCGTCTACGCAAATTAAAGTCTCTTGAAAATCTTCGATTAATTGAGCATTCTTACTATTATTATTAAGTCTTTTGGGACAAGTGTTTGCTAGATGCTCAATGCTACCACATGTAAAACACTCTAATCTATTTTTATAGGTCCTATCGTCTCGATACTTTCTAATGTGTTTATTCTTGTCTAAATACGGTTTTCTAGCCGTAGATTTTCTAAGATAATATTTTTTCTTATCGTATTTATCGGTCTTATAGTTCTTTCTTTTATACTTCTTCCTCTTTTGAGGGTCTTTATCGTAACTCGGGTAGTGTATATCACACTCTTGCGAAACTTAGCTCATTTTGTTTAAGTTTGTTTCGAATCCGGAGGTTCGTACACTTTTCTTGGAGTATCTCCATGATGTGTCTTTGAATCCGTGTCCTATGGACCATTTGGCTGTAGGATTTTGAAGGATTCCATCTCGTTTACCCCATCTCTCTTCAATTTCTCTACCTAGCGCTCCAGGTAGTTTGTTGAAAAGTTTTCTCCCTAGTTCTTGATCAAAGGAATTTCCACTGATCGTGCAATAATAGAAAAAATCATTTAAAAACTTCTTAATGTATATCCAGTTACTAATGCTCAGTTGTTCTAATTTTATTAGAGCATTTTTCTGTAGAATTATTAGCCCGCTGTTGGGGTCTTCACCAGTAATAAGGGTATGAATCTTATTGGTGAAATTGTACGGGTTAGATCCAAAAAGGGGTCTTAGATAAATAGTATTTCAATTTGGAGGGGTTGAAAATAAGTTGTGAATCCTACTCAGTACTCCCTTCCTGTAATATCTTCTTGCTATATTTGTCTTTTAAAGTCGTTTAGATAGCTATCTCCATAAAATTTTTTTTTTTTTTTTTTTTTTTTTTTTTTTTTATCTTTCTGGACTCTGTCCAGTCACTAGTCTTGGGTTACTATTTATCATCCCTGCCATTTATGTTTTGGTTACTATTTAGTCTTCTAGTACAGTATACCTATTTGCTATTTCTTTCTCGATCGTTCATCTCTTCTTCTAAGCTTTACCCCTGCTAAGTAACTCATCTTTAACCACACCCAGAAGCGGCCACAACAGTCCTTCAGCGGACATCAACAGGCCAATAATCAACCACCGTTGAAAATGGGAATTTACAGGTTAATCCATAGAGTTCATAACGGAGCTTGTCAGATAACCATATACTAGATCAAGAAGTAAACAGCGCGTAGGCATGCTATATTTGAAGCTTTCTACAGTAATTTCAGACATTCATGGCGGAGATTATAACAGTAACTTTCAAGATTCATGATAAAAATAACAACATTGTATTAACAAAAACTTGCATTTCTGCAAGGTAGTACAAACATAATATACATATGGAGATATCTACCTAAGGAAACTTTTAAAAACTTACATAGCTTTGAAGTACAGGGAGGTTTCCCTTTCGGGAGTCCCGGGGTAGTACGCCTGCTACGGGGAAATAGTGTACCACCGTTTGATTACCTTACATGGGATTTTTACAAGTGAGGGTATAGTAACTAAAGAAATATGGGGGAGAGGGATTTTAGAGGGAGTCTAAGTCTTCACGCTTCTCTGTTGTTTTCTCTCTGTGTGTGTCTCTGTGTCTGTCTTCAGAGATTGAGTCTGGTATTTATAGAGTCTTGGCGGACTTCAACTGCGGATTTCAACTTGAAAAAAGAATCTTTAAAAGTTGCTGCCGGGTGCGCTGCGGGCCCCATCGTCGCTTTAACTTTTGAAAAATTTGTCTCTTTTCTTGTCGTTTTCTGCTGCTGGCATCTGCTTTTGAAAAAGTCATCTTGATTTTTTCAACGCTTCTTTTCTTCTCTTGTCTGCTGCTTTACAAAATATCTCTCTTGTCTCTCGATATTTGTTTGTCTACGTGTCCAGTTGTGCAGTGCTATTGAATCAAAACTCATGCCGGAATCATCGTCTTCGTTTGGATCCTGGCCTTCTTGAATTAATTCATTTTCGTTTTCTGAACTAGTTTCAGACACGTGGTCTATGTTATCATTGTTCTGTCCAGATATTATTCCACTGTTAATCTCCGGGGTTATAGTTACCGGGTTCTCGTGTTTATCTTGCATCGTTGGTCTGATCTGTTCTTTGAAAATGCTTTCCAAAGTGCTTTTTATTATCTGTTCAATATTATTCTGGGGTCTTATTACTCTGCTCCTTGCTCGGGAAGTTGATCCAGTTACGGTGGTTGATTATTGGCCTGTTGATGTCCGCTGAAGGACTGTTGTGGCCGCTTTCTGGGTGTGGTTAAAGATGAGTTACTTAGCAGGGGTAAAGCTTAGAAGAAGAGATGAACGATCGAGAAAGAAATAGCAAATAGGTATACTGTACTAGAAGACTAAATAGTAACCAAAACATAAATGGCAGGGATGATAAATAGTAACCCAAGACTAGTGACTGGACAGAGTCCAGAAAGATAAAATAACCATATACTAGATCAAGAAGTAAACAGCGCGTAGGCATGCTATATTTGAAGCTTTCTACAGTAATTTCAGACATTCATGGCGGAGATTATAACAGTAACTTTCAAGATTCATGATAAAAATAACAACATTGTATTAACAAAAACTTGCATTTCTGCAAGGTAGTACAAACATAATATACATATGGAGATATCTACCTAAGGAAACTTTTAAAAACTTACATAGCTTTGAAGTACAGGGAGGTTTCCCTTTCGGGAGTCCCGGGGTAGTACGCCTGCTACGGGGAAATAGTGTACCACCGTTTGATTACCTTACATGGGATTTTTACAAGTGAGGGTATAGTAACTAAAGAAATATGGGGGAGAGGGATTTTAGAGGGAGTCTAAGTCTTCACGCTTCTCTGTTGTTTTCTCTCTGTGTGTGTCTCTGTGTGTGTCTTCAGAGATTGAGTCTGGTATTTATAGAGTCTTGGCGGACTTCAACTGCGGATTTCAACTTGAAATACTATTTATCTAAGACCCCTCTTTATATTGGTATCAGAGCGAGAAAAATCTTGATTGGACTCGCAAGAACATTGTTAACTCAGACTGTTCCTTTTAAAGTTGCTACTCTAAATTAGATTAATTTATACACTTTATGAGAAGTTCCTTTTACGCTAGACATATTAGATATATTGTTCATACAATTCATCAGCAAGCTAGAAAAAGACTTAAATATAAGAAGGCTTACTTAGCTTTACAAGAACTACACGAACTTTTAGAAAAAAGAAAGAAAGGATTTCTAGACATAAGTGATAAGAATAAAAGAACAATAGACGAAGTAATAGACGAAGTAATAGACTTTTTCACACAAAAAGTACAACCTCTTTTAATTGATTTGGATTATAACCAATTCTCTTGCCAAAGATATACGATAGAATAATAAGAGGAGACATAGACGTAATATTATCCAAAGATCTACGTTGGCACCTTGTAGGACTACAAAGTGACATACGTCACGCAAAAGACTGGTTAAAATATCAAAGGTGGAAACTAAAACATAAAACTATATCTCTAGGTTAAGCGAGACAAGATAGATCATCTAAGTCACTTAGAATATTTAGATTTAAGAATAGAGACCGACGAGAAAATATAGAGTATTATCGACCATAGTATAATTAAGTGTAATTTCGGCATTAAAGAACATACGCTCCATAGCGAAGATAGACAACTTAATTCTATAGTAGACTTAATAATAAATTTAAGCGAAAAACTAAAGGTAGATAACAATAAATACTTAGATAGTCGGCAAAGACTAGAACAATTACTAGTAAAACAAGAAAAACTGTTTAGCAAAACGAAAAAGAACCTAGATTACATAAATAGTACAACAAGTAGAAACTCACCTAAAAAAGACTTAGAGAAAATCTTTAAGGAAAATTTAATAGATTTAGAGCTAAAAATTAGCCAACAGAATTTAGAATTAAAAAAGGATTTAGTAGAAAAATTACTTAAAATAGAAGAGTCGGTTAAGAATTTAAGGCTAGCTATTGTCTCATGAATATAGAGAGTATTCAAGAACAAGCCGCAAAAATATTAGAAAAATCGATACCGTTAGAAGACGACTATAAACATTACTTGCCGCTTCAAAAATCGACAAGATTCTAATACAACACGGTATAATAATAACAACTCTCTTAGTAGACTTACACGGAAAAATTGACCTATTAACGAAAAGAGTACACGGGTTAGACGAACATATTTTTCAAAGTACTATAGATAGAGACAAAAGGAGTTTAGGAAAAGAAAAAGAATCTCAGGCTATAGATAACCTGATAGAACAATTAAACAAAATAGAAATAACTCCACAAAAAGAAAAGATTAAAGTAATAAAGAAGTCACAAAAATGGACCTTCTTCCAGTTAGATCAAGAAGTGAAGGACCAAGACAAAGTTTCTCGGAAGACAGGATAGGGTCTAGCTTAATATCTAGAATTTTAAATAGGAGAACCCCAGAAGAAACAAATAGACAATTAGGAGAAGTCATCAATGTAGAACGAGACATAAGTATTTTCCAACAGAACCAACTAAATTTACTAAACCCCAGAACGCTCTACAATGCGGGAAGATTCACTTCTACTGCACAACTCTACAGACATTACAGAGAAGAGCAGATATCTGTATTGGGTGGCCAGACAAAAAATCTAAATTTAGTTAGTGAAGAATCCTTTAAACAAATTAGACATAACACCAGGACTCTCATGCACATGGGACTAATGGTAATAGGAATTAAAGGATTAACCAGAAAGAATCTCGGTAGTAAAGTCTTAGTAATGATATACGATGACAGATGGACAGATATAAAAAAATCTATCATCGGAATGACTGAGATAGACATGACAGACAACGGAGGAATTTTTTATATAAGTCCAGACTTTTTAATGAACTTAAAAGAATTCGGAAAACATATAAAGATAGGTATCCAAACCAAAGGCTATGAAGAAATGCATAGCGGAAACAACCTACTTTTGTGTTTAGGTTTTTTAGGAAAAATGACTACTAATAGTAATACTAAGTTTAGAATAAAGATAAATGATGTAGTAGAGTTAATGAGCAACAAGGGCATTAATTTAATCAAGCCCACTAAAATACAACCTGAAGAGTATGCAGGATTAGAATGGAAATTAGATCAATTTTCCAAAAAAGAAAAGACTTTAACACCAAATTTTGCTCATTTAGAATACACAAATAGACATGGAGAAACTTCCATTAGATTCACAGATTACAGTTACTCTCCGCAAATCCCATGCGAAGAAGAAAGTACAATAGATGAAGGAGAACTTAATCTAATGAATATAGAACTAATCCAAGAGGGTTATGAAGTAGACGTAGCCATAGAGAAAGCTCGCGACCTGAAAAAACAAAAGCCCAAAATGCTTTTTAGATGTAAGGGTTGCAAGTTAGATAATATGGAACTAGAAGAGACAATAGTACATTTTAAACTATGCGAACAAAGAACAGATAACTTAGGTTATAAACAAGAAAAGATTATTCAAGAAAAGAATGACATGCTAGAAGAAATCGGAAAGATTTCTCCTCCATACACAACCTAGACTCGGACAATGAGACTACCTCAAACTTAGAGACAGACTCGTATTTAGTCGAAAGAGTTGATGGAAGCCGGAGCTAGTACCTCAAGTTCCAGGCCCTTTCCGGAGAGAACCGGAGAGCCGATCACGGTAGACACTAGTACTGGAAACATACCTAGGAGACGCGTTTGGAGAAACATAGACGAACCTATAGAAGCCGTCAAACCTTCGGGGAAACGGATGCCTATAGAAGAAAATGTAGTACTCCAAGAAGGAGGAAACAGAGGAAAAATCCTCAACATAGCTGCCCACGACCCACAAAGGGGGAACTCGGTAATAGATATATGGAAGGGCATAGTAGTAGCAGACTATATACAAAGTTACATAGAAACAGACCCAGAAACTATGTATAAATACTTAGAGACCTTCCTTGGCGAATCAACAAAAGCCTTATGGGAAGCATATAAGACTACTTTTCCAGAAGAATTCGGCCAGTTGGTAAGTATGGGATCTAACCCGTACAATTTCACCAATAAGATTCATACCCTTATTACTGGTGAAGACCCCAACAGCGGGCTAATAATTCTACAGAAAAATGCTCTAATAAAATTAGAACAACTGAGCATTAGTAACTGGATATACATTAAGAAGTTTTTAAATGATTTTTTCTATTATTGCACGATCAGTGGAAATTCCTTTGATCAAGAACTAGGGAGAAAACTTTTCAACAAACTACCTGGAGCGCTAGGTAGAGAAATTGAAGAGAGATGGGGTAAACGAGATGGAATCCTTCAAAATCCTACAGCCAAATGGTCCATAGGACACGAGATTCAAAGACATCATGGAGATACTCCAAGAAAAGTGTACGAACCTCCGGATTCAGAAACAGCTTAAACAAAATGAGCTAAGTTTCTGCAAGAGTGTGATATACACTACCCAGAGTTACGATAAAGACCCTCAAAAGAGGAAGAAGTATAAAAGAAAGAACTATAAGACTGATAAATACGATAAGAAAAAATATTATCTTAGAAAATCTACGGCTAGAAAACCGTATTTAGACAAGAATAAACACATTAGAAAGTATCGAGACGATAGGACCTATAAAAATAGATTAGAGTGTTTTACATGTGGTAGCATTGAGCATCTAGCAAACACTTGTCCCAAAAGACTTAATAATAATAGTAAGAATGCTCAATTAATCGAAGATTTTCAAGAGACTTTAATTTGCGTAGACGAATATATGTCAGACACCGAAAGCATATATTCAGTAGTTAGTATACACAATGACCAAGATCAGATAATAGATTCATCAGACTCAGAAGCAGATGGTTTTATAAACGAACTAGGAATAGAAAATTTAAATATACAAGACCTTAATAATCTAGTAAATACGATTTAGATCGTGACCATTTATTCGACAAGAATAAAGGGCTAGACAAGAATGCATGTTGCATATGTAAATGGTTCCCTAGCGAGAAGCAAGCGGGCCAAATGCGAAAAATGCTTCATGGAAGGTTGTATAGCTTGCCCGCAAAGAGAGTTAAAAATAGTTATTGGGCCTAGAAAGGAAGAAATAATTATAGAAAGCCCAGGTATAGACCCAACTCGGCAACAAGAATTATGACCTTAGAAACCGAGTCAATATATTAGAAAACAGACTAAATTTGATAGAGGTACAAAAAAAAAAACTTTAAAGATAAAGAAGTAGAAACCCTAGTAGAAGAGAATATTTTAGAAGATTCATCAGAATTAATGAATAAAACCCTAATCTGTAATGAAGATAAAAAGTTTAGTTCATTAAGACTCTTAACTAAAATTAGACTCCGAACTACGAAATAACTACGTTGGCATTAGTAGACACAGTGCACTAGCGATAAGATAATAAACAAAAAGATTGTTCCGAGAGTTTAATAAAAACTCTAGACAAACCATCATCGAATGCGGATGGACGGAACTCATAATTTCTATAACTACTACTTGCCTGGAGCAAGAATAAGCTTCATAAATTCTGTAATAAATTTTATAGTCCTAATTACAAAATAAATAGAATTTTGGTACGAGACTTAAATATTAATACAGATTTTATTCTAGGTTTAGATTTCTTGCTCTATAATAATGGTAGCTGTACAATAACCAGAGATGGAATTATTTTCCAAAAAGATTGTACTTACTCTCCAAGTACAAACACAAAAACAGAGACTAAAGTAAGTCAGATCTCAGACATAAACAAAATAAATAAAGACTCTTGTTGTAAGAATTGCGACGGTAGCGAAAAATACTGCTGTCAAAACAACAACAATTTAATAATAGAAGATTTAGAATTCGATAGCATATTAGAAGACTATGTTTCGAGAAAGAATTACACTCGATAGAATTAGAAACAGATTTTGTTAATTTTAAAGACGGCTTAAATAAAATAGGAGTAATAAAAAATCGAAAAGATCTAGAAGAGATTGTTAAGATTTTAGACAAATTAGAAATCATAGGTGAAAAGCCTCTAAGACACCGGAAAAATAACAAAATTCTTTGCGAATTGGAGATTATTAATCCGTAATATATAATTAAGACCGCATCAATAGAATCTACCAATAGAGACTTAGAAGATTTTAAAGAACAAATTAAAGACCTAACAAACCTAGAGATCATTAGAAGATCTACGTCTAAACATAGATCTGCGCAGTTTCATAGTACGAAACCATTCGGAAGAAGTTCGCGGAAAATCTAGAATGGTTATAAATTATAAAAGACTTAACGATAATACCAGGAGTAATGGTTATAAATTGCACGATAAGACCGAATTAATAAATAGAATACAAGGCAAGACAATTTTTAGCAAGTTCGACCGTAAGTCGAAGCCAATCGGGCGAGTAAAAATGCATCCGACAAAGTATAGAATGGATCGCCTTCACCGCCCGAAGGACATTTCGAGTGGTTAGTTATGCCATTCGGACTAAAAACTGCCCCCCAATTTTCCAAAAGAAAATGGATACAATTTTCGGGGAGTATAAAAGATTTACTATTGTATATGTAGACGATATACTAGTTTTTAGCAATAACATGATAGAACATTTAGGACATCTACAGATCGTCTTTAAATTATTCGTAGATAACGGCATAATTATTAGTAAAAAGAAAATGGTCTTATGTAAAGAATACATAGACTTTTTAGGGGTAACGATAGGGGAAGGGAAGATAAAATTACAGCCCCATATCGCTAAAAAGGTTTTAGATATGCCCGACGGACTAGACAAAACCAAAGACTTACAAAAATTTTTAGGAATATTAAATTACGCGAGAAATTTCATTAAAGACCTAGGTAAAATTGCGGGACCACTATACTCCAAGACAGGTTCCAAAGGTCAAAAGAGTTTTAATACCGAAGACACCAAGATTGTGAAACTCTTGAAACAAAGAATACGAACATCCCGGACCTAAGCATGCCTCTTGAAAAAGACTACCTAATAATCGAAACAGACGGTAGTTTTGAAGGATGGGGTGCCGTACTAAAGGCAAAGACGAATAAATACAGTAGTAAGACAACAGAACGTATTTGCGCTTACCAAAGCGGTAAATACAAAGAAAAAGGCAACATGAGCGGCATAGACGCCGAGATTCTAGCCGTGATATACGGTTTAAATGCCTTTAGGATATATATTTTAAATAAACCGAGACTTTAGTCAGAACAGACTGTGAAGCCATTGTAAAGTTTCACGGAAAAATAAACGACAAAAGTAGTAGTAGGCGTAGATGGTTAAATTTCTTAGACACCATTTCAATATATAATCTAGTTTTTGAACACATTAAGGGTAAGGATAATAATCTAGCAGATCAGCTTAGTAGACTATCCTTAACAACTGATAAGAGTAGAAAGAATATAAAGATAAGCCCAAACTAATGTTGTTTGTTATTTTTATCTCAGCAGCATGAGTGGCCCATCTAAAAAGACGGATAAAGACAAGGGGAAAGGCCCGGCCATACCCAAAGACAATTACAGACAATCTGTGTTGGGAAACCTGAATTTCAGGCCAACATCAGCCCTCGAGACTCCCCCAATAGAGAGACTGTTTTTTGGTAAAAATAATTTAATTTCTTATCCGCCTTCAAATATGACTTTCAAAATTTTGCCAGACTTTGTTTTAGATAAACAACAAAAATGTTTAGTAGACAATTTGTGGATCTCCCACTCAAGAAAAGACAATAGCCATTTCTTGGCTACTTTAAATAGTACTTGCTGTTATTTTCATGAAAAGAACCTTGAAAAACGTTTTAAGTTTTATGTGGTGATTCATGGAAAGACAAAGGGAATTTTTCAGACTTGGATCGAGGTAGTAGAATCTATTAAGGATATTAAAACCCCACTCTTCAAAGGTTTTAATGACTTTACGAAGCCCTTGACTATGCCGGAGGCATACTTGGCCCAAACTACTATCTTTCCCCAAAGACTAAGAAAAAACCCGGCTCGGACACCCCAATATAATATTGGGAAAGACACGACAAGATCATTTTTTGCGATCATTGCTGCAATGACCGAATCCTTCAAGAGACTTAATCGACAAAGGAACAACTCGAGACCCAAAACATATACCTTTTAGAAAAGACTACTAAACTAGAATTACTTCTAAGACAGACTCACAAAGTACCCAGGCGAGTTCTCCAACTCCACAAAAAATGGATGAGACCGGTGAACATTCCCGTCGAATGTTAAGAAACCCTCTTTGTACCAGTGTATAGGTACAAATAGTCCCACACAAACGGTCGCCGGTAAAGACAAGACAAATCCGTTGAGAGTTGTCACTTTACTAAAAAGTGAAACAAAGAGGAAACCCCTCTTAAGACTAGACGTAAGTGCCCCGAACTATAACCGGATCAACTTCCCGAGCAAGGAGCGAGTAATAAGACCCCGAATAATATTGAACAGATAATAAAAAGCACTTTGGAAAGCATTTTCAAAGAACAGATCGACCAACGATGCAAGATAAACACGAGAACCCGGTAACTATAACCCCGGAGATTAACAAAGTGGAATAATATCTGACGAACAATGATAACATAGACCACGTGTCCGAAACTAGTTCGTAAAACGAAAATGAATTAATTCAAGAAGGCCAGGATCCAAACGAAGACGATGATTCCGGCATGAGTTTTGATTCAATAGCACCGCACAACCTGGACACGTAGACAAACAAATATCGAGACGGTAGAGATATTTTGTAAAGCGAGCAGACAAGAGAAGACAGCGGCGTTGAAAAAATCAAGATGACTTTTTCAAAAGCGGATGCCACAAAGAAAAAACGACAAGAAAAGAGACAAATTTTTCAAAAGTTAAAGCGACGATGGGGCCCGCAGCGCACCGGCAAAAACTTTTAAAGATTCTTTTTCAAGTTGAAATCCGCAGTTGAAGTCCGCCAAGACTCTATAAATACCGACTCAATCTCGAAGACACACACAGACACACACAGAGAGAAAACAACAGAGAGAAGCGTGAAGACTTAGACTCCCTCTAAAATCCCTCTCCCCCATATTTCTTTAGTTACTATACCCTCACTTGTAAAAATCCCATGTAAGATAATCAAACGGTGGTACACTATTTCCCCGTAGCAGGCGTACTACCCCGGGACTCCCGAAAGGGAAACCTCCCTGTACTTCAAGCTATGTAAGTTTTTAAAAGTTTCCTTAGGTAGATATCTCCATATGTATATTATGTTTGGACTACCTTGCAGAAATGCAAGTTTTTGTTAATACAATGTTGTTATTTTTATCATGAATCTTGAAAGTTACTGTTATAATCTCCGCCATGAATGTCTGAAATTACTGTAGAAAGCTTCAAATATAGCATGCCTACGCGCTGTTTATTTCTTGATCTAGTATATGGTTATCTGACAAGCTCCGTTATGAACTCTATGGATTAACCTGTAAATTCCCATTTTCAACGGTGGTTGATTATTGGCCTGTTGATGTCCGCTGAAGGACTGTTGTGGCCGCTTTCTGGGTGTGGTTAAAGATGAGTTACTTAGCAGGGGTAAAGCTTAGAAGAAGAGATGAACGATCGAGAAAGAAATAGCAAATAGGTATACTGTACTAGAAGACTAAATAGTAACCAAAACATAAATGGCGGGGATGATAAATAGTAACCCAAGACTAGTGATCGGACGAGTCCGAAAGATAAAAAAAAAAAAAAAAAAAAAAAAAAAAAAAAAAAAAATTTATGGAGATAGCTATCTAAACGACTTTAAAAGACAAATATAGCAAGAAGATATTACAGGAAGGGAGTACTGAGTAGGATTCACAACTTATTTTCAACCCCTCCAAATTGAAATACTATTTATCTAAGACCCCTTTTTATATTGGTATCAGAGCGAGAAAAATCTTGATTGGACTCGCAAGAACACTGTTAACTCAGACTGTTCCTTTTAAAGTTGCTACTCTAAATCGATTAATTTATACACTTTATGAGAAGTTCCTTTTACGCTAGACATATTAGATATATTGTTCATACAATTCATCAGCAAGCTAGAAAAAGACTTAAATATAAGAAGGCTTACTTAGCTTTACAAGAACTACACGAACTTTTAGAAAAAAGAAAGAAAGGATTTCTAGACATAAGTGATAAGAATAAAAGAACAATAGACGAAGTAATAGACGAAGTAATAGACTTTTTTACACAAAAAGTACAACCTCTTTTAATTGATTTGGATTATAACCAATTCTCTCGCCAAAGATATACGATAGAATAATAAGAGGAGACATAGACGTAATATTATCCAAAGATCTACGTTGGCACCTTGTAGGACTACAAAGTGACATACGTCACGCGTAAGACCGGTTAGAATATCAAAGGTGGAAACTAAAACATAAAACTATATCTCTAGGTTAAGCAGACAAGATAGATCATCTAAGTCACTTAGAATATTTAGATTTAAGAATAGAGACCGACATTTAAAATATAGAGTATTATCGACCATAGTATAATTAAGTGTAATTTCGGCATTAAAGAACATACGCTCCATAGCGAAGATAGACAACTTAATTCTATAGTAGACTTAATAATAAATTTAAGCGAAAAACTAAAGGTAGATAACAATAAATACTTAGATAGTCGGCAAAGACTAGAACAATTACTAGTAAAACAAGAAAAACTCGTTTAGCAAAACAGAAAAGAACCTAGATTACATAAATAGTACAACAAGTAGAAACTCACCTAAAAAAGACTTAGAGAAAATCTTTAAGGAAAATTTAATAGATTTAGAGCTAAAAATTAGCCAACAGAATTTAGAATTAAAAAAGGATTTAGTAGAAAAATTACTTAAAATAGAAGAGTCGGTTAAGAATTTAAGGCTAGCTATTGTCTCATGAATATAGAGAGTATTCAAGAACAAGCCGCAAAAATATTAGAAAAATCGATACCGTTAGAAGACGACTATAAACATTACTTGCCGGTTCAAAAATCGACAAGATTCTAATACAACACGGTATAATAATAACAACTCTCTTAGTAGACTTACACAGAAAAAATTGACCTATTAACGAAAGAGTACACAGGTTAGACGAACATATTTTTCAAAGTACTATAGATAGAGACAAAAGGAGTTTAGGAAAAGAAAAAGAATCTCGTGCTATAGATAACCCGATAGAACAATTAAACAAAATAGAAATAACTCCACAAAAAGAAAAGATTAAAGTAATAAAGAAGTCACAAAAATGGACCTTCTTCCAGCTTAGATCAAGAAGTGAAGGACCAAGACAAAGTTTCTCGGAAGACAGGATAGGGTCTAGCTTAATATCTAGAATTTTAAATAGGAGAACCCCAGAAGAAACAAATAGACAATTAGGAGAAGTCATCAATGTAGAACGAGACATAAGTATTTTCCAACAGAACCAACTAAATTTACTAAACCCCAGAACGCTCTACAATGCGGGAAGATTCACTTCTACTGCACAACTCTACAGACATTACAGAGAAGAGCAGATATCTGTATTGGGTGGCCAGACAAAAAACCTAAATTTAGTTAGTGAAGAATCCTTTAAACAAATTAGACATAACACCAGGACTCTCATGCACATGGGACTAATGGTAATAGGAATTAAAGGATTAACCAGAAAGAATCTCGGTAGTAAAGTCTTAGTAATGATATACGATGACAGATGGACAGATATAAAAAAAATCTATCATCGGAATGACCGAGATAGACATGACAGACAACGGAGGAATTTTTTATATAAGTCCGTACTTTTTAATGAACTTAAAAGAATTCGGAAAACATATAAAGATAGGTATCCGGACCAAAGGCTATGAAGAAATGCATAGCGTACTTTTGTGTTTAGGTTTTTTAGGAAAAATGACTACTAATAGTAATACTAAGTTTAGAATAAAGATAAATGATGTAGTAGAGTTAATGAGCAACAAGGGCATTAATTTAATCAAGCCCACTAAAATACAACCTCGAAGAGTATGCGGATTAGAATGGAAATTAGATCAATTTTCCAAAAAAGAAAAGACTTTAACACCAAATTTGCTCATTTAGAATACACAAATAGACATGGAGAAACTTCCATTAGATTCACAGATTACATGCTTACTCTCCACAAATCCCATGCGAAGAAGAAAGTACAATAGATGAAGGAGAACTTAATCTAATGAATATAGAACTAATCCAAGAGGGTTATGAAGTAGACGTAGCCATAGAGAAAGCTCGCGACCTGAAAAAACAAAAGCCCAAAATGCTTTTTAGATGTAAGGGTTGCAAGTTAGATAATATGGAACTAGAAGAGACAATAGTACATTTTAAACTATGCGAACAAAGAACAGATAACTTAGGTTATAAACAAGAAAAGATTATTCAAGAAAAGAATGACATGCTAGAAGAAATCGGAAAGATTTCTCCTCCATACACAACCTAGACTCAGACAATGAGACTACCTCAAACTTAGAGACAGACTCTGTATTTAGTCAGAAAGAGTTGATGGAAGCCGGAGCTAGTACCTCAAGTTCCAGCCCTTTCCAGAGAACTGGAGAGCCAGTCACGGTAGACACTAGTACTGGAAACATACCTAGGAGACGCGTTTGGAGAAACATAGACGAACCTATAGAAGCCGTCAAACCTTCGGGGAAACGGATGCCTATAGAAGAAAATGTAGTACTCCAAGAAGGAGGAAACAGAGGAAAAATCCTCAACATAGCTGCCCACGACCCACAAAGGTGGAACTCGGTAATAGATATATGGAAGGGCATAGTAGTAGCAGACTATATACAAAGTTACATAGAAACAGACCCAGAAACTATGTATAAATACTTAGAGACCTTCCTTGGCGAATCAACAAAAGCCTTATGGGAAGCATATAAGACTACTTTTCCAGAAGAATTCGGCCAGTTGGTAAGTATGGGATCTAACCCGTACAATTTCACCAATAAGATTCATACCCTTATTACTGGTGAAGACCCCAACAGCGGGCTAATAATTCTACAGAAAAATGCTCTAATAAAATTAGAACAACTGAGCATTAGTAATCGGATATACATTAAGAAGTTTTTAAATGATTTTTTCTATTATTGCACGATCAGTGGAAATTCCTTTGATCAAGAACTAGGGAGAAAACTTTTCAACAAACTACCTGGAGCGCTAGGTAGAGAAATTGAAGAGAGATGGGGTAAACGAGATGGAATCCTTCAAAATCCTACAGCCAAATGGTCCATAGGACACAGATTCAGCACATCATGGAGATACTCCAAGAAAAGTGTACGAACCTCCGTATTCGAAACAAACTTAAACAAAATGAGCTAAGTTTCTGCAAGAGTGTGATATACACTACCCGAGTTACGATAAAGACCCTCAAAAGAGGAAGAAGTATAAAAGAAAGAACTATAAGACCGATAAATACGATAAGAAAAAATATTATCTTAGAAAATCTACGGCTAGAAAACCGTATTTAGACAAGAATAAACACATTAGAAAGTATCGAGACGATAGGACCTATAAAAATAGATTAGAGTGTTTTACATGTGGTAGCATTGAGCATCTAGCAAACACTTGTCCCAAAAGACTTAATAATAATAGTAAGAATGCTCAATTAATCGAAGATTTTCAAGAGACTTTAATTTGCGTAGACGAATATATGTCGACACCGAAAGCATATATTCAGTAGTTAGTATACACAATGACCAAGATCAGATAATAGATTCATCAGACTCAGAAGCAGATGGTTTTATAAACGAACTAGGAATAGAAAATTTAAATATACAAGACCTTAATAATCTAGTAAATACAGATTTAGACTGTGACCATTTATTCGACAAGAATAAAGGGCTAGACAGTAATGCATGTTGCATATGTAAATGGTTCCCTAGCAGAAGCAAGCGGGCCAAATGCAGAAAATGCTTCATGGAAGGTTGTATAGCTTGCCTGCAAAGAGAGTTAAAAATAGTTATTGGGCCAATAATCAACCACCGTTGAAAATGGGAATTTACAGGTTAATCCATAGAGTTCATAACGGAGCTTGTCAGATAACCATATACTAGATCAAGAAGTAAACAGCGCGTAGGCATGCTATATTTGAAGCTTTCTACAGTAATTTCAGACATTCATGGCGGAGATTATAACAGTAACTTTCAAGATTCATGATAAAAATAACAACATTGTATTAACAAAAACTTGCATTTCTGCAAGGTAGTACAAACATAATATACATATGGAGATATCTACCTAAGGAAACTTTTAAAAACTTACATAGCTTTGAAGTACAGGGAGGTTTCCCTTTCGGGAGTCCCGGGGTAGTACGCCTGCTACGGGGAAATAGTGTACCACCGTTTGATTACCTTACATGGGATTTTTACAAGTGAGGGTATAGTAACTAAAGAAATATGGGGAGAGGGATTTTAGAGGGAGTCTAAGTCTTCACGCTTCTCTGTTGTTTTCTCTCTGTGTGTGTCTCTGTGTCTGTCTTCGAGAGATTGAGTCCGGTATTTATAGAGTCTTGGCGGACTTCAACTCGCGGATTTCAACTTGAAAAAGAATCTTTAAAAGTTGCTTTGCGCCGGGTGCGCTGCGGCCCCATCGTCGCTTTAACTTTTGAAAAATTTGTCTCTTTTCTTGTCGTTTTCTGTCTTCATCTCCGCTTTTGAAAAAGTCATCTTGATTTTTTCAACGCTCGCTGTCTTCTCTTGTCTGCTCGCTTTACAAAATATCTCTACTTGTCTTCGATATTTGTTTGTCTACGTGTCCAGTTGTGCAGTGCTATTGAATCAAAACTCATGCCGGAATCATCGTCTTCGTTTGGATCCTGGCCTTCTTGAATTAATTCATTTTCGTTTTCTGAACTAGTTTCAGACACGTGGTCTATGTTATCATTGTTCTGTCCAGATATTATTCCACTGTTAATCTCCGGGGTTATAGTTACCGGGTTCTCGTGTTTATCTTGCATCGTTGGTCTGATCTGTTCTTTGAAAATGCTTTCCAAAGTGCTTTTTATTATCTGTTCAATATTATTCTGGGGTCTTATTACTCTGCTCCTTGCTCGGGAAGTTGATCCAGTTATAGTTCGGGGCAGCTTACGTCACTAGTCCTAGGTTACTATTCATCATCCCTACCATTCAAGTTATAGTTACTATTTAGATATTTTAGTATAGTATACCTATTTGCTTCTCCTTCTTGATCTTTCATCTCTTCTTCTAAGCTTTACCCCAGTTATGTAACTCATCTTTAACCACACCCAAAAGCGGCCACAACAGTCCTTCAGCGGACATCAACAGGCCAATTATCAACCACCGTTGACATAGGAATTTACAGGTTAATCCATAAAGTTCATAACGGAGCTTGTCAGATAACCATATACTAAATCAAGAAGTCGGCCATGTTAGGCATGCTATGCTAAGATTTTAAACAGTAATTTCATACATTTATGGCGGAGATTATAACAGTAACTCAAGATTCATGATGAAAATAACAACATTATATTAACATAATTTCTTGCAATCCTGCAAGATTGAAGTTACAGAAAAAACATAATTTACAGGAGATAAACTATTGAAAGATAAACTTACATGTCTAGAAGTATCTGGGAATTTCCCTTTCGGGAGTCCCGACTTGCTACAGCTACTACTGGGAATCTACTGTACTTCCATGACAGAGTCATTTAAACGACTCAACCAGACTAAAGAAGAGCTCCAGCTCCAGAATATAAGCCTAATAGAAAAGACTACCCAATTGGAACTCTTACTCAGACAAGAAAAACTTAAACAGACTCAACAGAGTTCTCCAACTCCCCAAAAAATGGATAAGACAGGTGTGCGTTCCCTATCGAATGCAGAAAGACCTATTGTATCAGGTATAGATACAACTAGTCCGGTACAAACGGTCGCCGGTAAAGACTCCTCAAAACCGTTGATGGCTGTCACTTTGCCAAAAAGTGAACGAGAAGAAGCAAGCTCTTCTCAGAACAGACGAAGGCTCCCTAGAACTTTTACAGGAACCATTTCCAACTCAAGGAGCAAACAAACAAAAAACATTGAACAAATAATAAAAGAAACAATAGAAAATTTGTTCAAAGAAAAAATGGTTAGAGACTCCCAAGAACCAGAGACGAAACATGTTACATCTATAGAATTAACATAAACAGTCCCTGCCGGTAATCCACAGCCAATTTTGTCAGGGGAAAATGAAGACATAGATCATGTTTCTGAAACCAGTTCAGACGAGGAATTCAGACAGTCCAATTATGCCCAGGAGGCTCAAGATCCTAACGGATATAACTCTGGAATGAGTTTCGACTCAGTAGCAAGACATAATCTGGACACGTAATAAAGTAAAAGCAACGGCCAGCGTTTAAAGCAGGACGATGCAGACACAACAAATTCAGACATAGAAAGGACACCTTTTTGACTAAAAGAACAGCTTTCCGAAAAGGAAGAGCCAGCAAACAGAAGACGACAAAAGAAAGGACAAATTTTCAAAAGATAAAGTGACGATGGGGCCCACAGCGCACCCGGCGGAAACTTTTGAAGATTCTTTTTTCAATTTGAAATCCGAAGTTTGGAGTCCGAAGACTACTATAAATATCAGACTCCCTCAGAAACCAAAACACACACAGACAGAGAGAGAGACACACTCAGAGAGAAATCAAAGATAGATTGAAAAACCTCTCAAATATTTTTCCTTTATGCTTTTCTCTACCCAATCCCCCTTTGTGTAAATACCTCTGCATGTAAAGCAAAGCTTGTTGAGTAGATTCCCAGTAGTAGCTGTAGCAAGTCGGGACTCCCGAAAGGGAAATTCCCAGATACTTCTAGACATGTAAGTTTATCTTTCAATAGTTTATCTCCTGTAAATTATGTTTTTTCTGTAACTTCAATCTTGCAGGATTGCAAGAAATTATGTTAATATAATGTTGTTATTTTCATCATGAATCTTGAGTTACTGTTATAATCTCCGCCATAAATGTATGAAATTACTGTTTAAAATCTTAGCATAGCATGCCTAACATGGTCGACTTCTTGATTTAGTATATGGTTATCTGACAAGCTCCGTTATGAACTTTATGGATTAACCTGTAAATTCCTATGTCAACGGTGGTTGATAATTGGCCTGTTGATGTCCGCTGAAGGACTGTTGTGGCCGCTTTTGGGTGTGGTTAAAGATGAGTTACATAACTGGGGTAAAGCTTAGAAGAAGAGATGAAAGATCAAGAAGGAGAAGCAAATAGGTATACTATACTAAAATATCTAAATAGTAACTATAACTTGAATGGTAGGGATGATGAATAGTAACCTAGGACTAGTGACTGGACAGAGTCCAGATTTTAAAAAAAAAAATATATATATATATATATATATATATATATATGCATATAACAAAATAATAACCTTTGGTGTTCATATGCTGCTTGGTAGATGCGTTTTATTTCTTAATAAAAAATGCAGTTTCTAATAAGGAATGAACTTACACGTGGATCTTGGTTTACTCAGTCATATAATTCGGCGATTTTTGTATTTTATAATTTTATTATTATACTTTGCCTATTTCCAATTGTTGTTTTATAAATGGCCTAGGTCTGAATCTGACCAATTAAATTTTAAATAATATATAGCACAACTTATGTCACGCATCATCAGATTTTTGGACTCCAGAAGCAGGAGGAAATAAATAAAAAATAGCCATAGAAATTGCAAAGTGATTAATTAAAGATCCAACACTTGATAAATCCAAACGTATGCTTCCCCATTTGTGGTTAGTTTCTTCCTTCTTCTACCTTCCAATCCATAAAAGATTGCGAAAAATAAATAAATGAAATTGTTAATGTTGTGTTTGGTGTTGTGACATTTGATCCAACATATCTTCCGAAGTACTGATTTGAATGCATGAAAGTGTCGGAACAAATGTCATAACATTCAGACCAACATCTTCGAAAAACAGTTTTGCCTTAATTCACGTTAAATATTAATATTTTACTGTGAGGTAAAAATGACTTAGGCATGGTGAATTGAAGCCGTGTAAAACGTGGGAGAAAGAGTCAAAGCTTGGGGAAGAAGTCGAGTAAGGAACAAGTCAAAGTTGTTGAGATTTTCACTCCTCAATCATCTACCACAAGCTGACCACCTTTCCCTCAACCTCCACAACCGATCGATGAGACTTTCAAGGGAACTCTCTACTATAAATAGAGAGGCCACAACAGTGAATCGATCATCCAAAATTAGATTGCAAAAATACCAAGAGAGCTCTCGGGATTTCATCTCACAAATCTGGATCACAAGTGTTGCCTGAGTGTGTCGACAACATTCTGTAAAACATTACAATTGCTGTTTAGATTCTAGATTAGTTTTGTGGAGTGATTGTAATGAGATGTTGTCCATGTCTAATTAGTTAGATTTTTCAGGCAGAAGCCATCTGCGACTTCAACTTTTAATTCATTTCCTTTTTATCTTGTAAATCTGTAAAGAAAGGAATTTGTATTTTTGTATATAATATATATACAATACATCTGGTCATTGACCATCATAAGTTATATAATAACTTTTAAACTTTTGTGTTCTTTAAATTCCGTTGTATTTACTCTTTAAAGTTACTGTTTTACTAAGTGTTGTTACTGGTGTCGGACGACATTCTGAAACAGAATTGGCATTCGATTTATTCCATCTCTTATTTTTATTTCTCATAGCATTTGACACCCTAACAAGTGGTGTCAGAGCCGACACTTAGCACAATAAGTGTTTGGTCCTGTTGTCATAAGCTATGGATCCGGCAAATCCAACAATTGGTAGACTTCCAATTTTAGATGGATCAAATTATGCCTATTGGAAGATTCTCCTACGTTCGCATATCAAGTCAATTGATATTCGTGCTTGGAGATCTAGAACCAATAGGTATGTTGTTCCAATGTTGCCACCGGATGAGGATGGTGACATTATTGCTAAACCTAATCTGAATGGACTACAGAAGAAACCAATAGTGCTAGCTTTAACGAAAAAGCCTTAAATGCAATTTTTGGATGGGTTGATCTCTACATGTTCAAACTCATTCAAAACTGCCCCATAGCTAAGGACACATGTGATACTTTGCAAATTCATTGTGAAGGTAGCTCGAGTGTTCGTCGAACAAAGCTACGCATGCTCATGAGTAAATATGAACGTTTAAGGATGGAAGAAGCGAATGATATTAAATCTTATTTTGAAAAGTTGATTGACATCTCAAATGAATGTCAAGTGCTTGGTGAACTATTAACCAACACTCAACTTGTTAAAAAGGCTCTTCATTCTCTTCCTGAAAAGTTCAATTTAAAGATTTGTGCTATTAAAGAAGCTCACAATCTTGCCACAATGGACCTTCATACTTTGATTAGCATACTCAAAACTTATGAGATGAACATTGAGAATCAAAAGGAATTGTATAAAATCAAGAATGTGGAACTTCAAGTTCAATCCTCGGAGAGTCAAATCGAAGAAGAGGATGAGAATCTTGAAGAAGTTGGTGAAGGTGCAAATGTTGCCTTACTCACTCAAAAATACAATTTGATGGTGAGGAAGTTCAACAATGAGAGAAATCAATCTAGATCTAAAGAGCACCAAAACCAAGTCTTCAACCAAAAACCCACTAGATTAATTCCAAATGTACAAAAAGTAAATCAACTAAGAAGAACTAACTGAGATTGTACCAAATTTGATCACAAACAACTCGAGTTTGTGCAATGTCATGCATGCTCGAGTTGGGGTCATTATGCTAACGAATGCGCAAACACTCTTAAAAAAATTCGTAAGAACCTATGGATTTCTCTTAGTGATGATGAAGAAGAAGAGGAAGGAGATCGTGAAATTGAAACACAAGCAATGCTGACTACTATTTACGAACATTCTCTATCGGATACTGAAGATGTCGTCTATAATGTTGTCTCAGATGACATGACATTTGCTCCAACATCATAAACGACATCAACACCCTCAGCAACATCCGGAAGGTATGATTTCTTTAACTATTCTGATGTTAATTGCTTTAGTGGTTCTATTTTTGTTAGTAAGGCTAATTGTATGGATCAAGTTGAATACAAAAATGATATGATTAATGAATTACAAAGTATTTGTAAAGCCTTAATCATAGAATCCAAGCAACTAGACACAAAGGTAAAATCTTTAACTCGTGAGAATGTAGAGTTAAAAGGCACAATAATCCAACTAGAGGTTGCACTTACCAAAAGGGATACTAAATTTGGTAAGATTCGTGCAAAACTGGATATAGCCAAAGCAACCTTCCACAAGCTCAACATAGGGACTTCGAAATTGAACGGGATACTCAACTTTAGTAAACCTTCACATGCAGGTATTGGGTACGAAAACACTCTTAAAACCATATGCTCTAATCTCTTTGATAAAAATGAGAAAATACGCTTTGTAAAGGAAAAAGGGTTGAATAATAGGTTCTCATACATGTCAAAGAATAAAAAGTTTGCATGTCATCACTGCAACTCCCCTGGACACTTAAAACCATACTGTTTCAAACTTCAAAATGTTGTGAGCAAAATGTTGCCTAAATTGTTGTCCAACATTTCAGATAACAATCAGAGCAATATTTTTTAGCCAAAAGGTAAAAAATGTTTTAAGAGAATTTGGATTCCTAAAATGAATTTAACTTGTAATGTCTGTATAACTGCATTAAGAACTAACATTTCAAGTTCTTGGTACTTTGATAGTGGATGTTCTCATCACATGACAGGTACAAAGGATTTCTAAGGAACTATGAGTCATTCAATGGAGGAAATGTGACTTATGGATGTGGCAATAAAAGCAAAATAGTTGGAAAAAGGATCTTGGTTGTTTCTGGTTTTCCAGCCTTACGAAATGTCTTACACGTTGAGGGTTTAATGGCTAATTTAATTAGTATTAGTCAACTGTGTGATGACGACCTTGAGGTAAAATTTAATAAGAATTCTTGTAAATTTATGAATGAAGCTAATATATGTGTCATGACAGTTACAAGAACATGTGATAATTGCTATCTTGTTGAAAGACAAGAAACATGCAGTAGTGCTAAGATCAATGACACAACACTATGGCATTATAAGTTGGGACATGTCAACTACCGCAACTTAGAAAAATTGGTCTCATATGAAGCCATTAGAGGCATACCCAAACTTACCCATAAAGGTAAAACTGTCTGTGAAGACTGTTTGAAAGGTAAGCAAACCCGTGTCTCTCATAATGCTATCCAACATGATGGACAACATTCAAGTACGTCTCACTGTTTTCAATTGCTACATATGGATTTAATGGGTCCAATTGAAGTAGATAGTCTATGAGGCATGAGGTATTCCTTTGTGATAGTAGATGATTTTTCTAGGTATTCTTGGATATATTTTTTGAAAGAAGAATCACAGATATTTGACATGTTTAAAATTTTGCACTCTAGAATTAGGAATTTGTTCTATTCTCCTATTTTTTGGATTAGATCCGACCATGAAAAAGAATTTAAAAATAGTTCATTCACAAACTTTTGTAATAAAAAAGGGATTTTTTCATGAGTTTTCTGCCCCCAAAACTCTTCAACATAATGGGTTGCAGAACGGAAGAATAGGACATTGCAAGAAATGGCTAGGGTAATGCTTAGTTCAAAATATTTGTCAAAACGTTTATGGGAAGAAGCCATGAATACTGCTAATCACATTGCTAATAGAGTCTATCTAAGGCCAGGAACAAAGATGACACCCTATGAGATTATAAATGGAAGAAACCTAACATGCGTTACTTTCATATTTTTTGGTGTATTTGTTATATTTTAAATGACAGAGATTATTTAGCAAAGTTTGACTCTAAGAGTGACAAAAGAATTTTTGTTCGCTATTCACAAAATAGTCATATTTATCGAATATACAATCTGAGATCCAAAACTGTACAAAAGTATGTAAATGTTATCTTTGATGATCTTTCTGATGTTTCAGGAAAAAATATTAAAAATAACATTGTCGATACATTGGAAAGTTCACAGATTGCAGAAGAATCGGATGTTGCCACACCTGAAGCAACATCCGAAACAGAAATAAAGACCATAGAGGTCCCAGATGAGGAGTCAAGTGCTGAATTGTTAGACCAAGTTCGAAGGGACCCCTCATCAAGGATTAGGAATAATCATCCAACATGCCAAGTGATAGGGGAGTTTTTAAAGGAATTAAAAGAACCGCTCAACTACAGATATATGGTAAGGTATGTGTGTATGTCTACAATATACCAAAATGTTAGTCTTTCTTTTTTTATATCTACTTTAGAACCAAAAAATATTTTAGAAGCACTCAAAGATAATTTTTGGATTCAACCAATGCAAGAAGAACTTGAACAATTCTCTCGAAATGAAGTCTGGGACTTAGTTCCACGTCCAAACAATACAAATGTAATTGGAACTAAGTGGATTTTTAAAAATAAATCAGTCGAATCGGAAACAGTTGTCAGAAACAAAGCTTGTCTAGTTGCACAAGGCTATACTCAGGTTGAATGAATCGATTATGACGAAACCTTCACACCTGTGGCTAGAATTGAGTCAATTAGACTTTTACTTGCTATAACATGTTGTCTGAAAATTACTTTACATCAAATGGATGTGAAAGGTGCATTCTTAAACAGTTATCTAGATAAGGAAGTCTATGTTGAACAATCAAAAGGATTTGAAGATCCTTACCATCCACACTATGTATACAAGCTCAAAAAGGCTTTGTATGGGTTGAAACAAGCCCCTCGTGCATGGTATGGTTGTTTAACTAACTTTCTTCTTGAATTTGATTTCAGTCACGGTGAAGCTGATCGTACTTTATTTATTAAATGACACGGTGTAGATATTATAATTGCTCAAATCTACGTAGATGACATAGTTTTTGGGTCAACCTCACAGTCGTACCTAAATTCATTTATTGAAGCTATGTCATCAACATTTGAAATAAGCATGATTGGGGAACTAACTTTTTTCTTAGGCTTGCAGCTAAAGCAAAGTGATGAGGGAATTTTTATCTCACAGAGTAAATATGCCAAGAACCTAGTTAAGAGATTTGGTTTGGAGAACGCAAAAATAAATGAAGACGCCAATGGGTTCGTCACAGAAGGTATGTACGGATAATGTTGGTGAAAATGTCGACCCAACATTATATCGATCTATGATAGGTAGCCTTCTTTACCTTACTGCTAGTCGCTCAGATATTATGTTTAGTGTTTGTGTTTGTGCCCGTTTTCAAGCATGTCCAAAAATATCTCACTTAAATGTCGTGAAACATATTATTCGATATGTTGCTGCCACATATGGGTTGGGAATTTGGTATTCCAAAGACACTAGTCCTAACTTAATAGGATTCAGTGACTTGGATTGGGCTGGAGATGTGGATGATAGAAAAAGTATAAGTGGAGAGTGTTTTTATCTTGACAATAATCTTGTTTCATGGTATAGTCGTAAACAAAACTGTCTCACTTTCAACTGCTGAATCTGAATATGTAGCAGCTAGAAGTTGTTGCTTTCAATTAATATGTCTAAGACACATGTTAGACGACTATAGATATACTAACAACATTTTGATTTTGTATTGTGATAATTTAAGTGCTATAAATATTTTCAAAAATCCAGTTCAGCACTCACGTACAAAACATATTGATATTAGACATCACTTTTTAAGAGATTTGGTTGAAAAACAACTAGTTAAAATTGAACATGTTGACACTCTTCATCAACTAGCTGATATTTTTACAAAAGCTTTGGACCATGAGAGATTTTCTAGTTTGAAGAAATCTCTTGGTCTTTGTAATCTCTAAAAGAAGACATTTTTGGTGAATGTCGACTGAAACGTTGTCTAACATTTCGGGTGACATTTACCTATGTAATATCACTGACTGATTAATGTTGTTGTATGGTGCATAAGTTTTGGTCACACAAGCATGATCCTTCAATAAGAATGTGATTCCAACATGATACCGTTCTCTGCGATGATATATAAATACATATATATCATAAAAAAGGAGTATCAAAATAAGACAAAGCCTTTACAAATATTTGACAACTATATAAAATGGGCAAAGCCCTTAAAAAGATACCGTTCCTATTTTATAGGAGTATCGAGTGCTTGAAAGAATTTTAAGAATACTAAATAAGTATTCTTATTTTTTTACACGAGAAAAAAAAATTCTTTTATATGTATTATATGATTAGACCAAGGGCACGATGGAAAAATGTTACATTGGTCTAATGGTTAAACTCATAAAATACGTATAAAACGTGTCTTGATTTGTTGCCAAGATGAAAAAATTCTTGAGGGATCAAAATACTTGTGTCGTCCAAAATGTTGCCAACATTGCTATTGACATTTTCAGATTATGATATTTGTTGGGATGTTGTTCTTAACTGATTTCAGAAAAATCAGATTTTTCTCTCTATTTTTATGCCTCTTTTAATAGGAATTTTAAACTTTAAAATGGTAAGGCTAAATTGAATTCCTACGTGATGTTCATCTTTTTATCCAAATATTTTAGGTGTAAGTTATAGTCTAAAAATGAAACACCTAAAACTAAGGGATTTTTATTGCTTAGAAAGGTTTGCTATGTATATAAATATTCCTCTCATTTGCAATTTTTTTTATCATTTCCGATTTTCCCTAAAACTTAAAAAAGGAGGGAAAATCACATCACGGGTATAACTCTACCTACCCGATGGAACCATCACCATCACCATTCCAAACTCCATTCTCAATCTCAAACCCTAAATTTCCAAAACCTTCTCCACAATATTCATCAATGAAAACCTCTCCAATGTCAACACCAATGTCAGGCAACACTCCAACCAACACACCAATGAGTACAAGCCCTCCTATGAACACTGAATCTCCCGAGCACAATGAACCTCAGCAACCTGGCCAGTCATCTTATTCACACCCCTAGAGGATGTGTCTATGGCGTTAGTGTTTAAAGGCTTTGATGAACCTTTAGATATTAGCTAGCCTGGAGACAATAATAACCCTATAGATGTTAATGAAACTACTGATTTTACATCTTTGGGTAAAAGACCAAGGTCCTCGACCTTCCCCACTCGTCGATCGAATAGAATGTTTGAGAAAACAGTCCAAGAAGGACCGAGTAACAAAAGGTCTATATGTGAAACATATATACCCTCTTACTCAAGCAGCGCAAGTGAAGATACAAACGCTGTATTCTCAACAGAGGAGAGTAAAGAAGAACCATCTGCTTCGGCACAGCCAAACATGCCTCAAGAAAATGAGGAAATTCCTGATGAAACTCCACTGAAGCAATTCTTTCCGAAGGGAATTCCCCGATGTGCCAAATCAAGTGCTTCTCCAAATGTTGCCACTGATGCCACAACATCTCAGACAATATTTCATCCAACATCAAAAGAGACACAAATACCTACATCCTCCAACAGTACAGAATCCAAAAGTGCAGCCATGTCTGATTCAGACACTAAGGTATCTGCTTTTTCAAAAAAAATCTATTCTAAAGCTAAGTATGATAAATGGGGCTGGTACAATAATAGAGTAATTAGACCTGAAAAATATAAGATATTAATTCATGCGTTGAATATGGCTTAATAGAATTCCTTGAGGATTGACAGCTTCTCAAAACTGTCACGGAAAAAGAACCCTATGTTAATGAGGTGATTAAGTTGATCTATGCTAATCTGAGACCTGCTATAACAAACATCTTCTCAAAAAAATTTGGGAAGGTATATCTCTATAACAAGATTTATCAGTTTACACTCTCAGTCTTAAATCAATGTATAGGACTTGATGTTGTAGAGAGAGTTAGAGATGCAGTACAAGTGATAGAAAATAGGGACAAAATAATTGAATACCTCACTGGAGGTATAATGAAAAAGTGGATCTCTAGATGCCCATCTTTAAAACTAACTGCCTTATTTTCCACCCTCCACAAAATTGCTATTCACAATTGGCTTCCTTCCTTGAATGAGTCAATTTTAACAACTGAACAAGTTTCCCTATTGTTTAAAATTGGAAAAGGTTTAAAAGTTAATTTAGGAAAAATGATTTTTTATCAACTTACCAACTTGGCTGAAAAGGAATCAACTTTAATCCTTCCATTTCCCTCTCTAATCTACCAAATCTTGACTACCCAAGGTTTTGAACCTAAGAGTGAGAATATTATAGGAAAGGCTCCTGAACTGTACACAGTAAACAAAGCAATTTTAAAGAGCAAAGAAAGAGTGATTGATTTGCCTTGGAAGAATGAAGCAGAAAATGAGAATATTGCCAGGAATGTCACCAACATTCAAGGCAACACTAGTTCAGGGAAGTCAACACTGGAAACAGACTGGCAAGTGGGTCAAATAGCAAAAATTAACCAACAAATTTCAGAGGTTGATGCTACCAGAGATGCCTTGGTTCAGGCATGAGACCATTTCTTACTCTTACTTTCTTCACAAAAAGGGGGAGATGCTGTGCAGGGGGAAGAGGATGAAGGTGCACATAGTGATACTGGTAATACTGCTGCTACTGCTGCTGAAGAAGCTGATGATACTGTTTTGCAAAGAGAAGAAGTTATTGGAAGGAAGGTGTTGTTAAAAAGTCTAAGGCTGAGGGCTGAA